>CM033476.1:230236651-231518152 GCA_019447015.1 Hymenochirus boettgeri | reverse complement strand
TCTCTCACAGTTAGTATAAAATTACAGCAAGTACGATAAAGACAGTTTAGACCGCGGTGATCGCGGCAAAGACGGCAGTGAGCGCGGTAAAGACCGCGCCGGCCGCGGCAAAGATCGCGGTGAGCGCGGCAAAGACCGCGTCGGGCGCGGTAAAGATCGCGGTGAGCGCGGTAAAGATCGTGGCAAACGCGTTAAAGACAGCTGAACGCGCGGTAAAGACAGCGGTACGCGCGGTAAAGACAGCAACAAATATCTTCGAACACTACATTATATGTATGTATATGTTTATATATGTTACATACATACAGACATTATGTATTTATTACCAATATTATATAGTACATTACTGATATTATGTATCTACTTCTGACATTATATATTTCCTGCCACCATTCTAGTAATTATATAGACACATGATAGACTCTCACAGTTAGTATGAAACTACAGCAAGTACGGTAAAGACAGTTAAGACCGCGGTACGCGCGGTAAAGACAGCGACAAATATCTTCGAACACTACATTATATGTATGTATATGTATGTATATGTTTATATATGTTACATATATACAGACATTACGTATTTATCACCAATATTATATAGTACATTACTGATATTATGTATCTACTTCTGACATATGTATGTATATGTTTATATATGTTACATACATACAGACATTACGTATTTAATACCAATATTATATAGTACATTACTGATATTATGTATCTACTTCTGATATTATATATTTCCTGCCACCCTACAATCCGCCATGCTGAAAGATCATATAGAGTTAATACAACCTAAGGTATTGGGGTTACATGGCATACTGTCCCCCAGCCTCCCCCCAGCTCATTACCGTACCTGGTCTATCTCTCTGCCGGCTGCCGCAATCCAGAAGCAGCCGCGAGTCAGGCCGGCAGTCCCAGTACTGCTTCGGGCTGCGCGATGACGTCATCCCGCCAGCGTGCGCAATGACATCATCGCGCAACCGTGAAGAACTACTGGGAACTGCCGGCCTGACTCGCGGCTGCTTCTGGATTGAAGGTAAGTGTCTATTGACTCGAGTATAAGCCGAGGCAAGGTTTTAGGTTGATTTTTAAACCAAAACCCTCGGCTTATACTCGGTATATGCAGTACTATACTTATTAATGGGGAGCCGGAAAAAAAGAATATTAGTCATGGTCTCTAAATGTACAACTGTACATTGGCTGGTGATTTTAAGGGCAACTTCAATCTGCGAACAACATTTGTATAAAACCTCACCACTACAAACCACAGGTAAGATATTTCTCCCAATCATCTCCTTCCCCGCTGTTTCTTCACATTGAGTGTATAAGTTAATAAGTGCTTCGTCTCAGAGACCTAATTTTAGTCACTGGTCAGGACATCAGTTGTTCCCACAGCTGCCACCTCTGCACGCACGACATACACATCCCACTATTTAATGGGCCCCTTACACAACAAAAAGCCTACCAAAAGTTGGTTTGGTGTCAAAAGATGATGGCATTTGGAGGCCAGTTATAACTTGAACTAAATAATATCTTTAATCTACCTTAAGGGAACAAATGCAACTGGATGGATGATTTGCGGATTATCTATCAAGTGTATGGGATAAATGAAAAACAAAGATGGGATAGGGCACTAGATACAAAAGTAATTAGTAATATAACCCAATTAATAGTGTTAATAGAGTAAAGAAACACTGGGGAGGTGCTAGATAGGGTAATAATTAAAATACACTTAGAGAACATATAGAAAACCCTAAAGATATCTGCACACCCGTTGTGAAAATATAAAAATTCTTTATTAATTATTCGTGGGACATGTGGTTGAATCCATGACATTGTAAATTAAAACAATTTAAAAACACATTGTGTCCTCAATACTCTAGTGCAAATTTTACTAAGTAAACATGGGTAGAAGTAATTAAAATTATAGAATGGTAGCTCTAAACTGATCACCCGATAGTTGGAAACATCTGTCAGAGTACAATGTCTCAACATCGCTCCAAACCACTACAGATCAAGGGCCAACAAAAGCCGTACGCGCTCGCCTATAACGGATTCTGATCCTGCAGCTAAACCGTTGCTGTTGGTGAAATATTTTCCATAACAGCCACTGGCTTCTTATACTTAGTATAGGGAGCCTTAGTGGCTGTTGCATGTGGGCTCCTAAAAGTCCTCCTATTTCAGAGTGGAGAGAGATCAGGTCAGAACGGTGTATTTGCAGATCACAGACAAATTCCAATGGAATATTCCATGCAATAAAAAAAACAGCAGTTTGTGTACCCAGCTTTTCTGTCTACCTTACATTATACTTCTTGGTAATATAGATGGCTGGCAGAAAGAATAGGCCAGATGTACATGTCAAGCAGAGCAAACAGAAATGTGCCTGTAAATGCCATAAACAAAATATCTTAAAAACTGTGGGGCATATTACAGTTCCCTAGTGAGCTACTTAGCAGATCAGATGTATGCTTGTTCTTGGGAGCTGAACATGTGCGGCAATCTCTTCTCCAAAAATGGCAACATGATATATACACCGAGCTCTCTTACACAGAGCTGTATATTAGAAGACTTACAGGTCTATGCACATGGTAGGAAGCTGTGTTTAGAATGTGGCTGAAATAGTAACTAACATTATGACATGACACTGGTAATCTTTCAAATTTTACCCCTAATGATAGTAAATACATTTTTAGAAGAAAAAATTAATGCTTGGGACGTCAAATAAAGAAATTACAAAAGCTTTTAAGCTGGTCTTCCCCTTTTTCGCAGATTATCATTTGTGTTCTTTAGGTCTGACATATGGTTTTGGAACTTTTACAAGAATAAAAATGCTTTAAGGTTTTATGAAGAAATTTTTAATACAGATCTTTCTCCAAGCATGAATATACAGTATATCATGCAAAGAATGTGATGGTAAAGTCTAAACCATATTTTAGAGCCATTAAATCCCCCCAAAGAAAAAGTCTAAAAAGGTTTTAACCTCAAATTCCCAAGATTTTAAAATGGCTCTCTGCAAGAATCTCAAACTCACGTGTAAAAAAAGTCCAGTGCAACAAAAACTTCAAAACGTACCACCAAAAAAGCTAGCAATATCCCATGAAATCTCCTGTTTCTTAAATAAATAAACAAAGTTGCACCCTTTCGAAGGGCAACCCAAATAAAACGTTTATCTTTGAGGTATTATTCTTTGGATGATTTAGAAAATGAGTGTGTTAAGCACTAGACCTTAATGGAGCTGCGAGGAGTTATTGTGCATTTGTGTCAACCTTTATCAGTTAACGCGGCTTAAGACTATTGAATATAGTTGTGGCTGTGCACAAATATCCACCAATATATATTTAACACCAGCAGATAGCTCTGCCTTAAAGATTATAACCATTGCTATGCCACTATCTGTTAGTGCATTGCCTAAAGGGGGGGATAGATCAGCTATATCAGTACATAGCCCTATACATTTCTAGGCTGACTTCATATGACCTGGTGTTTTAAACGGTGCATTCAGAATTTCCTTTTGACTACCCAGGACAGTATAAAAAAGAAAAGACAAATGGGTGAAAAATTAAATGAACCAGCGTGCATAGCCAACCATTTTGTTTCTTGAAATAAAATAGCAGGAGTTTGTCTTGGTGGTCGACAATGACAGTCCTCCCCCTCCCAAAAAGACGAACACAGCATACACAAACAAAAACCACAGCATAAAAGAAGCACATAGAAAAAACAACACAAATAGCACCCCCCCCCCCCCCCAAAAAAAAATCAATGATGATACAAAACTACTTTGGTCAGATTCTGGACACCAACATAAGGATTATCGACAATTCCAAAACAGTCTGAAAATGTTTTAGTATATTGGACACCCTAAGAGACAATTGTTGAATGTACCTCATTTGAAACAAAGATGTACTTTAAATTGTTTTTTTTGTTAACCACCTGTTTTTTTGTCTGAAAAATTAAATTGGAAACTGGGTGAAACCAATTGCTCTACTAATGTTCCTTAAACAGGTGGGGTAAAGTTTGAACAATGCCTTTGTAAAATGGAGCCAAGGAAGACTGTTTTACATTACTTCCAATCCACTGCCAAAAATGATATTTTGTAACTTGACCTCTATGTATTCCATATTCCAATCTTGATTATGTAACTTTTCTTTAGGTTGTGAGCATAAACACATTTATATGCTTTTAAATTAACATTAATCATTCAGACAAATGACAACAACTGGTTTATATTACAGACACCTGAAAGCACAAAGTCTTCAAAAGTATATTCATTTTAAAAACAAGGTCAACAGACACTTCTTATCTTAACAGCTCGTAGACTAGAGTTGGAGCCAAACAGATGAGATTATTTAGAAAGATTGAGACATAGGCTGGATTTCAGCCACACTGATGAAATGAACACCAATTCACAAATGGATGATACTCTCATTCTTGTAGAATATACCAATGTTAATATCCAAATAATTGATGTAAATCACTATTGATTACACCTTTCCTTACCCTAGTCCCGCTATGCCATTTCCACTTAGCTACAGTAACTGGGTTGTCGGGTAAGAGGAAGGTAAAATGCACACATTAGGCGATATTTACCCAGAGCCACAAGCGCTTTGAATAGATCACTACAACCATATTACCAGCATCTTTGGGTAAATTTAACTCTGACTAAATTTTAAATAAATATCATGTACAAAGCCGCTGTTAAATAGCTTGCAGCTGTTGCTTGGGGTGTCTTTTGCGAAATCCGTGCACCCGCACAAGCAAGGTAATAAAAAAATTTAGTGCAAAAAAAGAGGGTTTTTATGTAAGACTCACCTGTAAAATTCTTTCTCTTAAGCCGTAAGGGGGACCCAGGTCAAAGTAGGGGTTAAGCACCCTTTCTCCGGAGCGGACACTTTAAGAACTGTAGATTGAGGCTCCAGTGCTCTCCCCTCAGTAAATGCACAGAGCACCGGAAGCCTCCTCAGTTGGTCCCAAGAAGAAGCGTAAGTCAAAATTGAAAAAAAAGATAGTAAAGTAACAATAAAATAACAAGTAAACAGGCGAAACATGCCAAAAAACCAATCATGTCAACAACAGGGAGGGAAGTACCTGGGTCCCTCTTACGGCTTAAGAGAAAAGGATTTTACAGGTGAGTCTGACATAAAAATCCTCTTCTCTTTACAGCCTCAGGGGGACCCAGGTCAACGTAGGGGACGTCCCAAAGTCCGAATTGAAGGGTAGGTAATCATAAAATAAAGATCCCACTAGATCTCGCAGTTCTAAGGATAGAGTTGCCCAAGGTATATCCTTGTCAGCAAAAACTTGGAGACGATAAAATTTGATAAAGGTGGGAGTGAGATAGACCACCAAGTTGCTGCTCGGCATATCTGGTCCACCGAAGCGCCATGTCGCGCCGCCCAAGAGGCTCAACCGCCCTAGTAGAATGGGCCGTAACCCGCAAGGGAGGAAGGCCCAACTGCCAAATAGCAGCGCACGATAGTAGATCATCCACCTAGCCAGAGTTTGCGGAGAAGCCCTGGACCCCGCGCGGGAACCCCACCAGGAGAATGAATAGAGCCGGAGGAACGGAAACACTCCGTGCGAGCCACGTAGATCCTCAGGGCTCTCACTAGTCCAGACAGTGCAAATCGCGCTCTTGGAAGAAGACGGATTCGGAAAGAAGGTCGGAACAATGATCTCCTGATTGATATGAAAAGCCGAGACCACCTTAGGCAAAAAAGAGACATGAGGTCCAGAATAGCCTTGTTTGGGGTAATTGACAGGCACGGGATCCACTAGGCATCGACGCCCTCATGATGAAGATATGGCCAGCAGAACACACATCTTCAGGATAGAGCGATAGAGGAATCGATGGTAAGGGTTCAAAAGGAGGTCTTTTGAGGGCCCTGAGGACTAATGAGAGGTCCCAGGGTTGAACCGGGGCACAGAATGGGAGGACGCAAGTGAGCTACTCCCGGCAGAAGGTCTGGATATCCTTCCTGTTCGCGAGCTTTCTATGAAAGTAGATCGAGAGGGCGGGGAAACTTGAACCTTGAGAGCGCTGAGCGATAAACCCCCGTCATAGCCTTTTTGGAGAAAACTAAGGACTCTGGACAGAACAAATCTGGAGGGAGGAAAACCCCTGGAGGAGCTCACACCACATACTTCTGCCAATCCTGCTACGTTAACAGCACTTTGTGCTGAAATATTATGTATAATTTTCCCTATTTACTGGCAGGTTTCCTAATGTACATTTTGTCTAAAGCAATTGAGGGCAAAATCCTGAAAATTCTTCTAGCGCTTAAAGCAACAAAGGGGAGGATTCTGCAGACACTGAAAGGGTTAAATAGACTAATCATATGAGTCAGTTTTTACAGTTTAGTTATTTCTAAACATGATCCTCCAGAAAGACAGATTTCATCTTAATACAATATCTACCGTATATACTCGAGTATAAGCCGACTCGAGTATAAGCCGAGGTACCCATTTTTGCCTCCAAAATTAGAAAACATGATTGACCCGAGTATAAGCCGAGGGTATACAGTAACCCTAATACCTTTCCACTGTAGATGTTTGGAACCTACAACTCCCAGGAGCCAAGCATACTGGGAGTTGTAGTTTCCAAACATCTACAGTGGAAAGGTATTAGGGTTACTGTATACCCTCGGCTTATACTCGGGTCAATCATGTTTTCTAATTTTGGAGGCAAAAATGGGTACCTCGGCTTATACTCGAGTCGGCTTATACAGACATTACATATTTATTACCAATATTATATAGTACATTACTGATGTTATGTATCTACTTCTGATATTATATATTTCCTGCCACCATTCTAGTGTGGGGGTAACGGATCTGCGTTTTATCGCGTTAAAGATTTTTTTTTAGAGATCTAAATTCGCGTAAAGATCACCTTGGAACGCGCCTTGTAAAATACCACGTATATGACTCTTTAAATAAAATACAAAAAAAAACAAGCGGTACTAATCTGGTAAATACAGCAACAAAGTCTGCGATTAAACACTACATTATATGCATGTTATGTTTATATGTTACATACATACAGACATTACGTATTAATATCAATTTATAGTACATTACTGATATATGTATCTACTTCTGAACTATATATTCCTGCCACCATTCTAGTAATTATATAGGCACATGATAGTCTCTCACAGTTAGTATGAAACTACAGCAATACGATAAGAAGCTAAGACGCGTGAGCGCGTAAAGACCCGTTCGGTTTACGTAAAGATCGCGTGAGCGTGCTAAAGATCCGCGGTCTGAACGGCAAGATCGCGGTGAGTGTCGAAAACATCATGGTGAGCGCGGTAAGATCGATATGAGCGCGGTAAAGACAGCGGTGCGCCTGCGGTAAAGACAGCGACAAATACTTCGAACACTAATTATATGTATTATAGTTTATATATTTACTACAATAGACATTACGTATTATCACAATATTATATAGTACATTACTGATTTATGTATCACTTACTTCTGATATTATTATATATTTCCTGCCACCATTCTAGTATTTATATAGGCCATGATATCTCTCAACGTTAGTATGAAACTACACGCAAGTACGGTAAAGGACAGTTAAGACCGCGGTGAGCGCGGTAAAGACAACGTGGTTCTTAAAGAAGTCTACCTCTCAAATGAAAAATTGTATAAAGAGAGCGGTACGCGCGGTAAAGAAGCGCAAATATCTTCAAACACTACATTATATGTATGTATATTTTATATGTTACATACATCAGACATTACGTATTTAATACCATATTATATAGTACATTACTGATATTATGTATCTACTTTGATATTATATGTTCCTGCCACATTCTAGTAATTATAGGCACATGATAGTCTCTCACGGTTGTAGAAAGTACAGCAAGTATGTTAAAGACAGTTAAGATCGCGGTGAACATTGCGGTGAGCGCGGCAAAGATCGCGGTGAGCGCGGCAAAGATCGCGGTGAGTGTCGAAAACATCGTGGTGAGCGCGGTAAAGATCGTATGAGCGCGGTAAGACACGGTGCGCGCGGTAAAGACAGAACAAAGACAAATATCTTCGAACACTACATTATAGCATGTATAAGTTTATATATGTTTACAACATACAGACATTAACGTATTTATTACCAATATTATATCATTACTGATATTATGTATCATATCTCTTCTGATATTAATAATTTCCTGCCACCATTCTCGTAATTATATAGGCACATGATAGTCTCTCACAGTTAGTATGAAACTACACCAAGTACGGTAAGAGCAGTTAAGACGCGGTATGCGCGGTAAAGACAGCGACAAATATCTTCGAACACTACATATATGTATGTTATGTTTTTATATGTTACATACATACAGACATTACGTATTTATCACCAATATTATATAGTACATTACTGATATTATGTATCTACTTCTGATATTATATTATTTCCTGCCACCACTTCTCAGTAATTATATAGGCACATGATAGTCTCTCACAGTTAGTATGAAACTACAGCAAGTACGGTAAAGACAGTTAGAGACCGCGGTGAGCGCAGTAAAGATCGCGGTGAGCGCGGTAAAGATTGAGGTGAAAGCGCTGTAAAGATCATGGTGAACGTGGAAAAGACCAGTATGAGCGCGGTAAAAGACAACGGGTACGAGCGGTTAAAGACGGCAACAAATATATTCGAACACTACATTATATGCATGTATAGTTTATATATGTTACATACATCAGACATTACGTATTTAATATCAATATTATAGTACATTACTGATATATGTATCTACTTCTGATACATATTTCCTGCCACCATTCTAGTAATTATATAGGCCAATGATCTCTCATCACAGTTAGTATGAAAATACAGCAAGTACGGAAAGACAGTTTATGACCGCGGTGAGCGCGGTAAGACAGCAAACAAATATCTTCGCACACAACATTATATGTGTATGTATTGTTTATATATGTTACATACATACAGACATATACGTTTAATATCAATATTATAGTGACTTACTGATATTATGTATCTACTTTACTTGATACTATATTTTCCTGCCACCATTTTAGTAATTATTAGGCACATGATAGTCTCACACAGTTAGTATGAAACTACAGCAAGTACGTAAAGGACAGTTAAGATCGCGTGAACATCGCGGTGAGCACGGTAAAGATAGCGGGTAACCCGCGGCAAAGATTGCGGTGAGCAGCGGTAAAGATCGCGATGAGCACGGTAAGATTCGGTGAACGCGGTAAAGACTGTGGTGAAACGCGTAAAGACTGTGGTGAGCATGGCAACGACCGCGATGCGCGCGGTAAAGACAGCGGTGAGCGCGGTAAAGGCAGCAGTGAGCACGGTAAAGCAGCGACTAATATCTTCGAACACTACATTTTATTATGTATATGTTTTATATGTTACATACATATGACATTACGTATTTAATACCAATTTATATATACATTCTGATGATTATGTATCTACTTCTGATATTATATATTTCCTCCTGCCACCATTCTAGTATTTATATAGGCACATGATAGTCTCTCACAGTTAGTATGAAACTACAGCAAGTACGGTAAAGACAGTTAAGAACCGCGTGAGCGCGGTAAAGACAACGTGGTTCTTAAAGAGCAAGTCTACTCTCAAATGAAAAATTGTATAAAGAGAGCGGTACGCGCGGTAAAGACAGCGACAAATATCTTCAAAACATACATTATATGTATGTATATGTTTATATATGTTACATACATACAGACATTCGTATTTAATACCAATATTATATAGTACATTACTGATATTATGTATCTACTTCTGATATTTATTTTCTTGCCACTATTCTAGTAATTATATAGGCACATGATAGTCTCTCACGGTTAGTATGAAAGTACAGCAAGTTATGTTAAGACAGTTAAGATCGCGGTGAGACATTGCGGTGAGCGCGGCAAAGATCGCGGTTGAGCGCGGCAAAAGATCGCGGTGAGTGTCGAAAACATTGTGGTGAGCGCGTAAAGATCGATATGAAGCGCGTGTAAAGACAGACGGTGCGCGCTAAAGACAAGCGACAAATATCTTCGAACACTACATTATATGCATGTATAATTTATATATGTTACATACATACAGACATACTATTTATTACCAATATTATATAGTACATTACTGATATTATGTATCTACTACTTCTGATATTATATATTCCTGCCACCATTCTAGTAATATATAGGCACATGATAGTCTCTCACGTTAGTATGAAACTACACCAAGTACGGTAAGACAGTTAGACCGCGGTATGCGCGGTAAAGACAGCGACAAATATCTTCGAACACTACATTATAGTATGTATATGTTTATATATGTTACATACATACAGACATTACGTATTATCACCAATATATATAGTACATTACTGATATTATGTATCTACTTCTGATATTATATATTTCCTGCCACCATCTAGTAATTATATAGGCACACTGATAGTCTCTCACAGTTAGTATGAAACTACAGCAAGTACGTAAAGACAGTTAAACCGCGGTAGCGCAGTAAATATCGCGGTGAGCGCGTAAGATGGGGTGAGCGCGGTAAAGATCATGGTGACGTGGAAGACCAATATGAGCGCGGTAAAGACAGCGTACGAGCGGTAAAGACAGCACAAATATCTTCGAACACTACATTATATGCTGTATATGTTTATATATGTTACATACATACAGACATTACGTATTTAATATCAATATTATATAGTACATACTGATATTATGTATCTACTTCTTACTATATTTCCTGCCCACATTCTAGTAATTATATAGGCACATGATAGTCTCTCACAGTTAGTATGAAAATACAGCAAGTACGGTAAAGACAGTTAAGACCGCGGTGAGCGCGTAAAGACAGCAACAAATATCTTCGCACACAACATATATGTATGTATATGTGTATATATGTTACATACATACAGACATTACGTATTTAATATCAATATTATATAGTACATTACTGATATTATGTATCTACTTCTGATACTATATATTTCCTGCCACCATTCTAGTAATTATATAGGCACATGATAGTCTCACACAGTTAGTATGAAACTACAGCAAGTACGGTAAAGACAGTTAAGATCGCGGTGAACATCGCGGTGAGACGGTAAAGATAGCGGTACCGCGCAAAGATTGCGGTGAGCACGGTAAAGATCGCGGTGAGCACGGTAAGATTGCGTGAACGCGGTAAAGACTGTGTGAACGCGGTAAGACTGTGGTGAGCATGGCAAAGACCGCGATGCGCGCGGTTAAGACAGCGGTGAGCGCGGTAAAGGCAGCAGTGAGGCACGGTAAAAGGCAGCGACTAATTCTTCGAACACTACTTTTATGTATGTATATGTTTATATATGTTACATACTATAGACATTACGTATTTAATACCAATATTATATGTACATTACTGATATTATGTATCTACTTCTGATATTATATATTCCTGCCACCATTCTAGTATTTATATAGGCACATGATAGTCTCTCACAGTTAGTATGAAACTACAGCAAGTACGGTAAAGACAGTAAGACCGCGGTGAGCGCGGTAAAGACAACGTGGTTCTTAAAGAGCAAGTCTACCTCTCAAATGAAAAATTGTATAAAGAAGCGGTACGCGCGGTAAAGACACGCGACAAATATCTTCAACACACTACATTATATGTATTATATGTTTATATATGTTCATACATACAGACATACGTATTAATACCAATATTATATAGTACATTACTGATATATGTATCTACTTCTGATATTATATATTTCCTGCCACATTCTAGTAATTATATAGGCACATGATAGTCTCTCACGGTTAGTATGAAAGTACAGCAAGTATGTTAAAGACAGTTAAGATCGCGGTGAACATGCGGTGAGTGCGGTAAAGATGCGCGGTGAGCGCGGTAAAAATTGCGGTGAGCGCGGTAAAAATCACGGTGAGCGCGGCAAAGATCGCGGTAGCGCGACAAGACCGCGGCGAACGCGGTCAGATCGTGGTGACGTGGTTAAGACGGCTATGAGCGCGGTAAGACCAGCGGTACGCGCGGTAAAGACAGTTGGTAGCGAGCGTGTAAAGAGAGCAAAACAAATATCTTCGAAACACCATTATATGCATGTATATGTTTATATATGTTACATACATACAGACATTACATATTTATTACCATATTATAATAGTACATTACTGATGTTATGTACTACTTCTGATATTTATATTTCCTGCCACCATTCTAGTAATTATATAGGCACATGATAGTTCTCTCCAGTTAGTATGAAACTACAGCATACGGTAAAGACAGTTAAGACCGCGGTGCGCGTGTTAAGACAGCGACTAATATCTGTCGAACACTACATTATATGATATATGTTTATATGTTACATACATACAGACATTACGTATTTATTACCAATATTATATAGTACATTACTGATGTTTGTATCTACTTCTGATATTATATATTTCTCCTGCCACCATTCTAGTATTATATAGGCACATGAATAGTCTCTCACAGTTAGTAGAAACTACAGCAAGTACGGTAAAGACAGTTAAGACCGCGGTTCGCACGGTAAAAGACAAGCAACAAATATCTTCGAACACTACATTATATGCTTGTATATGTTTTATATATGTTACATACATACAGACATTACGTATTTATTACCAATATTATATAGTACATCTGATATTATATATTTCCTGCCACCATTCTAGTAATTATATAGGCACATGATAGTCTCTCACAGTTAGTATGAAACTACAGCAAGTACGGTAAAGACAGTTAAGACCGCGGTACGCACGGTAAAGACAGCGACAAATATCTTCGAACACTACATTATATGTATGTATATGTATGTATATGTTTATATATGTTACATACATACAGACATTACGTATTTAATACCAATATTATATAGTACATTACTGATATTACGTATCTACTTCTGATATTATATATTTCCTGCCACCATTCTAGTAATTATATAGGCACATGATAGTCTCACACAGTTAGTATGAAACTACAGCAAGTACGGTAAAGACAGTTAAGATCATGGTGAACATCGTGGTGAGCACGGTAAAGATAACCGCGGCAAAGATCGCGGTCAGCACGGTAAATATCACGGTGAACGCGGTAAAGACTGCGGTGAACGCGATAAAGACCGTGGTGAGCATGGCAAAGGCCGCGATGCGTGCGGTAAAGACAGCGGTGAGCGCGGTAAAGGCAGCAGTGAGCGCGGTAAAGACAGCGGTGAGCGCGGTAAAGGCAGCGACTAATATCTTCGAACACTACATTTTATGTATGTTTATGTTTATATATGTTACATACATATAGACATTACGTATTTAATACCAATATTATATAGTACATTACTGATATTATGTATCTACTTCTGATATTATATATTTCCTGCCACCATTCTAGTATTTATATAGCACATGATAGTCTCTCACAGTTAGTATGAAACATACACAAGTACGGTAAGACAGTTAGACCGCGGTGAGCGCGGTAAAGACAACATGGTTCTTAAAGGCAAGTCTACCCTCAAATAAAAAATTGTATAAAGAGAGCGGTACGCACGGTAAAGACAGCGACAAATATCTTCAACACTACATTATATGTATTTATATGTTTATTATGTTCATACATACAGACATCGTTTTATACCAATATTATATAGTACATTACTGATATTATGTATCTACTTCTGATATTATATATTTCCTGCCACCATTCTACTAGTAATTATATAGGCACATGATAGTCTCTCCCAGTTAGTATGAAAGTACAGCAAGTATGGTAAAGACAGTTAAGATCGCGGTGAACATCGCGGTGAGTGCGGTAAAGATCGCGGTGAGTGCGTTAAAGATCGCGCTAAAGATCACGGTGAGCGCAGTAAAGATCGCAGTGAGGGCAGTAAAAATTGCGGTGAGCGCGGTTAAGATCACGGTGAGCGCAGCAAAGATCACAATGAACGCGGTAAAGATCGCGGCAAAGATCGTGGTGAGCGCGTTAAAGATTGTGGCGAAAAAGAGCGCGGTAATGAACGTGGTGAACGTGGTAAAGACGGCTATGAGCGCGGTAAAGACAGCGACAAATATCTTCGAACACTACATTATATGTATGTATATGTTTATATATGTTACATACATACAGACATTACGTATTTATCACCAATATTATAAATGCCAGGTAAAAGCTGCTGTAAACTTTTTAACAGTGGTCCCTGTGACTAGCAGCCATGAGATTCCTATCCCTGCCTCTTTCTTCCTTACACCCAAGTTTCCAATTAGAACTTAGAATAGGTGAAGAGGAGTGAACAATTCAATGGAGGAGACATGTAGAACAGGTACATTCAACTGCCAACATTGACATGATATACAGAAAGAGTTAACGATAATACTGTGCCAGCACTGAAACTGTCAATGGCAATACTCTGGGAAAGTGCTGGCACTGAAAGTATTAATAGGAAAGTATGTTGGCACTAAAGGGTTAAAGGGCATGTCCACCTCATTTTCTAAAATTTGCCAAATAGTAGCTTTCCCTCCCCCAGCCCCAACCACCATAAAAGATTTTACTGGAACTCCCCCGATCTTTACTTACCTTACCTCTTTCCCGCGGCGTACTGTACCGGCCCTCTGCTTGCATGGAACTGCAAGCAAGGGGTGGGTCCGGCAGCCGCGTCTGTGATTGGCTGAGAGGCAGCCAATCACAGACGTAGCTGCCTGCAGTGGAGAATGTCGGGGGAGAGAGGTAAGGTAAGTAAAGTTCGGGGGAGTTCCAGTAAAATCTTTTATGGTGGTTGGGGCTGGGGGAGGGAAAGCTAATATTTTGCAAAGGTGTTTAACACTAGGGGGAGGGATTGCAAAACAGGTGGGAGAGGGAGGGGGGGAGGCCTGCAGTGCGCAAGACAAAATTCTCCGGGAGGAGAGACGGGGCAGAGTCCTATATGAACTCTGCTATCCTCCTGGTGGCCAGTTTTGGGGAATTTGGGGGGGGGGATTCCAGGAGAACAATTTGGAGCTGGGATGTAAGGTAAGGATTTTATTGCACTACATAGTAGGGCCAGTAGTGGGGGGAATTATAGTTTTGGCGGGTGGACATGCGCTTTAATGGTCATACTCTGCTGGCGCTGAAAGTGGTAATGGTAGTACTCTAGGTAAGACTGCTGACACTGAAGGGTTAATATTCTCTGGGAAAGTGCTGGCACTGAAAGTGTTAATGCCAATAGTCTTGGAAAGTCTGCTGGCACTGAAGAGTTAAACATCTCAGATCTCACCAAATTTCCCTGCCTTACCGGGGTACTTTTTCATGCCACCCGGCCAGAAACAATTTCTGGGGAGAACACTGACGCCAGTAAACTGACACACATGTATTTGCACTTCAGGAGCCCAGTTAAATAAGAGTTGCACGTTATTATGTATAGTCACGTTATTCCACTTCATCCTTGTAGCAACAGCATATGAAGCATTCTTTATTCTAAGAGCAACAGCATTAAATAATCATACCTGCATCTTTCTAGATGACAGAGCTGTCTGCGGGCCTCAGAACAGTTCCACTTCTAATAATTATATCGTTTATCAGTTGTTTACTGAACTAGCACTTCCTGCCTAGTGCACTTTTTTAACATTCATACTTTTTTTTTTTTCAATATTTTTGCTGGCCTGTACTAATCTTCAGCAATCTATTGTACAAAAGCATCAAAATATATGTATAAATAAGAGATTATTTTATATGGCTGCAATTAATAAAGTGGAACTAAATTGTACCAGAAATGTATGACTATTTATTCTCCATTCCATTGACTCGTTTGGTTTTAGCATCTTGATTGTGAACTATACTTTAAATAAAATATATTCCAATAAAGATACAACTTGGACTTTCTGTCCAATTTCGTGTGATGATTACTTTTATAGGACACCCTGTAAAATGGTCATCAACTCGTAAATATATATAAATTACTTGCTCCCTTATGAATTATCTTTGTCTTTCCTTTTGATCTTAAGTGACAACTTCAGAATGGCAACAGTTGGTAATACATGAGATTTACAAAGATATATTAGCAAACTAGTAATGTTCCTTTACTAGCGTCATTAATGGATCAGCAGAAATAATTTCACCCCAATATAACCTTCTAATTACATTCTTTTTTATTTCTTTCCAAGCTGCGCTGTTTGTATATTAGTGTAGTTTTCAGCCCCCATTACCCCTGGAATGGATTCACATTTCATATTTTGTCCTAGAATAATAAGACAATAATTCGGTATTGACTATATTCTCCTAAAAGCCATGTTGGCATCACAAACCCTCTGCCCCTTCTATATATCTCTTGAGAATTAAGTCAATAACATATGTTTAGTTCGGTGCACCTTTCATCTTGCAATAAATTAACGCTCTTGTTAAAAGCCACATATCATTTTAAGTGAATCCAAATGTACTGAAAATGTGCATTTTGTAAAATTCATAAAAGTTTATTTTTTTCTTTTTTACAGTAACACCTGTAACCGCACAAGGCCAGGACCAAAGCCTCTCAGGGCAGCCTGCACTAACCTCCCAGAACTGCAGAGAGGCTCAGAATGAGGACCCCAGCTCGGCAAGCATTTGTCTGTCATATACACATTTAAGTTCTCTTAACACAGAAGATATTTCCAGTGAGGCTCCCTCCGGAACTGGATCGGCAGGTATTGTGATTCTTATATTATGAAATAAAAATCAGTATCTTAGACTTATTATTGGGACTTACTGGAACTGCTTCTGTTTTTGTAAAAGAAAATCGTTTTCAATTTGAAATCCGTACTATGAAATATGGGGTCAACCAAAAACAAATCTCATTTTTTTTGACCGATAACTAATATCTTCAGTCGATAGAAAAAACATGAAGTCTCATTGATTTTCTGAACGATGGGAACAGATTGGTGGTATCGATTGACCTTCTGTATGACATGGTTAAGATTGTTAGCTCCTGGGAGCAGGGCCTTATGTAAATGGTTAATTGCAATATGGATAATATCTTCCACGCTATATAAGAAAATAAATACTACACGAAATACAGTGAAGATAATTTGTATGAATGTATTTTTTCAGATTGAATATCCAAACTGAATTTAGTGTTAATAGTTAGTTTGCATTTAATAGCAAGCATTTCTGATATTTAATAAATCGATAATATACTATATTAAAACCATGCACCTGCATTCCACAGTGTTTCTTGCTTGTGCTGAACATGTGCTGTGGCTGCTCTGTTTTGCCCTGAAGTAACACTAAACCAACTCTTCAAGCCAATAGGCCTCTTTTGTTTGGAAGACTGGGCTTCGTTTTCAAGCTTTTGTTATATGCTTGTATGGTGAAGACTGGGCAGTGGGGGTATGGACAGTTTCCTGGGAAACACAGTGCTCCCACTAGGAATGCTTTATGTTAAGACAACAAATCTGCTGGATTCAACTAGAAACCTCCTGGAGAGCCGTTTGTGCAAAAGTTTGACATCCAGCAGTGCACAGTTCAAGCACATTCCATACAGGGCAGCTCCAGAGGGCTAGTAAGGGCATATATCAGTCACAGATTCCCTGTCCCTTGCCTACATCTGGAAGCAATAGGAAGTTTTTTTCCTAGCAGCCTATACTATTTGTATATTTGAACTTTTTAAACTACATCATTAATTTCACTTTCTCTTTCTCCTGAGTTACATAAATATATAAGATCTATATATGATCACTTCTACAATATATTCTGCTATATGTACTGTTAATGTGACAGACACTTTCACGTGAGATATTTTATGTGTATTCATAGTCCACGCATGAGGCAGACGGCATATGTCAGCATATTTTAGACTTCTAGTGGATTATTATGCAAGTAACATGACTTTTAAGTAATTTTGTAGACGATATCAAAATACTGTCTAGACAGTTTTTAGGCAATAACTGATTTTCCATAATAGTCGATGGGAAGTTATTTTTGGTGATTTGGGGGGAAAAAACACATGCTAAATACACACAACTACCTAAAATGATTGCCTAATACAACTGTTTTTCTCTTGTTTAGATTGTTTTCAGTACCAATAAGGTCACAGGGTTCATATGCAGTGCCATGTGGACAAATGTGCAGCCACCATACAAGGTGTTTGGGTACATATGCATACTGACAGGGCATGTGTATATAGTGGCATGTTAAGGTGTATGTGGTACATGGGCAATGTAATCTTGCTGCATTTCAAACTAAATAAAATAAAATATCAATATAATACAAACATTTAAATAATCATATAACAACTCATCCAGCTTAATCCACAATGTAAAAGTTACTAAAAGCAGCTGTGTGTTGGAATGTGGTAAATAGGTGTGGAGGGGGAGGCTAAGACTCATTCAAGCCCTCCTCTATGGAGACAGTATGTATTCACACCTCCGTTCATGCATTAGACTGACCAAGGCATCAGGAACTGAGAGTGCAGGAATTACTATTGGGACTGAAACAGTGGGCAGGTCACTTGCTGCTGCTTTCACACAGAACAGATGGGTTACTCTCTTAACTGTTTTCGATCCTGTAATTGACAGCCTTCACTTGCACCATACATTGGAAACACAAGAGGGGAGAAGCCATGAGAGTTTTACTGGGTAAGTCTAATTTATTCAGAAACATTTCTGATGAGCATCAGCATCAGTTTCACCTATATACAAGGGTGAATGTACAGAAAAGTTGGACAAGCATAAATAAAAACAGCGGGAAAAGGAAATGCAATAATTGGGAAGAGATAGCTGAGAAAAGTAGCAGAGAATATTTTAGTTAATGGCTCAGTGACATGACCTGTCTTAGTTGCCCTCCAGTACCCCAATCTGACTTTTGAGGGTCAGAAATATAAATAAGATAAAAGGGTTAATACAGAAATAAATATGACATAATCTGTTGTCTGTTAGGAGACGTGTTTTTTTTAAATGAAGAATGTTCATCCCATTTATATTTTCTAATATCTGTCTCCAGGGACACTTTCAGCAATAACTACAGATGCAAGATCAGCTATTAACAGGAGGGTTACCATACTTATCATTTTAACTGATGCCTTACTACCCTGACATACATACACAAAGATGCAGTTACTATTTGTATGATTTTTAAAGCAGGGAGACAGTTACTGGTAATAAAAAGTATTTGGTAGTAATTTTGCTCATACAATACATTATATGGTAGTTTCAGAAACTAAATGACATTGGGAAAATGATTTAGATATTGAGATTATTACAAACTGCTTTCTTTATGAATATATATGTTTATTTATCTAAGATATAAGCAGGTGTTCTTCATATGTTCTCCATGGTAACCATGGCACAATGAGAGATGTGTTTTTTCCTAAGAGCTGGCAATAGAGTAGATATGGAAGATAGTGAGAGGAAAGCTCTTATCTGGCACTCAGCCTGAACCAAGATCAAATCAGAGTCCATATTAAAGGGGCAATGTAATAAACTACTGCAAAAAGTAAAACAGAATGTAAAATAGAGCATGGTGTCTGTATATTTGCTATTATTGTTTTGTATTTGTATCAACAGACAAGTTGTTTTTATTTATTTTGAGAAGCCCAGCAGGTCCTAATGCTAGCTGAATAGGGTAAATCTTTAAATTTGATTAATTTGTCAATTTGATTCTTGTAATTAAATCACTCTAAAATGGATTTTCTTTGGGGGTGCTGGTGGGGCATTTGATTGATCAAAACTATGTGGAATGTAGAATCGACTAAATATCAATCAGTCAGGTTGGAACTTGCACAATTATCAATTGCGCAGATAATCAGTGTGTGGTTTTGTGATCACTTAATTTTCAAACAGTAGTTGACTATTTTATCTAAAAAGTAGATTGAAATTTAAAAGGATATATATAAGTTGAACTTTGTATGTCTAGCTTGCACATCTTGCACACTTTTCAGTTAAAGGAGAACTATGGTGTACAGAAAGCAGCATGAAAAAAAGTACATGGGCCAAGGCGGTAGGATTGAGAATTCCAACCTCCCAGTATCGGTTCATTGAGGAGCAGATGCAAAAAGCGGCTTTATGCACTTATGACATCTGCCAGCTTCCTCCTAGCTTCATCACTATTTTTAAAACAGTTAAGCCCAGGACACTAAACTGACAGGTGATATTCCAATACAATATTTGAAGTACTTTGATTTTTAAAAAGTAATTTTTAACAGTATAGTTATCTTGTAAAGGACCATTTCTCCAATACTCTCCTTTTCCTACTACTTCATGTACCAGGAGTGAGGATCTGAATCACTATGCCCTCACCCCTGAGTACACTTTCTATGTCCAGTATACTTACCCAAAAATTCCTTAATTGCTCAGGTCTATTTCAGTGTTTTCAGGTTGTCTTCTTGCATAGCGCATCTTCCCATTGGTCCTGTCGCTGACAGTCTGGAAGGCGGCGTTAGACCCGAGTAACAAAGGAATCTTTAGGTAAGTATTACAAGACATAGAAAGTGTACCTAGGGGTGAGGACTTGGAGATTCAGGTCCACACCCTGGGTACATGTAAAGGGAAGGAGGTGGATAATAGGACTTTAAAGGGTAACTGTGGTCTCCAATTCTTCCAAACTAGTAAGGGCTATATAAAAAACCTTCCATCATACCTTCAAAATAAAACCGCAATCACATCTCTAGATAAAATTTGTTAGAAGTTATTGCTGTAAAGTTTCAGCAATATTACTTCCTGCTTGAAAACTTCCTGTTTACAGCCATGTGGCCAGCTTGAAGTCATGTGACCAGCCTGTCTGCATTAAAGGACAACTCCACCCTCATAAGAACATCTTTTAGAAAGAATGGCCTCTTTATAATATGTTGATATATCATAGTTTGTCCTATGAATTCATTACTGTATGCCTGCTATGCTTCTGGAGGCCTCATGGAAACTGAGCCATTTAGAAACCTGTACTGAGCCCGTACTGAGCCTGGGCATGCTCAGAAGAGGCAGACAGGGGATTAACATTCAGTCATTGGCTGTGATATCAACTGTCAAATCCATAACTGACAGTCACTAACTGGAAGAACCAGGAAGCAGAAACGGGAAACAGGACATTGTGCAGGATTTCAGGTTAGACTTATATATTTCACATTTCAAACTATTACAGTTTAGGGTTTGGGGGGTGATTTACCTGTATGTAAGTTTTCATTTTAGGGCTGGACTTGCCCTTTAATAGGCTCCCCTTCTCAACTGTCAATTTTTTCCCCAGGTACTTCCTGTTTTCTCCAGCATTAAGCCTTAACTGAGCATGCTTCTCCCCCGGGGCAGAGGGGCAAGCAGAGGTAAGGTGATGTCACTCAACCTACTGGAAGCAGTAAGTTTGAACATTCACCTCAATATCATTTCTCACAGGGTGAAGCCAGAGATGTGATTGTCGGCTCATTATAAATACTATTATAAATGCTGCAGGCTTTTATTTAAAGGGCATGTCCACCCTTCTTAAAAAATTTTTATATAATATTCTCCCTGTCCCCCCAGCCCCAACCGCTATAGTTTTAAGTTCAGAAAGTGCCTCAAATATTACTTTCCTTCCCTCTTTCCTCCGCCGCACTGCCAGGCCCTCTGCATGCGAGAAAATGCAAGCAGAGGGGCGTGAACGGCAGTCGCGTCTGTGATTGGCTGAGCATCACGGACGCGGCTGCCGGCCGTTCAGTGCGGCAGACGAAAGAGGGAAGGTAAGTAATATTTGGGGCACTTTCTGAACTTAAAACTATAGCGGTTGGGGATGGGGGGACAGGGAGAATATTATATAAAAATGTTTTTACGCTAGGGAGAGGGAATCTAAATCGGAAGGGAGAGGGAGGGGAAGGGAGGGGGAGAAGGGCTGCAGTGCGCATGCCAAACTTCTCCCGGAGGGGAGACAGGAGGCAGAGTCCTATATAAACTCTGCAGTACTCCTGGTGGGTGTTTTTTGGGTCTTTAGGGGGGGATAGCAGAAGAACCAGATGGAGCTGGGATGTAAGGTAAGGATTAAACTACACTACACAATGGGGCCAGTAGTGGGGGGGATTATAGTTTTGGGGGTGGACATGCCCTTTAACCCTAACTTTTTTGGAGACCACAGTGATACGTAGCTCAGTTTTGAACATTGAGATTAAAGAGTATCCTCTGTGGGAAAAAGGGTTTTTATACTAATCTAAATCTAGAATTCACACACCCTGTCCCCCAACAGTTGCTACCACCTCTACCTTATAAGTGCCTGTGCATATAATACGGAAGGGGTGGAGGAGGATGGAAAGATGAATGGGGCATCTGTGAGCCATGCCACCCTCCTATACATTTTTTTTTTTACTCATTGAAAGGTTCTGTCTTCCTCCTTCTCTCCTCCCATTTTCAGGTCCGCCCCCACAAGATTGACCAAATCTCTTTGCAAAGCCTCATACACACCAAGCCTCATACAGGTGTGTATGAGGCTTTACAGTCACAGCAATTTGTTAATCTTTTATTAAAGCAATATAGAGAAAACAAAGAAAAGCCATCTATCCAAAATGGCAGTCTAACTTGACTTATTACTAAGCAGCAGTATTTATATTGTATGCTGTCAAACAGTCCGTGATGGTGAAATCATGGCCAATGATTAACAAAGGCTGTGCAAGCTCACAGAGCTATAAAGGAGGTGACACAGTGCATCAGGGGACTGTTGGACTCAAGGATCTGGTCCACTGCATTAATTTGGAAGTGATGGTTGTTATTGTCTGCTGCACGAGGCCACCAAAGAGAAACACGTAGTGCAGGGTGTGTCGATCAGTTCAGAAACAAGGGGGAGGTGAGTAAGGTTTACAAGGTTCTGGTTTTCGTGTGGTGGGGAAGGTAAGTATTCATTTATGTGGGTTTATTATGTATTGCTTTTGGATCATTTTATTTAAAAAGTAGAAATAAAATGTGTGGGAGGCAAATTATGACTGACCCCATACTAAGAATAGATGAACACATGTAAATATATGTCTGTCCATCAAGACGATAGTCTGGGGAAAGTATACATCCCCATTATGGTTCCATTTCCCATGACACTCAAACAGACATATCACCTCCAATGGTATATATAAAGCTAGAGGTTAGCCCTGTATACAGGCTATTGGAACACTTACTCATAGAACAGACTGGAAAGCTGTTTTACAATTTATTATTTCATAAAATGTGCAAATATTCAAACCTGTGCAACACTAATAGAAAGAAAATAGTATTAATAGTACATCCCGAGTCATATAGACACCCTCCCCCTAGCAATAAAAATGATAAAAGTGCCCAGTTCGGTGTCCATGATATTAATAAATAACTGATCTCCACTTTCTTTCCCACCGTGAGGTGGAGTTATATTACCACTGATAGTAATGTTTCAACTTACATCCAAAGTTAATGGGTATAAAAATGACTCTCCTCTCAGGTATAGTAACAAAACCTTGGTAATGTTCTCAGCAATCGTGGTGTACATCAGGGTGGGAGTCCCCCAAGTAAGAGCAACACAAATGCTGGGAGAGTCAGTTTAGGATTGGGACCACTGCGTATCTATTGTGCCGATAAAGGGTTAAATATGTGTAATGGTAATCTTATCCTCATAAATGTAACTAGTTAAGCCCCCGAGGTAACAATAACTGTTCAAAATCCTTTGGTCAGTGGTTACAACCCCCACTCTTACCCTATCCTGATGGCTGGATAACAAGTCATGTGGTGGGTCCCAGTCAAATGTGCCCATTGCCTTACGGAGTTAGCTTATCCTTCCCATAGGTCACAGAGCTCCCTCAGACACTTGAACCTCAATGCTAGTGACCCTCCGCACGCTGCTATTGGTGATTTATATTATTAAGTTATGTCTATTAGTGTTGCACAGGTATGCATGTTTTCTGAAATAATAAATTGTAAAACAGC
Source organism: Hymenochirus boettgeri (assembly GCA_019447015.1). Lineage (NCBI taxonomy): Eukaryota > Metazoa > Chordata > Amphibia > Anura > Pipidae > Hymenochirus > Hymenochirus boettgeri. The sequence goes on along the minus strand of CM033476.1, from coordinate 231,494,269 downwards.
CCTCCAGTCTTAACTATGTGTAGGCTTTACCAATAGTCTGTATTTAGGGCTACCCTCTAGCTTTGTATATACCATTTGGGGTGATATAGCTTTTTGAGTGCCAATGGGAAATTAACTTGATGGACAGACATATATATTTACAGAAATGAAATGTTTGTTTCTTTTCATTATCCTGTGGAAAGTGATAGAATTGTGAAGCCTCTGTGCCTTAATAGTAAAACCTGTTTTGTAGGATTCCTCACAGTCATATCTTTGGGGCAGGTTCTATTGTCTGGGCTGTAACACCCACTCTTAGGCTTGTAGAACAGCCTGAATTGCAAACACTTAACATAATATTAGTTCTGCCATCTGTAAAATTCATAGACATATTGTAGAAGATATGAAAAAAATCTTCTTAATGTTGTTTGTGGCTTTTGGAGACAGCGCATTCCCTTAGCACAGTTTGCATCCTGAGGTAGGCTAATCATTAAATTAAAAAAAAGGAAAAGAGGACAATGGTGCCTTGCTTTAGGGGCAGATTATATTAATGTTAAGGCTTCTGTGCTCACTAATTTCAAATAAAAATGAACTTAAAATATTTAAAGATGTATGATATTAAAAATATTAGACTGGTGGCAAACAGATTGGTGCTGTTTTATAAGATTCCAAGTGCTTCAAGCATTTTTATACCAAACCTGCTTTTGGAAAGCTTAGTGACTTACTTCTGTCCTTTTAATGAATGATTAAGCTGGGGTTGCCTGCATTGCTACAGTACTTTAACTAGTGTTTCATTTACATTATGCAGATTTCTAGCTCACAAAATTAGGCTGTTGATATGCTGCATTTTTTTGGTTGAGAAAACATTGTAAGTTGACCAGAAAAAGCTTTCCTTTAGTATTGAAACACTGTCTGACTTAAATTAGCCGCTGTCATTTAGAAATGAAGACTCGAGGCTCATATGTGGCATTCACTGCTTGTAAAGAGTAAGCAACTGGTAGTACTATGCCCAGTCAGATTGTCATGTTTTAAAGGACAACTCCACCCTCATAAGAACATCTTTTAGAAAGAATGGCCTCTTTAAAATATGTTGATATATCATAGTTTGTCCTATGAATTCATTACTGTATGCCTGCTATGCTTCTGGATGTGTTATGGAAACTGAGCAATTTAGAAACCTGTACTGAGCTTGTACTGAGCCTGGGCATGCTCAAAAGAGGCAGACAGGGGATTAACATTCAGTCATTGGCTGTGATGTCAACTGTCAAATCCACAACTGACAGATGCTAACTGGAAGAACCAGGAAGCAGAAACAGGGGCAACAGGACATTGTGCAGGATTTGAGGTTAGACTTATATATTTCAGATTTCAAACTATTATCGTTTAGGGTTTTGTGGGGTGATTTAACTGTATGTAAGTTTTCATTTTGGGGCTGGACTTGCCCTTTAAACCAGAGTATCATGACAGACAATCAGCCTTATGTTAATGTAGAGCTTATACTTACTTTGATAACAAGAATGTTGAAGATGATCATGAGAACATGTGCTAAACTGTCAATATCTTGCTCTTGCCTTACACATGTATGATAGCACCCCATTATGGATTCTAAAAGGCATACATATATGCATATATTACGTCAAAAGTTATCTAAAATAATTATAGGTTTGTTTGACATTGTTTACCATGTAAATAGCAACAAACTATATTAAACATTTACCTCCACCTAAACATTGTCCCTCACCACAATCTCCTGGCTCTTCCGAGTGGTAGCCATCAGTCAAGGCCATTACAGTTATGTAACGGCTAACAACTTACGACAGCCCCCAAGTTGGCTGCTTTATTGCTGTGTGAGCTCACAAAGCCGTAAAGGAGGTGTCAGTAAGCAGTGAGGGACCAAAAGGGCTTCAAGTTAATTATCTTGACTCAGGAGCATTGGGGAGAAAAGTACATTTTGCTAAAATGGGGTTTGGTGGGGTACTATGTTTAAAAGTTTTTTTAGAGGAGATGAACATGTCCTTTTTAACCTATAAAGTATAAACTTGTAGGGGAAAACATGGTATCTGACAATTTTTTAGTTAACATACAGTATTCAAGAACCATGTACTGTAGTCCAATATCCCTGACTAAGAAACCCTAAGATAGCCTCTGGGTATAAAAAAAAAGTTTAAAAAAGTGAATACGCTCAAAAGGGGCTGCTGAAGGGAAGCAGTGAGGCATGGGTTAACTGTAGTGTCCTTAGACAGAGGCCAACCGTCCTCACAATGTACCGGTATATATAAAGAGAACCCAAGAAAAAGAGAATAATAAAGACAAACTGATTATATTAAGTATTTTACAGTCCATTGAAAAAATTAAGATTTTAAGTTTTTGCGAAAATCATAGAACATGTAAAACATGTACAGGCTAACATTATTTATCGGCAATGGACAGTTACTGTAAATGGCAGTTTATTTCAAGTACAAAACATGTATTTTTACATATTTTAATTTCTACCTGATTTTTCTTTGGATTACCTGAATAATATCAAATGATAACATTTTAGTTAAAATTCCATGGTATTTAGGAAATGTTAATCTACCTTGTGCTTGGATATTGCTGCTTGGCATTCTGCACCAAGAGTTTAACAAAATACGTTTATTATCTTTGTTCATTTGCTAATTTGGTTATCCTTTCAGATTTGTTTCATCCCAGTGTCCTGTACACGGAATCAGTACACAATCAGTATTTAATATTATCTTTTACCCATTTTGGTCTCTTATGCTTGAAATCTTAAGTCTTAACAAATATATCACCCTTCTGTTGTACAAACATATGTACAAAATCGTACTTTACCACCCAGCAGTCCCACTCAGTCTATTTGCTATATCTGTTGAAGTGTCATTAAAGTTACCACAGACCTAATAACCATGCAACATCTTCCATTGGATGTTGATATGGCAGGTTCATTGGATAGTTTAAAAAAAAAGCTGGATGAGTTTCTAAAAGCAAGGAATGTTACAGGTTTCTGGTATTGACACATAAAGTAGAGTTGATCCAAGGATATTTCCGATTGCAGAGTCTAGGAGGAATTTTTTTTCCGCTTCATAATTCTGATGGTTTTTTTTTCCCTTCTCTGGATCAACATTTAGGCAGGAAATGTGGGTATTGCTGAGTAGGTTGGACTGGATATGCCTTTATTCACCCTCAAATACTATACTATCTTTACGACTTATGGAGGCCATACAATCACCAACACTAATTTTATGCTCATTGCATAATACGTTTGTTATTTGTCTACTAAATTTTGTATTGAAATTTTAACCATGTCCAAACGGATTATTCTGATATTGTATGACAAAGATTTGTGTGTGGCCTCCATTTTCTGTATTCTGATTATAAGTGTAGAAGTAGTATGTATTCTGATTTTAGTGGTCTACCAATGCTGGATGGCAAGGTTAAAGATTATTGAGTAGAGAGAACATTCTCTGCATATTTTTTTTTAATTTTTCTATGAGGTTCCAGTTCAAATGTGTATATGTAAAAATACCTGTGTACACAGATAACTTTTAACCTTGTTTTTGTGTTTATGTATCTTATAGATAAAAAAAGTCCTTCTGATAAAGAGGAAACAATGTATTTTTACATATTGCCGTAGAATACATTCTCTAATCAATTCTTAAAAGCAAGCTTTATTGTAATAGTTTTCCATGTGAAGTATCACAGTACAATATTCTGGGCAAATCTGAAGGATTCCAAAAACCTCAGTAATGCCAATGTGAGTTTAATTCATTGCCATAGCAACAGATAAATATATTCTTGTTGGCTGCACATCTCTGCATTAACTAGTCTTGGTTAATTATTAACCAAGAGTCTTATGTTTTTATCATACCTATTTTGCTGTTGGTACAGCAAGTGGAGAGCAAACAAATGTAAAATATTTATAAAACTTGGTTTATCTAGTCTTAAAGTGACAGTTCAGTGGAAATTATCAATTTGTTAAATTGTTAGTTTGTGTAAAGCCTTCTTAGTTATTCTACAAATGCTCTCCCATTTTCAAAAATCAGTTGATTTCATACCCTTTGCTGTTCCCTGCTGTTGACATTAGTGAGCTGACAGTTCAGGTTCTAACGGTCCTTCTTCTTCCCAGTATGCACCACATCCTTGGAATGTTCCTAACAGTAATTTCTACTGATTGGCTGTTGGATGGATCAAAGATGTTCAGATATATACTGAGCAACTGAATCAACCCAGGCGCTGGGTCAAGGGCAAGACCATAATGGTCTCTACTAGGGGTCCTGCAAACAGGAAGTCAGTATTTTGGTTGCAGTTATTTATACACAGACAAAATGCTGAATGGGCAGATTAAGGTCATTGGGGTGAAAAAATACTGCTTTTTTCTGAAAAGCATATGTATTTGCACTGAACTTCCCCTTTAAACTCTGTGCACATGGTAGATCATCTGATTGTTAGAATATAGGTCTAACAATCTTTTAGTAGGAGCAGGGTGATCGGTGTTTGATGACCAATTTAGTTGGCCGCTTTGACTGACAATTATGTAGTGTGTGTACATAGCTTAACTACCCATATCTGTCATGGAGAAGGCAATAATTACAATGGAATTGTGTTTATAACTATTTACGTTAAACCAAGGCTGTTTTGTAAAATACACACACATTTTTATTACCATAACCAGAATTTCCAATATCATTCCCCAGACTAGACTGGCTTCTATTACATGTGGAGTATGCAAGGACATGCAGCTGTGGGTTTGGACAATAAAGCAAACATTGCTGAGTCACAAATGACTTGTCTAACTATTTACCACAGAATATAACACCACAGAGACACAGACACACCAGAGCAAGATTATCTCATCTGGAAATAAAGTTCCAACATTCCTATTCCTTTCTGTGGTGTTGGAACTTGCCTACTAGAGTCTGTAAATACAGTTTTTGTGTAAATGTAGAATTGTAAGTGGATAAGTAAGCAAACTACTATTTGCAGTATATGAATTGTTTCCTCCTATAAAGGTCTATTTAAGAAATTTGGCATCAAGTGAAAGTAAACATTCAACCCCTTTCACATAGTTTTTTAGATATTTGGTGCACGAGAAATATTCACATTAAAGATACAAATCTTTTTAAGGGTAAATCTTAAATGCAATGTATATTCAGCATCAGGATGTATGCAAACATTCCCAGATTAGTGTCATGCCTACACTACCTTTCCATCTATCTACATGCAACATTACATATCAATGACCTGGTTAAAGAGTGCTCATTATACCTAGGGTTGTGATATCAAAAAATAAACCTAGAGAACAAAATTTAATGGGCATGTCCACCCCATATCAAAAAATATCCACCACAATCCCCTACACTGTAGTGTCTGCTTCTGATGGATTTGCAAGCTCATTACAAGCTTATGCAGCTGCAGAGGAGGAAGCTCCAATAAAGGCCAGAAGTCATAAGCCGTGACATCATCATCACAGCCTGTGACTGATGGCCTAAACCAGTAAGAAGTATCATGAAAAGGAGAACTGGCTTTGGGCATCATTCTCTGCATATATATGAATTTTTGTTATGGGGGAGGACATGCCCTTTAAGACACACAGCTTACATGCGTTCTGTGGGTAAAAAACATACTAAACCACATATATATACAAGGGTTGCAGACATTCTGCTCTATATAGAGAACATGCATGCTTTGCATTATCTTAGAACAAGGCCTTTATTGTGTGTTTAACAGTGATCCTTCTGTGTGGGCTGAAAAACATTTAAATTCTGCCTGCATTCAAACGATCGTTCCAACCTTAACGCGGTCTTTGTGGTTCATCCATCCAAGAGTTGGATTATATGAAGAATTCTTTCTATTCTTTCTATTTTTCTGTTATTTGAATATTTAAATATATTTTTCTTTAAAGGGTATCTCCACTGATGGAAAAACGTTTTTTGGTTTTTTTTTCTATCTGAAAGTTCACGTTCCCCCAAAAATCACCTCTGTTCCCTTGCAACAGCCTCTGCAAGCTGTGTAGCTCCTGGGGGGGGGGGGGGGGGTGTCTGCTACTGTGCGGGGCAGGCTGTCAGTCAATGTGCATCATCACATGCATATTCATGATTTCTGCCACACCCACTTGACCCCAGTGATGCCTGATGTAAACAAAGCCTTTCCTCCCTGTCTCGGCATGATCTATTCACAGCTGGGAGAGACAGAGGGAGGAAGTTATAAGGTTCAGCCACACAGCTTTATGTAAGAAGGCTGTGAGGACTTGCTTTTAACAATTTCATAAGTAATAGTATTTATAGGAACCAAATTATGTGGGGCTAGTGTTTGGAATGGAGATGGAAGTTGCATTTCAGTGGGGATGCTGGGAATTTTTAGAAGCTTTATTGCAGGTGGGGGTTGGGAGACAGAAGGTGTTTTTCAGAGGGGATGCTGGGATTGTCACAAGCTGTATTGCAGGGGGGAGTGCTGGGAGGCAGAAGGTGTATTTTAGAGGATTATATAAAGACATACGTCAATCAAGCCCAACATTTGTACCCCATCTGAAATGACCGTCTAACAGTTACATAGTAACATAGTATTGGAGGTTGTATAAAGACATACGTCTATCTAGTCCAACCTTTATATCCTACCCATAATGTCTGTCTAACCGTTACATAGTAACATAGTATTGGAGGTTGTATAAAGACATACATCCATCTAGTCCAACCTTTATACCCTACCCATAATGTCTAACTATATTTGCTATAATGCATGTATACATATACTGGTTATATATCTCATGTTAGCACTGACAAGGCCACAGACAAAACTATAATATATATATATTATATATATATATATATATATATATTTGTCTGTGGCCTTGTCAGTGCTAACATGAGATATATCCAATATATATATATCTTACAAATACATATTATTACATTAATTTATACATTATTAATAATAATACATTATTTACTAGACATTAAGCCTGTTATAATAACGGGCGCTAGAAGCCCAGAAACCCCCCTCTTTGACATTCCCCTCCTCTGTGACAGCACACCCTCTGGACAGCCCCCCTTCTGTGATAGCCCCCCTCTGTGACAGTCCCCCCCTCTGTGACAGCCCCCCTGTCTGACATTCCCCCCCTCTGTGAAAGTCCCTCCCTCTGTGACATCCCCCCCTCTGTGACATCCCCCCCTCTGTGACAGTCCCTCCTCTGTGACAGTACCCCCTCTTTGACAGTCCCTCCTCTGTGACAGCCCCCCCTTTGACAGCCCCCCTGTGACATTCCCCCCTCTTTGACATTCCCCTCCTCTCTGACAGCACACCCTCTGTGACAGCCCCCCTCTGTGACAGTCCCCCCCACTGTGACAGCCCCCCCTCTGTGAAAGTCCCTCCCTCTGTGACAGCCCCCCTCTGTGACATTCCCCCCTCTGTGACAGTCCCTCCTCTGTGACAGCCCCCCCTTTGACAGCCCCCCTGTGACATTCCCCCCTCTTTGACATTCCCCTCCTCTGTGACAGTCCCCCCCCTCTGTGACAGCCCCCCTCTCTGACATTCCCCCCCTCTGTGAAAGTCCCTCCCTCTGTGACATCCCCCCCTCTGTGACATTCCCCCCTCTGTGACAGTCCTTCCTCTGTGACAGTTACCCCCTCGTGACAGTCCCTCCTCTGTGACAGCCCCCCCTTTGACAGTCCCCTCCTCTGTGACACTCCTCCTCTGTGACAGCCCCCCCTTTGACAGCCCCCCTGTGACATCCCCCCTCTGTGACATTCCCCCCCTCTGACAGTACCCCTCTGTGACAGTCCCCCCTCTGTGACAGCCCTCCCTCTGACAGCCCCCCGTGACATTTTCCCCCTCTGTGACATTTCTCCCCCCCTGTGACAGCCCCCCTGTGACATTTCCCCCCTCTGTGACATTCCCCCCCTGTGTGACAGCCCCCCCCCTGTGACAGCCCAACCGTGACATTCCCATTTCCTTGTGACAGGCCCCCCTTTGACTTTCAGCGATTGAAGCTTCTTAGTTTTTTGGGTTTTTTTTTTTTTTTTTTTTTTTTTTTTTTTTTGGGGGGGGGGGGGGGGTTTGGTGTTTTTTTTGGTTGTGGGGGGGGGGGGTTTTGGGGGTTTTTTTTTTTTTTTGTTTTTTTTGGGGTGTTTGTTTGTGGTTTTTTTTCTGGGGTTTGGGGGTTTTTTTTTTTGGTTTGTTTTTGGGTGTTTGGTTTTGGGGGGGGGGGGGGGGGGGGGGTTTATTTTTTGGGGGGGTTGTGGTTTTTTTTGGGGGGGGGGGGGGGGGGGGGTGGGTGGGTGGGGTGGTGGGGGGTTTTGGGTGGTGGTTGGGGGGGGTGGTGGTGTGTTTGTTGTGGTGGTTAGTTGTTTTTTTGTTGTTGGGGGGGGTTGGGTGTGGGGTGGGGGGGGGTGGGGGGGGGGGTGTTTTTTGGTGGGGGGGGGGGGGGGTTGGTGGGGGGGTGGGTGTTGTGGGGGGGGGGGGGGGGGGGGGGTGAGGTGGTGGTGTGTGGTGTTTGGGGGGGGGGTTTTTTTTTGTGGTTTTTGTGTGGGGTTGTGGGTTGGGTGGGGGGGGGTTGGGGGTGTGGGGGGTGTGGGTTTTTTTGGATGGGGTGGGGTGTGGGTTTGGTGGGGGGGGGTTGGGGGGGGGGGGGGTGGGTGGGGTTTTTTTTTTTTGTTGGGGGGGGGGGGGGGGGGGGGGGGGGTGGGGGGTTTTGTGTGGTTTTTTTTTTTTTTTTGTGGGGTTTTTTTTTTTGTGTTTTTGGGTTTTTTTTTTTTTTTTTTTTTTTTTTTTTTTGTTTTTTTGTGTTTTTTGTTTCAGCCGCTTTAGTTAGCGATAGCAGGAGGGGACCGAGGCTGATTATCCTGCCCCTGTGCAAAGATGGAGCTTTGCAGTGCCAGGAGACTTGTAGAAGCCCAGGAAGAAGTTTCCTCCTCTGCCGGGGAGGAACGAGTACTAAAGGCTTCCGTCCAGAGTGTCTCCTCTTACCCATATGATGGCCGGGGTCCTGGAACACAATGGATTCTGTCAAGGTGAGAGTTCACTAAGGGAATGGAAGGGGACTCTCCTTGTCTCTGGGCATTGCTGGTGGTAGTCTGCAGTGCATGCTGCGCAGACTGTTCTTGTAGCCATGGGAACGTAACGCTAATGTTCCCATTGGCTGACAGAACACTGTGCAGGGTCAATTCCTCCCGACTATGGAGGACAATTTCTGCGCATGCACGCGCGTCGGGAGATTCTCAAGCAGGCAGGCACGAAAATGAGGAGGATTGGATGCCTGTATTGCATACAGGCATCAGAAGCTTCATATCTTTTGATGTATAGCACAGAGGAGGCTGTAATTCAGGGTAGGTGCGTAACTTTACTGACACTGCTATTGGAGGCTATATATAATTTCTCAGTGGAGATACCCTTTAAATATGATCCAAAACATTAAAGAGCTAGTTTGTCACCCAACCAAATTATCCCCCTAAACCCCCAGACAACAATATTTATTTTGATTCCTGATCCAATAATAAGGATATATTTCAATTATATATCAAAAGTGTATCGCCCATATTTACCAAGAGCCGCAGCGCAGGTTTCTGGAGTTAAAGGCTTTAAATCCTTCTTTAATTCCCAAAAGACACCCGTGCAGCAGGCGCTAGCGATTTAATATTGCGTGTGCGGTGTTTTTGCACAACTTTTTAAAAGTAGCAATGCACCAGGAGGCACACACATGATATTGAGTCACATATGGGAGATTTTCCAGAGCGATAGCGGCTGGCAGGTACTAGGTACTAGCATGGTTTTATGTGAAATAGATCATACCAAATTAATACAAAACTTTTTTTTTTCTAGATAGCTTTTCAGTTTATGCTCAACTTTACTCTAGTTCCCCCTATTTTCACTGCAAGAAAAAATCCACACCTCAGTACAGAGTAAACAAAACACAAAGATTTGTGCTCTTTTATAAATATGGCTCTTAATTTTAATAAAAGCAAAGGTATGAAATGGTGACGGGAGACTTGTCAGTTGAAATTGACGTTAAAATTGTTGTAGATTTTTAACTTGACCTGGGAGTTATTGTAGATTATAAACTTGTAACTCTAAGGCCTGGTACATCATTAGATAAATGTCCAAAATGCCATCCACCTAGGAATGCTACAGGCTTTCCTATAAGCGGGCATTTAAATAACTATATAAAATCTTGCCAGTCAGCTTATTATTCTCAAGATAAGCAATAAATAAACTGTTAACTAAAGCAAATATACTTTCTTCATGTCAAGGAATCTGTTCTTAACAATGACAGTGGAGAACTAGGTACATTTTCAGCAGTTTCTAAGTGCCATTTAAAGCTCTAGCAGTCAGCTACATGAATATTTTTTAGAAGCTCATGGATTGTGATGATGCATGGCTAGGTTTTTATTTAAAACATGGTAAAAAAACTTATATGAACTAATTAGAGAGGTAGATGACAATGTTTCTGTGAAGTAAACAGGTTTTAAAGGAGAACTTAAGTCTATTTAGATTTAAAACTTATCTATCCCCAATGATCTTAAATTAAGACCAGGAAGCAAATTCCTTACCTGTAAGGGCTAGACCCCACTATGTGCATAAGAACTGCGATTACAATGGAATGCCCATGCCCCACTATCTGCACTTAGCTGTGCTGTGTTTTGGCAGGGCGTACAATCACCATTTTTTGGTGCGCATCACATTTGTTGTCATTGAACTCGATTAAAATAAAACGGACGCGCCTGCGCTAACCTTCAAAATCTAGAGTTGGGGACTTACCATAAAGCATTTGGGTTTTTGTCTCATCTTGAAATTTTGATGGGCATTATTCTTTGTTCATCAGTGCTGTGGCAGACAGATACATACATTGTAATGAAGTCACCACTACAGCATTAAAGGAGAAGTAAACCCAATTTTTTTTTTTTTGAAAACAACCCCCCTCAAAACACCAATAAGCTATAAAATTCCACTCCAGTAAATTGTATTAAAGTAAATGTAAGCCTGTTAAGAACTGGATGAAGTATCTGTGTGTATGTGCAGTGTCAGACCACACCTCCTGACCTCAGTCACATGCTTCCTTGCTGCATCTGTACAGTAAAAGGATTGGCTAGAAATTATTAATGGGTGTGACCAACTGTAACAATTTCTGCCATAGCTAAGGACTGAGCATGTGCAGAACATAATGGTCGTTGACCAAACTGTGTGATACTAGAATGCTGAGAAGTAAAGCACAAACCATATGTTATTTAGGTAAATTTCCCAGCGCATGTATCAAAATGAAAGGTAAGACACAGATTACTGGCTTTATATCAAGGTGTTCTGCCTTCTGGTTCAGTGTTGTTCTGTGGCTTTAGTTGTCCTTTAAGTCATTATTGACAGAAAAAAGATGGTTGGCCATAAGAGATGGGGTAGGTGGGTATATGAATTACCTTCAGGTTGAGTTTTTTGGAATTTGTAGTTTAGGGAGACAATATGAGAGTGTTAAACACAATGACATATTTTAAGGGGATTCATTAAGATTTCAGATTATACATATGTATGTGAATAAGACCAAGCTACAGAACTGAAAGTATTCATTATATGAACTTGTTGAGAACAAATTGCACTTTGTCTGTAAATTCACAGTAAGCTTAAAGGGGCAGCTCAGTGGAAATTATCAATATTTATTAAATTGTTAGTTTGTGTAATTACTTCTTAGTTATTCTACATATTCTCTCCCATTTTGAAAAATCAGTGGATTTCATACCCTTTGCTGTTCCCTGCTGTTGACATTAATGAGCTGACATTTTAGGTTCTAACGGTCCTTCTTCTTCCCAGGATGCACTACATTCTTGGAATGTTCCTAACAGTAATTTCTACTGATTGGCTGTTGGATGGGTCAAAGATGCTCAGATCTCTACTGAGCAACTGAATCAACCCAGGCGCTGGGTCCAGGGTCAGTCTATAACGGTCTCTACTAGGGGTCCTGCAAACAGGAAGTCAGTATTTCGGTTGCTTTTATTTATACACAGACAAAATGCTGAATGGGCAGATTAAGGTCATTGGGAATAAAAAATACTGCTCTTTTTTTTGAAAGGCCTATGTATTTGCACTGAACTTCCCCTTTAAAGTCTGATCTATGTGAAGGATACAGTGTTAATGAGCCAGTGGCTTCCAGTTCTCTAGAACAGCAGAACAAGTTGATCCAATATGCGTTGAATAGAAATCTTGTATAGAGATTTGTACTGCCGTATTTTTTCCTTAGCGGCATAGAACATCTGATGAAACCATTGTGGGCTGTTATTACTTTTGAGAATTAAATCTGAGCTTTTGTGACATATCATAACCTGAAATCTATTAATAAAGAGATGAGTAGACTGACTACTGAGAAGGTTTCCACAAACAAGGCAGCTGTGCCTGCTCTTCAGTCACCAAGCTGGCTGAGCCACCTCTTTTCCTTTCAGTAAACAAACATAAATCCTCAGACTGTAACCTTTGGTTTCTGTTTCTGCAAACATTGGTGTCTTCGTTTGCACAGTACAGATACTGTATTGCAATGGAGATTTCAGGGAAGTATAAATGGTTACTTTTAAGAGAAGCTAAAGCAATATATTCATTCATTTATATACAATGATATGTATGTTTACATTTACTGTGAACAAATCAGTTTGCATTCTTCAGGCTATAACTTTAAGTGTAACCCCCCCCCCCCCACACACACACACACACACCTAGCCACCTACTGTATTTATTGAGATACAATTCCATTTAAGGTAAAGATAATAGTTTTATAATTTTTCTTCTTTTTTTCAAGTGCGCCTAACAACATACATACATAGAAAAGATAATCAATGCACATTCATAGGCCCCATACAATATCATATTATCTGCACATTGGCATTTATAAACAAAGGGGTTTTAGTATACATTACTGTGATCACATGAATGAAAAGCCTTCCAACTACGTCAAGGTAACCCCAGTCTGGAAGGTCCTAACTTCTAACCTTTTTTACTTTACCATTTACAGTTTACCATTAGCAAACTTTTGCATTTCTCATAATTGTGCCCTGGATCCATATAACAGGCTTTCTTACTTCCTCCCAGCCCTTTGGCTTTTTAAAATGAGGGAAGAGGCCATCCACCCAGTGCTTTATATTAAAGGTTTAGGACATTACTGTGATCACATGAATGAAAAGCCTTCCAACCACGTCAAGGTAACCCCAGTCTGGAAGGTCCTAACTTCTAACCTTTTTTACTTTACCATTTACAGTTTACCATTAGCAAACTTTTGCATTTCTCATAATTGTGCCCTGGATCCCTATAACAGGCTTTCTCACTTCCCCCCAGCCCTTTGGCTTTTTAAAATGAGGGAAGAGGCCATCCACCCAGTGCTTTATATTAAAGGCTTAGGACCTACCATAAAAGGGGCGTGTTGGGGGTGCTATAACAACATGGAAGCTTGACCTGGCTTCCCAATAAATACATAAAATACAAGGACTGTGGAAGTGCTACTTATCTGGTCAAACATTTATACAAACATAGAAAAGATAATCAATGCACATTCCTAGGCCCCATACAATATCATATTTTCTGCACACTGGCATACTTTATAAACAAAGGGGTTTTAGTATACTTACTGTGATCATATGAATGAAAAGCCTTCCAACCACGTCAAGGTAACCCCAGTCTGGAAGGTCCTGACTTCTAACCTTTTTTACTTCAATTACCATAAGAAAACTTTTGCATTTCTCATAGTTGTGCACTGGATCCATATAACAGGCTTTCTCACTTCCCGCCAGCCCTTTGACTTTTTAAAATGAGAGACAAGGCCATCCACCCAGTACTTTATATTAAAGGCATAGGACCTCCCATAAAAGGGGCGTGTTGGGTGTGCTATAACCACATGAAAGCTTGGCAGGTCTCCATCTGGTACACATGTTGAGATATATATTTTAGCACCAGATGGAGACCACCCTAATGTAAATTTTACCAGCCATTTACTATTTGCCCTACTTCCTGTTTCTGGCAATGTATGTCTTAGGGCTAGGCCCCACTAGGCAGCGTGCAAGAATCATGCAATGTCCCACGATCCTTTGATGTTGCCCTTTTGCAGCACATGCAATGCGAAAAGGGTTGGCAGGGCAGCGGAGATAATGGGGCCATCCCCGATCTCTTTTATTGGTGTGCGCTGAGCGCTGCGCTAATACAGCGCTTAGCGCACACCAAAATAATCTAGTGAGACCTAGCCCTTAGTCCTCTGTTAGAGGCACATTGTTGTGTACAAAGCGACACAATATATTTTTCTATTGCACACATGAGTTTAAAACCCACCATTCCCAATGTAATATTGGGGTACTGTTTGTTTACTTATTTTGAAGGGGGCCGGTGCCTTACAAAATCTTTTTTTCAGTGCACCCACTGCCAAAAATTAAAAGTTGTATCGTGCTAATATTTAGCGCTATTTTTAATCAGGGCATAAAAGCCCCATAACAGGGACCTTAAATTCCTTGTTCCTGCAAGGAAATCTATTGCCTATGTTGTGTCCTTTTTTTTTTTTTTTTTAAAGGCAAACTACATCATTCTTCCACATGTGATTTGATTGTTAATCTTTCTTTTATATTGCTCATTCAGAGCAGTGTGCTGGAAGCACTCTGCATCCTTTCAAGTTCTGAGTGCCAATTAAAACTTTGAGCAAACTATAATGTTAACCTACATAAAAGCATTCACATTGAATTTCTCCCTTGGTTTGTTTTCTGTCCTCTGCCAGAAATAATGTTCATTCTTCATGTTCATATCCAAAAAGAATTTTATAGTGCTATAAGCCAGCAGTGTATACCCACATACAATTGTGTAATTAGATGGACAAGACCAACTCTTAAGCACAGTTTATTTCACTTGCATGAAAAACAGATTACTTTTGGAAAGGGCTACCACATGTGTTCCGTTCCTTACAAATGTCTCTGATATGTTCATTTCAAAGCAGGTAAGCTGAGATATTTTTATATCCTATTCTCTGATCTTGGTAGAATGCATTATTGAAGAAATAAGCCTTAAGGGCAAGGCCACTCTGCGCCGCACATTCTAGTGCGATTCACTTGTGCTTGTGATTTTACCTTTTGAGATATGGATAACTAAAAGCCACAGAACAACACTGAACCAGAGGGCAGAACACCTTGATATAAAACCAGTAATCTGTCTTTACTTTTACTTTTACTTTTTAATACAGGCGCTGGAAATTTACCTAAATAACATATGGTTTGTGCTTTACGTCACAGCATTCTAGAATCACACAATTGGGTCAATGACCATTATGTTCTGCACATGCTCAGTCCTTAGCTATGGCAGAAACTTGTTGCAGTTGGTCACACCCATTAATAATCTCTAGCCAATAATTTTACAGGACAGATAAAGCAAGGAAGCAGGTGACTGAGGTCAGGAGGTGTGGTCTGACACTGGACATACACACAGATACTTCATCCAGTTCTTAACATGCTTACATTTATCTTAATACAATTTAATGAAGTGGGATTTTATAGTTTATTGGTGTTTTTAGGGGGGTTGTTTTCAGATTCTGGAATATAAAAAATTGGGTTTAGTTCTCCTTTAATGGAGAGCACCTTAATGACTCATATTGAGAGGTTATCTTCTCTTGTGCAGACCACAGGACATGCCAGAGTCTTCCAGGAGGACAGGGAAGGGCAGAAAACTTTTTACATAGGCAGGCTCCTACCCTTAGTTTCCTGTACTTTGAAAAGGAACTACAGGACAAGGGCATGTCAAGATGTCTCATAATCCGATTCTAAAAGTACGTACGGTACGTACTCTTCCAAAGAGGAACCTGCATACTCCTAGTATAGCCATAAAAATTCCTTCATTGTATTAATGCTGGAACACCTTATTAGGGAAAAAAAATAAACACTTGAACAGCATCCCACAGTAACTGTGTCTTTGAAAAAGTAAATTAAAATGTAAATCTGGTTTGCCATGAGAATGGATTTTATATCAAATGTTTTTAAGGAGCTAAAGCTAAAATGACAATGGAATGAAATAGTCCCAGAAACCCTTCCCATTATTCTGCTTCCTGTAGATGACTTTATATCTTTCAGCAGCCTATGAGTCTCTCTTCCTCTGTTCCTTTATCAAAATATGCAAGACAGGTCATGGGCTCTTCCTGAATCCAGCTTGATTGTAGAAGTAGAAGTCACAGTTCCTGGATGTTTTAGCTGGAACTGTTTGAGAATCTTTTGAAAGAAAATGCGATGTTTACAAAATTTTTACGATTGTAGTACTAACAATGGTATTCTAGTGCCACGGTTAACCCTTTATAAATAGTATATGAAACACTTAAGGCGCATACACATGTCAGATTGGGGGGCAATGCAAGATGTGTATGAACTTGCTTTTGTTTCACAGCACGATCGTCGACTGAAAAGCACATTCATACACATAGTCAGTAGCCGTGACGGCTCCCAGCATTGTTTTTTTTTATCTCAATGAAAACAATACAGATAGTAAGAGTTCTATTATTTGTGTTTTTGTGTATCAATATAAGTCTTGATCTCAACAGTTTACACACTACTGTAGGTCCTATCTGCCAGCATCCATGATGTTTTTCAAGTAAATTGGTTTTATTACCTAATTCTAGCCATAGTACGGAATTAAATTAATTCAGATGAAAGTAAATCAGTAAAAATATAAATGTATTTATAGATGTTTTACTACTGTGAGATTGTTTTTACTGGTGTGATTTTTTTTTTTAGAATGTTAATGTTATTCTTATAATTGTATTATTATTTCATTCTTTGTCTATAGACTACTCCTCTTCTTTTCAAGATGATGAGATAGATACAGAGAACATCAGCTGGCAGTTTAATAACCCCACTGTAAATGGACATGCAGAGACGCAGACCAAGTCTCGGTTCCCCACCTGGGTCTCTTTTGAAGATGAGGTTGTTGCACCTTCTTCAACAGGCTCTCCTATAAAGAAGCCAGAGAGTCAGAAATCTAATTTAGGATCAAACAAATATTATAATTATGGTGAAGCTTTTAAAAAAAGGGAGCGACCTAAGAGTTCATTTGTTGATTTTCCTAGGGCCCAAAGACTTGGTTTTAAATCATTACACAGACAACTTTCTTTAAATTCCCCTCCCGGAAAGACTCCTAATCCTTTTCTTGATGAGGCATTGAAGGATGTCCAACCTTCACCAATAAATCCTTTTAGTTCTTTTTTCGAAGCACAAGAAAAACTTTCTCAGTGCTGCTCTGGGTCTAGTAGTCAAGAATTATGCCAAAGAAATTTAGCATGCCTTCTTTCTGAAGAACTCGATACAGAGCAATTTGAAGACTATCGGAAAAAGGCTTTACAAGCTAATGCTGTAGAGTGCCTTAAGCAGATTCGAATTGAAGACCCAGATTCCACAGGCAGCACCTCTTTGCCTGATGATACTTTAAAAGCAAATGAATTAATTGGTCCTCCTGTGATCTTCACTAAACCACAGCCAAAGGATGGTTGGTCAATGATGCTTAGAATACCAGAGAAGAAAAATATTATGTCTTCTAGACATTGGGGTCCCATATATGTAAAGTTAACAGAATCTGGAATACTGCAACTCTTCTATGAAAAGGGTCTGGAAAAACCCTTCAGGGAATATAACTTAGAGCACAACCATGAACTTTCAGATACCAAACTCCAGACTTATGATGAAAACGGAAGAATTCACACAATTAGGATTGATAAAACTGTATACAAGGAAAAACGGAAATATCAACCAATGCCTTCAGTAACTCACACTGCAGAAAAGGAACAGGTAGTCAAACTAGGCACAACAGACTATTCAGATTTTATTAGTTTTATTGCTGCCATCCAGGATATTTTGTTTATGTTACCTGCAACAGTGGACCTTAGTACAGTGCATCAAAATTACAATGAGGAAGAAATTACTGTGGATGTTAGAGATGAATTCCATGGAATCCTGGGTAAGGGAGATAACCAACTTCTTCAACAATCTGTAGTCACTCATATCTATATCCTCAGCTTCCTTTCGGGGATGCCTGACTGTAGGATGGGTCTAAATGACATACTTATCAAAGGAAATGAAGTAGTTGCCAGAAATGACATTATGCCAACCACTACTACGAAGTGGGTAAGACTACATGAGTGCAGATTTCATGCATCGGCAGATGAAAAAATGTTTCATAGCTCGCGGATGGTCATGTTTACTCCACCGGGTGCCTGTAAGTTTGAACTTATGAGGTTCCAGACAATATATTCTGAAAAGACTTTGCCTTTTACTCTAAGGACAGGTGTTTGTGTCCGTGGAGCTGAACTTCAGCTACAGAGTTGGTTGGTTATGTCCTCAGGTTTCTCTTCAAATCGGGACAGCTTATTGCAAGTGCCCTGTGAAAACATCACCATTCGACACCCTGTACCAACAGAATGGGTGAATTATTTCCGCAGGGAAAGTGTGCTTGGGGAAAGGTCACTAAAAGCTAAAGTCAACAGGGAAGCCACCTTTGGCTCACCTAGTGTGTCTGGTTCTGAACCATCAATGAGAGTTACACTGGGAACAGCAAAATATGAAAATGCTTATAATGCTATTGTATGGAGGATTAATAGACTACCTGATAAGAACTCAGGTAAGGGTTACACCACAAAACAACAGAATTTTATAATGTTTGAATGGTGTTTCTACAAACCAGTATGTCTAGACTTAATTTAACATTTTGATATAACTGATGTTGGGCAATACAGTGATAGGAAATTTCCCATTTGTATAGATCTAGCAAAACAGAGCTAAGGAGAAGTTCCATAAAAAACAAAGAAAACTTAAGTATTAAAAAATATATATTATTCTGATTAACAGTTTTATTTACTATAATATCCGTTGTATTCAGTTAGATCAACTGGACTTAAAGTTTAGTTCTTGAAGACGTTTCGCTAGTCATCCGGCTGGCTTTCTCAATTCAGAATGATTTGTACAGGAATCTGTGGCAATTATGTACCCTGGAAAATCCCAATTAGCATATCACAGCCAGGTGTTAGAAACCTTATGAATGCAAGGCGTAATTGCATTGTGGTGAGGTGTTTTAGGAACGCCCAGTGTAAGGTGTCAAAACAGCATTGTACATGGCAGACAGTGGGTGTCGAATCCCCCCCACCTCTATTCAGGCTTGGTTTCTTTATTTTCACATAAATGGCATCCTTGACACCTCTCTCGAACCAGTCATGTTCCTTTGCCAATATTTTAACATTACAATCTTCAAAGGTATGTCCTTTTTCCTTAAGATGCAGATACACGGCTGAGTCCTGAGCTGAGGACTTGGCTCTTCTGTGCTGGGCCATATGTTGATGCAGTTGCTGTTTGGTCTCCCCCACATACAAATCAGAGCACTCTTCACTGCACTGCACTGCGTATATGATGTCACTTTTCTTGTGTTTCGATATTGGGTCAATACCGAGCCAATTCCTCGGGTCAGGACTTAGCCGTGTGCCTGCATCTTAAGTAAAAAGGACATACCTTTGAAGATTGTATTGTTCCCATATTGGCAAAGGAACATGACTGGTTCAAGAATGGTGTCAAGGCCATTTATGTGAAAATAAAGAAACCAAGCTTGAATAGATGTGGGGGGGTTAGACACCAACTGTCTGCCATGTATAATGCTGTTTCCAGGGTACATAATTGAAAACAGATTCTTGTACAAGTCATTCTAAATTGAGAAAGCCAGTCGGATGACTAGCAAAACATCTTCAAGAACTAAATTTTAAAGGACAATTATAATCACTTCCCCATTGTTCCTTTCCCCCCATTCCTGCAAAGTACCCAGGGTGAGGACCTAAAATGCAAAGTCCTCACTTCTGGGTACTTTACAAAAGTCCTGCACCACTTACTTGTAATCTCCCTCTGCGCTACGGTCCGATCCTCCCCACTGGCACTTTGAGTGACAGCGAGGCAGCCAATGGGAAGACGCGTTCTGCAAGGAGGCGTGTCTCCTCATTGGCTGCCTCCCGGACTGTCCCTGACAGTGCCAGTGGGGACGATCCGACTGGAGCGACTAGGGAGATTACAAGTAAGTGGTGCAGGACTTTTGTAAATTACCCAGAGTACCCTTTGCGTTTTAGGTCCTCACCCTGGGTACTTTGCAGGAAGGGATAGGGGAAATGGTGAGTATAATTGTCCTTTAAGTTCGGTTGATCTAACAGAATACAACGGATATACTATGACCTGGATGAATGAGAACCTTCACAAGCATATTTACTATAATGTTTTTCTGTCTATTGGTTTGTATAAAAATTGTCTCCAGTCTCAGCGCTTAAAGGGCATGTCCACCCTTAAAATAAACTTTTGCCCCATAATAGTATATCTTCCCCCAGCCCCAACCACTATAAAATAAATTTAAGAAAGTGCCCGATGTTTACTTCCCTTCCCTCTCTCCTCCCACGCCCAGCCTGGCCTTCTGCTTGCAAGACACTGCAAGCAGGGGGCGGGACCGGCAGCCGCGTCCGTGATTGGCTGAGAGGCAGCCAATCACGGACGCAGCTGCCGGCTTCTCAGAATGCGGGGGGAGAGAGGGATGGTAAGTAGAGTTCGGGGGTCTTTCTTAAAATTATTTTTTAGCGGTTGGGGCTGGGGGAATATATACTAATATATGGGCAAGGGGTTTTATGGTAGGGGGAGGGATCGCAAAACGTGAGGGAGAGGGAGGGGGAGAAGGGCTGCAGTACGCATGCCAAACTTCTCCCGGAGGCGAGACAGGAGGCAGAGTCCTATATGGACTCTGCTATCCTCCTGGTGAGCAGTTTTTGGGACTTTGGGGGGGGGGGGGACTACAGGAGAACCATATGGAGCTGGGATGTGAGGTAAGGATTTTATTACACTACATGGTGGGGCCATGACTGGGGGGGATTATAGTTTTGGGGGTGGACATGCCCTTTAAGAAATATTGTAAACATATAGGGCTATGTAAGTAGAGCCATTATCACTTTCTATTGCCCCCTTTAGGCAATGCAACAAGTTGATAGCATTTTTCTGTGTATTGCGATTAGGGTTTACGTATTCCGAATCTTAAAGATTCCGTCTTAAAGATGCACTTTTGTCTTCGTACAGTGAATGCGGCAGTTGCAGGACCCAGTTTTTGTGCACCACCACAACCGCCTTTTTTAAGTCTTACAACTGTGTTAACTCTTCATACATCAGTTAACGGGCCTTTAACACACAAATAGCCGATAACGGCTCTCCATACATAATAAATAGCCGATTACAGCTCTCCTTACATAGCCCTTTAAGTACTGTAGTATAACAGTATAAACTAAATTTTAATCAGTTTTGGCATTGCAGAATACCATTTTGTTCTTTATTGCTAGTATTCTAGATATATTACAGATACTTCTACATGTAACACTATAAGGCAAGCTTATTTCTACAAATGTTTGAAAGTTTTGAAGCAGTTGCACTTGAATAAGTTGTATAAAGTTTTTTGTCAGCTGTGCATGTTT
Source organism: Hymenochirus boettgeri (assembly GCA_019447015.1). Classification (NCBI taxonomy): domain Eukaryota; kingdom Metazoa; phylum Chordata; class Amphibia; order Anura; family Pipidae; genus Hymenochirus; species Hymenochirus boettgeri. Next base: position 231,472,851 of record CM033476.1, on the reverse strand, counting down.
TATAGAATAATAGTAAATGGAAAAATCTAAAAAAACTAACACATTTTGATAAAAGGCAACTGTGGTCTCAAACAAGTAAGGGCTAGGCAGCACGTAAGAATCTTGCGAAATCGCAATGTCGCGCAATTCATGTGTGCTACCCTGCGTGTGTGCTGAGATTCCTTTGATGTAACCCTATCACAGCGCATACTATGTGCACCAAAAATGGTATCGCGAAAAGGGTCGGCAGCGGAGGTAATGGGACCATTCCCATCCTTTTCTATTGGTGTGCGCTGAGCTAATACAGCGCACACCAAAATAGCCTAGTGGGGCCTAGCCCTAAGGATTAATGAAAGCCTGCAATCTAAAATTAACCCTGTATCACATCTCTGGCTGCAGCCTGCGAGAAATTATATTGCGCTAAATGTTAAAATCTCTCTACTCATATTAACAAATTTTGGGTATTCAGTTTTATTAAAGAATGGGAGGTAAAGGAGCTGTGTCAGTAGCCAGCAGAGAAGGTAAGGAACTTACTCGCTCCCTCGGCATGGATTGCCCATGTGCATAGAAGACAGAGTCGTCTAACCGCGAAAGGCTTTTATGTATATAACCTTAACTTGTTTGGAAAAATTGGAGTAGACATTTACCCATTAATTGAAATAGGAATAGTTTGAAGCAGATGGCCAGCAATTATCAAAGATCAGAACTTTTTTTCAGTGTTATTATGAATCATATGATACTAGCTGATTGCTGGTCTAAGTTTTGCCAGCTAGGTGATTGCTGGTCTAAGTTTTGCCAGGAAGGTCACCATAACATAATTGCTAAAAAATTCACCATGTGATAATGGCTAAAGGAAAAGTATATTTAATGTATGTGAGGCTCTATAATGTTTTGGTGCTACTAGCTATGAACAGGAAGTGCATCTTCCAATTTGCCATCCCTGAACTAAAGGAAGGAAGTGGCAGGGCAAGTTTTACGTAAGTATTGCAGGCTAACTAGGGGTGAGGACTTAGTGTTTTATAGTACTGGGTTCTTCAAGTGGGAGGGGGTGGTTGGAAAGATTTAATGTAAGAGTAAGACACAATTAAGACAAGCAAAAGGGATGCTGGCAGAACCAGATTAAGGTCTATATAGATGGCTGGGTTAACAGGCTTGGTTTACAGCCAGACTACTTGAACAGGGGAATGACCAGAGAAGGGAGGGGGAGTGAGGAGCTCTGCAGTAAATCAGACAGTGTGCAAACACTAAGCCACAGAGGAAGGTAAGAATAAGGCAGAATGCACTAACCTTTTTTATGTCTGGATTAGAGCAATGTATAAATTTCACTATACTGTAGATGCCCTTAAAGAAGCAGATGACCTCAAACACAATTGGATTAACTATATAAAATACTTGCTGCCTTTTATTAAAATGTCTCTAAATAGATGACTGCTGACAGTCTGGCCCCTCTGCACGGAAAAGGCCGCAGAGAAGCAGCAGAAGGCAACCAAGGGAAAAGTATATTAAGAAGCCTAACACATAGATTTAAACGTCTAAGTTGGGGGGGGGGTAATTAGCTGAAAGGGTATGTCCACCCTTATTTCCCTTAGGGGCATATTTATAAAGGAACGATGTTAGCGCAAAAAAATTACCGCCGCACATCGCGGCCGCGAAAATAGCGCTATCGCCGTATTTATAACGGCGAGCGCTATTCCCGCGATACCTATCGAGGCCGCGATGTGCTGCGGTAATTTTAAGCCCCTTCGCGGCGATCCTTCCCGACGCGGCGCCGCCCCCGCCCACACCCCCCGCGGCGGCAGCGGCGACCACCCGCCGCCGCCGCCACTTCCCAGCAGCCCCTCCCAACCCGTTCCCCGTTCGCGGCAATCTCGGAACGGGAGGCTAGAAGGGGCTGCCGGGAAGGGGCCGCAGCAGGTGGTCGCGACCACCCGCCGCGCACCCCCTCCCCGGCAACCCCTCCAAGCCCCCCGCCCCGGCCGCTCCCGGGGAGGGGACGGGAGGGAGCCGCTGGGGGGGTGGAGGCTCCCTCCAGCGGGGCCCTGAGAAGGGGCTTAGGGGGTCCCGCAGCTCGAACCGGGACCCCCCTCCCCGGCCCTTACAAGGGCCCTTGCGGCACTGACAAGTGCCTTTGGCGGGGGTCCCGCAGCTGAACCGGGACCCCCAGTGCGGCTCTTAAAAGAGCCCTTGGGCGACGTCTTCTTTCTTCCAGTCCCGGCGACACCAGCTCCGCCGAGGCCGCCGACCCCCGAGAGGTACCCCTGCGGCCGCCAGGGGTACCCCCGGTGGGCGCCGGCGACCTCAACGAGGCCGATGTTGCCGGCGTCTTGATCCGACGCGACGTCTTCGGGCTGGCGACACCAACCCCACTCAGGTCGCCGATGCCAGGCAGACTCACTGCGGCCGCCAGTGAGCCCGCTGGCACCGCCGGCCTCAGCGGAGCCGATGTTGCCAGCCGCTTCTTTCTTCATACTTAATAAAAACCTTTATAAAAGTGTGGAACTATCACTATAAATATTATACAGTTGAAAGAGTTAAATTTTAACCATCCCAGTTCACTTACTAGTCAACATACAGCACTGTACTATGCATTATTGCATTACGTGAGAGATGTTCCCTTTGATTTTTCAGCTGTGCACACATAATTTGTGCAGAATTGGTGTGCTATATACGCAGCATATAGCCACTATCCAATCACACCCTTAACACCTGGCTGTGATAATGCTAATTGGGATTTTCCAGGGTACATATTGCCACAGATTCTTGTACAGTCATTCTGAATGAGGAAAGCCAGTCAGATGACTAGCGAAACGTCTTCAAGAACACATTTCAAGTCCAGTTGATCTAATTGAATACAACGATATACCATGACCTGGATGAATGAGAACCTTCACAAGCATTGTGTAAGATGTTAAAGCCAATTAGATGTTTGTGCATTACACAAATATGGATCTTAATACAAGAATGTATAAGCTATAGAGACAGTGGGCATTTTTAAATATGATAAGCATTTTCAGACATCCCACCCTGCCCTTTCTGCTTCGCTTCGGATAGGGTGGGAAAGGTGCGTGGCGAGCGAGGCATCACGCGGAGGCCGGGCCATCATTCTAGGGGTTGTGGGGAGCGGGTTAGGGGAATTCCCGGGGCATGGTCCATCGAAAGGAGGCTTGACATGGGAGGAGACTTAAGTCTCCTCTCAAGTCCGGAGTCTGGGGTGGTCTCGCGGCACAATCCGGGATTGGATACCTGCATTTTACCTAATTTATCTCCAATGATATCAACAAAAGTTTCTTATTTAACTTTGTCTAGGGGTCGTGCTGTTTTTATATTAAAGATTTGAGTATAGTCAGTATATTCATTAACTGAGATTCAATTACAATATGCACTGAACAGTAATACTCTAAATGAATTAGTAATCACATAAGTCTAGCATTTCTAGCATGTCCAGTCAAATAATAAGTGAGTATTTTAGCCTAATTGTCCCCTCAAAAGCTTAGTTGCGTTTTAACCTTACCTTAATCTGATATACTTAATTTTAGTTTAGACAATCCCTGCTTTCTGCTTTCTGTTTTGTGCTGGTTACAAGTATGCAATAGCAGAGTGTGCTTGTAATAATCTTCCCCGGGTATGGACTGTCAGCCATTGACCGTGATGTTTCATCACAGTCATGACTGACAGTACATGCCCAAAAAGGCAGGAGGCGAATTTCTGACGAGGGATCGGGTTAAAATAAAAAGTAATATTCTCAGTGTGGGAGCGTCGGATTAAGTAAGGTTAAATCAATGTCTGCAATGCCAATCACAGGAGACGCTGCCTTCTGGTCCATTTTATTGCTTCTGTGCACGGAAAAGCAACAGAACAAACAAAAGCACACTAAGGGACATATTATAAAGGTTTTAACTTTTCGCGGCCGTTTTCGCGCCATTAACGCATGAATCCGCGTTTACCGCGATTTAATAAGGCCCGAAAACGGCCGCGAAAAGTTAACGAAGCGTTAACCTTTCGCGCCGATATTACCCGTTACCGCCGCTTCTATTTATAAAGCGGTCGGTACTGGTTTCGCTCGGCTAGTATCGGCTGTTTTACTTCGCCACCTTGAAGGAGGCGAAGTCAGCCGATACTAACCTCCCGCGGCGGGGATGGGCAGGCAACCCGCGGCGGGTGGTCGCACCCCGCCCCGGGAGACACCCCCACCCCGCCACACCCCCCGCGGCGGCAGCGCGACCACCCGCCGCCGCCGCCCACTTCCCAGCAGCCCCTCCCACCCGTTCCCCGTTCCGCGGCAATCTCGAACGGAGGCTAGAAGGGGCTGCCGGGAAGGGGCCGCAGCAGCTGGTCGCGACCACCCGCCGCCACCCCCCTCCCCGGCAACCCCTCCAAGCCCCCGCCCCGCCGCTCCGGGAGGGGACGGGAGGGAGCCGCTGGGGGGTGGGCTCCCTCCGCGGGGCCCTGAGAAGGCCTTTTGGGGGTAGGGGTCCCCGCAGCTCGAACCGGACCCCCCTCCCCGCCCTTACAAGGGCCCTTGCGGCACTGACAAGTGCCTTTGCGGGGGTCCCGCAGCTGAACCGGGACCCCCAGTGCGCTCTTAAAAGAGCCCTTGGGCGACGTCTTCTTTCTTCCAGTCCGGCGACACCAGCTCCGGCCGAGGCCGTCGACCCCCGAGAGGTACCCCTGCGGCCGCCAGGGGTACCCCCGGCGGGCGCCGGCGACCTCAACGAGGCCGATGTTGCCGCTTCTTGATCCGCGCGCACGTCTCGGGCTGGCGACACCCAACCCACTCAGGTCGCCGATGCCAGGCAGACTCACTGCGGCTGCCAGTGAGCCCGCTGGCACCGCCCCAGCCAGCGAGCCGATGTTGCCAGCCGCTTCTTTCTTCTTTCTTCAGCCATCTACTGCGTGGCATCTGAGTTCCGCGGCGGAAAGCTCCTCTTTATATAGGTTTGCAGAAATCCATAATCCGTTTGATTGGTCAATTTTTAATACTGCTTTACATTAACCAATCAGATTTCTGGAAAGTTCCAGAAATCTGATTGGTTAATGTAAAGCAAGTATTAAAAATTGACCAATCAGAAAACGGATTATGGATTTCTGCAAACCTATATAAAGAGGAGCTTTCCGCCGCGGAACTCAATGCCATCGCAGTAGATGGCTGAAGAAAGAAGCGGCTGGCAACATCGGCTCCGCTTGAGGCCGGCGGTGCAGCGGGCTCACTGGCCGGCCGCAGTGTAGTCTGCCTGGCATCGGCGACCTGAGTGGGGTTGGTGTCGCCAGCCCGAAGACGTCGCGTCGATCAAGACGCGGCAACATCGGCCTCGTTGAGGTCGCCGGCGCCCCCGGGGGTACCCCTGCGGCCGCAGGGGTACCTCTCGGGGTCGGCGGCCTCGGCGGAGCTGGTGTCGCCGGGACTGGAAGAAAGAAGACGTCGCCCAGGGCTCTTTTAAGAGCCGCACTGGGGGTCCCGGTTCAGCTGCGGACCCCCGCCAAAGGCACTTGTCAGTGCCGCAAGGGCCCTTGTAAGGGCCGGGGAGGGGGGTCCCGGTTCGAGCTGCGGGACCCCCTAAGCCCCTTCTCAGGGCCCGCTGGAGGGAGCCTCCACCCCCCAGCGGCTCCCTCCCGTCCCCTCCCCGGGAGCGGCGGGGCGGGGGCTTGGAGAGGGTGTGGCCGGGGAGGGGGTGCGCGGCGGGTGGTCGCGACCACCTGCTGCGGCCCTTCCCGCAGCCCCTTCTAGCCTCCCGTTCCGAGATTGCCGCGAACGGGGAACGGGTTGGGAGGGGCTGCTGGGAAAGTGGCGGCGGCGGCGGTGGGTCGCCGCTGCCGCCGCGGGGGGTGTGGGCGGGGTAGGAGCAGCGTCGGGAAGTATCGCCGCGAAGGGGCTTAAAATTACCGCAGCACATCGCGGCCTCGATAGGTATCGCGGGAATAGCGCTCGCCGTTATAAATACGGCGATAGCGCTATTTCGCGGCCGCGATGTGCGTCGTTAATTTTTTGCGCTAACATCGTTCCTTTATAAATAGCCCCTAAGGGAAATAAGGGTGGACATACCCTTTCAGCTAATTACCCCCCCCCCAACTTAGACTTTTTAAATCTATGTGTTAGGCTTCTTAATATACTTTTCCCTTGGTTGCCTTCTGCTGCTTCTCTGCGGCCTTTTCCGTGCAGAGGGGCCAGACTGTCAGCAGTCATCTATTTGAGACATTTTATAAAAGGCAGCACAGTATTTATATAGTTAATCCAATTGTGTTTGAGGTCTCTGCTTCTTTAAGGGCATCTACAGTATAGTGAAATTTATACATGTCTCTAATCCACGACATAAAAAGTTAGTGCATTCTGCCTTATTCTTACCTTCCTCTGTGGCTTTGTGTTGCACACTGTCTGATTTTACTGCAGAGCTCCTCACTCCCCCTCCCTTCTCTGGTCATTCCCCTGTTCAAGTAGTCTGGCTGTAACCAAGCCTGTTAACCCGCCATCTATATAACCTTAATCTGGTCTGCCAGCATCCCTTTTGCTTGTCTTAATTGTGTCTTACTCTCATTAAATCTTTTCCAACCACCCCCTCCCACTTGAGAACCCAGTACTATAAAACACTAAGTCCTCACCCCTAGTTAGCCTGCAATACTTACGTAAAACTTGCCCTGCCACTTCCTTCCTTAGTTCAGGGATGGCAATTGGAAGATGCACTTCCTGTTCATAGCTAGTAGCACCAAAACATTATAGAGCCTCACATACATTAAATATATTTCCTTTAGCCATTATCACATGGTGAATTTTTTAGCAATTATGTTATGGTGACCTTCCTGGCAAAACTTAGACCAGCAATCACCTAGCTGGCAAACTTAGACCAGCAATCAGCTAGTATCATATGATTCATAATAACACTGAAAAAAAGTTTCTGATCTTTATAATTGCTGGCCATCTGCTTCAAACTATCCTATTTCAATTAATGTGGTAAATGTCTACTCCAATTTTTTCCAAACAAGTTAAGGTTTAATCATAAAAGCCTTTCGCGGTTAGACGACTCTGTCTTCTATGCACATGGGCATCCATGCCGAGGGAGCGAGTAATTTTCCTTACCTCTCTGCTGGCTACTGACACAGCTCCCTTTACCTCCCATTCTTTAATAAAACGAATACCCAAAATTTGTTAATATGAGTAGAGAGATTTTAACATTTAGCGCAATATATTTTCTCGCAGGCTGCAGCCAGAGATGTGATACAGGTTTATTTTAGATTGCAGGCTTTCATTAATCCTTAGGGGCTAGCCCCACTAGTCCTTATTTTGGTGTGCGCTGTATTAGCTCAGCGCACACCAATAGAAAAGGATGGGAATGGTCCCATTACCTCCGCTGCCGACCCTTTTCCGCGATACCATTTGGTGCACATAGTATGCGCTGTGAATAGGTTACATCACAAGGAATCTCGCACACACGCAGGGTAGCAACACATGAATTGCGCACATTGCGATTTCGCAAGATTCTTACGTGCTGCCTAGCCCTTACTTGTTTGAGACCACAGTTCCTTTTATCAAATGTGTTAGTTTTTTTTTAGATTTTTCCATTTACTATTATTCTATAAAACATGCACAGCTGACAAAAACTTTATACAACTTATTCAAGTGCAACTGCTTCAAAACTTTCAAACATTTGTAGAAATAAGCTTGCCTTATAGTGTTACATGTAGAAGTATCTGTAATATATCTAGATAACTAGCAATAAAGAACAAAATGGTATTCTGCAATGCCAAAACTGATTAAAATTTAGTTTATACTGTTATACTACGTACTTAAAGGGCTATGTAAGAAGAGCTGTTAATCGGCTATTTATTATGTATGGAGAGGCTGTTATCGGCTATTTTGTGTTAAAGGCCCGTTAACTGATGTATGAAAGTTAACACAGTTGTAAGACTTAAAAAAGGCGTTGTGGTGGTGCACAAAACTGGGTCCTGCAACTGCCGCATTCACTGTACGAAGACAAAAGTGCATCTTTAAGACGAATCTTTAAGATTCGGAATACGTAAACCCTAATCGCAATAACACAGAAAAATGCTATCAACTTGTTGCATTGCCTAAAGGGGGCAATAGAAAGTGATAATGGCTCTACTTAACATAGCCCTATATTTTACAATTATTTCTTAAAGGGCATGTCCACCCCCAAAACTATAATCCCCCCCAGTAATTGGGCCCCATCATGTAGTGTAAAAATCCTTACCTCACATCCCAGCTCCATATGGTTCCCTGTAGTTCCCCCCCCCCCCAAAGTCCCAAAAACTGCTCACCAGGAGGATAGCAGAGTCCATATAGGACTTCTGCCTCCTGTTCCCGCCTCCGGGAGAAGTTTGGCATGCGTACTGCAGCCCTTCTCCCCTCCCTCTCCCTCACGTTTTGCGATCCCTCCCCCTACCATAAAAACCCCTTGCCATATATTAGTATATATTCCCCACCCCAACCGCTAAAAATATTTTAAGAAAGACCCCCGAACTACACTTACCATCCCTCTCTCCCCCCGCATTCTGAGAAGAGCCGTCAGCTGCGTCCGTGATTGGCGCCCTCTCAGCCAACACTGACGCGGCTGCCGGTCCCCGCCCCCTGCTTGCAGTGTCTTGCAGCAGAAGGCCGGCTGGGCGTGGGAGGAGGAGGGAAGGGAAGTAAACATCGGCATTTCTTAAATTTTTTTTATGTGGTTGGGGCTGGGGAAGATATACTATATGGGGCAAAGTTTATTTTAAGGTGGACTTCCCTTTAAACGCTGAGACTGGAGACAATTTTTATACAAACCATAGACAAAAACATTATGTAATATGCTTGTGAAGGTTCTCATTCATCCAGTCATAGATATCCGTTGTATTCTGTTAGATCAACCGAACTTAAGGACAATTATATACTCACCATTTCCCCTATCCCTTCCTGCAAAGTAACCCAGGGTGGAGGACCTAAAACGCAAGGGTACTCTGGTTAATTTACAAAAGTCCTGCACCACTTACTTGTAATCTCCCTAGTCCGCTCCAGTCGGATCGTCCCCACTGGCACTGTCAGGACATCCGGGAGGCAGCCAATGAGGAGTACACGCCTCCTTGCAGAACGCGTCTTCCCATTGGCTGCCTCGCTGTCACTCAAGTGCCAGTGGGAGGATCGGACCGTAGCGCAGAGGGAGATTACAAGTAAGTGGTGTCAGGACTTTTGTAAAGGTAACCCAGAAGGATATGAAGTGTGTACTGCTTATATATAGATATAATTGCATATTTTATATGATATCCACTACGACCACGTATGATGGGAAGTACAGCTTATGTGCACATAGTGAATGTCAGACAGTGTAGGGGTCAATACAAATAATGGAGAGTCTGAAGCTGACATTGTGTGTAGTAAGTAGGGTGAAAAATGTTAGATCATGTGTACTTCATTTTAGATACATGGATGGACTACTGTGGGAATCTTATAGGAAAGTTCAATGTAATGTATTGATTGCTACAGTCTGATCCCTTGGAAAGGGACCAACCCCCCCTCAGTGGGCTGAGAGGCGGAAGACAGCTCCTGAATAACTAATGGGTGCTCGGTTGTGTTGTACTGTGATGCTGTGTACCTATGTGTGACCGGAGATAGCAGGTCATGTCTGGTCCTGTCCAATGTGTTGCATGTACCAGCCCTGGAAACAGCAATAATTCTGGCCAGACCAGGCCAGACAGTTTGTGGACTAAGTCATCTAAAAGAAACCGAGACGGCGGGCGACACGCTCACCAGGGGTCCTGGGCCCCACCAAGGCCACAGCCAGGCCTCGGAGGGCGACTGCTTGTGTCAGGGCGTATCTCTGCCGGCACTCGATTGGGGCGGCAGATAGCGGGCCCAAGCATAGTGACAGTCGGCACTGCCAGTGAGACACACCCAAAGGGCAGTACCAGACATGTACCTCTCGGATCACAGCCAGTTGCAGCATAGCCTTGCTGGCTCAGATGGGACGTCGGTAACCACAAGACAGCCCCATCACACCAGGTCACAGTAATGACAGATAATGATAGCTGGTAAGGGTCCATATGTGTAATGCGTAAAAGATGTCAGGGGCAAAGGTGAGAAGATGTCCACCGGCAAAGCACCCAGCGGCACACGTTCTTCCGCAGGAAGCGCCATAATGGCCACCACCTAATGACGACAACACAACAGACTATAAAAGGGATTGGAGCGCTCCAAGACATACTGCCTGAAAAAAGACCGACACCGGTGGGCCAGAGACGAGGTGCACCAAAGGGATGGACACCACTTCAATCATGTGATGACGCGGAATTTTGGTGATGCAAAACGTGACAGCAACAACTGTAAAGCAAACAAGGTAGATCGAATAGGAGGTACGGCGTTACGTCTGGGGCCTGTGGGGTATTGGACAAGCACATAACTGCACAGAGCCACTACCGTATCACACAGGGACAACGCACCGTGGGGAAACGTGCTCTTAAGGGAAAAAAAGGGGACTCGGCGCGTGGGGTGTGATGATTGGTATGTGTAAAAAGTGGGTATTGGCAAAGGAACATGACCTGGCGAGGTTCGAAAGGTTCAAGGAATGCCATTTAGTGTGAAATCAAAGAAACCAACCTGAATAGAGGTGGGGGGGATTCGACCCCACTGTCTGCCATGTACAATGTGTTCTTTAAACCTTACACTGGAGGCTTAGGTCCTAACACCCCTCACCAGAACCACAATGCATTACACTTGTACATTCTAAGGTTTCTTAACCACCATGCGTGTGTCTGACTATGCTCACTTGATTTTTCGAGGAGTTTTTTTGACGCGCGCAGGGCCGTATACCAATATTTGCCACAAAGATTGCACTGTACAATCATCCATTCGAATTGAGAAACAGCCGAGCCGATGGTACTATGCGACCTACTCCATCACGTTCACACTATCTTAGTATAGCTGATCCAACTATATACCGTGGACTTTAATCCAAGGTTGAATCAACTGTTCAAGATCCACAACGATTCTTAAAAAAACTGTTACATAATAAATATATTTTTTTTAATACTTAAGTTTTCTTTGTTTTTTATGGAACTTCTCCTTAGCTCTGTTTTGCTAGATCTATACAATGGGAAATTTCCTATCACTGTATTGCCCAACATCAGTTATATCAAAATGTTAAATTAAGTCTAGACATACGGTTGTAGAAACACCATTAACATTATAAAATTCTGTTGTTTTGTGGTGTAACCTTACCTGAGTTCTTATCAGGTAGTCTATTAATCCTCCATACAATAGCATTATAAGCATTTTCATATTTTGCTGTTCCAGTGTAACTCTCATTGATGGTTCAGAACCAGACACACTAGGTGAGCCAAAGGTGCTTCCCTGTTGACTTTAGCTTTTAGTGACCTTCCCCAAGCAACTTTCCCTCGGAAATATTCACCCATTCTGTTGGTACAGGGTGTCGAATGGTGATGTTTTCACAGGGCACTTGCAATAAGCTGTCCCGATTTGAAGAGAAACCTGAGGACATAACCAACCAACTCTGTAGCTGAAGTTCAGCTCCACGAACAAAACACCTTCCTTAGAGTAAAAGGCAAAGTCTTTTCAGAATATATTGTCTGGAACCTACATAAGTTCAAACTTACAGGCACCCGGTGGAGTAAACATGACCATCCGCGAGCTATGAAACATTTTTTCATCTGCCGATGCATGAAATCTGCACTCATGTAGTCTTACCCACTTCGTAGTAGTGGTTGGCATAATGTCATTTCTGGCAACATACTTCATTTCCTTTGATAAGTATGTCATTTAGACCCATCCTACAGTCAGGCATCCCGAAAGGAAGCTGAGGATATAGATATGAGTGAACTACAGATTTGTTGAAGAAGTTGGTTATCTCCCTTACCCAGGATTCCATGGAATTTCATCTCTAACATCCACAGTAATTTCTTCTCATTGTAATTTTGATGCACTGTACTAAGGTCCACTGTTGCAGGTAACATAAACAAAATATCCTGGATGGCAGCAATAAAACTAATAAATCTGAATAGTCTGTGTGCCTAGTTTGACTACCTGTTCCTTTTCTGCAGTGTGAGTTACTGAAGGCATTGGTTGATATTTCCGTTTTTTCTTGTATACAGTTTTTAATCATCCAATTGTGTGAATTCTTCCGTTTTCATCATAAGTCTGGAGTTGGTATCTGAAAGTTCAGGTTGTGCTCTAAGTTATTTCCCTGAAGGGTTTTTCCAGACCCTTTTCATAGAAGAGTTGCAGTATTCCAGATTCTGTTAATTACATATATGGGACCCAATGTCTAGAAGACATAATATTTTTCTTCTCTGGTATTCTAAGCATCATTGACCACACACATCCTTTGGCTGTGGTTTAGTGAAGATCACAGGAGGACCAATTAATTCATTTGCTTTTAAAGTATCATCAGGCAAAGAGGTGCTGCCTGTGGAATCTGGGTCTTCAATTCGAATCTGCTTAAGGCACTCTACAGCATTAGCTTGTAAAGCCTTTTTCCGATGTCTTCAAATTGCTCTGTATCGAGTTTCTCAGAAAAAGGCATGTAAATTTCTGGACATAATCTTGACTACTAGACCCGAGCAGCACTGAGAGAAGTTTTTCTGTGCTTCGAAAAAAGAACTAAAAGGATTTATTGGTGAAGGTTGGACATCCTTCAATGCCTCATCAAGAAAAGGATTAGGAGTCTTTCCGGGAGGGGAATTTAAAGAAAGTTGTCTGTGTAATGATTTAAAACCAAGTCTTTGGCCCTAGGAAAATCAACAAATGAACTCTTAGGTCGCTCCCTTTTTTTAAAAGCTTCACCATAATTATAATATTTGTTTGATCCTAATTAGATTTCTGACTCTCTGGCTTCTTTATAGGAGAGCCTGTTGAAGAAGTGCAACAACCTCATCTTCAAAAGAGACCCAGTGGGGGAACCGAGACTTGGTCTGCGTCTCTGCATGTCCATTTACAGTGGGGTTATTAAACTGCCAGCTGATGTTCTCTGTATTCATCTCATCATCTTGAAAAGAAGAGGAGTAGTCTTATGACAAAGAATAAAATAATACAATTATAAAGAATAACATTAACATTCTAAAAAAAAAACACAACCAGTAAAAACAATCTCACAGTAGTAAAACATCTATAATAACATTTATATTTTTATGATTTACTTTCATCTGAATTAATTTAATTCCGTACTATGGCTAGAATTAGGTAATAAAACCAATTTACTTGAAAAACATCATGGGATGCTGCAGATAGGACTACAGTAGTGTTTAAACTGTTGAGATCAAGACTTATATTGATACACAAAAACACAATAATAAGAACACTCTTACTATCTGTATTGTTTTCATTGAGATAAAAAAAAACAATGCTGGGAGCCGTCACGGCTACTGACTATGTGTAGAAGTGATGCTTTTCAGTCGACGATCGTGCTGTGAAACAAAAGCAAGTTCATACACATCTTGCATTGCCCCCCAATCTGACATGTGTATGCGCCTTAAGTGTTTCATATACTATTTATAAAGGGTTAACCGTGGCACTAGAATACCATTGTTAGTACTACAATCGTAAAAATTTTGTAAACATCGCATTTTCTTTCAAAAGATTCTCAAACAGTTCCAGCTAAAACATCCAGGAACTGTGACTTCTACTTCTACAATCAAGCTGGATTCAGGAAGAGCCCATGACCGTCTTGCATATTTTTGATAAAGGAACAGAGGAAAGAGACTCATAGGCTGCTGAAAGATTATAAAGTCATCTACAGGAAGCAGAATAATGGGAAGGGTTTTCTGGGACTATTTCATTCCATTGTCATTTAGCTTTAGCTCCTTAAAAAACATTTGATATAAATCCATTCTCATGGCAAACCAGATTTACATTTTAATTATCTTTTTCAAAGACACAGTTACTGTGGGATGCTGGTTCAAGTGTTTATTTTTTTTCCTAATAAGGTGTTCCAGCATTAATACAATGAAGGAATTTTATGGCTATACTAGGAGTATGCAGGTTCCTCTTTGAAGAGTACGTACGTACGTACTTTTGAATCGGATATGAGACAATCTGTGACATGCCCTTGTCCTGTAGTCCCTTTTCAAAGTACAGGAAACTAAGGGTAGGAGCCTGCCTATGTAAAAAGTTTTCTCCCTTCCCTGTCCTCCTGGAAGACTCTGGCATGTCCTGTGGTCGCACAAGAGAAGATAACCTCTCAATAGGTCATAAGGTGCTCTCCATTAAAGGAGAACTAAACCCAATTTTTTATATTCCAGAATCTGAAAACAACCCCCCTAAAAACACCAATAACTATAAAATCCCTCATTAAATTGTATTAAGATAAATGTAAGCATGTTAAGAACTGGATGAAGTATCTGTGGTGTATGTCCAGTGTCAGACCACACCTCCTGACCTCAGTCACCTGCTTCCTTGCTTTTCTGTCCTGTAAAATTATTGGCTAGAGATTATAATGGGTTGTGACCAACTAGCACAAGTTTCTGCCATAGCTAAGACTGGCCATGTGCAGAACATAATGGTCATTGACCCAATTGTGTGATTCTAGAATGCTGTGACGTAAAGCACAAACCATATGTTATTTAGGTAAATTTCCAGCGCCTGTATTAAAAAGATAAAGTAAAAGTAAAGACAGATTACTGGTTTTATATCAAGGTGTTTCTGCCCTCTGGTTCAGTGTTGTTCTGTGGCTTTTAGTTATCCATATCTCAAAAGGTAAATCACAAGCACAAGTGAATCGCACTAGAATTGCGGCGCAGAGTGGCCTTGCCCTTAAGGCTTATTTCTTCAATAATGCATTCTACCAAGATCAGAGAATAGGATATAAAAATATCTCAGCTTACCTGCTTTGAAATGAACATATCAGAGACATTGTAAGGAACGGAACACATGTGGTAGCCCTTTCCAAAGTAATCGTTTTTCATGCAAGTGAAATAAACTGTGCTAAGAGTTGGTCTTGTCCATCTAATTACACAATTGTATGTGGGTATACACTGCTGGCTTAGTACACTATAAAATTCTTTTTGGATATGAACATGAAGAATGAACATTATTTCTGGCAGAGGACAGAAAACAAACCAAGGGAGAAATTCAATGTGAATGCTTTATTAGGTTAACATTATAGTTTGCTCAAAGTTTTTAATTGGCACTCAGAACTTGAAAGGATGCAGAGTGCTCTCCAGCACACTGCTCTGAATGAGCAATATAAAAGAAGATTAACAATCAAATCACATGTGGAAGAATGATTTGTAGTTTCCTTTAAAAAAAAAAAAAAAAGGACACAACATGGCAATAGATTTCCTGCAGGAACAAGGAATTAAGGGTCCCTGTTATGGGGCTTTATGCCCTGATTAAAATAAGCGCTAAATATTAGCACGATACAACTTTTAATTTTTGGCAGTGGGTGCACTGAAAAAAAGATTTTGTAAGGCACGGCCCCCTTCAAAATAAGTAAACAAACACAGTACCCCAATATTACATTGGGAATGGTGGGTTTTAAACTCAGTGTGTGCCAATAGAAAAATATATTGTGTCGCTTTTGTACACAACAATGTGCTCTAACAGAGGACTAAGGGCTAGGTCTCACTAGATTATTTGGTGTGCGCTAAGCGCGTATTAGCGCAGCGCCCCTCAGCGCCAAATAAAGAGATCGGGGATGGCCCCATTATCTCCCGCTGCCCTGCCAACCCTTTTCGCATTGCATGTGCTGCAAAGGGCAACATCAAAGGATCGTGGGACATTGCCATGATTCTTGCACGCTGCTAGTGGGGCCTAGCCCTAAGACATACATTCCAGAAAACAGGCAGTAGGGCAAATAGTAAATGGCTGGTAAAATATTACATTAGGGTGTCTCCATCTGGTGCTAAAATATATATCTCAACAGTGTACCAGATGGAGGAACCTGCCAAGATTTCATGTGGTTTATAGCAACAACCCAACAGCCCTTTTTATGGAGAGGTCCTATGCCTTTAATATAAAGTACTGGTGATGGCCTTGTCTCTCATTTAAAAAGTCAAAGGGCTGGCGTGGAAGTGAGAAAGCCTGTTATATGGAGATCCGTGCACAACTATGAGAAAATGCAAAATTTTCTTATGGTATTGAAGTAAAAAAGGTTAGAAGTCAGACCTTCCAGACTGGGGTTACCTTGACTGGTTGGAAGGCTTTTTCTCATAATGATCACAGTAAGTATACAAAACCCCTTTGTTTATAAAGTATGCCCAGTGTGCAGAAAATATGATATTGTATGGGCCTAGAATGTGCATTGATTATCTTTTCTATGTTTGTATAAATGTTTGACCAGATAAGTAAGCAACTTCCACAGTCCTTGTATTTTATGTATTTATTGGGAAGCCAGGTCAAGCTTCCATGTTGTTATAGCACCCCCAACACGCCCCTTTTAGATGAGGTCCTAAGCCTTTAATATAAGCAATGGGTGGATGGCCTCTTCCCTCATTTTAAAAAAGCCAAAGGGCGGGGGAAGTGAGAAAGCTTTATAGGGATCCAGGGCACAATTATGAGAAATGCAAAAGTTTGCTAATGGTAACTGTAAATGGTAAAGTAAAAAAAGGTTAGAAGTAGGACCTTCCAGACTGGGGTTACCTTGACGTGGTTGGAAGGCTTTCATTCATGTGATCACATAATGTCCTAAACCTTTAATATAAGCACTGGTGATGGCCTCTTCTCCTTCCTCATTTTAAAAAGCCAAAGGGCTGGGAGGAAGTAAGAAAGCCTGTTATATGGATCCAGGGCACAATTGAGAAATGCAAAAGTTGCTAATGGTAAACTGTAAATGGTTAAAGTAAAAAAGGTTAGAGTTAGGACCTTCCAGACTGGGGTACCTTGAGAGTAGTTGGAGCTTTTCATTCATGATGCACAGTAATGTATACTAAAACCCCTTTGTTTATAAATGCCAATGTGCAGATAATTGAATATTGTATGGGGCTATGAATGTGCATTGATATCTTTTCTATGTAGTATGTTATGTATGATATAGGCGCACTTGAAAAAAAGAAGAAAAATTATAAAACTATTATCTTTACCTTAAATGGAATTGTATCTCAATAAATACAGTAGGTGGCTAGGTGTGTGTGTGTGTGTGTGGGGGGGGGGGGTTACACTTAAAGTTATAGCCTGAAGAATGCAAAACTGATTTGTCACAGTAAATGTAAAAATACATATCATTGTATATAAATGAATGAATATATTGCTTTAGCTTCTCTTAAAAGTAACCATTTATACTCCCTGAAATCTCCATTGCAATACAGTATCTGTACTGTGCAACGAAACACCAATGTTTGCAGAAAACAGAAACCAAGGTTACAGTCGAGATTTATGTTGTTTACTGAAAGGAAAAGAGGTGGCTCAGCCAGCTGGTGACTGAAGAGCAGCAAGACAGCTGCCTTGTTTGGGAAACCTTCTCAGTAGTCAGTCTACTCACTCTTTATTAATAGATTTCAGGTTATGATATGTCACAAAAGCTCAGATTTAATTCTCAAAAGTAATAACAGCCACAATGGTTTCATCAGATGTTCTATGCCGCTAAGGAAAAATAACGCGCAGTACAAATCTCTATACAGATTCTATTCAACGCATATTGGATCAACTTGTTCTGGCTGTTCTAGAGAACTGGAAGCCACTGGCTCCATTAACCTGTATCCTTCACATAGATCAGACTTTTAAAGGGATATCAGTGCTGGCAAATACATAGGCCTTTCAAAAAAAGAGCAGTATTTTTTATTCCAATGAACCTTAATCTGCCATTCAGCATTTTGTCTGTGTATATAATAAAGCAACCGAAATACTGACTCCTGTTTGCAGGACCCCTCTAGTAGAGACCGTTTATAGACTGACCCTTGGACCCAGCGCCTGGGTGATTCAGTTGCCTCAGTAGAGATCTGAGCATCTTTGACCCATCCAACAGCCAATCAGTAGAAATTACTGTTAGGAACATTCCAGAATAGTTGCATCCTGGGAAGAAGAAGGACCGTTAGAACCTAAATGTCCAGCTCATTAATGAAACAGCAGGGAAACAGCAAAAGGGTATGAAATCCACTGATTTTTCAAAATGGGGAGAGAAATATGTAGAATAACTAAGAAGTTAATTACACAAACTAACCAATTAATAAATATTGATAATTTCCACTGAGCGCCCCTTTAAGCTTACTGTGAATTTACAGACAAAGTGCAATTTGTTCTCAACAAGTTCAATATGAATACTTTCAGTTCTGTAGCTTGGTCTTATTCACTTACATATGTATAATCTGAAATCTTAATGAATCCCCTTAAATATGTCATTGTGTTTTAACACTCTCATATGTCTCCCTAAACACCTACAAATTCCAAAAAACTCAACTGAAGGTAATTCATATACCCCACCTACCCCATCTCTTATGGCCAACCATCTTTTTTCTGCAATAATGACTTAAAGGACAACTAAAGCCACAGAACAACCTGAACCAGAAGGCAGAAACCCTTGATATAAAGCCAGTAATCTGTGTCTACCTTTCATTTGATACAGCGCTGGGAAATTTACCTTAAATAACATTGGTTTGTGCTTTACTTCTCAGCATTCTAGTATCACACAGTTTGTCACGACCATTATGTTCTGCACATGCTCAGTCCTTAGCTATGGCCAGAAATTGTTACAGTTGGTCACACCCATTAATATTTCTAGCCAACCTTTTTACTGTACAGATGCAGCAAGGAAGCATGTGGACTGAGGTCAGGTGTGTGGTCTGACACTGCACATACACACAGATACTTCATCCAGTTCTTAACAGGCTTACATTTACTTTAATACAATTTACTGGAGTGGAATTTTATAGCTTATTGGTGTTTTGAGGGGGGTTGTTTTCAAAAAAAAAAAATGGGTGTTTACTTCTCCTTTAATTGCTGTAGTGGTGACTTCATTACATGTTTGTATCTGTCGCCCCAGCACTGATGAACAAAGAATTAATGCCCCATCAAAATTTCAAGATGAGACAAAAACCCAAATGCTTTATGGTAAGCTCCCAAACTCTAGATTTTGAAGGTTATCGCAGGACGTCCCGTTTTATTTTAATCGAGTTCAATGACAACAAATGTGGATGCGCACCAAAAAATGGTGATGTACGCCCTGCCAAAACAGCACAGCTAAGTGCAGATTAGTGGGGCATGGCATTCCATTGTAATCGCAGTTTCTTCTATGCACATAGTGGGGTCTAGCCCTTACAGGTAAGGAATTTGCTTCCTCCTGGTCTTAATTTAAGATCATTGGGGATAGATAAGTTTTTAAATTAATAGACTTAAGTTCTCCTTTTAAAACCTGTTTACTTCGCACAGAAACATTGTCATCTACCCTCTCTAATTAGTTCATATAAGTTTTTTTACCATGTTTTAAATAAAAACCTAGCCATGCATCATCACAATCCAATCGAGCCTTCTAAAAAATATTCATGTAGCTGACTGCTAGAGCTTTAAATGGCACTTAGAAACTGCTGAAAAGTAACCTAGTTCTCCACTGTCATTGTTAAGAACAGATTCCTTGACATGAAGAAAGTATATTGCTTTAGTTAACAGTTTATTTATTGCTATCTTGAGAATAATAAGCTGACTGGCAAATATTTTATATAGTTTTAAATGCCCGCTTATAGGAAGCTCTTAGCATTCCTAGGTGGATGGCATTTTGGACATTTATCTAATGATGTACCAGGCCTTAGAGTTACAAGTTTATATCTACAATAACTCCCAGGTCAAGATTAAAATCTACAACAATTTTAACGTTCAATTTCAACTGACAAGTTCCTCGTCACCATTTCATACCTTGCTTTTATTAAAATTAAGAGCCATATTTATAAAAGAGCACAAATCTTTGGTGTTTTGTTTACTCTGTACTGATGGTGGGATTTTTTCTTGCAGTGAAAATGGGGGAAACTAGAGTAAAAGTTGAGATAAACTGAAAAGCTATCTAGAAAAAAAAAAGTTTTGTATTAATTTGGTTATGATCTATTTCACATAAAACCATGCAGTACCTAGTACCTGCCAGCCGCTATCGCTCTGGAAATACTCCCATATGTGACTCAATATCATGATGTTGCCTCCTGGTGCACATTGCTACTTTTAAAAAGTTGTTGCAAAAACACCGCACACGCAATATTAAATCGCTAGCGCCTGCTGCACGGGTTGTCTTTTGGAATTAAAGAAGGATTTTAAAGCCTTTAAACTCCAGAACCTGCGCTGCGGCTCTTGGAATATGGGCGATACACTTTTGATATATAATTGAAATATATCCTTATAATTGGATCAGGAAATCAAAATAAATATGTTTGTCCTGGGGGTTTAGGGGATAATTTGGTTGGGTGGACAAACTAGCTCTTTAATGTTTTGGATCATATTTAAGGGTATCTCCACTGAGAAATTATATATAGCCTCCAATAGCAGTGTCAGTAAAGTTACGCACCTACCCTGAATTACAGCCTCCTCTGTGCTATCATCAAAAGATATGAAGCTTCTGATGCCTGTATGCAATACAGGCATCCAATCCTCCTCATTTTCGTGCCTGCCTGCTTGAGAATCTCCCGACGCGCGTGCATGCGGCAGAAATTGCCTCCATAGTCGGGAGGAATTGACCCTGCACAGTGTTCTGTCAGCCAATGGGAACATTAGCGTTACGTCCCATGGCTACAAGAACAGTCTGCGCAGCATTGCACTGCAGACTACCACCAGCAAGCCCAAGACAAGAAGTCCCCTTCCATTCCTTAGTGAACTCTCACCTTGACAGAATCCATTGTGTTCCAGGACCCCGGCCATCATATGGGTAAGAGGAGGACACTCTGGACGGAAGCTTTAGTACTCGTTCCTCCCCCGGCAGAGGAGGAAACTTCTTCTGGGCTTCTACAAGTCTCCCTGGCACTTCAGCTCCATCTTTGCACAGGGGCAGGTAAATCACCTCGGTCCCCTCCTGCTATCGCTAACTAAAGCGGCTGAATAAGAAAGCTTCTCAATCGCTGAAAGTCAAAGGGGGCCTGTCACAAGGAAATGGGAATGTCACGGTTGGGCTGTCACAGGGGGGGTGGCTGTCACACCAGGGTGGGAATGTCCACAGAGGGGGAAAATGTCACAGGGGGGCTGTCACAGGAGGGGGGAGAAAGGCACGGTGGGAAATGTCACGGGGTCAGAGGGAGGGCTGTAACAGAGGGGGACTGTACAGAGGGTGGGGGCATGAGGGGGGGGAATGTCACAGAGGGGGGATGTCACAGGTGGGCTGTCAAAGGGGGGGGCTGTCAACAGAAGGAGGGACTGTCACGAGGAGGACTGTCAAAGGGGGGGCTGTCACAGAGGAGGGACTGTCACGAGGGGGTACTGTCACAGAGGAAGGACTGTCCAGAGGGGGGAATGTCACAGAGGGGGGATGTCACAGTAGGAGGGAGACTTTCCACAGAGGGGGGGAAGGATGTCAGAGATGGGGGGCTGTCAAGAGAGGGGGGGACGGTCAAGAGGAGGGGAATGTCCAAAAAGATGGAGTGGGGGGAATTTCACAACACAGGTGGGGCGGGGGCCAGGGGGGGGGGGGGGGGGCTGTCAAAAGAGGGGTGGGGGGGGGGGGGGGGGGGGGGCTGTCCACGGAGGAAAAGCCGGACTGTCACAGGAGGGGGGTAATCAACACACAGAGGTTAACCTTACCTTAATCTGATATACTTAATTTTAGTTTAGACAATCCCTGCTTCTTGCTTTCTGTTTTGTGCTGGTTACAAGTATGCAATAGCAGAGTGTGCTTGTAATAATCTTCCCCGGGTATGGACTGTCAGCCATTGACCGTGATGTTATCATCACAGTCATGACTGACAGTACATGCCCAGAAAAAGGCAGGAGGCGAATTTCTGACGAGGGATCGGGTAAAATAAAAGTAAGTATATCTCAGTGTGGGAGCGTCGGATTAAGGTAAGGTTAAGATGCAATGTCTGCAATGCCAATCACAGGAGACGCTGCCAGTCTGGTCCATTTTATTTGCTTCTGTGCACGGAAAAGGCACAGAACAAACAAAAGCACACTAAGGGACATATTTATAAAGGTTCGTTAACTTTTCGCGGCCGTTTTCGCGGCCATTA
This sequence comes from Hymenochirus boettgeri, assembly GCA_019447015.1. NCBI lineage: Eukaryota > Metazoa > Chordata > Amphibia > Anura > Pipidae > Hymenochirus > Hymenochirus boettgeri. The sequence goes on along the minus strand of CM033476.1, from coordinate 231,450,819 downwards.
ACGCATGAATCGCGTTTACCGCGATTTATAAAGGCCCGAAAACGGCCGCGAAAAGTTAACGAAGCGTTAACCTTTCGCGCCGATACTTACCCGTTACCGCCGCTTTATAAATAGAAGCGGCGGTAACGGGTAGCCATCTACTGCGATGGCATCTGAGTTCCGCGGCGGAAAGCTCCTCTTTATATAGGTTTGCAGAAATCCATAATCCGTTTCTGATTGGTCAATTTTTAATACTTGCTTTACATTAACCAATCAGATTTCTGGAACTTTCCAGAAATCTGATTGGTTAATGTAAGCAAGTATTAAAAATTGACCAATCAAACGGATTATGGATTTCTGCAAACCTATATAAGAGGAGCTTTCCGCCGCGGAACTCAGATGCCATCGCAGTAGATGGCTGAAGAAAGAAGAAAGAAGCGGCTGGCAACATCGGCTCGCTGAGCGGGGCGGTGCCAGCGGGCTCACTGGCAGCCGCAGTGAGTCTGCCTGGCATCGGCGACCTGAGTGGGGTTGGTGTCGCCAGCCCGAAGACGTCGCGTCGGATCAAGACGCCGGCACATCGGCCTCGTTGAGGTCGCCGGCGCCCGCCGGGGGTACCCCTGGCGGCCGCAGGGGTACCTCTCGGGGGTCGACGGCCTCGGCGGAGCTGGTGTCGCCGGGACGGAAGAAAGAAGACGTCGCCCAAGGGCTCTTTTAAGAGCCGCACTGGGGGTCCGGTTCAGCTGCGGGACCCCCGCCAAAGGCACTTGTCAGTGCCGCAAGGGCCCTTGTAAGGGCGGGAGGGGGGTCCGGTTCGAGCTGCGGGACCCCCTAAGCCCCAAAAGGCCTTCTCAGGGCCCCGCTGGAGGGAGCTCCACCCCCCAGCGGCTCCCTCCCGTCCCCTCCCCGGAGCGGCGGGGCGGGGGCTTGGAGGGGTTGCCGGGGAGGGGGTGGCGGCGGGTGGTCGCGACCAGCTGCTGCGGCCCCTTCCCGGCAGCCCCTTCTAGCCTCCCGTTCCGAGATTGCCGCGAACGGGGAACGGTTGGGAGGGGCTGCTGGGAAGTGGCGGCGGCGGCGGGTGGTCGCAGCTGCCGCCGCGGGGGGTGTGGGCGGGGTGGGGGTGTCTCCCGGGGCGGGGTGCGACCACCCGCCGCGGGTTTGCCTGCCCATCCCCGCCGCGGGAGGTTAGTATCGGCTGACTTCGCCTCCTTCAAGGTGGCGAAGTAAAACAGCCGATACTAGCCGAGCGAAACCAGTACCGCCGCTTTATAAATAGAAGCGGCGGTAACGGGTAAGTATCGGCGCGAAAGGTTAACGCTTCGTTAACTTTTCGCGGCCGTTTTCGGGCCTTATAAATCGCGGTAAACGCGATTCATGCGTTAATGGCCGCGAAAACGGCCGCGAAAAGTTAAAACCTTTATAAATATGTCCCTTAGTGTGCTTTTGTTTGTTCTGTGCTTTTCCGTGCACAGAAGCAATAAAATGGACCAGACTGGCAGCGTCTCCTGTGATTGGCATTGCAGACATTGCATCTTAACCTTACTTAATCCGACGCTCCCACACTGAGATATTTACTTTTATTTTAACCCGATCCCTCGTCAGAAAATTCGCCTCCTGCCTTTTTCTGGGCATGTACTGTCAGTCATGACTGTGATGATAACATCACGGTCAATGGCTGACAGTCCATACCCGGGGAAGATTATTACAAGCACACTCTGCTATTGCATACTTGTAACCAGCACAAAACAGAAAGCAAAAGCAGGGATTGTCTAAACTAAAATTAAGTATATCAGATTAAGGTAAGGTTAAAACGCAACTAAGCTTTTGAGGGGACAATTAGGCTAAAAATACTCACTTATTATTTGACTGGACATGCTAGAAATGCTAGACTTTATGTGATTACTAATTCATTTAGAGTATTACTGTTCAGTGCATATTGTAATAGAATCTCAGTATAATGAATATACTGACTATACTCAAATTCTGTTACAATATAAACAGGCACGACCCCCTAGACAAAGTTTAAATAAGAAACTTTGTTGATATCATTGGAGATAAATTAGGTCAAAATGCAGGTATCCAATCCGGATTGTGCCGCGAGACCACCCCAGACTCCGGACTTGAGAGGAGACTTAAGTCTCCTCCCATGTCAAGCCTCCTTTCGAATGACCATGCCCCGGGAATTCCCCTAACCCCGCTTCCCACAACCCCTAGAATGATGGCCCGGCCTCCGCGTGATGCCTCGCTCGCCACGCCCCCTTTCCCACCCTATCCGGAAGCCAGAAAGGGCAGGGTGGGATGTCTGAAAATGCTTATCATATTTAAAAATGCCCACTGTCTCTATAGCTTATACATTCTTGTATTAAGATCCATATTTGTGTAATGCACAAACATCTAATTGGCTTTAACATCTTACAATGCTTGTGAAGGTTCTCATTCATCCAGGTCATGGTATATCGTTGTATTCAATTAGATCAACTGGACTTGAAATGTGTTCTTGAAGACGTTTCGCTAGTCATCTGACTGGCTTTCCTCAATTCAGAATGACTGTACAAGAATCTGTGGCAATTATGTACCCTGGAAAATCCCAATTAGCATTATCACAGCCAGGTGTTAAGGGTGTGATTGGATAGTGGCTATATGCTGCGTATATAGCACACCAATTCTGCACAAATTATGTGTGCACAGCTGAAAAATCAAAGGGAACATCTCTCACGTAATGCAATAATGCATAGTACAGTGCTGTATGTTGACTAGTAAGTGAACTGGGATGGTTAAAATTAACTCTTTCAACTGATAAATATTTATATGTGATAGTTCCACACTTTTATAAAGGTTTTTATTTATTTATAGTATTGAGAGGTTAAACAAAGACCTCTTATCTGTGTTAAAATGATTTTATATTTAATTTTTTGGTTTTTTTGCAGCCTGGGGTCATCCTCACTGTTTCTCTACTGTCATCTTGACTTGGCCTCAGATCATGAGATTCCAAAAAGTTTGGTCGCTATGTGGAGGTGGAATTTGATATGCATCTGCCTCTGCTCCAAGATTGCCATACGGTCATTATGTGGAGGAAAAAATGAATGTCAAAAAATGGGTAAACTACTCCGCCCATTACTATTTTAAGGTGAGACCTTCAAGAGTAAAGAAGACATATGTGAAAATACACTGTATATGATTTTTAAAATCTGTCATCCTGACACTAACCTGACATGACCTGAGCATATTGGCAGAGCACAGTTATTTCCAAGGCATTTCCTTCAATCACAGGATCTATTCAAATAATAGTGGCTTATTTCCCTCTTTTTTAAAGTGTATCTCCACTAGTATAATCAAAATGTTGGTATTCGGTTTTTGAAGAATGTGAGGTAAAGGAGCTGTGTCTTACCTCTGGTTCTTCAATAAAACCTTCTTTCTTGCACTCTTTATTAAAGCTTTTATACTTCCTGTAAGACAGTTTCTGTTCTGATTTCAACATTTTCATTTTTTTACATTTCCGTTTTTAGTATAGTATTTGAGGTTGAATAAAGACATACATCCATCTAGTCCACCTACTTAGCATACCACATTTCCTGCCTAACTGTTGATCCAGAGAAAGGCAAAAAATGAAGGGGGAAAAAATTCCTTACTGACTCCAAGTGAAAGTAACTCCACCTTCCAACACCACATCCAAAGGAAACAGTTCCATAGTTTTACTGTTCTCACAGTGTGATAAACCCCTTCCGAACTTGAAAACTAAATTTATATTTTTCCAGTCTAAACTTTCTATGTTTCCAGTCTTTTTACCTTAAGCTACAAAGGATTGGACATAATTTTTTACACTTGTTCCCTCAAGGTATTAAATTTAGAAATGTAACAGTTTAATACCCTTTTAAAAGCAGTCTACTTCTGTCAGTATCATTACCTTAAAGGACAATTATATCACCTTCACTCTGCCTCTTCTTTGGTCAGTACCTTTTACCAGGTTGAGGACCTGAAACCGCTAGGTCCTCACCCTGGGTTTGCGTAACTTGAAGCACAGCATTACTGAAACGCTGTCTCTGGTAGGCTCCGCTCCCTCCTCTCCTTGTGCGACGAGGCCAATAGGAAGGCACGCTCGTTGTAGAGCTGTGCCTTTCCTATTGGCCTCGTCGCCGACGGTGAGGAGGGGGCAGAGCCTACCAGAGCAGCGTTTCAGTAAGGCTGTGCTTCAAGTTACGCAAACCCAGGGTGTGAGGACCTAGCGGTTCAGGTCCTCACCCTGGGTAAAAGTACTGACCAAAGAAGAGAAGCGGAGGGAGGTGAGTATAATTGTCCTTCAAAGGATAAGTGCACTGTAAAATCAAGTTATGTTCATTTGGAAGCTGCAGCTTTAAAAATACCGTTGCCATATTTTTTTTTTACCTATGCTCCTCCAGAGCCTAGCTTCGTGCATAAAGTTGCTGACATCTTGTTACTGGTTTGCTGAATGTTAAGCTCCGCCCCTCTGAGATTTCCTCTGCTTTCTTCTGCTTGAGCCTCAAACAGTAATGCCTGTGAGTTCCGTGCACGTGCAGGAAGTCAGTATTTCGGTTGCATTTATTTATATACAGACATAATGCTAAATTGGCAGATTAAGGTCAAGATGAAAAAATACTGCTTTTTTTTCTGAAAAGCATATGTATTTGCACGAACTTTCCGTTTAAAAGACTATTACCAATCAATCAGGGTATTCAATAAAAGTTCTTATCGTTTAAAATGGTGCTTATTATCAGATGTTAGCTTTCAAATGTTAAATAAGATCTGATTGGTTGGGGCAAAATTAGCACCATTTTAAACGATAAGAACTTTTATTGAATCTCCCTGAATATTTCCTAAGCTTCCGCTCTTTAACTCTGTCACGTATAAATAAGGGGTATCCTTCCATATTTATTGCCCAGTCATGTGAATCATTTAACCATGATATTACAATCACATTATACTTTTCTTGTTAAGGGCATTTATTTTTTTTTTTTTCTATGTGTTCTATAATTCCCCCCACCCCCCCAGAGTCCTGAGATATAAGTTAAAGGGCATGTCCACCCTCAAAACTATAATCCCCCCCACTACTGCCCACGCCCACCAGGAGTACTGCAGAGTCCATATAGGACTCTGCCTCCTGTCTCGCTTCCGGGAGTAGTTTGGGCATGCGCACTGCAGCCCTTCTCCCCCTCCATTCCCCTCTCCCTCCCGATTAGGATTCCCTCCCCTAGCGTAAAATCCTTTATACATAATATTCTCCCTGTCCCCCCATCCCCAACCTCTATAGTTTTAAATTCAGAAAGTGCCCCAAATATTACTTACCTTCCTCTTTCCTCCGCTGCACTGAACTCCCGGCAGCCGCGTCCGTGATGGGCTGCCGCTCAGCCAATCACAGACGCGGACTACCAGTCCCGCCACTCTGCTGCATTTTCTCGCAAGCAGAGGGCCTGGCAGTGCGGCGAGGAAAGAGGGAAGGTAAGTAATATTGGGGCACTTTCTGAACTTAAAACTAAAGCGGTGGGGCTGGGGGGACAGGGAGAATATTATATAAAAAAATATTTTAGAAGGGTGGACATGCCCTTTAAAAGAGGTCAATATTTCAATACACCACTTCTGCTTGTGCTGTCAATAAATCCCCTAACAGCATGCCAGTGTAGTGTGTAGGTTTACACAAGTTTTTACAGCAAGTCTCCCAATGACTCCTTCCTGCTCTCTAAAATGCTTGGCAAATACTGGGTTAAAAACAGAAGTAAAGAGAAGCTTTCAAGCTTTCATCAATTTATTGACTGTCAAAGGGAGATCAGGCTGCAGTGATAAGGCAGGATCGGGTTTCTCCTAATTCATCCCATTCCCACTCCTTATGTAGCAAGTATCTCCAGAACACGGAGCACTTTCTCTCTACAGGCTTACATACAGACTGTTTTTTTGTTTGTTTTTTTACAAAGGTTAGAGTGATGTGTAGGAGAATTAGTGCACATGAGGGCTTTGTTTTACAGCCGGATATTTGAACGCAGGAATGACCGGGTGGGTGGGGGGGGTGGTTGGGGAGTGGGGAGCTCTGCAGTAAATCAGAACTGTGTGCAAACACAGGCCACAAGGAAGGTAAGAATAAGGCAGCATACACCAACTCTTTTTTTATGTCTGGATTGGAGCAATGTATAAATGCCCTTTAAAGCTATTTGGCTGGTTTTTCATCCAGACCTCTTGCATTTGTAAACATTTTAGATTATCATTTAATTTACTTCCACACTTTGAAGTGCTCCCCCCCCACTCCTCCCTCTATTATCTTATTAGCCCCTGATCCCTTACCCCTCTATCTACCCCTATGTAGTAACCTCCTCCATACCTAGTTTAAAATCTCCAACTCTTAGCCCCCCTCCCCAAAAATAGCTGCATCGTATCATTGAGGTGCAGTCCATTCCTACTAAAAGGCCTGTAGTCAGCCCAGTTCTCTAAAAACCAAAACCCATCTGCTTACCCAAATCCCTTAGCCATGCATTAATACTTCTAATGCTTCCGTTGCCTCCCTAGCATTCCCAGCCCCAAACAATAATCTGCTACACAATCCACACCACATGTTTGAGCCCTTACACAGGCAAGCTAACCTTCCAGCCATGTTTTCCCCAAAACATCTGCACCATCATCATCGATATGCAGTAAATCTCTACTAAAGAGCCTGTAGCTAACAGAAAAGTAGCCCAGTTCTCTAAAAACCCAAACTGCATCTCCTTACACCAACCTGTTAGCAATTCATTAATACTCCTTGCCTTAATGCTTGAAAGTATTTTTAAGAGCCCTCTCCTCCTCCAACTTTTTCATTGGCACCTATGTGAGCCAAGACCTCGGGTCTCTCCAGCCCCACCCATTAATCTGTCTACACAATCCACCACTGTAGATCCCAAGCACCAGGCAGGAAACACTTTTTGGCATGTAGGGTCTGGCGGCAGATTACCCTATCCACCTTTCTAAAATAAGTTCTCCCTCCCTTGTATAGAGATAGAGGCCCCCTGGGTGCTTAAGGGATCGGCCGCCTGCTCCATAAATGCATCTTCTTAGCTGTGCCCTGCCCCCCTTACCTATGAAGCAAATCTGCTGGGATCTACTAACTGGGAAAATGTAAACCTACCCTTCCGTCCCCTACTCTAATGTTGTTTTGTTAATTTACCAGTGGCCATATGGTATGAGTCCCTGTTAGAGATTAGCCGTGTAATGTGTGTGGTGCTATATGTGCAATATTTTTTTCTCTCTGCCATCTCTGTCTATGGAGATGGTTAATTTAGAGTACCTGCACTCCCCCCAGGTTTGCCAAGCCCTGCAACTTGCGATGTGATCTAGGGCTCATTTTTAAGGAAAGACTGCAGGCTTTAATGGATAAGTACACCGTCTATACAAAAATTGCTCGTTAGTGGGTAGCGTGGCTTTAAGAAAAAAATGTGGTTGTCTTATGCCTATCACACCCTCCCATACCCTACCTGCAGTGGTGTAAAGGTGCTGTGGTTGTTTCTGTGCTAAACTTCCTTTGTCAGTACTTTCCCCCATGTGATTCTGGAAGCAGCATCATACATTTGGCCTCCATCTTCCAATCATTACCTATGCGCTGTGCACGCACAGCGGTTACGTTGGCGCGTGCACCAGTGAGTCATCACACGTGTGCGGTGGTGACGTCATCACGCGAGCCAACTAAAAATCAGCAGTTTTGGCAGCCTCCTCTCCTCTAAAACCTGCAGAGGAAAGCGAAAGATCTGCCTGGTTTTTTTATTTGGCACGCATGATGACGTCACCGGCACGCGTGTACCAACTAACAGCAAGTTGTATAGACAGTGTACTATCTTTAATTAAACCCTTGTTCAGAGTTAACAGTTGCACTTTAGAATCTTAAGTCTTTTTATGTAATCCTTAATCAGAGATACACCATAAAATACAGTATACAGTAACAGTTAGGAGAGCCTTGCAGTTACTGGCTACTTTCATAAAGTTCATAAAGCTCATGCATACTCATATAATTCACTCAGAAAAAGCAAGAGAGGTATTCTCCAATCAGGTACTTTGCGTCTCCTGTGCTAAATGGAAGGGAAAGGCTAAATTGGAAGTGCAAGGGTTGGGCTTTTCTGTAGTAAAAGATTTTATTAAATATAAACAGTATACTTAAGCTTTATACAGTATTTATATCGGTATACGAGACATTTATCCTTTAACACCAATGTCCTTTTTGACAACGCAAATGTAAAAAAATATAAATTACCAATGTTTATTTTAAAGTAACACCCGCAGCAGTCAATAGTAAAATACTACCCTCGGTATACAGAAAAAACTTCCATGGACGTTATTGTATGATCATTGCTGTTATGATCAAGTTGTTAAAAAAAACTGTCCTGTATTCACAATTATGGGGGAGATGGTGAAATAGGTACATTTCCATTTTCCACTGGCTTTACATGCATTATTTGATGAAACAGTCTTTTTAAAAGTCATAAGAATCAGAGCAATCTGTGTAACCGCAACAAAACATCTTGCGGTCATCTGAAAAAGTGGTTCTGCTACAAACCCAAATTCAGTTGGAGGTTAAACCATTGATGCTGAGAGACCATTAATTTATTTACAATCTATATTTATCATTCAAGAACAAAACTGTCATTGTTTATGCATAATAGTAATTACCTTTTAACCCCCTTTGTAGCACTGAATTCCAAAACATTACCACCAAACACCTTCTGGCTGCTGCACATACACACAGCTTATTTATGAATACTGAACCTGTAGGTATTAATGTTTACATTCATAGTTTTAAACTGTATTCCCCCCATTTAAATAGAATGAAAAGCTTGCTTAAAAAGAAATGCTTCTGCACACCCTGTGGCAACATTTCTGTAGTGCAGCTAAACAGAAATCAAAGGGAAACAATTATGCTCTTATATAAAATGCCAGTATGCATCAAAGCATTGTAATTTACATTTTTTTGCAATGTGCAGTATGAAGAAAGGAGAAGTCACCAAGGAGATTCATGAACATATAGATGCAATAGGCCATAATACAATCATGTGGTCATTAAGGGGAACTGTGGTCTCCATACAAGCCCTCTAAAGGCACACTCTTACCTTTAAAATGACTCCAGGATTATCCTTCTAGCTGCAGTGTATCTAAACATACAAGGGGTGGAGCTCCTGCTTACACAGTGAGCTGTGACACCCTGCAACAGCATGCCCCTGGCAGACATGCCACCCTGTCAAATGTGTCTTCGGGCAGCATGGAGGAGGAGGCGTGTTGGTGGGTGAGTCCTATAGGAGGCGTGGTGCAATTTTAAGCATTCGGGGGGCATGATGGCCAAATAAGGGGAGTTCCCGGGGGCAGAGGTTGATGGTCCTTGTGGTCACGTGTTGCGTGGTCTCGTATCAATACTGATAGACAACCCGCGACTGCGGGAGGGGTGGAATAACCTGCCCTGGCTTGGCATGCCATATTGTATGCTACTGCTAGGAAAAATATACACCAGCTGTATAAACCCCACCCATTATTTTTTAAAGCTAGCCACAAGCCTGAAAATATTTTTCTGTCTCCAGCCACTTTCCCCACAAAGAATGTGTGAATTTGGCCGTTGCGTGTATACACCTATCTTTGTATATTGTGCATATAGTGCTGCCATTTGTGGACAGCATTCACGTGAATGACTAGTTTAAAGGACAACTATAGTGAAAAATTGGGCAAATATTACTCTTCTGTGTCAATGGACGATGTGCAGATCAATAACAGGGAGGGGAATCTGTTCTAGACTAAAGGTTACCTTTAGTCTAGAACCTAATATACCTAATTCTAAATACATAAAACATGCATTTTGCTTTGCGTATATTTATTATGTGCTTTTATATACTTTTTTTGACATTTATTTTGCAATTGTGGGTGTTTGTGTCAGAGAGACTAATGGTGGCCATAGACGCTTAAATCACGGTCGTACGATAATGGGATATTCCGTTATCGTACGATCATCGGATCTTATATGGATGATCGTTGAAATATTATTTCAACGATCTTCCAATAATTTCCCCATCGGGGCCAGTTGAACATATTTGTGACTACTGGCAATCCAATCGTACGATTGGATTGTAGCGTCTATGGTCACCTTATGGGCAGACCATTATTTGGTCGGCCCAAAAATTTTCAACTGGTCTGATGTGGAAATTATTGGAAGATCGTTGAAAGAATCTTTAAATGATCTTCCATACACGATCATACAGGTCGTACAATATTGGGATATCCTGACATGTACGACTGGGATCTAAGCGTCTATGGCTACCATAACAGGGAGATTCAATGAATGTTCTTAATGTTAAAATTGTGCTAATTTTGCCCCAACCAATCAGATATTATTTAACATTTAAAAGCTAACATCTGATGGTTGGGGCAAAATTAGCACTATTTAACGATAAGAACTTTAACTTTTATTGAAAAACACTGACAGTGTGTAGTTAGTGGACCCGGTACTTTTCTTACAGAATAATGACAGTTTGGGATTTGATTTGATCACATGAACCCTGAAGCTCAAAATGTTCATGTATGGTTAGACCTATAATTAATGGGGAAAAATCAATAATGTGGTAATGTTTCCACAGATTCCTTAGCTAGAAGCACACTTATCTGCACTGAATTTCTCTTGCAAACTTTGGGAGTTCAAAAATAGAAGACTAAAAGAGAAGTAGAGAGAATAAGAATTGGCTCTTCAAGCCAAATTAAATTCACGTGTATTCTTTACTTGTAGTGTGTTTATAGGATAATAAGAAACTAGTATAGAAAGACACAACATAAAAAAAACCTTTATTTAAAACCAAAGAACTATGCACAATGACATTTATGACATGTATTAAAGTGTGCTTAAAGGGGAACTGTGGTCCAAAAGTGACTTAGGTAATTTAATAGGAATTGCTCTCCTGAGAGTTTTTTTGCAATTTATTTTCATTGTTTATTTTGCATAGTTTTGAAGATATTTACAATTTTGTGTGTCTTGCAAGCCTCCCTGGTCCTCCCCACTCATGGACCCCTTGGCCCCTTCCATTTACAGGCCCCCTCTGCCTCTTTCCTTACAGCCCCATGTGGCCTCGCCCACTGTGTGAAAACAGCATTTTCAGGCAGAATTAGAACAGAGTGCTCTGTTCTCACATAGTGGAGAGTAGTGCAGTAGATTCCCTTACCTTCTCTGTGGGGATCTTCACACACAGGTAGGGGGAGGACTTCCTTCTCTCCTGTCCTGTCACTGAAGTCTGAGGCTGTGTGCTCGCCGGCGAGGTGGAGGAACAGCCTTAGGAATGTCACATGTCAGCGCCTCCACCCATTAACTTTCTGGTCAGTATTTCTTTATATTGGGCTGTGGAGCAAATAGAGAGGTGGTTGAGGCTTGTTTAAAGTGGAAACTGGCCTTCCATTTAAACTAAACTTGTTTGGGAGACCACAGTTTCCCCTTTAAACTTGGATATAGGTCTAGTAACTTTTGCTTTAATTTAATTTTTTTAATTTTTAGGTGGAAATAGAGCAGAAAAAAACTCTGAACCAAGACATGGATGGCGAAAATGTGGAAAATGAATGTTCTGTCCAGTAAAGATTCTTCTGTCCAGTAAAAATATATAAACCTAATTGAGAGTGGGACTTGTGAAGAAGTCTAATGTTTACAGGTCCTTAGAACCAGTTATTGCATTTTCATGTAGAACAAAATACAAGCAAGTTAATCCTCCTGTAATGAGATGATGCATTATATGGGTTGTGCAGCAAGTTACCATTAGCAAACTTTTGCATTTCTCATAATTGTGCCCTGGATCCATATAACAGGCTTTCTTACTTCCTCCCAGCCCTTTGGCTTTTTAAAATGAGGGAAGAGGCCATCCACCCAGTGCTTTATATTAAAGGTTTAGGACATTACTGTGATCACATGAATGAAAAGCCTTCCAACCACGTCAAGGTAACCCCAGTCTGGAAGGTCCTAACTTCTAACCTTTTTTACTTTACCATTTACAGTTTACCATTAGCAAACTTTTGCATTTCTCATAATTGTGCCCTGGATCCTATAGTATGAGAGGTTAAACAAAGACCTCTTATCTGGTTAAAATGATTTTATATTTAATTTTTTGGTTTTTTGCAGCCTGGGGTCATCCTCACTGTTTCTACTGTCATCTTGACTTGGCCTCAGATCATGAGATTCCAAAAAGTTTTGGTCGCTATGTGGAGGTGGAATTTGATATGCCATCTGCCTCTGCATCCAAGATTGCCATACGGTCATTATCTGTGGAGGAAAAAATGAATGTCAAAAAATGGGTAAACTACTCCGCCCATTACTATTTTAAGGTGAGACCTTCAAGAGTAAAGAAGACATATGTGAAAATACACTGTATATGATTTTTAAAATCTGTCATCCTGACACTAACCTGACATGACCTGAGCATATTGGCAGAGCACAGTTATTTCCAAGGCATTTCCTTCAATCACAGGATCTATTCAAATAATAGGTGCTTATTTCCCTCTTTCTTTAAAGTGTATCTCCACTAGTATAATCAAAATGTTGGTATTCGGTTTTATTGAAGAATGTGAGGTAAAGGAGCTGTGTCTTACCTCTGGTTCTTCAATAAAACCTTCTTTCTTGCACTCTTTATTAAAGCTTTTATACTTCCTGTAAGACAGTTCTGTTCTGATTTCAACATTTTCATTTTTTACATTTCCGTTTTTAGTATAGCATTTGAGGTTGAATAAAGACATACATCCATCTAGTCCAACCTACTTAGCAATACCCACATTTCCTGCCTAACTGTTGATCCAGAGAAAGGCAAAAAATGAAGGGGGAAAAAATTCCTTACTGACTCCAAGTGAAAGTAACTCCACCTTCCAACACCACATCCAAAGGAAGACAGTTCCATAGTTTTACTGTTCTCACAGTGATAAACCCCTTCCGAACTTGAAAACTAAATTTATATTTTTCCAGTCTAAACTTTCTATGTTTCCAGTCTTTTTACCTTAAGCTACAAAGGATTGGACATAATTTTTTACATTGTTCCTCAAGGTTAAATTTAGAAATGTAACAGTTTAATACACCTTTTAAAAGCAGTCTACTTCTGTTCAGTATCATTACCTTAAAGGACAATTATACTCACCTTCACTCTGCTCCTCTTCTTTGGTCAGTACCTTTTACCCAGGTTGAGGCCTGAACCGCTAGGTCCTCACCCCTGGGTTTGCGTAACTTGAAGCACAGCATTACTGAAACGCTGCTCTGGTAGGCTCCGCTCCCTCCTCTCCTTGTGCGACGAGGCCAATAGGAAGGCACGCTCGTTGTAGAGTGCCTTCCTATTGGCCTCGTCGCCGACGGTGAGGAGGGGGCAGAGCCTACCAGAGAGCGTTTCAGTAAGGCTGTGCTTAAGTTACGCAAACCCAGGGGTGAGGACCTAGCGGTTCAGGTCCTCACCCTGGGTAAAAGGTACTGACAAAAGAAGAGAAGCGGAGGGAGGTGAGTATAATTGTCCTTCAAAGGATAAGTGCACTGAAAATCAAGTTTGTTCATTTGGAAGCTGCAGCTTTAAAAATACCGTTGCCATATTTTTTTTTTACCTATGCTCCTCCAGAGCCTAGCTTCGTGCATTGAAAGTTGCTGACATCTTGTTACTGGTTTGCTGAATGTTAAGCTCCGCCCCTCTGAGATTTCCTCTGCTTTCTTCTGCTTGAGCCTCAAACAGTAATGCCTGTGAGTTCCGTGCACGTGCAGGAAGTCAGTATTTCGGTTGCATTTATTTATATACAGACATAATGCTAAATTGGCAGATTAAGGTCAAGGATGAAAAAATACTGCTTTTTTTTCTGAAAAGCATATGTATTTGCACTGAACTTTCCGTTTAAAAGACTATTACCAATCAATCAGGGTTATTCAATAAAAGTTCTTATCGTTTAAAATGGTGCTTATTATCAGATGTTAGCTTTCAAATGTTAAATAAGATCTGATTGGTTGGGGCAAAATTAGCACCATTTTAAACGATAAGAACTTTTATTGAATCTCCCTGAATATTTCCTAAGCTTCCGTCCTTTAACTCTGTCACGTATAAATAAGGGGTATCCTTCCATATTTATTGCCCAGTCATGTGAATCATTTAACCATGATATTACAATCACATTATACTTTTCTTGTTAAGGGCATTTATTTTTTTTTCTTTCTATGTGTTCTATAATTCCCCCCACCCCCCCAGAGTCCTGAGATATATAAGTTAAAGGGCATGTCCACCCTCAAAACTATAATCCCCCCCACTACTGGCCCACGCCCACCAGGAGTACTGCAGAGTCCATATAGGACTCTGCCTCCTGTCTCGCTTCCGGGAGTAGTTTGGCATGCGCACTGCAGCCCTTCTCCCCCTCCATTCCCCTCCCTCTCCCTCCCGATTAGGATTCCCTCCCCCTAGCGTAAAATCCTTTATACATAATATTCTCCCTGTCCCCCCATCCCCAACCTCTATAGTTTTAAATTCAGAAAGTGCCCCAAATATTACTTACCTTCCCTCTTTCCTCCGCTGCACTGAACTCCCGGCAGCCGCGTCCGTGATTGGCTGCCGCTCAGCCAATCACAGACGCGACTACCAGTCCCGCCACTCTGCTTGCATTTTCTCGCAAGCAGAGGGCCTGGCAGTGCGGCGAGGAAAGAGGGAAGGTAAGTAATATTGGGGCACTTTCTGAATTAAAACTAAAGCGGTTGGGGCTGGGGGGACAGGGAGAATATTATATAAAAAAATATTTTAGAAGGGTGGACATGCCCTTTAAAAGAGGTCAATATTTCAATACACCACTTCTGCTTGTGCTGTCAATCAAATCCCCTAACAGCATGCCAGTGTAGTGTGTAGGTTTACACAAGTTTTACAGCAAGTCTCCCAATGACTCCTTCCTGCTCTCTAAAATGCTTGGCAAATACTGGGTTAAAAACAGAAGTAAAGAGAAGCTTTCAAGCTTTCATCAATTTATTGACTGTCAAAGGGAGATCAGGCTGCAGTGATAAGGCAGGACTCGGGTTTCTCCTAATTCATCCCATTCCCACTCCTTATGTAGCAAGTATCTCCAGAACAACGGAGACACTTTCTCTCTACAGGCTTACATACAGACTGTTTTTTTGTTTGTTTTTTTACAAAGGTTAGAGTGATGTGTAGGAGAATTAGTGCACATGAGGGCTTGTTTTACAGCCGGATTATTTGAACGCAGGAATGACCGGGGTGGGTGGGGGTGGTTGGGGAGTGGGGAGCTCTGCAGTAAATCAGACTGTGTGCAAACACAGGGCCACAGAGGAAGGTAAGAATAAGGCAGCATACACCAACTTTTTTTATGTCTGGATTGGAGCAATGTATAAATGCCCTTTAAAGCTATTTGGCTGGTTTTTCATCCAGACCTCTTGCATTTGTAAACATTTTAGATTATCATTTAATTTACTTCCACACTTTGAAGTGCTCCCCCCCCACTCCTCCCTCTATTATCTTATTAGCCCCTGATCCCTTACCCCTCTATCTACCCCTATGTAGTAACCTCCTCCATACCTAGTTTAAAATCTCCAACTCTCTAGCCCCCCTCCCCAAAAATAGCTGCATCGTCATCATTGAGGTGCAGTCCATTCCTACTAAAAGGCCTGTAGTCAGCCCAGTTCTCTAAAAACCCAAAACCCATCTGCTTACCCAAATCCCTTAGCCATGCATTAATACTTCTATGCTTCCGTTGCCTCCCTAGCATTCCCAGCCCCAAACAATAATCTGCTACACAATCCACACCACATGTTGAGCCCTTACACAGGCAAGCTAACCTTCCAGCCATGTTTTCCCCCCAAAACATCTGCACCATCATCATCGATATGCAGTAAATCTCTACTAAAGAGCCTGTAGCTAACAGAAAAGTCAGCCCAGTTCTCTAAAAACCCAAACTGCATCTCCTTACACCAACCTGTTAGCAATTCATTAATACTCCTTGCCTTAATGCTTGAAAGTATTTTTAAGAGCCTCTCCTCCTCCAACTTTTTCATTGGCACCTATGTGAGCCAAGACCTCTGGGTCTCTCCCAGCCCCACCCATTAATCTGTCTACACAATCCACCACATGTAGATCCCAAGCACCAGGCAGGAAACACTTTTTGGCATGTAGGGTCTTGGCGGCAGATTACCCTATCCACCTTTCTAATAATAAGTTCTCCCTCCCTTGTATAAGAGATAGCGGCCCCCTGGGTGCTTAAGGGATCGGCCTGCTCCATAAATGCATCTTCTTAGCTGTGCCCTGCCCCCTTACCTATGACAGCAAATCTGCTGGGATCTACTAACTGGGAAAATGTAAACCTACCCTTCCGTCCCCTACTCGTAAGTTGTTTTGTTAATTTACCAGTGGCCATATGGTATAGTCCCTGTTTAGATATTTAGCCGTGTAATGTGTGTGGTGCTATATGTGCAATATTTTTTTCTCTGCCATCTCTGTCTATGGAGATGGTTAATTTAGAGTACCTGCACTCCCCCCAGGTTTGCCAAGCCCTGCAACTTGCTGATGTGATCTAGGGCTCATTTTTAAGGAAAGACTGCAGGCTTTAATGGATAAGTACACCGTCTATACAAATTGCTGTTAGTGGGTAGCTGTGGCTTTAAGAAAAAAATGTGGTTGTCTTTATGCCTATCACCCTCCCATACCCTACCTGCAGTGGTTAAAGGTTGCTGTGGTTGTTCTGTGCTAAACTTCCTTTGTCAGTACTTTCCCCCATGTGATTCTGGAAGCAGCATCATACATTTGGCCTCCATCTTCCAATCATTTACCTATGCGCTGTGCACGCACAGCGGTTACGTTGGCGCGTGCACCAGTGACGTCATCACACGTGCGCGGTGGTGACGTCATCACGCGAGCCAACTAAAAAATCAGGCAGTTTTGGCAGCCTCCTCTCCTCTAAAACCTGCGAGAGGAAAGCGAAAGATCTGCCTGGTTTTTTTATTTGGCACGCATGATGACGTCACCGGCACGCGTGTACCAACTAACAGCAAGTTGTATAGACAGTGTACTTATCCTTTAATTAAACCCTTGTTCAGAGTTAACAGTTGCACTTTAGAATCTTAAGTCTTTTTATGTAATCCTTAATCAGAGATACACCATAAAATACAGTATACAGTAACAGTTAGGAGAGCCTTGCAGTTACTGGCTACTTTCATAAAGTTCATAAAGCTCATGCATACTCAATATAATTCACTCAGAAAAAGCAAGAGAGGTATTCTCCAATCAGGTACTTTGCGTCTCCTTGTGCTAAATGGAAGGGAAAAGGCTAAATTGGAAGTGCAAGGGTTGGGCTTTCTGTAGTAAAAGATTTTATTAAATATAAACAAGTATATCTTAAGCTTTATACAGTATTTATATCGGTAAATACAGACATTTATCCTTTAACACCAATGTCCTTTTTTGACAACGCAAATGTATAAAAAATATAAATTACCAATCGTTATTTTAAAGTAACACCCGCAGCAGTCAATAGTAAAATACTACCCTCGGTATACCAGAAAAACTTCCATGGACGTTATTGTATGATCATTGCTGTTATGATCAAGTTGTTAAAAAAAACTGTCCTGTATTCACAATTATGGTGGGAGATGGTGAAATAGGTACATTTCCATTTTCCACTGGCTTTACATGCATTATTTGATGAAACAGTCTTTTAAAAGTCATAAGAATCAGAGCAATCTGTGTAACCGCAACAAAACATCTTGCGGTCATCTGATAAAAGTGGTTCTGCTACAACCCAAATTCAGTTGGAGGTTAAACCATTGATGCTGAGAGACCATTAATTTATTTACAATCTATATTTATCATTCAAGAACAAAACTGTCATTGTTTATGCATAATAGTAATTACCTTTTAACCCCCTTTGTAGCACTGAATTCCAAAACATTACACCAAACACCTTCTGGCTGCTGCACATACACACAGCTTATTTATGAATACTGAACCTGTAGGTATTAATGTTTGTACACTTCATAGTTTTAAACTGTATTCCCCCATTTAAATAGAATGAAAAGCTTGCTTATAAAAAGAAATGCTTCTGCACACCCTTGTGGCAACATTTCTGTAGTGCAGCTAAACAGAAATCAAAGGGAAAGCAATTATGCTCTTATATAAAATGCCAGTATGCATCAAAGCATTGTAATTTACATTTTTTTGCAATGTGCAGTATGAAGAAAGGAGAAGTCACCAAGGAGATTCATGAACATATAGATGCAATAGGCCATAATACAATCATTGGTCATTAAAGGGGAACTGTGGTCTCCATACAAGCCCCTCTAAAGGCACACTCTTACCTTTAAAATGACTCCAGGATTATCCTTCTAGCTGCAGTGTATCTAAACATACAGCAGGGTGGAGCTTCCTGCTTACACAGTGAGCTGTGACACCCCTAGCAACAGCATGCCCCTGGCAGACATGCCACCCTGTCAAATGTGTCTTCTGGGCAGCATGGAGGAGGAGGCGTGTTGGTGGGTGAGTCCTATAGGAGGCGTGGTGCAATTTTAAGCATTCTGGGGGCATGATGGCCAAATAAGGGGAGTTCCCGGGGGCAGAGGTTGATGGTCCTTGTGGTCACAGGTGTTATGCGTGGTCTCGTATCAGAATCTGATAGACACCCGCGACTGCCGGGAGGGGTGGAATAACCTGCCCTGGCTTGGCATGCCATCTTGTATGCTACTGCTAGGACAAAATATCACCAGCTGTATAAACCCCACCCATTATTTTTAAAGCTAGCCACAAGCCTGAAAATATTTTTTCTGTCTCCAGCCACTTTCCCCACAAAGAATGTGTGAATTTGGCCGTTGCGTGTATACACCTATCTTTGTATATTGTGCATATAGTGCTGCCATTTGTGACAGCATTCACATGTGAATGACTAGTTTAAAGGACAACTATAGTGAAAAAATTGGGCAAAATATTCTCTTCTGTGTCAATGGACGATGTGCAGATCAATAACAGGGAGGGGAATCTGTTCTAGACTAAAGGTTACCTTTAGTCTAGAACCTAATTATACCTAATTCTAAATACATAAAACATGCATTTTGCTTTGCGTATATTTATTATTGTGCTTTTATTATATACTTTTTTTGACATTTATTTTGCAATTGTGGGTGTTTGTGTCAGAGAGACTAATGGTGGCCATAGACGCTTAAATCACGGTCGTACGATAATGGGATATTCCGTTATCGTACGATCATCGGATCTTATATGGATGATCGTTGAAATATATTTCAACGATCTTCCAATAATTTCCCCATCGGGCCAGTTGAACATATTTTGACCTACTGGCAATCCAATCGTACGATTGGATTGTAGCGTCTATGGTCACCATTATGGGCAGACCATTATTTGGTCGGCCCAAAAATTTTCAACTGGTCTGATGTGGAAATTATTGGAAGATCGTTGAAAGATCTTTAAATGATCTTCCATACACGATCATACGGTCGTACAATATTGGGATATCCTGACATCGTACGACTGGGATCTAAGCGTCTATGGCTACCATAACAGGGAGATTCAATGAATGTTCTTAATGTTAAAAATTGTGCTAATTTTGCCCCAACCAATCAGATATTATTTAACATTTAAAAGCTAACATCTGATTGGTTGGGGCAAAATTAGCACTATTTAACGATAAGAACTTTAACTTTTATTGAAAAACACTGACAGTGTGTAGTTAGTGGACCCGGTACTTTTCTTACAGATAATGACAGTTGGGATTTGATTTGATCACATGACCCTGAAAGCTCAAAATGTTCATGTATGGTTAGACCTATTATATTCAATGGGGAAAAATCAATAATGTGGTAATGTTTCCACAGATTCCTTAGCTAGAAGCACACTTATCTGCACTGAATTTCTCTTGCAAACTTTGGGAGTTCAAAAAATAGAAGACTAAAAGAGAAGTAGAGAGAATAAGAATTTGGCTCTTCAAGCCAAATTAAATATCACGTGTATTCTTTACTTGTAGTGTGTTTATGGATAATAAGAAACTAGTATAGAAAGACACAACATAAAAAAAACCTTTATTTAAAACCAAAGAACTATGCACAATGACATTTATGACATGTATTAAATGTGTGCTTAAAGGGGAACTGTGGTCCAAAAGTGACTTTAGGTAATTTAATAGGAATTGCTCTCCTGAGATTTTTTTGCAATTTATTTTCATTGTTTATTTTGCATAGTTTTGAAGATATTTACAATTTTGTGTGTCTTGCAAGCCTCCCTGGTCCCTCCCACTCATGGACCCCTTGGCCCCTCCATTTACAGGCCCCCCTCTGCCTCTTTCCTTACAGCCCCATGTGGCCTCGCCCACTGTGTGAAAACAGCATTTTCAGGCAGAATTAGAACAGAGTGCTCTGTTCTCACATAGTGGAGAGTAGTGCAGTAGATTCCCTTACCTTCTCTGTGGGGATCTTCACACAGCAGGTAGGGGGAGGGACTTCCTGTCTCCTGTCCTGTCACTGAAGTCTGAGGCTGTGCTCGCCGGCGAGGTGGAGGAACAGCCTTAGGAATGTCACATGTCAGCCTCCCACCCATTAACTTTCTGGTCAGTAATTTCTTTATATCTTGGGCTGTGGAGCAAATAGAGAGGTGGTTGATGGCTTGTTTAAAGGTAGGAAACTGGCCTTCCATTTAAACTAAACTTGTTTGGAGACCACAGTTCCCCTTTAACTTGGATATAGGTCTAGTAATTTTGCTTTAATTTTAATTTTTTTAAATTTTTAGGTGGAAATAGAGCAGAAAAAAACTCTGAACCAAGACATGGATGGCGAAAATGTGGAAAATGAATGTTCTGTCCAGTAAAGATTCTTCTGTCCAGTAAAAATATATAACCTAATGGAGAGTGGGACTTGTGAAGAAGTCTAATGTTACAGGTCCTTAGGAAACAGTTATTGCATTATTCATGTAAGAACAAAAATACAAGCAAGTTAATCCTCCTGTAATGAGATGATGCATTAAGATGGGTTGTGCAGCAAGAAGCCTACCATAGGGAATAAGGACAGATAACGTAATTGGGTACAAACGTACACAATTCTTAATTATGGTGGAACGTTTTCACTGAAAGGGAAATGGAGGAAAACAAAGGGGTACAACTCTTAAACAGATGCCTGAGTTTGTGGTGATGCACTATTAATAAGGTGACAACCTAAGATTATGGGTGTTACTAATCAATGGCAAGTACAAGCAAAATGCTTTAAAAATGAACTTTTTTTATTATTGGTTGCAAATAAACTGGTGAGCAAGACTCTGCACCTTTCATTTTGCTGCCAGACTTGTAGATTATATTTCTTTTTTCAGTTGTGTAAGATAAGTGTTTTATAACAGCAGGAAAGCCTTTGTGGACACAAAAAATATTTTTTAAAGTGAACTACAAAGACTGAAAATCACATGAAATACAGCATGAAAATCGTGACTTATTTTACTTGGGATATTCTTTGAAGTTCTGTTGGTATGCTTGAAAGAGGTTATTTTTTGCACAAGTAGCTCTGCACTGTATGTCGGTATAGCCCAAATTGGTTGAGGACAAGTGGAGATCTCTGAGGGAGAAAACTCATAGGCACAATGTAAGAATTTCAAAGGCAAATCATTACTCACCTCTACAATCAATATTACTTGTATATCTAAGCTTATTAACTAAAACATATCTGTTCGTCTCTAACGTTTATGCTACTTACCAGTTGGTTATATTGCACTATCGACAAGGATTTATCTACCTTTAAAATATTTTCCTACAGAAATACAAACTTCCCTTTTCCCGCAGAGGAAGGCCTTTTAAAGAAACATGTACCTTTTTTTGCAGTTATGGACTGAATTACATTTCGTTTTTCAGTTTTAAGGGTTTATCCCTTAAGAAACTTCACTTAAGTCTTATGCAATTCACTAAAGTGTAAAGTGAAACCACATAAGTATAATAACACTCTAAAACAACAGGGGAATAGTGTGAACACAGTTAGACTATTCGGATTGCTGGAACCTTGAGTTGTGGTGGACTGAATTATGTTTACTGAGTGAAAAGCTATTTACACTATTACTAAATTACATTGTGGAACTTTTATTCAGCACAAAAAGGGAGGTTGCAGTTTTTTTAAGCAGTTCCTTAGAATGAAAGATTTTACTACTGACAGCTCAATACTTTATATGTT
Organism: Hymenochirus boettgeri; assembly: GCA_019447015.1. NCBI lineage: Eukaryota > Metazoa > Chordata > Amphibia > Anura > Pipidae > Hymenochirus > Hymenochirus boettgeri. The sequence goes on along the minus strand of CM033476.1, from coordinate 231,428,708 downwards.
TACTGGTGACTTTGTGTCATGTGATGCATTTCTGATGGAATAAAGACATTTGTAAAGCTGTGTACATACTGTATGTGTGTGTTTTCATGGGTGGTGAGAATGAAAGTCCAATAAAAAATTAAGTTCATGTGAATTTACATGTGTAGAAAAAATGGATAAGGTTGGAAATCTAAAAAAAAAAGTCTACATTTTATTCGTCTATGATTGGGGGTGCATGTCCCTGTAACACATCAAGAGGTGCTTTCATTAGAAGTTCCTAACAGAGCAGCAGAAGTAATCCTCTCTATCTTCCTTAGCAGCTGGGTTCTGGCATCATGCTCTTTATGGAACTGCATTATGGGAGTATGGCGAACAGCCTCAGCTAGAATTATATTTCTAGCTGAGGTTTTTTGTGTATATTTGCCCTTTAGATTTTCTTTTTTAAATAAAAAACCTTTTATTATGATTCTAATCGGTTCAATTAGTTCTGTAGAAGCAGGACACTAACCAATTAAATTTCTCTGTGGGCACTCACGTTTGTTATTGAAAACCAGGAAGTAGGAATACTCCAACCACCCATACAAATTCTTATTGCTAGTGATAATATCAATTTGCCCCGAAAACCATGTTCATGAAAGGCTTTGTGACTGATTTTAAATTGTTTTGTGACAATAACACCAGGTCCCTAATCAGGCATTAAAAATTTTTTTTTTTAAAAATTGTAGTGAACATTTTTAAAAAGGCGGTATTTTGATGCAAAGAGAAATTTGGACCAATGTTCAGTGCAATGTTGCCCAAAGCAAACTCTGTTGTTTGCACAATTTTGCACTGATTTTTGCAACTGCAAATATCTGTAAATAACCTCCATAGAATCATGGTACAGCGTTTTTTGTTTTTTTAAGAATAGTGGTCCAGGTCCACTTTCTTAGCTTTTGGAGAGATATCTTACTATCTTTACAATGATACATTTGTTTTTGCCTAAATCACTAGCAGTGGATTCCATGTTTTTTTACATACATTCTCCTCAGCAGCAGGAATCTATCTGCCTATGTTCACATGCCCTCCCATAAACATTAATGGTGGCATGTTCACCCTTTAAATGACAAAATATGTATAGGTAAATCACCCCCCAAAAGCAAAAAGAGAGATAAGCATTTCAGGGGGATTAACCTATTTATACTTTTTCTTTTGAGGAGTACAATTTTATTACAGTAGAAAATGTCATGGCTCGGGTTTCTGTTATATGTAGAACTTAGCTAATGTTGTTTAGTGTTTCACTGGCAAACCTTCAAACCTTCTTTAAAGAATCGTTCAACTCTGCATTTACAGACCTCTCCCCCCTCTTTCTCTCTCTTTCCCTTCTCTCTCTCTCCCCCCTCCCTCCTTTTTCTCTCGCTCTCTCCCACCTTTCACTCTCTCCTCCTCCTCTCTTCCCCCCTCTGTGATCCATTCTAATTACACCTCTCGGTTAGTATATAGGATCTCGGTTACATGAAGGTTTTATTTCAGTGATGTTTAACTCCAGATGTTTTTGAAACTACAACTCCCAAAATGCCTTGTTGAAGAATGCATAGTGGAAGTTCTAGTTTCTAAACATTTGAAGTGCCATAGTTCAACATCACCAATCTTTGGAACTTGATCAGTCAACAGGTCAGAATGTTCAGCCTGGGGCCCTCCAGCTCTTGTTGAACTACAAATAAGCATCCTATCAGTAAAACAGATTTAAACAGAGATATTTAGAACTGCAGCCCTCCAGCCAATAAACATGTACTACTAGCATTCCCTGAGCCCAAAACTCACAGCATTGCCAAAACCCCCAGTCCAGACCCCCAGAATTCCAAGCCCAAAACCCCCAGCATTCCATGAACCCAAAACCCCAGCACTCCTTAAACTCAAAACTCCAGCATTCCCTGAACCCAACCCCCCCAGCATTCTCTAAATCCAAAAACCTCAGCATTCCCTAAACCCAAAACCCACAGCACTCCCTAAACCCAAAACTTCCAGCATTCTCTGAACCCAAAACCCCCAGCACTCCCTAAACCAAAACCTTACAGCATTCCTTGAACCCAAAACCCCAGCATTCCCTGAAACGGAATTGAGCTTTCTCGCATGTGAGCGCCACGTCATCAACCCTCCCACAGTGGAGTGCACGCACAAGTAGGGGTCGGGTTCTCCAACGGCGCAAGCCAATGGTTTCGCGGACAGCGGGAAGGGGGGTTGATGACATGGCGCTCAAGCTTCTGCCTCCGTGAGCCATGTCCTTTACACCTCTCGGTTACTATATAGGATTATCCTTTTATAATTTATATCTATATTTTAATTGTAAATAAATGCAATCTTTGATGTAAAATATAATTTTCATGAGTTAAGCTTAGAAACTGCTGATTAAATAAATAAAAGTTATGCCTAACCAATGTTATATGTGTTACAAATGTAGTTACTGTTTTACCCTGTAACCACGCTTTGCATCTTCTCTACAATTTCACCATGTCTTTTTCAGTTTCACAAGTTAAACCTATTGGTTCTAAATTATTTAAATGTATGTTATACGGACAGTCTAACTTAAATGTAATTTTCTGGTTAATGAAGACCTGAAAAATTAGATGCAAGTGAATCGTGGAATCAGCCACACTAGACCAGGACACAAAGCTTCTGGAGTAAAATCTCTTCCAAAGAAAATTTTATTTCAAAGTTCCCGCTTGATGCGTTTCGGACCGGCTTGGTCCTTAATCATAAACATGAAACTAAACACACTCCAAATATCTGTAAAAAAGCATACAGTGATGTAACATCCTATCTCCATCTAAGAACACGCCCACACCATCAAGGAAATCGCCGATATCCGCAAAAGAATTCCTTTAAGGTAAGTTAGACCCATATGTATCGATGTGGGGATGCATAGACTGTGTAACAATCCAAAAGTGAAACACAGACGGACATAAGAGTACAATACATGCAACAGTATGTTTATAAGCACACATGGACTAAATTATGTTCTAATGTCAAAGACAGATGGATACACAATATAGCCTCTGAAATAACATATTGCGAAACATAAGTGGTAACTAGAGATGGACTAGAATTCGAGTTCGAGCCGAACTATTCGAATTCGAGCGAATTCGGACTTCTCGAACTATCCCAGACCCGGATTTTCAATATTTTCGGACTTTTGATAAATATCGAATGTTCGACCGTTTGAATGTGCGAGTAAAATGCCTATTATACCGATACGCGAGCATCGAATCCGCGAGTAAAGTGTCCATTAAAACCTATACGCGAGCATCGAATCCGTGAGTAAAATGTCCATGGTATCTAGGAGCGAACGCGAGAATCGAATCGTAGGGATGGCATAGAACTCGAACCCGAGTTCGAGCCGAACTGTTCGAGTTCGAACGGACCCGGACTTCTCGAACTATCTCGGACACGGACTTTCGATATTTCCCGGACTTTCGATGATTTATCGAATGTTCGAACGTTCGAATCCGCGAGTAAGATGTACATGGTATCTGGGCGCGAACATCGAATCTGCGAGTAAAGTCTCCATTAAAGCCTATAGGCGAGCATCGAATCTGCGAGTAAAATGTCCATGTTACCTCGAACGTTCGAACGCGAAAGCTCGAAAGTAGCGCGTGTAAGAGTAAAATCGATTTTACGAAAGTCCTGGATATTGGAACATGCTCCCCAGACCATTTCCCAGGTCCCACAGCCATTTACATTAAGTTACCATTAATATTTTAGTTGTATTTGACTCGAACTTTTCGAACTATTTGCCTCCCATAGACTTTGATGGGTCCGTTTTCGAACTTTCGAACTTTTACAATAGTTCGAAAACGGACCGAACTTTCAATAGTTCGACCATCTCTATCCGCGAGTAAAGTGTCCATTAAAACCTATACGCGAGCATCGAATCCACGAGTAAAATGTCCATGGTATCTAGGCGCAAACATCGAATCTACGTGTAAAGTGTCCATTAAAGCCTATATGCGAGCATCAAATCCGCGAGTAAAATGTACATGGTACCTAGGCGCAAACGAGCTCAAAAATAGCGTGAGTGAGAGTAAAATTGATTTTTTGAATGTCCTGGATATTCGAACATGTTCCCCAGACCATTTCCCAGGTACCACAGCCATTTACATTAAGTTACCATTGATATTTTAATTGTATTTCATTAGAAGTTTTCAAACTATTTGACTCCCATTGACTTTAATGCGTCCTTTTTGTGAACTTTCCATATAGTTCGAAAACGGACCGAACTTTCGAAAGTTCGGCCATCTGTGGTAACAGTTGATAAAACCTTAGAAGAATCAATCCTAACCCATGGGTTAATTATTGTGCCCATATTGGTACTATCTTCTTGATATCCTAATCAATTTTATTTGGTATTAATAAAATCCCATATCCTGGTTTTATTTATTAAAATTATGACTCTTTAGATACACTAACATTTTAAAGATTTTTAGAGTTTTCTAGGGGAAAACCCAGTAAAACAATTGATATCAAAAACGGGCTAACCCAAGGGATACCTGGTATTGAGGTGGAAGATCCATTTGGCCTCAGTATAATAAACTGGTTCACCGATCTTTATTCCTTGGGTTACGACTAACCCTTTGTATAACTTGTACTGACATGCAGCGGATATCACCACCATTTCATATTTTAAAATGTCTGGCTACTGGGCTAATGTCATCTGCTCTCGTTATCGCTCTTATATCCCCCAAACTGGCACGAATACACACACCAACTGACCTACCTTTAATTCATGTGACAGACATATTTAAAGGGTAAGTAAAAAAAACGATGTCCTCAACGGTATTATTGAGTTTTAAAATCTGCAGCACAAATACACACATTCTTTCCCAAAATGCGCCCTTTCAAGCCAAATTCAAAGTTTACACTTAAATTTTCCCTTTCTAGTTCTCCTTCTAATCTGTGGTTGGCACATGCTCAGTGCAGGAGAAAGCATAAGAAACCAGGAAGAGATTTACACTGACTGAAGGAGGACTGAAGGGGGGGGGGGGGAGAACATACAGCACAGCCCACAGCAGGGACTGTGTAATGTGTGTACATTTTTTAACGCCTCCCACTCATGCCCCCCCCTCTTTCCTTATAGCCCCCCATGGCCTTTCCCATTCATGGGACACCCATGGCCTCTCACACACTGGCACCCCAGACCCATACATCCACCCCCCACAGGAAACTGAGCATAAACAGCATTTTCAGGCAGAGGCGGAATCCGACAGATAGTTTAAAATTGCTGATTCTACCTCTGCCTGAAAATTATGTTTCCTGTGGGGGGGTAAGGAGGTGTATGGGTCTGAGGTGCCAGTGTTTGAGGGTCCATGGGTGCCCTTCAAGTGGGAGGGCAATGGGCACCCATGAGGAGGAGATACAGGGAAGAGGGATAATCACATGGTTTCAGCACAGGTGCAGGCGATCTGGTGATGCTGCTACCATATCACACATTAAAATATAAAAATCTTTAAAACTATGTAAAAAAAATAATGAAAGTAAATTGCAAAAATATTAGGAAAGCAATCCCTGACAATTTACCTAATGTCATTTTTAGACCACACTTACTCTTTAAATATTACTTGAGCCTTGTTCTCAGATTCAACCAGAGAAAATCACTACTCCATACTGTAGACACCAACCAAAAAAAGGTGCCGGGAACCAAGCAGATTAAATGCAAAAATTTTTATTTTGAGCACAAGTTTTTTCGAGGCCACGGCCCCTTTGTCAAGCTTGAGAAAGGGGCAGAGGCCTCAAAACAAATTGTACTTTAAAAGTTTTTCAGTTAATCTGCTTGGTTCCCAGCACATTTTCTTGGTTGATGTCTACAGCGTGGAGTGAGTTTTTCTCTGGTTGAACCTGTATTGACTTTTATGTGAAGTGATCTGTGTATGACTAGTTGTATTTTATTTTGAGGGTAGAGTTTTCCTTTAAAGGTGGGTAATAAATAGTTAAAGGGCTTTTATTATAAAACATTTTTTTTACATTTATTCGCTGATCTGATCTTTTTCTTTAGATATCCAATCTGAAGCATGTTGCATTTTTGCTGTCATATAAGTTGCTTATTATCTTTTGCTGTAACTGGATGGTGACCGTTAGTAGCTGCGAATAGCATGGTGGAAAATTCCCTCTCCCAGTGGTGGCTCTGAGCATGCTTATTCACAGAAAAAGAGGTCAGATTGAATGAGGACGTGGTTAGGAGGGGGAAACTGAGCAAAACAAGTTCTAGATTGCAGCTTTACTTCTGATTTAAAACTTTTTATTTTCTTAACTTTTAAAGGAATATTTCACTGGAAAAGTGAACTATTCCTTTAATGTATTGATTAAAGACCGGGAGGTTAAGGAGCTATTGCCTTACCTTTCGTTCTTCAATCAATATCTCAGTAGCCAGGGATGAAGGTGTGTATATTTATCTTTCACACGATCCATCGCAGCAACACTAACAGGTCCCGACCACTTCTTGGTTCTAATCAACTAAAGCGCACATTGGGAATTTTCAGTTCTGCTGCAGTGGATCGCGGGAAAGGTAAATATACTTCCCTTTGTTCCTGGCTCCTGAGATATTGATTGAAGAACGGGAGGTAATCTATTGATTGTAAACCTCCTGGTCTTTAATCAATACATTAAAGGAATATATCACTTTTCCAGTGAACTATTCCTTTAACATTTAAAGCTAATTGTTTTAAATACTACTAAATACTTATAAAGTCCATTTCTCTTTCAAGTGTATTACTGGCTAATCTAGTACTAAATATTTTCATTTCTGGCAAAAAAAAAAGCAGATTTATCCTCCAATCATGCATACTGAAATTTTTTTTTTGCCTCATTTCAAACTATAAATTAATACATGTAAGCACCAGGACTTATTCCTGGGATGAGTATCCCCTCTCAGACTACAGTATGTGAGGACAAGGATGCTCATTAATATAAGGCAGCACTGGGAAAGGGAATTTCCCACGATTCAGTTCACGTACCAACTGTCACCATTCCAGCTACAGCAAAACTGCACATGGCAGAAAGGTTTATGATAAAGCGCTTGAGTGGCAGCTGAAAGGTAAGATGCTTCAGATTTGATAATTTAAGAAGTAGGGGGAAGACCAAAAAAAATAAAATAAATGTACAGTTATAGTTGGGGTGAATTATAGTTTCCAGTAATGTGCAATTAAATTTAATTTAAATTTTAAATTAACTGATCGGTACTTACTGCCGTCATTCATTAGTTCCCTTATAAAAGCAATAGCTCTTTTCATGCAGTAATTTCTTTGTATGTATGAAATGTATAATTCTATTTATAAAGCGTCAATTGTGTAGGCAGCGCTGTACATAATAAAATAAAGGTATAAGTGCAAGGAATTATACACAAATTGATATAACTGTGGCATGTCTTGACACATTAGGAATGAGATCCCTGCCCTGAAGAGCTTAAAATCTAAGTGGGTGGGACAACAGATACAAGTAGGGGATGGGTACAAAATGCTTGAGATGGCTAACAGTCATTTATTGGTAGGATAACAGTTTAGATTTAAAAGTAATAATGGATATCAGCTGGCAAAGTGAGAGGAAGAGAGTTCCAAAGGTAGGGAGCAATATGACAGAATGGTTTAAGGCAGCAGGAGGCAGTGTTTATTGGGAATTTGTGGAGAAGATTGCCTTATGAAGAACAGAGAGCACGGCCAGGAGCATATGGGGCCAAGAGAGAAGATAGGTAGGGGGTGCAGCAAATGGTAGAGATTTAAAGGTCAAAAGAAGGGTATTGAATATTATTCCTTGCTTGATGGGAAGCCACCCCATAGACTTCAGTATTGGGGTTGCAGGTTCTCGCTTGGAGGATTGAAATGATCCAAACTGCTGAGATCAGGATCGAGTGAAGAGAGGACAAATGACAAGCTGGGAGACTGTGCCAGTAGTCAAGATGGTAGAGTATAAAGGCATGAACAAGCATTTTAGTAGTGAACTGAGAGGAAAGGGCAGATCTTGACAATATTGCGATGAAGAAAACAACATGTCCTGGTGACACTATTATATAGTATATATTTGTTCTGATGGAAAGACAGGAGTCAAAGATTACTCCAAGACAGGAAGCAGTTTCAACAGGGTTATGTCCACATTATCTATACAAGTAGAGGATGGGCTAGGTCCAGGTTTAAGGGGGAAAATAGTTCAGTTTTGAAACTAATACCAACTGTAGAATTTGCAATTGGCATTAGCAATGCATTAAAGGGCAATTATGCCATACAAACCACTCTCATTTTTGACCTAAATAAAAATTGTCAAGGGGTAAGGACCTAGCAATTTAATTCCTCACTACAGTTGCCTTGCCTTCAAAAGAATAGTTTACTAAATAAGTAAACTATTATGTTTTTATAATTAATTCAAGAATTGGGAGTATAAAGCTGTCTTAACTCATGTTCTTCAATTAATCTAACAGGAGCTGAGACTGAAGATTGAAAGCGGTACCCATGGCAAAAGAGCCTGCGAGGGCTTAAAACTTAAGTAAGTTTTCAATCTTCAGTCCCGGCTCCTGTTAGATTAACTGAAGAACCAAAGGTAAAACTTAAAGGGTATGTCCACCCTTTAAGTTTTTTCTTAGAAAGTGCCCCAAACTCTACTTACCTCCCCTCTTTCCTTTAAAGGAAAAATAGGTTATTTTAAATTGACCATAACTGGAAACTATAATTCTTCCCAACTACCACTGTATCGTTTTTTTGTTCATCTGCCCCCTATTTCTTTAGATATCCAATCTAAAACTTCTTGTATTGCAGCTGTCAATCAGGTTCCTTGCTCTCAAAAACTATTCTTCTGTGATTAGTTTTACTGTAGCTGGAATGGTGACAGAGTTTTGACAGTTGGAATGCTGTATGCTGTGTGCAGGCTTGATAGTTGGTTTGTGGGAAAAAAAGGTTGGGTGGAAGTGGGAGTGGTTAAAAGAGGGAGGGGGGATACTGCTCCTAAACAAAATGTGTGCTGGATTGAAGGCATGCAGCAACTCACGCAAATTAGAGTAAGTGCTACTTACCTGTATTCAATTATAGATTAAAGGATAACTGTATTGCCTCTATGCATTTTTTTTTTAGTTGCTTTCAAACGAGAAAAGATATGCAGCCCTCCCCATAATTTATTTACTGATTTCGAGCCTCTCTCTGCCTTCAATTAGCCATGCTGTGAAGGGGGTGTAACAAAACTGTCACTCAAAGCTAGCATGCGAGAAAACACTTCTCCACCCACGCTTGATCAGCTTGATTATGTAGGCGGTATCCTAGCAATTTCAAGTTTGCTTGACTGGCAGAGGAGGAGGAGAGAGGTTGTAACAGACATTCCCACTAGCCAATGATAAGTGCTATGTTAACCATGGCCCTGGGCTGTCTAGGAAGCGGGCTTTTAGCACTCATCTTTGCTGTTTGATATCTAAGGGAGGGCAGCACGGATGTAAATGTGAGTAAGCAACTTCAGCTGCTGGAAGTGTAGACATGTAATGGGGGTTATGTTATTTTTTGGTATTGTTGTCCTTTAAGATGAGGCCATTTTAAGTCATTTTTTTAGTCTAGTGTCCCTTTAACTTTAAGACCCAACCCCATGTGAAATCTACATACCAAAAGTCTGGTTAGCATTTCCATTAGAAACGTGATACAGGCTGTATTGATTGCAGTGTAATCATACAGCCTGTATTTAATGCAATTACAATTGGCACCGAACAATGTACGTTTCATATATGATCTGGTCCTTGCCCGGGTACTTTTAATTGGTGTTTTGGATTTGTATCATCCCCCAAACCATCTCTAAGTACCATGCATCATCCCCCAAACCATCTCTAAGTACCATGTATCATCCCCCTAACTATCTCTAAATACCATGTATTATCCCCCTAACCATCTCTAAGTACCACATATCATCCCCCAAACCATCTCTAAGTACCACGTATCATCCCCCAAACCATCTCTAAGTACCATGTATCATCCCCCAAACATCTCTAGGTACCATGTATCATCCTCTCAACCATCTCTAAGTACCATGTATCATCACAACCATCTCTAGGTACCATGTATCATCCCCCAAACCATCTCTAAGTACCATGTATCATCCCCCCAACCATCTCTAAGTACCATGTATCATCCCCCTAACTATCTCTAAGTACCATGTATCATCCCCCAAACCATCTCTAACTACCATGTATCATCCCCTAACCATCTCTAAGTACCACGTATCATCCCCCTAACCATCTCTAAGTACCACGTATCATCCCCCTAACCATCTCTAAGTACCACGTATCATCCCTCAAACATCTCTAGGTATAGTATAGTATAGTATTTGAGTTTGAATAAAGACATACGTCCATCCAGTCCAACCCATCTAGCAATATCCTCATTTCCTGCCTAACTGTTGATCCAGAGGAAGGCAAAAAAAACCCACCAAATTTATGAAGGGGGAAAAAATTCCTTCCTGACTCCAAGTGGCAATCGGAAATTTCCCTGGATCAACTCTACTTTATGTATCAATACCAGTAACTTGTAACATTCCTTGTTTGCAGAAACTCATCCAACTTTTTGTATGGCCAAGTTTATTGTATGGCCCGTTAATGTATTTATACACAGTAATCATATCCCCACGCAAGCGCCTTTTCTCCAGCGTACATAATTGTAACTTTTCCAGTCTCTCTTCATATTCAAGCTCCCCCAACCCCCTTATTAATTTAGTTGCCCTTCTCTGAACCCTTTCCATTTCAAAGATGTCCTTTTTGTGCACAGGATTCCAAAATTGCACTGCATATTCCAAATGAGGCCTTACCAATGCTTTGTAAAGAGGGAGAATTACATTTTCCTCCCTTGAATCCATACCTCGCTTTATACAAGACAATACCATGCTGGCTCTGGCTGTTGCCGCCTGGCACTGCTTGCTACCTTTAAGTTTGTTATCCACCAAAACTCCAAGATCCCTTTCCAACAGGGATTCACTTAACACAGAGCCATTTATAGTATAAGTAGCACAAGTATTTTTAAGTCCAAAATGCATCACCTTACATTTATCAACATTGAATTTCATCTGCCACTTAGCAGCCCAATGTGATAATCTATCTAGATCCCTTTGCAACGATTGCACATCCTCTGAAGTTTTTAATGGTCGACAAAGTTTTGTGTCGTCAGCAAACACAGAAACCTTGCTGACAATACCTACTTCCAAATCATTAATAAATAGATTAAATAGAAGCGGCCCCAACACAGAACCCTGTGGCACCCCACTTAGCACTTTAGTCCATAATGATGAAGCCCCATTAACAACTACTCTCTGCATCCTATTCCTTAACCAATTTCCTATCCATGTACAAATGTGACTCCCCAGACCAACAGACCTTAGCTTATTCATTAGTCGCCTATGGGGGACTGTATCAAAAGCCTTTGCAAAATCCAAGTAAACTATACATCTACTGCATACCAGAGTCTAAATTTCTACTTACTTCCTCTAAAAGCCAAGCAAGTTAGTTTGACAAGATCTATTCCTCCTAAATCCATGCTGGTTACTACTTATAATGTCAGTCCTTGAAACATACTCTAGAAAATGTTCCCTTATTAAACTTTCCAGGATCTTCCCACCACTGAAGTTAAACTTACAGGCCTGTAATTACCGGCTGTGAACGACTACCCTTTTTGAATATTGGAATAACATCAGCCTTTTTCCAATCCAGAGGCACACACCGGACATGAGGGAATCAGCAAAAATAAGAAACAATGGCCTAGATAAAACTGAACTTAGCTCCTTAAGTACCCGAGGATGTATTTTATCCGGTCCAGGAGATTTTATTAATATTAACCTTATTTAGTTCTTTCTGTACCATATCCTCGGTTAACCAAAGTGAACTTGATCTTGTATAACCTTTATTGCTACTAACTCTATGATATCTGTACTTGGATCTTCTATAGTGATACACAGAGGGAAAAAAATTATTCAAGACATTTGCTTTATCGCCATCCTCCGTAACATAACTTATCCCCATTAATTAATGGTGCCACATTCTCAGTCCTCATCTTCTACTATTAATATACTTAAAAAAATGTTTTAGGCTTAGTGATGCTTTCTTCCGCTATCCTAACTTCTTATTTAATTTTAGCTAGTTTGATTGCTTTTTTACACTCCTTGTTACAGTTTTTATACTCCCTAAAGGCCCTTTCCGTTCCCTCTGCCTTAAAGGTTTTAAATGCCTTTTTCTTTCCTTACCATTTGCCTCTTTACATCAGAATTCAGCCACATGGGCGCGTATTTATTTTTTTTACATTTATTCCCAAGGGTTATAAATTTAGATGTGAACTGGCTTAAAATCCCCTTGAACACAGTCCACTTCTGTTCAGTACCTTTACCTGATAATACATTATCCCAGTTGACATTCTGAAGAGCTGCTTTTAACCTGGGAAATTTGCTTTCCGAAATTAAAGTCTTTGTTAACCCAGCGCACTTTTCCTTTCGATAACAAGTCCAAATGCCACTATTTCATGGTCACTATTCCCTAAGCCACAGTTACCTTTATATCTATAATGCGCTCCATAATGTTAGATATTACCCGATCCAACAGAGCTCCTTTTCTAGTAGGAACCTCAACCACCTGTGAGAGAAAATTATCCTGCAGCAAATTCAGGAATCATCGCTTTTTCTGTGATGGCAGTTCCACACACACCAATCAATGTCAGGGTAATTGAAGTCCCCCATAATGAGCACACTCCCCAAACTTGAGCCCTTGCCAACTGCTATGAAGTTGACTCACCTCCTCTCTTCTAGCATTTGGCGGCTTATAGCAGACACCAACAATGACATTACCCCCTTTCCTGTTGCCTAATTCCACATATTGCTCCACTTTATCATCCAGTTATCTCTTCTTTAAATTTGGCTTCAATTCTTTTTAACAAAACACATACTCCCCCCCTTTCCTTTTTTTTCTGTCCTGCCTAAACAAGGCATATCCTTCTATATTTACAGCCCAGTCGTGAGAACTGTTCAACCACGTTTCTGCTATACATATACATCATACTTTTCCTTCAATGCCATCATTTCCAATTCACCCATTTTGTCAGCCAGGCTTTTTGCATTTGCAAACATACATTTTAGATATGCTCTGTAATTTATTGTACACTTGATACACATTCCTCCCTATCCCCTATGCTAGCCGCACCCCCCTTTCCACCACCACTGGCCTATCTACACCCTGCTTTCCTCCTGGACCATCTATCCCAGTGAGACTGCTAAACCCCCCCCCCCCAACCTAGTTTAAATATCCTCCAACCCTCTAGCCATCTTCTCCCCTAAAACAGCTGCACACACTATCAGTGAGGTGCAACCCATCCCTACTAAAGAGCCTGTAGCCGACAGCAAAGTCTGCCCAGTTCTCAATAAACCCAAACCCTCTTACACCACCTCTTAGCCACGCATTAATGCTCCTAAGCTCCCGCCTGTCTCCCTGGCTTAGCACGTGGCTGCGGTAGTATTTCTGAAAAAACATACCCTGGAGGTCCTTGCTTTTTTCTTGGCCCCTAGTTCTCGGAAATCATGTTTAAGGACCTCACCTCCACCTCTAACTTTGTCATTGGCACCAATGTGAACCAAGACCGCCGGGTCACACCCGGCCCCACCCAATAATCTGTCTACACGATCCACCACATGCAGACCCTAGCACCAGGCAGGCAACAACAGTTCGGCATGTAGGGTCTTGGCGGCAGATTACCCTATCTACCTTCCTTATAATGGAGGCCCCTACCACTACCACCTGCCTTGCATTCCTGACCCTTCGTCCTCCTCCCTTGTATCAGGATGGCAGTCCCCTGGGTGCTCAAGGGACTAGCCCCTCCATACACGCTAATTCCGAGGTGTCCTCCTCCACTTCATTACCTAAGGCGGCAAATCTGTTGGGATGGACAATCTGGGAAGAAGCCCCCCTACTCTTCCGTCCCCCCACTTCCCTAGTAACCCTAACAAAACTACCTCCTTCCTCATCCTTTCTTGTCCCTCTTCCACCCACCTCTATTCTGGCCCCAGCCAGTGCCTGCTGACCCCCCAGTTCTGCCAATCCCCGCAATGCTGCAAGCTGCCCCTTAGACTCCCACCTCGCTTCTCCAACGGGCAACCCACTCACACTGACACAGACATAGGTTCCCCGGAACGTCTGCTCCAGGGTCCTATACATGTGGCACGATGCACACTGCATGGTACTGACAAAACTGTCCCTTCTAATACACCACACCAACACACAATGACACACAAACCTTGTTTAATTGTCCTTCTTGTTTCAATGTCCTTCTTTATATGTTCTTCAGAGCAAGGTCCTAAAGAGAAAGGGCCACTCACAAGTTCATTACACTCACAGGAAACTTCCTTTTGTAGGTCCAAACCACAGGCCCAACAACTGTGAATCCTATTTAACTAATAGGCCCCAACCCCACACCAATTAGTGCAAGAGCCAGAAAGAGAGGGGAGGAAAAAAAACCAAACACTTATTAACCCTTTCACAGCCTGTTTGTATTACAACAGGTACAATACTAGAATATAGAAGTCAGCACACCCCTTTAACTGGAAGAAGAAAGATTAGTCTGCTTACTGCACACTCAGTCCTGCACACAGTTTTTAGCAGTACAAACAATCCTTATTTTCAAACTGTCAAACAATACTTATTTTCAAACTTTCACACACACCATACAACCATCAAATGATTAAGTGTCCTTCTTTTTATAGGTACCATTTATCATCCCCCCCAACCATCTCTAAGTACCATGTATCATCCCAACCATCTCTAGGTACCATGTATCATCCCAACCATCTCTAGGTACCATGTATATCCCCCAACCATTCCTAAGTACCATGTATCATCCCAACCATCTCTAGGTACCATGTATCACCCCCCCAACCAAATCCTAAGTACCATGTATCATCCCCCCCAACCATCTCTAAGATCATGTATCATCCCCCCCAACCATCTCTAGGTACCATGTATCATCCCCCCAACCATCTCTAAGTACCATGTATCATCCCCCCAACCATCTCTAAGTACCATGTATCATCCAACCATCCTAGGTACCATGTATCATCCCTCAAACCATCTCTAGGTACCATGTATCATCCCCCCAACCATCTCTAAGTACCATGTATCATCCCAACCATCTCTAGGTACCATGTATCACCCCCCAACCAACTCCTAAGTACCATGATCATCCCCCCCAACCATCTCTAAGTATCATGTATCATCCCCCCAACCATCTCTAGGTACCATGATCACCCCCAAACCAACTTCTAAGTACCATGTATCATCCCCCCAACCATCTCTAAGGACCATGTATCATCCCAACCATCTCTAGGTACCATGTATCATCCCCCAAACCATCTCTAATTACCATGTATCATCCCTTACCATCTCTAAGTACCATGTATCATCCCCCCAAACCATCTCTAAGTACCATGTATCATCCCCCTAACCATCTCTAAGTACCATGTATCATCCCCCAACATCCTAAGTACCATGATCATCCCCCAATATCTCTAATACCATGTCATCCCAAACCATCTCTAGGTACCATGTATCATTCCCCAAACCATCTCTAAGTACCATGTGTCATCCCCCTAACCATCTCTAAGTACCACGTATCATCCCCCTAACCATTTCTAAGTACCACGTATCATCCCCAAAACCATCTCTAAGTAACACGTATCATCCCCCAAACATCTCTAGGTACCATGTATCACCCCCCCAACCATCTCTAAGTACCATATCATCCCAACCATCTCTAGGTACCATGTATCATCCCCCAAACCATCTCTAGGTACCATGTATCATCCCCAACCATCTCTAGGTACCATGTATCATCCCCCAAACCATCTCTAAGTACCATGTATCATCCCCCTAACCATCTTAAGTACCACGTATCATCCCCCTAACCATCTCTAAGTACCACGTATCATCCCCTAACCATCTCTAAGTACCACGTATCATCCCTAACCATCTCTAAGTACCACGTTCATCCCCAAACCATCTCTAAGTACCACGTATCATCCCCCAAACCATCTCTGAGTACCACGATCATCCCCAAAACCATCTCTAAGTACCATGTATCATCCCCCTAACCATCTCTAAGTACCACGTATCATCCCCCTAACCATCTCTAAGTACCACGATCATCCCCCAAACCATCTCTAAGTACCACGTATAATCCCTCAAACATCTCTAGGTACCATGTATCATCCCCCAACCATCTCTAAGTACCATGTCACAAGTACCAACCAGTATAGTATCATCCCCCATAACCATCTCTAGGTACCATGTCTATCCCCCCAACCATCTCTAAGTACCATGTATCATCCAAACCATCTCTAGGGATACCATGTATCACCCCCCCAACCAACTCCAAGTACCATATATCATCCCCCCAAACATCTCTAAGTAACATGTATCATCCCCCAAACCATCTCTAAGTACCATGTATCTTCCCCCTAACCATCTATAAGTACCATGTATCATCCCCTAACCATCTCTAAGTACCATGTATCATCCCCCAAACCATCTCTAAGTACCATGTATCATCCCCCCACTCATCTCTAAGTAACATGTATCATCCCAACCATCTCTAGGTGCCATGTATCATCCCCCAAACCATTCTAAGTACCATGTATCATCCCCCTAACCATCTCTAAGTACCATGTATCATCCCCCAATCATCTCTAAGTACCATGTATCATCCCCCCAAACCATCTCTAAGTACCATGTATCATCCCCCTAACAATCTCTAAGTACCATGTATCATCCCCCAATCATCTCTAAGTAACATGTATCATCCCAACCATCTCTAGGTGCCATGTATCATCCCCAACCATCTCTAAGTACCATGTATCATCCCCCTAACACTATATCAGTACCATGTATCATCCCCCCCAACCATCTCTAAGTACCATGTATCACCCCAACCATCTCTAAGTACCATGTATCATCCCCCAATCCTCTCAAGTAACATGTATCATCCCAACCATCTCTAGGTGCCATGTATATCCCAAAAACATCCTAAGTGCATGTATCATCCCCCTAACCATCTCTAAGTACCATGTATCATCCCCCAATCATCTCTAAGTACAGATCATCACCCAAACCATCTCTAAGTACCATGATCATCCCCCTAACCATCTCTAAGTACCACGTATCATCCCCCTAACCATCTCTAAGTACCACGCATCATCCCCCAAACCATCTCTAAGTACCATGTATCATCCCCCTAACCATCTCTAAGTACCATGTATCATCCCCCCAATCATCTCTAAGTAACATGTATCATCCCAACCATTTCTAGGTGCCATGTATCATCCCCCAAACCATCTTAAGTACCATGTATCATCCCCCTAACCATCTCTAAGTACCATGTATCACCCCCCCTAACCATCTCTAAGTACCATGTATCATCCCCCCAATCATCTCTAAGTACCATGTATCATCCCAACCATCTCTAGGTGCCATGTATATCCCCCAAACCATCTCTAAGTACCATGTATCATCCCCCCTAACCATCTCTAAGTACCATGTATCATCCCCTAACATCTCTAAGTACATGTATCACCCCCCAAACCATCTCTAAGTACCATGTATCATCCCCCAATCATCTCTAAGTAACATGTATCATCCCAACCATCTCTAGGTGCCATGTATCATCCCAAACCATCTCTAAGTACCATGTATCATCCCCCTAACCATCTTAAGTACCATGTATCATCCCCCTAACTATCTCTAAGTACCATGTATCATCCCCCAAACCATCTCTAAGTACCATGTATCATCCCCCTAACCATCTCTAAGTACCATGTATCAATCCCCCCAATATCTCTAAGTACCATGTATCATCACCCAAACCATCTCTAAGTACCATGTATCATCCCCCAACCATCTCTAAGTACCATGTATACCCCTAACCATCTCTAGTACCATGTATCATCCCCCCAATCATCTCTAGTAACATGTATCATCCCAACACACTCATGGTGCCAGTATCATCCCAAAACCATTCTAAGTACCAGTTTCATTCCCCTAACCATCTCTAAGTACCATGTTCATCCCCCTAACCATCTCTAAGTACCATGTATCATCCCCCTAACCATCTCTAAGTACATGTATCATCCCCCTAACCATCTCTAAGTACCATGTATCATCCCCCCAATCATCTCTAAGTAACATGTATCATCCCAACCATCTCTAGGTGCCATGTATCATCCCCAAACCATCTCTAAGTACCATGTATCATCCCCAACCATCTCTAAGTACCATGTATCATCCCCCAACCATCTCTAAGTACCATGTATCATCCCCCAAACCATCTCTAAGTACCATGTATCATCCCCCAAACCATCTCTAAGTACCATGTATCATCCCCTAACCATCTCTAAGTACCATGGATCATCCCCCCAATCATCTCTAAGTAACAGTATCATCCCAACCATCTTAGGTGCCATGTATCATCCCCAAACCATCTTAAACCATGTATCATTCCATAACCACTCTAAGTACTATGTATCATCCCCAAACCATCTCTAAGTACCATGTATCATCCCCAAACCATCTTAAGTACCATGTATCATCCCCCAAACCATCTAAGATACCAGTATCATCCCCCTAACCATCTCTAAGTACCATGTATCATCCCCCCAATCATCTCTAAGTAACATGTATCATCCCAACCATCTCTAGGTGCCATGTATCATCCCCCAAACCATCTCTAAGTACCATGTATCATTCCCCTAACCATCTCTAAGTCCATGTATCATCCCCCCCAATCATCTCTAAGTACCATGTATCATCCCCCAAACCATCTCTAAGTACCATGTATCATCCCCCTAACCATCTCTAAGTACCATGTATCATCCCCCCCATAATCTCTAAGTAAAATGTATCACCCCAACCATCTCTAGGTGCCATGTATCATCCCCCAAACCATCTCTAAGTACCATGTATCATCCCCCAAACCATCTCTAAGTACCATGTATCCTCCCCCTAACCATCTCTAAGTACCATGCTGACGGCACTTAGAGATGTGTGTGTGTGTGAGTGAATAACCTGGAGCAGTGACTGCCCTTCTTCATCACTTTAACCTGCCCACTGCATTCTTACTGGGGATTTCCTACATCGGCAGCCATTTTCTGCCGTCTGTACAGTACTTCCTCCTTTATACTGTAACGGACATGTTGTAATTTTCCATGTAATATGTCCATTACAATACTATTAATCTATCAGTACAGATTGGAAATACAGACAGTGTAGAATGAATATTTATCATTATTGTGACTTTATCCCGTCGCTGTTCTGGAAACTATTTCTTTCTCACTTTCCCAGACGATATATAGCGGTCATACAGCTACGAACTAGACTATTTTCCCCTCTGGACACGCCCTTCGCTGCCGTTTGGTTACAAGCACGCACAGCAATGCCCGCCTATAACATGACGCGTACTTCTCGCGAGTTTTACCGCCCCCCGTGACCTGGTGGCAGTGTCTCCGCAGCTCGATCTCTCGGTATATAAAGGAGAGCGGCGGCTGAGAACAGACGGCTGGCAGCGGCGGCCCAAATCGAGCAGGAACGGACCGTATATTTTAAATCAGGGGCTTCTCCTAACCAATGGCATCTCTTTCTATAACCCCGTCCTGTCATATACCCATTTAGTTGCCCCGTATTGTCACTATTGCTATACCCTACTAATTCCTATTGGATTGTATAAAGTAGGCTGTTGGTTTTTACTGCCTGGTTTTATATAGTGCCCCGAGAAATAAAGCGGGAAAGTATTTTAATTGTCCCTGTCAGTGGGAAATATTTTATAGACTTTATTAATGTCATGGGGAGAATGTGATGCCCTTGTATTGGCTGTCTAACCCCCGCCATTGATCCGAGCCCCTTGTGGGTCTGTAAACAGGTGGAGAGTTCTCCTACTTCATCCCTGCCCTAGACTCGTTCACTGCTGTTCTCTCCCGTGTGTAGGGGGCGCTATATTACCTATCCCTCCCCGCTTGGGTTGTGGGTCACTGGGTTCCGATCTGTGGGGTAATTAGGGTAGTTCTATCCCTAACCTCAGTACCTGTTGGAAATGGCGACCTCGGCTAACGCAAACCCCGTGGTAAGGACCCGGTTGCCCTTTAGGGCAAGTATTTCTCCCACCCTCGGGCTGGTTGGGGGTTGTTGTGGGGGTGTTGGTGTGGTTAGTGACTGTCCCTTAGCAGGGCATTGGAACATTCCGAATGGTGGTATCAGACATTAGTGATCGTATCAAACCCTACACTGAGCCTCCTTGTAATCTTAATCATTGGTGCCGGTATCGGACAAACCGAGCAACCGAACTGTCATTAGAATTGCCGCAAAAATCCCGAAAACTGCGGTGCTCTCCCTGCCCGGGAGTTCAGGGTGTTCATAGCCGGAGTCCTGCCAGCCCGGCTCGTCCAACCTCGTACTCCCATCATGGCTTCCTTAACTGCCAGGCGTCCTCTAGGCGGCCCTGTTTATATACAGTGATCGTTGTGTCTAATATAGACTCAGACTGCAGGGGGATGGGGCTTGGGCGGCTGACATCACCGTCTCCCCCTTTCCTTATATAAGCCTTTATAGCAGGGAGGTGGAGCAGTGTCGGAATGAGGCCTTCTGTGAGCAGGGAATTTGGAAGAATGAGGGATTGTGTGCCCGCTGATAAAGGGTCTGCAGGTCCCTTGGTGTTGAATCCGATTAGAAGCCACACTAGTTGGCTGTGGCCTAGTAGTTGGTAGGTGCAATCCTCCAGTCCCTCTGCCCAGAGGGTTAGAGTATGTAAGCAAGAGGGGCATACACTACTGCCCCTTTACTTACATACCCCTTGGTGTTGTATCAGTGAAATAGTTTGACTATAACTTCTATAAGGCATTAATATTCCCTTTCAAACCATCTGGATATGGTGCCTTACTGTTCTTGTGGTCAGTGTCTTTCTGTGATGGGATTTGTTTACAGGTTACAGTTTGTCTTGTGCTATCGATCATTGAGAACAGATTAGAAATATGCTTAATAGAGGTGGGGGGTTCGACACAACTGTCTGCCATGTACAATGCTGTTTTGACACCTTACTCTGGGCGTTCCTATAACACCTCTTAACCACTATTCAATCACGCCCTTAACACTTGGCTGTGATATGCTAATTGGAATTTTCCAGGGTACATAATTGCCACAGATTCTTGTACAAGTCATTCTGAATTGAGAAAGCCAGTCGGATGACTAGCGAAACGTCTTCAAGAACTAAAATTCAAGTCCAGTTGATCTAATTGAATACAACAGACATAACAGATTAGAATTTATTTACATTTGTGTATGCTATGGCAACATTTTTGAAAAAAGGGTAAAACAATGTTGTAATTTAAAAAAAATACATCTTGAAGGGTTAACCAAATTAGTCCTCGTTAAAGGGTACACTGGATTTTTTAAAAAAATATTTATAATTGCCCATTACTGGAAACTGTAATTCTTCCTATCATTTTACCCCTTTTTGATGACTTGCCCTCAACTTCTTTAGATAGCCGATGTGTGAAGTATCTTGAATGCTTAATATTAGCTGATAATGCTGTGAACTGCATGGTGGGAAATCCCCTCTCCCAATACTGTAAGGGCAAGCATGCTCTGTAATTGCTGAGTCAGGTCAGATGGAAGGAGAAGTTGGGGGGGGGGGGGGAGGAATACTGCCTGAGCCAAACAAGTATATAATTAAATGTATGCAGTAACATGCACCTGCTGCTTATATCTATTTATAGGTTAATACGAGGGAACTTCTGTCCACCCAATTTATGTACCCTTTAACCTTTTGCTAACCCTTTCTGTTGCTAGAATGAACCGTGCAGAATGGTCTGTTTAAATAATTAGTGTACCAGTTTATGCTTTGAGACCTTTTGCAGTAATTCTTTTGTGAATGGAGTTACCTTGTGCATTATTCTACATAAGCAAGAGACACTGATCCGTGCTTGATGACAAAAGAGCTGCAATGGTTCTTATAATTATTCTAGTAATAAAAGTAAATAACTTGAGTCCCAACATGAAACATTTGATCCCTGGCAGGGTTTCTTAAACTGTGTTGTGAAATAGGTGTACCACTATACAGGGAGATAATTCTGTCTGTCTTGAGCAAATACTGTCCAGCAAAATATAAAATCCACAATCCCTTATTGAAAATCAGATTAATTTGTATTTTACAGTCATTTAACAGTGTTTGCACTCTCCAAATGTTTTTGGAGATAGTGCAGCACACACAATTCGATACACCCTAAGTTGCTTGTTTATTCATAGTATGAAACTTAATGTTTATTTAATGGGTCTGTAAAAAAAACCTATATATGTTTTTGGGTTTTTTTTGCAGGGTCTTTGATAGGTAAGAAGTGCTCTTAAAAATTAATTAATTTTTAATAAAAAGTACATCTATAAATATGTTTCTGAACCACTATTTTCTGGAACTCCAAAACCAAGTAAGTGTTCCAGCTGCTCCTAAGTTCTCTGGTGTCCACTCCTGCAGTGTGGCCGCATCCACACTAATGAAATCCTTCAAATAGCAAATTAAGCAGGAAGACACCAAGGCACAACTAAGTTTGCAAACGATTTATTCACCAACCAAATACAACATGTTTCGAATGCTCATGCGTTCTTTTTCAAGTGCACTTGAAAAAGAACGCATGAGCGTTCGAAACACGTGTTTGGTTGGTGAATAAAACATCTGTTGTATTTAATTAGATCAACTGGAGTTTAGTTCTTGAAGACGTTTCGCTGGTCATCAGACTGGCTTTCTCAATTCAAAATGACTTGTACAAGAATCTGTGGCAATTATGTACTCTGGAAAATCCCAATTAGCATATCACAGCCAGGTGTTAAGGCGTGATTGGATAGTGGCTAAGAGGTGCTATAGGAACGCCCAGAGTAAGGTGTCAAAACAGCATTGTACATGGCAGACAGTTGGTGTCGAACCCCCACACCTCTATTTAGGCTTGGTTTCTTTATTTTCACATAAATGGCCTCCTTAACACCTCTCTTGAACCAGTCACTTTCCATGCCAAAATGAGGGCATGGGTGGTTCCCCCCTGGGCCCTACCGTTAGAGGCAGAAGTTTCCTCTGGTCTTGTTATAACTTTGGTTGTGGCAGAGATGTATCTAGTTTCTTTTGCTATTTGTAATCAGGGTCAGACTGGCCCACCATAATAAAATGAAACCCCTGGTGGGCCCACAGTCTGTTGGTAACAGAATGCCCTTTTACATTTATGTATGTTGCAGTTCCAGTGGAACTGACTAACTAAAATTAAAATGGAGATGGAAGTAGATGATCCCTAAACCTGTGTCTTACAAAGGTCATAAAGGATGACTTTCAAATTACTGTCAAGTTTAAACCATGGTCTTGTAATCAAATAATAAATACAATTGTGCTAATTTTAGAAGAGCCTCTTTCGCTCCCCTTTGACCCTTTGCTGCTGTAAATCAGAGTGCAATATTTTCAGCCGAAATGGACCTATAATAGTCAATCATAAAAACAGTGCAGTAAAATAGTTTGATTGTGTGGGCTTCAATGCAACCCACAGGAGTGGTTGCGGTCTCTCGGGTTAAAATATTGGCCCTTAGTCTTGACCTGCTCTCCATTGTTGAATCCATGAGTTGAAAACAAAATGTTTTCAAGAAATAAATTGTGTGTTCATATGTATTCATTAAGAATTTTTTATGGTTCTGGTGATTTTTTTTGATTTTTTTTATAGCCTAAACTGTATAGATCAGTTATTGAAGATGTCATTAATGATGTGCGGGAACTCTTCCTGGATGAGGGAGTTGATGAGCAGGTCCTTATGGAACTGAAAACTGTAAGTAGGAGAGCTGTGCTGTATTTTGGGGGCTTGTAATCTTTTTATGTTATTGCATATCTGTCTACTGGTCACTGATCATCTAAGTAATACCTCTGTTTATAGCTGTGGGAGAGCAAGCTGATGCAGTCTAAGGCAGTTGATGGTTTTCATTCAGAGGAACAGCAGCTGTTGCTTCAGGCTCAGCAACAGCAGCATCCTACACATCACCATGTACCACAACATCCCCAACAGCAGCAGACAGCACCTCATCAGA
Source organism: Hymenochirus boettgeri (assembly GCA_019447015.1). Taxonomy (NCBI): domain Eukaryota; kingdom Metazoa; phylum Chordata; class Amphibia; order Anura; family Pipidae; genus Hymenochirus; species Hymenochirus boettgeri. The sequence goes on along the minus strand of CM033476.1, from coordinate 231,404,635 downwards.
CACAACAGGTTCTAATCCCAGCCACACACCAAGGTAACATAACCATTTGTATCTCTGAGAATTGGCATTGATTAGGAATTACTGCTGTGGCAGCATCATAAAATGTTTTCTATGTTCAGTATCCATCTGTGATCTGTCTAAAATGTAAACCGAAATTTTAATGGCTTCATGTTAACCAAAAAACAATTTTAAAAAAAAATAAAAAATTTTAAGTGTTTGATTTTGATCAACATTTGAGACCATTTTCTTGTCCGATCGAGTGGGAGAAGAATTTTCAGCATTCAGCTGGCAAACCTCAAGTGCTTCGCATTTTGTCCAGATTTTGTCCTTGACCTAAAATATACTAATTTTAGGTGACTAGTCATTGACAAAACTGAGAACTGAGAATAAATGTTTGTTTAGCAAAGTAGAATAAATCTATATTTGTTTAGCAAAGGAGTGTGGTAAACTAATTTAACATGCCTACCCATGTTGAATTCATAGTCCTAATGCAAAATTGTTTCATTCCCTAAAACATTGTCAAATGTATCCCTTGTCAGTGTCATCACCTGTTAATTCTAGTGTCCACACAATGGCATGGTGTGGGTGTAGTGTGACCATGGGCATTCCTTTTTTCCTATGTATTTTAATATTTACAGTATTGATTGCTAATGTGTTAATAGAAAAAAAAAATTACCATATAAATGAAACTGTAGACTGTTGGAGCCGTATATTTTTGGTATGTGGCTTGCACATCTGTATTAGGAGATTATATATATATGTGTGTGTGTGTATATATATATATTTTTTTTTTTCTCTCCAGCTCCTCAACAGCAAGTACTAGTACAAGATTCCAAGATGATCCAACACATGGCTCCTCAAGGAATGGTATGCTTTAGGTCTTGGCTGTGCTTGTTTAGAATGGAGACATTGGATTTATTTGAGTGCTGTACATATGTTATTATAACTTAGTTGAAAGGCTATACTCTACTAAAATTGCATATGTAGATAAAAACAGTATTTTCCCAATTAAAGCCATTGCCATTTACTGGATAGATATTAAAGGCTACTTTGTCAAGTTGGATTAATAAATTCCACCTTTTACAGTAACTAACTTGGAGAGTATCCCATTTCTTACTGGGCTGCATGTGGTTCGGAAAGCACTTGTTTGTCTGCCAATAAGATTGTGACATATCTGGCACTGTGTGAGGACGTCACAGGTGCACGTTCGCAGCAATAAGAGCTTGATGTCACGGATGCACGCTTGCCGCAATGTCAGCGGGAGGCATGTGCACATGTCACACTGCCACAATATTCTCAACTACAGAATGGTTATTTGTAAATCTTGAGAGGCTGAGCTTAAAACTGGAATACAGTGGAGGAGGAAGGCCAGCCAAATCACAGTAAAAGGGTCTGTAATGGTAGTCTAAAAAAACAAAAAACTCTCCACCTTATACTTAAAGGCAAAACTATACAATAAGCTAAACTTGTTATTTCAGTGTACATTCCCTTTAATGAATTTATTGGCTGCTAATGTATATGTTGTGATAAAATTAAATCTATAATCCTTTGATCCTTTTCTTTTGGTTAAACCTTGTGTGTTGGTTTTACTAAAAGGACCCTGATGCTCTGTATCCTTATTTTCCCTCCTGGAAACCTGAATTACTCTGTCTTCGGTAGTCACCTTATTGTATACCCTTTTAATGCAGAGGGTTTGATAACCTTTCTAAGCGCCTGTCCCATAGGGCTTCTCTTGGGGCCTCTTTCAGTGGATACACTATCCTTCAGAGGTTTAGGATGGTAACTACCATAATGCAAGAGTATTACGTGTTATAGGTTACCTGTAACAATAGTAGGCCCTACTGTAGAAAAGTGAGTGTGCAAAGTAAAAAATTGTGAGAAGTGATTCACATTATTTTACGCAAGTTAAAAGCATGTGGGTAATGACCTAATCGCCCAACCAAAACAAGATGGCCTCAAGGACCAAATTGTGTGGTATACACAAAGGCTTTCAACATCCACTGTAAGCCACGAATCTGATTTCCAAACCACTTCTGAAAAACTATCAATCACTGGTGTCTCTCAAATAGGAGGAAATACTCACAACCATAGGACCTAGGATAATGTCTGTATTCAGACACTCACTAAGAACCTATGCTCGAGACGATGGGTCTAATGGTATAGATATTGAAATACCTCTTCCTTAATAACCCCACTTACAACAAAATAATCCACCAAATAAGATAGGAGACTGTCTGATTCCCTTTCAGTTTCATATGTTGTGGAGTCCATTAGCTGTTTCTGAACCTCCAAATCATTATAGATTCAAAACAACCGAGCCACCCTTTTCAGATTTACTCAAACAATTTCCATATGACGTAATGTGGAGGAGTGCGCTACGTTGTTTTATGGACAGGGTGTCTATGCTGTTAACCGTGCCGTTATCTCCTCTTCCAGGGGCGTCAATGCATGAGAGGTGTTCTCAAATGAGCTTCCTCCTTTATGCCTTATGCTAGAAGGCAGAGGCTAAATGGTGACTGGGTTTTCTGTCTTTGCATTTCTGGGTTCTGGTATATGAATTTTAGATCCCACAAATTATTTACCTTTAAGAAAGTGCATCTCCATTTTTGACACTTATAGAATCGTAGTTCTTTTTAAAATTATTGTGCCTTTTTTAAAGCATATTAATTGTGTACATATATATTTCAGAGCGCTGCAGCTACAGCTGCCACCCTTGCGCTACCTGCTGGCGTAACACCAGTTCAACAGCTGATTACAAATTCTGGTAAGTAAACAAGGTTTCAGTTATGGTTAATATAGGGTACCATATATCTTTTCCAGTGATGGCAGCTCCAGGAAATGCATGGTAGTTGGCTAACAAAGCCAAAGAACTGTTAGATTTGTCTACTGGTATACAAAAAGATGCAAATCTTATTCAAATGCTTGGTCCTATGTTTCCAATGATTGAACTGTTTGCAGAGAGAATATAGTTGTGGTTGGTTGGTTGGTTTGTTTGTTTGTTTTTTTTTTTTTTGTTTTTTTTTTACTCCAAAATATAAATTATCAGGTGCCTACAGACAGGGCCGGATTTCCCACTAGGCCGCCGCGGCCTAGGGCGGCACAGCCACAAAAATTGTTTTTTTCAAGTTAGGCAGTATTGCATCCCCATATTAAATTTACACAACGCACATTATTTGGCACACAACAGCCTTACCGGTCTCTGTTAAATGTGCAGCGATTTCTGATTTTCTATGGGCACCAGGTCCCTCTCCCACTCAAAGCTCCGCTTCAGCCAATGAATTACCGTGTATGGGTGGGGGGGGGGGGGGGAATGGAAGTGTAAGTTAGCTGGCCTAGGGGAGAAAAAAGTATAAATCTGTCCCTGTCTACAGAAAGACCACATTGTGGTCAAGTTATATTATCTCTTGTGTAGTTGATATCTTTTCAGTTAATGTGGAGTGCCAGAAAAGAACAGAAACCTAAAATACTAAGGGTAAGTCCCTCTGTACTGCTCCAATAATCGGGTCCAATTTTAGGAGCGATAGCATAGTATTTGATGTTAGAGGCAAATGTCCAACCTAATCTGCAATACCCACAATTTCTGTCCCACAGAAGTATATCTCTTGTATTCAGTTATGTCAACTGGACTTAAAGGATAAATATCATGTGTATAAAGCTTTTTTAAAATACAGTTAAAATGTACTTGGGACAGGGATAAAGGCCTGGTAATTCCAATCTCCCAATATTGTTTCTGCGAGGAACACTATCTTTAATAAAGGATTAGTCCAGGTCTAACCTGGCAAAGTAAAACTAAGTGCTCTAGCTACTTAACGAAATTATATTGTGAGGTAAGCATCAATCCTGCCTCCCTGCCCCAGGTACTTTCTATTTCTAAAGTGTTTAAATTTTAGTATAGTTATCTTTTAGTGTTTAGACCTTAATAAAGTCAGTCGGATGACTAGCGAAACATTTTCAAATCGGTGACTTGTAAAAGAATCTGTTGGCAAGAAAAATGCAGAAATGCAAAGGAAAATGCTGGAGGAAGGGTTGCCAGATCAGTGAAACATGTAGGGATGCCTATTAAAAACACATGTAGCATGACTGTTGAATTAAAGGATATCTATACTCCAATATTGTTTCAGGCTGGTGCTCCTCACAAACAATATTGGGAGATTGGACAGGGATATAGCTAAAACAAGTACTTTTAAATGAGTAACTCAAAAAAAAGTTATTAAACTTCTATTTCTAAAACTTTGAGGTATTAAACATTGGCATATTATGGGTACCTTGGTGAATGCTTGAAAAAAAATTGGGAGTTGACATTACAGGGAGCATGCTGCTGGTTGAACATCTCGTATCAACTGGGGAAGTAAAGTTAATGCTTGTAGCTAGCAAGAGGTTAAGGAGCTGTTGCCTTGCCTTCTGTTCTTCAGTCAATTGACCAGGAGCCACGGATGAAGATTATTTACCTTACACGCGATCCTTCGCAGCAGTGAACTATTCCTTTAAGAATACTTTCAGTACAGCAAATCTTACATCAATTTTGCAGGAAGTAACTGGTTTCCTTGGGATATCCGTGCGTTGGGGATTTTTAGAAGGCAATGAAGACCTTTTCAGTCAACTGGATTTTACCAAAAGGGTTTTATTCACAACATTAAAAACTCTTGCAAAAACAATCGCAAACGTAATATTAAATTCCTTGTGCAAGTTACTCAAGTCTAACTGATTTAATATCTGTCACTTTTTAAGCCGAAAAATGGCTCTGGGAAAATAAGCCCCTTCATGTTTGTCTTAACTTTTTAATAGGCTCTTGTGTTTTAATGTGCTAAAACTTCAATTGCCACAGTGAGACATTTTAATTTTTTCTATCAACAGGTCAGCTATTGCAGGTGGTCCGGGCAGCTAATGGCGCACAGTACCTAATCCAGCCTCAGCAATCCATGGTGTTACAGCAGCAAGTAATCCCTCAGATGCAACCTGGTGGGGTGCAAGCCCCAGTTATACAGCAGGTACAATCTGACTTGTGTGGAACTTCCCATTTTCAGGTTACCAATGTACATTTTTTCTTTTCCCCCTTGGTTTAGCCATTTCAAATTGGGTGCATTTGTTTACATAAATTGTATGCAAAAATTTGTGTGAAAGATGCTTTAGTAAAGAAATTGATCTGCAATAAGGATTGTGGACCGCTCTGAACCCCATTTTATAACCCTTTATTAAAGTCCATACAATACTTATTTTAAAATGCATATGTACTACAGGAACCAGACTGAGCCGTTTCATGGCCACAAGCCGTTTCTTCAGACAAGTCTCCTTTTTTTTTTTCTCTGAGGAAGCGGCTTGCGGACATGAAACTTATCATCCTTGCATGTCTGTTTTTTTAAAAAGTCTTGTATGGACTCCAGGGAAGTGTTATTAAATTTCTAAGCTTTATCCAACGGGTTTGGAGAGGTCTACAAACCTTATTGCATATCGATTGACTGAGGTACAGGAGCTGGTCACGATTTGTGGGAGGTGTGGAACCTGCATGGGCATTAATGTGAAACGGTGGGCTTGGTAAGCGCTCCTACATGGACCGACCTGAACTTTTCCAAAGGTTGCTTCAGTAAAGTAATAAGGATTTTGAATTTGTGTTGGCTTTTTAAATTTACAGGATGTTAATTTTTTTTCTTTTTAGGTTTTGGCTCCACTTCCAGGAGGCCTCTCCCAGCAGACTGGAGTCATTATCCAGCCACAGCAAATCTTGTTTACAGGCAACAAAACCCAAGTCATACCCACCACAATGTCTGCTCCTCAAGCACATACACAAGGGCAACTTAGTGTAGAAAGCCAGCAGCAGCAAGGGCAACAGCAGCAAGCCTCATTGGTTCTACAGGTTGATGGAGCCGGTGATACATCATCTGAGGAGGAAGAAGATGAAGATGAAGACTATGATGATGAGGAGGAAGAGGACAAAGAGAAAGATGGGGAAGATGGTCAGGTGGAAGAGGTATTTTGAAGCCCAATTTAAAAAAAAAAAAATTGACCTGTCCAGAAGCTTTTGGTATCAATTTATTTTTTTTTTTTTGTTGTTTGTTTAGGAGCCTCTTAATAGTGAAGATGATGTTAGTGACGAGGAAGGACAAGAACTTTTTGACACAGAGAATGTAGTAGTTTGCCAGTATGATAAGGTAAATTGGTGACCTGACTAGTAGTCGGTGCTTTCAGTAAATTAGTGGCACATAAGTTCAGTGAGAGGCATTAATTTCTCATATTTTGCAGCAAGGTTGCATTTTTCTTTTGGCATTCTGTAGCTGATTTCTGATCGGTTAACCATTTAAAGTCTATTAAAGGAACAGGGTTTTGTTTGAGAATAGACCAATTTGAAGCAAAGCATGTTTAAAATTCATTAGCTATTCCATAGTTTCTCAACTTTTTTTAATCTTGCGGAATCCTTAAAACAATTTTCATGTTATGGGGAAACCCCCCAATAACCCAATGATATTAATAAAAATACATAATTCCATTAAATATAGTAGATCAATAAATCCTTATATTCAATGTAAATAAAGAATTCACACATGTCCCCATCACTCTTCAGGTAGCCCTTGTAACCTCTAGGGAATCCAGAAGTATAGCAGGCATACAGTAATGAATTCAGAGGGCAAAGCTGGATATATCAACATATTTTAAAGAGGCAATTCTTTCTAAAACATATTGGGAGGGTGGAGTTGCCTCTTATTGAAATACAACAACCCTTTTAGCAACAGGAGAATTTTCAGCACTCTACTGCTCATTTAGTTTAGTAAACATTACAGTAGGCTTAGAAATGTTGCCCAAATCCCAGTACAAAATAATAGCACACCAATTATGAATCTTCTGCATGTACTGAATAAAACGGTACACCACAGAAACAGGCCAGCAAATCTCCCCAAATGGAAGCCAATGCATAATTTAGAGAGCAGTCCTACAGCCACAAAGTACACACTTCAAATTTAAAACCCTAACAAAAGATGATTGACACATCCCCCCAAGTAGTTTGATACCCCATATGTATAGCTCAACCTAATGTGTCTTCAAGGGATTCTGCATTAAGAAATATAACTAATAGTTTTAAAATTTGCCAAATTTCTATTCCCAATTTTTATTGCTTATCAAAGGCCTGATTAGTAATAAAATATCGGAGCATCATAGTTTTTTAATGGTAAATATTTTAAAGCAAAAATAGTAGATGTGTCGTAAACAAAAAAGCAAAGCTTTTGGTATCCAAAGAGGTGAAGTGGCAATTTTTTTGGCTGTTTGCTTCGTAAATCTGGTAATGAAATCCCCAAAGCCTCTCCCATTTTCATGCTATTCAGTGAAAACAGTGTTCCTGATGAGACGCAATCCCAAAAAGGTTTTGGTACCTGTGCAAATTTGCTTGGTTTGGCAGGTGAGGCTTGTTATCCCTTACTAATCTGTAATAATGATTCCCTGTAGAAATTTCTGCAGCTTGGAGTCTTATGTCACTGATTGTGCTTTTGTGTGGGGAAAAGGTACGTATCATGTTACGTCTTGTGAATCCCTTAATTTTCACCACTTCCAACTAAGATCACTTGTCAGTATTTACATATACAGATTCTTTTTAAATTGTGCCCCCAGATTGCTCCATGTCTTCGCAATTTTAGTTTTTTTTAAATACAGCGCCAGAACATGTATATAAGTATCTGGATATATATAGGTGCCTTTTCCACAGAATGTGTGTATATACACTATACTATCTACAGTACTAAGAGGGTTTAAAGCATCCCTAATCTTGTCGACTTTCTTCTAAAATGGTAAGTATCAATATAAGGATCCAATCCAGAAAACATTTAAATGATCACACTTTGTATGTTGAAAGAAACAGTGAGGTGAAAAAACTTCGTCACTAGGTGGAAACAGTGAGCTGGAAAAGTCTTTTTGTTTTTCCTTAGCACATTATTATTGTGTACATGTGGTTTTCATATTTTATGCTATAGTCAAAAATCACGGTTTGCAATTCTCAGCACTATTATGTGTAAATCTAATTGTCTAATTTCCAAGCCATATCTGTCTTTGCATGCACATTAGGTTTTCATTAGACTTTAGTTACTCTATAATGCTGGGCAGCTTGTGAATCCAGACAGTCCAGAATCAGTCATTGTAGCCATACACTAGTGTATGAGGAACTATTTTATTCACAGTAGCCTTGTTTTAACTGCCATTTTTACATGTCTGCTTATTTGAGATTAATGTTGTTGGGGGTTTGATTTATTTTACACGTGTTAAATTTTTGCTTAAAGGGCAACTGTGGTCTCCAAGCTAGTTATGGTTAAATCAAAGCCTGCAGTATTTCATTTAAAATGAGCTGCCAATCACACCTCTGGCTGCAGCCTGTGAGAAATTACATTGGGCTGAATGGTCAAGTTTCCAGTGGCTGGTATGACATCACCAGACCTCTGCTATGCCCTCCGCCCCCTGGGGCAAAACATGCTCAGTTAAGACTTAATGCTGGGGAAAACAGGAAATTCTTGGGGCTGAAAGCAGTTAAGAGGAGCCTTTTATTGCTGGCAGGGGCTGGTCACACAACTACAAGCGGGTCACATGACTGAAAAGTGGAAGTGTTCAAGCAGGAAGTAATATTGCTAAACCTTTCCAGCAATAACTTCTCTTATCTGGAGATGTTTTAGGTTTTATTTTGAAGGTACGGTGGAAGGATTTTAATATAATCCTTACTAGTTTGAAAGAATTGGAGACCACAGTTACCCTTTAAACAATTATTTTAAGAATTAATGGTAATCCCAGGATTTGTTTTTTTTGTTAATTGTGGGTGTTTTCCCCTGTAGATTCACAGAAGTAAAAATAAATGGAAATTTCATCTCAAAGATGGCATCATGAACCTGAATGGGAGAGATTTTGTCTTTTCTAAAGCCATTGGGGATGCAGAGTGGTGATGTCCTGCTTTTTCCAAAACCTGATGGAATAGTTTTAGAGGGTCACTGGAAGGAACATGGGGAAAGACCTACTTTTGCAAGTTATTGCCTCCTCTTATCTATCCAAGTGAAAGACTGGTGCAAAAACAGTTTTCTAAGAATTGGAGCCAAACCCTGTTTAGATTGCAATCGTATGACAACTGAAGCTGGCTTGATAGGTGTAATAGTAACTTGGCACTGACTTTAATAAAGCTTCCAACTGCAGCAACAGCTTTAGTGTGAGATTTGCTGACCATCAACCCTTGCAGATTCTCAACCATTTTTGTGTGCTTATCTTGCAGGGATATTAAGCACCCACTTACCACTTCAATACTAACATTTGCACTGTGGTTACTACAGTGGCTATTCATATTTTTGTGTTGTTGGGCTTCCACTAGCAAGACACTTCCTGTTGCCCTCTAAATGGTTTTATTGGTTTTAAATCCACTTGTAGATTTGGGCATTCTAGAATCCACCTCCCATGCAAAACTCTCAAGCTTCTTCAGTGTTTTAGCACTGACCATTGTTCTTTCAAATAATGAATTGCACCTATTTGTGTTTGTTCCTTTTCAGTAGCAGTCTGTTCCCGTCACATTATGTTGTCTTTTTCTAGTAAATTTTATTCTCTTAAGAAGTTTTTTTTCCCATTTTTATAAAAAAAAGTTTGTAAAGTGGATCTTGGTCCCATTTCTACAAGTCAAGTAACTGTTATGCAGCTTTTACTGTCCTTTGTGCCCAGAACACTCAATAACCTTTCTATGCTTTGCTAGAAAAAGATCATTTATGTTCAAACCTGCAAAACTTTCTAATTTATAAATGTATGTGCATTTTTATGTAAAAAAAGTAGAAATGATACATTCTATTGTTCCAGTTTGTGACTAAGGCGTTTCTGGCACTTGTCTGATCCCTAATTTAAAGGGTAATTGTTGGTCCAATATTATGCAGAAGGGACTGCCTTACATATAGTGCATTGCAACCCTTGACTTGATTTAATGGGAGTTGGTTTAAGAGAAAATCAAGTGTAGCATTGATCAAACTGCCTCATAAATAGTGCCTAAACCCTAACCATATTTGCGCTAGAAAGTAGCTATAGTTAACCCTTTAATTTGCAGAAATTATTGGGTTTCTGTAGCGATGCTGCAGTAGTGCCCATTCATTCTGTGGGTTATGTATGGTTCTGTGAACATGGTGGTTAATCCTATAAATGACGACTAGATTGAAAGGCAGTTAAAGGGTTTGTAAAACAAAGCAACTGACCTGCAAAAAATGGGACCAAAGGTGCATCTGTTAATGTGCCTTACAGTGTAACTGGGTATCCCTGTTTGTTGTTTTTTTTAATTCTCTTAAAACGGAATGCACCCAGAATCTCTTGCATAGAAAGCAATTTTATTGGCCTTCTTGCAGCTCAGACTTTGCCCTAATTACACCCAAAGACTTTCCTTGTTAAATAAAATGTACATGTCTTCGAAAGAAACAAATGGAGCAGATTTCTTTTTGCTAAATGTGAACAACTATATGTAGCCCTGCTCCGCTATGAATCAGGGTGTTACTAGATTTGAAATTTATAATGGACTATAGTAACTCTTGAGCTACTGTTAACTGCTGTTGTACATACAGTTCTATTGAAGGGAGGGCAAATCTATTTATTATGTTTGTAAAATTCTGTAAAATTGCAGATAAAGATTGCTTTCTGTCTTAATGAATATTGTTTTTAAATGCCATGCTTAGAATTTGATTAGAAAACCTTATTTGATCTATTTTAAGTTTTAATATTTTACCTTTGCAAAATACTTTAATTAAACTTATTTTAAAAATCACAATTCTCGTTTTGTGAAACGTATGCCCTAAGTCTGCATTGTCTTAAGTTTTGGGTCTGCTTTTTATTTAAGGATTTAAGCAGCATAAACACCTGCTTGCATGTAGTGCAATCTAACTGAACCACCATGCAATATCGACGGGCAATATAAACAGTTGCCACACAAGTCCATTTCTTTTTTTGCCTTATTAATTCTAAACTGTCAAATAGGTTTTTGTTTTTTTGCGCGCTTTAAAAAGCGCGATCGGTCGTGCTTAAAAGCACATCAGTGTGGCCTTACCATTTAACACTGGGGCTTCAGTGGTTTGTGGGGAAAGGAGGCAGCATGTAAAATTAACTCATTACAGTTCAATTAAGTCCTGCACTTATTCCATAACAAACATCCAGGTGCCTCCAGGTAACACAGCTCCATTAACTGTCTTATGGCATAACAACTTTCAAAAATTCCTGGGCACACTGTTTATAATGAAAGGGACTTCAAATTTATTCAATGTTTCGACGCCACTTAGGACGTCTTCATCAGGGCAAAGATAAACTCCTTACAGTGCAGTTATATGGCGGAGTCATCCCATTCACAACTCTTATTGGCTTTCCTTAAGTAAAATGTGATTTATCTTGTGCTGCAAATATACATTTCATAGCTGTTGACACCCTGGAATGGGAAACTACACATTTCCTTCGCTGCCTTCTCTGAACTCTGCAGTAGACTGCTGCAAACTGATCTCCTGCTGCTTCCATGAGTCTGCTCAACCCTCATTACAACAGACTTCTAGAATTGGCCAGGTTACCTCTCGATCTTGACTCTGGGAGAGCCACAAGTGAGAGGAGACAGTGCAATTCACACGACTTAGTGGCATCACATGTTCTGCTTCTGCTCCTCTGCTCTATTCACTTACCACTGCAACAGGACAAAATGAAAGGTAAAGCATTGTACAAAAGCGGGACAGCTGCAGGAATCCAGAAAACGTATTAGCTATCTGGAATTGGGGCTAGAAATTAGGATTGTCTTTGACAATTAGTTACATTTATGAGTTATGCAATTAATTTAGGTGATTACTCTATTTACCACCATATAGCAGCACACGTGTTAATTAACTTAGTGTTGGGGGTATGAGGTATTTGTAAAAAGTTGCTGAAAAGTTGTTTTTTTTTTTTTCCAGGTCCTTAACCAAGTCTAATAAATTGTATATATATTTATGGGTTATTAATGTACCCCTTTTTAGACTATGGCGATTGCACAGTATCTACCCTTGCAATCTGTACTTTTGAAAGGCACATATTATGCTGAGAAACCTCTTGAGATGTTCATCTTTTTCCCATCACCACTTACAAAGAAAAGGTCTGGCTAGATTTAGAAGCTCTTGAGATGGGATGAATGAAGGCATCTCCTAGAAAAAAAAAAGGTCTGTACAGAGTTGTGTACAAAGAATTTCACTATATAACTCTCAATGTCTTAATCAGTCTGGGAAAAAAAGTCAGGATTTAGCTACTTGTTAAATAGTTAAACATCCAATGGCATTTCAGTACACCGAATTTAACCCTCTGTTTAGCCTTAAAATATTCCAATTTAGGTGTATTAAGGATGAAAAAAAAAATCAATCTTGTTTTATAAGGATTTGGCAAAGAAAATGGTGTGTGTATATATCATTCTAGATAAAAACGCCTAACTTGTTTTAAAAGTTCTTGTATAAAATCCAATTAAAACATGCATTAAATGGTTTAAAATTACACTTCCTTGAGTAAGGATACAGGTCCAGTCAATGGTAAGATTTTCCAAAGATAGCTTTATTAAAGGTGCACTTATGTCTGCAGTCAGGTAAGCTCCTCCCCTTGAGAATTGGTGGACCTCGTTCCAGGCTTGTGTCCATAAAGCATGTAGCAGTTACCTCCATGCGCGTGATGTCAGCGCGTGCACGACTGCGAGGTAACTGCTACATGCTTTATGGACACAAGCCTGGAACGAGGTCCACCAATTCTCGAGGGGAGGAGCTTACCTGACTGCAGACATAACACGATGGCCAGCACTGAAGGCATCTAGAAATAAAAAAAAAAGGGACAAGGTAAATGAGAGAAGATGAGTGATTCACGTCACACCTAATTAAGATAACAACAAACCCACTACTCATTCATCAACCCCTGTGCTGTGTAAATTGTGCTAGTTTAAAACCACTTACCACATACAGTTAACACAGTGGCTGGCTGACCTGGCAGCCAAAACATTCAAGTGTTGCAACATTATATTAGCTACGAATGTAACCAAAAACAGTGTCAATATCAATGAAAAGTGCTGGATCTGGCAAAACGCCCAGATAAACATTAACATAGTAACAGTCGCTGCTATATTATGCCACCTATATTAACAATAAAGTGCCTCATTTTTATAATACTTAAAGTGCTTAATAAAGTGCTGTAACATAGAAAATGTTTTACTTTAAAAAAAATCTGACATAGTGTGTCATAGCCTTGATGCACATACTAAAAAAGACATTATTAAAAGCTTATAAAAAATATAAGTTTTGTATTGGCCAACAGTTTTGGTAGTTAATACTATATGGGAGTCTCCTCTCTATTTTTCGACATCCAGTTAGTCCTACAAATTTAGTAATGGCACACTGTAGTTGGCCTTGTACTGTCGACTTGCTATAACCCCTATTCTGAAATTTTCTAGCCATATTTTGAGCCTGTTCAAGGGCTCTTTCAAAATCTGAATTGTTGTCCCAAGGAATTGGGATAACAATATACATTTCTTTTGTGGCCAGGGATGAAAGCTTGTTGAATACCGTATTGTGTTCCGATCGGTTGGTTTAGTGAATAAGTTTGTACATAATTTTCCTTGGTGTTTATAGATACGTAGATCCAAAATATCTATTTATTGGTGTTACTTTCCCTCGTGAATTTTATGGTTGATTCCAAGGAATTAAGGTACTGTATGTAAAAAAAAATGTTGTCTATAAAATGCTTAAAAATCAATAACTGGCCACTAAATTTTGGATAAACCTTTCTTCAAACAACTGCATATAGAGGTTTACGAAAGATGGTCCGACATTTGTACCCATGGCTGTTCCGAGTACCTGCCTGTAATACTGGGTTTCAAAACGAATTCCAAAAGGTCTATTAAAGGAGAACTAAACCCAAAAATGAAAGTTTAAGTTAGAAAGTACTTGCCTCAACATCCTTCTCAGCAAGGAAGATTCCATTCAGGGGCCTTTTCTTTACCTCTATGAGCTCATTTTAGGTTGTTTGTTCCCCAAATCTGAAGCTGACATTTTTCCTTGCCTGCCAGTACTTTTACCTTGATTACATTTTCAGCACCTGTGTGATTTCCACTCCCACCTCTTAACCCCTATGGTGTAGGAATATATTAAATCATCAATATTCAAATTGGTGGTGCAGCTGATTAACCCTTTTCTAGTAGCAGTGTTGTAGTGTGATGTATATAGGTGGGTATCTAGTGTGTCCAGATCTGAAATAATGAATATCTCGCCTACGGCTTTCACTCCACCAAATCTGATATATAAACAACAAATTGCAGGTGAAATATGCAAAGACACAGATCTGTAACTGTGAATAGTGCAGGTTCATTGCAAAACATGCGCGCTACATGTTTCAGACCCACCCAAGCACTTGAGGAAGGACATGTGGGGCAATAACCCTGCACTATTCAGTTACAGACCTGTGTGTTTGTATGTTTCACCTGCAATGTATTGTTTAAATGTTGGAGGGCCATATTTAAAAACTTACAATACCGCTGGTTTTCGTTACTGTACGACCGTGACAATGGTATACCATGCTGTAAACTACCGTAATGATATTCTATGTGTGGTCATAGATTTATGTTCGCTATCGCACATTTACAAGATTTCCAATAGCGATCATTAATTAACGATCGCTAAAGAAGGCAATACCACACCTTTATAAATATGGCCCATAGTGTGAAGGTCTCTAGCTCTCCCTGTCAGCTGCAGAAATATTAGTGGAAAGTGTAGCTTCTTAAAGGGGAATGTTGGAGGGTAGGAAGAGTGTGTTTTTTATAGGAACCACATGGTGCAGAACTGTAGGGGAGGATAGTGAAGTGAACGGCCATCTGACAAAGTTTGAGCATGCGGATGAAACTCATCCGGCATCTTTTAAAGTGCTCCCCGCCTCCAAGTATCATGACCATATTGATCGGTGCTATGTGGTGAGATCCTTCTATGTTGGTAATGCTTTGCCACTGGGTATAGGATGTCTATTGCTTCCTCTTCCTATTTCAGGTTTATTTATATGTTAGTAAAGCTAGATACTGTATATATACTGATTTGAATTCATTGCCAACTTTGTATTTATGTGTATAGGGGTACACTGCTTTATGGATATTTATCAACTATTAATAATTGTCACCAATTGATGTGTGAATGGATGTATGAGTATACCGGTATACTATTTATGTTTTGCACTTTACTGATACTGTGGGATGGGGATGTATTTTTAATCTTTTTTCTTGCACTTTATTTACCATATCCCAGAATGTTTAATAAAGTATATTTTATCTTCTAAATGTAGCTTGGGTGTGCCCTGTTTTATACCACTTCTATTCTCTTTTCTATGGTTATTTATTTAGTGGTAGGAGCACCCCATTTACCTGTGTATATTACAGTGGTTAGTGTCGGGTCATTTTCTTTTTCTGAAAAGGCTGTTTACACATAGTGAGAGAGTAGAGCTAAAGATTCCTTCCTCAGGTGACGTTACAGCACCTGAGGAAGGGGGCACATTTACAACCCCCCTGAAACATTGTGAGATGTTGTGTGGTCTGTATTAATAAAAGTTATTTGGAGTGCCACCCTTGCCATTTGTTGTTCCTGTGAAATTAATCCACCAAGGGTTGGATTATTTTGAGGAGTGAGCACCCACGCTTGGTGCGAGTGCAGAGGACTTTGTATTATTTTGTAGAGCTAAAGATTCCCTTACCTTCACTGTGAGGATCTTCACTTTACACAGCAGGGAGGGGGAAGGACTTCCTGTCTCCTGTCCTGTCACTGAAGTCTGAGGCTGTGCTCGTCTGCGGTGAGGAGGAGGAGCAGGAGGAGGAATGTCAACTTTTTTGGAGACCACATTTCCCCTTTAAGGATAAAAAAAAAATCAATCTTATTTTAAGGAAATGGTGTGTGTGTGTGTGTGTGTATGTATGTATATATATATATATATATATATATATATATATATATATAGTCCAAAATGTGGGCACTCTCCCCCTAATATGTAACTCTTTTAGAATAAAATACCCCGGTGCCACCAGTAAAGAGATGTATACAAGTCCTAGAACAAATCCAGTGCACTCATGGGATTTTGTAGTCAAACAAATGCCTTTAATTGGCCATAGAGAAGACTGGCACCCACACACAGGAAAGAGATTCAATATTAAGTTCCTAATTTACATGTAACACCATACATGTGGTCTATTTAATAATATGTCCGTGTGGATTACATATATATATCTAAATATATAACTCTCTTGCTTGTAGCACCCAGGCACCTGATGTATGAATGGAGTACGAAGGATAGTGATATATAATATTGGTAGAAGAATATCAGCGCTCAACAGGACGCTTCCCCCAGCCACAGAAATGGCACACACACACACACACACACACGCTTCCCCCAGCCACAGAAATGGCACACACACACACAGACTTTATGTATGAACTCTTACGTCTGGATTGGATATTTAGATCTTGGGTCTATCTACACACACTCTCCCTGCTTCCCCCAGCCACAGAAATGGCACACTTTATGTATGAACTCTCTCCTTTGTCTCTGCCAGCATTGTCTGTTTTACTACAGTTCTGACAATGCAGGAGAGGATCTGTTTACATAAAAGCACAGGGTCAAGTGGGCGGGACCAAAACGCATGGTAATAGCCTCATTTAGTAATCAGCTCACTTCCTTATCCAGCACAGCTAAGGCCACACCCCCAAAAACGAATAGAACTTCTAGAGACTGCTGCAAAGGTAGGGAATGGAATTTTTTCAAAAGCAGGAAAAGGCTTCTGGGGATGGGTACTACCCTATAACGAAAAAAAAAAAATTTTGATTTTGGTGAATAGACATACCCTTTAAGGAACACATGGAGCCCAAATCTGTCCCTATTAAAAACATTTAAAAATATATACAAAACAAATCATGGTACCTAATTCAAACAGGTATAATATACAAAGTGCATATAATCAGTGTATGTATAAAGCGGTACCTCCGTCCCTAACACAGTCTGGAAATCCCAGTGTTATAGTTAGTGCAGTATTTGCTACCAGTCCTAAAGTTGTGGACAGGCTCGGTCAGTCTCAGTTGCTGAGGTAACATAGCTGCAGAACGGAGGAAAGATAATCCAGCGCTAAAACCTGGTATAGGCACACACACGTGGGAACGCTGTATGCACTCGCTGATGACGGCTTCAGAATATGGCATAGGAAATCCCTGTGTTGTCAGGCTATTTAAAGCAAGTGCCCCTATTGTTCATTTACATACAGCAGATGGCACTCAATCCGCACCACTACCTCACGATACATTGTTTCAACCCAATGGATCTTGTATACACCTCCAAACAACTGCAACAAAGTAGAAGTCCATGTTACCGGGTAAAGAACAGTCTATGACTACAATAGATTAAACATGTAAAGCAGTCCGGTCATTCCAGAATAAATCACTGTAGGCTAAATTCTAGACAGTCCAGTCTCAATATTTATGTGTCATCCTGAAATCAATATCAATAAATCTCAGCTGCATAAATATACATAGAAGATTTGAACATATGGTTTTAAAGGTATATTATTGGTTACAACATTGTTAAAGTTGTTAGAGGTCCCAGTCTGCAATACACTTAGATTGCAGACATTGGGAACCCTACAAGTGCCTAGGCATAAACATTAATGTACAATATATCAACGCATCCTGATGCAAATCAGTACATATTTACAGTTTTTCTCTTTATAAAGAGATTTTCTCACACGATGCTCTCAAATATAAGAAGAAAATTCCAATTCCTCGTTGATCCCAGGATATGTATAAGCTTGTAAGGTAAAAATCCAAAAAGTCTCCCTTTGGAGCAACTTTAAGTTAATGTTTCCACCTCGAATATTGGTTTTTACTTTATCAATAGCATAGCACTTTAGAGTTTTTGTAGACATCTGGTGATGCTCCAAAAAATGTCTTGCTACTGAAGACAAAGTCTGTCCTTTCTCCATATGTCGGCTGGCTAGTCGGATATTCGACAAATGTTGACTTTCATTGAGTCGTCTCACATAGATACACTGGCAGCTGCATGTTAAGATAATGACCACATTAACAGAATCACAGTTCATATATGTATTGATTTGGAACTTTTTTCATTTGTTGGCATCTTGAAAATGGTCAGTCCTATGTATGTGTGGACAAAATTTACATTTGCCACAAGGGTAACATCCCTTTAAGATCTGTCCTCTGCCTGTCCGCACTGTCGGTCTTACAAAGTGACTGTTCATGGTAAAAACATGGCAGTATTTCCATTCACTAGCCAGCCCCAAATTTTAAACAGGGCCGCCTATCCACTGTAAAGAGAGCTGCCTCATAAGAGCACAGCTGAACATAAATTCACACCATGTCATGGACCTTGCCCCTTCCCCTAATCTTAGCAAGGTGCCATGGCCATCCTCCATCTAGTAACACATCGCTCCAGCAATGTTTGCAGGCCTAAATTAAAAATATCCAGTCCCACTGGATTTTTTTGGATTATCCAGTGGGATTCCGTCTCCTCTGTAAAGCCCTTTATCCCCCCCTTCGAGTCTTCGTGCCGGTAAGTAACAATTTCTAATTCCTTGGCTAGCTTTGCTATGCCAAGATTTAACTTCCTACGACATCCTTCCAGGGCTTACACCCTTGGGTCTGAGAGCCATGCTAATCTTGGTGCAACTTCTGACCAGGCTATTATACAGTTGGGCAACATGAGATGCATTTGGGCTAAGTCTCTACTAACCATCCTGATCAATTCGAGTGTTTTAAAATAACCAATATCATTGCCTCCAAGGTGTAGGATAGCTATATCTGGGTACCCCCACTGCGCTCTCTGTCTAGCGACTATTCGGAACAGGTCATGCCAACGCCCACCCCTCTTTCTGATCCATTGAATCTTGAGCAGCTGCTCTGGGAAAAACAAGTTATTGCCTACATTTCTCACAGTGGCCTGCCGACTCGCCAAGAAAATGAAGGAGTGGCCAATAATCTACACTTGCCGCTGCTTATGACCTAAAACAAAATCAAATTTTTCCAGCTAGTTCTGGTCTGATATATGCCTGGTAACGGGTAGAGTCCCATCTTCCCAGCTCCATTAGTTTTGACACAGGAAAGTTAGATTTGAAAGCATGGATGGCCGCTCCTATCCTAAAGGAGCGCCCATTGTAATTCTCCCAGTCTAAACCCAATTCTTTCAATCCCTTTTGGAGGACCCTGCGGAATTGGTATTTTGACAGATAGGACCCATCTTTGTGTGTCAGTAATGGGCCTGGTCCCTCCTGTCTCACTAGAGTGAATTCTGTGTAAACTTTGACTGGGCATAGGTTCATATATGGGAATGGGCCCACCCAACACACCTTCCCTTCTCCTAACTGATCCGTCTTAGACCAGGCTATGAGTATTCTTAATTTTCCTGTGACTAAAGAGGTCTCTGATAGCAGTATGCCTCCTTCTCTGTTCTTGCTGTCTGTTGCGATTTCACCTATCCACAGAGCCAAAAAGAAGGCCACCAGAAATGCCAGGCGGAAAAGGAGACATTCGTATCTATCGGAACAGATTGACTCTAAGGTGTCCAATAGTTTAGCTAAAATGGCTACTGTGATGGGTTTCCTTGCGTCTTTTCTGGGTTTTATCCTGTCAAAACTTTTAAGTAGTTGTTTGATTATGGGGGCCTTAACGATGTCTTGTTCTGAGGCCATTTTAAGAAAAAATGAGACCCCTGCTAAGAGCTTCTTTATAGAGCTAGCCGCCAAACCTTGGTAGAATAAACTTACCATGTACCTTACCAGTAATTGGATGTCTGATTCTGGCTCTACCTTGGAGTTCCTAAATTGAGAACACTTGGCCCAACCTGCTTTATAGGGCAGCCAAGTATGAGAGGCTAGAGAGTCCTTAAAGAACCCCTCTATTCTGGATGACAAATTTTCCACCACGTGTCTGCTACCGTCTCCCTTTTGAGTGCCACCTGGCCCATCGTTTCCTGGAACCGTTGCAGTTGAAAGCGGGACAGGGCGTCAGCTGCGTTATTATCCATACCTGGAATGTGCACTGCTTTCATCCATACATTTGGCTTAATTCCAATACTATGACCCTGAGCACTTTACGCTCAGGCTATGTGCTATCCACAAAATCTGATTGCCACTTGGTGTTGCCATTGTACCTCTCGAAGAACTGTTGCCAAAACCTGTAGGTCTTCTTTTACCTCATTTGCAAGCCTGACATGCCAAGATGGATTAGAAATGCCTCTGATGCTCTCTATTAAGCCCCTGTTAAACACTCTACCTATGGGGATCACCCGAGTGGCAATGTTCAGGTGCCCCAGAAGTGATTGGACTTTCTTGCTTGTAACGCCCTGCTCAGTAGGGCTCTAAGTGTATCCAATTTGTCCTTGCTTGTAACGCCCTGCTCAGTAGAGCTCTCAGTGTGTCCAATTTTTCCTGAGGCAATCTAAACTCCATGGCCACCGAGTCAATTGTAATTCCTAGGAAAACGATCAATGTGGTTGGTGTGACTGTCTTTTCAAGGGCCACTGGAATGCCAAATTTTTGGACCAAGTATTGAAGTATTTTAAATGACTTCCTGCACACTGATGTACCCTGAGGACCGATAAATAGGAAATTGTCCAAGTAGTGTAGGACTAACGAGGACCCTGAAACCTACCGTAGGACCCACTCGAAATGTTGAGAACATCTTGAAATAGTAGCACAACATGCTACAGCCCATTGGGAGGCACCTATCAAAGTAATAGGCTCCCTCCCAATGGAAACCTAGGACATGGTGGCAATCTGGGTGGATCGGTAGCAGCTGAAAGTCTGATTTTATATCCACCTTGGCCACCAGCTCTTAGAAGCTCTAATGCTCCATCAAAAGATGCGTAATGAACCCTGCATTATGCATAGCATTGACAAAAAGGCACTGAGTGGAACCTTGCTTCTGACCCAATTACTTGTTCTGCCACTCCTCCTCTGCCATACTGTGGCCCAAACAGCTGACTTGTTCCCTGCGCCCTAGACATCCAGTACCTGTTACTTGCTGCTGTTGCTGCATAGCCTGTCTGCTCCCTGGACTCTGCTGTGGGTTAATGCTGATCTGGTGGGCTCTCTCCTGTAGCCCTGGACACTATGCTGGGGTACCCCTGTTGCATGGCCATCTGGCCAAGGCATCCCTCTTGCCCTACAACCCATCTTTGTGTGGACCACCCTGCAGGCGAATTGTTTCCTGCCCCAAACATGGCTGATTGCACCGACGTCTGGTAGGGGGCGAGTGTTAGCAGACCTGCATTCTCTTGTGCAGCGGTAGACAGGCAGTGAGTCTCCTCCACCTATCTTGCCGCAAGGGGGGTTACCTGTGGTCCAATGCTGCTTGTTACCTCCTCCGCTAACATCTCCCAATCCTCAAATAATTCTGGAGATGTTGCAGGCCACACTCTGGCCCTTGGTTTAGGTGTTAATAGCTCTAATTGTGTTTTCTTGTTAGCTAGGGAGTTGCAGCGTTTGAGGAGAGTTCTCGGGTATCCCCTATCTAAAAATCTAGCTGTTAAGTCTGCTGTTTCCTTACTGTATGACTGCTCTTCGCTGCAATTACGCCTATTTCTATAGAATTGTCCCTTTGGGATCCCACTGACTAACCTTTTTGGGTGGCCGCTAGTATAATGCAGTAATGAGTTTGTGGCAGTGTCCTTTCTTTATAGACAGGTTTCCAGTCATCTGTTTTTTCCTACTTTTATAACCACGTCCAGGAATACAATTTCAGTTTCTGAAAAATTATGGGTTAGCTTTATATTCAAATTGTTGTTATTGAGCCTTTTAAGAAATCTCAGCAGATTCTCCTTGCTTCCCTTCCAGGTGAATACAATGAAGCGCTACCATGGATGCCAAACCTAACTCAGTCTCCTGGTGTGGGAAGACCACTTTTCTCTCCCACCACCCCAGGAACAAGTTGGCATAGGACGGAGCACATTTGGCACCCATGGCAGTCCCTCTGCATTGCAAAAAGTATACTTATTAGTATTCACCACGGCAACTGGTGATGGTACCTCATATATTATAACAGAAGGTACCTCACAGCATCATGTTATTATAACAACATTGCCCTAATAATCTAATGTATAATAAAACATTTCACATTCCAAGTTTACCTAAAGAGATGGATTTATCCTTTATATACTCTTTCATACAGATCTAATTGAAAAAAAATTTGCTTCAGAGCAATTTTTAATAACTGATAACTGCTTTTTATTTCAGTATTACAGTAAATCCTTGGTATACCTGCCTGGCTTTACCACTAAGCAAAAGGCTAAGGACTTGCAAGCGAGCACCTTCATCCCAACCATTAATAGTGCCAATTCAAATTGTTCTAGCCAATCAGTTCACTCCCTAGTTACCCCATCAAATGGATCAGGTTTAAAAATAGGTTGACCAGGCCTGTATATTGTGTGTCCTTGTAACTTAGTGTACACTTATCTGTTGCCTGAGAGTTTGTATCCAATAAGGTAACTTGTCTGTCCAATAATCTGTCCTCCCAACAGGTGGTAACAGGATCATATAGACAGGATCTTGTGTTGCAGTCAATATCTCTCCAAAGCACACACCACAATCTACTTTCACTTTCTCTCCTCCTAGCCATAGAGAGCAGGGATGTCTTGTCTTTTATTACTCACTGATGCCACCTGCAGGCTGGAGGTGGTAAATAAGGAGCCTTGGTGTATATGTCCATTACAATACACATCACATCCTGTGTAGCAGACAGAAAAAATTTTGGGATTACACTTCCTTTCACATGGAGTAGACACAAGTGGGGTTTAACCTCCCATTTTGACCATTCCATGTTCAACTAGGGATCTCAGCTCTGTAAGTAAGTTTATGTATTTTGTATATTTTGTGTTGTACGTAATATAAGTCAGTGCTATTCTTTATATACATTTACTGATAGTCATTTCAATGGTAATAGTAAGATAGTACACACATACATATACACCTTTCCTATATATCCTTGTTGATAGCTCCTAAAAACTCAATGCAAATCTTATATATATATATATATATATATATATATACCATAAAAAACAAGGAGCACTCCTGGGTCTTCTTAGTGCAATTTATTAGGTGCAAAATTCAAGGCAACGTTTCTGTCTTGTTTCTTAGACCTTTTTCAAGCCACCTTGAGAAAGGTGAAGTGAAGCTTGAAGTGAGTGCCTGTATTCAGCAGTTGTTATATATATATATATATTATAATAACTCAATGCTTGGTCGCTGCACTCCACTTCCTCTGTTCAACCGCCCGGGTGCACAGTGTTAAACTCAACATAGAACCAGCAACTTGCACTCCATGGGGCTTCTTCAAATCCATATACTTTATTATAACTACAACGAATCGATCTACGCGTTTCAGCCTAGTACAGGCCATCATCAGGATACGCCCCACCTTGGAATATCACAATCCTAAATAGGTAAGTGCCCTCCCCCCGCACACCCTCCACACTCCTACCCCAATCACCATCCCTAGTAAAGCTCAACCCACAGACCATAAAGTGAACAGTGCATAAATACAATGTAATAATACAATGTAAAATAAACAAATAAATAAAAACATCTATATATCAAAAAGAGTAAAAAATCCACAGATCATTCTACACAGGTAGGAACAAGGGATCACCCTGGGGAAAAAACTTATAAATAGCAAGACAACACTATTTGTTTGTTTAACCCTCGTGGGGTGATAGTATCCAATAGTCTAATCCACTTGGATTCTCTTCTGGGTAAGGCTCGACCCCGGTCAACTCCCTGACATTTAGGTTCACTGTCGATAGCCATCCATTTAAAACTCGAGGCTGGATGGTTGGCTATTCACTTTATGGTCTGTGGGTTGAGCTTTACTAGGGATGGTGATTGGGGGAGGAGTGTGGAGGGTGTGCGGGGGGAGGGCACTTACCTATTAATCATTGTGATATTCCAAGATGGCTTATCCTGATGACGGCCTGTACTAGGCTGAAACGCGTAGATCGCTTCCTGAAGTTATAATAAAATATATGGATTTGAAGAAGCCCCACGGAGTGCAAGTTACTGGTACTATATTGAGTTTAACACTGTGCACCCGGCGGTTGAACAGAGGAAGTGGAGTGCAGCGACCAAGCATTGAGTTATTACACATATATTGTTACACATTACATTTGTGTGCATTAGTATGGAGGACACAGCTGGTGTAGATTTCATGTCCGTGGATTACTATTTTTCCCTAGAGGATATTCAGCGGATTTTATTTACTGAGACGGACATGGCTATGTCTAATGATCAACAGAATAAAGAGACATTCTTTCAACTATTAAAACTGAAAAAGAGAGAGATTGATTTACACCTACACGGTGTGTTCCTCTGAGACTACCATCGGAATCGTAAGATCTCTAGGGGATTTAGAGTCCACAACACACCCACCATAGGACGATACGATAAGGATTTTTGTGCATGATGGTGTGGTATTTTAAACCATTGTTCATTCGATTTGATGATTTTAGTTATTGAACAAGTAACCAAGGAGTTAGCGCTAGCCCGAAAGAGCATACAGGATATGGAAACTCAAAAAGATACATGTTTACGAACAGACCCCAATTGTGAATGGCTCAGCAAATTGACCACACAAGTAGCTAAATACAAGGAGGAACTCATTGCCTTTAAGAGACGTAAAGTCTCTCAAGTTGAACACGATTACGAGAACCGCAAGGTGTATGGCTGGCTCATTGGATAACAGAATGCTAACCGTCAGTACAAACCACGGAAATTTAGACGAGGTCTACGTACAGTAGACAGTTCAGAAGATTCACCCGATTACAGACTGTGACAATGAACATAGTAACAATAAACAAAAGGTCCCCTAAAAGAACTCTAAAAGTTTTTTATGGATAACCAAGAGATCAGGCAAGAATACAGGCCCAGGAGGCGAAGATTCCTTACCAGACGGGGGGGCTACAGGAGGAGGTGGAAACCCCCTGAGAATGAAAAGTCATCGGAGGATGTAGTATACAACCTCAGTTCACGTGTTCTAACCCAAGATGAATGAAAATTACTAAGTTAGGGTTTGACATTTGTACCCACCACGGTACATGATACATTTTTGGATGAAGTGGACTTGTATAAATTTACCCGCAACTTAAAGCTAAAGAATTTATTTGGCATACAAAATGAACAAATTAATAAATTCAAATCAAAGAGTAGATTTGATCCACCCAACGCTCCACCATCATTGCAAGTCTTTAATTCCAAAACCAACTTGGATCTTAGGGAATGTTACAAAATAAACCATCGTACCAAAAAGTGGTCTAATTTATCCCAAGGGGAACAGTGTGCCCTAAAAAATTTACAAAGAGATACAGAAATAGTGATACGTCCGGCAGACAAGGGCGGAGCGGTAGTGATAATGGATGTTCAATACTACTGCTCAGAATTACTCACTCAGTTGAGTGACACCACTATCTATGAGATGATAGGAAATGCGGAATTCGCAGGATGGATCAATCATGAAACAGCTGAATACTTAATCAATAAATTCCCGAAATGTCCTATCATTTATAGTGTACCCAAAATACATAAATCATTACAGAACCCTCCTGGACGCCCCATTGTAGCATCTAGAGGCTCCATTTTTAGTCCCCTCTCTACATATGTAGATTCTTTTTTACAGCCGGTGGTACGTAGGATGAAATCATATTTGAGGACAGCAAACATCTATTGGAGATTTTACAAAATTATAAATAGGATGTTGCGGACACCGTGCTACTCACATGTGACGTGAGTAGCTTATATACAGTTATAGAGTGAGGGAGTCACTATATGTAAAGAGTCCTTGATCCATTAGAAGCACATGGGACCTCCTGTGGAATTTATTATACAATTATTGACTTTCATATTGGGGGAAAATTATTTTAGATTTGAGGATCAGTATTTCCAACAAGTCTCAGGAACAACGATGGGTACCAATGTTGGACCCTCATTCGCGAATATCTACATGGAGCATTTTGAAACTACATATATTTACCCTAAATATGCATCTAAACTTTTAATTTACAGGCTCTACATAGATGATTACTTCATTTTATGGAAGGGGAAGAAGGAGGAATGTAATTAATTCATCAGTACGCTCAATAACCTAAAAACACCCATTCAACTGACAATGGAGTGTAGTTCCTCCCAAGTGGAATTTTTGGATTTGAGAATATCAATTGAGACCTGTTTATATAATAAGGAAACGGACAAAAACACCATTCTTGCAGCCAATAGTTGTCATCCTTTAGCTACCAAAAAAGGGGTAGTGTTTTCACAATTTCTAAGAATTATTAATAATAATAATTCGAAAGCTGAAATGGCTGAGAAACAATTACGTGAAATGGCTTTAAAGTTTTTTAAAAGAGGATATGATCCTGGTTTAATCAGTTCCCAGAAGGAAAGAGCCCTTGACCAAGTGGCAGGAAAGGATCAGGGCCCATTATATATACATCAAAAGAAAGGCATGAAAATCACGTTTTCCTTGCAATATACGCCACACAGTAAGAGAGTCAAAGAGGCGATATTAAAGAATTGGGATATTGTTACCACCGATCAAACCCTCAAATTCACTAATGCCAGCCTGCTATTTGCTTATACAGCAAATTTGAACAGTGCACAAGGTAAATGATTGTCCAAATGGACGGGAGGTGCTCTGGTAAAAACAATAAATAGTATCAAAAGCTAAAAGAGAGAAAGACCAGGCACTCTCCCCAAATATGAGCTATAAAATAAACCCTTTATTGTGCAGCATTGGGAATAACATCAAGTGCTAATAAAAAGATTTAAAAGAAACATATATACAAATACATAAATGGACTCCAAGTCCTCACAGTAGTCACTCAAAATTTCTCTTGACAGTCATATATACCCATAACAAAATATTATGTTTGAAGCTAAGGCCCCATTACTCATCTGTCCATAAGTCTTAGTCACAGTCAAAAGTCGCCATCCCAGCATCAGTGAAGGCAGAGAAACAGGCAAATGGTAATAATAACAGGTGCCGGAGTCACATCAAAACTAGCATAGGAGGACGCTGAACGCGTTTCGCTAACTCAGCTTTCTCAGCAGGGTGTATGTATCAGCGCCGGGAACCTACTTATACCATGCGGCAGTCCCATATTAGTGACGTACGGCATCTGACCGTCCCATAATGATGGCGTCAAACGTCCGTGACACATACGCTACACAGCGCAGGGACGATCCGGAATAAGTCAATATAAGCAAGGCAGGGAGGCACACTCAAAGTAGAATTTAACAGCAAATTTTCATTTATTGAGTGCTCAACATGCAAGTGTACCTGACTTGCATGTTGAGCACTCAATAAATGAAAATTTGCTGTTAAATTCTATTTGAGGTGCCTCCCTGCCTTGCTTATATTGACTTGATATTTACCTGATGTGGCACAGGCTCCAGGGAGTGCACCTTGAAACTTACCTGGTGGGAATCCACAACTTGCTGATATTACGATCCGGAATAACCATGGTATAACAGTAGACATTGCACTCTGGTGTCCTATATAACAAATATATTAACATAGCAAAAGAGAAGATTTATTTGAAGGATAAAGATCCATAATCTATAAAGCTAGTGCACAAAGGTAAGTACACAAAAATCATTATATAAAGGTCATTATATACACGTGTGCCCCAAGTATATGCAAGGCAGCAGAGGTCAGAAGCTAATTCCTGGCACAGTCTCAATAACGAAAATCCAATTGGGATATGAGTCTCATAATGTGATGGTGAGATACAGGAGAGATATTGCTTTAGATATCAATATATAGTGCAAGGTAAGTATATTAATATATGTATCTCCCATAAAGTAGAGAAAAATAAGCATCCTTCATATGAAGATGAAATCCTCCAGTATAGTGTCATGGACACTTTAATGGTCCACAGAGGAAGTTGGAGAAGTTATAAAGCAGGACGACATCATTCGATGGTGTAACATCAACACAACATAGCAAAAAGTAATGGTCCCAAACTTCCCCAAAATCCAGAGTGTTAAAAAGATGATCAATCAGAATGGATGAAGTACACAGGAAACCTCCTCGATCTTCCAAAGGTATGCGAAGATTGTCTCAACACGCTTAATGATCTTCTACATGAGAAAGCACAGGATAAACCCATAAGTAAGTTTAAACGCAAATCGAAATTTACACCTTCATTTTCTGACTTTCCTAGTGTTCAAACATTCTATCATAACACCTTAATTGAAATTGACAAAATGAATACCGTTACGAGTAAGTGTCAAAACCTGACTAGAAAAGAGAGAGAAGCAATTAAGGAGATGAACTCCTGGACTGATGTAGTTATTAAACCTTCAGACAAAGGGGGCAATATTGTCCTCTGGCCCGATGGCATGTATAGGGCGGAGGCAATGACTGATCTGAGAAATCCACTTAACTATAGGATGTTACCTGGTAATCCCAATAATATTTTTTCTAAACAACTTTTACATCTTATAGATGATGCGGTAGAACACATGTCAATAACACCTGAGGAAGCAGACTTCTTACGAGTTGATAACCCAGTAGTACCTACATTCTATCTTCTTCCAAAGATCCATAAAAACTCTGTCACTCCACCAGGTAGGCCTATTGTCTCGGGTATTGGGGGACTCAATGAGAAATCCTGTGAGTTCATTGATTGGCATCTTCAATCGCATGTCACAAGCCTTGATTCATATATTAAGGATACATCGGACCTTATTACAAAACTACAGAATATTGATATAACACCTGAACATCTGCTTGTGACGTGCGATGTAGAATCTTTATATACTAACATCGCTTACCAGAATGGCATTGAGGCGGTGCGATATTTCCTTAACATGGAACAGAGAGGCCTTACTGAACGACATGGCTTTATTTTACAACTCTTAGAATTTGCCCTCACCAAAAATTATTTTGTTTTTGATAGGTCATTCTATATCCAGACTAGGGGCACCGCGATGGGTGCGAGATCTTTGCAGAGGATCTTGTACACTTTACTACACATGTTGATGTCTGGTACCGCTTCATAGATGACATTTTCTTTCTGTGGAGCGGTACCAGACAGAGTCTATTGGAGTTCATTGGAGTTCTTAATTCCAATGACCTTAATATTTTTCTGACCCATCACATATCTACTATAGAGGTTGAATTTTTGGATGTCCTTATAAAAAAACATGCTGGACACGTTATAACTACACTATTTAGGAAGCCCACTGCCTCTAATGCACTACTGCATTTTGATAGCTCCCACCCCGAGACACTGAGAAAATCTATCCCTAAGGGACAATATTTACGCCTCAGGAGAAACTGCACGTTAACTGAGGATTATGAAATGGCAGCTGGTGAGCTTACCAATAGATTCCTCGAGAGAGGTTATCCTCGAACCCTCTTGAGAAAGGAATATTTACGAGCCAGAAAACTGGTACAATCAGAATTACTCAAGCCTAGAGTTAGAAGATCAGACTCACAAATACGGTATATTACTACCTTTGGTTCAGAGTGGCATTTACTTAGAACTGCATTAGGCAAAACTTGGCATGTTCTGAAAAATGATGCTGACATTGGTCATTTTGTTGCAGAGAGACCATCCATAACAGCGAGACGATGCAAGAATCTCACAGGATCCTTAATTAGGAGCCATTATGTGAGATATACTAACAATGAAGTTATGGGCCAGAAAATATCGGGCACTTACCCTTGCGGGGGTTGCACAATTTGTGAATTCATGTATTATACTGAGAAGGTATGTTCGTCTAAAGACAATTATGCATTTTATCCCAAACACTACTTTAATTGTAAGACCAATAACATGATCTATGCACTACAATGCCCTTGCAATTTATTGTATGAGGGTAAAACCAAACAACAATTTAAACATAGATTAGGCAAACACCTTTCTGACATACGGTTAGCTTTACGTAATACTCTGGATGTTAAGACCATTACGACGATTGCTAGACACTTCCTTGACAAACATGGTGGTTCCTACAAAGGCATAAGATGCTTTGGACTGGAGAAAGCCAATATTACCATTAGAGGTGGCGATCTGGAAACTTATCTATTAAGACTGAAGAGTTGTTTGATCTTTAAACTTAAAACCCTAACCCCTAATGGATTGAACGAGGAGCTGGACTTTTCTCCATTTATTTGACTATTTTGATTTTTGTATCATGTTTCAGATGTTCTTTGTGAGACCTACAACACAAGCGAATATTAATTTGGATTATAATTATTTCTACATATTATTCTACCTTGAAAATTACTGATGGAATGAGATAATCTTCGCATACCTTTGGAAGATCGAGGAGGTTTCCTGTGTACTTCATCCATTCTGATTGATCATCTTTTTAACACTCTGGATTTTGGGGAAGTTTGGGACCATTACTTTTTGCTCTGTTGTGTTGATGTTACACCATCGAATGATATTGTCCTGCTTTATAACTTCTCCAACTTCCTCTGTGGACCATTAAAGTGTCCATGACACTATACTGGAGGATTTCATCTTCATATGAAGGATGCTTATTTTTCACTACTTTATGGGAGATACATATACGAATATACTTACCTTGGACTATACTCGATACTCTAACAATTTAAATCTGCAGTTTATATCAGTCACTACTCACTTCTGGATGATTATTGACTTTACATTCCTTTTATGGATTGATATCTAAAGCAATATCTCTCCTGTATCTCACCATCACATTATGAGACTCATATCCCAATTGGATTTTCGTTATTCAGACTGTGCCAGGAATTAGCTTCTGACCTCTGCCGCCTTGCATATACTTGGGGCACACGTGTATATAATGACCTTTATATAATGATTTTTGTGTACTTACCTTTGTGCACTAGCTTTATAGATTATGGATCTTTATCCTTCAAATAAATCTTCTCTTTTGCTATGTTAATATATTTGTTATATAGGACACCAGAGTGCAATGTCTACTGTTATATATGTGTATATGTACTTTGTTTTATTGTACAACACCAGTTAATCTACTTTATTCTATTACCCTCCGTATTCTATGGTTTGTTGTGAGGGTTACCATTTGCCTGTTTCTCTGCCTTCACTGATGCTGGGATGCCCCATGGCGACTTTTGACTGTGACTAAGACTTATGGACAGATGAGTATCTATGGGGCTTAGCTTCAAACATAATATTTTGTTATGGGTATATATGACTGGCAAGAGAAATTTTGAGTGACTACTGTGAGGACTTGGAGTCCATTTATGTATTTGTATATATGTTTCTTTTAAATCTTTTTATTAGCACTTGATGTTATTCCCAATGCTGCACAATAAAGGGTTTATTTTATAGCTCATATTTGGGGTGAGTGCCTGGTCCTGCTATTTGCTTATAGTCGTGGTAAAAATTTGAGGAATATGTTGGGAAAAACGGACCTGAAACCTATTAAGTCTTTGGGTCCATCTTCATGGTTGCCATCTGGGAAACTTGGATGTTACAAATGTAATGGTTGCCAAGCTTGCCGCCATATAATTGTGGGTATGGATCTCCCCCACCCCTACAGTGGGTGCAGGATAAAAATACAGCACAGACTATCGTGTTTAAGTGCTTTTGTAGCTTACATCATCATATGCCTCTGTGGATTATATTATGTCGGAAAGACCACCACCACAGTGAGAGATAGAATGGCGAATCATAGACAATCATTGAGACAAGTAGCTAACAACGCCAACATTGGAGATTCTAAATTTGGAGAACTGTCAGTAGCTAGGCATTACAAAGAAGCCAACCATCCAGCCTCAAGTTTTAAATGGATGACTATAGACAGTGAACCTAAATGTCAGGAAGTTGACCGGGGTCAAGCCTTACTCAGAAGAGAATCCAAGTGGATTAGACTATTGGATACTATCGCCCCACGAGGGTTAAACGAACAAATAGTGTTGTCTTGTTATTTATACCTTTTTTTCCCCATGGTGATCCCTTGTTCCTACCTGTGTAGAATGATTTGTGGATTTTTTACTCGGGGGAGGAGTGTGGAGGGTGTGCGGGGGGGAGGGCACTTACCTATTTAGGATTGTGATATTCCAAGATGGCATATCCTGATGATGGCCTGTACTAGGCTGAAACGCGTAGATCACTTCGTGAAGTTATAATAAAGTTTATGGATTTGAAGAAGCCCCATGAGTACAAGTTACTGGTTCTATATATATTATAATATATATATATATAAAATTGTTGGAGCTAAATGAATTGGGAGATGAAAGTGGGTGTAACGTACTGATAAAGGTCTAGAAAGTACAGGCTTTCCTGTTTTAGAGCTTCTTTTTGTTTTACTGAGACTAGTTGTTTTTTTTTGCTAGAGTGAAGGGACCTTAACAGGCCATCAATTTATTTGCACCAGTT
This sequence comes from Hymenochirus boettgeri, assembly GCA_019447015.1. Lineage (NCBI taxonomy): Eukaryota > Metazoa > Chordata > Amphibia > Anura > Pipidae > Hymenochirus > Hymenochirus boettgeri. The sequence goes on along the minus strand of CM033476.1, from coordinate 231,372,253 downwards.
GAGCCCATGTATACATGAGATCTCCAACCTTCAACCCAGATGTTTGAAAAATACAACTCCCAGCATTCCTTGAATTTACCTGCATGTGTTTTCATGGGTAGTTGACGTTTACTGGTATAACACACTCAGTGTATGCATAAAACATGCTTTTTTTGCCATTTAACCCAACAATGCAAAAGCATAAAAATGCGCTTCAGAGATGTGTACATTTATTACTTGTCTTGTCTTTTGCACTTTGAAGTGTGAATGGTGCCTTACAGAAATTCTATCAGGCATAGTAGAAACTATAGATACCCATACAATGCTATGTACAACATTACACATTTCTAAAGCCAAGTACAGTTTTTTTTCCCTCTCACAACTAATACAGATTTCATCCTAGTCAATCAAGTTGTAGAAACTGGGTTTCTTACATATTTTGGACACCCTGATAGATGGCAGAGTTACTGATGGGTACTACTACTTCTACTTTTCACCATACCAAGATAGTCATATAGCCACGCTGGCTGTTCAGAGCCAGAAGAGATGCTTATACATAATTTAAGCAAATGGATATCCACATAGAACATAATAAACAAGCATTGGGAAAACCTACAGAAAAAAGAAAAAGGAACTGGATTTCCTTAGTAACTGCAACTGCTCTCAATGTTTTTCTTTCTGGTACAGATAAAACTTCAAATTGAAAAACTTCTTTTCTTTAACTTTAAAACACTGCAAAAAACCATTTACACCATGAAAACTAAAACAAATAACACTATTAATTCTATAAAATATTCATTTGAAGCAATATTCAATTCTAAACCATATCACATTACATAAAAATTATGCAGTATGAATCAGTTACACATACATAAAATATACAAACCTTCACATTCCGTGTGCACCTGCTGACCAGAAATTTAGTTGATGTTATAATTCTTTTGTTTAACTGCTTACTGCTTTTCTCCAGTGACTACTTCTTGACTCTTGGCACTAAACTTTCTGGCTATTATCCAAAAGTAAGGCGTGGTTACATAAGCTTGTTATGTACAGATGCATTTATATCCCTTTCCCTTATATTATATAAATACATTTATAATTTCATGGGGAATACATTGGGTTTTTCAGAGGTACTATGTTGATGGGGGTGGGTAAAAGTAATATACTTAGTGACAGTGTTTATGTGTTGTTAAAGCACTAAATAAATAGTTATATCAATATTAACAAACCTGAGTAATGACATTAAAGTATATAGAAATGTAAATAAGGCAAAATCTATAAATAAATATAATTACTTGCATAGTCCGCACTCCTGTTTTGTAATGGTATCGCGGATCTGAACTCAGTTCCGCAACGGATTTCCGTGATTCGTGGATTTTACAGGAATTCCGCTTTGCTGATTTTTTCGAGAAAAAATTCAAAGAAAATTTCAAGTAATTTTTGAAAATTTTGTAAAAATTAAAGAGTAACTTACTGTAAATAGTTTTGGGACCTGGAAAATGGTCTAGGGAAAAGACAATTAGATTCTTTCTGAAAGAATCTGATTGTGACCAATTCTGATTAGAAAAGAATCTGATTGGTTACTATACCAATCAGATTATTTCTATAAGAATCCGATTGTAACTAATTCTGATTGGTTAAAATTAGATTCTTCCAGAAAGCATACCAATCAAATTCTTTCTGAAAGAATCTGACTTTAACCAATTCTAATTGGTTACAATCAGCTTTTTATTAGAAAGAATCTAAAGGGGGCCATAAACGGTGCAATGAAATTGGTTGATGAACTACAGACCAGATTTAAATTTGAAACGATCGTCGTACAATTGGACATAAACGAACAAGATAAAATTGTTGACATTTGTGGTGTACAATCTGGCATTAATAGGCAGATATGATTGTGCAAGATTTAAATTGTTGTAGAATAGAATGTGCTGCTAGAAAGCAATCAATTCACCATATATGGGCAGATTTAATCGTTGCCGATAGTGTAACGTGGTAGAAATGACGAACGTACAAAGCACATTTTGGGGTCGAGGCCTCGAATGGTAATGAAGAATAAAGTTATTTGCGGTTGTGTTTGCTGATTTTTTCTTTCATATATTATTTGCTACGAATCTCGCTGTGTGTTCATACATCAATTAATGTCCCTGTTGTTGTCATGTGTACCACATCACACATTGCCATCATGAACAAAATATACACTCTATGGTCTCATACCTTCGAGACTGCAAGTTCTGCTTTTTCCAGGAAGTTGTTAATTTGACACTCCAGGATCGAATTGAAAGACGGTTGTTGGACGATCATCCATGCACATAAACAATTTCGTTGTAGCAGATAAAAATTTTCCGTCCTGACCAAACACCTTCACATTCAATCAGATCTTCTCAATTTAATTGCACCAGACTTTATCTATACCATTAACTAAACAATTGATGTACAATGGTGGAGTTCGTACGACGATCGTACAACAAAATTGCACCGTGTTTGGGCCCCTTTATTGGTATACCAATCAGATTATTTTCCAATTAGAATTGGTTACAATGAGATTCTTTCAGAAATAATCTGATTGATTAGTATACCAATCAGTTACTTTCTGAAAAAATTTGATTGTAACCAATTATGATTGGAAAGAATCAGATTATTTGTTTCCCAGACCATTTCCCAGGTCCCAGAGCCATTTACAGTAAGTTACTGTATTTTTACGAAATTTTCGAAAATTCCTTTAAAATTCTAATTTTCTAAAATTTCGGTGATCCTTGAAAATACAATGCGTAATCTCAAAAAAGATCACGAGGAAAGTAAATTTTTTTACACTTCTGGATGTATGTACGTTTTTCCCAGACCATTTTCCAGGTCCACAGGCGGAACTGATTTTAGCAGTTTCGCCCATCTCTCAAAACCCGAGTTTGAGACGAACTATTCTGATTCCAACGAATTCGGACTTCTCGAACTATCCCGGACCCGGATTTTAGATATTTTCGGGCTTTCGATAAATATCGATTGTTCGACCGTTCAAATGTGCGAGTAAAATGCCTATTATACCTATACGCGAGCATCGAATCCACGAGTAAAGGGTCCATTAAAACCTATACACGAGCATCGAATCCACAAGTAAAATGTCCATGGTATCTAGGCGCGAACGTGAGCATCGAACGCGCGAGTAAAGTGTCCATTAAAACCTATACGAGAGCATCGAATCCGCGAGTAAAATGTCCATGGTATCTAGACGCAAACGCGAGCATCGAATCCGCGAGTAAAGTGTCCATTAAAACCTATATGCGAGCATCGAATCCGCGAGTAAAATGTCCATGGTATCTAGGCGTTAACATCGAATCTACGTGTAAAGTGTCCATTAAAACCTATACGCGAGCATCAAATCCGCGAGTAAAATGTACATGGTACCTAGGCATGAACGAGCTCGAAAATAGCTCCCACAGCCATTTACATTAAGTTACCATTGATATTTTAATTGTATTTCATTCGAACATTTCAAACTATTTGACTCCCGTTGAATTTAATGGGTCCATTTTCGAACTTTCCATATAGTTTTCATATAGTTCGAAAGTTCGAAAACAGACCGAAAGTTCGGCCATCTCTACCTGTATAGATGTACTTATCAAAACAAATCGATAAACAAACAGAATAATGTGATAGCGTTATATAACAAATATAAGATGGATAATGTCTGTCTTATCTAGATGTTAGGCTGCACTTTATGTATATTTAACATGTATTTCTAAAGCTCTGACACTTCCAGTACAATCCAAAAGATGCGTGTATATATGTCCCCTGTAATACCTATTGGGGTACACCCAATAGGTTCCCTTCTGCCTCTGTATATTGTGTAAAATATTCATTTAGGGGATGTAACACTAATAAAACCAAGCTTTCATAGGATTTCTTTTATTTTTTAACATCTTGTCTTTATTTTTTTGTACAAATCCCTAAATTGTATAGTAGTGTGTATAAATATTTTATATCATCTGTATCCACATATAGCTAAACATACACCCACATATTTCCCACTGTGCACCAATGAGCACACGTGTGTGTGTGTGCGTGCGCGCTTTCCATCACTCTAGGGAAGTTTAGATATTGATTACCCTTTAAGAATTTCCCATTTTTGTCACCTGTAATTTAACTATTACAACAAGATTTTCATTACACTCAAAGGGATTGAACAACTGCAGGTGACCAATTGTACCAATAGGAGGACAGGTTATTGATCAGTTTGTGTGTCAGTCATTGCAACGTTTTGGTGGAATGTATTGTAATTATTATACAAATATGGGCATGCTCGGTGAGCTCTAAAGCCGCAACTACTGGGTGACCTCTTTCTGCAGTTAAAGGAATAAGTATTTTCTAGGAGGCCACATACTTAATTTATATATATCTATTGTGTGGCCCTCAAAGGTGGTCAGGGGCCGCAAATGAGGCCCTTGAGGTCAAATGGGTTGGGCACCCCCAGCCATTTCAAAACTACAAAACAAAACCAAAAAATAATTTCCAGATCTACAAGGTTTTTATGGATGTGGGAAATGTAGAGGCTGCAAGAAATCAGAAATAGGAATTTCACCAGTAATATCACAAAAGACATATACAATATTGATAACTTTATTACCTGAAAGAGTACAATTGTTATTTATGTATTGGAATGTGGATGTGGATCACAATATATGGGAAGGACAGGGAGGAAACTGAAAGGTGGGATTGGGGAACATGTTAGATATATAGAGAATACAAATCATGCATTACCCAGACATTTAAATACTTGCAGTAAATGAAACATCTTTAAAGGGTATCTCCACCCTGAAAACATTTTTTTGATGCAGTGTAGGGTACACTAGCCAATCCCCAACTGCTATGTTAGTTTAGCTTAAAATGTTTCAGAAAGTTACATACATGCCTTCATTCCCCGGGTGTTCTGATCTCAGCCCCCTGCTTGCCGGAACTGCAAGCAGGGATCCGGAGTGTCACCAGGTGAACGAAGCGATGTAAGTATATTTTTGCAGCTTTTTTAACAACTAAACTAACAGAGGTTGGAAGTGGGCTAGGGTACCCTACACTACAGAAATAATCTTTTGATGGTAGGGGGTGAAGGAGCAAGAAGAGATAAGGGAGGGGGGTAAGCTCCCCTGCGCTTGCCAGAAACCTCTCAGAGGACAAAGAGGGAGCAGGGACTGGATGACTCACAGACAGCTCCTACTCTTCACTTTTCTTAACTTTGAACAGGCACTGCAGAAGAACCATTTAGAGCAGAGATGTAAGGTAAGGATTTTTTTAACACTACACAGTGGGGCCAGTACTGGGTTAAATTTTAGTTTTGAGGGTGGACATGCCCTTTAATATTTATGGGATCCAACAATTGCCCCACCACAAAGAAAGGGGGATGTACAGGCAACCCTGTCCAGACTGGAAACAAAATGGATTTACAAATTACAAACTTAAAACCAAAATGATCAACAGAGACAATGATTTATGGAGTTTTTAATAACCAGATGTATATAAGTCTGATCTTACTCTGAACTTTAATAATGTTTATTTATATTTATCTTACATTCTTTACAATCTTAGCTTAATGTGGCCTTTAACCACAATTTTATAAATCTTATTTTTTATTACTCTTATCATTATTCTGTTATCTGTAATGATATGACATATCCCCAAGACTCAAAGAGCAAAAAAACTCTTGTCAATATCTTATGTAGAAGCCAAGGTATTTTTAACTGTTTACCAATCCAATATGGTGCTGTTAGGAAAGCTGGAATGCATATGATGCACTCCTGGTTATAATCAGACTCATAACAGTATCTGCCAGCCAGATATGAATCCCACGGGAGAAAGAGGTACAGAGAAATAGGTAGTCTTTGAGGGTGCACATGGATACTACTAGCTGGCTTCAGCTGCGTCTAACATGGTCCAGTCAGCAGTCCAAACTTTGGTTCCTGACCTGAAGCTTCCTCTGCTGGACCCTTTCTCTGTGGACTGTCTCAAGTTCCAGCAGTTTAAGAGTGATTGCTCTCTCTATCTTTCCTTGAAACCCAAATGTTTTGTAGATGAGAGATCCAAAGTGGGTTTCGAGATATCCCTTCTAAAATTGGAACCCCAAGCATGGGCTCTTTGATGCCTAGAAATGCAGGACACAAATTTTAAGTCATTGTATGCCTTCTCTGCCCTAGGGGAGATATAGGACGATCCAAAAAGAACAGTCTTCGCTAAAGCTGCTCTGCATCGGTTGACACAAGGAAAGAGACTGGTAGAGGATTATATCACAGATTTTCGAAGAATCAGTGTCGATTCCTGAGTGGAACGATTCTGTCCTGAAGAACCAATTCAGGTTGTGTTTGTCTAAAAAAGCCTTAATGATGAGCTGGCTCATGTCAACGTACCAGAAACTCTTCAGCAGCTTTTCAACCTGTTCTTGCAGATTGATTGTCGTCTTTGGGAAAGAATGGGAGCCACTAGGTTTTACACTGACTCCCCAAATGCTTCAACTTCCTATAATGATCATTTTCCTAAGCAGGTCAGTCTCACCCCCACTTCTCTCACTTCAGAAGAAAGACTCACGCGACAACAACTTCTCAATTTAACTACTCAGAAGACAACACAATTATGTCTTTATTGTGGGGAATTGTGTCACCTTCTTAATACTTGCCCTATCAAACCGCAAAGTAAGAGCAAAACTTCCTGTTCCTCAATCCTACCCTATGACTGTATTCTTATGTATGTATACCAATTTCTTTTCAGGGAACCAGCCCACCTACTGATGTTCAGGCTATTGTCGACTCTGGAGCTTTCAGCTGTTTCCTTCTTCCACAGCGAAAGTTGACACCCTTGGTCATCCATCTGGCTGATGGATGTAGTTTTTCTGCTGGTCCTATTACTCATGCTCCGTTATTAGTAAAGATTGGCAATCAGCATGCAGAATATATTACTTTTGATTTACTTTCTAGTTCTCCCGTTCCACTTTATTTTGGGTTTGCCGTGGCTTAATACTCATAATCCTGGAATAAATTGGGTTTCAAGTGAAATTTTGTGGTTTTCTCATTTCTGTACACAGAATTGTTTGTTGTCCTCTCTACTTAACATAAGCAATCCCTTTTCTTCTAAGACCACTCTTCCTGCAGCTTACCAAGATTTTGCTGACGTGCTTGATACATTATGCTGACGTGCTTGATACATTATGTGTCTTACCACCACATAGGATTTATGACTACCCAGTGGAGTTATTTCCAGGCACTGCTGATCCATTCAGACATATTTTTCCCTTGTCTGAGCTCGAACAAGCAGTCCTTAAAGCTTATATTGAAGAGAATCTTTAAAAAGGGCTTCATCAGGCACTTCCCTTCTCCTTCTTTGTAGAGAAAAAAGACACATCTTTGCGGCCATGCATTGATTACAGAGCCCTTAATAACATTACAATCAAAAAAACTTTTTTCACCTCCATTATTTCCAGAGATAAAGTCAGCCAAATTTTTTATAAAACTGGATCTTCTAGAGTCAGAGCAGGAGATGAGTGGAAAACGTCCTTCCCCTCATGATATGGTCACTTTGAATATCTTGTTATGCCGTTTGGACTTTGCAACGCCCCAGCTACATTCTAACACTTTGTGAACGATATCTTCAGAGACTTTGTGGATGATTTTTTGCCGGTCTATTTGGATGATATTCTTATTTTTTCATCTACTATGGAGGAACACAGAGTCCAGGTTAAGAAAGTCTTATCTAGTCTTCGAACCCACTCTCTTTATTCCAATCTAGAGAAATGTGAGTTTAAAAAGTCTACCATAAACTTCCTGGGTTTCATCATCTCACAGCAGGGACTTACCATGGACCCACAGAAAGTATCAGCTGTCTTAAATAAGGTCCAAAAATTTGTTGGTTTTGCAAATTTTGTCGTTGTTTTATCAAAAACTTCGCCATCATTCTGCCCCTGAATCAGTTAACCCATCATCATTTTCCTTTTCTCTGGTCTTCCAAAGCCCAGAAAGCCGCCAAGAAGTTAAAAGTAGCCTTCACCTCTGCACCAGTGCTGGTTTATCCCTATCCTACCCTTCCATTTATTTTAGAGGTAAATGCCTCCGAATCAGTCATCAGAGCAGTATTATCACAACGGGTGAATCATAAGGCATTTCTCCACCCTGTAGCATTCTTCTCTAGAAAATGAACCTGCTCTTGGCCATTAAATCTGCTTTTGAAGAATGGTGATACCTGTTTAAAGGAGCTAACTATCCTATAGTGATTTTCACGGATCACAAGAATCTCAAATATTTACAAACGGCAAAGAGGATGAGGCCAAGACAAGCCAAGTGGGCACTCTTCTTTACAAGGTTCAATTTTCAAATTACTTTTTGGCCTGGCCTCAAGAATGGCAAGGCTGATGCTCTTTCAAAAATGTTCCCAGAAAGTCCTGTATCTTCTTCGATTAATACCCCGCATTCTAAGGGATTTAAATGATCACTCCGGAGGTCCATCAATTTGAAGATCTTGAATAATGAATGCTATTGAATGTTCCAGGAAATTCAAAAATCAGGCAGAAAATCTTTCAACGAGTTCCTGAACGAGTAGTGGCACTGTCGCACGGGGGGGGGGGGGGGTTAAATGACTATGCGGTTTGGGCCTATTTAAGCTCACCCCCTCCACTGCCTCATTGCTGCCAAATTAGTGTTTCTTTCATATACCTTTGATCCAGTCTTTCCTGTTATTGACATCTACCTGACCATCCCTATTGATTACTGCCAGACTTGACCTTTGCCTGTGACCTGACTACGACTCTGTCTCTATGTGATCACCTGTTGTCAACTCGGATGGTCTGACTACGTTCACTGCCCCCTGCCTTCTAAACCTTTGCCTGTGACCCAACTACGATTCTGTGTCTATCTGCTGACTCGGATTGTTTGACTAAGTTTACTGACGTCTGTCTTTTGAACCTCTGTCTGTTTCCCCATTATGGTTTGGTCTACTTTAGCTGCCTACCTGGTTAGTCTTACCCTTTCATCTCCCTATTTGGGATCTGTGGGTTATTTCTCTGGGGCAGCAACCTGGTGTCCGCTCAGGAGCGTAACATCCTCACCATTAGAAGCTCTGGTGAAGACCAGTGGGCACTTTGACTTCGCGCCTGGAGGGGTGCTCTGGGTCACCTCCCTAAAGATATAAGCAGACTCATAACAAGCACTCAGTGAGTGGACCTTCGCTTTCTTCATCTTAAGTAAGTGGGTACTATATTTTATTATATGGTTGATGAAGTGTTTTAAACTAGATAAGGACATTTAAAACGAATTGGGCTTTGTGTCAGTTTAAACATTTAAAACTCGTTTGTGCCAGTTGACATTACAGCCAATGACTGAATGCTATTCCCCTAGCGCCCTCCTTTGAGCATGCGTGAGCTTGTAAAAGAGCTTGGAGAGGAGGCAGAAACCTTTTGAGAGACAGAGAAAGGGAGGAGAATGCACGTTAAGGGCTAGGCCACACTGGCATGTTTTTCAAGTGTTTATAATCACAATTTGCAATCTGTTAGTGTGAATGACAGGTCAGTGCATCACAACGTGGATAGACACACTGCGCTGCAAACGGTTACCTTTTTTTTTTTGCAAATTGCTCTGATAACAGAATATTGGAAGTGATCACAGTCTATTTGGATTCCCTGGAGCAACTTAATGTAGTGTTATACTATTTCATGTATTTAATTTCCCCCCTTAGATTGCAAGAGGTTAATGTACAGTCAGGTAAGTTAAATGGTCTAGTAAACATTGAAAAGTGCTCTTTCTCTGCATGAAGTTTTTGAGCTGCTCACACCTGAACAGTTTATAAAAACTGGCACTAATAAGCTAAACAAGTAGAGCGTTTACATTATGACCTACGTATAAAGGCTGCTTGAAGTTGTGGGCTGACTTTATTCTTATGCAGTGTCCCATGGGATTTGTTCTTGTTCTCTTCTCTTTAGAGTAAAGTAAACTGTTGTAGGATCACATTTATTACAATGGAAATAGTGCAGCGCTCCCGATACAAAATTCCTTTGGGTCACTGGAAACAATTTATGACCTGTCACTATGGGGAAGATGAGAATGTTGTGTTGGTAACAATTTGCTGCATTGAAAATCCCATATCTAACTTTATATAAAAATCCAACAGGGCCACAGTGAGCAGATTTTACTTTTAAATAGAAGGGGAAATAAAAGAGTTTAAATGTGCAGTGACCACAAATACATTTCATTGCTTTATATATTCCAAAGCTGTAACTCAAGCAAGTTAAGTTGGTATGTCTGGGTTCTTTTAGGTCTGGGGTGTTATTGTCCATAAAGGAAATTAATATAATCCCTTTAATTGCATCTTTCTGTAGAACTACTGTTCCCAACTCATCGAGGAGATAAATATTCTGCCCACAGTCTACCTGAAGGCCATGCGTGATTATTTGGTGGTACAGATATTACAGGCTGAAAGGGACAGGGAGGAGATTGGCGAGATTACCAATGTCATGTATATATGTAAGGCATTGGAGCTGGTCAGTGCATCAAGGCACCAAAAAGAACACAAGCACCTGACCAAGGAAATGGAGGAACCAATGGACCAGCGTCTGTGAATAACCTCAACTAGGTTTGCGTCGGACAAGTCCAGCCTTATTTCTTGGGGTTGTTCTAGAAGTACGGTTCTGCTGGGCCCAGTCCTACAGAACGCAGATTAAGAAAAGCATTAGCGCTCACCATTTTATTTTAAATAACGGGGGACATTGGAAGTACCTCAACAGAAAGAAAAAAAAATTGGCAGTTGAGAAGAGGAACCTATTAATGCAGTAAGAAATTGGTCGCATAACTACAGTTAGGAAGTCATTTATTATTGTGACAGAAGTCACATGTGTATGGGCAGCATTATAGACTGTAAATTGTTCATTAAAACAATTATCACTCCCAATTCTAATTTGAGAAATTTACTTTTTATGTCACTGACTTGGGTATGCTCAGTTGTCCAATGGGTTGGTTCATTTGCAGTAAATGGGATTTCCTAGTTGTTTATAAATTAGTAATCTAGTACTAGTAAACCTCTGTGTGTGTGTGTCTGTGTTTGCCTTTCTGTCTGTTTTAGTCTGTCTGTGTTTGCCTGTCTGTGTGAGCGCCTGTCTGTCTGGGAGTGTCTGTGTGTTTGCCTGTCTGTGTGAGTGTCTGTCTGTTTGCTTTTCTGTGTGTTTGCCTGTCTGTGTGAGTGTCTGTCTGTTTGCCTGTTTGTGTGAGTGTCTATATTTCTGTGTTTTCTTTATGATTGCCCTCATACAGATCCCTGTCCTGCATAACTGTGTCCTTGTACCTTTATATGGACACAGAAATCCTCACAGACTTCTAAAATCTTTATAATTTACAGTAGGGCATACATTATCCCTTATAATACAGAAGTGGTGCCGATTGTTTACTGTATATCTCAGACAGAGTCCTTGTGCCTATATATTGACACAGAACAACTTAGTGACTTATAATATCGTTATAATTTACAGTAGGGGATACATTAATTATTATAATACATGAGTGGTACCCAGAGTTCCCTGTCCTGTATAACTCAGTCTGTGTCCTTGTACCTTAATATGGACACAGAACTCCTCAGTGACTTCTAATATCCTTATAATTTACAGTATCAATTATAATACATGATTGGTGCCCAGTTCCCTATATAACGCAGCCTGTGTCTTTTTATCTATATATGGACACAGAACTCCCTAGTGACTTCCTAATACCCTTATAATTTACAGTAGTAGGGGATATATTATCCCTTACTTACCATGAGTTGTACTTAAAAGTTAAGATTTTCATGATTATTAAGCAAAGTTCTTAACTGATCTGTGATATCTGAAAAACTAGATTATGGGTGTGTGACAGGGACACTACAACCCTCAGCCCAGGGGCGCTCTGAGCGTGCTTAGCTCTCTGCAAAAACCCCAAAACTCGACTGAGAGTTGCCCGTCACATATATATTTACCATGAACCATCGGTATCTGCCACCAGGTGTGTTAAATGGTACACCAACCTACCCAGCATGCACAACTGTACAATAAAACTAATAATAATGACCGTTAATTCGCTACCATGTACAGGTAGGAATATAACAGGATACAATAGAATATAATATACAGGTAAAAATGTAGCATCTCAGAAGCAGAGTTCCTTAGTTCTAATTAGAGCAATCAGAGATTCAGCTAACGATTTGAATATTGTTTAATATAAACAAAAACAGTGCAAACAATAAACTACAGAAAAATATAACAGACCAAATACAACATAAGCAACAGTAAAATAAAATGGGATGAAAAAGTGAAAATAATACTTAGTTTCCGTCCTTAATGTTCCAGGATGAAATGAAGAAGGTAATTCCGTGTAGGATGGAGTCCAGAGTTATCGGCCCTCAAAATAACTCTTATTGGTCCAATATTAGATGGTAAATGGAGAGCTAGCTCTTTGGGTTTCAGAGCCATTTTTAAACTCCTAAAAAGGGTGGAACCAATTACCCACACCTAATCAGAGAAAGGGGTGGGCTGAGCTAGAGGAGTGTAATACACTCAAGGTGGTCTCCCTGACACACCCACAAGGTGGCTGTCCCTGCAAACTCCCGTATTTCGACGGGGTAACGCACCATAGCACGCAAACTTACAAATCCTTGTTCAGGGCGGTTAGACGGATTTGTACATACCAAATTCAATATGGTTATTGCATATTTATCCATAAACCAAACAAAAGTGTCTCTGTCGTGTTCCACACAAAGTAGACCGTGGGTGTTTGGATTCCCCTGAAACGGCTTTTGCTCCTGAGTCTACTTTTAAAAACAGATTATGGAAATTATGGTCCCCAACAGAAATATGAATCCCAATGTACATTTTGCTTCTTACATAGTTATGACTAGGATATGGATTTGCTAATTACCCCCAGCAGAGTCTGTTTAGCACCTAGGAAATACAGACTGGCTCCACAGGATGTCCTTTCATCCTGGTTAACTATACATAATGAAGTTACCTGTTGGTATCCACATTAACCAAATACACATTACAACATACATTTCCCCATATATAAACATACATTAAGCACATGATTGTCACAGGGTGTACAATGTATTGGGACAGTTTCTCTAAATAGGGGATAGTGGGTTTATTTTAATTGATTATATGTGTTCTCCCAAGTAAATCTTTTACTGGCTTACATGATATCTGTGGTGGAAAAAAATCTTAATAGCCTAATGTTACCTTACATATATGTGTGAACCAGGTGAACTGTCCGCTGTCCGTAAAATCGTGAATGAGAAATTGCGTCTTTCTGCTGGTCTGGAAGTTGAAAGAGGAGATAGAGTAGGGATTTGTAGGGCTGATCGTCTGTTGGGAAATTGAATGACCTTATTTATCCATGAGATCCTATAGTGTATGGTGGATTAATGCAGAAAGTAAAACCCACACACCACCAAGAAAGCTGAGCAAAATGATCAATTTATTAAGGATTGATAATTACCAGCATTCACTGTGATTGTAAAATGCAGATACTGGGTGGTAAAATTTCAATTATGATCATTATGTTAAATGTGCATAGATATTTTATGCCCCCCACTTTATTTCACATTGCCAATATTTATATTTACAGATATTGATCCTTTATAAATACCATTAAATATTCACCCCCCCCTGCATTGATCTGTGCTGCCATCTGAATAATTGTCACTGTTTACCTTTGTATATGTCAATGGTTCTCAAACTTTTCCAGATGGTGGGCACACTTGGAATTGCAAATTTCCCTTTTGGCCCACTTATGTTTTTAATGTTGGGCTTAATGTTGAAATTACTCGTATTGTATGCACTTTACGGGGTAAATTGTATATAAATTTGATTAAAATCAATGTAGTGTTACGTTACATTACATTGACAGTATTGAAATGTTATTAATTTGGCTTGAAAAAGCCAAATTACTGTTCTTTCTATTTCTTCTTCTTTTTCTTCCGTTTTATTCTTCCGCTTTTTTGGACCGTATCTCCTCCCACAGTTTTTGAGCTAGAGACATGAAATTCAGTACAGACATGCGGGGCATATAGGAGAAGGGTGCTATCTTCTAGCTAAGGAATCTGCGGAAACGTTACGGCGTTATCAGCGATTTCCGGACACTTTTTCCCATAGACTATAATGGTAACAATCCTCAAATGTGGATATTTCAAAACTGTTTTTTTCATGGTCATAAATACAAATGGTGATACCCCCAACCCCCCACACAGACCCAGGTACACCCACCTACTGACCTACCTTTCCATTCCCATGGAAGCCATATTTAAAGGGTAACTAAAGTCAAAAAAACTAATTTAGATTTATCCTCAATAAAAGATAGTTTTATAGTTATAAACACAAAAAAGACATACCCCCTCAACCAGACCCAGGTACACACACCTACTAATCTACTTATCCATTACTGTGGCAGCCATACTTAAAGGGTAACTAAAGTAAAAAAAAGACTAATTTAGATTTATTCTCAATAAAAGATAGTTTTATGGTTGTAAACACAAAAAAGACATACCCCCTCAACCAGACCCAGGTACACACACCTACTGATCTACTTATCCTTTCATTGGCAGCCTACTTAAAGGGTACTAGTAAAAAAAACGAATTTAGATTTATCCTCAATAAAAATAGTTTTATGGTTGTAAACACAAAAGACATACTCCTCAACCAACCCAGGTACACACAACTACTGACTACTTATCTATTACGGTGCAGCCACTTTAAAGGGTAACTAAAGTCAAAAAACAAATTTAGATTTATCCTCAATAAAGATAGTTTTATGGTTGTAAACACAAAAAGACATACCCCCTCAACCAGACCCAGGTACACACACCTACTGATCTACTTATCCATTTCAGTGGCAGCCATACTTAAAGGGTAACTAAAGTAAAAAAACGAATTTAGATTTATCCTCAATAAAAAATAGTTTTATGGTTGTAAACACAAAAAAGACATACTCCTCAACCAGACCCAGGTACACACAACTACTGATCTACTTATCTATTACGGTGGCAGCCACATTTAAAGGGTAACTAAAGTCAAAAAAACAAATTTAGATTTATCCTCAATAAAAGATAGTTTTTATACTGTTGTAAACAACAAAAAGACATACCCCCTCAACCAGACCCAGGTACATACACCTACTGATCTACTTATCCATTACAGTGGCAGCCATACTTAAAGGGTAACTAAAGTAAAAAAAACAAATTTAGATTTATCCTCAATAAAAGATAGTTTTATGGTTGTAAACACAAAAAAGACATACCCCCTCAACCAGACCCAGGTACATACACCTACTGATCTACTTATCCATTACAGTGGCAGCCATACTTAAAGGGTAACTAAATTAAAAAAAAACTAATTTAGATTTATCCTCAATAAAAAATAGTTTTATGGTTGTAAACACAAAAAAGACATACTCCTCAACCAGACCCAGGTACACACAACTACTGATCTACTTATCCATTACTGAGGAAGCCATACTTTAAAGGGTAACTAAAGTCAAAAAAAGCAAATTTTGATCAATAATCAAAAAACTTTGTTTTTTTAACCCCCAACATGATACAGGTATACACAGCTACTGACCTTCCCCTCCATTACTGTTGCAGCCATACTTAAAGGGTAACTAAAGTCAAAAAAACTAATTTTGACCAATCATCAAAAAAGGTTATTTTTATCTCTCAACCCGACATGGGTACACACACCTACTGATTTACTTATCCATTACTATGGCAGCCATACGTAAAGGGTAACTAAAGTAAAAAAAAACTTATTTTGACCAATCATCAAAAAAGTTAGTATTTTATCCCCCAACCTGATATGAATACTCACACACCAACTGACCTACCTTTAATGCATGTGACATATTTAAAGGGTAAGTAAAAAACAACAATGTCCTCCTCATTGACATTATTGAGTTTTAAAATCTGCAGCACAAACACACAAATTCCCTTCCAAAATGTAGCCTTTCAAGCCAAATTCAAAGTTTATACTTAAACTTTCCCTTTCTAGTTATAATATATGGTTTTAACAGTGTAACAAATTAGTAAGTTATACTGGTGAACTATTTTGAGGCACACCTCTGGCTCTCTGAAGGCACACCAGGGTGACCCGACACACCCTTTGAGATACTCTGATATATGGAACCTTTGATATACTGGTAGAAGTCACTTTTTATCCCAGTTGCCCCTAGGTGGCGATGTTTGTCCATATGATTTTCAGCAAGTTGTATTTGTGTTGATCGTGTATTTCCTGCACGCTGTATAATTCTCACAATCAGGCATATTGTCCAGCAATATGCCCCATATTTCCTATTATTTCCTGCCAGGAGACACAGCACAGTGGGTAACAAGGTTGGTTGTTATTTGTCCTTGTACCTCATAGCTATTCTGCTTTTTCATGTTGTAAAGCAAGAAGCGAATATTAATCTTCTCATGGTAATTTTACGGTTGGTCTTGAAGCAGATTCCGACCCTGCCAAGACACAACATGGAACAGTCAAGAGAAAAGTCGCTGTGTATCACTCACAAGGTTTATAGCTTTTAAAGACCTTCCCAAAAGTACTTACTAGCCTTTGTTCCCTCACCGCATTCTGCAGCATGGAAGACAAGCAGAAGGGGTTTGACCGATGTCTTAGCCAATCACAGGAGCGGATGTCGGAATTAGTAGCCCTCGTAGTGTATTTAATATAGTATTTGAGGTTGAATAAAGACATATGTCCATCCAGGCCAACCCATCTAGCAATATCCTCATTTCCTGCCTAACTGTTGATTTACCATCTGGGTATATCATTGTCTTTCCTGCTGTATATTAAGACACACAACTTTCTGCCATGTACAATGCTGTTTTGACACCTTACTCTGGGTGTTCCTATAACACCTCTTAGCCACTATCCAATCACGCCCTTAACACATAGCTGTGATACGCTAATTGGGATTTTCCAGGGTACATAATTGCCAAAGATTCTTGTACAAGTCATTCTGAATTGAGAAAGCCAGTCGGATGACTAGCAAAACGTCTTCAAGAACTAAACTTCAAGTCCAGTTGATCTAATTGAATACAACAGATATACGATAACCTGGATGAATGAGAACATTCACAAGCATATTTCAAATCACTTTGGGGAGAAAACCCTCAAACTTGTATGGCAATATGAAAAGACAGCAAGGAAATTGGCAGACTACAGAAACCACCTGCGATTTAACCTCCTATGTAGACAACAAAGGTTAGTACCATGCAGCATACGTCTGGATTCCACAGTTAAAGGCATCAGAGCCAAACAGATACTGCAAAAGGCTCAAACACAGCTCCTAAATGAACGGGTACGACAGACACATTTTACAGTCGATGCTTTAATGCACAACATTAGTCAACTAGAACAGAACCTGGCCTCACAGCTGCCTGTGGCCATCTGGGAAAGAGTGATGGAGTTCACCAAACAAGAACAGCTTTCTCAGCACTGTAAAGGCAAACAAAGGCAACAGAACAAGTTCTCTAATCTGTCATCCCAGAACACCCCCAAAGGAGAACAACTACCTTGGATACAAAAGGAGGGAAGTGTCACTTCATCAAACAAGGAGGAATGGGTGGGAAACTTGTCTAACAGGACTCTGACCCAGCCAGAAATGGAAGTCCTTGCTAAGGGCTTGAATTTTGCCATCACTCCTAAAGCCATCCCTGTGGTGGATATTATAGCAGCCACAGAAGCCTCAATTCACAATAATAAGGTACCACAAAGTGAGGCAGAACAACTTGGCCTTAAGGTATCTGCAGCCTTAGCCAGTGCTAAACCTCCTTCATCTAACCTGACCACACAGGAAAGAAGAGCCTTAACATCCCTCAAACAGGATTCCAGTATCACCATTCACCGGCAGACAAGGGAAGATGCACAGTGGTACGCAACACCTCAGACTACCATGATAAGGTGACCATGCTCCTGGCCGATAACAACACATATGAGGCTTTAACAAGAGATCCCACCAGCCGTTACAAGAAAAGCGTCATAGACTTACTACAACAGCTTCAAAAGGATAAAGCCATTGATCGAGCAATGTATCATCGCCTGTACCCTGGTAAGGCACATCCATGCATATATGGTCTCCCAAAGATACATAAGGAAGGGGCACCACTAAGACCTATAGTCAGCAGCATCGACTCTGTAACATACAAGGTAGCAAAATACCTAGCCAACATCTAAGGACCATTGGTGGGAAGCTGTAAGCATCAGATCCAGAACTCTCAGGATTTCACCAACAAGATTGAAGATATAGTACTTGGTGCAGAAGAAACTATGGTGTCCTATGATGTGACATCTCTCTTCACCTGTATACCCACCAAGGAGGCTGTTGACATGGTGAGAAAACGGCTAGGCCAAGACTGCAGTCTTACCAGCAGAACTGATCTCAACCCAGAACAGGTGTGTTCCTTACTGGACTTGTGCCTGAATACCACCTATTTCAAATACAGGGATAAGTTCTATAAGCAAAAACACGGATGTGCTATGGGATCTTCACTTTCACCCATTGTGGCCAACCTTTACATGGAGGAGGTAGAAAAACAGGCTCTTAATACCTTTAAGGGCATATCACCCAGCCACTGGTTCAGATATGTGGATGACACCTGGGTTAAAATTCATCAGAAGGAAGTACAAGCTTTCACAGAACACATCAATGCGGTAGACCAAAACATCAAATTTACAAGGGAAGAGGTACAAAACAACAAACTGGCTTTCTTGGACTGCTTGGTAGAAATTGAAGAAAAGAAAAATGGTAAACTGGAAGTAGAGGCTTACAGAAAACCAACACACACAGATCAGTATTTGATGTTTGACTCCCACCACCCTTTAGATCACAAGCTGGGTGTCATCAGAACCCTGCAACACAGAGCTGATAACATCCCCACTAGCACAGAGGCGAAGGCTAAAGAAATGAAACATCTCAAAGGAGCCCTTAAAACTTGTGGATATCCAGACTGGGCCTTTGTCAAAAGAAGTAGAAGGAAAATATCTGTTGTATTCAATTAGATCAACTGGACTTGAAATGTAGTTCTTGAAGACGTTTCGCTAGTCATCCGACTGGCTTTCTCAATTCAGAATGACTTGTACAAGAATCTGTGGCAATTATGTACCCTGGAAAATCCCAATTAGCATATCACAGCCAGGTGTTAAGGGTGTGATTAGATAGTGGCTAAGAGGTGTTATAGGAACGCCCAGAGTAAGGTGTTAAAACAGCATTGTACATGGCAGACAGTTGTTGTTGAACCCCCCCACCTCTATTTAGGCATGTACAATGCTGTTTTAACACCTTACTCTGGCGTTCCTATAACACCTCTTAGCCACTATCTAATCACACCCTTAACACCTGGCTGTGATATGCTAATTAGATTTTCCAGGGTACATAATTGCCACAGATTCTTGTACAAGTCATTCTGAATTGAGAAAGCCAGTCGGATGACTAGCGAAACGTCTTCAAGAACTACATTTCAAGTCCAGTTGATCTAATTGAATACAACAGATATACCATGACCTGGATGAATGAGAACCTTCACAAGCAAGTAGAAGGAAAGAAAAGAACACGAATACCAACAGTGAAGGAGAAAAGCAAGACAGGAGAAAGAACATGGTCATCCCATATGTAGCAGGGGTCTCCGAGAAATTAAGAAGAATTTTCAAAAAACACCGTATCCCTGTCTGCTTTAAACCAAACAACACACTGAGGCAGCAATTGGTACATCTGAAAGACCCAATACCGAAACACAAGAAAAGCGACATCATATACACAGTGCAGTGCAGTGAAGAATGCTCTGATTTGTATGTGGGGGAGACCAAACAGCAACTGCATCAACGTATGGCCCAGCACAGAAGAGCCAATACCTCGGGTCAGGACTCAGCCGCGTACCTGCATCTTAAGGATAAAGGACATACCTTTGAAGATTGTAATGTTAACATATTGGCAAAGGAACGTGACTGGTTCAAGAGAGGTGTTAAGGAGGCCATTTATGTGAAAATAAAGAAACTAAGCCTAAATAGAGGTGGGAGGGTTCGACACCAACTGTCTGCCATGTACAAGGCTGTTTTGACACCTTACTTTGGGCGTTCCTATAACACCTCTTAGCCACTATCCAATCACGCCCTTAACACTTGGCTGTGATATGCTAATTGGGATTTTCCAGGGTACATAATTGCCAAAGATTCTTGTACAAGTCATTCTGAATTGAGAAAGCCAGTCAGATGACTAGCGAAACGTCTTCAAGAACTAAACTTCAAGTCCAGTTGATCTAATTGAATACAACAGATATACCATGACCTGGATGAATGAGAACCTTCACAAGCATAAAGACACACAATATAATGGTAGTCAGCCTCGTAAAGACTTTTAATAACTGAAGGCCACATCACAGTTAATGGATATTAACAAACCAAGTCTGGTCGTCCCTTTACACCCAAGTGACCAACTCATGTAGTTCAATAGGTGTAACCAAAATCAGATCCATTACATAATTATTATAAACCTGTCATTGGGATTAATGCATATTAAAGGATGAACAAAGGCTGTATTAGTGGCCCTCCCACTGGCACACCCACTGTCCCCCTAATATGTAACCATTAACATTGCTTCCCCACTACAAAGGTGGATGTTACACAGACTGGGCCCTCCAGCCCTTGAGATTATTTAATGCTGAGATTTGTAATTAATAAACAATATTCAATTTGTGACATAACCAAAGTTTACTGCATGGAGGAGGAAATTGCTGGGAAAGTGGGAGCTGCCATATGGTTTCCTCTGTATATATACACGGGTGGGAGTTGCCATATTGTTATCCTGCACAAATTTTTTTGGTGATTAGCTATAAAGTTTACTTTAACTGAATATGATCTATTCACGTCTATAAAAGCAGACTGGTCAGTTCATGTCCACCTTTAAAAATAACAATTATTTACTTGACATTTATTTGCCCCTAACCCTGCTATTTTTAGCACTTTATTATGTGTATTTCAACTAAATGATAATTGTTGTCCTTGTTCTCTCCCTTTTTGGCAGATTTCTCCTCCCCTTGCTCAATTTTAGGAGAATGCGCATGTGCAAAGAAGGCAGCATGTGATATGGCAGTCAGTCATTGGTTGTGATGTCAGCAGTCACAGCCTTGATTGACTGCATGAAGGGTAAAGCTAGCTTACTCTGCCAGTATGGAGGCCATGGGCGTGTTTAGGGGGATTCCTGGTGCCTGGAATCCCCCTTTCTTTCTGCTCAGTGCAGTCTGCTGTTCTACTTCTCCTGGTGTCCATAGACTGTTACATAGATTGTTACATTGTTAATTGAGCTGTGAGTGAAAAGCAGCATTTGTTTTGTTTTAAAAATGTATCCAGTCTGCCCTGAGATTGACAGCAGCATAGAGATCTGTATCAACATTAACCCTGCAGCTGCCTGGTCATTGCTGAGACTGGGTTTATATACATTACTTACTGTACCTACTGCACTGTGATGGAGTTAGTGAGCAGGAAGAGGGACATTGAGAAATCCTGGAGGTGGATGTATAGTGACAGACAACATTGCATTATATTATATATAATACATAAGTGTGATAATTTATAATGGGAGCTGCAGTTGTATATATCCTTATAAAAATCACTCAGCTATGTCACTAAGTGACTTATTTCTTATATTTCTTGTATCCCACTACCTCGGAGTTCCCTGTCCTGTATTAAAGCACTCGGCCAACGGCCTCGTGCTTCTATATGGTCAGGGAACTCCTCGGTGGTGTATTATCCTTATATTACACTGTAAGGGGTGCATTATCCCTTATATATTATACTAGCAGTTGTACCCAGCATTGCCCGTGTACACATGTGGGTACAGTATTTTTTACGTGCAGGTGTGTGTTTGGCTTAGATGGGAGAGACAGGCGGAAAAAGAAGTGCACAGTTGGTAATGTACATCATGTATTTAATAGTTATGAGTTGAGGAGGTGACATTGCTTGAGGGACGTATAGCACATGTTTATTGCAAAACCTTATATACAACGTTATCAGTATTTTCACTTGGAGCGTAAATATATAAATGTTGTGGTGAACCTAATCGTGAACATGCTACATGGAATTTGCAATTGGGAAAACGTGTTTACTACAACTGAATATCACAGCACTTGAGTTACTGACAGGCGTCAGTGTCTCTGAAGCATGTGACATTCAGCTCTTTGTCTGTGTTGTTAAAGTCGGGCTTCATTCTGTTACGCTGTCTGAGCATTGTGTGTTTTTATTAAGTGTGCTAAATTTTTTGCACATTTGTTAGCAGTATGTCACCTTGTTTGCACTTTAACACTTTATACTTGCTCAAGGACCACTTTATATTGGCTATTAGATCCCAATCAATAAAGTTACTTTCTGGTCCGAATTGAAAGTGCCATGATGTCTTTGTTCTTTTATGTTAAAATAAAGAAACCAAGCCTAAATAGAGGTGGGGGGGGTTCGACACCAACTGTCTGCCATGTACAATGCTGTTTTGACACCTTACCCTGGGCATTCCTATAACACCTCTTAGCCACTATCCAATCATGCCCTTAACACCTGGCTGTGATATGCTAATTGGGATTTTCCAGGGTACATAATTGCCACAGATTCTTGTACAAGTCATTCTGAATTGAGAAAGCCAGTCGGATGACTAGCGAAGACACACAATATAATGGTAGTCAGCCTCGTAAAGATTAATTGAATACAACAGATATACCCTCTTATCTTAAGGACACCTTTGATGTGTTACGATGTTTGGATTCAATCCAAGTTAAAGAAAGTACCATCTTGATTGGCCTTGATGTGGAGGCACTTTACCCCTCTATTCCCCATAAACGGGGTCTAAACTGTTGTTTAGTATATAAGATATAGATCATTTAATAATATTATATATATTCTATACTTGCCACAGTTATTCCCTTTACTTTTGTTATAAAATGGCTGGGTACACACAAACAGATTTATTGGGCCAACAAACTTATATTTCCATGTATTGGTCAGTCCAAAAAATCTGAGGTGATTTCAGCTGCGGCGGTAAATCTGGGCAATCTGACATATCGGTAAATCACCACCGAATGTGTCGTCCATTTGCTGCGAACGACAGTGCTTCGTCTCGGCTGATCGGCGAACACTCAGAAAAAAATATTTGGCAGTGTGTACCTAGATTAACGTTCTGTATTACTGAGAAATCCAAATTTGCACTACATTATCTTTAATGTCTTTCAAAAAGCTGTGACACTCATGGTGGATATGACAGAATGACCTATCCATTCTACTCCCTTTACTACAGTACAGGGAGCAGATAACATCAGATCATGTATGGGCACATTGAACAATCATTCTGTATAAAGAATATATGGAACAATCACTCTTGTTTATATATAATGTAAATAATATATATTTAATGTTGACAGTCCCCTTCAGGATTTCTTATTGTCCCCTATTCCTGCTCACTAAGCTCAATCTCAGTGGAGTAGATCAGTGGCGTAACTAGGAATCACTGGGCCCCCCAGCAAAACTATGATGGGGCCCCTATCCATGCTTCATTCACAGTGGTTTTCTAGCAGGAGGTTATACCTCTCATAATAAAAATAAGAAGATGGGGTCCCCTTGGCTCCCGGGCCCCCCTTCGGCTGCTCCCCCTGCTCCCCTCTAGTTACGCCACTGGAGTAGATAAAGTTAAATACTGTATATAAACCCAGTGTAAGCAATCACCTCAGGCAGCTGCAGGGTTAATGGTGATACAGTTTTTTATGCTGCCGTCAATCACAGGGCAGACTGGATACATATTTGGAACAGTAAAATGCTGCTTCTCACTAGGGATGGACTAGAACTCGAGCCCGAGTTCAGGGCCGAACTTTATGAGTTCGGACGAACTCAAACTATTCGAAATAGCTCGATTTTCCGGACTCGCGGGACTATTTTAGAAAGTCATCGAACATTCGAGAATTCTCGAATGTACAAGGATTTTCAAATGCTCGGCAGGCCTCAAATGGCCACTTCCGAAAAACCCCGAATGCCCGGAGATTCCCAAAAACGGCCGCTCACGGATTGCCGAAAGGCCAACAATCCTGCGGTCGAATGTTCGGGGACCCCCCTCCCTGGCCCTATCAGGGCCCTTGTGTCACTAATAAGTGCCCTTGCGGCCCTTTGGGGCTTAAGGGGTCCCACAGCTCAGACCGGGACCCCCCTCCCCGGCCCTCGTAAGGGCCCTTGCAGAACTGATAAATGCCTTTGTTGGGGGTCCCGCAGCTCAAACCAGGACTCCTGTTAGCTCTTAAAAGAGCCCTTGGGCGGCGTCTTCTGTCTTCCATCAGTTGGAGGCCACCCACCCCGAGATGTACCCCTGCGGCCGGCAGGGGTACTTCTGACACCGGTGACCTCAACGAGGCCGATGTTACTGGTGTCTTGATCCGACGTCTTCTTTCTTCTGCGATCTACTGCAATGACTTCTGAGCTCCGCGGAGGTTTGCACCTCTTTATATAGGTTTGCAGAAAACCCTAATCCGTTTCTAATTGGTCAATTTTTCAATGCTTGGTTTACATGGTTTACATTAACCAATCAGATTTTCCGATTTTCTAAAAGCAGCACGCGGAAACCGGAAGTAGCGCGCTTATATGCTACCTCCAGTTTTTATGCTGTTCCCTGTGCACGGACATGTTCCCCAGACCATCTCCTAGTTTACCCTGCTATATTTCGGAAGGTTCATTCAAATTTCTGAACTATTTACCCCCCGTTGACTTTAATGGGTCTGTTTTCAGACTTTTCTAGAAGTTTGAAAGTTGGAAAACGGACCGAACTTTCGAAAGTTTGGCCATCTCTACTTCTCACTCACAGCCCCATTAACAATGTAACAATCTATATAACAATCTATGGAACAGTCTATGGACACCAGGAAACGTAGAACAGCAGACAGCACTAAGCAGGCAGAAAGGGGGGATTCCAGGCACCAGTAATCCCCCCAAACACGCCCCTAAGCTGTCTCACTGTTTGGGGTATGGAAAAAGTGCTACCTCCTGGGTCGCTTTTTTGTAGTGTAGGGCTCCCCTAGCCCCAACCACCATAGTTATTTGTGCAGAAACTACCCCAAACTGTACTTACATTACCTGTTTCACCCGACATTTTGGATAGCCGGAAGCTGTGTCCGTGATTGGCTGCCTCTCAGCCAATCACGGACGTGGCTGCTGGTTCGGCCCCTTGCTTGCAGTTTCATACAAGCAGAGGGCCGAGACTGAACGTTGGAGGAAAGAGGCAATGTAAGTAATGATCGGGGGAGATTCTGCACAAATAACTATAGCGGTTGGGGCTGGGGGAGGGAGCCCTACACTACAGCGCAATATGAAAAAAAATGTTGGCATGCCCTTTAAAAATACTGTTGCTATATTTTTTGTACCTATGCCCCTCCAGAGCCTAGCTTTGTGCCTTGAAAGTTGCTGACATCTTGTTACTGGTTTGCTGAATGTTAAGCTCCGCCCCTCTGAGATTTCCTCTGCTTTCTTCTGCTTGAGCCTCAATCGATAATGCCTGTGAGTTCCGTGCACTCTCCTGCTTGAGCCACAAACAGTAAGGTCTGTGTGTTCTGTGTACGTGCATGTGCACGAAACTCACAGGCATTATCGATTGAGGCTCAAGCAGGAGAAGGTAGAGAAAACCTCAGAGGAGCAGAGATTAACATTCAGCAAACCAGTAACAAGAAACTTATCCTTTAAGTATAAAATTGGCCGTTCCAAATAAATATATTTTACCTAACTAAATAAGTGCTATAACAAACTTGGATATTTCTTATGTGATTACAGTTAAGTGGAATATTCCCTATAGTCCTCCCTAAAATGCCTGGAGAGGGAGAAGGTACAGATTTTGATGATTGAGGATTTGTGTGCTGTGGGGATAACCATTCCAAATAAGACATAGGACTTGAAGAAACAGTTGAAGAAATTTCAGAGGTTGGGTTGGAAAGTGGTGAATGAGATGGATGTTGCCACTGTTGTTGCATATTCTGAAAGGATGACTGCTGTTGACTCTGTGGATATCACTGAGAAGATGGTGCTTGGTAAGAATGCTATTGTGGGAAGAACTGTGAACTTCCACAATGCAGGTGCAGTTCCTGTGTGGTGGGGTAGATATTTGGTGTCTGTGGTCTTGACTGCATAGGCGATATTTGATGCCTGTTCTGTGATGATTGATGATGCCGCCTTGACTGCATTGGTGCTTCTTCTTGTGGATGATTGGAAGGCATTGTTGGTAGGTGCAGTCTTGATGGAGCAGAAGGTAATATTGGGTACCCATGAGAGTAAGAATTAAGATGATGAGGGGATTCATAGGGTGAAACGAATCATGCTCTGCGGATCTTAGTGGAAATGATTAATGCTCTGGTGATTTCTGTGTAATTGATGGCCTCCATCAAAGCAAATGTTAGAGAAAACCACTTCTCATCCTGTTCTTTATCAAGTAGTGTCACCAAACTCATAGCAAATGTGTGAGATCTTTGTGAACCAACCACTTTAAGATCTTTCATTTCCTTTCTTTGTTCTTTTTTCTCTAAGACAGTCATCACATCATGTATCGTGGAAATCAATGGGTCTTCCTTGTTTTGCCTTTGCGCCTTCTACCAAATGAAAATCTATAAATTAACTCTTCTGCTGAAGCCAGAGCTCTTAAATTTGTCTTTCACAGACCTCCAGCGTTTCTTTATATCTTGAACTATAAAAAGAAAAACATTTATCTGCATAATGTATATAATGTATATAAAACACACAAAACATGGTCCATGAATGGGAAAAAGCACAAAAAGAAATACATTTGTCCTACACTATTACAGAAACCTTCTGCTTTTCAGTTACATTGCCATACTACTGACATCATGAAGGTTTGATTATTTTTATTAATTAATTGCCTACTTTAATGATATATATATATATATATATATATATATATATATACATTTCTTGTCCTTTTGCTTGTCTTTTATTGTGGCCCAGACATCCTCAAAGAGTTCACTTGCTATATTCTTCCAAATCGGCTTAGTCTAATGAGCGTCTCTATATCTGGTATAGCCACAAAGGAAGTGATATCTCAGGAAGTAGCTGATGTTCTTGAAAATAGCGCACAATATTGCATATACATTGCATTTGCATGCAATGTATATGTGCTCTCATTGACTTGCGCATCTGTTCAATGATTAAAAAAAACTCAAAAATGGTGATTGAATGCACTCTCAAAACGCAAAAAAATGCAGAGCAATACATCAGGTATAGTGGGGCTTAGATCCCGCAATTTACATTATAAAGTGGCTTCACTAGCAAAGCGCAAGCGGAGAGGCGAACGCGATTGGATCACAAAACGCTCATGACAACCTATAGTGGGGCCTAGCCCTAAGACTCCCAATGTGAACTCCTGTACTATATTAATCACCACATGTCAATTGATGGTTATATTTCTATATTTCAAGCAAATCATTTATTGATCATAAAGACTGTCGAAATAACTTTGACAATGGCCAATTACCCCCCAAAACTAAATTTGCCCCCACTACTGGCCCCACAGTGCATTGTTTAAAAATCCTTACCTTAACTCTCTGCTCTAAATAGTTCACCTGCAATGTCTGTCCAAAGTGAAGAGCAGGAGCCTGGCTGTGAGTGAAGGTCTCTGCCTCTTTCCTTTCCCCTGAGAGGTTTCTGGCTTGCCCACTGCAGCCCTTCCCCCCCTCCCTCTCGATCCCTGTTTGCTGCCTGGTACCCTAGCTTGAAATACTTTTGCTGTAGTGTAGTAATAGCACAAACCACAATGCAGGTTGATAAAAGGTATGTTGAAGTCTCAATCCCTGTTCATAGATGTTTCTCCAGTTTTTCCATAGAGGGATCATTGTTTAATACAATGGTCTTTATATCACTGTGCATAGTGATTACAGTGTTCCCCAGCATCAGCTGTGTATTGCACTGTTAGATCTTTGTTTAAAGGGTATCTCTCCCTCTCATATCAACTTTTGCTGTAGTGTAGTAGATCCTATCCCACCCCCAACCGCATATCGGTAATGTACTTGCAGAGCCTCGTACCCCCAGGGTTCTGCATTGCCGGCAGCTGTGTCTGTGAATGGCTGTCTCTCAGCCAATCATGGACGTGGCTGCTGGTCTGGCACTCTGCTTGCAATTTCCTGCAAGCAGAGAACCGCGTCTAAAGGTTCGTACACACATGCGATCACGGGTCACGACCCGATAATCGGCCCGTGTATGGGTCAGTGGGCCGAAAATATCTGCTGGTGTGTGACAACCGGCCACGATCGAGCTCGATTGTTCGTTAGTCTGGATTGGATGAAAGAACGTTCGGACATGTCGGTAAATTCCGATCAATCGTGCTGTTCACCAATGGGACCACACGATCGATCATTCGCAAATCCAGCCACGCCCGAATTTGCCGTGACCGACGGACATTTGTCCTGGCCGAGTGCTCTGTCGGGACGATTAGTACCTCCGTGTGTACCCAGCCTACAAGTATCCTGAAGATCTATCTTCAGAAGCCAATCCTGCTTTCTTAGATAAGGTAAAATAGACTTTCGAGTCTACGTTTTTAATTTTTTTTTATTTTTAGAAAAAAAATAGAAATGGCAAATTTAGGATAGCTTTAAAGTGAACCAAAAGTTGCGTTACTAGAAAGTAACGTATTTACCTTGAGTTCCAATTTTTTTTGTACAGGCTAAATAACTTCTTTTTACACGTTTTTACTGTTGGTACACTTGTTGAGTGATTTTTACTGTTGGTACATTTGACCTAATGAAATTGTTTGGTATAAAGGACTTAAAAATGTTTTCCCCAGACAGTACTATCTAGATTGAGTTAGAGATGGAGACTCTCTCCTATGGAATCTTTTCGCTTTATTAGCCACCTTTTTCAGCAGTTTCTAGTTATGGCCTTTTCTAATTTTTTTTTACCAAAAAGCAAATCACCCTAAAAGAGAAGATTAAGCAGGTTAAATTTAAATTTTTTAGACAGTCTGCCACTGTTTCAGTTAAAGAAGAGACATAGCCATAGATCTAGCAGTGGCAGACCTTAATTCTGATGCCAGCCTGACATCCCTCAAGGCATTAATAATGTCCTGTCTATCAGTACCCTTCTGAATCGTCTGTTCAATACAGTATCTTTAAGCAAAATGGTTGATGCCTAGTCAAATTAAATGTTGCAGTGGCTGGTCTTAAAGCTTCTCCTGACACTAGATATTATCTTTTAAGTGCAGAGTATTGTTTCTTATCCACAGGTTTTCTTAAGACTGCTTCATGGTTTTCTTTGCCAATCTAGACATTACCAGCCGAAATAGTAGAAGGACCAGGTACAGGATCATGGGTTGCTGCTTGAACAAAGCTAGCTGAAGGCTCCTGGAATAAAGGTATACAAGCCAATAAAGATTATTTAACTTGAGTAATCATACAATCCAGCATTTCAGACATAGATTCTTTAACCCACATGGATATTTGTTGCTTTTGCTGATTTTCATCTACAAAGTAAAGAAAATTTTCACAAAAGGTTTTGTTGCGAACAGAAGGATTTTCAGAAATCATTCTCTTCAATATTGTTTCTCTAGAGAAAAAAGTCTCCACTTTCCCCCCTTTATAAAGAAAAACAGACTCACCATAAGATGTTAACCCCTGGATCTAGACCAAGAATGTGAATGATGCCCTCTGGAGCTCATGTCTTACAAAATAAACATTCTCTCTCACAGGTGGTTCAAGCTCTTACTAGAAAAGGTTCTCAGTTGGATCTGGTAATGTCTAATGACAGAGCAGAACAGGCCTTTAGGAACTATAAAAACTGTAACAAGGATTGTAAAAAAAGTAATTTTATACTAATTTTTTTTAATTAATATTAATTAATATTAACTAAAATAAATGGTAAGTTAGGATATCTGAACAAAGCAAGACTAACCCTAATCATTTTTTTCAAGTATATTTATAGTAAGAAGATGGGGATTGAAAATGTGGGGACATTAATTAATGGGGATAATACAGTTACAGAGGATGCCGATAAAGCAAATGTCTTGAAAAAGGTTTTTTCTGTATACACTATAGTACAGATAGCATAGAGTATTGTAGCAATAATGGTATAATGGATACAATTGCAGTTTGGCTAACTGAAAATATGGTTCAGAAACAGATAAATAAGGTTAAAGGCTAACTGTGGTCTCCATACAATTGCCCGGGAGTATCATCAACAAAACCCTGACCGAATGTCAGCTTCAGCTGACAAAGTGAGTTGCTGTCACTGCAATGGCGTGTGTGTATAAGTCGTAAGGCATGAAGGACAGAGCAGTGGTACAACAAACAATAATGTAGCACATCTAAAGTAAAGAGAAAAACTTCTTTATTCCACCAGGTGCATCAGTCACAACGTTTCAGGAGGGAGTTTCCATTTCATCAGGTGCTAATGCGGAGCAATGGTTCTGGTGATGTTAAAGCTCACAGCGCTAGCTGGAAACACCATTCTTTATACTGCTATAAGTTTGCATAGATTGCAGCTAGGAGTATGATCCTAGAATCATTTTAAAGGTAGAAATGTGCTCTTTTTAACAAGAAGATCACTGTTACTACTCTGAGTGTCATTTAACCCCACAAAGGGATTATGAATAATGGTATCATTATTTTTTTCATTTATCTCACCTTACTAGCAGTGTTTAGCAGCATGACAGCTTCCATATATACCAACTCACAGGTACCCACAGGTTTAATAAAGATTCTTGGTTTAGACCATTAAATAGAGGTTTTATTGCTCTCTGGTCCTTCCCCATTTGTTTGTTCTTCGGATAAGCCTAGCCCTGGTCCTGAAGGTTATCTGGATCAAAGTCAAAAGAAGGCCATAATGGCAGTACAGGCCACAGACAGCTGGCACCCTAGAAGGCACATTTGTACATATATTTTATAGGTTAATATTACCAGGGAAACCAATGTTATTAAACTTCTTGGTCATACAAAATTCTATAAATATCATGTTTGGTGTCCATGAACTGGGGAAAACTAGCAGACCACAAACCTGTTAATATTTTGTGTGTGGTATGTATGGTGCGCATAGTGCAAGATCCACCTTCCAAGGGGACAGACACATCCCTCTAGGGACCAAACCACTTCCATTTTCAGGATAGTGCATAAAACTAGGGCCAGAGGCCCGGCCCATTGCTCTCCAATTTAACATCAAACCAAGGAACATAACTAGCCATTTGGGAGGGCCATATATTGGATTATCATTTTGGACTTGGTAATCTAAATGGAAAAAAGTTTTGTATGGACTTTAATCCCAGACTGATCAGACGCCAATTGACCTTAAGTATCTTCTTCTTTAATCCCCTTTATTCTGAACTGTGTGCTACCTTTAATGTTCAATTATTTTTCATTGCCCTTTACAGCCTGGTGTAAATTTAACTTTATTGGTGGGGATGATACAGAAATGATTGGTACAGGAACAGTTCCGTGAGTATATTTCAATTACTGACCTTATAAGTAGTAATCAGCATAGATTTAGGAGGAACAGATCTTGTCAAACAAACTTGCAGGCATTTTATGAGGAAGTGTGTTTACACTCTGGCATAACAGTAGATGTGGTATACTTTAAAATCTGCAGAGGATGTGCAATTAATGCAGGTAGATCTAGATAGATGGTCACATTTGGTTGTTAAGTGGCAGATGAGATTCAATGTTAATAAATGTAAGGTGATGCATTTTGGGCTTAAAAATCCTTGTGTTGCATTTACTATAAATGGTTCTGTTTATGGATATGTAAATCTTCGTTGGAAAAGTATCTTGGAGAAAATGTAGCAAGCAGTGCCAGGCAGCAACAGATAGAGCCAGCAGAATATTGTCTTGTATAAAGAGGGGTATGGATTCAAGGAAGGAAATAGTGTTCTCATTTTTTACAAAGCACTTGTAGGGCCTTATTTGCAATATGTGGTGCATTTTTGGAATCCTATGTACAAAAAGGACATCTTAAAAATGGAAAAGGTTCAGAAAAGGGCAACTAAATAAATAAGGGGACTGGGGGAACTTACATTTGAAGACAGATTGGATGTTACAATTATGCTAGAACAAGGTTCTTGCTTGAGGGATGTCATCACTTTAAAATACATTAATGGGCCATAAAATAAACTATCTGGTACATTGTTTACCAACAGAACATGTCAGAGGACACGCAAACATCCCTTAAGACTGAAAGTTTAGTCTTCAAGTATGGAAAGGGTTTTCCACTGTGAAAACTATGGAACTGTCTTCCATTAGAAGTGGTAATTGCAGGTTCATTGGATAATTGAAAAAAAAATCTGGATGAGTTTCTAAAAATAAAGAAAGTTGCATGTTACTGGTATTCATACCTAGAGTTGGAGTTGATCCATGTCTATTTCTGATTGCCACTTAAGAGTCAAGTAGGAATTTTTTTCATACTGTTTTTTTTGCCTTCCTCTGGATCAACTGTTAAGCAGAAAATGTGAGTATTGCTGAGTAGGTTGGACTAGATGGACACACCGCCTCTGGGCCCACCTAAAATCTGCAATGCACAGCTGTGAGTGATTCAGGTATGCACATCACTTAGAATTTCTCCATCTAATGGGGGGAACTCTCCCCATGGCATTTTTATTATTATTATTGTGGATTTATATAGCAACAACGCTTTACAATTACATGGATACATAACACATCAGACCCTGCCCCAAAGAGCTTACAATCTAAGCACATTTATTGACAGATACAACCTATCAGTATACCTTTATGATTGTGGGGGAAACCGGAGTGCTCAGAGGAAACCCACGCAAGCACGGGGATAACATACAAACTCCTTACAGATGTAAGTGCCAGAAGTGCCAATGACTCTCATTGCGGACCTAATGTATAGCAATGCATCATTTAAGACTCTAACTAAGCTGCTCTCAGCCCAATGCACAGAGAGCCAGTATCAGCAACCTGGTGCAAACAGCAGGCGATGCTATATGGTGATATCGGCTTTTGGCGCATCGCTAACTGCTATTTTCCAATTTCGGCACTTTTAACACCAGGTATTAGCTGGCATTTAAAGTGTTGCAACAGAATGTCATTTTTCGGCATATAACTTCACTTGCGGCGGCTGCATGGTTAACTTCTGGGTTAGCCACGCAGCCGCCGCAATGAAGGAGTTTAAGTCGCGCTAACCAATATATCAGGAGCGGTGCGCCTGTTAGTGCATCACCATGTATATATTGAATTATCCAGATGTCTAAGACAATGTAGAGGAGTAGGGTTTTTTACAGGGGCATTTTTGGGCTTTAATCTTTGCCACCACACTTCTCCTTTAATCAGTTCACATGTATGTAACTCAGGTATTTTAACTTTGGGACTGGATTATGTTAATTTGGATTGAATGGTACCCTTGCACACCTATTTTTCCAACGCACTGTGTGTGCCGCTATACAATAATGCAGGGGGACATCGCACCAGTAATACCTTTATCATATAAAGGTATTATTAAATTCTGCTTTATAACTTGTTATTATATTCCCCTTATAATCATTACAGGTAGTTTGGTAACAAGCCAGATCCTTTGCTAGGATGTCTTTGGGATACATGTTCTAAATATCCTATTTTTTTTTTTTTATATTTTCTTTTTTTTTGATTGGCTGCTGTGGGTTACAAAATGAAAATAACTTATCGTCTCAGGCTTTTTGAATACAGAAATCATTATTTGAATTTATTCACAATCCTGTATAGCGAGAGACTGAGAGTGAACAATTAAATTAAAATATAAAAATAAGAAAAAGCAAGTGAACTTAGAAAAAAGAAACCAATTTTAAACACCAACTACTACGTACATTGCTTTTGGAATAGGGAACTGTTTTTACCTTCACATAGTAATGTTCACACATTAAGCATATTTGAAAATAAAATATGGTGCTTTAATTAAATTTACGTTTGCATGGATTTTGCTGCATTCTGGGAAGTGTAGAACATTTTCCCTCCACTAGATATGGAATGTACCCATATGAAACACACTAGTGTTGAACCATCTATTATTATTTGAATCTAACAAATGAGTTGTTTTTTTTTTTGTTGTTTTTTAAAAAAGGTGTTCAGACTTTGCACCCTTTCACTCACCTGATAAGGAACCAAATTTCCCACTGGTTGGTCCTATTGTACTGCCAGGTTAATTTGTTAGAAATGATACATAACTTGTATACAGTAAAAGGTAATGTGACTTTTTATATTATTAGATGTTATAATACAGCATAACCCTTAAGAGGAAACATTAAACTCAATGAATACATTTTATTTTTTTAGCTGGACAGTTAATGAAATAGTTCCTGCGCTTATGGATTCCACTTTATTGTACTTCAAGAAACGATAATCCAGCAAATGTGTGTGTTTAACATTCAAACATTCAGCAATTTTATAATTCATGAAGGGAGAAACATTAACAAGACATTAAAGTACTTCCAGGTTAAAAAGGTTCAAACACTAAAAAATGTCTTCACTGGATGCCTTCCTAGGCATCGGCACTGAAGGTAGCCCATACGTTTAGGATTGTTCAATAGTCAATAATTTTAGTTTTTTAAAACTGTTTTACATATCAATTACATATAGGATTATTTTTTATAATATTGTTAACAAATTTTAACCCCTAGATCACCCTTTTCATTGATTGATGATATCTGGGTACAAGGGGATTCCTTCATTGCTATAAAAAGCAAAAAGACAAGAACATCTACTCAGTGTTATGCTTTGTCATGATCCAGTCATTTAGTGATTCTAAACAAGTGTCTGTACTACAGCACAGTAAGGCTACAGTCTTCAAGGAGCATAGTGCTCTGCATACACCCTACAGCTTGATCTTGCTTTAGAGAATCAGTGATATTTGCCATTGTCTGCCCAGTACCTCCACTCTCTCTCTGGCCGTAGGAGCCACTGCTGTTTTTAGCAGACACAGCCTGCCCTCGATAAACCTGTGCTTGATACTCACAGATACCAAATTTGCTGAGGAGGATGAAGACATCTCTTCGGAAAGCCTTGGTAAATATGACATAGAGGAAAGGGTTAGCACATGAATTCAGTGGATAGAAAAGAACCAACAGAATCTTAGAATTGGAAACAGTGATTAGTGGTTTGTTCATAATGGCAGACAAAGCATAAAATGAGATGGGAGCCATACAGATGAAGTCAGTGAAGATTAAGATTGCCATACGTTTGGCAATCTTAGTATCTTTGTCCCCAGACTTGTACTGAGGGTTCCGGACTGTAACATAAATCTTTATGTAACAAGCACAGATGACAATGAAGGCAATGATATTAAGCAACAGCACAAAAATAATGTATGTCTGTGAAAGAGCTGCTTCAGTGTCCATGGGCAAGCAGATGCTGACTTTGATATAACTGCTAATCCCAACCAATGGAAGAAGTGCCAGAAAAAAGCATAACACCCATCCTCCCAGCATAACAAATGATGCATGCCTCAGCCGGATCTTACGGTCCAAGCGCATGGCAAATGTGATGGCATACCAACGTTCTAGCGTTATCATAGTCAACGTGTAGACTGAAAGCTCACTTGCAAACACAGTGAAGAATCCAGCAGCATTACAGCCAGGACCAGTTTGCCAATTTATTGCATAGTTGTAATATTCAGAACGTGTGTGGACATCTACAGAAGCAATGAGAAGAAGGTAAATGCCCATACAGAAGTCGGCAAAAGCCAAATTGCACATGAGAAGGCGAGGAACTGTCAGTTTGTAATGACTGGTGACCAGGATTAACAGGACAAAAACATTGCCCAGAATTGCTAAAAGGCTCACAAACCACACAATAATCCTCAAGAAGTTGTAACCCATAATATCTTCGCATGGATTGAAATCATCAGGCTCTGGAGTACATTCTAATTCTTCACTGCCTCCACATATAATTATTTCATAGTGATTTTCAAAAGCTGGAGAGTTTTCACCTTGTGCATTCTTAATTTCTTGTCCAAAACCCACATCCTCCTCTCCTTGCTCCTCAAAGAAAACAGAATAGTGATTGTTGCTGTGGAAGTCGATGACCTTAGAATGCTCTGTCTGATCCGAATCCCCCTGAATATAATCTTGATAGTAGGGACCTGCAAATGTACTAAGTGACCGTTTCTTGTGAGTGCTAAGTAATGTAGTTTGATTGCAGATTACGGACTCCAAGTAACTGTACAAAAAACATAGATCTATTTAAGATTTTCAGGTAAAAGTAAAAACAAAAGTTTCTAGGGTTATTTTTGTCATGGAAATAATGCTAAAACTGGAAATGCCAACTTTTTTTGGTACAATCAGGAAATATCTACTTTGGTAGAAGATAAGAATTAGTAAAGTTGGTAAACTAAAAGTATACAATGCACCCATACTAACTGATTGCTGCTCTATATTTTGACTGACCTTTTCTTTTTGGTCCAGTTCTGGAATGCACAGCAGTGGCTGGGGTACGAGAGTTCCGCTTTTCTCAGATGTACAAAGGACTTAATAGGAGGGAGCTTCTTCAGGGTCCAAGTGCTTTGGGCCAAAAGATGCTTTAGATTTTCCAAACCCTTTGTGGGGAGGGAGGTGATTGCAGTCTGTGACATATCTCTGATTGTAACAAAAATTAAAATTACACACTGACCTAACACATTTCTTTAACTGGAAACCAAGCAGTTTCCTAGTTGTAAATGACTATTAACAAGAAAGTGTTTGTTGTTACAGGCAGTAGTAATAGTTGGCATATCTAACTTCTATGCCCCTTATTACTAAACCAGAAAACGCACATAACAAAAATAAATGTGATAATCTCCAAACTTTTTTTTATAATTATAAATAACTGTAAATGTAGAATTACCCTTCAAGACCTAAGTTTATGAAACTTAAAGGGATTGTGCCACCCTACCAGGTGATATTCAATTTTAAATTTTCTTTTACTTAAGAGGAATCAAGTTAAAAGTAAAGTTTTGCTCAGATAGGGAACCACTGAGGCCTGAATTGTTTACATGTGTAAAACATATTACCAATCTAGGAAAGGCTGCAATTATGTTTGCCAAGTTTCCCCTTTACTTTCATGGACCTCCATGGTTAACAATGCATTTTTCTATTTCTAGGCACTAGTTATGGGGGGGAATGATAATAGATGAAAATACTATGAACCAACTGGGGCTGCATTGGTAAAGATCTATTGGCAATGTAGAGCTTACCGGATAACCTACTTACAATAAATTAGGACCCTTGTGAACTCCCAAAAACAGCTCTTCATGAAGTCCATCCAGAAGGTTGTTCTTATGCAGGTACCTAGGGCACATGTAATTTTTTTTAAACTTAACTAACAGTTGAAACACAATCTCACAGTCTATGGCCCTTGATAACACATATCATCTGATTCAAATGTGTTGCCTGTGTTAAGCAGGTTAAGCAGATCCACCCTGTTGATATGTATCAACATCATAATTTTCTATTTTTAATACAAAATAGAAATAGATTATAACTTGGAAGGGTGACTTGGTAATAATTAGCTGGAATGAGCCACAGGGTAGCATGAAAAGGGCTACCTGGCATAGATTCACAGGAAACAAAGCAATGGTTTCCTGGCAAAGGGTATAGTAGAGAATTGCTCTAATGTGGGAGAAAGGAAAAACTGCAAAAAGACTGCAGTCTGGTGATTGTCTGCTTTAATCCATTCTGACATTTTATCACGCCTCCTACACCCTCACCTCTTCCTGGGTTTCATACTCCAACATCAACTGACTGAACAGACCCCAGCTGGAAAAACAGAATGATAGCTCAGTAAGGTAGATGGACAGTTAGGGGTCAGCTGATACCAGATCTAAGGGTCCAAAGCAGTTATGTTTATCGGGCTATAAAGTGAAGGTTGACTGGCCTGTGCACAGGAAGAAACCCTGAAAATGTTCTATAAAATGTAATACATATACTGTATAGTAGAGCTTGGCAGACAATTATAGAATGCAGCCATTCTGCATAGTTAGCATCCTCTTAGGACTTATCGAAACCCAAATGCGGTTTCTGTTCATCTTTGATCATTTACCATAAAGAAAATTTCTGGAAAAAAATAAGTTTGTTAGGCTGATGTGAGTACAGCATTCTTTCCCTGTGTTTGAAAAGTTTTGTACACATTTTGTACACAGAGAACATACGAACTCCTTGCAGATGTGTCCAAGGCAGGATTAAAACACATGACAGTGCTGCAAGCATTATATTTGCAATGGAAATATAATAGCAAAACATAAATTTTAATATAGCTGTTGCTACTTTTTCTCAGGGGTGGTACACAAACCATGTACATTACAGTATCCTAGTGCTTGTAACTGAATACCACAGAAAGTGGTACCCAAGGTAATTTATTTTAAAAATTATTGTTATATTTTAAAATGATCCTTCCAACAGTATAAGATCATTTATACATTTGTAGGAGATTGCATTCGGTTTTTAGGAGCTACCAATGAGGTGAGGTGTAAATAATATTATACATAGGAGAGGTGTATATGTATGTGTGTAATTTCTCACTATTACCATCTAAATGACCACATATAACTGTATTTAAAGTATAGCACTGGCTTATATTAGGTACAAGACAAAATATATAAAGTTATAAAATCCTATTTTAAATGGAATAGTCAAAATGGATGGTTTAGCCACACCTCTGTCACTGCTACAACATTGGCATGTGTTTAGACAAATTAAAACCTAAAGAAACTGTTAACTGTATAACACCCAATTATGTGCTGTTTGTAACGTGACAGTCTTAGCCAATCCAAAAAAATTAAATATTCTAGGCAGGAAGTGAAGTTTGCAATGGCTGGACTCGCTCCTCCTTCCTTTTTCATAGGCAAACGAAGACTTCCTAATAGGGGTGGCACTAGAACCAGTTTGTGTGTTAAGCCTGGAGGAAAAGAGATGGGGAGAAGCTGGAAAAAGGAAACTTTCCTACAGAGGTAAGTGTCTGTCTGACCATATCTCTTTATTTCTTTATCTGCCTGTCCCCATCTCCCCATACATGAATCAAAAGTTCACTACCCATAAAAATACATACCTCTGGTAATGGTGTCTGTTTACATACAACAGAGTATAAAGATATGTGGAACAACCAATGAATTGTGCAACCTTGAGAGTATTCCTATAACACAAGTGCATTTATTGTGCATATGACATGTTTCGGACAGTCTAGGTCCGAAACATGTTGTGTGCACAATAAATGCACTTGTGCTATAACAATACACTTGAGATGCGTGATTCATTGGTTGTTCCACATAACTTTATACTATGTTGTATCTATGTCATGGAACAGACATCTGGGCGACCTGTGATTAAAGAGGTGATGTAGGTATCTGAAATATTATACATGTTTGTTTACATACCAATATAAATAACACCCACCCACATCAAAGTAGCCCATATGTAAATATCTTTGGTAGTGGTCTGATATAATGGCCCATATATTACAGAGGAGGCAAAAAATAATTTTAGGTGCTGTGTAACTATATCAAGATAATTGATACAAACGTGAGTTTAAATAACTAGCTTGAGGGTTAGAATCAGCAGTACAGGTAACCAGGTGTTTCCCATAATAATTATAGCATATACACAATGATATAAATAAACACTTTCCCCATATACACTTACCCTCCCCCCCTCCATATACAATAATAAAGTTCACTACTAAAAGTAGAATATATACATTTGGGTAGAAACTCCCCAGAACATTGTGAGATACTTCTCTAATAAGTTGCATTTATGTATATGTAAAAAGTATATTCTGTAACTAAGAAGGCTTTGATGTTGTTGCCAGTACAACTCACACCCCATGCAGTCTTTAAAGAGCCTTTTGAGCATGTGCACCTATTGACTATACCCCTAAACTCAAGTATTCACTGTCTTTATTCACTGAGAATTTTCTATACACATGCCTGTAGTTTATTTTCCAGCCTGCATGAGTGGCATAAAGAACAGACTACCAGGAATGACACTTAATAGTCAGCTGTTTTTGCTGCCTTTTTTAATTTGTTTTCAAAATGTTCCTAGGAAAAGTTTCTGTACTGACATTCTATATTAGCTCTAGCGGGATAGTAGTTTAATGCTCTGCAGAGTATTTCCCTAGACTTCGTTTTATTTTTACTGAAAGTTTAATACTTTTACTAATTTTAACTGTACATTATTCTACATTTGTTCTTGTTGTAAAAACACAATTTTTCCGTAGGTATGTATAATTTTATTTATAAAGTGACACTTGTGTACGCAGCGGTGTACATTATAAAATACAGAGTATACAAGGGGGGATAATTTATGTTCAGTATTTTTATCATTCCAGTCCATACAGTGAAGGGATTTATTAGCAATATTTGATTTCTTTTAAAGCCACACAGTCAGATATCACAGATACAAAAGTTCCAAAAAGGTAACAAAAGTGTTCTGCTATATAGTACACTAAGGGCTCATTCAAATTAGGTCCACTTTAGTCAGTTTCTGGGCAGAAACGTACATTGCAGTACATTTTTTTAATAGATTGGATTGACCTGGTCCATTAAAAAAAAAAAAAAAACTGGTCCATTTGAGCAAAAAGATAGAGAAGCACTGACCCATCCAATTGGACTCAAACAGACGAAAAACATGGACTGTCCATTTTTATCCAAGTGTAGTGTAAATGAGCCCTCACAGCTCAAAGCTGAAAGGCACTCACCAATCATAAAAAGAAAAAATGGTGAGACAAATACAGATCATAAAATGTCTCTACGAGGGGGCGGAGCTTGACCAAAATCCATGCTGGATGTGTGGTAGCTGAGCTCCGACAGCTCCAAGGCTTCTTACGGCATAACTGCTGACAAACAAACAAGACTAACAATCAAATTGAGCTCAACCCACGCTCTAAACTTCCCTCATTAAAATGTCACTACCTGTTGCAACAACTATCACCCCATCTCATTAATTAATTTAGACATTAAACTTTTGGTAAAAATAATGGCAACTCGACTCAACAACATATTACCTAGACTTATACACCCCAACCAGGCTGGTTTCATAACAGGTAGACAAACCACAGACAACATCAGACAGACTCTACAATTAATGCATATTTCTGATTTAACAAATACACCAACATTATTCTTAAGCCTAGATGCAGAAAAGGCATTTGACTGGAGATACATGGGCACTGTTCTCTCTTATCTGGACTTCCCCATCCAGTTTTCAAAATAGAAAACCCATACTCTAAACCATCAGCAACAATATGCAACATGGGATTTAAAACCAATTCTTTGTCTATCCTTAAGAGAACAAGACAGGGTTGCCCTCAATCACCATTATTATTTGCCATCTGTATAGAATCCTTAGCCCAAGCAATTAGAATACACCCAGATATAAAAGTAATAGAGGTAGAGACAAAAGCCTTTTCAATTGCAATGTTTGCAGATAACACCTTAATATCAATCTGAGATCCCCTACTATACCTACATCCTCTATTCCAACTACTAATCTATTTTGCACAAATATCTGGATTCAAGGTAACTACTTCTAAATTCCAAGCCAAATTTGAAATGATCCAAAATTACCAAATCTTCTCTGGACCTAAAACTCCAACCTGCAGATCTTAACAATCCAATTATCAAAATGTCCATTCAAATTTGGAAAAGATCTATTCACAAGTATCAACTAACACATCCTCACTCATTAATGGTCCCCATATTCTACAACCAAGGCTTCCAATCTGGACTACATCCCCAGGAATGGAAGGAATGGATAAATAAAGGAATTAGCTGGATAGCCCAGATAATGCCAGACGGACAACTGATTACATGGGACCACGCATGTAACAAACTAAAATTACCCCACAAAGAATGGCTACATTATCTTTAAATCTCAGACTTTGCAAGATCCCTCAGAACATTTACTGACAACACAAACCTAACCCCATTTGAATCTATTATTTTACAAAAGCCTTAGTCCCCCAAAAAATAACCATCATATACTTATTACTGAGCCACAAACCTTTCCCAGAACAAACTAGATGGGAAGATTGGACAAATAAATCACTATCAGAGGAACAATGGTTTTCCCTAGCCTCAAACTTATGCTCAATCAAAGTAATACTTCAAGAAAAGGCATTTAAAATTTTACATGGATGGTATCGATCCCCACACGATATACACAGAATATTCCCCAAAACCTCACCCTTATGCTAGCTAAACTGTCAAAAGGAAGCAGATTTATAAGACTGCTGGTGGTTATGCCCAAAGGTTAAATGTCTCTGGCAAGAGACTTACAACCTGATAAATAACATTATGAAAACATAGCTCTTTCCAAATCCTTGATTTACCTTCTGTATAACTGAACAAAGAAGGAAACAAATTATACCATTATATTTGCACCATAACATGTTCAATCATAGCCGCCTCATGGAAATCTCCAGCTCCTAATAAACAAGCACTTATGAATATAATCTGGTGGTTATACTATAGTGAGAAACCTATCCATATCATCAGAAATACAATAGTGTGGATACTTCGTATAGAACCATCAACGAATAAAACTTATGTCAAACATACTGATAACTATGGTATATAATATCTATCAAGACATATATCAACTTCATGTTCCCCCCATATCCCTTACTATGAAACCTTACCATCCCCCTCAACCCAAACTTGACCCCTTCCTTATCCCTCATCCCCTTTTCAACCTTGTAAGGGCAACAGTTGAGGAAAACAAAATCAAAATGCGTTCTTTCAATGGGTATGCATTTATTAGGTGGAGATATTTTGCAGTGTGACATCTTATACTTTAGTCAAAATTTTAACTTGAGCAATATCCTTTTGAATGTTTATTAATGTAGATTATTCAGGAATTATAAAAAAAAAAGTATTGTTTCCTGTTATGCCTGAATGAGACAGATTTCCCTTTAATTGTGCTAAGTACACCAGGGTGTACCCACCAACTGTCTCAGTTTTGGACAAAGCAAGTTGTTCCAAGATGCCAAACGCAGACCCTTCAGATCAGGTCAGGTGAGCTTTCATTTATTGAGTCTATGAGTTAAGGGCAGCATCACTTGAAATGTGTTAGACTGAACTATCTCTTGTTTTTGTACTACAGTATATGCATGCTATGGTGTGAATGACCTAAAATGAAATATTACTGAATACAGGGCCATTTATATCCATCTTAGTACCATAGGCACCCTCCCACCCTTGCAGCCCCCCCCCCCCCAAAAAAAAAACTTGGGCAACCATTGCTGCTGTGGATGTTTATAGTGGGATCGCTTTAGTGGTGGTTAAGAGGCGCACGTTGTACCAGGTAGGGCGGGCGTGTATACATACATTTGTGCGTATGCAGCATCACTGGCCACCAATCAAATACTAATTGGAAGGACAGGATAGGTTTCAGTGGATGCGGAGTATGTGGCACCAGTGTTCTCCACTGAACTTGTTTCCAGCTGGGTGGCATGAAAAAGTAGCTGGGTAGGGCAGATCTGAGATGCCAGCAGACTTTCCAAGAAGTTTGGCATGAACACTTTCAGTGCCAGCAGACTATTACTATTAACCATTCAGTGGCAACAGACTTTCCTGTTAATACTTTCAGTGCCAGCAATGTCCCAGAGTATTGCTATTAACACTTTCAGGGTTATTCAATAAAAGTTCTTATCGTTTAAAATGGTGCTAATTTTGCCCCAACCAATCAGATGTTAGCTTTCAAATGTTAAATAAGATCTGATTGGTTGGGGCAAAATTAGCACCATTTTAATCGATAAGAACTTTTATTGAATAACCCTGTCTGAGCAGAGTATTAGCTTTAACCCTTTCAGCTGCCAGCATTGACATGATATGTATGTAACTTCCATGTCTGCATTAGTTCACTCCTCACCTAGTTCTAATTGGAGAGTTGGGTGGAAGGAAAAAAGAGGCAGGGATAGTGATCTCATGGCTGCTAGTCACAGGTGCCACAGTTATAAAGTCTGCAGCAGCTTTTACTTGCTGTTTCAGAATTGCTCTCCTTAGTACAGAGCTGAACTCATCCTCTCCCCTCCATCCTTTATTATTTTCATTTGCAACATTCAACCATACACAAGGTTTTATAGGAAAGGGATGCAAAAAGACAGAATGAATAATTTTTTTCAACTTTGAACAGGCACTGCAGGAGAAACATAAGGAGCAGAGATGTAAGGTTTTTTGAACACTACACGGTGGGGTCAGTATAGGGTTAAATTTTAGCTCTGGGGGTGGACATGCCCTTTAAAATTGTTACTTAAACTACATAAATCTTTTCATCTACTTTGGGCACCCAAATATAATCATGCACATCACTATTCCATCTTGTCTTACTATACAAGTTATCGCATTGTAAAACTTCCTTCCCACGGTTTTTTTCAGCTGGGCTTGAAAACAGCATAGAGCACATGACAGGGGATGCCCAGGGGGAACATCGCAGGCTGTTAGGTCGGTGGAGTAAAGAGGGGGGAGGAATAGTGAGGTAGAAAAAAGTAGCTGTGTG
Source organism: Hymenochirus boettgeri (assembly GCA_019447015.1). Lineage (NCBI taxonomy): Eukaryota > Metazoa > Chordata > Amphibia > Anura > Pipidae > Hymenochirus > Hymenochirus boettgeri. Next base: position 231,327,803 of record CM033476.1, on the reverse strand, counting down.
GTACCTACCAGTCTGTTAGGTGAGTGGAGTAATGGGGGGGGGAGAATATTGAGCAAAGTAGAAAAAAGTAGCTGAGAGGTACCTACCTTGGCGGCATTTGGTAATACCAGCAACAAGTTATTTGGATGCCCCAGGACTCATAGCCATGACACAGCAGCAAGGGTTCCCCTTGACAGGATTAAACATCCCTGCTAGCCCTGGACATCAGAGACAGCAGCCTGGATTTATCCAAGTCACACCTGCATACCCTCAAGCTGTGTTAGTTTGTCACTCAAGCTACTAACACAGACCTTGATCCCGGTGGCTGGGTCCAGCCACTTATGGCAGCCGCTCAACCATGGCTGCTGGGAATCGAATGCAAGCAGATGCTGGTTGACTTACTACTGGGCTTACACAGCTGGTAACACTGGCAGGCAATAGGGATGCATGGTCCAAGCTATTACTAGCTCCATGAATGGGGCCTGAAGGTCCTGTCTCAGGTGATAATTTAACAACTACATCATCGATGGGGGTCTCTCGGGGAGTGGGGGATGGTGACTTACTAGTGTCTTTTATGGCTAGTTTAAAGGACCAGTAGAAAGGACCGTAGGCGGTTCATCTAGGTTGGGAAAGGAAGCTGCATTATCTAGCGGTACCCAATATGGGGGAGCAGGGAGAGTTGGTTTTAGGCCCTCAAAGATTGGGAATGTTCGGGTGGCATGACATTGGCAGCGACATTGGCACCAGTGTTTTTTGGGGTATCCTCCACTGGTATTAATCAGCCATCACAGTTGTCTAGCAGGGAGGAGTCAAGTGAAGGGCCAGGGGTGATATTGTCAGACTCGGGGTGATATTGTCAGACTCAGCATTTGGGAGCACATATGTATGCTTTGAGTGCCCCTTGATGACTCATTTAAAACAAGAAGTGAAAGTCAGGATTCAGAAGAAAGAATATGTTGATATTTTCACCCTTCTTCCCCTGGAGAGATTTAATATTGGCAAATGGGGAAAAGACCATAGGAAGGAGGAAGACGTTGAGCGTTGCAGGTTTAGGTTGATTTCATGCACCTTCACAAATTGATTACAGGCCTTTTCCATCTTGGCCAGCATCCTGGGACAACATTTTCCAGAGATGTGTTCAGGGCTTTTTTGTTATCAGGAAAGTATAAGCAAAGCACACAGGGTATATGGCGGCACCGGACGGCTGAGATATGATGAACAGTTCCGGCAACGAATGGCAGTATGCCCTTCTCTGCAATGGAACCATAGGGACATAGAAGACAATGAAAGCCATACAGGGCACAGGTGGGGGGGGCAACCCTTTTCACAGGAGCCTGGCAGAGGAACAGGAGCTGTTTTGTTGTGCTCACGAAAAAGAGGCCTTTGCTGGCTCTACAACGACAGCCAATGTCATTGGGGATCATTGTGTCATTTCTGCCACGATTGTTTCTCATGTGGTGGTTCCAATCACCCAGCTTTCAGGTGCTTCAAGAAGCAATGGGGGGGAGAGGGCAGGGTCAATTTGATGGGTATCCAGAAAGGGATGAGCCCAGTGAACCCCAATGAGATAGGCCTGTGGTTAAGTAGGTTTCAGATTTGGTTTTTGCATCCATGGGGAGCAAAGGGAGATGGATGTATACTGTTCTAATTTAAAATCTGCTAGACGTAACATTGCATTGGTTTCTGAGAAGTTGGCTTGTGTAGGATGGATGGGTCTTTAGCCGCCCACTTTTGGCAGGTCTTCGCATATCCCCCTTGGGTCTGGCGCCCAAGAGGGAGGTGGGAAAATACTCAGGGAGATTCAATAAAAGTTCTTATCGTTAAAAATGGTGCTAATTTTGCCCCAACCAATCAGATCTTATTTAATATTTCAAAGCTTACATCTGATTGGTTGGGGCAAAATTAGCACTATTTTTAACGATAAGAACTTTTATTGAATAACCCTGATTGTTTGATCCACCATCTATCTTTCCAGAAGGCACCTCAGTCAATGATGGCATTTATGAGGGGCTTGCAAGAGGTTTTTTGACCAGGTGGTAAGTCTGGTTAGAAATAATGTAAAGGGTGCTCACATGGCAAAGGGGGACATAGAGGCAGCTTTCCAGCTTCTCCCAGTCCATCTGGACAGTCTTCATTTACTGGAAGACCAAATTTATGTAGACAGATGTCTACCCATGTGTTGTTCCCTCTTGTATGTCTACTTTGAGGCTTTTGCTTCATTCCTTGAGTGGGTTGTGTGTGAGGAGACAGGTTTGGGGGCAGTCATCCACTATTTGGACGATTGTTTTTTTTCTGTGTGGGACCCACAGGATCACCGTTTGCTGGTTGGTTCGGAAACAACCGAGTATAATCTTACAATGCTTTGGGGTTCCATAAGAAAAGGATAAGTCAGAAGGACCCTCAACATTATTGTGTTTCTTGGGAATCAAAATAGATTCACTAGAAATGGTTTGTGGGTTACCCTTGGATAAGGTCAATGACCTAGTGGACATTGTCAACATTGTTGGCACAGAAACTACGATTGAGGCAAATTCAGCTATTGCTGGGCAAGTTGAACTTTGTCTGAGGTATAATTCCGATGGGCAGAGTGTTTTGTAGACACTTGGCGTTGTCTTTGTCCAGGGCTTCCAAACTGCAAAATTTTACGCATAACGCAACCAGGTCAAGGCTGATTTACAAGTGTGGGCAAAATTTGAAGGACTTCAATGGGTCCATGTGGTTCGAGGAGGCTAAAACCAATGAAGAGCTAGATCTATTTACAGACGCAGAGGGCTCCATTGGTTTTGGCACCTATTGGCTCCCGCCAATGGCTTCAGGAATGGGCCGATAGTGGGCTGACAAAGGACATTGCCTTCCGGGAGCTTTTCCCAATTTTGGTGGCGATTGTGCTCTGGGGAGGGCAGTTACATAATCAGTGGGTGAATTTTTATTCCAGCAACATGGCAGTAGTCGGTACAATCAACAGCTGCATGGCTTTTTCTCTTCCAGTAATTGCTCTCTTTAGGTATTGCCTGCAAAATAACATCTGGGTGAGGGCGGTGCATGTGCGTGGGGTCTCCAACATTCCTGTAAATATTCCCTTTTCTTGTTTACAGCTTGAGTGCTTTCGGCATTGGTGTCAGAAGCGGATCGCAGCCTTCTACCTTGTACAGAACACTTGTGATTCATGCAGAAGAATAGCGGGATGGGTCCAGGGTTCCCATTCTTCCTGGGATACCTTCAGACGTACTTGGATGAAATGGTTTGGCTTCCAAACAGGGGTGGCCCACCCAATGGATGACACTGCAAGGGAGGATCTTTTGTTATGATTTATTCTGTCTTTTAGGGTTTGTCAGGGGCAGCTATAAGCAGTCAGCTGGTTGCCATGTCCTTTTTGTTTAAATGGCTAAACAAAATTAGACCCCCAAAAGAACAAAGAGGGCTAAATTACCATAAATCCAATTTTATTCATAGACATATAATACCTACAAATGCACCAGTTATAAAAGCATCCTCTTTAAAAATATACACACATGTACATGTTCCTACAAGGAATAGAGTTGAGCACCTTAGAAAGTATGATAGGAGTATTGAGAAGGAGGGGGATATAGAATATAGAGGGATTAAGAGATTAATGAGATTGGAAGGATAGGGACGCAAGAAAGGATCAGAATAGTAGTCATATGGGGACGGGGGCCCACTAACAACAGTCCAACTAGGGAGGATTCCAAAAGAAGGAGGGAAGATAGAATTAAAAGGACACTATACTGAAAAAATTACTTTGCCTCATCTTAATCTATAATTGAATACATGCAAGTAGCACTTACTCTGATTTGCCTGTGTTGCTTTATGAATTCAAACCCCCACTCCCTCTTTTAACCACTACCACTTCCATCCGACCTAAATTTTTTCCCACAAACCAACTGTCAAGCCTGCACACAGCATACAAACTCTGTCACCATTCCAGCTACAGTAAAACTACTCACAGAAGAATAGTTTTTGAGAGCAAGGAACTTGATTGACAGCTGAAATATAAGAAGTTTTACATTGGATATCTAAAGAAATAGGGGCAGATCAACAAACAATATACAGTGGTGGTTGGGAAGAATTATAGTTTCCGGTTATCATCAATTTAAAATAATCTATTTTTCAGTATAGATGTCCTTTAATAGGGAGTAGGGGGCATGGCTCTCCCCTCCCACTGGATTCCAAAGAGGGAGGGGAATTATCCTGAATTATTTCTCACAAGCCAACAAGGAAAGATAAATTTCAATAGGTCATTAAGAGAAAGGGGTATCTTTAATTTGTTTAAAATGGAGGAAAAAAGTTTATTGGGGAAAGATTTTAAATTTGCCACTAAAAAAGGTATGAAAAGGTTTGATATGTTTATTAAGGTAAGAAAATTTATGAGGGAGTTAAGCCTGCATAAAAATAAATGGAAAGACCTGGGAATGAGAGAGGATATGTTGGAAAGAGGGATTGTATCTCTTACATCCAGATCTCTACTAATCTGGATGTAAAAACCCGAAAAGATCTAGTAGAACTGGAAAGAATGGGAAGGAGGGGAAAGAATATGCAACAATAAATTCAAGAAGAAATCAACTTTTAATCCGGTAATGGGAGGGAGTAACACTGAATTATTTGGTGCCCTGGTAAATAAAGAAATTAGAAAAATAAAAGTTGAGAATCAGAAATATAAGGATAATCTAACAAAGGGTGAAAGAAGAGCGTTAAATGATTTATCAAAAGATACAACAATAGAATAGTAATTAGGGCAGCAGATAAGGAGGGAGGGATTGTGATTCAGGATTTGAATATATATGTGGATGAAGCAAAAAGAATTTTAGAGGATAAAAAGACATATATAATTTTATGGGAGAATCCAACGAATAGATATGTGAATGAATTGGAGAGTTGGTTGAAATATCATGTAAAAGAAAAGACTATTTCAGAGAATGAGTTTAAAAATATTTTTAATCCCAACACCTAAATAGCAGTGTTCTATCATTTACCAAAGCTACATAAGTGTATACAGGCACCGCCGGGGAGACTAATTATCTCCGGTGTTGGATGCCTCACAGCAAGTTTGTTGAGATTTCTTAAATCTTTTTTGGCTCCCTTAGTAAGAAAGGTACCATCCTATTTAAGGGAAATGGTGGAAGTATTAAATTCCCTGGAAGATTTTAAATGGGGCCTCAATTTATATTCAGTAATCCCTCATGAAGGAGGAATAAAAGCGACAGGTTGGTTTGCTCATAAAGAAGGACTAGATGAAAGAATTGGGAAATTTTTAGAGGAACGGACTGAGGTTTATATTAAGCCATAATTACTTTATGTTCTGCAATGTATTTTATAGGCAAATAGTGGGCACAGCGATAGGTACGTCCTGTGCCCCAAGTTATGCTGGCTTGTTTGTAGGGGCATGGGAGGAATGGTTTCTATATAAACAGGAATCGTTCCAAAAGCATGTTAGCTATTGGAGACAATTTATAGATAACATCCTAATGTTATGGGAAGGGTCTCATGATAAGTTAAAGATCCTTTTAGAATTACTAAATGAGTCATCATAATCGCTGAAATTTCAAATAGAATCAAGCCCTAATAGAATTGGGTTTTTTTCGGTGGGGATAAATTGGTAACAGAGAACAAATTGTCACAAAATATATATATAGGAAAGACAGATAAAATGATTAGCACAAGGATAAGCGAGCACAGAAGCTGTATTAAAATATCATGGCTAGGAAATATAAGGGTTTACCCATGTCATATTTTTATGAACATTATTTTGAATTTCACGAGGGACAGTTTGAGGGGAGTGTATTTAAAGTGGTGGATGGGGTTAATTTTAAGGGGGGGATGTGAGTAATGCCTTGTTAAGATTAAAACAAATATATATTTATTAACTTAACTCCCTTAAGCCACAAGGATTGAATGAAAACATTGAAATTGCAGCATTCCTTCAAGATGTACAACAGATATAAGGGATAGGCCTGCTGGATTGGAGCAACATGGGGTTTAAAATATGGAAATGTGAATACACCTTTAGGGAGGAGGGGTTTGGGATAATAGGAAGGATGTGGCACCAGCTATAAAAAGTAGGTTAAACGGTTAAGAAAAATTATTGTTTGCCTGAGGAAGCCAAAGGGTGAAACGCATTGCGAGCGATATTACTGTGCCCTGTAATATTAATGTCATTGTTCTCGTTGAGTATCCTGTAATGACCATACACATTGCCAAAAGCAAGGAGGAGAAAAGGAAAAACGAGTGGGATGACTTTATCATGCTATATGGATTAAATGGTAGTCCGGCTGCTAGGAGGATAATCCTTGTTGGTGCACCGGGACAGTAAGGCATTGTCCAGATGCCAATTTGTTTTTTAAAAAGAGCTTGTTGGCCTTTTGCCTTCAAATGTCTTGCTACGGTTCTCATTCCTTCTGGATTGATGCAGCAACAGAGGCAGCCAGGTGGGGTTTATCGGAAGGTACCATTAGGCACATTGGGAGGTGGGAATCAGATTCAAAACAGATATTCGGCCTCATTTGGTACAAGATTGTGGGGAGCTAATGGAGGCGCTGTGGTTTAATTGTAGTTTGACTGGGCTTCCACAGGCCGGTCTAGCAGTTAAATTAATTAATTCTGGGTGCGTTGTCTGGGTCATAGGGCATTCGCACATATTTTGAGCAGATTGGCTACATATCGCACATGTTTTGGGCTACCTGAGCAGGAGGTACAGGTGCGGTGGATGGGAAAAAGGCGAGTGCTTTGGGCTGTGGTTTAGCCCTTACTGGAAGAACAAATCTCTTTGGGTAGTCAGCCACATATTTTGCTGATACATGCCGGAGGAAATGACCTGGGAATAATAACTATGTGGGACATGTTGCTGCTCATGAAAAGGAACTTAATGGCCATCTGGAGTCTGGTACCTGGACTGGTTATTCTTTGGTCTGAGATGCTGCTGAAATTACATTGGTGCCACGACAGGTCCTTGAGGGCAGTCCAGAAGTCTCAAGATAAACAGGGCAATTTCTCAATTCATACAGTTCCGTGGCAGGATTGATATTTGGCACAAACTATTAGAAGGAATATTTTTGACAATATGGGGGTCATTTAACTGATGTTGGACTTGATGTGTTTAACTATGGTCTCAGGGAATGAGTGGAGCTTGCATTGTGGTTTTGGAGGAGCCTGCAGGCCTAAGGGATCAGGCATGCAGGCCATGCTGGCCTATGGCAATGCAATGGGGGGTTTCCCTAAAGGAGGGCTACCTATCTGGTTATTACAAGACATGGCCCCTCTCTGGGGCTGAACAGGCTTGCAACTTTGTGTGCCTCCTGGGCCGGTAGGGACAAGCAGCAGGAGGTGGAGGAACATTGGATGGTTTAAGAGGTCGACATTGCCAGAGGAAATATCTTAAAATTCAAGGGAATTTAATTTTATTAAAAGTTAATAATAAGTAATTATTCATTTCATTTACATGTTTTATGTAATGGTCAATAAAGTTTAAAGTTGTTATGAATAATTTTAATGTCACAATAAATGAGGTTGTTATCTTTCTTCCTCGGAATTTGGTGTGGTGTCAGTTCTTGGGAAGGGGGGGAAAGGGAGGGCCCTTTTTACCAAGGTATCAATATATAAAATAGTGGGGGGAAGTTGGTTTGCCTGTCCCTGATTTGGACCTATTCCTGTCATGACTCATGTATTGCTTTCTGTTTTTGCACAGCCAGTGTTAAATACAATATATTCTGAATTCTTTTTTCAAATTTGTCCTGCTCAGATTTTTTTTAAGTGCACTTTAATAACAGTATCTTTACATTATTCTGTTGACTATAAGCTTTGATCATGCCAACTTTGTGGTATGGTTTGGGCATGTGTTATGCCAGGTTGAATGTTCCAGTTAGGTAAGGACAGCTACATCTAGCAAGGACATAGTGGAGGTCTAACTTGTAATTTTAAATGTTTTGTTGTAAAGGTGAACATACCTTTTAAAGATATCTGTGCTAGGACACGGTAACCCTAGGCTTAACAAATATTATTGTAATGTCCCAGTTGACCATTACATCTTCAGCTGTCCTGAGGAATGTTCTAATGAACCGTTGTTGTGTCTTTGTTCTGCTACATCCATTAGATTGGCCTTTAAATACCATTCTAGGGTGGGTTTCTATAATGCAGGGCTGTCTTAATTTGGGCCCTCTTGATTTAAAACACATACTTTTGCTGGCTCAGTGGATGGTGGGAACCTAATGGCTGCTATAGAACTTTCAGGGAGATGCAATATCCCGCACTAACGAGAAAATAAAATCACGCTAACCTATGTACTAACGTGTTAGCGAAGGTTTTGCACTGCCTGCACCATGTCGCAATTTTTTTTTGCGCAGCGCAAAGCGATGCAATAAATTTGGCGCCATTTTTTGTGCTCGTTTTTGCACAACAATTAATGCCTCTTCAATGGTGTCTCAAAATATGCGCAAAAGGTCGCAACTTACCGCTAGCGTTTTTGCAATGTATTTATAGTCGCAAAGTGGTTAATACATTGCGGAAACGAGTGCACCTAGGTTGCGATAGTGAAATATATTGCATCTCCCCATTTGTGTCTTAATATAAAACAAACTAAAAGTGCCATTTATTGGTGTCTTACAGAACACAGAAGCACACGCCATCTTTATTACAGCAGTCAACATCTCCTGGGAAACACTTACAGATGGATTAAACACAAACAACCCACCCTGCCAAATGTGACTTCCTGGCAGGGTGGGGAGAAGGGCGTAGTAAGTAGGGGTGGCAGGCCGGCATGACATCAACAACGTCATCAAAGGGGCAGGGCACATGAAGTGTATTACGTCATAAAAGAGGCTTGGTTGGAGGTGTAGTGAACTGAAAGGGCCGTACTTGAGGCAGAGACTCCAGGTAAGTTCCGGACGCGGGAGTTTGGGGTGAACTCGCGGGAAGTGCGGGAGACCACCCCAAAATCCAGGAAACTCCCGCGACTCCTGGGAGGGGTGGGATACCTGTAACCATCTATGTTACATCTTGAATACAAGTACAAATATATTACATTTATGTTGTTTTCTGAGGTTAGATTGGAAGAGTATACCTCTAATACACAAATAAAAGCTGTGATGAAGGAATGAGATTATTCTTTAGCAATGGGGATGAAGGTTTATATGACATGAACCTCGTGTAAACACAATCTACTGAGAAATCTTTGCACCTAAAAATATTTTTTGCCTGTCTGTCAGCCTGAGGGTGTCAGAGCCAATTACCAGTCTTGTCTCTTTTATTCCTTTGGCTGTGTGCACATTCAGTAATTTTCCAGCCACTGCAATCAATGCCTGTTTATTTAACACTATGTACTGTGCAGCCTGACTTGTTACAGGTATTAGCTGTAGACTAAAGAGAAAAGCATGTGCATATTTAAGCTACGTTACACTCAGAGGGTAAAGTAGCAGAGGCACAAAAATAAACTGTCAACCTCCCAAAATAATCAGACAGATAATCCCTTTACTAACCCCGTCAGAGCATCTGTATAACTTTTTATTTCTGTCATGAGAAGTTATTTACCTAAGATGCACCACTTTTTAATTTAAACTCATTTAGAAACTAATCAATATAATAAATAGCATTAAAGCTTAATGTGTCACATTAGCGAATGTACAAATGTATCACTCTCTAGCCTAGCCTTGTGTCACTTTCATAAACAGTTAATTGATTGGTACAATCATATCATGCTGAACTAAAACAACTGATTTCATAAGAGATTATTAAAGGTCTGACTATGGGGTGGAAATAGCATATTAGTCTAATTCAATAGAACAGGAAAAGACTGATATCTGTCTGAAATCCTCTCATCTTCTTTAAGAGGATCAAACATATCACATTGTATTTGAACATTGTATATTAATGAGTATATACATATGTATATTATGCTAATTTATTAACTTTTTAAGGTGTGATCCTACACAGACTCCTTACCCATCTATGATTAAAGGCCAACTCCACCCTCATAATGACATATTTTAGAAAGAATGGCCTCTTTCAAATATTTTGTACTCTGAATTCATTACTGTGTGCCTGCTATGCTTCTGGATGCCTTGTGGAAACTGAGCAATTTAGTAAGCTGGTTTTGAGCTTGAGCATGCTCAGAGGATGCAGCTAGGGGATTAGGATTCAGTTATTGGCTGTGATGTCAACTGTCAAATCCATAAAGAACAGGAAGAACCAGGAAGAAGAAACAAGGACAACTGGACTTTGTGCAGCATTTCAGGTTAGTCTTATATATTTTAGATTTCAAACATTTTTAGGGTTTTGGGGGTGATTTACCTGTAAATAATATAATTTTTTATTTGAGGGCTGGACTTGCCCTTTAAAGGCAGAGCCTGAAATGTGGCAGATGGCTGGAATGCAATAGCCATTCTCTCTTGTTTTTAACTGTTTTCTTCTAATAAAGATACTGATTTTTGAAGGAAGTGCAGCCTACTTGATCTTGTTTGCTATCACATTTGTTACTATCAAAGCAATAAGCCATACTGGCATCCATGTAGAGACATTGAAAAATCACAAGAACACACAAGGTTGGCAGAACTCCTCTATGCTAAACAATTACATGTTTACAGTATTTTTGCTGACCAAAGGATAGATGGAACCCATTAGGAAGACAATGTATGTACACAATAAGCATAAATTTAGGTTGTAGACCATTAAAAGTGTCAATCGGCAATTACACCTAAATGGGACACAAAAGATTGTGTTAAAAGTCTACTGCTCGCTGCTTAGTGGCATAACTTTTATTCTTTTAGCACTGCTCTGCCTTCTATCGTTCTAATAACTGCTAATGGTTTATTTTCATTGTTTAGACTCAGGGCCGCCTCTCTAATGAGGCAAGGTTAAGCACATTACTGAGCAGCACCCTGTAGGGAGGCAGCAGTTTTAATGGCAGAAAAAAAGTATTAACTGGCTGGCTGTTCTGACTGGCAATTCATTTAGTCAAAACCAATGTTGTCAGCTCTGCAGACCAAAAATCTATGTTGGACATCATTTACCAGTCACTGTGGGCATCTAATACCAGTCACTGTGGGCATCATTTACAAGTCATTGTGGGCATTATTTACAAGTCATGTGTATAAAGCCCCTCTCACTTCTGGACAAGCCACACCCCACTTCTGGACAAAGCATCATCAAAGCATCAATTATAAAACCACACCCCTTCCGGCAGCGCGACGAGGGGGGGGGGGGCAGCATTTGGATTTTTTTTAGGTGCCAAAAAGTCTAGAGACAGCCCTGTATAGACTCTAAATTGTTGTGCCCATGGAACCTATTCAAGTCCCAATCTTCAGCCCAGATTGAACTCCTGTATTTAACCAGTGGCATAACTAAGCTGGGCCCCCCAGCAAAACTATAATGGGGCCCCTATCCCTGCTTCATCTACAGTGTTTTTCTAAGAGGAGGATATATCTGGCATAGGAAGAATAAAAAGATGGGGCCCAGCAGGCTCCTGGGCCCCACTGTGGTTGCAGGGTCAGCTCCCCTGGAAGTTACACCCTTTAAACAACATTTAGCATATGACTTGTTCCCCCAAACTAGAATGCCATATTAAATAGGGTTCCCAAAGGCACTATTTTTTCTTATAAATGCAGTTTGGTTCATAAGCAGAGGTTATATTGTACTGCTGAATCCACTTTTTAGTAGTAGTAGAAGTAGTACCTGAGAAGATGCCTGCACTGTACTAAATGTGCTCCAAATGTGTTTACTTACGGAAAGGGAAATAAGCTCTTCAATGAGCTCTTCCTTTTTCCTCTTTTAGTAAAAAGATGACAAAGAAGTTAATTAGAATGCCTATTTTCAAGACTATTTTTTTTAACTCCCCTCTAATTGGAGGAATTAAGACTTTACACTATTAAATCTTTGCATACCCCAGTGTATCTCCCCCCGGAGAAATCAACGTTTTATTGAAGAACAAGAGGAAAATGAGCTATGTCTCGCCTTCCATTCTTCAATAAAACCTGCAGGAGCCAGGAGACAGGTCCAGGCGTATTTTGTACTCTATAGGCATGCAAATGGGGACCTATCAGAAGAACAGCAGTCGATTTCTCCGGTGGAGATACCCTTTAAAACTAAAAACTGGTTTCTTGTCAGTTATCTGCAAGCAACCCCAACTGCTGTTTTTTTCAGTTCATTACATGTATTTATAACCAGATATTTAAAGGGCATGTCCACCCCCAAAACTATAATCCTCCCCTGGCCCCATTGTGTAGTGTAGTTTAATCCTTACCTCACATCCCAGCTCCATATGGTTCTCCTGTAGTCCCCCCCCAAAGTCCCAACAACTGCTCACCAGGAGGATAGCAGGACTCTGCCTCCTACCTGGCCTCCGGGAGAAGTTTGGCATGCGTACTGCAGCCCTTCTCCCCCTCCCCCTCCCTCTCCCTCCCGATTAGGATTCCCTCCCCCTACCATAAAACCCTTTTTACCAAACATTCCCCCTGTCCCCCCAGCCCCAACCGCTCTATTAGTAATATCAGAAAATGCCCAAAACATTACTTACCTTCCCTCTTGCCTCCGCTGCACTGAACTCCCGGCAGCCACGTCCGTGATTGGCTGCCACTCAGCCAATCACAGACGCGACTGCCGGTCCCGCCCCTCTGCTTGCATTTTCTCGCAAGCAGAGGGCCTGGCAGCGCGGCGGAGGAAAGAAGGAAGGTAAGTAAAGTTTTGGGCATATTTTACTAATAGAGCGGTTGGGGCTGGGGGGACAGGGGGAATTTTTGGTAAAATTATTTTCAGAAGGGTGGACATACCCTTTAATGATTCTACTCCTTTCTAACAAAGGTATCTGCCTGCTCCCTCTGCTCAATGAGGGAGCAGGCAGAGGAGGAAGCAGGTGAAACAATAGTCACGATTGACTGCATGGAGGGAGGGAACAGTTTATTCTGCCAGAATGGAGACAATAATTATCCTTAAATATCTGGTTAGTAATGCAGGTAATAAAGTGCAATTATATCAGCTAGGGTTGGGGGCAGGTAACTTAAGATTGACCAGTTTTTATTTTAAGGGTGGATATTCACTTCAAAATGTTAGTGATACAATGTCCCAACGATCAGAGTCAATTCCCATTCACAGCTACAGATTTTTCCATTCAGTAATTGTGTACATCAATACTCCATTCAAACATTTCTATTTGTTCATACTGACAAACTATCCATCTCAGTTTTACAATACTATTGGTCTGATGTACCCCGAGCTGTTATTGAGTTTGTATGTCTTAAAGCCGCCTTAACCATTGTACCAAGGATTAACGGCAGTTGCAGCAGTGTGCAAAAATCACACAATCTCTGCAATGTGGCATTTTAGGGTGAAAAATTTAACACCAGCCAATAGCTGGCATTAAAGATTTGAAAAGGATTAACACCTTTCGCAATGCAGAGAGAGACGATATCAGCTCGATGCATTGCCTTATGGGCGCAATGGAGAGTGATAGTGGCTCCCTATACATCTATTACAGCTATTCACTGTAAGCATTTCTCTTTCTTTCTGAATATGCAAATTTCCTTATCGTGTCCAGAGAACTACGTGTAATTTTACAGGACAATTTAACCAGTCACTTTCACTAAGTCAAATTTACTTACACCTCATCGAGTTTGGTTCCATTGAATATGTGTCCTTGTAGCTGGGTGAATCCATTATTGTAGAGTTTACTAGAGGAAACAGAGGTACTATAAGTACTATAAAGTTCCACACAGCATGAAGATCATTCAGTGAGTGGAAGTGAATATTGCACAACCTTTGGCTAATAGTCTTTTAAAAGCAATACAGGTAACAGAACTGCTTTAGCTGGATAAGTACACTGATTATATCCCATATTAAAAACACAAGCATTATTAGAGTTTTTATTTTGATAAAATAATTAAGGATTACGCCTAACACATATTATGAGTATTTACCTTCATCAGAAAATTGGTGTTCTTATCCGGGTTGCAGTTCCATTACCTGTATTGCTCTGGAAATTTGTTACTAGTCTAGAGAAGGGCTTGGGGCATTTCTGCACCTGTACCACAGTTGAGTCTGCACCAAGATAAATTCTGCAAACTGAAACCAAACTACTATGCATTCAACTATTGATAATATATAGAGCTGTCCTCACATTTACCATATACAAAAGGGACATCTTTTGGAATGGAAGCAGTTCAGAGAAGGGCAACTAAAATAAAGGGAATGGAGGGGCTTGACTATGCAGGCAGATTAGACAAGTTAGGGCTGTTTACATTGGAGTAGCGATGTTTGCGTGGGGATATGATAACCTTATATAAATATATTAATGGGCCATACAATAAACTCTCTGGTGCATTGTTTACCAATAGGTTATATCAGAGGACACGTGAACATCCTTTAAGATAAAAAGAAAAGAAGCTTCATCTTCAGGCTAGGAAAGGTTTCTTTACAGTGAGAACGGTGAAACAGTAGTTTTGATTGATCAAGAGATACTTTTCAATTGCCATTTGGAGTCAGGAAGGAATCCCCCCCCCCCCTTTTTTTTTATTGTTAGCTTTTTTTTTGCCTTCTTTGATATCCACAAGTTTTAAGGGCTCCTCTGAGATGTTTCATTTCTTTAGCCTTCGCCTCTGTGCTAGTGGGGATGTTCTCGGCTCTGTGTTGCAGGGTTCTGATGACACCCAGCTTGTGATCTAAAGGGTTGGTGGGAGTCAAACATTAAATACTGATCTGTGTGTGTTGGTTTTCTGTAAACCTCTACTTCCAGTTTACCATTTTCCTTAACTTCTACCAAGCAGTCCAAGAAAGCCAGTTTGTTGTTTTGTACCTCTTCCCTTGTGAATTTAATGTTTTGGTCTACCGCATTAATGTGTTCTGTGAAAGCTTGTACTTCTCTGGGCGTGCCTATAACACCTCTTAGCCACTATCCAATCACACCCTTAACACCTGGCTGTGATATGCTAATTGGGATTTTCCAGGAAACATAATTGCCACAGATTCTTGTACAAGTCATTCTGAATTGAGAAAGCCAGTCGGATGACTAGCGAAACGTCTTCAAGAACTACATTTCAAGTCCAGTTGATCTAATTAAATACAACAGATATACCATGACCTGGATGAATGAGAACCTTCACAAGCATCCATGTTGATTAGTCAGCCAAATCTTTGAAGAATTAGAAGGACTTTGTCTCTGTCCTTTCTTAATGCTTTCTCTTGTCTCGCTATTATTAATAAATCGTCCAAATAATGGTATATTTCTATACCTATCTTCCTTAAAGGGCATCTATAGTGAAAAAAACACATTGCCCCTTTGCAAAGTTAAATTCATGTACTCTGTGCTGCCTTAATCCTATATCTGTCACTGACTCTGTTTAACCACGGTGTCAGATCTATGTGCAGCATTCCCTCCTTCTCCCTCCCCTCTGTTACCTCCTCCATGTCTCAGCTCTGGCTAACCGACAAGCTTTTCATGTGCAGTAGGAGTTAAAAGTTCAACATCCTAAAAAACACACCCACGCACAGTGGCCAATAGAAAGCAAGCTGTCCTGGAGACACGGAAGAAGGAGATCAGTACAGTTTACGATCTCTCACTTTGTGACCCATCATCAATCAGTGAAAGCTATTAAGAAGGGGGGTCAAGTGCAGCCTTATATCTAACATCAAAGCTACCTTTCTCCCCCTGCTAATGCTGTTATCTCTATGTTTATTACAGAGCAGGGAGGGGGGATCAAGTCACAGGGATTTGATTGACAGTCCAAGTAGGAGTAGAGGAATGCAATCACGTATTCTTCTAACTGGTGTATCTCAGGACAGAGAGGGAATCTGAAAAAAGTGAAGACACTCTGGGGGTTGTAGGGAATTATAGAACACATGGAAAGAAAGAAAAAAAAGTTCATTTTCCCACTATAGATGCCCTTTAAGCAGGATTTTTTTTTTGCCTTCCTCTGGATCTTCCTCTGGATCACCACTTCCCAGATATCAGCTCTGTAGTTTCATAATCATAACTATGCATGTATCGTAATCTCACCACTGTTCCAGATAATAATGTCCCAACATGAAGAGGCTGACTGCTATGTTTAAAATAAATGACCAGAAAAGTGTTATACCGTAGGAACACCCATAGTTTCACAGTATTCTTATATTAGTAATTAGTGGTATATTTGGTGGAAACAATCAGGGCAGTAATCCTAAAAGCACAATCTCCATGCTAAGAAAGTTTTAGTAAAGCATATGGAGTATCAAGATATGTAATAGGGGGATTCTGACCAATCGGACTGCCGTAACCAATAGCACTTCAATTTCATTGGAAAAAAAAACCAAAGCCCCAAAGGGTTGTAAACCCTTTCTGCTGCCATGCCTCTGGGATTATTATTTATGGACTTGTATGTTTGCTGTTTTGCACTTATTAATTCTCCAACTATATTTATTACTGATATTAATCTATATAAAAACCTTGAATGTAGGCAAACATCTTAAGATGAACTAAATAATACAAAGAAAAGTATAGAATGTGGAACTTTAAGAAACAGAGCAAGACGATTTCATAGAAAATGGACCAATCATGTTAGTAATATGAATAATCAATACATACAGTGTAAGAAATTCATTCCCCAGTCCTTGAAACCCATTGGCTTGTATTGAGGTGATGTGGGGGTTATCAGCAATCTCCCTAAGGAATAAAAGATCAGTTAAAATCACTACAAAATAAAAAAAATGGTAACACCTTTTAATACATACAAACCTACAAAATATCTTTCTATAAAACCAATGACATTATAACGCCAAAAGCGTGGGTTATGCAAAAGACATCCGGCACCCACGATTTAATATCGCATTTGCCTTACTTTTAACGCAAGTAGCAAGCTTTAAAATCACACTGCTGGTAAATCCCTTTTGGGATTTAGAAATCCCTGCGGGTAAATCCCTTTTGGGGTTTACCCACCTGTGCTAACACGATATTGAATCGATTGCCAGGATCAATAGCGGCTCTGGGTAAATCTCCCCCTTTGCATTTTGTAAAGAAATGACAGGTGCATCTCTAGGATATTGCTTAAGTAAATGATACATTGTTTTAATTGGTGATTAAACAATGTACTGGAAAAACATGTTGAAGTGAAAGCTAAAGGAAATGGTACACTTTGCTTTGTGTGTTGCGTATAAAAGTGTTATAGTATTAAAAAGGTATAACAAATGTTCTTCAAAATATTTGATATGGTGCTATACCTTTAAATGCATTTACTGTATTTATTAATTTCCTGTCTGAAGAAGGTGCATGTGGGCACCGAAATGTCACACATAATAAAGAGATGATTTTATAAGTTTGGTTCGCCCAGGTGGTTGATATATCGGTATTTATTAATCACTCATTTTATGTATTTCTGTATATTTTCTCTAATTTATGATGATAAATTGACTTACACAATGACAGTCATGTAAGTGGAGTGAATCTTGGTCAAGTCTGGGAAAACTGAGAGCCCAGTATTTAAAATCCCTCTGCAGAAAGAAAATGTTCACATCTTAAGAAAACAAAATAAAGTTTAGCTTTGCAGAAAAAGGTCCTCTAAGTAAAAAAGCTTTTTTAAACATTTGAAGGTTTTTCTTTTTTTTCAAAAAAAAAAGAAGGTAGAAACAGAGACTTCTCTGGCTTAACTGGTAAGCAGTTTACAAGAAGTTGAAGACTGGCGCTAGATAAATCAATGTGAGCAAGTTCATTTTCTTCCTTTGCTTTAGTCATGTAAAAATAACAGTGCTATGAAAATGTTTTTAAAGCAGTTAGAGTTTGAATTATGTAATTGCTTTTCTTTACACTTGTATTTAATGTAGTATACTTACAGATATTTAAGGCATGGAAGGTCTTGGAATGCATCTGGATGAATATACTTCAAATTCTTTACGTTTCTTATCTCTCTGCCAGAGAAAATATATTCATATATATGTATATATATATATATATATATATATATATAACAAAAGTAAAAGCAATTAAAGGAGAACTATACAATCCCCATTCCCTAATAGTAACTATGGTGAGGAACTAACCTCTAGCTCCGTCCCCTTATGGATCTTTCTAATAGGAAGCTTTATGTATGTAAGTAATTTTAAAATATGTTCTATGGGTTGAAGATTTATTTAGTTTTATTATAGTTACTACAAATTTAAAGGAAAATATTCAGTGATTTTATATTTTGTAACTGTTATCGGTCTTGTTCCCACAACAAAACACAAATACGCATGAAAAACTCACACGTTTTGCTGTGTTCTGTGTTTTGGTGCCCTTACATATATAATAACAGACAGAAATTCATTTAGTGGGATATTTAAAATGCACCACATCACAAAGCATTAGTGAGAATGTTAAAATGACATCTCTATGGAAAAATAGCCCTATAGAATGTAAAATGCACCTAGTGGGAACAAACCCTCACAGTTAACTAACATTAAAAGTAAGATGAAAGTAAGGATAGAAAACTAACCCAAAAAACTTACATACAGTATGTACATAGAAAGCCAGATTTCAACTATTTGATTATTCCCATTTATTAATAGGATTAATGGTGGTTTTGTATAGAGAAATTAATTAATTTGCTCAATGGCGCAACAATTTGATAGGGTAATGAATACATATCTTACACACATCTGCCCTAATCTAGCTACATGTCTGACTCTAGTCAAATAGTTTATTCCTAATCAAGAAGTTATAACCTAGAAAGGAGTATCATATTCAAGATAAAATGTGGACATAAGGTTTTACAGGATCCCACAGAGATACATCTGTCAATTCAGCATTTGTTGCAGAAAATTCCTCATTTGCAAAAAAAAAAAATCCATTGGCTAGTGCAGGGGGAATGGCTTCTGGGTTTTGTATACTACACTGCAAGCTACTTCCTGATAAACATTTTCCTTTTGCCACGCATTTATTTTTATTGCTTTTCCTTAACACATTCTGCATTGGGGTTAAAATGGCGTTATTAGATTAAAGCTGGGTACACACAGTAACGATAAAGCCCAGATACCATTGGATCCGACAATATTGGGGGCTTTATCGGTACTGTGTGTCCCTTCGTTTCCTGAACGTTCCCGGAAATGTGTGTGTATGTGCTGCAGATTTTAAAACTCAATAATGCCAATAATGAGGACATTGTTGTTTTTTTACTTACCCTTTAAATATGGCTGTCACATGAATTAAAGGTAGGTCAGTTGGTGTATGTACTCATGTCTGGTTGGAGGATAAAAGACTGTTTTGATGAATAGTCAAAATGTGTTTTTTTTTTTACTATACTTACCCTTTAAATATGGCTGCCATGGAAATGGAAGGGTAGGTCAGTAGGTATGTGAACCTGGATCAGGTTGGAAGTTAAAAAAACAAACTCTTTTGATTATTGATCAAATATTTTTTTACCTTAGTTACTCTTTATGTATGACTGCCACAGTAATGGATAAGTAGATCAGTAGGTGTGTGTACCTGTGTCGGGTTGGGGGGTTAAAAAAAACAAACTTTGTTGATGATTAGTCAAAATAGTTTTTTTGACCATAGTTACACTTTAAATATGGCTGCCATGAAAATGGAAGAGTAGGTGAGTAGACGTGTGTACCTGGATCAGGTTGGAAGTTAAAAAAACAAACTTTTTGGATTATTGGTCAAAATTAGTTTTTTGACCTTAGTTACTCTTTAAGTATGACTGCAACAATAATGGAGGGGTAGGTCAGTAGGTGTGTGTACCTGTGCCAAGTGGGGATAAAAAAAACACTTTTTTTAACTTACCCTTTAAATATGGCTGCCATGGAAATGGAAGGGTAGGTCAGTAGGTGTGTGAACCTGGATCAGGTTGGAAGTTAAAAAAAACAAACTCTTTTGATTATTGATCAAAATTTTTTTTTTACTCTAGTTACCCTTTAAGTATGGCTGCCACAGTAATGGATAAGTAGATCAGTAGGTGTGTGTACCTGTGCCAAGTTGGGATTAAAAAAAAACACTATTTTTTAACTTACCCTTTAAATATGGCTGCCATGAAAATGGAAGGGTAGGTCAGTAGGTGTGTGAACCTGGATCAGGTTGTAAGTTAAAAAAACAAACTCTTTTGATTATTGATCAAAATGAGTTTTTTTGACTCTAGTTACCCTTTAAGTATGGCTGCCACAGTAATGGATAAGTAGATCAGTAGATGTGTGTACCTGTGTCGGGTTGGGGTTAAAAAAAACAAACTTCGTTGATGATTAGTCAAAATCGTTTTTTTGACTATAGTTACCCTTTAAATATGGCTGCCATGAAAATGGAAGGGTAGGTCAGTAGGGGTGTGTACATGGATCAGGTTGGAAGAAAATTTGTTTTTTTACCTTAGTAATCCTTTAAATATGACTGCCACAGTAATGGAAAAGTAGATCAGTAGATGTGTGTACCTGTTTCGGGTTGGGGGTTAAATAAAACAAACTTTTTGATGATTGGTCAAAAATAGTTTTTTTTACTTTAGGTATTGCTGCAATACCAATGGAGGGATAGATCTGTAGGTGTGTTTACCTGTATCATGTTGGGGGTCAAAAAAACAAACTTTTTCGATTATTGATCAAAATTTGTTTTTTTTACCTTAGTTATCCTTTAAGTATGGCTGCCACAGTAATGGATAAGTAGATCAGTAGGTGTGTGTACCTGTTTCGGGTTGGGGGTTAAAAAAACAAACTTTGTTGATGATTAGTCAAAATAGTTTTTTTTTTACTATAGTTACCCTTTAAATATGTCTGCCATGAAAATGGAAGGGTAGGTCAGTAGGCGTGTTTACCTGGGTCTGGTTGAAGGGGTATGTCTTTTTTTGGGTTTACAACCATAAAACTATCTTTTATTGAGGATAAATCAAAATTAGCTTTTTTAACTTTAGTTACCCTTTAAGTAAGACTGCCACGGGAATGGAAGGGTAGGTCAGTAGGTTTGTGTACCCATGTAAGGTTGGGGTGTGTCTTTTTTGTTTTTACAACCATAAAACTAACTTTTGTTGAGGATATATCAAAATGATTCTTTTACTTTTTTTACTCTTTAAGTATCCAAATAGCAAATATACACAATAGCAGTCTCAAAAAACACCCAATAGTAAATAAAGGGATTACAAAGAACCTACTTAAAACTATTCTATACCCCCAGCCCTGTCGCTTAAGGTTAGTAAACGATCCCTGAAGAGGTGATAAAATACTTTCTGGATTCAACATAAAGTCTGCTTACCCATGATTCAAGGTGGCCCGGGTGCATCCACGCCCCAGGCTCTTCACTCGGCTGAAACTGCACAATATTCCAAAATAGAGGATGAGGCTGTGCTATCCAGAAAACACACAGGAGGCCTTACATATATACACACAAACCACGAAGCACCACCGTGGCTTTTTATAGGAGCCTCATCTTCTATTTTGGAATATTGTACCCTTTAAGTATGACTGCCATGGAAATGGAAGGGTAGGTCAGTAGGTGTGTGTACCTGTGTGAGGTTAGGGTATGTGTTTTTGCATGTATGACCATAAAACTAACTTTTATTGATGATTGATCAAAATTAGTTTTTTGATTATAATTAACCCTTTAAAGTATGGCTTTCATACCTTGTACCTGTGTCTGTGTGGGGTTTGGGGGTATCACCGTTTGTGTTTATGACCATGAAACAAACTGTTTTGAAATATGCACATTTGTGGATTGTTACCATTAAGTCTATGGGGAAAAATGTCCCGAAATTAACCGATAATGACCTAATGCTTCTGCGGATTCCTTAGCTAGGTAATAGCAAACTGTGGGAGGAGATACAGTCCAAAAAGCAGAAGAATAAAACAGAAGAAAAAGAAGAAGAAATAGAAAGAACAGTAATTTGGCTCTTCAAGACAAATTAATTAATATGTTACAACACATATAGTTGTTGCTTATGACCAAAAAACCACAGATTGTTTGTATTCTAGTTAAATAATTAAAGGGCATGTCCACTTCCCTAACCTAAAAATGTAACCCACTGCTGGCCCCACTGTGTAGTGTAAAAAATGCTTTCTCCTCTGTTCCTGGTGGTTGTCCTGCAGTACCTTTTAAGGGCTAGGCCACACTGCTGCGATATTTCTGCGTTTGCGGTTTTTTCAAATCATTGGAATCGCGGCAATGCACCAAAAGCGCGCATTTTTGGCTGCAATGCGATTGCGCTTATGATTTGCATTCCGCATTTTAAATGGCAATCGCATGCGGTTTCCAATACTTAATAAAAAAACCACATGCACAAACGCAACGAAATCACACATGAAATCGCATGCGATTACGTGTCCGATTGCATTGCAGTGTGGCCGGGCCCTAAAAGTCTAGAAAAGTGAAGAGTAGGAGCCTTCCTGTGTGTAATCCTCATCTGTCCCTTCCCTGTCCTCCTGAAGGGACTCTGGCGTGACCTGTTGAGCTCTCTCCCCCCTCCCTCCCTCCATCTGGATCCATCAGCACTGCAGATCATCTTTTAAATAAAATAACCTTTTCTGTAGTGTAGGGGTCCTCCTTGCAACCCTAACCACCATAGTATTACGTTTAAAAAGCGCACAGAAATAGACTTACTGACCTTTCTCAATAGCTGGCAGCCGCATCTGTGATTGGCTGACTCTCACCCAATCACAGACACAGCTGCCGGTCTGGCTACTAATGCTACTCTGTTCTCGGAAGTAGCATTAGAGGCAGAGGTCAAGGGAATGAAGGTTGGTAAGTAAGTTCCTGGGCACGTATGAAGTTAATGCCCCACAAACCCCGTTTTTGTTTTACTTAAAGGGTATGTCCATCAAAAAAGTTGGTTTCTATCTGATTTACTGAAGAACAGGAGGTAAATGCACTATCTCTTATCTCCCGTTCCTAAGTAAATCTTACAGGAGAGGAGGAGAACCGCTCCAGCGCCGACTTCACTGACAGGCGTCTGGGAACTCGGCGCTGGAGCGGGTCCGCGGGTAAATGTCTCCTCCTCTAAAAAAACAGTTAAGGGAAAGGAACTATAGATCTAGCTCACAAAGTGCCCACCAATAGCACTCTGATGCGAGTGGCTGTGTAAATATTACATTTTGTTTATTGGCACAAATGCATACATAGATACAAACAAATCTTTAGAAAATCAGGTGTCCCTAGTGAGGAATTAGAAGAATCTTGTACACTGGGCAACCACTTAAAAATGGGGACCTGTGCGAAATTGAGCCTGGTAGATCACTGTTAAGTATAACATCATCATACAGTATATCAATGTGTGTATCCATCCAAAGCTTCCAATAAACTATACATTCGACTGTTCCAATTGCTAAGGTTCATATATTAGCAAGACTCATGGCAAAAGATCTCACAACAGGAATCAACACCGGGACTTAAAGCCACATAATAGTAGGTATTTTCACTGACATCACACGCTAACTTAGGGCCGCAAAAAGTTTTAGACATTTTTTTTAACCTCCCTGGATAAATTTTAGGGAGAAAAATAAAAGTGTTCAGGTTGTTTTACAGGTCCGAACACTTGTGGGCTGGGTTGCAGGTATGAAATGCACAGCCAGTTGTGTGTGGGTCTGGAAAATAAGACCTGTGCAGAACTCTAAATCCCACCTTAGATGTAATATTTAGATAAGCCACCAGCTGGAGTTAAAAAGTCCAGTAAAGGTTGCCTCTATTAGCATATTATATCATTTGCAGCTAACAATGGTTAGCATGACTTTAATGCAGGTTTTGCAGTGCTGTTTATTACAGCATAATATTGAATGCAAAATAATCCGGCACGGAAGTAATATATTTATCTGTAAAACATTGGTTAAAGTTTGCATTGTGTATAGCCAGCAAAAGTATCACTTCAATTTTTTTTTTGATTTGCAAATACTAGAAAGCACTGTAATATCTTGAAGCCAGTTGAATCTAGACATTACTTTACCAGAATCCATTTCTATGCCTTGAGCTTAAAGGGCAACGATACTCTTTTTAAAAAGTGTACATTTTCATTTAATATCAACTAACGCTAGTTGGCTACTGCCAGCACTTGTTGTGTAATCAGAACCACTAATCTAGTTCTAGTGAACTACTTGCTGAGAAAAGGAGAAAGGACCAGTTAATAATGCAAACATGGGATAACAAATCAGCATATTCGGATAACGGGATTGGTTTAAAAAAAATAGAAGCATTAGGTCAAAAACAAGATGTAGAACAAGTGGACATGCCATATCACATAATAAAAGCAGAGACTGACTTTTTGTGACAATTATGGAAATATGCAAATCTATGCAAATATGCAAAATTGATTAGCAATTTGTTTGTTATTGGTTCTATTTACACAAATTAAATCCCATTTATTTACTCAGAAATTAGGACCGTGGAAACTCAGTGACTACATGTGCAAAGCTCTTATCCACCGAGAAGAGCTCTTCAAACAATCATGAGTTGTGTATCTCAACTGCAAAATATTTATTTGATAAACAAATTAGTAAAGTTTAATTAGCAATGAGATAACAGATGTAGAGGATGTGCCATTGACTGAAATATATTAGACTCAGGTGCTGGCCCTAAACATGTATCGCATCCCCCATCACATCACCTTGAAGAAAAGCTAGCCATAAAAAAGGATTGAAATGCATTTATTCCATCATTAATACACTGGGCATACATTATTGATCTTTAAGATTTCAATATACAGCTCTGGTGGTACAGTGAGGAAAATACAGAAGCAGATAAATGATTGAAAATAATTAGTAACAAGTTAAATTGGGGTTGTTAACACAATGTAAACTAGATAGAAGGGCTAATGTCTTAAGCTAAAATGTTATTGGAAGATAAGGCAGCAATTCAGCACCCTGGATTTCTGTCTTATTTGTATTGAATTTTTACTGACATCTCCACCTGAAATTTAAAATAGGTGATAAAGCTAATATTACCTATCCCCGTCTGAAACAACTCATTTCTACTGCCGGCAGTGAGAAGGGACTGGTGCACAGGGAGACCAGCTACACCTCTAATTGGAAATTGTATGTGTGCGCAGATATAAATTTTCTGTGCGCATACAAATTAAATTGTGTGCGCTACATACCGCAGCACTTATTTTCCAGCAGATGTTTGTGTGCGCACCACTTTAACCTGTGTGCGCAGGCCTGCAGAGTTGTGTGCGCGCGCACGAGCGCACACCTTAGAGGGAACACTGCAGGCCTGAGTGGCATCAGCTCGCCAGTGCCTTAAATGATTCATCTGTTTTACATCTTGCTCCATATAATTAGGACCCAAACTGCTATATCTTATAAATGCTAAAGCTAATTTAAAAATGATCCAAATATAATTGCTACTTCTAATTTTCATTTATAACTCCTCTGTAGCCACAGTGTTGTTCATTTGGCAACACTCACATAAGCATGAATGGGGACAATGTTACTGACCAGATGGGACCACGGGAAATGCAAAGATTGTACTGGCAAAACCAGGTTTTGTTTGGACTAAAATGACTTTTTAACCAATAGAAATGGACAAATGTTTATCTAATTTGGTATAAAAATAACTTAAATGTAAGTATTTATTTACACAAACTTTGTTAATTTGTTACATGATATCTAAGGCTAACCATATATGGGTTGCTGGTTTGCCAATTCAATTGAATCAGCAAAAAAAGTAAAGTTTTGAACCACTAAACATCTTTTCAATTGTGGTTTAAAATCCCTGCAGTATCTTCCCCGTTCACATAATGCAGTAACTGGCACACAGTGTTTAATATACTGCAGGAACAAGTAAAGGTAAGATACACTTGAGCATGTGCAGTGGAGACAGCAGGCGAAACAGAAGACAATCATAGGTTGTGATAGCAGCATTCACAGCCTTGATTGACAGCATGGAGGGATGGGAAAGTGCAAAAAATATTAGTTAGATATATGCATGTTGCAAACCTCTGTTAGTAATAGGGACTATTATAGGGATATACCTAGAAAGAATTATAACACACAAAAAATAAGATTTTAGAAAACAGTACAGATACAATCTGCCTGAGAGATATAACTGACATACATTGCAGCTGGCAGCAAGGCTAAATCAATACCATAATGCTTACATGTGTGCTACTTTGCTGAGTCCACTGAATGAGGCAGGTTCTAACTTCTGCAGTGCAGTGTCCAGTGATATGTAACTAAACAGACCAGATGGAAAACAAGAGAATTACTTTCTGGGCTTTTCTCTGCATCCCAAATCACTTGGGGTTCCAGTTACTAATGGTGTGTACACAATAGGTAAATTATTTCTAGGGATGTTTACAAAAATAAGCAGGATTGTAATAGCACTAGAGTTTAGCAGGCTTAATATGAGGTACAACAATTTTCCCATGCTGTTAATTTGCAGCACCCAATCAGATGATACATATTGACTGGACTATTACAGAAAATATTTGATAATATCTGATTGGTTGCTGCAGATTAACAGCAAAAATGTTGCAACTAATGTTGAATAACCCCCTAGAATGTTAACCTCCCTTTCTTAGGCAAGTACCTTTGTTTGTGATTTGCCCTCACCAAAAAGGCTGAAAATACAGTACTAGTGTTATGCATATGAAGCCATCATCTTCAAGTTAGGAAAGGTTTCTTTACAATAAGAATTATCTTCCAGCAGATGTGGTAATGGAAAGTTTATTAAATCACCTTGCAAATGGCCTGGATTTGTTTCAAAAACAAACAAATATTGAAAATTACTGGTATTAATACATTTAGTCTTGTTAATCCAGGGGTCCTTTCTGATTGCCATTTGGAGTCAATAATTAATCTTTTTACCCATCTCTGGATCTACTGTTAGGTAGGGATCATGGGTAGGCAAAAAAGGTTGAACTAGATGTATGTATGTCTTTATTTAACCTGTACTACCATGTAACCCCTCAATAGCTCATCCTAGGGCTTGTGCAAGTTTCTCTTGCCATGGTTGTGTATATACATATAGTTACGACCTCATGCACAGCCCTTATTGTTGCGTCATTCCAAAAGGAGAAACTAATGAGATCATGAAATTTGCACAAACCTTGACTTCATTAAAAACAGATGAAGAATGCCTTATTATGCTTTCTGGCATTACAGCATTAGTATGTTGTGAATTTGATGAGAAAATTATTACTGTTAACAGTGCAAGTGGAATTAAATTGACATTTGAATTGCATTTTGCACCCAAGGCTTCAATAATGTTTGAAAATATTAACTTACATATTGGAAATGTTAGGCAGATTGGAGAAAGCATCTGATGGTATGGTCTGCAGGCGAGTCTCTTCTAGTCTTCTGCAAAGGGAAACACTCAATGCTATAATGATTGCAGGTTATATAAGAAAGAGTTAGCTCTCCTCTACAAGATGTAAAGTAAAGCACAATTCAGATAAGAACAACAAAGCTGAATTCTGAGAGTGGAAACAAAAGCTATAAGGGCAGATCAGAGATCTCTAAATGAAAGTCTCCAGCCCTGCGAGAGCTCTGTGTAAAACTGGTACATGAGTACATCCTTGGTTGATGCAGTTTTAAAGTATTGCATGCATTGACCTTCCTGGTTCAAGTACACAGAATATCAATTAGAATTCTGTACAATGTACGGGAACTGTGCAAATATATAGATTTAGACAAAAATTGAACTGCTAATGTAAATGCCAAAATCCTTATGGATCTAGCTAAAGGTTAACTGAGTACAAGGCAGTGAAATTCATAGTTTTAATACGTAGCATAGATGGGTTATTGAGGTGTTATGTATGGTACAGTATGTATGGATTTTAAGAAATATATTAGATTAACACATACTATGGATATATTTAGTTAGCATTAAACCACAGGAAATAGTATTGCTGGATTGAAAGAATAATACAAATGCAATACAGAATACATAAAATAGCATTGTAGGGTATACCCATAGTAAGAAAATAGTGTTTTTTCAGCACGTGCTAGGCCACACTAGCACGTTTCTCGGGTACATATGCTCACATTGTGTGATCTATTAGTGCATGAGAAATGCATGCCAGGCTAACACAATGTGGGTGGCTACAGTGTGTTCACTGCGATCAGTTTGCGGTGGGTATGCGATCATCATTTTGTTTCTACAAATCACATTCGCTCTGATAACGGAATATTGCCTGAATCGCAGCACAAATGCTTGGTAGCGCACAACATTTAATTTGCGCATTTTACGTGCGTTGCAGTGTCCCTGCAGCCTTACTAATCAGAAACCCCTTGCAATCTATTTGTGGGATTGATTTTTAATTTTAAAAAATGCAAAAATAAATCAGGCCCAGCAATATGGCCTCTCCGCAAAGTAATAAAGACAGAAAACCCATTACACTGGTATCTTTCAATAATCCAATAAAAAAAAATTATTCTACGGTCTATTGTGGATTTGGACATAATCATAAGGTTAAATAACAAACTAAGGGTGGTGTTTATAAAGGTTCAAAATTGTTTGTTTTTGGATATTGATCCTTTAAAGTTATTTATTTAAGGACAACTCCACCCTCATAAGAACATCTTTTTTAGAAAGAATGGCCTCTTTAAAATATGTTATATATCATACTTTGTCCTATGAATTCATTACTGTATGCCTGCTATGCTTCTGGATGTCTCGTGTAAACTGAGCAATTTAGAAACCTGTACTGAGCCTGGGCATGCTCAGAAGAGGCAGATAGGGGATTAACATTCAGTCATTGGCTGGGATGTCAACTGTCAAATCCATAACTGACAGTTGCTAACTGGAAGAACCAGGAAGCAGAAACAGGGGAAACAGGACATTCAGGTTAAACTTATATATTTCAGGTTTCAAACTATTACCGTTTAGGGTTTTGGGGGGGGGTTACCTGTATGTAAGTTTTCATTTTAGGGCTGGCCCTTTAAATTACATTCTACACCAACTATGTATTGTAATGCGGCGATCCTTATCGATAATTCATAAATACAACCATAACTTTTCTGTGCCTATTATATCACTGTTAGAATCCTCAGACATAAGCAAATTATTTTCTTTTGAGGGGCATACACACACACACCCCTCCCCAAAATTAGGATCTTGCTTGAAATGTCCCCAAAACTAGGCCTAGGTTTAAATGTGCCAATTTAGATTCTAAATATACCCCTAACAGCCCTCATTCCATTGGTGGCCATCTTCTTCTGATCACGGAAGCAGCAGAAGGGGCTGGACCATTAAAAGTACAGTTATAACCTAGAGATCTTAAGTGGTCAGTGGGTGTGATTTTTTTGGACAAAAGCCTTTCATACTGTACATCATAGAAGGAATCGTGGTCTTGACCTTTCTATTTGGACTTGAATTGAGACCTGGCTAAAGGACAGATTACAAAGTGTGGTTATCAAAGGGTATCTCCATTGCTAAAAAAAAAAATTTGGTATTCAGTTTTATTGAAGAACGGGAGGTAAAGGAGCTGTGTCTTACCTCCCGTTCTTCAATAAAACCTGCAGGAGCCCGGAACTAAGGTAAGGTACTTACACGATCGCTCACTCCTCCGATGCGTGGTCTGACAGGTCCCGACGGACTTAGTACTCTATGCGCATGCACAGTAACCTGGCATAAAAGCTGGATCATGGGTTATAGATGACAAAATGTGTTTATTTAATAAAATTGTGTTTATTTTTGATACTATTCCACATCTTTAAGGTTACATGGAGTACATGGGCTAATTAAATCGGGCAATTTTTGTCTGTTCAAATTAATTCAGGGTATTGTATCTTGAAAGGTTGTAGTAAGTCTGCTTCTAAATGTACCTAGAGGGGTATATTGCTTTGGCAATGCCAGCTGATAAGATATGTGAGATGAGCCACTCTGAAGTATTTATATAATGATGGGACATTAATTCCTCCTTGACATTCCTCCTTAGGTAATGGGACCTGGAGTGTTCTGTTCGTTTTTACATGTTTGATTAAATAAAGCAGAATTTGATTTTACTCACCTGGGGTCCCGGTTCCATCTATCGGTGTGCACGTCAGTTTGAATGTTTCTTGGATAAAAAATGTATTTTGACAACAATATCCCTGGCTAGAGAGTCTGAGGGTGATTTGGCATGGGCCCTATCGCATTCCAGTCGATCGTCGGTTACTTTGGTAGCATGGTATGGAAAATTCAGGTATGTTAGTGTAAGATTCTGGAATGCCTCTGATACATATATTACATCGTCAGGACCTAATTTCTAGATCCTCTAACTGCATAGCTAGTTTATCAAGAAGCCTGCAAGAAGTGAGGCCTGTGTGATGTCATCTTGTTTGGTCTTGATATCCCCTACCCTCTGGCCCAGTTCTTGTATGTTCATGTGTAATTGGGGTTTAGCATGTTGTAGCTTTTAATAGTGACTGGAGCTGTGTTACCTCAATTTCACTGTATGGAACTTGAGTTGGAGGGTAAGTGGGGTTTATTGCTGCATTAGCTTGTTATTTCCAGCAATGAGGTGAGGAGCTCAACAATTATGCAGCCATCATGGATGCTGCTTACAAGCGACCCCACCTTAATTAAATGACCAAGGGGCATATTTATAAAGGTTCGTTAAAGTTTTTGCCTTCTTTAACACTGCTTTTTCGCCAAATTTGGACTTTTCGCTATTTATAAATTAGCGATAACCATAAGTGATAACCGCTACTTTTTCGCTTTTCGCCATATATTGCTGCGGTTACCACTCAAGCATTTTTATAAAAGGGCAAAAAGTGTATTTTTGCGTTAAGTTCAGCCATTCCAAATCTGAAGTGGCCATTTATTTAGCCTGCCAATGGGTCCATGGAAGGTGTCAGTACATTGTGGAGTGTTTCTCAATACTAATAAGTACTCAGGGGGGTGTTAGACTATTTTCCAAGTCATTTTATAATTCCCCGCACTCCGATTAATTTTGTTATTGATGGTGCTGTTTACCCAAATTCCGCTCACCACTGGCAGTTGTGTATTCTAGTAATAAATGTTAGCAGGGAAACGCACTTTTCCAAATCTCAATCAGTTTATTTGTGACATGCTGGTTCACACAACGTTTCGGGGTCCTCCCCCTTCCTCAGTGCCTGAGGAAGGGGGAGGACCCCGAAACGTTGTGTGAACCAGCATGTCACAAATAACTGATTGAGATTTGAAAGAGTGCGTTTCCTCTGCTAATATTTATTACTAGACTATTTTCCAGCATTTACTGCAATCGTTTTTTTTTGTTTTTTTTTAAGATTCCGATTCTCTGTATTTACTAGTAAAGTCAAATGGGTCTGAGGACATATTTATAAAGGGGGCTTATTTTTTTTGCTATTTCCCCCCCCCCCAGCCTTTACCATAATTTTTTTAACTTTCAACTTTTCTTTTCATCAGTTATTAAAAAGGTGAATTTTCATCAAAAGCAAAAATTATCTAGCAAAAAGTAGCACTAATAATGCTGGAAAAGTTCAGCACATATGATGGTAAATAGGTAATACTCCCTGGTGGTTTTTCAAAGTAGTATTAAATTGGTTAATACACATAGAACAACTATCTTTGTTATTTAAACAAAGATATGTTTTGTTTTTCAGATGGTGTTTAAAGATGGTGGGTTTTTTTCAGCCAAAGATATAAATAGTATAAAATTCAAAAGGCGAATTTTCTCTATTTCATTAATAGGATTTGGTAAATAGTGTAAAGCTCAAAAGGTGAATTTTCTCTATATTATTAATAGGACAAATTATTTAGTACTGTTTATTTTTAGCAAACTGCAGCTAATTCTAAAACCAGTTCCATTAATATGGGAACATACCATACTGCTGTGTAAGAAATAGTCATGTTAATGGTACATTCCAGTATGTAATGATGTTTGGCAAAAATTCTTGTAACACTGCAAAAAAAGCAACAAAAGACAGAGAAGGGGCAAAAAGGTAAATTTTCTATTTATAAATAGCTTTAAATAAAAAAATGACACACACACATCGCCGCAGCGATTCTTTTCCGCAAACGAGCGGTTTTATAAATAAGGCGAAAATATCGCTATTTTATAAATATTCCCCTTGTGTTAAGGTACCCATATAAAGTACTCAAATCCTGTCCGATCCCACAACATTCAATAAATTATTCAGGATCCACCCTTCATTTTACGATTGTATGTTGGTCACGAAGAAGAATAGGAAAGGCAGTTCTGGAAGAATTGATTGAATGTCGTAGGATGGGCACCTTTAGGCATTGAGAGTATTACGTCTGTACTTGCAGATGATGCTAAACTTTGCAGGATTGTAGGCTCAGTACTATATGGCTTCACCTTAAAAACTGATTTAAAAAGACCTGGGGGTCTTTTATGTTGAGAAATGCAAAGTTATGCATTTTGGAAAACACTTTCACAGTGATTTATGGAGTTCGCTACTGGTTAGAGTGACTTTAACTCCATATTAGCTCCGCATGCCCACCCGGCGCTCAC
Organism: Hymenochirus boettgeri; assembly: GCA_019447015.1. Classification (NCBI taxonomy): domain Eukaryota; kingdom Metazoa; phylum Chordata; class Amphibia; order Anura; family Pipidae; genus Hymenochirus; species Hymenochirus boettgeri. The sequence continues at coordinate 231,295,527 of CM033476.1, read as the reverse complement.
AATTCAATAACGCATTTGCGCTACTTTCAGCTAATGATTTAAAATCACTCCTATTGGGATATAGTGATAGGAGTTGACTCAATAGAGAAGGACTTGTGAGTTATTGTGGACAACAGTTACAGTAAGCCATTTCAGGCAGTATCTGCTAAAGCATACAAAATGATTTACTGTATCAAAAGGAGCATAGAGTTGAGGTAGAATCACTCTGTATATAGCTGTAAAGGCCCTCATCTTGAGTATGCAGTGTAGTGGTGGGCACCAGTCCACAGAAAGGATATCAACAAATTAGAAGAGTACAGAGATGAGCAACTAAACTGATAAGAGGAATGAGGAAATTGTGTTAGATTATAAAAGTTGGGTTTGTTTTCACTGGAAATGAAGTTTTAGAGGGATTTGATAATCCTTTACAAATATGAGCAATGAAACTACAGCCAATAAGCAGGGGATCTTTTGTCTCAAAGGGGTAAACAAAATACAAGGGGCCACCCCTATAGACTTAAAGAAACTAAAATTCATCCTAACTATAAATGTATAATTTTTTTTAAAGGGCATGTCTACCCCCAAAACTATAATGCAACCCACTACTGGCCCCACTGTGTAGTGTAATAAAATCCTTACCTTACATCCCTTCTCCAAATGGTTCTCCTGTAATGTCCCCACAAAGTCCCAAAAACTGACCACCAGGAGCCTGGCGGAGTCTATATAGGACTCCTGTCTCTCCTCCGGGAGAATTTTGCCATGCGCACTGCAGCCCTCCCTCTCCCACCCGTTTTGTTCTCCCTCCCCCTAGTGTAAATCCCCTTATTTATATTGTAGGGCTTCTTCCCCCAGCCCCAACCACTATAATAGAATTATCAGAAAGTCCCCGAACTCTACTTACCTTACCTGTCTCTCAGCCAATCAGGGACGCGGCTGCCGGTCCAGCCCCTTGCTTGCAGCTCCATGCAAGCAGAGGGCCGGGACAGTACGCCGGAAGATAGAGGGAAGGTAAGTAAAGATTGGGGGAGTTTCTGATAATTCTATTATAGAATGGGGCTGGGGAAGGAAGCCCTACAATATGTCAAAACATTTTTTTAAAGGGTGGACATGCCCTTTAAAGTGTATGTATACTGAAAAAATGACTTTGTGTAATCTTAATTTATAAATAAATACATATAAGTAGCACTTACTCTCAGGTGTGTGTGTTGCTGCATGCCTTTAATAATGCAATTTTAGGCCCCGCTCAGGCCCCGACCACTGACCTGACTATTTTCCCCCATACCAACTGTCAATACTGTATACAGTATACAGCACACAAACTGTCAAACTATTCCAGCTACAGAAAAACTGCTAATAGAAATGCTGAAATGTAAGAAGTTTCAGATTGGATATCTAAAGAAATAGGGGGCAGATCAAAAAAAAATATACAGTTATAGTTGGGATGAATTTTAGTTTCCACTAATGGGCAATTTAAAAAAACAAATTTGCCAGTGTACATACACTTTAAGTAACTTTGATTTCAGCATACGTAATGTAAAAAGTTCTTTACTTTGAGGGGCAGTAAGGTTGTAGATGCTTTGCCTGAATCTCTGAACAAATTCAAAGAAGCATTAAATGTCTTCTTGGACAGACAGAACATCCAGGGTTACAGCAATTGACTGTATCATGTTGGGGCAATGTCCTTTTCTTGTTGGGTTGGGGCAGCTGTTTTTTGTGTGGAGGGTTTGAACATGATGGAAGGCTTTTATTTTAAGCTGAAAGTGTAATCAATTCTGAGATGGCATGAGTTAAGGAAAGGATGCTTAGGCTGCATGACATGCTGGCTGGATTTCATGGGGTTTTGGTTTTATAGCAGCAGGGATAAGGCTAAACTGTATAGCTATTATCTTCAACATAAGAAGTTCTGGGAATTAAACATTCCCATAATAGCCATAGATTAAATTTCTTAGCCTAAAAAGACACCTTTTTCTAAGAGAAAATCTATGTACTTTTATTCTCTTTGCCAGTTCACCAGCTATAAAAACAGAGCATTAAATCTTGGCAAAAAATACAGTGATACAGCCAATTTGTGCAATAACCTACGTATAATATCTCACCACCCTTTCCAAAATGAATACAAGAGCACCAGATAATCCAGGATATAAGTCAATTACAGAAAAGGGTAGAATGTGGAGTATGCACATAGAGCTGAATGGCTGAAATGGGAACTAGAGATTTATCCTGATACTAACACAGCAGAAAGAAATGGTGTATTAAAAATGATGAAAAACTATATCTCAATACACAGCTTTTTATATAGAAAAAAACATATATAGAAAAAAAGAATTTTAACCATGTTAATTTTTTGTGCATTAATAAATAATTGGAAAAGTCACGATTATAGGGAGTGAAAGCTTTGGTTTTGTTTGGATAACTGTGCATTGTTTTCCAGCAGATTATTTGCCCATTGATGACCCCTTGCATATTTTAATAGTTGTTGGATCTAATAATTTTGTCAAAACATTGAGGCAAATTAAATTTGATATGTTGTAGAACACCCTCCAAAACCAAGACTTCACTTGGTTTAAATAATTAAAATCGGATTCTTAAAGGGAAGGTTCAGTGGAAAATATCATTGTTTTAAAATTCTTACTTTATATTAATCCTACCTATTTATTTAACATATTGTGTTCCATTTTGAAAAATCAGTTGAAATCAGCCCCTTGCTATTCCCAGCTGTTGACTTTAATGAGCTGACATTTTAGGTTCTGTAAGGTCCTTTTTCTTACCAGAATGCACACTACCTTGGAATATTCCTAACAGTGACTCTTACTGATTGGCTGTTGGATGGGTCAAACATGCTCAGATCTCTACTGAGCAACTAAATTAACCCAGGCTGTGGGTCAAGGGCAAGACCATAACAGTCTATTATAGGGGTCCTGCAAACAGGAAGTCAGCATTTCAGAACCATTTATTTATACACAGACAAAATGCTGAATGGGAAAGTTAAAGGGCAAGTCCAGCCCTAAAATGAAAACGTATATACAGGTAAATCACCCCCCAAAACCCTAAACGGTAATAATTTAAAATGTGAAATATATAAGTCTAACCTGAAATCCTGCACAATGTCCTGTTGCCCCTGTTTCTACTTCCTGGTTCTTCCAGTTAGCAACTGTCAGTTATGGATTTGACAGTTGACATAACAGCCAATAACTGAATGTCAATACCCTATCTGTCTCTTCTGAGCATGCCCAGGCTCAGTACAGGTTTCTTAATTGCTCAGTTTCCATGAGGTCCAGAAGCATAGCAAGCATACAGTAATGAATTCATAGGACAAAGTATGATATATGAACATTTTAAAGAGGTCATTATGAGGATGAAGTTGTCCTTTAAGTTCATTAGAATGGAAAAATACTGCTTTTTTTCTTAAAAGTATTTGCATTTGAACTGAACTTCCCCCTTCCCCTTTAATATACATCTCAGCCAATGACTGACGCAGAGTAAGAGGGATGGTAAGTATATTTAGGAGCCAATTTTAATTAAAGTAATTTTATTTAAACCTAGCTAGGTCTAGGTTTTGGAGGGTGTTCTACAACATTTTCATTTTGGGGGTGAAGATACCCTTTTCTTTTTTAAGCTTGATTATTCTGTGCTTACACTTCCAAATATCACTGTATGGTACTCCATAGATAAAAAATGAATAGTATTTTGATAATAAATAATACTTAAAATTTTGTCTTATACAAAAATGTAACTTTTCCCAGTAGATTATTGATTACATACACGATATTCAGCAGGATTCTATTTTTATATTGTAACTGGTGAGGCTTGGATGCATGGTATCGCTCCTATTTTATATATGGTATCTTTGTATGGTAATTTATACTGGTAAAGCCTTAAAGGAGAACTAAAGTCTCCAGACAACATTGTCCCAATAGAGAGAGCACATTCAAAAACAACAAGCTGTGTCTCACCTCTCTCTTTGCTGTGGCCATTGGGTGATTTATGAAAAAAACCTGTGAGTACTAGGGGTCAGCTCCCACAATCCACCTTAGCTGGGTAAACCCCCAGCTAAGTGTCTGCGTACAGGCACATGCTCTGTAGTGCTCTACAAATCAAAACAAGGAAGTTGTAACCTTGCTTCTTAGAAGCTGACAGTCAATCACATTACACCACAGAGATCCTCCCTCTCCCTGACACAGAACAGGGGTTTTAAGTTTTTTGTTTTCAAACAAATTCAATGCTCCTGTCCTAACAATGGTATAATCCTTTACTTTTCATACAAAAAGAAAAGTAATCTTTGCAGTGTATTACATAGATAGCATGGATGTAAGAAACAGAATACTAATATTTCAGAAAAAATAAAAGTAAGTCTGGGGAATAGAACCTGCAACTTGTACATTTACTCTGTCCTGCTAAAAGCAGAGCTTTTACCTCTAGGATAACAGAGATAGTATATAGCACCCTGGTACATGTAGAATCTTTTACTAGGAACGTAAAGGGAAAAAAATATATAGATAAGGGTGGGGATTTGAACTTGTGACCTTTTAAACCTGGTGTCTTACCAGGTGAGCCGCCAAATAAGCTGAAAGTAGAGGTACATTTAGAAACTTTCAGGGAGATTCAATAAAAGTTCTTATCGTTTAAAATGGTGCTAATTTTGCCCCAACCAATCAGAACTTATGTAACATTTGAAAGCTAACATCTGATTGGTTGGGGCAAAATTAGCACCATTTTAAACGATAAGGACTTTAATTGAATAACCCCCTTTATCCTTTGCTTGGAACATGATAGAAACCAAAAAAAGGGAAGACTCGGGTATTGAACCTGTGGCTTTCTGTACTGTGTTTTTCTAAACCTGGTGCCTTACTCGGTGCGCCAACACTGAACAATCAAAGAAAGCAGGTGCATTTGGAAACGTAATCTTTTGCCAGAAAAAAAATAATAAAAAAAAAAATGGAATATGGAAGTCCCTGATAAGACTTTGAAAGCTGCTTGGTACCCTGCAGTTTATTTTCCAGCAACTCACACTGACTGCTTAATAAATTGCAGGGTAACAAGCAGCTTTCAAAGTCTTTTCAGGGACTTCCATATTGGTGTATAGGAAACACACTGTGACAGTGAGAGACAGTGAATACTGGGTCAGTGGGTGTGGCTCTTTGATGACTTCAGGGGCTGTGGGTTGTACTGGCAACAACATGGAAGCCTTCTTATTTATTGCATTTATTTCTCACATGTAGTAAATGCAACTTACTAGAGAAGAATCTTACAATGTATAGGTGTTCTGGGGAGAAAAACCTTCACATTAGGCTTTAAAAAATGTAACTTTAGTTCTCCTTTAAATTTACTGACAGTGACAACAAATCGAGGGTTGGAATCCAGGTACAATGAGTGGGCATGTTTAATCCCCTGAAATATTGCGAGTTTATGTGTGGTCACTAATATAGTGGATAATGCACCCCCAACTGTAAATCATAAGGATATTAGAAGTCACCAAGGAGGTCCGTGACATATAAAAGAACAAGGCCGCAGGCTGAGTACCTTTTATGTAGGGCATGGAACTCCAAGGTGACTTCTAATATCCTTATAATTTACAGTTGGGGGTGCATTATTTATTATAACCTACCCCTTTGTGGCTTCAGGTTTCCTTCTCCTCCTGGAACTGTAAGATTTTAAGGCTATAATCTTACAGTTCCTCCCATAGAAATCCACTACAGGGGTAGGTTATAAATTGATTATCTTCTACCTGGAGTGCAACCCTCGATTTGTTGATTTTGTGGATTATTCCTGTGAGGGTGGAATTCTGGAGGTGTCTACACCCACCGGCTGGATAAAAAAACTGCACCTACCTTTCTTTGTTTGTGGACCTTAAATTTACTGTCTGTATTAGTAAAATACTATCTGTGCAGCAACACTAATTATGGTTTGTCTCCTACAAATACAGCCCCATGCGCATAGAATACAGAGTCCGTTGGGACCTGGCGGAGGAGCCAGTGATCGTAAGTACCTTACCTTCTCTCCCGGCTCCTGCAGGTTTTATTGAAGAACGGAAGGTAGGACACAGTTTCTTTACCTCCCGTTCTTCAATAAAACTAAATGCTAAGTTTTGTTTTCCAGTAGAAAAAAAATTCTCTATTTTTTCTCTATTTTATTAATAGGACACATTTTTTAGAATTACTTATTTTCAGCAAACTGCAGCTAATTATCAAACCAGTTACATTAACATGGGAACATACCATAGTGCTGTGTAAGAAATAGTCATGTTAATGGAACATTCCAGTAAGTAATGATGTTTGGCGACAATTCTGGTAAAACTGCAAAAAAAGGCAGAAAAGGTAGCAAAAAGGCGAAATTTTACCTATTTATAGATAGCTTTAAATTAAAAAAGAATGACAAAAATAACGCTGAAATCTCACCCTCTCTGGTCTGGTTAGGCTGACACTAGAAAGCAATTTCTCTTTTCGCCGCGATACCAGACTTGACGCAACAAATAAGACGAGGACTACGCCACACATAGCTGCAGCGACACCTTTCCGCGAAAGCAATCGTTTCCATAAATATGAATATAAATAGCGCAGTCATTTTTATGTGTGTAAATATTCTTCACTAATGTGGGAACCATGATCACAATGCTTGTGAGCCTACTGCTTACAAATTTCAAATCATATTGCATTCAGTCAGTCGTGCTTGAAAATATACACTAACAGTGCTTCTTAAGGAATCATGGGATGCCGTTGGCCACCTGCAAGTGACCATGGCTACTATATATATATATATATATATATATATATATATATATATATATAGCTTCCAAGTACTAGAGCACTCGTGGGTCTTCATAAAGATATATTTTTATTGTTAGAACATCTACGCGTTTCAGCTGACTTGAGCAGCCGTCCTCAGGATGTTACAGACAAAAGGTAAGTGCAAATTTAAAAACTGAATCAGCCCTCCTCCCCCTGGTGCTCCTCCCTGCTAACATTAACCCCTTCAAAGCGATATAATAAGTCTATAAACAAACAGGCTATAGAAAGTGCAAAGTAGCCAACAGAAAGTGCAACATGCTGGTATATAACCTGCTGATAGGTGATAGACAATATGTAAACTATAATTTCAATAAATATATACATACAGATGTGACATATATGCTCCCCCGTCCAATAAATATAATATTAAAAATCGATATCTAAACATATGAATATATATAGAATTCTAATATATCATAATACCTCAACTGGGTATATGAGTGAAGTGCTAACATATCCTATAAAAGTATAAAAGGGAAATGCTAATATACAAATGTCAAATCTTAATATAAAAAAGTGAAATGCTAATAAAAAGATGAGATACTCATATAAAACACCGTTTACACCCCCAAGTTAAATCAACATATAAAACCATATACGGGTTCATATTAAAACCAGAGATAGACAGTTACACATTATCGGAATAATTTAAACCATAATAACTACATATTTCAAAATTATCTATATCCAAGAATTACGGGTATAATTCTATGCAACCATACCACCACGGCGTCCCCGCAGGTAGAGGCTGTATATAATCTTAGCAACCACATTTTGACTAATGATGAGTTTGAACTATTGAATAAAGGATTGACATTTGTACCAACACCTAAACACAGTCCCCTCATGGACGATGTGGACTTATATAAATTCCAAAGGCGACTCAAGCTAAGGGACCAGTTTCGACAATCTATCCCTACCCCTACACCGTTTAAAACACTGAGTAAATATGAACCACCCAATACGGCAGCAGCCATCAAAGTGTTCTCTAATATGATAAAAACTGATATTGAACAAAATATTTACAAAAACACCAATAAAAACAAAAATAATCTTACAAAAGGTGAACAGCAGGCTATTAATACCCTTAGGGAGGACCCTAATTTGGTAATTCGACCTGCGGATAAAGGAGGCGCCATTGTGCTTTTGGACCAACAATATTATATATCAGAACTTCAATCCCAATTGGGGGATTTGAAAACCTATGTGTTACTTAACGGGGATCCCACTAATGTCTTAAAAACCCAGTTGGACACTATGACCAGAATGGCGTTATCTAATGGCTGGATCAGTGAGCAGGAAAGCAAGTTTCTCATTACAAGGGAACCCAAGGTGCCTATTATCTATAGTGTACCAAAAATTCATAAAAATCTAAAAGAACCCCCGGGACGTCCTATTGTATCATCCCTGGGGTCCATCCTTAAACCAGCCGCTCAATATGTGGACTTTTATTTACAGCCTCTGGTGAAAAATATGCAGTCCTACCTCCGGGACAGCAGACAATTATTGGGGATACTCAGGGAATATAGAGGTCCCCTACACAACACCACGTTGATGACATTGGATGTCCATAGCTTGTACACCATCATCCCACAGGATGAAGGGGTAGAGGTGTGCAAACAGGCTCTGATAAAAGTTGGTCACAAAAAACCTCCTACAGAATACTTAATGGATCTGCTGTCGTTCATTTTACGTAACAACTACTTTAGATTTGAAGGAAAATATTATAACCAGATCACTGGAACCGCTATGGGATCGAATGTTGGACCCTCCTTCGCTAATCTGTTTATGGAGAAATTTGAAAATGACTATATCTATCCAATGTTTGGAAATAAACTCTTGATCTATAAACGCTATATAGATGACCTGTTCATACTATGGGATGGACCAATCACGGAAGGTCAAATGATGTTGAATACATTGAATTCATTAGGATCGACGGTTAAATTTACTATGGAAGCACACAAAGATACCATTGAATTCTTAGATATCAAAATCATGAAAACTGACAATGGTTTTGAGACATGTCTATATTCCAAACCCACGGACAGAAATACCCTTCTACATGCCCATAGTCACCATCCCTTACATCAAAAAAGGGGGGTCATGTTCTCTCAGTTTCTGAGGGTATTAAACAATAATTCGAATGTAAATACAGCAAACAAACAATTACAATGTATGGCTGATAAGTTTAGGGAACGAGGATACTGTACCAAAGAGATTGAGAATCAAATGAATAAGGCTAAACTTTATATGATGGAGGGGAGTAAAACAAAAACCAAGGACAAGAGTAGAAGTGGTATCCCTTACACTCTACAATATTCCCCGTATTCCAGTGGAATAAAACAGAGTGTTAAAAACCATTGGGCTCTACTAAGTAGCATGCCCTCTTTTTATTTAATGTCAATAAAAGAATTATTATTATAAGTTTAAACCCCCTTAACTGTGTACAATTTGCTACTAACTGGAATGGGTGACGTTTGGTTAGTGTGAAGTTATCTCAATAAGAATGGTAATTCATAAATAATAACAATTCCTATAATTGATGGCAGCCCTATCTTTCAGTTTTTCTGTAATTCTCCCTCGTTTATTGAAAGCTAACAGATTTCAGCGCTACCCGAACAGGGTTTCCAGGGTGTAGACATTAATTTCAAGCAATTTTTAAGCAAAGTGATTATTTTTCAATCTTTTATTAGGTGCGCTGTTAATTTTTCGTTTCAGTTTCTGCTATATATGTGTAAAACCACGCTCCTCCTTACCCCCTGTTCTTTATAACATGATAGCCAAAGGGGGCGTGCTACCTAGAACGCACCCAAGATGGCCTCATGTTAGGATAGCTCCGCTGTCCCAAGAATTTATAGCATACCTGGAGGAGCGAAATCTACCCAAAAAACATCTGTAATCCCCTCCAATAACCTCTCTGCATTGGGATGGCACCCCAAAGAGACAGCAGGAACATAAAAAGCGATGCTGGTGTGCTACTTTTCTACAACGGATGTCCCAAGCCACCCCATATGCGCGGACGCCAGAAACGGGCAAACACCGGCATTGAGATCTCTCAAAAGATATGGCTACTAAAGCAGATCTGCAAAATCCTGTACAGTAAACCTAGAGAATCCTTAATAACCCACTGAACATACCAAACTGTAGCAGAGGTCTGCCACAAGGTCACGGCTTTGTCGGACCACACCACCAAATCGAGATGTCACAGGCCCACAATGATCCTGGTACTCGCCACCAAGTAGCGGAGACTTAATCATATCCGCAAGCACAAATAACAACCCTCTCAGACTACAGAAGAACTGGACAGAGGAACCGCAGGAAAAACCTACCATTAGAGGTATTCCTGAAGGAGTACAGACCTGCACACTACCTCCCGCCACCCTATTCGACCCAGCTTGCTTCCAGCCATCCCACGATGAGCAAACTCAAATGATAAGGCTCCCAACCTTGCCCTCCAACCACCAGGAAGACTAGGGAGACACTGCCCAGGGACTTATTACCCCACACCCCCTCCATTTTATGCAAGCAGGCAAGACATTCATCTGAAAGGTGCCAGAATGGCCCAAATTGAAATGAAGGACATCTGCTGATCACCCAGGACATCTCACCCAAACATTTGCTCGTCGTAGGCACTAAAACCTCTATTTGAACATTTACAACAACATAACATCAGATACAGGTGGGTTCCCTTCAGACTTTTAATTATCCCACATGAAGAAAAAATATACACAAACTACTTAATGGAGGATGGCTACCGCACTCTTCAACATCTGGGTCTACACTTCCGATTCAACACCAAAGGAACCACAGACTTCTGCAAGATCCCCACCCCAGACCTGCCACCACAAGCATTTGTCACATAAAATAAGGTTCTCCAAAACTTTCTAATATCCTAACTTTTTCAAGCTCCCTACCACCGAGATCCTCCTGGTTCATCAAACCCCCCCCATAACCCCATAGACTGTAAAATCAAGACTATACTTGTACTACAACATGAGCCCCCTCTATCTCCTACTAAGGCCCGCCTGCCTAATTCTCCACCATGGGCCAGAAAACCAAGTACACCGTGACCGAAGCCTTGTGAAAACACAGGGCTTCCATGTGAGCCCCCCCTGGTTAGACCACAAATTGGGGACACCACAACACTGCTGGAGGTTACATCCGACTTAAGTCTAGAAAAGCGACTAATGGACGTTAGAGGCACACCGAGGAACTATGACACAATAGTGATCAGGCAAAGTGTGACACGACCTGCCAAGGACTCTGCTAGGACTGCTTGGCCTGCTCACCGCGCTAGATATACCAATATCCATACCATGGGACCCTTTTCCTCAGATCATGATTACACCTCCCTTCATGGTCGATTGAAGAGAACCATGATGATACAATCCTGACCACTACCGCCACTCCTCCTCTACATGGAACTGGTCCACATTTAAAAGAAAGCCGGTATACACTCACAATACCATATGTTAGCTCTACGAGCAATCCAAAAGCAGCGGAACGCAGCAAAATGGACAATACACCAGCGGCAATATAACACTAACCCTCAGTACAATAATCACGCAAACCCTATACAAGGATTACACCATACTATCCACTATCTACCAACTCACTCATAACGCTAAAAAGAGACACCCGGTACCCTCCATTTATGACAAGAAACTGTACCCCAAAAGAGGACCTAACCACGGTCAACACATCTCTCATCTGGGAGGACCTAAGAAAGGACTCCTTTATGCCATACTGCGAGCTCTAAAACACAGAACCACGGATCCAGATAATAAATCCAATATATGTTAATATAAAAATTGATATTATTTATACAGTAATAGTATACCATCGAAAAAAAATGTTTAATGTAATATATGTCTTGGATGGATAACCTATGTAACATATAACTGTGATGAAGTTTGATAGGAATCCCAATCAGAAGGTTCTAACACATCACCCGAAGTTATCAACCTAATCCACTGCACCTCTACACCCTCCCTCCCCATTAATTTGAAACATACCCCCCTCATACTACCTCAAGGTAACTAACACCAGCTCTATACCCAACGGAACTCGATCCACCAAAATTTATCACTTTATCACACTCCACCACAATTTCCAACAAGGTCCGTGAGAAATACCACTCCTTACATCCCCTTCAGAGATACATTTAGCCCTTATAGAATGAAACATAAAATAGTAATATACCTATAAGACCCTAACGTATAACGGTATACTAACGTATATATAAAACAGAAAAATAGCCACTAACATATTGAAGCTTTCTGGGATTAAAATGTTGAATGCAGTATCCAGGAGGGAGAACTAATGTGCAATTCTAGCTATGCTGGAACATCGATACTTGAAATGTTCAGATTCCTCAATAATTTCTGTTTCTTTTGCTATCCTCTTCATCCATTTTTTTTTTTAATCTCCTTCTCTTCGTACCCTTCATGTACTAAATATAAAAAATTTTAATTTGAAATACTCATGAAATGTTGATTATACTTTGTGTATATATTACTGTGTTTCACCGAAAACCTCCTCATATCATGTTCTGAGTTTACCACAACTACCTATACTACACACACCTAAAACTTCATCCCTCAATTTTAAAACACAACTGAAAACTGACATCTGCTATAACATTTCATTATTTGGCAAGATACCACTCAGCTAAAATATATCACCGCTACCCACACATACTCTACCTCTTTAGAAACCTCCCTATCCCTGTTCCAACCTCAGAACTTAAATTACTCCCAGAAAGCAATTCGCACATTTGTGTGGAATGCGGAATAAATCCACAATTTCTGACAGCTATCCTACAACACGTCCAAGAACACAAGGAGGCCTCTCCTTACCTCTCCTCAACACTATCTCAAGCAGCGAACCTAGACAAACCATTACGCAACCCCCAACCCAAATATAAGCGTGAAAAGAATACAGAATCAACCATCACTTCCCCTACTCCCATCTCACATATACTTTGGATCACACACTCCCAAAAGAAGAAAACACCCACTAAGATATGATAACCCGTACATTACCCATTCAATAAACAATGTGGAAAACATTGACAAAAAACACAAACTTACAGCTAACCCCCCCTTATGACCCCCCTTATTTTACAACCCCTCCGGGCTGAGTACCACTCCTGGAAATACTGGAACGACAACAATACACACATGACATGGGGACACAGCACCAACACACATTTTGAAAATTTCCCAAACACGGAATGGTTCCGTTCGCTCACAAATCCATCATTTCCTATACCAAAACCCTACCAAGATATTCAACATCGAAACCTCACACCTCTAGTGTGAAATCTGTCAAAAAAAACCTAACGATTCAAAATTACAGATTTACTCATGGATTAATGACATAAATATACACACAAACACGCCCACATGATGTACTGGGAAATATATTGCAACAAGTTCAAGACTGGACATCTGGACACATACTTTTTCACAATAGGCATAGATGCAGGCCGTCTCGCTAATGAGCCACATTGAGACAAAGTAGCAAGCGGCACTTCTCGTGGGCTCAAGAGCGGCCTTTGAAAGCAAAAAAAAACAAAAACACACTCTTACACGTGCGCCGGGGTGGAGAGGAAGCGCCACATGTACTGAGAGAGGCGGAGTTTCCATCTCAAGGAACTCAAATTATCCACCCCATTGCTTATCCAATCAGAGTGCAGCTGTGCAGGACCCTTCCCGCGCTCACCTCCCAGAACCAAGACCGCCAGCGGTGCGTGTGCCTGCCTTGAACTTCTTGTATAGGGACTTTACATTACTGTCTCTGCTCATGACAAGCAAGCATGGTAGGCTATATTTTTTCCCAGTTCTTAACTCGCCTGCCCTCCTACTTCCCCAGATGGTCCTTAACTTTACTGCTCCTTTGCAAAGGACTAGTTCCGACGGGCACTCTCAGAAATCACTATCACTGTTGAAATAAGGGGCAGGAAAGGAATTTGGAAAAGTGCATGGTGAAAAGAACTTAAAAGAAAGTGGTGACCAGACTGAGAAGGGGAATGATGTAAACAACAGAAGAAGAAAGGATGAATAAATAAACACAAAAGACTTTAAAGGAGTGACAAAATGGAAGAGCACATGGAAGGCCTGAGAGGGTGGACTACATAAAAGAAGAGTGCTGCAGGTAAGTGGGAAAGTGTGTATCCAGGTCATTTACTGCATTGGAATGGAGGGGTGCTGGGTAAAAAATGCGACAATATTTTACCTCCTGCAGTGAAAGATTTCTAAGGTTTTTTTTTTCTTCTAAATTACCCTTCCACCCAAAACGTATCCCATGGCTCGAATTTAGTGTGGGTGGGAAAAGAGATATGCCTTAACATTTTCCGACTGCTCTATGCATGGCACATGTAAGGGGCCCAAGTGCTTGTGCCTAAATTAGCTTATCCACTAATGTGGGCTTGTATTTGAGCTTGTGTTGAACTGGAGCCCAGGAGTGGGAGTGGGGACTCCAGAGGACTGCCATCATCCTTAGTAACCCCTCTCCCCTTTGTTGTTTTGTGACACACCTCTGATAAAGTGTTGGCACATGATACTGGTAAATCATGATTTTACCAGAATCTGTGTGTGCCAGCACTTTATCAGAGTTTGTGCTAATTTATTTTACCAGTATCTGTGTGCCAACCCCTTTATCAGATTTTGTGCAAGGATTTCACCAGGTTTGTGTGCCAACCATGTGTAAATGTGAGAAGGTGGGTGCATGTTAACAGTACTGGGTGAGAAGGTGCAGGCTTACAGTATTTTGAGAGAGTGTGTGATGTACAGTCAACGTGCAGAAGTGTGTCATGACCGAAACGTCATGCCCTGCTGTATGTAAGTGTAGCCTTGGAGAGCTATGAGTATATAGTGTCCAAATTTTAATTAGTTTGAAAACAAATGGAATTGTATATACAAGCAAGTGCTGTCCGCGTATTTTCTGTTGGTTGAAGAGGAAAAAGGGAGACCTCAGGACGCGCACGGCTTTCCCATAACGGATGAGCCGTTGGTTGGTGCCGGTCTCACAACGTTTGAATTTGGTGGACTGTGCTCTACCAGGCCCCATCCACATCTATTTTTATACCTGATCCCTTTGATAGGGTAATAGTGCTCGGATTATCGAGTCGGCTCGACTAGCACGATTTCCCTTGGGTTTTTTTTGACTCATTCCCTTGTCTGGTTGGGTTTCCTCTTGCCGTGGCTTTCGCGACATCTCTCTGTCTCTCTCCTCCCGTCCTCTTTTCCTGCTTCGCATTCTCCCTCCGCTCTCTATGGTTGTCCAGTTGTTCTAGAGCTCCGGATTTTGCTAGTGGTAATGTGTCTTCCCCTCCGAGCTCGTTCAGCCGCCCGCCCTTTGTTATACCAAGGATTTAGTTGCAACTATGTGTGATTGTAACGCGTCTCAGTATTAACAGTTGTATCCTGAAGTTCAATGATGTAATCTGGAATGTCAGTTAAAAGAGGTGATACAGTTGTCACAAGTTAGTGCCAT
The DNA here is from genome assembly GCA_019447015.1 of Hymenochirus boettgeri. Lineage (NCBI taxonomy): Eukaryota > Metazoa > Chordata > Amphibia > Anura > Pipidae > Hymenochirus > Hymenochirus boettgeri. The sequence goes on along the minus strand of CM033476.1, from coordinate 231,280,261 downwards.
TTTATACCCTCTTGATGGTAGGTCAGGAGTCACTTTTTTATGGTTCGTCTTTTTATTATCGTTGAGTTTGTAGTGGAATGGACACCCTCTTTCCCAACTCACCCACTTGGAGTTCCAGCAACTTGGTGCTGTGTGATTCTCCGGTTAGTAACTGCCACCCTTTGTTGGTCCCATCAACCCACTTTCGGTGGGAATACTAATAAGTAGAACATAGAGTTCGTTCAAACACATGTGGCAGGATGCCTGGGTCTACTCTCAGACTGGCATGTTATCCCGTGATCCCAGCAGATCTCTCCGCGACGTTTACACTCCTGCTGTAAGTACATAGTCTTTGTAGTGTGGTCATGTGACCCGAAACGTCATGCCCTGCTGTATGTAAGTGTAGCCTTGGAGAGCTATGTAGCTTATAAGTGTCCAAATTTTAATTATGTTTTGAAACAAATAAAGGAATTGCTTTTATACTACAAGCAAGTGCTGTCCGCTATTTTCGTTTTGGTTGAAGAGCTACGGAGTCTAATTGGGGAATTTCATCTGCAGGTACCAGGACAGGAGGATTTAATTTAATACGATCAGTAGCAGCCTCCATAGCTTAAAGGGACACTATACTGAAAAAATTACTTTGCCTCATCTTAAGTTATAATTGAATACATGTAAGTAGCACTCTGATTTGTGTGTGTTGCTGTATGCCTTCAATCCAGCACACATTTTGTTTAGGAGCAGTATCCCCCTCCCACTTTTAACAACTCGCACTTCCATCCGACCTGACCTTTTCCTAAAAAACCAGCTGTCAAGCCTGCACACAGCATACAGCATTCCAATTGTCAAAACTCTTTCACCATTCCAGCTATAGTAAAACTACTCACAGAAAAACAGTTTTTGAGAGCAAGGAACAGATTGACAACTGAAATATAAGAAGTTTTAGATTGGATATCTAAAGAAATAGGGGTCAGATCAACATAAAAATGATACAGAGGTGGTTGGGAAGAATTACAGTTTCCAGTTTATGGTCAATTTAAAATAACCTATTTTTTGGTATAGATGCCCTTTAACACAGAGAACAGATATACAAAGAAAACAGGGAGAATAAATGGTATTACCAGCACTGCTGCAACACCAATTTGTGCAGCACGTAAAGAGGTGGTTGATGGTCCATTTTAAAGGTAGGAATCTTCCATTTAAAGGACATGTCCACCCCCCATGATCACTGCTTTATGGAAGGATTATGGGTAGCATGGCACACAGTGGGTTACTCTGGTGGTCTGGCACAAAGCAGACAGTGCACATAAACAGGTTCCCCACATAACATGTGTAATCAGGGGTGTCCCAGTCTATGGTGCACAACTTTGAATATTGACCAGGCCTCTATACTGAGTGTCCTTTTAAGTTAGTGTACACTTATCTGTTACCTCAGAGTTTGTATCCAATAAGGTAAATTGTCTGTCCATAAATCTGTCCCACGATCTTATACACATGATCTTGTGTTGCAGTCAATATCTCTCCATAGCACACACCACAATCTACTTTCACTTTCTGTCCTCCTAGACATAGAGCACAGGGATGTCTTTTATTACTGACACCACCTGCAGGCTGGAGGTGGTTTATAAGGAGCCTTGATGTATATGTCCATTACAATACACATCACATCCTGTTCAGCAAACAGAAACTTTTTCTGGGTTATACTTCCTTTCACATGGAGCAAACACGGGTGTGGTTTAAGCTGCCATTTGACTATTTCATTTTGAAATAGGGATCTCAGCTCTGTAAGTAAGTTTATGTATTTTGTATATTTTGAGTTGTACCTAATATGTCAGTGCTATACTTTATATACATTTATTGATCGTCATTTAAATGGTAATAGTGAGATAGTACACACATACATATACACCTTTCCTATATGTAATATCATATACCCCCCACCACATTGGCAGCTCCTAAAAACTCAATGCAATCTCCTATGAAGATATAAATATATTTATATAATATAAGGGATATAATATGTATAAAGGCAGCACTCCCGCATTTGCAGCTAATTTTATATATTTATTCAAACATCTGAATATATAGTCTCTCTCCAACACAAGCCGTTCTTTTGAAACATAAAATCAGTGCTTTATTGCTGAGTTAACATGTTTCCATCCATGTAACACAAAAAAGAAGTAAGAAAGAAATGGTAAAGGTACTCTACACATTTGGCTAAAGGAAGAGCCTTTTTAATATGCACATGCTTGCTTGCTTTTTAAAATGCAAAATCTGTTTTTTATCAGTGGATTTGAAATACAATTTTGCGTTCAAACCACCACTTTTTACTACAAACACATACAAGAAAGTAGTTTTTTTTATTATCAACAGATTCTGCCAAAAGGATGAACACATCATCAATAAATCTCCACTATGCCAGAAAAAGGGGAAAGGTAGAGATCATCTTGATAGACCTGCTCATTCTCAAAGCATGCCATGAAGGAATTAGTATAGGCTGGGGCAAAATTCAACGCCGTCACATTCCCACGCAACTGCAAATAATTTTTAAAGTTGAAGAAGTATTTGGTAAGAATGGTCTTACCAAAGCTTCCACAAAACAATCAATTACGTTAATAGCTACCCATTGATTCAAGTAACTTCCTGAATGCTGAGATACTCTCTCCATGTGGGATGGAGGATGGTGGCCAGTAAAACAGCCCCACAGAGATTCCCCAGCTTATCCAGAAAGTCAGTAGAATCCCTCAAGTATGACTTTGTTTCTGGTACCAAAGGAGTAAGTACTTTATCCAGCATAATTGCAATGGGAATAAACAGAGATTCAATTCCTGCCACTATCAGGTGGCCCAGTGGGGATGTCAGATTTTTATGAATCTTGGGTAATGTGTATAAATAAGGTTTTTTAGGAAAATCAACCACTAAAACCTACAATTTATCCATTTTTTTAATTCACATTCCCATCTGATAATTGGGTCAGAATTTTGGTTTCATATTATATCTTGTCAAGTATAAAGATTGCACCTCCCTTGACAAAAAAAAATATTTTTTAATTCATTTAAAAATTAAATGCATCTTAAATGCATTATATCATCAGGATTTTAAAAGATCTGCAATATTGTTCTGAACATATTTAACGGATATCTCTACCAGGGAAACTGAATTTGGGGATTTTGTTTTAATTGAAGAATGGGAGGTAAAGGAGCAAGTCTAAGAGTAAGCACTGCTAGTCTTTTACTATTTTATGAGTTAGCCTTGCCCTCTGTGGACCCAGAGGATGGCATTCTAGCTTTGGCTTTGGCTATGCAAGGATGTATAATTTTAAGATCTGGAAATTTGAACACATAATTGGATGTGTCAATAAAAGCTGTAGCCTAACATTTTACCCAACACTTGTTATCAGCCTGCTTATTTCGTACGGTTATTAAGAAAATTTGCAGGGAGATTTAATAAAAGTTCTTATCGTTTAAAATGGTTTAAAATCGTTTAAAATATGCCCCATAGTACCGGAAAGTTAACACTTCTTTAACCAATCAGATTTTCCGAAATCTGATTGGTTAATGTAAAGCATGTAAACCAAGCATTAAAAAATTGACCAATCAGGAACAGATTAGGGTTTTCTGCAAAATTATATAAAGAGGTGCACTCAGCCACGGAGCTCAGATGCCATCACAGTAGATGGCTGAAGAAAGAAGCGGCTGGCAACATCGGCTCCGCTGAGGCTGGCGGTGCCAGCGGGCTCACTGGCGGCCGCGGTGAGCCTGCCTGACATCGGCGACCTCAGTGGGGTTGGTGTCGCCAGCCCCGAAGATGGCACGACGGATCAATGACGCCGGCAACATCGTCCTCATTGAGGTCACCCTGGCGGCCACAGGGGTACCTCTCGGGGGTCGGCGGCCTCAGCGGAGCTGGTGTCGCCGGGACTGGAAGAAAGAAGACGCCACCCAAGGGCTCTTTTAAGAGCTGCTCACTGGGGGTACCGGTTCAGGATGTGGGACCCCCGCCAAAGGCACTTCTCAGTGCCGCAAGGGCCCTTACAAGGGCCGGGGAGGGGGGGTCCCGGTTCAAGCTGCGGGAACCCTTAAGCCCCAAAGGCCCTTCTTAGGGCCGCAAGGGCACTTGTAAGTGCCGCAAGGGCCCTGATAGGGCCGGGGAGGGGGGTCCAGGTTTGAGCTGCGGGACCCCTAAGCCCCAAAGGGCTCTTGTTAGAGCCACAAGGGCACTTGTAAGTGCCGCAAAGGCCCTGATAGGGCCGGGGAGAGGGGTCCCGGCTCAAGCCTCCCTTAAGCCCCAAAAGGCCCTTCTCAGGGCCCCCGCTGGAGGGTGCCTCCACCCGTGACCACCTGCTGCGGCCCCTTCCCAGCAGCCCCTCCTAGCCTCCTGTTCCATATGTTTGCCGCGAGCGGGGATGGGAGGGGCTGCTGGGAAGCGGTGGCGGCAGCGGGTTGTCGCCGCTGCGCCGCGGGGGTCGAGGGCGGGGTGGGCGTATGCCCTGCCCCTGTAGCGGAGGTGCCGGGAAGGGATTTAAGTCTCTTCGCGGTGATATTGTACATCGCGGGCACAATACATATTGCGGCAATGGAGTTTGCCGTTATAAATACGGCGATAGCGCTATATTTGCGGTTGGTCGCTATTTTTGCCCCTTTATAAATATGCCCCTTAGTCGCGGAAAGTTAACGATTCGTTAACTTTTCGTGGATGGTTTCTGGCCATTCATAAATCGCGGAAAACGCGATTTTGGCGAAAATGGCGGGAAAAACGGCCGCAAAAAAGTTAACAAACCTTTATAAATATGCCCTTTAGTTTCCATAATGTAAAGCTTGTTTCTCTCCTGATATTTATATGATATATAAAGATGGAGTGTTAACAGAGAGTTGTAAACTCAAAATTATTTAAGAATCTGTCATTTATCTTTTTTAGCTTAAAGGTTCATTAAAGTAAAACATCTTGTTGACATCTTTAGTGCTTTTACCTAAGCAGCAGGAATATTGAGTTTAGTTGTTACCCGCCCACTAATGAGATAAGGGGCATGTTTATTCTGCTTGTTCCAAACAATCTAAATTCAGCTTCAGTTAGTGAATCATCCCTCCTCCACATCTTCTAGATGCTACAAAGCAAAGCACCATTAAAAAGGACACTAAAGAGGGAAGTCTATCTGGCTTGCAGGTTTAGCTACTTTACCTTTATAATAAGCATGAATACAGTGGTTCAGGTGCAGTTAAGCTACTCATCTGAGTATATATACGGTAGTTTAAATTCAAGCAGAAAAAACATACCCCAGTCAAAATATGTAGGGCTGGTTCATTTTGCTATTTTTGACTAATGGCTAAACAAAAAGATAAATGCTACACATACATTTATTTATTGAATCCATGTTAACATTAACATAATTTATCTTAATAACTGTTTATTTTCTAAATAATTCTATCTGTCTTTGTCGATTGTTTTGAGCTGGAAATGACTGCGGGTTGTCCTTCTTCTACGAAGCGGATGTCTTGTTTAATCTTGGGGGTGTTTATTTGAGTCTGTCAGAGATCCCACTTTCATTGCATGCCTGACGGAGCATTGCACCTTTACAGGCCCCAGTCCTGAATCAGACCATTATATTCAAAGATGTATTTCGCACTCACTGCTTTGTCCGTAACATAATCTTTCTTGCTGGAGTTGAGATTGAATCTGAATCAAGTCATTGTCAGTGCAGAAAGCAAGTGCAGCACACTCAAACTTCCTGATCAGAGCAACAGGTCAGTAACCAAACTCTATACACATATGTTCTTGCTTTGCTCCTGTTTTTCACATATTTTTTTTCTGTTTTATTTTATAAAATTAGTTTCCCTCTTTTCCCTTTGCCATCCCTTTATAGCAGAATGACACTTGGAAAGTAACAACTGATGTCTTATTTAAAAGGGAATATATTTATATATATATAAATAAATAAATAGTGACCGTTGCCCACGCACTCACACTCTGTAGTGCCCTGTTGCTGCTGTGTTAAAGGAAAACTATTGTGTATAAAGTTTATTTAAAAAACTGAAAAGCACTCGGGACAGGAATATAGGATTGTTAATTTCTAATTCCCAATATTATTTCTGTGAGGAGCACCAGCCCAAATAAAAATCTGATTCTGCCAGCCTCCCTTCTGGCTTCAGCACTATCTTTAATACAGGAATAGTCCAGGACTAACCTGGCAAATGAAAACTGTACGTGCTGTAGATACTTAACGAAATGATATTGTGAGGTAGGAATAATCAATCCAACCTCCCCGACCCATGTACTTTCCATTTTAAACAGTTAATTTTTAGTATAGATATCCTTTAAGGTATGAATATAAAGTTCTTAAAGACGCGCACTCATGGGTCTTCGAAAAATAACACACTCTTTTTGTAAATAAAGTGTGTGTTATTTATGAAGACCTATGAGTGTGGCATCATTACAAACTTGATAGATATATATACTGTATATAGTAGGTCTTAAGCCTGATACACACAGGACAACTTTGTTCCTATATTTTGACCAGACAAATCTTCTGATTGATATATAATGTGCTGGGTGAACAAGCCTAGCTTGATAAAGGTCCAAGACCAGGGACCGAAACGTTGCCATGTTGATGTGATGTGAATAAACCCACCTGTTTTTGTGTAAGACCAAGGAGTGCCCTGATCTATTATTTCTACTATATGATTCGATCTGTTGGGAGCACCCTGGCAGTTGTGTATATATATATATATATATATATTTCAAATGTAGGCACTAGGCGGCTGGATGGGCCCCTTTTACTAAGGGCTCCATAGCAACCGTTAGTGTTGCTATGATGATTCCTATGCCAGTGAGGCTAGCTTGTGGAATTTACACACAAAAGCAATAATACAGCCCTGTCTGTATCTCTCTTATGTTGGCCTATTATTTATTTCTATTTCTATATTTTTTGATGCAGTATATAATGCAAAAATCCAGATAAAAGTAAGAGTTGAAGGGTACAGAAAGATAAACTTTATCCTTCATCTCTGCAAATAACATTCCTGTTCAGGTAAACATTTAAGCTGCTGTGCATAAATCCTCTATGGGAGGTCTCTTATCTAGTAGAAGACTGTGCTAGGGGTCAATCCCACAAAGAACAAATAAATTGCAGCTTAGTGTAGTGGAATGTCTGTCAGCTCACCTTTCCTTGGTTGATAGGAATGACACAGATACTGATAGCCTGGGTAAAGGAAAAGCATATTTAATTAAAGAAAACACCCTGTTTTAAGTGATTTATTATTTGAAGATTTTCAGAAAAAAAAATATTGTTTTTTATGGGGTTTTGATTCTTGATTTATTTTGCATTTTTTTAACAAATTTCCAATATTTTCTTAAAATATATTAAGGATCAAACAAAAAATATAGAAACTAAAATAGAATATTGAAGTTCCTGCTTCTAAACATACAATCTTTAGAATACGGGGCCTCACTGATAAACAAAGGTTTGAGGTTAGCTTTGCAAAGAATAGGTAAATGCTATTGTAAATTACAATGAAAAAAATAGTGAACATGCATTTTTAGTGGAATTAAAGGGTATCTCCAATGGTTAAAAATACTTTTGAATATTAACTATTCACTAATTTTTTAGCAGTACCGAGGTAAAGGAGCTGTGTTTTACCACCTAGTTCAGGGCCAGGAATGAAGTTAAGCACTAAAAATGTATGTTCACTTGGAATTTTTATTTTTTCTCATTGTCCATTAGTATAAACTATAATTTTTCCCAACTATCAGTACCATTTTCATCTGTCCCCTATTTAGCTTTTCAGTCTGATGCCTTGATAGGTCCCTTCCCTTTAAAGAAACTAATCCTATCTTTCATATAGACGAGGCAGAATCTACGAAGCCTATTGGTTAAAACTGATATGGTACCCTAACACCTAAACCTTCTACTACGTGGTTAATTATAGGAAGGATGGCTGCTTCAAATGTACGGGCTGTCAAGCCTGCAACTATATGACACCTGGGGGAGATTTTCCCCACCCCTATACTGGCCATAGATTTAAAATTAAATTTAGGTTATCTTGCCTCAGCTCTGATGCCATTTATATTGTTATGTGTCCCTGTAGTAATATTATGTGGGGAAAACCACAACAACCCTCAGGGAAAGGATGGCTAACCATCGATCAGCCATACGGGCAGCTTTAGCGACAGGGAATAATGAAAGATTTAAGGATTCAGAGAAGGAAAGTAGGTACGGGGAACAATCGGTGGCTAGACATTTCAGGGAAAGTGGCCACCCACTCGCTACGTTCAGGTGGATGGCAATTGATCAGGTAGGAGCACTCAAGGACCCCTCAGAGAGGGGGAGAAGACTATTACAGAGGGAGGCCTTTTGGATCAGAAACTGGGCACTTTGTCGCCCAAAGGGTTAAACGAACAGTATGGCTTGTCGTGCTTTTTAGAGTTGTTTGACTATACCCGTCAGTGAACTCCACTCTCTTCTTGTCATGAACTGAGAAGGAGGGGTGTGGATCATCTATATGGTTGCATAGAATTATACCCGTAATTCTTGGATATGATATTTTAATATGTAGTTATTATGGTTTAAATTATTCCGATAATGTGTAACTGTCTATCTCTGGTTTTAAATAGAACCCGTATTGGTTTTATATGTTTGATTTAACTTGGGGGTGTAAAGGTGTTTTATATGAGTATCTCATCTTTTTATTAGCATTTCACTTTTTTATATTAAGATTTGACATTTGTATATTAGCATTTCCCTTTTATACTTTTATAGGATATGTTAGCACTTCACTCATATACCCAGTTGAGGTATTAGATATTTTAGAATTCTATATTATCATATGTTTAGATATCGATTTTTAATATTATATTTATTGGACGGGGGAGCATATATGTCACATCTGTTCATGTTTTAAATTTGCACTTACCTTTTTGTCTGTAACATCCTGAGGACGGCTGCTCAAGTCAGCTGAAACGCGTAGATGTTCTAACAATAAAAATATATCTTATGAAGACCCACGAGTGCTCTAGTACTTGGAAGCTACATTTGATTCTTTTTGAAGCACCGGGCCTAAGCTGAATGAAGTGTAGTGCGGATACACGACATATTATTATATATATATATATATATATATATATAATATATAATATATATATAGTAGAAATAATAGATCAGGGCACTCCTTGGTCTTACACAAAAACAGGTGGGTTTATTCACATCACATCAACATGGCAACGTTTCGGTCCCTGGTCTTGGACCTTTATCAAGCTAGGCTTGTTCACCCAGCACATTATATATCAATCAGAAGATTTGTCTGGTCAAAATATAGGAACAAAGTTGTCCTGTGTGTATCAGGCTTAAACCTACTATATACAGTATATATATCTATCAAGTTGTAATGATGCCACCATGGTCTTCATAAATAACACACACTTATTTACAAAAAGAGTGTGTTATTTTTCGAAGACCCATGAGTGCCGTCTTTAAGAACTTTTATTCATACTTAAAGGATATCTATACTAAAATTAACTGTTTAAAATGGAAAGTACATGGGTCGGGAGGTTGGATTGATTATTCCTACCTCACAATATCATTGTTAATATCTACAGCACGTACAGTTTTCATTTGCCAGGTTAGTCCTGGACTATTCCTGTATTAAAGATAGTGCTGAAGCCAGAAGGGAGCTGGCAGAATCAGATTTTTATTTGGGCTGGTGCTCCTCACAGAAAATATATTGGAATTAGAAATTAACAATCCTATATTCCTGTCCCAGTGCTTTTCAGTTTTTTAAATAAACTTTATACACAATATTTTTCCTTTAACACAGCACAACAGGCACACAGAGTGTGAGTGCGTGGGCAACGGTCACTATTTTTATTTATATATATATAAATATATTCCCTTTTAAATAGACATCAGTTGTTACTTCCAAGTGTCATTCTGCTATAAAGGGATGGCAAAGGGAAAAGAGGGAAACTAATTTATAAAATAAAACAGAAAAAAAATATGTGAAAAACAGGAGCAAAGCAAGAACATATGTGTATAGAGTTGGTTACTGACCTGTTGCTCTGATCAGGAAGTTTGAGTGTGCTGCACTTGCTTTCTGCACTGACAATGACTTGATTCAGATTCATCTCAACTCCAGCAAGAAAGATTATGTTACGGACAAAGCATGAGTGCGAAATACATCTTTGAATATAATGGTCTGATTCAGGACTGGGGCCTTTAAAGGTCAATGCTCCGTCAGGCATGAATGAAGTGGGATCTCTGACAGACTCAAATAACACCCCCAGATTAAACAAGACATCCGCTTCGTAGAAGAAGGACAACCCGCAGTCATTTCCAGCTCAAAACAATCGACAAAGACAGATAGAATTATTTAGAAAATAAACAGTTATTAAGATAAATTAGTTAAGTTTACCATGGATTCAATAAATAAATGTATGTAGCATTTATCTTTTTGTTTAGCCATTAGTCAAAAATAGCAAAATGAACCAGCCCTACATATTTTGACTGGGGTATGTTTTTTCTGCTTGAATTTAAACTACCGTATATATACTCAGATGATTAGCTTAACTGCACCTGAACCACTGTATTCATGCTTATTATAAGTAGTAGCTAAACCTGCAAGCCAGATAGACTTCCCTCTTTAGTGTCCTTTTTAATGGTGCTTTGCTTTGTAGCATCTAGGATGTGGAGGAGGGATGATTCACTAACTGAAGCTGAATTTAGATTGTTTGGAACAAGCGAATAAACATGCCCCTTATCTCATTAGTGGGCGGGTAACAACTAAACTCAATATTCCTCTCTTAGGTAAAAGCACTAAAGATGTCAACAAGATGTTTTACTTTAATGAACCTTTAAGCTAAAAGATAAATGACAGATTCTTAAATAATTTTGAGTTTACAACTCTCTGTTAACACTCCATCTTTATATATCATATAAATTCAGGAGAGAAACAAGCTTTACATTATGGAAACTAAAGGGCATATTTATAAAGGTTTGTTAACTTTTTTGCGGCCGTTTTCCGCCATTTTCGCCAAAATCGCGTTTTCCGCGATTTATGAATGGCCAGAAACCATCCACGAAAAGTTAACGAATCGTTAACTTCCGCGACTAAGGGGCATATTTATAAAGGGGCAAAAATAGCGACCAACCGCAAATATAGCGCTATCGCCGTATTTATAACGGCAAACTCCATTGCCGCAATATGTATTGTGCCCGCGATGTACAATATCACCGCGAAGAACTTAAATCCCTTCCCGGCACCTCCGCTACAGGGGCAGGGCATACGCCCACCCCGCCCTCGACCCCCGCGGCGCAGCGGCGACAACCCGTGCCGCCACCGCTTCCCAGCAGCCCTCCCTCCCCGCTCGCGGCAAACATATGGAACAGGAGGCTAGGAGGGGCTGCTGGGAAGGGGCCGCAGCAGGTGGTCACGGGTGGAGGCACCCTCCAGCGGGGGCCCTGAGAAGGGCCTTTTGGGGCTTAAGGGAGGCTTGAGCCGGGACCCCTCTCCCCGGCCCTATCAGGGCCTTTGCGGCACTTACAAGTGCCCTTGTGGCTCTAACAAGAGCCCTTTGGGGCTTAGGGGTCCCGCAGCTCAAACCTGGACCCCCTCCCCGGCCCTATCAGGGCCCTTGCGGCACTTACAAGTGCCCTTGCGGCCCTAAGAAGGGCCTTTGGGCTTAAGGGTTCCCGCAGCTTGAACCGGGACCCCCCTCCCCGCCCTTGTAAGGCCCTTGCGGCACTGAGAAGTGCCTTTGGCGGGGGTCCCACATCCTGAACCGGTACCCACGTGAGCAGCTCTTAAAAGAGCCCTTGGTGGCGTCTTCTTTCTTCCAGTCCCGGCGACACCAGCTCCGCTGAGGCCGCCGACCCCCGAGAGTACCCCTGTGGCCGCAGGGTGACCTCAATAGGACGATGTTGCCGGCGTCATTGATCCGTCGTGCCATCTTCGGGGCTGGCGACACCAACCCCACTGAGGTCGCCGATGTCAGGCAGCCTCACCGCGGCCGCCAGTGAGCCCGCTGCACCCGCCAGCCTCAGCGGAGCCGATGTTGCCAGCCGCTTCTTTCTTCAGCCATCTACGTGATGGCATCTGAGCTCCGTGGCTGAGTGCACCTCTTTATATAATTTTGCAGAAAACCCTATCTGTTCCTGATTGGTCAATTTTTTAATGCTTGGTTTACATGCTTTACATTAACCAATCAGATTTCGGAAAATCTGATTGGTTAAAGAAGTGTTAACTTTCCGGTACTATGGGCCATATTTTAAACGATTTTAAACCATTTTAAACGATAAGAACTTATTAAATCTCCCTGCAAATTTTCTTAATAACCGTACGAAAAGCAGGCTGATAACAAGTGTTGGTAAAATGTTAGGCTACAGCTTTTATTGACACATCCAATTATTGTGTCAAATTTCCAGATCTAAAATTATACATCCTTGCATAGCCAAAGCCAAAGCTAGAATGCCATCCTCTGGTCCACAGAGGGCAAGGCTAACTCATAAATAGTAAAAGACTAGCAGTGCTTACTCTTAGACTTGCTCCTTTACCTCCCATTCTTCAATTAAAACAAATCCCCAAATTCAGTTCCCGGGTAGAGATATCCGTTAAATATGTTCAGAACAATATTGCAGATCTTTTAAAATCCTGATGATATAATGCATTTAAGATGCATTTATTTTAAATGAATTAAAAATATTTTTTTTTGTCAAGGGAGGTGCAATCTTTATACTTGACAAGATATAATATGAAACCAAAATTCTGACCCAATTATCAGATGGGAATGTGAATTAAAAAAATGGATAATTGTAGGTTTTGTGGTTGATTTTCCTAAAAAACCTTATTTTACACATTACCCAAGATTCATAAAAATCTGACATCCCACTGGGCCACCTGATAGTGGCAGGAATTGAATCTCTGTTTTTTCCCATTGCAATTATGCGGATAAAGTACTTACTCCTTTGGTACCAGAAACAAAGTCATACTGAGGGATTCTACTGACTTTCTGGATAAGCTGGGGAATCTCTGTGGGGCTGTTTTCTGGCCACCATCCTCCATCCCACATGGAGAGAGTATCTCAGCATCAGGAAGTTACTTGAATCAATGGGTAGCTATTAACGTAATTGATTGTTTTGTGGAAGCTTTGGTAAGACCATTCTTACCAATACTTCTTCAACTTTAAAAATTATTTGCAGTTGCGTGGGAATGTGACGGCGTTGAATTTTGCCCAGCCTATACTAATTCCTTCATGGCATGTTTGAGAATGAGCAGTTCTATCAAGATGATCTCTACCTTTCCCCTTTTTCTGGCATAGTGGAGATTTATTGATGATGTGTTCATCCTTTTGGCAGAATCTGTTGATAATAAAAAAACTACTTTCTTGTATGTGTGTTAGTAAAAAGTGGTGGTTTGAACAAAATTGTATTTCAAATCCACTGATAAAAACAGATTTTGCATTTTAAAAAGCAAGCAAGCATGTGCATATTAAAAAGGCTCTTCCTTTAGCCAAATGTGTAGAGTACCTTTACCATTTCTTTCTTACTTCTTTTTTGTGTTACATGGATGGAAACATGTTAATCACGCAAATAAGCACTGATTTTATGTTTCAAAAGAACGGCTTGTGTTGGAGAGAGACTATATATTCAGATGTTTGAATAAAATATAAAATTAGCTGCAAATGCGGGAGTGCTGCCTTTAACATATTATATCCCTTTATTATATAAATATATTTATATCTTCATAGGAGATTGCATTGAGTTTTTAGGAGCTGCCAATGTGTGGGGGGTATATGTATTACATATAGGAAAGGTGTATATGTATGTGTGTACTATCTCACTATTACCATTTAAATGACGATCAATAAATGTATATAAAGTATAGCACTGAATTATACACAACACAAAATACATAAACTTACTTACAGATCTGTGATCCCTATTTCAAAATGGAATGGTCAAATGGCAGCTTAAACCACACACCTGTGTTGCTCCATGTGAAAGGAAGCGTAAGACAGAAAAAGTTCAGTCTGCTATGTCAGGATGTGATGTATATTAAATGGACATATACAGTACACCAAGGATCCTTATATACCATCTCCAGCCTGCAGGAGCTTGAAAACACACACCCCCGACAGTGTAAACCAGTCCTCCAGCAGGGTTAAAAACCAGCCGTCGCCAAGTGTTTAACACCCCCTCCAGCTATTGTTAAACCACCTCCAGCCAGTGTTAAACCAGTCCTTCCACCAGTGTTTAAACCAGCCCTCCAGCCAGTGTTAAACCGGCCTCTAGCCAGTGGTTTAAACCACCCCCCAGTCTAGTGTTAAACCGCCCCCAGCCGTGTTAACTTACCTTCCTGTGCTTAACAGCCTCATGCCAGAATTTCAACCAGCCCTCCAGCCAGTGTTGAAACTAGCCTTCCTGTGCCTTAACTAGCCCTACAGACAGAATTAAACCAGCCATTTCAGCCCAGTGTTTGAACCTACTTCTCCAGTTTATTAACCAGTGTTAGTTAGCCTCAGTCATTTAGCCGTTTGTCGCCTCAAGTCACCTCCCACGCCACACCTATTTTTTTTGGCCGTCTTCAAGGGAAGTGCCCAAATTTAAAAACTCTGTGGACCCGACCACCATTCACAAAACGCCTCATGGTATTAACCAGCACCGCTTTTGCCCCACACCAATTTGTAACAGATTCAATGCTTTCTGGAAGGTTATGGGTTAGCATGGCACCGTGGCGTTACTCTGTGGTCTGGCACAAAAGGGCTCTGTTAGGGAGGGGGGGGGGGGGGGGAGGGGTGGTGTGGGGGGGGGGGGGGGGGGGGGTGACGGGGGGGGGGGGGGGTGGGCGGGGGTGGGGGGGGGGGGGGGGGGGGGGGGGGGGGGGGGGAGGGAGGGGGGGGGGGGGGGGGGGAGGGGGGGGGGGAAAGGGGGGGAAGGGGGGGGAGGGAGGAGGGAAGGGGGGGGGGGGGGGGGGGGGGGGGGGGGGGGGGAGGCGGGGGGGAGGGGCGGTATGGGGGGCCGCGGGGGGGGGGGGAGGAAAGGGCGGGGGGTGGGGGGGGGACGGAGGGCGGGGGGGGGGGGGGGGTGAGGGGGGGGGGGGGGTGGGGGGGGGGGAATGGGGCAGGGGGGGGGGGGGGGGGGGTGGGGGGGGGGGGGTGGGGGGGGGGTGGCGTGGGTGGGGGGGGAGGGGGCTGGGGGGAGGTGGTGGTGGGCGGGGGTGAGGGCGGTGGAAAGGTGGGGGGGGTGGGGGGAGGGGGTGGGGAGGGGTAAGGGGGGGGGGGGGGGGATAGGGGGGTGGGGTGGGCGGGGGGGGGGGGGGTGTGGGGGGTGTGGTGGGGGGGGGGGGGTGAGTGGGGGGGTGGGTGGGGGGGGGGGGGGGGGGGGGGGATTTTTAGTTTTTTTTGTGTTTTGTTTTTTGTCCCTGTCTATGGTGCACACTTTGAATATTGACCAGGCCTGTATATTGTGTGTCCTTCCCAACATGTGGTAACAGGATCTTATACACAGGGTCTTACACACAGGATATTGTTGCAGTCAATATCTCTCCAAAGCACACACCACAATCTACTTTCACTTTCTGTCTTCCTAGCCATAGAGAGCAGGGATGTCTGTGCTTTTAATTACTCACTGCACCACCTGCAGGCTGGAGATGGTATATAAGGATCCTTGGTGTACTGTATATGTCCATTATAATATACATCACATCCTGACATAGCAGACTGAAACTTTTTCTGTCTTACGCTTCCTTTCACATGGAGCAAACACAGGTGTGTGGTTTAAGCTGCCATTTGACCATCCTTTTGAAATAGGGATCACAGATCTGTAAGTAAGTTTATGTATTTTGTTGTGTTGTATAATTCAGTGCTATACTTTATATACATTTATTGATCGTCATTTAAATGGTAATAGTGAGTATGTACACACATACATATACACCTTTCCTATATGTAATATCATATACCCCCCACCACATGGCAGCTCCTAAAAACTCAATGCAATCTCCTATGAAGATATAATATATTTATATAATATAAGGGATATAATATGTATAAAGGCAGCACTCCCGATTTGCAGCTAATTTTATATATTTATTCAAACATCTGAATATATAGTCTCTCTCCAACCACAAGCCGTTCTTTTGAAACATAAAATCAGGCTTTATTGCTGAGTTAACATGTTTCCATCCATGTAACACAAAAAAAGAAGTAAGAAAGAAATGGTAAAGGTACTCTACACATTTGGCTAAAGGAAGAGCCTTTTTAATATGCACAGCTTGCTTGCTTTTTAAAATGCAAAATCTGTTTTTTATCAGTGGATTTGAAATACAATTTTGCGTTCAAACCACCACTTTTTACTACAAAAAAACAACACAGAAATAGTTTTTTTTATTGGTATCCTTTGGTGATCTGTGAGAAAGCCAAGGTTTTCAGGCCATTATTTGCCAAAGATCTTTCAGCCTTAAATAGAGCAAGGGAAACATGATTTTTATAGGTCGTGTGTGACATCAATGTTAATCACGGATGCAAGTTGGAACTATCCAAGGATGAAACGGTCTCTTAAAGGGAAAGGTTTTGTATGAAAATGGGCTTCATAGCTAAAACGTATTCGCCGAAATTAGGTTAATAGAAAATTCAGGAAAATAGCGCAGAAAGGTGTTTTTGATGCCATGCGTGGTTCTCCAGAGAACTAAGTCAAAATTCTCTTTTGGTATGAATTTCTACACAAAAACACCTCACAGGGTAAGGAGGCGTTGCGTGTGTGCTGGTTCCATGGTTTTGTAACGGTTAGCAATCGGATTTGAAAATCCAGCGATCCGAGGTCAAAAATCCGGTGGAACCTGAACAACCTATTGCCAACAAGGGACAGGTTTGAATTTTAAACCAAAATATGTTGAAACCTTTTAGACGTATTTAGCAGTTTCCACCACAACTGGGTTTTATGTACTTTTAGCGTTGGGCACAGTGGTTAGGCGATGGAAATCATTGGGGTTTCCCTGGGCAGTGTTGGAATTATGGTTGAGATCTGATTTCATCATATAACCCGCAAAACGAGGCAGTGTGAGATGGTCGCCCGTTTCATGATGATTACTGGGAGTGTGATAATAGCAATTATAACTTTGGTTATCTTTGGTGTATGGTGAGGAAAACCACATTTTTGCCCTTTTTATTCACAAAGATCTTTTCTTTCCAGCCTTTAATAGAGCAGGAAAATTTCATTTCATAGGTGTGAATTAATGCTTAATCGGTGGTTTGTGAGTTTGCACTATAATATCCAAGGAGGGAAATTGGTCTCTTAAAGGGAAGGATTGTGTCTGGAATGAAACTGGTTCATAGCTTCGACGTTTTGGTGTGGCGGTTTAACACTGGCTGGGGGACTGGTTTAACACTGGCTGGGGGACTGGTTTAACACTGTCTGGGGGGTGTTTTAACACTGGCTGGGGAATGGTTTAACACTGTCTGGGGGCTGGTTTAACACTGGCTCGGGGGCTGGCTTTAAACTGGCCAGTGGAAGGCATGATAGCTGGCCCACTGGTTAAATCCAGTTAGATCTCTGGGACCCCTATACATTTTTCTGCTCTCAGTTTCCTTCAAAGTGGTGCCCAGACTGCCAGATTAATAAACTAAAAATCTAAACTACTGTGCTGCTTCTATTAATCTGACAGTCTGGGCAGCACTTTGAAGGAAGCTGAGAGCAGAAAAATGCATTGAGTACTGACTAGCAGCTAAACCTTCAGCACATTTCCCACCTCATGTCCCCACATGTCTGGGAGTCTCCCTCATTCTGGGGTGGTCTCTCGCACTCCTGCAAGACTCCCATGACTGGGAGGAGACTCTAGTCTCCTACTCAGTCACGCCCCCTTTTGAGGAACATGCCCCGGAATGCTCCGGGAACGCCCCTAACTCCACCCTAACCCTGCCTCCCATCAACTCTAGAAGGCTAGCCTCACCTCCATGTGACATCACCCCCCGCCCCCACGCAACATCACACACACCCCTCACCACGCCCCCTTTCCCAATCTGCCCTGAAGCCTGAAAGGGCAGGGTGGGATGTCTGCATAAACTTTAAACAGAGCAGTGTCTCCCAAACCTACTAACCTCCCATGTATAAATCAAAAGTGTATATTATAGCAGGACTCGTTAAAGGGCATGTCTACCCCTAAAATCAAACTCTCCCCCACTGCTGGCACTGGGTAGTGTGTAAAAATCCTAACCTTACCTCTCTTTTCTCCTTTAATGTCTGTCCAAAGTCCTAGAAATGAAAGAGTAGGAGCCTGGCTGGAGGGAAATGTTTCTGACTCTGAGGTGTCCTCTGAGAGGTTTCGGGCACACTCAGTGCAGACCCCCCCCCCTTCCCTCACTCCCTCCTGGTCCCTGTAAGTTTTCCTGTGCCCCTAGTGTTAAACCCCTTTTCTGTAGTGTAGGGCTCCCTCTCCTACCCCCAACCACTCTATTAGCTTTTTAAAAAACTCTCCCGATCTGTACTTTGCCTCTTTACCCCGGCTACCAGAAGCCGTGTCCGTGATTGGCTGCCTCCCAGCCAATCATGGATGCAGCTGCTGGTCCGGCCCCCTGCTTGCAGTTTCATGCAAGCAGAGGGCCGTGTGCGAACGTCGCGGGAAAGAGGCTTTGTAAGTACAGATCGGGAGAGTTTTTTTAAAAGCTAAAGCATGGTTAGGTGTGCGAGAGGGAGCCCTACGCTACAGCAAGTTTTCAAAAAAGTGGTGGACATGGCCTTTAAAGTTTTTTTGGTTTTTTTTAAACTTTGTTCAGAAATGACACTGCCGGGACCAGAAAAAAAATACATTGTGAAGCCGGTACGGTTTGAAAGGGGGGCACTGCATCTGTGAACTGGGGCGCATGCCCCATTGTGCCCCAGTGTAGCCTCGCAACTGTGTATAAGCAGTAGGGCATCCTTTCTTGAGCTTGTATATAATATATATTACCCTGGTGCTACCATAAATATTCAACATAAGATAGGTGCACTCAAGGGATTGAGTCAAAGCTGATTTATTTAGTGCTACCATTGCATAGTGCAACAACGTTTTGGGTCTGGATGAAGGTATTTTTTTTAATAATTAGAAATAAACTTAGCAGAGTAGTTGTGGTCAGGTGATTCTCCACTGAACTGCTTATACTGTGTGTTAACACTCTTCCCTTTCGGTTTCCCAATGTCCATTCAGTAGGCTGAATGTTTATTTAGATTCAGGCTAGACTTAAATTCAAAGATCTCACTTTCTCTTGATTAATTCATTATTATGCTCATTTTGTGTTACGCTTCACTACCAATGTAAAGAAGAACAAGAGGTCGATTTTTTTATGACCCCTGTCCTTAAAATATACAAGTGAAATCAAATTACAAGAAAAGTGCACATATCATTTAAGCAAGAAATAGAATAAATCCTGTGGAATTTCAGGCTGCAGCAATGGTTTTAATATTGACAAAAAGCTAAATACAATTCCAGACTGCAGATTTGTTACAAGCTATTGAACAGGACAGAGGACAGGGGTTTGTTTTTATAGCCCGGAATGTGGAAGAATTTAATGCAGGCAAATATGTCTCCAAGGGTGACATCATAATGGAAATTGCCTTAAAGAGCATCTATACCTAAAAATAGGTTATTTTAAATTGGCCATAACTAGAAACTATAATTCTTTCCAACCACCACTGTATCATTTTTTTGTTGATCTGTCCCTTATTTCTTTAGATATCCAATCTAAAACTTCTTATATTTTAGCAGTCAATCAGTTCCTAGATCTCCAAAACTTCTTCTGTGGGTAGTTTTACTGTAGCTGGAATGGTGACAGAATTTTAACAGTTGGAATGCTGTATGCTGTGTGCAGGCTTGACAGATGGTTTGTGGAAAAAAAGTCAGGTCGGATGGAAGTGGGAGTGGTTAAAAGAGGGAGGTGAGATACTGCTCCTAAACGAAATGTGTGCTAGATTGAAGGCATGCAGCAACACACACAAATCTGAGTAAGTGCTACTTACATGTATTCGATTATAGATTAAGATGAGGCAAGTCATTTTTTCAGTATAGTGTCCCTTTAAATACTGTTCAAAAATAACCTTTAGGCGTAAAGGCTAGCAGTTCAGGTTGATCCAGGGATACTCTCTGATTGCCATTTGGAGTCAAGCACTTAGGGATGTACATGTTGCTGTCCATTATTATCAGAAGCATGGTAAATCAATCAGCTTTACTTGAACATTGCAAAAACAAATGTTCAGTAGACAAACCCCGACTGCCGTGTTTCATGCCAAATGACACTTCATCAGGGGCGTGACAACAACATGGATTTCTAACATATACTGTATATATAGTGTTACCAATTACACCCTAGCAAAAGGCCTAACCCATTAAAGAAAAACACCCCTTTAAAACACATTGTTAAAATCTATATATACATAGTCCAGCACTGAAAGAGTTAGGACATTAAGTATTCGAATATATAGCGCATTAGACATATTAAAGTCAAAATCGTACATTTCAGAAAGATGGAAAAAAACAACACTTAAAATCATGGTTCCATCAGATAAGAGATATAAGTCTATCAGGGCAATGCATGAGAGCCGCTATCGGCATCCTGGTGCAAAAATTGCCAGCGATATTATATTAGATAGAGGCTCTTAGTGCATTAATAAGTGGCAGTATCTATTTCAGCACTTTTAAAACCAGCTATTTGCTGACATTTAAAGTGCCGCAATAGAATTCCTCTTTCGGCAGCTAACATCGCATGTGGCGGCTGTGCGGTTAATATACTTTGAAACTAAACCTGATTCTGTAATGGTGCATTTCATCAAATGGCGTGTCACAGGACTGGATGCATTCCATTTTCTGATATCATTTAAATGCTCAGGCAATCGTTGTCTAGTTTTGGATAAAGCCTTTCTTAGGGCCAGTAGAGTGGATCATAAAACTTTATTTCCGAATAAGCAGAAATGTATTTTCTCTATAGCCTCTTGTCACAGAACGCCCTGTGTGAGGTTGTGGGAAATAAGGCAAACCAGGCCACACAAGCTATTTTACAATTAAAGGAGCTTTATTATAATGCACCAGTACCAAGCACAACCATATCCTACCAAGCAGTTCCTGGGATCTCTGGGCTCCACTCTCTGGGTTCCACTGCCTTGGCTCCAAATTGCTGGGCTGATGCTGGCTTCTGCTGGTCTGGTCCTGCTTTATTGGCTCCTGGGTCTCTTGCTGTCACAGCTCTGAGCTGCTAGTCACTGCCTAAGCATGTGTCCTAGCTCTGTTCTCCCTTGCTTAGCTTTCCCTTTTGCCAAGCCCTAGTCTGCTTCCTCCTCCAGGCTAGCCTCCTGTAACCCTTGCTCTCAAACTAAGGGTCAGGATAAAGGTGGCCATACATATTAATGTTAATGGGCTTTTCCTGACCGATCGTAGTGCAGACGAACGACCGTAGTCTCCACTATGGTCGGTCGGGAGCCGATACGATCATAACGAGCCGATACGATTGTTACGTGTATGGCCGCACGACCGTCTTATCCCCATACCGCAATCCCTCTTCGCAATGTGCCGACAGATACCAAACTGATCTGTCGGCACCTTTAATCAGCTCCTAGCTACAGGATACTGCCTCAGCATGTATCCTAGCTCTTCCTTTGTCTGTGTGCTTCTCCGCCATGTGGACTACAGCTGCTCTTTTTATTCCCACATTCCCTTTGAAGTGCAAATTACCAACCTTCAACCAGTAGCCAATCATCAGACTTAAGCTAGGTACACACAGTACAGATTTCTGAAAGATGACAGACAGGATCTGCAAGATCCTGTCTGCCATCTTTCAAAGATCTGCATACGCACAGTCCCGAGCGTTCTCCCTATGAACTTCATAAGGAGAACGCTCGGGACTGTGTGTTTCCATCGGCCGCGCTAAACTCCTCTATAGGGAGTCTAGCGCGGCCGATGGAAATTTTCGGCCTTTCCCGAACGAGCGTTCGGCCGATTGTTCGGCGGCCGTGCGCTCGTTCGGGGGAAACGAGCGTACACACATTACGATCCGACGGTATCGGGGCTTTATCGTTACTGTGTGTACCCAGCTGTGGCATGCCATTTCATGCCATTAATAAGGTTCAGCTTCCCTAGAAGGGACAAAAGATTATAACTTCTCCTTAAGAATGAAGCCAAATGGATTTTTAAACTCAATAAACATAAACCTAAATGCTTAAATTCTATTTTAAATGTAGCGTGCTTTATTGACTAGTGTATTTATTTATTTGCTTCTCTTTGTATATAGATATATTTGTTTATTTTGTGAGTTTTTCCATCTTAACCTTTTTTTCTATAAATGAATAGACTTATATCTCGCTCTCATCGGATGGAACCATGATTTTCAGTGTTGTTTTTTCCATCTTTTTGAAATGTTCCATTTTGACTTTAATATGTCTCATGCCCTATATATTTGAATACATACAGGGAGATTCAATAAAAGTTCTTATCGTTTAAAATGGTGCTAATTTTGCCCCAACCAATCAGAAATTATGTAACATTTGAAAGCTAACATCTGATTGGTTGGGGCAAAATTAGAACCATTTTAAATGATAAAAACTTTTATTGAATAACCCCGTTAATGTCCTAACTCTTTAAGTGCTGGACTGTGTATACATACATTTTTATATATACATTTAAAAAAATTGTTTTAAAAAGGTGTTTTAATGTAAGAAGAGTAGCTGGGCACACCAGTCTTAAGTGCATATTTGTGACGTTTTCTCAGACAAACTTGAAACCTTTTTTGTGTTGTAATTGGTGACTATATATATATATATATATATATATATATATATATATATATATATATACAGTATGTAAGAAATCCATGTTGTTGTTACACCTCTGACAAAGTGTCATTTGACATACGTCAGGCGGAGTTTGTCAACTGAACACTTGTTTTTGATGTGTTCCAATAAAGCTGATTGGTTTACCATATTTCTGAGCCCGTACATCATTTCCAGGCTGCTCTGTCCTTTCAAGAATAGATTGTTTAGTGTGCCAATAGGTTAGGTTTAGTGAAGGATCTGGGGCTTTAAAGCACCCGGGTCACTTTCCTGCATCGTTGAGTTTTACATTATACATGAAGTAAATAGAAACTATTTACAGCTGGCTGATATTTTATATTCAAAAAGAAGGACATCTACAATTTTATAACTTGTTTTCTTTCCCTGCTGCCCTTTAGTTATGTTATTATCTCACATCACAAACCAGTTATCCTACTGGAAATTAATTCAGAAATGTACTACAGGCACATGGTGAATTGTTATAAAATAACCCAAAAGTACTAGCCCTAAAACCTGGGTCAGCACAGAACAAAAAAAGGAAATAATAACATAATAGATTCTAAAATACCGGTATATATTCTGCAGCTGTAGCATGGAGTAAGTTAATCATTTTAAATAATAAACACAATGTATTTTAGCCTGTACCTTCTGTAGTTATTTTATTAAATATGTAAAATCTAATTGAACACGTGAACAAGTAAACATCAGCCATAAATAAAAAGGACTATTTTACAAACAGAAATAAAAAAGGAAATCCTTAAGGGCAAATTAAAAAAAATGTTCCAAAAATCTTCCATGCAGTCCTCAAATTATCTGAGATAGTTGATCAAAGATAGATAAACATAGAATATAGGGATAGAATATAATTAAGGTTTGGTACACTTGGGTCAACTACGGCCTAATATTCCTGCTTATAGAAATACTGATCGATAAACTGATTAGTAATCTGTCTGTCAGGACGACACACATTAACGATAAAGGGACCATAACATTGTATACAACGGAATCGCCCCTTTATTGTTAAAGTGTGTGGCAGGTTCTTCCCGAGGGTGAACAGAGTTCACCATCGACATTGGTCACGATCTTTAGTTTACAAAAATTTCCCTCTGTTGTCGTCTCCATCCTGTACTAAAGAATAAGGAGTCGCCTGCAGTCATATTGAATGTGGCAATCTTGAATGTTCTCCCTATATTTCTTTTGTATTCAGTTAGATCAACTGGACTTGAAGACATTTCGATAGTTATCCGACTGGCTTTCTCAATTCAGAATGACTTGTACAAGAATTTGTTGGCAATTATGTACCCTGGAAAGTCCTAATTAGCATATAACAGACAGGTGTTAGGGACCTTCTGAATGCAAGGTGTGGATGCATTGTGGCTAAGAAGTGTTATAGGAACTGCCCAGGGTAAGGTGTCAAAACAGCGTTGTATAGTTGTATGGCTGTCATATGCTAAGTGTGACTTTCAAGTGCACTTACAGTATATTGACAACAGTACAAGTCATTCTGAATTGAGAAAGCCAGTCAGATGACTGAACTGAATACAACAGATATACCATGACCTGGATAAATGAGAACCTTCACAAGTATATTATCCCTATATCTGTGGTATTATGTAGCCTGAAGGTAAATCTTTCAGCTAAAATACATCTTTCCTGATCTGTGCTAAGGGGGGAGTGGGTGGTATTCAGACTGTTTACTTTAGTGGACAATTTTCATGTCTTTATAATGGTGTAATTTGGTGTGAGAGATCACATAGAAACACAAATAATATATAATTTTAATCACTGGTTACTGGACTATAACGCCGGTAAAAATGTGATAGCCAGAAGATTTTTCATACAAAATTATTTTAAAAGGTTTTGATGCATTTAAATAAAAAGAAATGATCTGGTTGGCATCCTAATTATTAGCGGGTACTTACAGGGTTTCGGTGTGTTTAGGCAGCACTGGAAGTACTTGCACATCCCTGCAGGTCGTCTTGTGGTTTGTCCCTGCTATACACTCACAGCCTACAGGGCAAATGATCCCAGGACAGGGCAAAACAAATTGCAGGAGGCAGAAGATCAGGGAAGTCATCTTGAGAGAAATGGTGTTTAGCATCTTGGAAAAGAGAACACCAGGGTTTACATGGCCTGATGTCAGGTGACCAGTCCTCAAGCTCTCCTTCTTCTGTCTTGGGCAGTATATTTGCCCTGTTCAATCCAGGAATGTTTTCAGAACTCTTAAAAATAAATCACATGTGAAAACTGTCAGCAAATTTTCTTTCAATTTAAAAAAACAAACAAAATAAACCAGTATAAATTACCCATAACCTTATATATACTGTACCATATATGCCTTTACTTATGAGGTTTCAGTAACTAACCCTTAGAAACTCCACTTATTCGCCCGATATGACACTAGGCAATGTCACTATCTGTTTCTATGGTATACATTAAAAACAGACCCACCCAGCACTTACATTTATAGTATAAATTAGATTAGACACAAATTACATTATATATTAGTATCAGGACTTTAGAACTCTTAGGGTACTATACTGTGATATATTATGAGCGATGGTGGCTTTTTTGATTTGTCCTTTCATGTAGTACATGGCTTCATGCTCTAGCACACTTGGGATGTTTTAGTATCTTGTGTGGTAAACATATTGCTAGTAGTATACTGCGAACTGTCTAATTTTTGATAGGCTATAAAGGAAAATAATGATAAGATAATTAATCATATCTTTAAATATAAATGAATATATTGTTAATCTAATTGCAGACACGGTAAGCATCATAGTTTTACACCTCATTTGATTTGATCAGTCACCCTGAAACATCAGCATTCCCCCTTTCATTTCAATCAGGTAGACTACACAGTCTAAAATTATCTTTGCATTGATAGAATTGTCTCTTGAAGCAGTGCAAAATAACATTGTATTCATTGCTTGTAAACACTGAAATCACAGATTATCCACAAGGCAACCCTAGGCACCTGCCTAAGGCCCAGGAAACTTCTGGGGGCCCAACTTCAGAAGCAGTCACATTATTTTAGTCTACACAATATATGTAGCAAAAAAAGGGGGTCCTAAATGATGACCCTGCCTAGGGCCCCATATGATCTTAATACATTTTAAGGGAAACTACAGTAAATGGTGAGTCCCACCATCTCTGTCCTCAGGGAGCCTAAAATGCAATATACTTACCCCAGGGAGGCCAGGAGGACTGTTTCTATCTTTACAAAGTGCTACTTCTGTCCTGTCCCCTCACTTTGGCCGGCAATCCAAGTTGTGCGGCACCTATAGGAAGACGTGCTTCTTGCAGATTGTGTCTTCTCATAGCTTGGCCCGCCCGCAAAGTGAGGGGGGTGAAAACAAACCAGAAAGAAGCAGCACTTTGAAAAGAAGATTTCTTCAGTCCAGCTGTTCTGCCAATGATTAGTATATTGGATTTTAGGTTGACACCCTGGGTACAGCAAATAGCCCCCCTTTAAATGATGTTTGCTTTTTTAGCATTAAAGAAAACTAACATTACATGTGTTAATACATAATGTTGCAGGTTTACCCAGAGATTGCCAAGGGTAAAATCCATGGATATGGATAAAAAAAAATTGTTTTTCTTTTTTAAATTGTATTGGTTTTAATTTCTAATAACTATTATTAGGTAAACATCACAGGTAGGTCAAAAAAATACCATGGGAAAATGTAATTATTTTAACCACAACTGCTAGTTTCTAGGTAAGAATAACAAAAGCTAAAAAATAAATTGACACTAATGAATTTTAATTCTAAATAGTAGACCACTGCAACTGTCTATAAAATCAACAGCATTCTGGAGAAATCATTTATAATTCTGCAGGTTTAAGGAGTTGAGGGCAGGGGGGCGCAGCCTTCCTCCTAGTAGTGAATTCCAGCCAGTAAAGACTTCACAAATCTCAAAGGGGAAGAGATATACCTTGTGTGCATTCCACATTAAATAGAAACCTGCAGGATCAAAGACATGATTTCACATCTGCAATATCTCTGATTTCATTGGTGAGAGATAGCTGTCTGATATTAAGAAAAGACAAAGTTTCTATTTTAGTTTCCATTAAATAGAATATATCTGTGGTATTCAATTAGATCAACTGGACTTGAAGTTTCGCTCTTGAAGATGTTTCACTAGTCATTTAGAATGACAAAATGAAACAGAATAACTTTGCTTTTTGGTTTTATATTACAATGCAAAACATTATATCAGTTTTTGCAGAATGTATGAACCAATTATTTGCACTAGACTTGTTAGACTTATGTGTAATACACTTTCCCTACCTGAGATAACATAACAGAGTGAATCATATGATTTAGATTTTTCTTCAAAATGCATTGAAAAAACATTGAAATGAATTGCATTTAGGATTATTTTTAATTTTTACACACCATTTTCAGAATTTATATCTTTTTATTGCTACGTCTAGTGCATATCTACTTACAGACAAACTGATCTGAGTGTGGCTGGTTCTTCTTAGCTCAGGTTGAGCTTCTGATCCCATGCGATTTGGTGATTCTGGTGCTGTGGTGAGACTTCAGATTCTGCCACAACACTCTGGGGAAAAATAGTCTTGTGTTGAGTTTCTGCACTAAGCCCACTGCTGCTGCTCCTTGTTTCATTGCAACACTTCAAGTGCTGCTTAAAAACTCAAGTTGCCTGTACCACATAAACACTTACTGAAGCATCTCCACCCCTTCCATCCTTCTAGCGAGTCTCTGACCAAGCAATCCTTATTTTTTGAACATCTCACTCAACTACCTCTGTAAAAGCTACTTGCAGAAATGTGGTGCCCTCTGCTGGTTGCAACTGACATTTGACATCACCTGTAAATAGTTTTCTATGATGTACTCTTTTATTTGAACTAACAATAATCTATTGAACAATACATTTTATGGAACTTCCTCTCTTCCTTACCCCTTAAAAGCAACAATCAACTTATTTTCTAAACAATGAGATTTTTCCAATAGTGAATTAAGCTGGCCATCTTCTTTTGGATTTTTGGGCCAACTGGGATACATTATTCACCAAAAATAACAAAAGGAAAACATATTAATTTGTATAATTACTAAATTACATAGCCCTTCATTACAGTTGAGTACCTTCACACCCCTCATTAATTTAGAAGACTCCTCTGGACCTTCTCCATTCCAATAAATCCTTTAGGTATACTGGAATCCAAAATATATGCTTAAATTGGGTCCTCACTAGTACTTTGAAAGAGGAAGAATACATTGTTTTATCTACTAGTTGCTGCAACATGGCACTGCTTGCTACAACTAAAGTACTCTTCTTTTGCAGGGATATTCAATTTTCAATTTGGTATTTAAATGAGAATAAAAGGAATAAAATCTATAATGGAAATGGATTCTAGAATTCCTATCGAACAGTTACGTCTTGAATCATAAAAATTCTCACCCAAGTACAGCTCCTTGGTGTGCTCTAGCCCAGGAGGAGGATGGGTTTAGGCCTGCAGTTTATGACATTACATTTTATAGCCTCCCTACCCACTAACTATACTTTAACCCACTACCGGTCCCACTGTGTAGTCTTGAAAAAACTTTGCCTTACATCCCTGCTCGAAATGGCTGCCCTTCAATATCTCTGCAAAGTCATAAAAAGTGAAGAGCAGGAGCCTGGCTGTGTCCCAAAATTTTTCTGACAATTACCCCTCCTCCAGGAGAATTTTTTCATGTGCAGAGAAGCCCTCCCTCCCTTCTTCCTGTTTTTCTCTCCCTTCATCTAACTCAAACCCCCTTTTCTGTAATGTAGTAGCCCCTATTCCATCCCCAAACGTTATGTTTAATTGTAAAAAAAACGTCCTGAACATTATTTACTTTCCTTTATTCCCCCGGCGTTCTGTAATGCCTGCAGCCTTGTCCTTGATTGGCTGCCTCTCAGCCAATGACGGACGTCACTGCAGTTCCGGCCCCCTGCTTGCATTTCCAGCAAGCAGAGGGCCAAGATAACATCAACGGCGAAATGAAGGAAAGCAAGTAATGTTAGGATCGTGTTTTTTTATTTTACAAATAAACATAGCATTTGGGGGTGGGATAGGGACTACTACAACATATTAAATAATGGATCAGAGGGTGGACATGCCCTTTAATTTAATCATCAGGCCAGGAAGAGGTTGTGCACTCACAAGGCCGAAATATTGCCTAAAGTGTATTTTGGTAGATATGGAAATTCTCCTATTCTTCCAAACTAGTTAGGATTTATAAAAATCATACCTTCAAAATAAAAGCTTAATCACACAATGTGAGAAGTTATTGCTGGAAAGGTTTAACAATATTAATTCCTGCTTGAACACTTCCTGTTTTCAGCCATGTGACCAGCTTGTAGTCATGTGACCAACCCCTGCCTGCATTAATATGCTTCTCTTCTTCACTGTCAATTTTTTCCCCAGGTACTTCTTGATTTCCCCAGCATTAAGTATTAACTGAGCATGCTTCCCCCACTGGGGGAAGCCAGAGATGTGATCCAAGGCTCATTTTAAAGGAAATAATGCAGGATTTCATTTAAAGGGACAGTTCAGTGGAAATTATCAATATTTGTTAAATTGTTAGTTTGTGCAATGCCTTCTTAGTTATTCTACATATTCTCTCCCATTTTGAAAAATCAGTTGATTTCACACCCTTTGCTGTTCCCTGCTGTTAACATTAGTGAGCTGACATTTCAGGTTCTAACGGTCCTTCTTCTTCCCAGGATGCACCTCTACCTTGGAATGTTCCTAACAGTAATGTCTACTGATTGGCTGTTGGATGGGTCAAAGATGCTCAGATCAACCCAGATGCTCTGAATCAACCCAGGTGCTGGGTAAAGGGCAAGACCATAACGCTCTCTATTAGGGGTCCTGCAAACAGGAAGTCAGTATTTCGGCTGCATTTATTTATACACAAAATGCTGAATGGGCAAATTAAGATCATTGGGATTAAAAAATATTGCTCTTTTTTCTGAAAAGCATATGAATTTGTACCGAAATTCCCCTTTAACCCTTATTTGTTTGGAGACCACAATTACCCTTAAGGGCACAGGCATGGGTAATTCATATGTGCTACTAATCTTCTAAGCACATAGCATGCTTGGCTTGATATTGACTTAAAAGAGGAAGTTCAGTGCAAATACATGTACTTTTCAGAAAAAAGAGCAGTATTTTTTCATCCCAATGACATTAACCTTCCAATTCAGCATTTTGTCTGTGTATAAATAAATCCAACCGAAATACTGACTTCCTGTTTGTAGGACCCCTAATAGAGACCGTTATGGTCTTGCCCTTGACCCAGTGCCTGGGTTGATTCAGTTGCTCAGTAGAGAGCTGAGCATCTTTGACCCATCAAACAGCCAATCAGTAGAAATTACTGTTAGGAACATTCCAAGGATGTGGTGCATCCTGGGAAGAAGAAGGAACCGTTAGAACCTGAAAAGTCAGCTCACTAATGTCAACAGCAGGGAACAGCAAAGGGTATGAAATCAACTGATTTTTCAAAATGGGAGAGAATATGTACAATAACTAAGTATGCATTACACAAACTAACAATTTAACAAATATTGATCATTTCAACTGAACTCTCCATTTAATAATCAATCAATTTTGTTTCTTCAGGTCTACTGTAAGATATCCACTTTTCAAAACTGTATGCTTTCCTGGTTTGATCTTACGGATAGGGGGGCTAAAGTGGTGCTATAATTTGATAAACACAGGTATAACAAACCCTTATAAATGTGTGTCAAGCTAGAAGTTATATGGCACTGAAATTTTACATGGAACTGGTACATGAAGCTTCCTTCCTACTTTGCTGACATGCCTAGTTATAACTCAAACTGCCAATAAATGGGAAAGAAGTGATTTGTGGCAGTTTCGTAGAGTGGACAGTGGTGGCTGTTACTGTGTGTGCTAGGAAAGGAACTTTTAAATGATCATTAGGGCTAGGCCACACTAACGCGTTTTTGCTCATGCGATTTCAAATATAATGGAAATCGCGGGAATGCGTTTTGGTAATTTTTGTGCAATCGCACGTGGAAAATAGCTAGTTTTTTGCCACCATCATCCCTGCCTTTTTGGCAAATTTGGACTTATTGCAATTTATAAAGCTGCGATAACCTGTTGCGTAAAGTCATTACTGCCACCTTTCACCATACATCGCTGTATCATATTTATAAAATGGCGGAAAGTGTTTTATTGCGTTAAAGGACAACTCCACCCTCATAAGAACATCTTTCCTAAAGAATGGGCTCTTTAAAATATGTTGATATATCATACTTTGTCCTATGAATTCATTACTATATGCCTGCTATGCTTCTGGATACCTCATGGAAACTGAGCAATTTAGAAACCTGTACTGAGCCTGGGCATGCTCAGAAGAGGCAGACAGGGGATTAACATTCAGTCATTGGCTGTGATGTCAACTGTCAAATCCATAACTGACAGTTACTAACTGGAAGGACCAGGAAGCGGAAACGGGCAACAGAACATTGTGCAGCATTTCAGGTTAGAGTTATATATTTCAGATTTCAAACTATTAGCGTTTAGGGTTTTGGGGGGTGATTGTATGTAAGTTTTCATTTTAGGGCTGGACTTCCCCTTTAAAGGAACACTAAAGCCAGAAAAATAACTATTTGCCATTCGTTTGTATTATTCACAGGGACGTGAGAACGCTTATAATAGTGAATAATAGTACGCTTGGGGCACCAGGAACTTACCTTACTGCCGATCCACTCGCAGTCGCTCCTTCACTGAACAGTTGTTCTCTCCCGATCGCGCGCCCTATCTTTTGTATTGGCACGCATGCGCCTAAGATAGGGCGCACGGTCGGGACAGATCGGCTGTCAGTAAAGGAGCGGCTGTGAGTGGATCGGCTGTAAGGTAAGTTCCAGGTCCCCGAGTGTAATATTATTCACAGGGAGGTGAGAATAAGCTTTCTCACCTCCCTGTGAATAATACAAACGGACGGCAAATAGTTATTTTTCTGGCTTTAGGGGAGTTTAGGGCTAGGCCACACTAGCGCGTTTTCCGGTGCGCAGGCGATTGCGTTTTGCGGCAAGCATTTTTTCGCACAATCTTTTGTTTTTGCTTAGCAAAAACACGAAAATAACGCCCGCTGACGCACAGAAAGCGCGCACGCTTGATGCGTTGTAGTGTGGCCTCAGCCTTAGTGTCCCTTTAAGTTCGGCCATTTAAACCTGCCAAGTCTGAGGTGGTGTAGCCTGTCAGTGGGTCCTAGGAAGGTGTCAGTTCATTGTGGGGTGTATCTCAATACTAAGAGGGGTCCAGGGGGTTGTTAAACATCTTTCCAGCATTTACTGTAATGCAATAACCAACAGAACTTAATATATTTCCTAATTATTCAGCACAGACAGTGGACACCAAAGCTGGACTGGACTATTAGACTGCCCGCCAATCCTGCCGCCCAATCTGGAGACTCCGCCTAAAATAAGCACAGTTTTTCCTCCCTTCTGATAATGACGGGAAACGTAGTTTCTACTTCAGGCTGTAAATGGCAACGCAGTAGCGCTCTAAACTACGTTTACCATCGTGCCCTGCGCAAATAAGAAAAAAACCCTCATTACCGGTTCCTGTTTTGTGAGGCTGGGCGGCAGGTTCAAGTTGCCATAGCTGCAGAGGTGACAGTTAAAAGCCGTAGAACAGACAGATTATTCAGGTAAGGCATTTATCATTAATTTGACTGAGCTAAATGTAATATCATAGAAATAATGGCACAGATGTCACTTTTACATAAGGGAGGAAAGTGTAGCCCTTCAACGGTAATACAGTCTGCTTTAAATGGAATAGTCCACCAGCTGCTCTATAGTTATTACTAGGGTCAGAGCCTGAGATTATTAAAAGGGGAAGTGGACATGATAAAGTTTCCTGCATGGTAATAAGGATGTGTAACATTCAGCTTTGCAGATGTTGAAACCAAAACTTCCTGTGTTCACTGCTTTTAGCTGTTTGTCAGCTTAAGGATGTTTGAGGGGAGCAGTTAGTTGGATTTTGCCAGCAATGGCTGCAGCCACACTACCAGTGTTAAATGCACAAGCACAATGTTGCGTGTTTTACACGCATTTCTATGTGTTTGCACTGCCATTCTGCTAATATTCTGTTATCGGAGCTCATCAGATTTGCAAAAAAAAAGGTCATCGCAAGCACTCCGAAGGCAAAGCGCAACTTACATAGTGGGACCACCCATATCGTGTTAGCCTGGCATGCGTTTCTCAATCGCAAACGGAAAGCATAATGCAATCAAAAGTTTGTAATTTTGTGATACACACATTTATAAATACGTCCTCACTTCTTCAGTGTGACATTGCCTCAACAGCTCCAAAAACTAATTTTTAATATAGCTAATATTTCCCAGCATGCACAGTGTGGTTATATTTATCAGCAATTTTTGATTAAAATAATTAAAATTACTTTACAAATTTCAGCTTTGGCGCTTCCATGGCAGAGTCATCAAGTGATTCTGATTCCTATTTACGAACCCGGGTGAACAGGCGTGGACCTCTAAGGGCAAACCATCTACAAGCAAGATCCAGAGTAGTGGGCAATGTATCTGAAAAGATTCATACTTTGGCCAATACACTTCAGGTACTTCATAAGCCTCAGTTCTTCTTTTGCCAGCCTCCATCTTTTACTGTAGTGAAAGCTTGCAGAAACAGTAAGCTTTTGAATGCTTATAAAGATCCCTAGCACACTCAAAAGGCTATTGGGCTTATTTAATAAGAAATGCAAACATTTGCCCATGCTGTTAATCTGCAGCATCCTATCAGAAGATATATTTTTACTGTTTTACAGTATTATAGAAAGGTATATGGAAGATAAGAGAGCACACACTTACCTCCTGTTTTTGCTTTTAGTCTTGCAGGTGCATCTCTGATGTTCCGTAGTTAGTAGCAATCATGCTGCTGAATAGAATTCAGAATTAGAAGACACCCGTGTTCCCCCAGAATTTTTTTCCAGTAGGGTGGCATGGTGGGGCAGGATGGAGGAATTATTATTATTTTTTTTTTTTTTTTAAGGTTTGACACATGCCAGAATATTTATTTGTTATTTTACTTAATGTATATTTGAACTGCATTACATCTATGGTCTGAGTGGTAAAATAAGATATTCTGGCAAAAGTGTCAAACCTACATACACCTAAATTGCTCTAACAGCTATGTGTGCTGAACGAAGGGCCGCCATGGAAATCAAGTAAGCAACATGTCACGCATTGCTCTGACAGTTCTATTACACTAACATATGCACTATATATGTACAGTTCTAACTGTAAGAACAATGCACAACACGTAACTTGTTTCCCTTCTTGCCCTTTATTCACGGGACATCTGATCTCCCGTGGGCAGCAGGGTGTCCACAGAGACTTCCGACTTATACTTCTCCACTTGCAAGATGACAGTCAGGTACACACCAAAATTAGTCAGGTGGAACGCCCAGCTAAAAGGTGCTAGGGAAAACACTGATGCCCTTTAAAGTCTTTACATTCTTGTATACAGTAGAAAATTGAAACACACTTACTGCGGGGAGCTACACCTGTTGCGTGTCCACACTGCCAAAATGGTTGCGGCGTCTCCTCCAGCCCTCGTCAGCTGCTGTAACTTCACAATACTTTTTTATTTAGTATCTAAAAAGCCATACATATGGCTGAATACATCGGACATATCTCAAAGGGAACAGGAAGGGGGAAGGAGGAGCGTGGTGGCCTGATGCGTTTCACGGAACTTCCGCTTCCTCAGAGATTCCTGTATACAGCAATGAAATTTTCATTTTGTAGTTTTTGGAATTGTTTTCTTAATACTCTGTTTCTCTCACTGAAAATGGCATTCAGTATAGCTTATTGTTAAGTAGATTTCCCTATTTTTTTGTTCTATTCGTTTGTAGCAAAAAATGTTTTTGATCTTTTTCATATTTTTATTGGGATATTAATGGATGGTTTTCACAAGCCAGATAGTTGACAAATTAGCCTCTCCCTCTGCTGGCCAAGAAAAGTAAAGCTTTACAAGATTAAACTATCGCAATGTCCCTTACCTCGTAGTATAATTAGTCTGTGAAAAACAATAAATACTTTTTTGAACTTTTTATTGGTTTAATATATTGCAGTATTGATTTGTAATTGCCCTATGTTTTAACTTACTTTTAGAGATCTTTTCCGATGCCTTATCATTTTTCTGTCTAATGTAGTTTTTTAAAATATTTTTTTTAGGATACCAGTCGAAACCTCAGACAAGTAGATGAAATGCTTGGGCAGTACAGAGAGTACAGTGGTGAACAGACGGATGCAATTGCATCAGTAAGTTTTTAGTGTTTGTTTGTGGAAATAGAATCATTGTCATTGTCGATTTCTAAATTAATCTTCACGTATCCTCCCATATTACCTTAATTGTGCCAACAGTTTTGATCATAGGTGAACTTGCCCCTGGCATAATTCCTAAGGCTAGGTACACACTAGCAGATATTTCAGGCCGATCAACCAATATTTTGTTTAGCCTGCCTGAAATATTGGTGGAATTTTTTCAGGCATCGCCAACCAATGTTGGCGATGCCAACGTTGGTTGGCGATTGGACATGTTTGAGAATCACGGCCAATCTTATGGCCTCCTATGGACTGCACAATCTGTCACAGGTAAATGATGTCTGTGGCGACTTCTGCTGTGTCCCGTGATATTTTGGCCTGGCCGGCCTTGGCAGCAGAGAACAATCAGCCAGGCTGAAAAATTTGCCTGTGTGTACCTAGGCTAAGATGTGTACCATCTTACAAAAGCTAATTAAATAAACCTTAACATTAAAACAAATAATTGAGTGGTCCTCTTTAATTGTTTACTCAACCTTTTGCATCAACAACTGCTTGCACTGATTTGTGATAGTTGAAGCGTGGCAATTTAAATTTTTATAAGGTAAAATTTCTCATTCTTTTTGGAAAAAAGCTTCTAAAACCTGTAAATGTTCCCATCAGTTTTGTGTGAAATCTGTCTTTGTCTTCCTGACTCTGGCTTGTATAAAAAGAACCATCATTTTCCTTTTTTGAGCACTAGTGGTTGAATTTTAAATAATTTAGTGTACCCCTACTCATTTCTGCATTGATACGAGGCACGCCTTCACCTGATCAATTATTCTAAATTTATGTGTATTGCTTTGCAAAATCATTTTTTCAAAAACGGCTACAATATAACACATCCCACCATGAATGTGCAGGCTGTCTGAATGTTGTCTCAAGAAAAAAAAAATCCTTGCCAAAATAAAAATATCACAGGAATACTGTTGATAAAGGTCAAATTTACCCCCACTAACTACAACAGACATGTAGGTGCAGCAAACACAAAATCCGCAATACTTCCCCTATTCCGCATGGTCCATAGGAGAAGATATTTCTCCAAACTCCTGCTGGACCCTTTTGTAGAATTTGCTGCTGCCTCTTAAAGTGGTGTGAGCTGTAGGAAGAGGCAGCTAGGGAAGAAGCAGCCGGTCACTGGGTGTGAAAGCCATGATGGACTGCTGCTACTCTGTAGTACCAGGAAGAAAATTGAAAAGGCCGGCAGAGATCATGAGGAATACCTATCTTCTGGACCTCGTGGAATATGGTAAGTATTGCATTGTTGCATTGAAGGGCATCAATCACAAAAAAAATTTGCCTTGCAAAGTAAAATGGGAACTAGCGGTCGTTATTCCTACCCCCAAAAACTGTTTTTGCAGAGCAACAGCTTGCAAATCACTTTGTAGCAATCCTTTTCTCAGCTGCCTGGTCAGTCCACTCCAACACTCCTGGGGATGGATGGACAACTGTGCACAGCATTGTTATAAAGCAATCTTATTGCTGCCATTATGAGAAGAAATAGTTTTGAGAGGTAATACTGACTCCTACCTCCAATACTGTTTTATTCTTTTCCTAGCAGAATGTACCTGTTATGTTTGCATATGCTGAGGTGGCTCACCAGTCTGCAGCACTTGTTTTTTAAACACACATCTCATTTGATCTGTTGAACACCATAGAGCATGTGAAGTGTACTGTGTACACTTAGCTGGGTGGCACCAAACGAAGATGGACTATGGAAGCTGACCGCTAGTATTCACATGTATTATTCATAAATCACCCTGTAGTCTATTGGTCAATTTTGGACATTAGTTCCCTTTTAAATTAATACAGCGTCCACATGGGGATGTGATTCCCCCCCCTCATTTTAATATATCTCTAAAACTCTGCACGCTTAAAAATTAAAAAATCAGTAGGTAACTATTTTAATAATATGGATGTACCGGCACCTCCTCTAGCCATTTGGCCAGAAGCAGAGGGAGATGTACTATACATGTGCCAGCTCACATTGGCTTCTTTGTCTTTGATTCTTGGACAAAACAGAACATTCTCAATCTGCCACATAACAATTTTAAGAATATTTCCTGCAGCTAAAAGAAACTCTTGAACAGTCAATTGATCAACTAAGAAGTAAACGCATGTCACGCCTTTCTGGAATGAGGAGCGCATCTCTGTCAAGCCTATGCGCCAGTGACTTGGATGAAGGAGCAACAGGTCTGTCAAAGAACTGAATTACGAAGTGTACACACATAAATTAGAGATCCAAGATAAAAGTTCTAGCTGTATTTTGTTTTTTAAATCTTGTTAATGTCTGTAACAATTTACATTTTATGGTTTGATATGTAAATTATTTTTGCAGTGACTAAAAAGTCATTGTAGACACAAACCAAAATGTTGTAATAAAGTTTATTATTCCAGGGTAATATATTTTAAAGGGTAACTATAAATGATATGTTAAATTTTTAAATGTAACTTTTTAAAAATGGAAAGTACCTAGGGCAGGGAGGTAGGATTGATTATTACAACCTCATAACATTATTTTGTTGAGGAGCTACAGCACATAAAGCTTTCATTTGCCAGGTTAGTCCTGGACTAATCCTGTATTAAAGATAGTGCTGAAGGCAGGAGGAAGACTGGCAGAATTGTTTTTCTTTGGGCTGGTGCTCCTCACAGAAACAATATTGGGAGTTAAGAATCATCAGTCCTATATCCTTGTTCCAAGTACTTTTCATTTTAACTGTATTTAAAAAAAAAAAAACTTTATATACATGATCGATATTTTAAGTTTGTATAATTTCCCCACCTCATTTTTCCATCTATGTAAATTATTTAATATTTAGGGTACAGCACTGTTGCTCAATCTTGTCATTTGTTTTCGCACTTGCTTACCCAGCATATTGAATCTATTCTGGTGCATGATTATGTATTCACTAATTATTCACCTTAAAGGGACAATAAACTCCCCATAATCCATAAATATAACTATTTGCTATTCGTTTCTATTATTCACAGGGAGGTGAGGATGCTTATTCTCACCTCCCTGTGAATAATAGGACACCCAGGGGACCTGTAACTTTCCTTACCGCCGCTCCACTGCAAGCTGCTCTGTCCCAATCACGCGCCCTATCTTGGGCACTTGTGTGCCAATACAAAAGATAGGGCGCACGATCGGGACAGAACAGCTGTTCTGTGCAGTAGCGGCTTGCGAGTGGAGCGCAGTAAGGTAAGTTCCAGGTCCCCCGAACGTCCTATTATTCACAGGGAGGTGAGAATAAGCATTCTCACCTCCCTGAGAATAATAGAAACGGATGGCAAATAGTAATATTTATGGATTTAGTGTTCCTTTAAAATATTACAAAGATGATATAATAAATAAAGTTGCAATCCAAAAAATCATAAACAATGTCATCACAGCAGCTGCAGACCAAATACTTTGCAGCACAGCATATTCAGCAAAGTCAAACCAACAAGAATTAATGCTCATAATTAACACACCCATGGGTGAACTTACAAAAATGATGTTTCTACAAAAAATTATAGGGATAGACTCCAACTGAAACATCAGTATTTGAAGTATTACTAAAAACATGTTTTATTGGCACAGATTAGTTAAAATTTACTATGTAGTGGTTATTCTACTAAAAACCGTGTATCTCCAGCGGTAATAAAAGCACAGGTCTCCCAATAAGTCACTGAAGTAGGTCTTGTGTAAGCCAAAGAGGCATATGAAATGGTTGAATCCAAAGTACGGCACTGTCTGTGAGGTCACGGGAGTTTACCTTGTAACGGGTTTATGGTGGGGAATCTTATACACTGTGCATTTTAATTTGTCTATGCTAATAAAGCGAGTTTTTATTAATTGGAACTGAGTGATTGCTTAGGGATTTCCATTATTTTTTTGAAAGAATGAATGCTTAGCCCATCTCTTTTATCTCTTATACTTACAGTTCCACCTTGCACTGTCCTATCTTCTTACATAATAATGTGTACATGTTCTCATATTAAAATACTTTTACAAATATTAAAATTAGTATGAATAATATCCATTTATATATATATATAAAACCAGTTAATATTATTTTTTTGTTTAGTGCCTGGCAAGCAGCTGCTACAGCCAACATCTTCCCTCAGGGACTGCAGTGATAAGGGAGTTTCATGGAGCCGCCGCCGCTCACGATCTGCCAGTGTGAGGTTTGTGGATGACTCAAACCATTCTGATCCGGTGAGTAAATGGCTGGAAGAATATAACTAATTTGTGTTGGTTGTCCTGTAATAAGTTGGAAATGGTC
The DNA here is from genome assembly GCA_019447015.1 of Hymenochirus boettgeri. NCBI lineage: Eukaryota > Metazoa > Chordata > Amphibia > Anura > Pipidae > Hymenochirus > Hymenochirus boettgeri. Next base: position 231,240,905 of record CM033476.1, on the reverse strand, counting down.
TTGAAGCATCCTAAAGGTACAACATTGGCAGAATGATTGATGTCTCTGGGATCTGTAGGTCTTCTGATATTTATTGATCTTAAAGGACAATTATACTCACCTTCCCTCCGCTCCTCTTCCTTGTTCCTTAGCTTTCACCAAGGGTGAGGACCTGAACCGCTAAGTCCTCACCCCTGGGTTCGCGCAGCCTACAGCAGAGTTTCAGAGCAACGCTGCTCTGGTAGGCTCCGCCCCATCGGCGACGAGGCCTATAGGAAGGCACGCTCTGCAACCTTACAAGAACTTTTATTGAATCTCCTTGTTGTTTGTTTTTTCAGCTTCACAACCTGCACCAGTCACTGAGAGATTTAAGCAATGACCAGCTGCGTCTGAATGAGGATTTCACCAGAGAGTTTTCCAGAAGGAACAGGTAGTGTGCAGATTCATTAAAAACCGCTATAATTATATGTATTTTGAATGCAAGAGCTGAAAGGCCTTAGTTGGTTTTCAATATACCACTTCTAAACATTTTAATATACCGTAATAGAATTGAAGTGATATGTTTTTGAGGGTTTATAACCCTATAAGGATTTTGAGGGTTTATAAGTGTTTATAACCATATAAATTTTAAATTTAAAGTTGTTTTTCTTTTAAAGGCAGGTACTGTTATAAAGAAAATGTTTGCAAAATATGCCCCCTAAGAAGGTTACCAAGGTTAATAATTAGGACCCAGAAGAATAAAACAGTGAAGTGGTTGCTGGGCTTAAAATAATTTGACCAAGTTATTGAACTAGTTGCTTTAATTTATCCAGAGAGAAGGGCATGCTTTTTAAAGGGCAAGTCCAGCCCCAAAATGAAAACTTACATACAGGTAAATCACCCCTCAAAACCCTAAACGGTAATAGTTTGAAACCTAAAATATAAGTCTAACCTGAAATCCTGCACAATGTCCTGTTTCCCCTGTTTCTGCTTCCTGGTTCTTCCAGTTAGAAACTGTCAGTTATGTCCTGCACAATGTCCTGTTTCCCCTGTTTCTGCTTCCTGGTTCTTCCAGTTGGAAACTGTGAGTTATGGATTTGTCAGTTGACATCACAGCCAATGACTGAATGTTAATCCCTTATCTGCCTCTTCTGAGCATGCCCAGGTTCAGTTCCTGCTCAGTACAGGTTTCTAAATTGCTCAGTTTCCATGAGGCATCCAGAAGCATAGCGGGCATACAGTAATGAATTCATAGGACAAACTATGATATATCAACATATTTTAAAGAGGCAATTCTTTCTAAAAGATGTTCTTATGAGGGTGGAGTTGTCCTTTAAAGTCTCAATACAATGGTAATGTATGTATATTTATAAAGAGCCACTTGGGGACGCAGCACTGTACTGTAACGAAATACAATAAAGTAATACAAGGGGATCAAATACATAGATAATTCAGTATATAAATTATATAAAAGGAAAGGGCTAGAGCTTTGCCACAAGAGGAAAGGAGGTCCCGGCCCCGTCGAGCTTACATTCTAATTAGGTGGGTAACATACAGATACAATGGAATGGGTGTAAGTGCTGGAGTGAGACGTATGCAGTGCAAATAAAACAATCATATACTATGCTGGTTACCAGATAGCAAGTTTAAATCTATCCTTACATCCTACCTAATATAGGTTTCTTGACGTAGAGAGAGGGTAATAGAATTCCAGAGGACAGGAGCCACAAGAGAGGAAGCAGTACTAGTGGGGGTTTGTTCAGGAGCTGGTTCTGCAATGAGCAGGAGGGTACAGGCAGGAACATGGGGAGACTAAAGAGGAAATATAAGGAGGAGCAGCAGAGCAAAGGGATTTAAATGTTAGGAGAAGGATTTTGTATACAATGTTTAATGGGGAGCCAGATTGTTGTCCGGTACAGAGGAGATTTGGAATCCGGTTTATTAGAGAGCGAAACAATACGTGTGGCGTAATTATACGCCACACGTAATTATAGACTGAAGGGAAGAGAGGTGGGAAGCAGGAAGACCAGAAAGTAGTAGGTTTCAATAGTCCAGGAGCGATAAGACGAGAGCATGCATAAGCATAGCGGTGGTCGGGAGAGAAAGGAACCTGCAGATTTTGGCTATATTGCGAAGGAAGAAGCGGCAGGTTTTCGCAACGTAGTTAATGTGGTTAGAAAAGGAGAGAGGAGTCAATAATTACCCCTAGGCAACGTGCTGATTGGATAGGGGAAATGGGGGTATTGTCAACAGGCACAGGACCAGGTTTAGGTGGAAAAACGATCAGTTCAGTTTTAGAAAGATTTAATTTGAGGTAGCGTTGAGACATCCAGGAAGAGATGGCAAGGAGGCAGTCGGAGACACGTGATTGAATGTCAGGAGTTAGCGTAGGGGTGGACAAGTAGATTTGTGTATTATAAATTATTATTATAAATCATATAAATGATATTTGAAGCCAAAAGAGGTAATAACATCTCCCAATGAAATACTGTAGAGGGAGAACAATAAGGGTCCAAGAACAGACCCCTGCGGGACCCCCACACCAAGAGAACCCGGAGAAGAGGTATTGCTAGCATAAGATACAAAGTAAGTTCTGTCAGAGAGATAGGATAGAAGCCAGGATGCCACTTCATTCCGAATGCCCAATGAGTGAAGTATCCGCATAAGAAGGGAATGATCGACTGTGTCGAAAGCAGAGGAGAGGTCAAGGAGGATAAGAATAGAAAAGTGACCATTGGCCTTTGCAACCTGCAGATCATTTACAACCTTACACAGAGCCGTCTCGGTGGAATGTGCAAGACAGAATCCAGATTGCAAAGGATCCAATAGGTTATGAGCATGAAGGTAGTTAGCGATACGGGAGAAGACTAAACGTTCTAGCAGTTTATAGGCTATCAGTAAGAGAGAGACCAGGCAGTAGTTGGCTAAACAGGAGGGGTCCAGCGAGGGCTTTTTTACTATGGGCTTAACATGGGCATGCTAAAAGACAGAAGGGAAAATTCCAGATGTAAGGGAGGCATTGAATATGTGGGCGAGTATTGGGGTAAGCACATGATTACAGTGCTTCAGTAATACAGAGGGCATGGGATCAATAGGACAGGTCGTGAGTTGACATGATAGAAGCAGGCGAGCGACTTCTGAATGGGTCGCAGGAGCAAAAGATCCAAGAATAGCTGAGGGTGGAGAAAATCTGAGAGTCATCCCTAGGACCAGATATCTGCACGCGGATGCTGAACGTAATGGGCAAAGTCCTGAGGAGGGTGCGGAGAAAGGAGAGGGTCAGCGGGAGAGGGGCGCAGAAGGGAGTTGAAGATGGAGAACAGGCGACGTGGGTTCGATTTGTTATTTATAAGTTTCCGGTAATCTGTTTTGCCAGCAGTAGCCTAGAGCCGAGACATTGCAGCATGATCTTGCAATGGAGAAAGTCAGCCTTTGTACAGGACTTTCTCCACGCACGTTCAGCAGCACTCGCACATCTGCGTATAGTATAGTATTTGAGGTTGAATAAAGACATACGTCCATCCAGTCCAACCCATCTAGCAATATCCTCATTTCCTGCCTAACTGTTGATCCAGAGGAAGGCAAAAAACCCCCACCAAATTTATGAAGGGGGAAAAAATTCCTTCCTGACTCCAAGTGGCAATCGGAAATTTCCCTGGATCAACTCTACTTTATGTATCAATACCAGTAACTTGCTACATTCCTTGTTTGCAGAAACTCATCCAGCTTTTTTTTGAAAATGACCAATGAACCTGCCATAACAACGTCCACCATAGCTTTACCGTTCTCACAGTAAAATGGGAAGTGAAGTTGAGCCACAGATGAGCATTAGGTTCCTCTTCTGAGGGAATGCAAGGGGGCAATAGAGTCTATATTGTGTTAGTCAGGATCGAGTTATAAGAATTGGCAAGTGAGTCAGGGTCATCAACTGTCAAAAGGGAGGAGAGATTAGAGGCGAGTGCCAGGAGATCTATGGATCTAGTATTACGGACAGATGCACAAGATGGAGGGACAGGAGGAAGAAGAGGGTGTTGAGCCTGAATAGTGATAAGGTGGTGATCAGAAATGAGTTAGATTGAAAAGACGAGTGAACACTAGGTCCAGGAAGTGGCCATCCTTGTGAGTACTAGCATTAGTCCATTGCTGAAGATCAAACGAGGAGGTTAATTGTAGGAAGCGAGAGGAAGGAGTCATCAGTGTGACAGTTGAAGACCCCAGAATCAGAACAGGACAGTCGGCAGAGAGGAAGAAAGTAAGCCAAGTTTCAAAGTCAGAGAGAAATGCAGACTGAGATGCTGTAGACGGCGGTCTGTACACCACAGCTACTTGTAGGGAAAAGGGGCAGGAGGGCTGAATTGAATGAGCCTCAAAAGATGTGAATGTAAGGTCAGACGGGGAGGTAATGTTAGTTAAATCGACAGAAGCTGGACAGTAAAAGGCCAACACCCCCACCACGACCCAAGGACCGAGGCGAATGGGAAAAGCAGAGCCCACCATGAGCAAGGGAGGCCTCGATAGCAAAGTCATGTTGGGAAAGCCAGGTTTCGGTAAGGGCAAGAAGGTGAAAATTATTAGAGCAGAAGAGATAATGTATGAGGGTAGATTTGTTAACTATCGAGCGAACATGACAGACAAGATGGTAGAATCAGAGGAATAGATAGAAGGTTGGAGGGAATTGAACCACGACAGGGGGCGAGCGAAGGTGAGACAGGGTGCGGACGATGTCAGACAGATGTTACATGGCCCAGGATTTGGGGACACATCACCAGCAGACAGAAGTAGGAGGACGAACAGAGACAGAAGGTGGGAGGAGGATTTGTAAGGGTTTTGCTTTTTTGCATTTGAACAAGAAGGAACAAGAGCAGTGTTAGCGAGGAGCTGATATAGTGTATGGGAGCAGTAATTGGGGGTAGAGAGAAGGGATGGAGAGATATAAACAGATTTGGGAGATTGGTAAGGAGGGTTGGAATACAAATTAGGGAACATGGTGCAGAAAACAGTGAGACCCAGCCACAGTATATACATCATTTTTCCAATCAGATTAGACAGATATTAAGACTTTGTTGAAATTGAATTCTTAGCTTCTTTTGTAATTCTGTGTTTGTTGATCTCCTTGTTAAACTCCAATATACTTAGGATATCTAGACTTTGGATGATCTAGACTTGGGATGATTCTATCCTGCACAGCTCTAACCCCAGCACAGCTCCTCCTATGATTGTCTGAACTTATAGGGAGAAAGCCAGGCACAGGGCAAGATAATTAACTACGGTAATTTGGACACCAAAGTGATCTCCAGCTGTGATACAAGGGCTGAAACAGGGAAGATACCTAAGGAGTCAGGAGGCAATAGGAGTTTGTCAGGAAATAAACAAAACTACTTTTACCCCCCCTAAATAATATAAAATAAAGGGAAAGGCTATGAAATGCGTACAGATATATGAATTTAACCGTCACAAATAACAATGGGGCACAGGAGGAAAGGCTATGGATATGGAATGCGTACCAGATGTATGAATTTAACAGTCACAAATAACAATAGGGCACAGGAGGAAAGGCTATGGATATGGACTGCGTACCTCTTGGGAGAGAGAGGAAAAATGTCAGATCAGCATATTCCCTAGTTAAACTCCAATATACTTAGGCTATCTATACTTTGGATGATCTAGACTATAAAATGTAATACATGTAAGCAATTCAATTGGAACTGCGCTAGGCTTTTGCGTGTATTATATTAATTTGGTCACTAGTTGCACTGTGGATGTATACTATCCTATTTTTATATATATTTTGCTTGTTGCTTTGGAGGTTTGACCAAGCCTCTGGGAAAGGTGTATTCCACCCACAGTGGGTCATGTGTTCAAGTACTTAGAGCTGGTCAATTAGTCCCAAGAAAGCAAGCGAAAGAGCAGCAGGATTTTGATGGTTTATTTTGTCTGTTTAAAACTTTAGGACAGATGTAAAAACGAAAAGAGCACTGGATGAATTAACAATTCGACTTAATGAAACCCAAAGGCAAGATTCTGTGAGTACTGCTTAGCAGCAACATGGGAGTCTGCAGTAACTGCTGAGTAGGGGGGCTGTCTATTAACACTTACAAGGTACTAACAAAAAAAAAGTTCAACTTGGAATTATTGCATAATATAATATTGGATAGTAAAAATAAACATTACCTTAACTTTTAATAGAATACTGGGATATGATTTAATGCTTAAATAATAGTGTCAACATTTTCATTTTTGTTTTTTCAATTTCCTTGGGGAGATTTATTTGTAGTAAGAGCTCAATTGTGGTGAATGTAGTAGTGAGAATGTATTGCAGCACTATAAGGGCAAGCAAAGTGGTGCAGAATCTGTCTGTGCAGATACTCCTCACTAGAGATGCAGAAGTAGTGTTTAACCAAACCAGAACTAAATTTCTAAAATCATTTGGTTTTTAAACTGTATGATACCCACAAGCCAGTAATATCGGATTATTCTTGGCGGTTCCCCCCCCAGTTTTAATTTAACATGTTCCTTAACAAATTATGTTTTTTACCATTGCATTGCTTTTATTGTATTTGCTGTCTTAACGTGTGTTTTTACAAGGTTTCTGAGCGTGTGGAACGCAGGCTTCAAGAGATAGAGAGGGAAATAAAAACGGAGAAACAAAAAGTGGACCGACAATCTGATCACCTGGGCAAGATGTCTGTTGAACTTCAAGAGGTAAAGACAGCTGGCAGTATTGGCTTACAAATATATTGATTGAGAAAAGGAAATTAAAGGGTATGTACACTGTAAATACAACTTAGCTTTACTAGATAGCTTAGACTTTAAAGGAAAGTCCAGCCCCAAATTGAAAACTTACATAGGTAAATCGCCCCCAAAACCCCTAAACGGCAATAGTTTCAAATCTGAAATATTTAAAGGACAACTCCATCCCCAACTTCAATAACATATTTTAGAAAGAATGGCCTCTTTAAAACATGTTGATATATCACACTTTGTCCTATAAATTCATTACTGTATGCCTGCTATGTTTCTGGATGCCTCATGGAAACTGAGCAATTTAGAAACCTGTACTGAGCCTGGGCATGCTCAGAAGAGGCAGCTAGGGGATTAGCATTCAGTCATTGGCTGTAATGTCAACTGTCAAATCCATAACTGACAGTTGCTAACTGGAAGAACCAGGAAGCAGAAACGGGCAACAGGACAGGATTTCAGGTTAGACTTATACATTTCAGATTTCAAACTATTTCCGCTTAGGGTTTTGGGGGGTGATTTACCTGTATGTAAGTTTTCATTTTAGGACCTTGCAGATGTGTTCAATGGTGCATTCAGTTTAACCACCGTGCTGCCCACACGCTATAGGGATATTACAGTATTGCGCGATTGTCAGATAGATAGATGTGTGTGATCTGTATTGTTGAGTGTAATTCTATAACCGCATTGGAGTGCGAAGGAACCATAAGTAAACCCCTTTACCAGAAGAATTATTTATTTAATTATTTAAAGTTTTTCTTTTAATTTTCTTTGTACAGTGGTGGACTTTAGCTTGCATTTTGCCAAATGTTTTTTTCTCCGTTTGTTTATTTATCCTTTCCCATAAAGCTAGAAACCCAAGTTTAACCCTTTCACTGCCACAGATCGTATATTCACGATCTGTGCAGTGAATGCACAAACTGCCACAGATCGTGCATATACGATCTGTGGCTTCCCCCCTCCAAAAATCTTTTTCCCCCCTGCTAGGGGCGATCGGGGGGCAGCATTCAACTGCCCCCCTAACCCGCTCGATCCCCCCTCGGTTGCGTCCAAATCTGAGAGGGGGATCGGAAGTTACGGTACCTTTCTGCCGTGACCGTATAGGGAGGAAGCCGGTCCCACGTGGAGCTTGTCCGGATCCGGAAAAGAAGACCCCGGTGACTTCGCGAGACTTCCTCCTTCACCGGGGTCTTCCTTGAAAGTGGTAAGAGGCTGCCCCTGGTGGTCTAGTGGAGGTACTGCAGCTAGATCTCCATTCAGATCATGCTGCAGTACCTGTATAGTAAAAGCTGTCATGCTGACAGCTTTTACTATACATTTGTGAATGGAACTCAAAGTTCCATTCACAAATAGGATTTTTTCTAAGTCTTTGCTACTTAGCGAAGACTTAGAAAAAAAATGGGGATTTTTTTTGAAAATCTGGTAAAAGTGCAAACTTCTACGAAGAACTGCGCCCACACCATTGATGGTATGAATGAACAAACTACAACATTACATAGCTAAAGGTGTGTAGATTTCAGGAATATATAGTTTGTGGGGGGTATTTTTGAGTGTTTTGTGGAAAAACTGCAGACTGTTCAAATACAAAACTGGCCAATTTTTTTTTTTTGCTGCTACTGACATTTGGCACTGGTCACGCTCTGGGTTAGTTGGTAGCCATGTCTCTGGGTACACCCATGAATGTGGCATACCGTTTTATTCGTGAGGGGTTAGGCTTTCATATTTGAGATGCATTTGAACTTTCCTCCACAGTTTTTAGCTGAAATTCGCATTTGATTTTGTCTCTGATTTTACAGTTGAGGAAAAAAAGGAAAATGTGAGAAAGTAACTTACAATTTGACGAAGAGCTGCGTCCGGGTATCTGCATTTTGATCGAAACTAACCTCACTCGTAAAATCCTGCGAGTGTGTAGTTTCTAAAAATATCTCACTTGTGGGGATATTTTAGATAATTTGGTAGATATTCTATGTTAACTGTCAGTAGTGGTTATACATTTTAATTTGGTGTAATATTCTAGAAGGTGCAGTTTTAGTTTGGGGGGGTCTCCTGTACAGGAAAAGTGGGGTACCTACATATATCTGGTATCAGAGCTTTTAGAAACAGTAAGATTTTTGTGGGTAACCTTAAGATAACTATAAGTAAAAATGGGAAAAATCCATGAAAATTTGCAAATTTTTCATTTTTTTTACATGTTTTACCCATAATTCCAGTAAAATTTCCAGAAAAGTTACAAATTTTTTTTACCATGTTAAAGTAGACTTTGTGCTGAAAAAAACAATGTATAATATTCCTGATTTACTGCAAGGTTTCCAACTGTAAAATTAGTCTAAAGCGATTAAGGGCAAAATCCTGAAAATTCTTCTGGCAGTTAACGCAAAAAAAAGAAAATCTCCTGGCAGTGAAAGGGTTAAACCTTTTCTTGTTGGTGTTATTTTGGATAAGAGTTATGGTTTAGACAGGAACTACATTTCCTTAATTTAAAGGCAAACTATAGTGCATATAAAGTGTTTTTTTTTTTTTTTTAATTGTCAAAATGAAAATTCCTTTTGGGAGGGAGTTATAATTGGTGATGTCTCTGTGGGGGTGCCAGCATAAAGAAAACTGTTTCCGCCAAGCTTCCTCTGTTCTTTAGGAATACAGGACACTAACCTGCAGTGAAGTTGCCCGTTAAAGGGTGGACGTTTTTACAGAGTTGTAATCATAGTTGTCTGCAGTTTTCTTCAAAAACTACATTTTATAAACATATCCAACTATGCAAGATTTTGTTGGCCATTTACATGCATAGGAATCTTCTAAAAGCTTTCATTAATTTGTTACCATTTCTCTTAACCTGCAAAAAGGTAGGGTTTTGTTTTATAAGAAAAATAAATAAACCAAGATCGACCATGTTCAAACGTATTCCACCTTTATTTCAAAATTGCAGTCTATGCAAAGGAGTCAAAAACAATTGGAAACAATAGGAAGAGAGAAAGGTGGATATGGAGGTAGTAAGGGTTTACAGAGCACCAATAGGAGTGTGGGTCCTGATCAGATATGTTGTAAATAGAGATGGCCGAACTTACTGAAGTTCAGTTTGTTTCCAAACTTCAGTAAAAGTTCGGAAACAAACCTATTATAGTCAGTGGGGAGCCAATAGTTCGAAAAGTTTGGATGATTTACAGATAAACTAACAATGATAACTTAGTGTAAATCGGTTATGAACAAAATGTTTGATATTCCAAAATACATGAATTGTAATTACAAATATATACAGGGAGATTCAATAAAAGTTCTTATAGTTTAAAATAGTGCTAATTTTGCCCAACCCATCAGATTTTATTTAACATTTGAAAGCTAACATCTGATTGGTTGGGGCAAAATTAGCACCATTTTTAACGATAAGAACTTTTATTAAATAACCCTGATAGTATATTTACTTACATGTGATCTTTGTTCCACACAGTATGTTGGGTGCACTACTAGAAATTTGAAGGCCCGCATACACGAACATATTAATGACATAAGAATCCATGATAATCAGAAACTGGGCAATACAAAAGTGCAGCTAGGTACACATAGCGTTTATATATAATAATATATAAACTTATAAACAGGCAACAAGTGTGCCCCAGTGCCATTCATTACACAATCACATATGATAGGGGCACTTGTGCTGCTATATAGAATTGAAATCGTATGGATTAATAAAGTGATCTCAACGATCATACGAAGCGCAGTGGGTTAAAACATGAGCTTTATTCAGGAACCTACATAAAACCATACATCCTAGACTAATCCCCAATAAAATATCCATATAAAAGCATAATAGAACATATATGCAATTACAAGTAATAATGATACTAGGCGAGCTGAAAGAAAACTTTGTCCCAGCAGGTAAGTCTATACCCACTTATGGAAGTCAATGGAGACAGATTGGTAAACGATCTCACTCAGCCGCATAGACTTCGTCGGAGTCCCCTACTCCATGTAGACAATGTGCTGGTAAATCGCTCCAGGAGGTAACTCCGCTCTTCTCCTCTGTAAATCAACTGTGAACTCCTAAGAAGTATCGTCTGTGTGTATGTGAAACAAGTGGTTCGGTAGTGAACAGTGGCCCTGAAACGCGCGTCGGCCGTTTGGTGCTTTTGAACTAGGCTGAGCTGCCAGACCCACACACGATTTATTGGAAGCTGTGCTGATTACTACTATTGCGGCTGCATATATGGTTCCCTGCTCGGCTCTCTGCCTGGAGCGGGAGGTGGAGACTTTGTCCGGGTTTGGGCTAGGACCAGATTAGTGCCGGAGGTTGCACCTGCTACCGGCCACTGTTCACTACCGAACCACTTGTTCCACATACGCACAGACGATACTTCTTAGGAGTTTACAGTTAATTTACAGAGGAGAAGAGCGGAGTTACCTCCTGGAGCGATTTACCAGCACATTGTCTACATGGAGTAGGGGACTCCGATGGGGTCTATGCGGCTGGGTGAGATCGTTTACCAATCTTCCTTTTGATATAGATATATGCCGCTATATTGTCAACTTATCTTTCACTTATATTTAAAGTCTCCATTGACTTCCATAAGTGGGTATAGACTTACCTGCTGGGACAAAGTTTTCTTTCAGCTCGCCTAGTATCATTATTACTTGTAATTGCATATATGTTCTATTATGCTTTTATATTGATATTTTATTGGGGATTAGTCTAGGATGTATGGTTTTATGTATGTTCCTGAATAAAGCTCATGTTTTAACCCACTACGCTTCGTATGATCGTTGAGATCACTTTATTAATCCATACGATTTCAATTCTATATAGCAGCACGAGTGCCCCTATCATATGTGATTGGGTAATGAATGGCACTGGGGCACACTTGTTACCTGTTTATAAGTTTAAACATATTAATGACAACAGTAATAATCCCAATAGTCTGGTTGCAAGACACTATGAGGTGTCAAGGGCAACCGATGATACAGGGTATTTTGGGCTGTATAGGTCTGGTTAGGTAGGCTAACTAATAAATGGACAGTTCAGTGGAAATTATCAATATTTGTTAAATTGTTAGTTTGTGTAATGCATACTCAGTTATTCTACATATTCTTTTCCATTTCGAAAAATCAGTTGATTTCATACCCTTTGCTGTTCCCTGCTGTTGACATTAGTGAGCTGCCATTTCAGGTTCTAACGGTCCTTCTTCTTCTGCGCAACCAGGTTTTTTTTTTTTTTTGTTTTTTTTTTAAATCCCATCCTGTCGGAGGAACTTTATTGAGGAAACAAAGTATCTGTTTACAATACAGTTCAAAAACAGTGAAGATTGTACAGTTACAGTCACAGATATCATAGTAATACGGCTTATTTCCATCTATACAAACAGCAATTATTGTCATTGCTATATATATATTATTGTTTTATGTGTGAGCCCAATAAGGTTAGTAAACTTTTATAAACATTGGAAACCTTTTAAACAGTCAAACAATAAAAACTTAAAAGAAAAACGTTCTGCCTTTGTAGTAGTGTTTTTGTAGTGGTTAATTCAGTGTGGGGTTTTGTGTCTTGCCTCTATTATTCTTCTATTGTGCCTCTAGTTTATTAATTGTCATAAGTGTGGGGGGAAGATTCCCACAAGGACCATATTTTCTCAAATTTTGCGGGGCAACCCCGGTGTGCATAGATTCGTTTCTTGAGGGGGAGGGCAGTATTAATGGATTTTTTCCACATGGAGAGTGAGTGGAGGGATGACTGGATCCAGGTCTGGGCGATTAGCTTTTTTGCATAGAATAGCGTTTCTCTAAGGAATGTGCGAAAAAATTTGTCTGAGATTGATTCCTCCATGATGCCGAGGAGGCAAATCTTGGGGTCCAAGCCCACTGGGGAGCCCATGTGGTCGTGTAGGAATTTAAGCACCTGTAGCCAGAAGCCCTGGATCTTGGGGCAGGCCCAAATCATATGGTAGAAACTGCCAGGGGTTAAAAGACATTTTGGGCAGCGAGGGTCATAGTTAGGCCTGTAACGTGAGAGGTGGACCGGGTTGAGGTAGGCTGTATGAAGAATATATAGTTGGGTTAGTCTGTCAGAGGCCCTGGGCGACACTGATGTATGTACAGCCAGTGCCTCCGTCCAGTCCCCCCCGTCCACTGGTCCCAGATCAGTTTCCCAATTTGTTTTTTTCCGTTGCGCAAGCGTATTTGCTGAGGGAAGTATAAGTCCGTGGTACAGTTTGGAAATTAGTCCTGGTGGGGTTGCATTATTTAGAATTTTGAATATGGGGTTTTTAATGAAGTCCAGGGGGTGTCCCCTGAACTGAGTCTGGAATGCGTGTCTCACTTATAAGTATCTAAAAAATAGAGGATTATGTAGGTCAAACTCACTCTTCAATTGGTCAAATTCTTTAAATCTGTTGTTGTCAACTAGTTGAGAAATACGGATAATTTTGTGTTTGATCTATATCTCAGGGCATGGGACTGAAGTGAATTCGGGTAGATGTCTGTTGTACCATAGAGGTGTGTCTCAGTTAATAACTGGGATATTTTGTAGTTTGGTTGTTGCATCCCAGGTTTTCAGTGCCTGGACTAGAAGGGGATGTGGTTTGTCAGACATTTGTGTTCCCCTATAGCCTCTTGCAATAGAGTCGAGAGTACTCAGGTTGTAGTTTGTGTTTGGGGTATTTAATAGGGCAGACATTCTATCATTTTCTTTGTGGGACCAGTGGCGCAGGTGGGAGAGCTGTGCTGCGAGGTAATACACTCTCAGATCTGGGACAGCGAGTCCTCTCAGGTTGGAGGGGATCTTAAGGGTGGCCCAATTTAGTTTGTGTCTGCTTGTACCCGAAATAAAGGATTTGATTATTGTCTCAATTACTTTGAAGTATTTTAGTGGTAGGAATATAGGAGAGTGCCAAAGAGTATATAGGATTTTAGGTAATAAAATCATCTTGACAATGTTTGCGCGGCCTGTCACCCCAAGGAACAACCTAGACCAGATTTGAGTTTTGGATTTGACTAGGGTGATGAAGGGTTCAATATTGAGAGGGATAAAGTCCGATGGGTGTCTCGAGATGTTAATGCCTAGGTATTTGATGGAGGTTGTTCTGTTTAGGGGAAAAGAGGTCAAGGGGGCCTCAGGTGGGAAGCAGTCAAGGGGGAGAATTTGAGATTTTGTCCAGTTTATTAAGAGCCCGGAGTATTCTCCATATTCTGTAATTAATTGTAGTGCTGTTTGGAGAGAGGCACCCTGGTCTGCCAGATAAAGAAGCATATCGTCAGCGTAAAGGCTGATTATTTCCCTCGGACTGCCCACCTCGAGGCCACGAATACTCGGGTGGGCACGCAGTTGGTCGCGAGTGGTTCTACTACGATAGCGTATAGGAGGGGCGATTGGGGACAACCCTGATGGGTGCCTCTTGTTAGTGGAAAGAGAGGTGATATTGTGGCATTTGCTAGGATGCAAGTAAAGGATCTGGAGCCATCTAATGAAATTGGGGCCAAACCCAAAATTGCTTAGAACTTGCCAAAGAAAGGGCCATTCCACCGAGTCGAAGGCTCGTGCTGTGTCAAGTGAGACTATACATCTAGAGCCTGTTTCATTGTGGTTCGCTCTCAAGTTGACATAGAGTCTACGGGTGTTGAGTGACGTGTTTTTCCCGGGGATAAATCCGTTTTGTGTGTGTATGATTGAAGTTATATGTCTGTTGAGCCTTAGCGACAGGAGTTTAGCTAGTATTTTAATGTCTACTTGCAGTAAGGAGATAGGCCTGTAGGAGTCAGGTAGTAACAGGTCTTTTCTGGGTTTGGGAATGAGGGTTTTGAGAGCTTCTTGCATTGATGGGGGAATTGTGTTAGTTGTAAACATATTATTGTATAGCAACAGGAGCCTTGGGGCTAGGGTCTCTAGATATGTAACTTAAAATTCGACGGGGAGGCCATCTGTACCTGGCGTTTTATGGCGTGGCATTGCCGAGATGGTTTGTTGAATTTCAGTCTGTGATGGGGTTTTCTAGTTCAAGGCGTGCTTTTGGGGAGAGGCATGGGAGATGTATTGGGTCTAAAAAGTTATGAATTTGCTCAGAGGTGTGTTGCAGGGTTGAGGTATATAGTTCAGTGTAGTAGGTGGCTAGGTGTTGTGACACCAGTAGTGGGTCTGTGGTGATTTGTCCAGAGGGCGAGAGTAATTTAATGATTGTTGGTGGTTTGTGCTCGTTGTTTGCCATGAAGGCCAGGAGTTTACCGCAGCACTCACCGTGTTCATAGTGTGATTTAAAATACAGGTTTTTTTGGGCCTTAGATTTATATATTTTGTCAGTTTCTCTGGTTTGTAGTTTGAGGGCTGCATACATTTTAAATGACTCCCATACAGAAATACCAAGAGCAGTGCCATAATTTCTAGTGAAGAATTCCTCCCACTCGACCAAGAGGTCTTCATCTTCCGAGATGAGATGAAGCCAGAATGGGTTCAACCTCCATTGACGAGCCTGGGGGGAGGCATCCAACCACGCCAGCTCCACCCAGCAGGGGGAGTGGTCCGACAGGACCCTGGGGGCGAATCCCGAGTTAAGCAGTCTGGGGGTAAGTGTAGTGTGGATAAAAATGGATAAAAATGTCGATGTGAGACATTGTGTTATGGGACTCTGAAAAGCAAGAGAACTCTTTTCCGTTGGGTTGACAGGCGCGCCACGTATCTACCAAGAGGAGGGACTGCATGGTTCTGGCAAATCGGGTGAGAGGGTTGGGTGGGGGTGACCAATTGGGGGGTGTAGACGGTCGTGTTTTAGGTCCATTACCATATTGAATTCGCCCATCCATATAGAGGGGATGTTTGGGTGGTCGGCTAGGAATTGGAGGGCGGCCTGGAGGGCTGACATGGCAAATGGTGGGGGAACATATGATGCCAGTACAAGAAGGGGTTTGTTACAGATTTTAGCAAACAGTAGTATATAAGTATCGAATTGCACTGTTTTTGCACTACCACTCCCAGTTCACTACCTCTAGAGGAGGTAGTGAACTGGGAGTGGTAGGCCCATCCAACCCATGGCCTCCTGAGGGCCAGTTGTTGTTGGCCGTCGAGATGGGTTTCTAGGAGGGCAGTTATATCAGCGCGTTGTTTTTTCACAAATTGCAGTACAGCTGTTCTCTTAGTTTTATTTTGGAGTCCTCGGACGTTCCAGGTCATCAGTTTAAGATTGTTAGAAACCATTACTTAACACTGGGGGACATGAGGCCAGGCCACAGCATTGTAAAAAAATAGGCAAATCGACACATCACATCTTTGTAAACAATGGTTAGATTAAAGCTATAAAAATTGTACATTAGGTTCAAAGGCAGGTAATAACTATATACATTAGACCCAGCTCTGCACCAGGTGTCTGGTGTGAGTATTAGGTCCCAAACTGTAACTTTCGGGTAGAGAAGGGTTAGTTATACAGTTTGGGCTCGGTTGTTGGGGCTGTCGGGGCGAATAGGATTTTCGCTGAGTTGTAACTTTTAGCAGAGTCTTAGTTCGATCAACTTGGTAGTAGGGTTCCTTGTGAATAGTGGCTCGGTCCGTAGTCCGCTCAAGAATGGGTTGCGGGGGGGGGGGGGGGGGGGGGGGGGAACCATAGAATCCGTGGTAAGGGATTGGCAGGAACCGTCCGCCTAACCCCTTCATCACAGGTTATCAGGATCAAGGGGGGCCCGCAGCAAGGCAACCGGGGTAGGGGGCTCAGGTGATATATGTTATATAGAGGGTGGTATGGGGTTTGGGAACCTACAGCATATGCTGGGGGGGAAGTCTGTTGTAGGGGTGATACTGTACTTATCTGTATTAGACCGGAGGGTTCATCACAAGTCGCATCAGCGTGGAATATTGGGGTCTCGTCTTTCCCGGGAGCCCAACCATATCGAGGCATCGGCTGGTGTGGTGAAGAATTTGGTAGTGTCCTCGTCCACAACTCGGAGTTTGGCCAGGAACATCATGGATTATTTGACCTTGGCGGTGCGGAGGCGGCTTTTCACCTCCGCAAATTTGGCTCTTTGCCTCTGGATCTCCGTGGAAAAGTCCGGGTAAACGGAGACCTTGGTATTTTGGAAGGGGATATTTCCTTTTTCCCTGGTTAAGCGTAGTATGGTGTCACGATCCCTGTAGTTAAGGAATTTGACTATAAAAGTCCTTGGGGGTGCTCCAGGAGGGGGGGATCAGGGAGGCACTCGGTGAGCCCTCTCCACGACAAAGGTTTTGGAGAACGTGTCCTCCCGAATGTTTGCGTCAGTAGATTTTCCAGGAAATCTGGCGGGTTTGTGCCTTCCGCTTTTTCTGGGAGTCCTACAAATCTGAGGTTGTTGCGACGGTGCCTGTTTGCAACCAGGTTTTTTATTATAAACTATTAAAGGGTTGTTGAGGAAGATGACGCCACGCAGTGTAACTGCTAGAAGTGTAACTGTATTGCATGTTTCCCCAGGCACATACATTGGAGGCTACAAAACATGGCAGCCATAACCAACTGAGAGCCCCTCCCACTAGCCTGCTGACAGGAAAAAGAATAAAAAGGCAGTCCACTCCCCTGCTAGTCCTATGCAATCAAGACCTTACCTGCCATTGTGGCCTAGACAGGGAGAAGTTGTCTGCTCTCTCTCTCTTCCTCTTGAAGCTCCTCCATCCACTTCCTATTCAGTTGCAAGAGAAATGATGGCAATCTGAGCTCCATATGCGCTATTTTAATGCAGTCTGGCCACATCTTGCACACAACAAAATCGCGTCTTTCCAATGACATCATCCGCACAGCGGTTTCACACAATCGCAGCTGAAGCCACAGACGCCATTTTGTATATGTGCAGATCGCGTCTCTAGAATGACGCAATTACGCTTCCTCTAACCGGGTAGAGGTATCTAATTAAGCTACCAGGAGCTACAGCCTTTCTCTCCTCGTGTAGCTGGTGTTTTTTGCAGCAGCAGAGATTTGGGAGCCATTCTCTTTTGATCTAAGGAATCTGTATGTGGATATTTTATCTATGCCTGTAAACTTAGATTTGTTGGTATGTGAATATGTGCAAGCCATCACAAGGGATCGAGGTAAGGGGATTTTTTTAAAGGGTATCTCCACCTACAATACAAAAAATACAAAAAAAATCATCAGAAATGTATTTACAGAGCTTTGTTCCCCTGGCACGCTGATCCGGCCCTCTGCTTGCAAGAAATTGCAGGGGGCTGGACCCACAGCCGCATCTGATTGGCTACCAATCACAGATTCATTTGCACTGGCGGCAGCCATGTCTGTTTCTGATAGATTTTCCAGTAAGTATCCCTTTGAGGATTTAAAGGGACAGTTCAGTGGAAATGATCAATATTTGTTAAATTGTTAGTTTGTGTAATGCCTTCTTAGTTATTCTACATAGGATAGCTGAACAAAGCATCACTAAGCCTAAAAATTTTTTTAAGTATATTAATAGTAAGAAGATAAAGACTGAGAATGTGGCACCATTAATTAATGGGGATAAGTTAGTTACGGAGGATGGCGATAAAGCAAATGTCTTGAATAATTTTTTTCCCTCTCTATACACTATAGAAGATCCAAGTACAGATATCATAGAGTATAGTAGCAATAATGGTATAAAAGATTCAAGTGCACTTTGGTTAACCGAGTATATGGCACAGAAAGAACTAAATAAGGTTAATATTAATAAATCTCCTGGACCGGATAAAATACATCCTCGAGTACTTAAGGAGCTATGTTCAGTTTTATCTAGGCCATTGTTTCTTATTTTTGCTGATTCCCTCATGTCCGGTGGTGTGCCTCTGGACTGGAAAAGGGCTGATGTTATTCCAATATTCAAAAAGGGTAGTCGTTCACAGCCGGGTAATTACAGGCATGTAAGTTTAACTTCAGTGGTGGGGAAGATCCTGGAAAGTTTAATAAGGGAACATGTTCTAGATTATGTTTCAAGGACTGACATTATGAGTAGTAACCAGCATGGATTTAGGAGGAATAGATCTTGTCAAACTATCTTGCTTGACTTTTATAAGGAAGTAAGTAGAAATTTAGACTCTGGCATAGCAGTAGATGTAGTTTACTTGGATTTTGCAAAGGCTTTTGATACAGTCCCCCATAGGCGACTAATGTATAAGCTAAGGTCTGTTGGTCTGGGGAGTCACATTTGTACATGGATAGAAAATTGGTTAATGAATAGGATGCAGAGAGTAGTTGTTAATGGGGCTTCATCATTATGGACTAAAGTGCTAAGTGGGGTGCCACAGGGTTCTGTGCTGGGGCCGCTTCTATTTAATCTATTTATTAATGATTTGGAAGTGGGTATTGTCAGCAAGGTTTCTGTGTTTGCTGACGACACAAAACTTTGTCGACCATTAAAAACTTCAGATGATGTGCAATTGTTGCAAGGGGATCTAGATAGATTGACACATTGGGCTGCTAATTGGCAGATGAAATTCAATGTTGATAAATGTAAGGTGATGCATTTTGGACTTAAAAATCCTTGTGCTACTTATACTATAAATGGCTCTATGTTAAGTGACTCCCTGTTGGAAAAGGATCTTGGAGTTTTGGTGGATAACAAACTTAAAGGTAGCCAGCAGTGCCAGGCGGCAACAGCCAGAGCCAGCATGGTATTGTCTTGTATAAAGAGAGGTATGGATTCAAGGGAGGAAAATGTAATTCTCCCTCTCTACAAAGCATTGGTAAGGCCTCATTTGGAATATGCAGTGCAATTTTGGAATCCTGTGTACAAAAAGGACATCTTTGAAATGGAAAGGGTTCAGAGAAGGGCAACTAAATTAATAAGGGGATTGGGGGAGCTTGAATATGAAGAGAGACTGGAAAAGTTACAATTATGTATGCTGGAGAAAAGGCGCTTGCGTGGGGATATGATTACTTTGTATAAATACATTAACGGGCCATACAATAAACTATCTGGGACATTGTTCACCAATAGAACATGTCAAAGGACACAAGGACTTGCCTTAAGACTTGAAGAAAAAAGGTTTAGGCTTCAAGCTCGGAAAGGGTTTTTCACTGTGAGAACGGTAAAGCTATAGAACTGTCTTCCAGTGGACGTTGTTATGGCAGGTTCATTGGTCAGTTTCAAAAAAAAGCTGGATGAATTTCTGCAAACAAGGAATGTTGCAAGTTACTGGTATTGATACATAAAGTAGAGTTGATCCAGGGAAATTTCTCTGTCACCCCAGTGGCAGCACTTCACCAGACTGGGATATCCCTGGCTCACAGGAAACGCACGGTATAAAAGACCCTCCCACAATCCACTCCTTGTCTTTTTGCGTTTCCTGTGGCTAGGAAGCATGGTGTAGTGCTGACACTGGGCTTACCTGCCATTGTGGCGTTGCCAGATGCAGTTCTCCCTCTCTCTCTGCATCTGAAGCATTCCCTTTTTTGTTGCATCAGGCATGCCAGGGAAGGGCCCTTGTGACCAGGGCTGTAGAGTTACGGATGGATTCTGTGTCCATATCCTCACTCGGTATGGTGTTGTTTCCTCTTGTTCGGCCGGCTGTTGCCTCCTCCTTAGAACCTTTTGCGGGTAAACGCCGGGCGCGCCTTTGGAGTCGGCGTGTGAGTATTCTTCCGCGTCGCGCGAGACTAGCTAAAAGCCACGAGGTTATCAGTACTTCCGGTTTGGATCCGGATCTGTCTGTGGAACACGCTGGGAGCGCGTTCAGGACATCTGAGCCACCTGGCATTGGAAGTCTTTTCGGGAAAGACTGTTTTCGCCAGTAGGATCCCGTGCATTGCGTTTGGCAAGCTGCCTGCATAAATGTGAGTAATTACTCTATGCTTTTTGGGCTATTGTGTGGCTATTATCCTGGTCTGTATCAAACACCTTTATATGTATATCTATTCCTGTATAGATATAGTCCTCTCTATGGAAGCTAAGTCAGTGAATGATGGTCACCAACTACCTGGAACTAGGTAAGCCCCAGGTAGGTCGTTAGAAAAGAGATGATAAAGTAGTTTTAGTCCTAATTTTGTTTTTGTATATTTGTTTTATTTTTCTTAGTGCCTCTGCTTCAGATAGATCTTCGAAGTCAAAAACATCTGCTAAAAGAAAGAAGGCAGAGAAACAGGAAGAGATAGTGCAGCTGCCAGAAAAGCTAACTATGGATAAATTGATGAGCTTAATTAAATCAGCTGTCACGGAGTCAGTTAAGGAGAGTAAGAAGAAAAAAGCTAAAACAAGACATTTGTCGGACGTTTCAGATTCAGATCAATCACAGGTTGAAGGTTCAGATTCTTTGGAGGAGCAGGGGTTTGAGTCGGATGAGGAAGAGGAGGAGTCCGAATCCACTTTCGACCCTAGTATTGTTATTCCCTTAATTAAGGCAATCAGGAGTATTTTTGCTACTGAATTCATTTCTGAGGCATCAGTGGACTTGGTAAAACTTTCGGCAAGATCTATGGCCCTGTCGGTAGCGGCTAGAAGACCCTATGGTTGAAAAACTGGTCACAGATATTAATTCAAAATCAACCTATGTCCCTCCCTTTTGATGAAAAATGCTATTTGGTGAAAAATTAGACGATCTTATCAAGCGTTTTTCAGGTGGAAAAAGTATATTTTTACCTCAGAAAGAAGATTCAAAAATGTCCGGACTGACAATTTTTCACAAAAGTCGTGAAAGATTTTTTCGTTCTTCCAGGCAGACTAGAGGAAATAGAGAGTCCTTTCGTTAATCGAACTGGAGAGGAAGACAGGGACAGCCCAACAGAAAATCTGCAACATCATTCCCAAACTTGTCCAGTCAGCAATGACAGAATGCAGAGCCCACCTTTGAGCATAGGAGGCAGATTAAAATATTTTGCACAAAGGTGGGCCGTCTGGTTCCCGATTCTTGGTGTAATAAGTGCTATCCGAGAAGGGTACAAGATAGATTTTCAAAGAGGCCCATTTCATCATTTTTTTTCCAACAAAAGAGTCTCAAAATTTGCAAGAGAGGAGCTCATTGCTCATTATATGGACCAATTAATTTCGATAGATGCGGTTCAAATAGTGCCGGAACAACAAAGGGGAAAGGGTTTATATTCCCCGATATTTATGGTACAAAAGGCCTCAGGAGGTTTAAGACCTGTTCTCAATCTAAAAAAACTGAACAAGTTCCTAAACTAAGGAAGTTCAGATTGAGTATTTACAAACTATTATTCAAGCAGTAAACAAAGATGTTTGGATGGTTACCATAGACTTAAAAGACGCCTATTTCACGTGCCTATCATCAGATCATTGGAAATTTCTAAGATTTGTAGCAACGGTATCCACTAAGAATTTAGATGTCTCCCTTTCGGTCTAAACCAATCCCCGAGAGTGTTCACGAAGATTCTGGTATCTCTAATAGCTGAGATAAGAAAACAAGGTATTCGGATTTTCCACTATCTCGACGATATATTGTTGATAGCAGATTCAAGGGAACTAGCTTATTCTAATACTACCAAGGTAATAGACATCTTGACAAGCTTTGGTTGGGTTCTAAATCAAGAAAAGAGTCACCTGACTCCTTCGCAAGTATGGTCTTCCTAGGAGCACTATTTTTATCCGCAAAAAATCTAATAGTGCTATCAGAAGAAAAAGTAAGTGCTGTGATGACGAAATTTTCAAAATTTCAACAGCAAGAAGGATCACGGTAAACATTGTGTGGTGATCTTGGGTCTGATGGCCTCGTGTATTCCAATGGTGGAATGGCGATGGAATTGAGGAAGTTGCAGAACCATCTATTGTCGTCAGTAAGGAATCCCCAACTCAACCTTTCAAAACTGGTTCTAGTTCCAGAAAGAATAAGACAGTCTTTACTTTGGTGGACGTTGCCAAAATCTGCGAAAAGGAAGGCTAATAGAGGAACCATTAAGGATTCCAATTACTACGGACGCATCCGAAACCGGATGGGGCGCTCACTGTCAGGGTCTTTTGCACAGGGAGATTGGGGTCGTCGCCAAAATATCCTCAAATATCCTGGAAATAAGAGCATTCCAAAAGCATTCCTTTTCTTTGCCGAAAAGGTGGTAGGAAAATGTAAAGATTATTTCCGACAATGCTACCGTAGTAGCTTATATAAAAAGCAACAGGCGGAACAAGAAGCAGGTCTTGGATGAAGGATTTCCCCAATTCTAGTGTGGCAGAAAAAAACCTAGAAAGTATTTCAGCAGTTTACTTACCTGGTCCTCAAAACAATATAGCAGATTTCTTAAGCAGAAGCTCGGTCCATCCAGGGAGTGGAGCCTTCACGACGATCTATTCCACATGATATGCAGCAGTGTGGGAACCCCGTCTATAGATCTTATGGCCACGGAAAACAACACAAAATGTCGGAACTTCTTTTCAGGATACCAAACAACCGGGCAGCAGGAACAGATTCGCTGGCTCAAGATTGGTCCAAGGGGCTATTGTACATCTTTCCTCCGATCCCAATGATTTGGAAGGTCCTACAAAAAATAAAATTGGAAGGGGCATTAGTCCTAGCAGTTATTCCCTTCTGGCCAAGAGGCCGTGGTTCCCACTCCTAAAATCTCTGGCGGTAGAGAAGCCTTGGAAGATTCCGTTTTTTCCAATGGTTGAGTCAGGGACCAGTAAATTTTCAGGTAGACAACAGTCTAAATTTGATGGCCTGGAAATTGAGAGGAACAGGCAGCGGCACTAGGATTGCAGGAACAGTTTGTTCAGCTGTTATTGAAATCCAGGAAAAGTTCCACCTCAAACAATATTATAGAGTCTGGGATCAATTTGTTAAGTTTGCCATGGATTCTGGTCTGCATCCGAAGAGGCAGATTCTTCTTTCATTGTAAAGTTCTTGTTTTCAGGATTTAATTGGGATTGAGCAATAGTACTCTTAAGGGGCAAGTTTCAGCGCTCTCTGCAATCTGTGATAAAACCTGGGCCACGGATCATCTAGTTACTAATTCTTAGTGCTCTAGTTCGGGTAAGACCTCCATCAAAGAGTACGTGTCCCGTTTGGAGCCTTCCAACAGTCCTTAAAGCCTTGACTATGCCGCCCTTTGAGCCATTAGAGAAATCTTCAGACTGGATGCTGACATTAAAGACTGTTCTGCTAGTCGCCATCACATCAGCATGTAGAGTGGCGGAATTGGCAGCTTTCTCAGCCAAACAACCAGACACAACATTTTTCATGACAGAGTCAGATTAAACCTGCCTTTGGCTTTCTACCAAAAGTGGTTTCTCCATTCCACTTGAACTGAAATCAATTTACCAGTTTTTGTCCAGAACCCAGAACGGAAAAGGAACGTAAACTTCATTCACTAGATTTGGTCAGACTTATGACCCACTACTTAAAGAGAACAAAATCTTGGAGAAAGTCCGAAAGACTTTTTGTTAACCCTAGAGGAATTAGGAAGGGGAGAGCCCTTCAAAAAGGACTTTGGCTTTATGGCTTACTCATAGCGAAAGCGTATCAAATTAAAGGCGAGGCAGTTCCAGTTGGTCTGAAAGCTCACTCGACAAGAGCAGTATCAACCTCATGGGCTTTAGAGTAAGTTTCTACTTCCCGCCCTATGTTTAGCTTTGCTATGTCCCAGTCTGGTGATTGCTGCCACTGGGGTGACAGAGAAAACACGAAATTGTTTCAACATATCGTAATTTCTGTTTCTTGTCACCTTCCATGGCAGCATTCACCAGAGGATTTCCTCCCTGGATTGTGGGAGGGTCTTTTATACCGTGCGTTCCCGTGCGTTTCCTGTGAGCCAGGGATACCCAGTCTGGTGAATGCTGCCATGGAAGGTGACAAAAACAGAAATTACGGTATGTTGTAAACAATTTCGTGTTTTTTCCCCCTTCATAAATTTGGTGGGGGTTTTTTTGCCTTCCTCTGGATCAACAGTTAGGCAGGAAATGAGGATATTGCTAGATGGGTTGAACTGGATGGACGTATGTCTTCAACCTCAAATACTATACATATTTTCTCCCATTTTGAAAAATCATTTGATTTCATTCCCTTTGCTGTTCCCTGCTGTTGACATTAGTGAGCTGCCATTTCAGGTTCTAACAGTCCTTCTTCCCAGAATGCACCAATACCTTGGAATGTTCCTAACAGTAATTTCTACTGATTGGCTGTTGGATGGGTCAAAAATGCCCTCTGTCAGTCCTCATTTTTTACTATTGATATACTTAAAGGGACAGTTCAGTGGAAATTAACAATATTTTGTTAAATTGTTAGTTTGTGTAATGCATACTTAGTTATTCTACATAGTCTCTTGCATTTTGAAAAATCTGTTGATTTCATACATTTTGCTGTTCCCTGCTGTTGACATTTAGTGAGCTGACATTTCAGGTTCTAATGGTCCTTCTTCCCAGGGTGCACCACATCCTTGGAATATTCCTAAAAGTTATTTCTACTGATTGGCTTTTGGATGGATCAAAGATGCTCAGATCTCTACTGAGCAACTGAATCAACCCAGGCACTGGGTCAAGGGCAAGACCATGGTCCTGCAAACAGGAAGTCAGTATTTTGGTTGCATTTATTTATACACAGACAAAATGCTTAATGGGCAGGTTAAGGTCATTGGGATGGGAAAATACTGCTCTTTTTTCTTAACAGCAAATGTATTTCCACTGAACTTCCCCTTTAATATAAAAAATTGGACTCTCCACTGAAAGTCGATGCTGATGTGTGATTAGCACGTAAAACTACACTTCCTGTAGACAACGCAGCCGTGTTCAAAGAGCCTCTGGAGAAGAGAATTGAATTCAACTTAAGGAAGGCGTTTCAGTCAGCTGTGGCAACCTGTAGACTGGCAGTTGCCTTAACGTCAGTATCCAGAGCCATGAAAATGTGGGTGCAAGATATAGAGCATGCAATAGACTCCAATGTAAAGCGTTCCAAGTTGCTTGATATGCTAAGAAACTGCAAGATCGCAACATACCAATTAGCCTTTGAAGGCGACAAGCTTTTTGGGGAGAAATTAGACCAAATTATCAGCAAAGCATCAGGAGGGAAGAGTGTATTTCTACCCCAAGTAAGAAGCTATAAGAGGCCTAGACAAGATTATTTCCCAAGGGATAATTATTATTGAGGGATTATATAGCGCCAACATCTTCTGTGGCACTTTACAATTAGATATATACGTTTACATCAGGCCCTGCCCCAAAGAGCTTACAATCTAAGTACATACGTATATTTGACACAACCTATCAGTATGTCTTTATGATTGTAGGGGAAACCATAGGGCCCCGGAGGAAACCCACGCAAGCACAGGGAGAACATAAAAACTCCTTGCAGATGTGCCCAAGGGTGAAATCTAACTCAGGACTTCAGCGCTGCAAGGCAATTACCGTGCCTTCAAACAATGCAGACATGGCAAGGAATCTGCAAGAGCTACCTCGTGGAAAGTGCAAAATTTTTTTTAGCCAACTTTAGTTTTAAAACAACAAATAACAAACAAATAAATTTTTTTCTAATGGTGTACTTATCCTTTAAATTTCATCTCACTGTCACGAACTTACCTGCCGTTCCGGTCCCGCACCCACTGCACTTCCGGGTGGGCGGCGTCGACGTCATGACGTCACGCCCGACACCCCGGCACGAAATTTGAAAAGCCGGTGTCCTGGACCCTGCCCGATTGTAGCATTCTGCTACCTCCCTGGCTCCTGTACTTACTGTCCTTGGATCCTGCTCCTTATACACCTTGCCTGCATCCAATACTTACCTTGCCTGTATCCAGTACCCTACCTTGCCTGTTTCCAGTCTCCACCTTGCCTGCATCCAGTTACTTACCTTGCCAGCATACAGCCTTCAGTTCCCAGCAGCACCATTGTTCCAGCACACACCTACAGTCCCAGCAGCACCTTGGTCCAGCCATCCAGCCTACAGTACCCAGCAGCACCATTGTTCCAGCAGTCAGCCTACAGTTCCCCAACAGCACCATTGTTCCAGCAAACAGCCTACAGTACCCAGCCGCACCTTGTTCCAGTATCCAGCCTACATTTCCCAGCAGCCTCTGTATCCTGCACCTTCCGGACTGTCAGCCTCCTCCTAAAAGCGTACTGTGAGTACCCGGCCGTCTGGCCATTTATTACACTCACGAGTTCTCACGAAATCCCATGTGGACCTAGAAGCCTTACTACCTGCCTTTTTCTCAAACCGAGGAGGAAGAAAGCTTACATACCTTAGATCTTGTAAGGGCAATGACTATACCATGAAAGGACCAAGGCCTGGGGAAATTCAGAAAAGGTTTTGTCATTTTAGGAGGTTTAAGGTCAAGCACCAACTATCAGTAAATGGATTATTAATCACATTGCAAAAATCTAATCACAAAGAGGCAAAAAGATCCCAACCAATTTAAAAGCTCACTCAACAGAACTCTCTCCACATCATGGGCTGCACAAGCAAATGCTCCCATAGAGACCATCTGTAAAGCAGCATGGTGGTCCTCTTCACATACATTCATAAGACATTATAGACTTGACATACTCAATACCCACGATTCTGAATTTGGGAAAAAAGTTTTACAAGCTGTGTTACAAAAATAAATGTAAACTTGTTTACATACTGTCTCCCTCCCTTCTTTACGCTTTGGTCTCGGTTGGTTATGGCTGCCATGGTGACTGGGGAAAACAAGAATTTTAAATAACTTACAGTAATTTTGGTTTCCCAGTCACTTATTCATGGCAGCCTTTACCAACATCCCACCCTTCTTTGTGTTCCTATAATTTTTTGCAGATCGTGTAGCATTGGAACTAAAGTGAGAGTGGAGTGGACTGTCTTTTTATTCTGTTTTCTGTCAGCAGTCTGGGAGGGACTTTCTGTTGGTAAAGGCTGCCACGAATAAGTGACATACATCATGATCTATACAGCTACACATTGGAGCCATTTTTTTTAAGGTCACCTCCTCTTAGGGGCAACTGTACATGTCTAGTAAACACCACCTTAATTGTGTTACTTTAGTGTTGGCTTAATACCTTTGTGTTCCTGGATATGGATTTTCACTGGTCTGCTGGCTTGGCCTACGTATACCATACCACAAGGACATTTCAACAAATATATAACATTTCTGGTTTCACATGTAGAGAAATGTTAATGGAGAATTTATAGCCTCTGGTAGGGTGGCATATATCTTTGCCCTTCATGGATTCCCAGCAGTTACATCCAAAGCAGGGGTATGTCCCCTTGTGTTTTGTTGTATTCCCCTTTCCTTTAATTTTGCATAGATCTGATGGGCACACATGGTCCCTGATTGTACCACCCCTTTTGTAGTAAAACCTAATGGGGGTCTGAAACAGTTGTACAATTTTTTTTTATCCTATCTTAACATTGGTCAATATATGTTTTGGATTTTCTTAATGGGTTGGTTATGTTGACTGAATATAGAGATGAAGGTAAGTATATTGGTCTCAGGTTTCCTCCCTTGTGATTTTAGCAGTATCTTGTTCTGCTTTCTATACTTTGCTTCAATGTTATCCCTGCTGTATAAATCTGGGGCTGAGCGTTTTGGCTGCTTTTTCATATTGGCGATCGGACCTTTTTTATAGTCTACAAATCAGTACTATGCCATAATATACTGGCCATTTGTAGGTTATTGACAAACATGTAGTCCTTTTAAGTTGTTTTCCGAATATATTTGCTAGTAATGGAGCTACACTGGCCCCCATTGAGGTCATAATTTTTCTTTAGTACAAGTTCTAGGCCAGTAGACCGTGGGTGTGAATATGTCTGTGGCTAATAAACACTCCTCAATGGCGCTTATTCCCTTATCTTGTGGGATGAATGTGTAGAGTGCTTGTATATCAATGCCACACAAGTAAGTACTGTGTTTGATTTGCACAACATTTTTTATTGTGTTTAACGTGGAATAAACCTGCAGGTCTGAGAATAGACCCAGGCAATCCTTCCACAATGTGCTGTTTAAGCTAAAAAGCTCCATTGGGCAACCTGTGACTCTAAACAGGATCCAGATTAATATGCCAGGTTCATATTTATTAGTATTTACCACAGCAAGTTCCAGATTTGCGGTTGCTGTGGGGTTGGGACTTGTGAACACAGGATACTGATTAGCTTTATAGATTAAAGGGAATGTCCACCCAAAAATATTACTTTTAATATAATGTTCCTCTGGCTTGCCTACCTCAACCGCCATGTTAATACTATATAAAAAAAACTTTTCGATTCATGCTTACAGTCCCTCCGCTCACGCGGCTATCTTCTCCCCCTCTCTGCTAACTTGATAGGCATGGGAAGGGAAGGGCTGTAAGTATGAATTGGAAATTCATACAGAGAAAAAACAGGTCACAGAGTCCTACAGCCTACTCTTCAGTTTCCTGGACTTTGGACATGGACTGCAGGAGAACCATAAGGAGTAGGGTAAGGTAAGGATTTTTTAAAACTGGGGCCAGCACTGGGGCAAATTTTAGATTTGGGAGTGGACATGCACCTTAAGGTGAGGTGGAGCTAAAGAAGGAAAGTCTCCTACAGAGCATACAATGAAATAGAGCCTTCTTACAACATACGGTACTTCACAGCCTCAACTAGCCTTTTCTCTAAGAATGATGGGACATGCAAATAAATAAACATCACTTCCAGTTTATCAAACAAACTGGATTGTCTCTCCTAAGAGTGAATGTGTGAGTCTGAAGAATTTTTGATTGGCTAAGACTGTCACATGTTTTACAAACAGCACATAATTGGGTGTAATACAGGAACTTTCTTACACTTTCTGTCTAGCAAACAGAAATTGGGTTGTCCCCAAAAGGGAGAGTAGATGTGTAGTCCATATGGGAGACCCTTTAGGAGTCTTAGAGGTGTGGCTAAAATCATTTTGATTTTTCCATTTAACCTTAGGGGTGTCAAGTAAAGTAAGTATACATTTTTAGTATTCTGTTCTCCCACACACTCCTAGATTACTTGTGTTTGATGGTGCTGTATCACTCAAACTGCCAACCACCTGCATTTAATGCTTAGAGAAACGCACTCTTTCAAATTTTTATTGTGACATGCTGGTGTGCACAACGTTTCGGGGTCCTCCCCCTTCCTCAGGTGCATGAAAACACGCATTGTGCAAACTTAAATACAAAAGTCTCTTCCCCTCTCGGGGTGGAGCTTACAACATCCTTATCTGTGATTGGTTAAAACTTTCTTTTCGGTGGTTAAAACTTACTGTGATTTAAAACATACTGTGATAAAATTTGTTACTAATACATTCTAATTATTAAAATACATTTTATATGTACCATTCTAAAACTTTAGCCAACTTTTAGTGAACTTTCTTGAAGACAACCCTTTTTGAAGTGCTGCAATAGTCATTTTACTCATATACCATTTATTCATTAAAGGGCTTTTTTGTTATTTATGGGTGACTATTTAAGTGCTAGTGCTATAAATTATGTTATAAAACCAATATAATAGAAAAAATTTGTAAAAAAAAACTTATATTAAGTGTACTTATTTTACTTTATTTTAGGTAACTAATTATCTTTATTATCATTACTTTGTATCTATTTGTTTTTCTACATTTTTTTTTGTTCATTTCTTTTGTTTCTTTTCCTTTCAGGATTTCTTCTTATCTGGACCTCCTGTAAACTGAACAGATTAGGTAAGTATGAGATAGGACCATTTGTGTATTGTTATTTTAACTTTCATTTTATTTTATTTATAGGAAGCATTTTAAATTAACTTCCTCGTTTAGTCCCTTTGGATGCATGGTGTTTAAGCGGTGTATCCAATATATCTCCCTTTGCAGGAGTTTTTTTGTCAAAATTTCCACCCCTTATTCACCAGTTCTAACACCAGCCATCCGACTTGGGCAGCATTGTGTCCTTGTTGTTTAAAATGTCTGGACACTGATGTTATTCTTTAATTTTTAAGTTGCATTTAATTATGTCTCGCTTATGTTCTCCTATACGGACTCTGATTTGTCTCTTCGTCTTCCCTACGTATGCAAGTCCACAGGGACATTTGAGCATGTATATGACCCCTGTGGTTATGCAACTTGCAAAGTGCCTTACTTTAATCTGCGTGCCTTGTGAGGGATGGGCTACTCTTTCTTCTTTAATAATTGTGGTACATACGTGACAATTTAAGCATTTTCTTAGTGCTTTTTTGGCTCTGCATTCTTTCGTTATTTGTCCTGAAGTCCGAATGGACTAACTGGCTACCCAATTTGCTACTGTTTTTATATGCACATATAGGTCCTTGTTTGATCAGGACTCCTACTTTTTCATCTTTGCTCAATATGCTCCAATATTTAGATAGTAATTGAGGTTGAATAAAAACATACGTCCATCAAGTCCAACCTATTCATTTTTTTAAACCCTTCCTAACAGTT
The DNA here is from genome assembly GCA_019447015.1 of Hymenochirus boettgeri. NCBI lineage: Eukaryota > Metazoa > Chordata > Amphibia > Anura > Pipidae > Hymenochirus > Hymenochirus boettgeri. Next base: position 231,209,982 of record CM033476.1, on the reverse strand, counting down.
GATCCAGAGGAAGGCAAAAAAAAAAAAACAACTAAAAGGGGGGGGGGGGGGATTCCTTCCTGACTCCAAACGGCGATTTATTTATGGTGTAGGTGGCACAGGGATTATTAAATCCCAAATGCATCACCTTACATTTATCAACATTGAATCTCATCTGCCGTTCTGCTGCCCATTTTGATAATCTATCTAGGTCTGCTTGCAGCACGTGCACATCATTTGAAGTTTCCAAAGCTCTGCATAGTTCAGTGTCATCAGCTAACACAGAGACCTTGCTCTCAATGCCCCCTTCTAAGTCATTTATAAACAGATTTAAAAGAAGCGGCCCCAGTACAGAACCCTGAGGCACTCTGCTTAGAACTTTAGCCCACATAGATGTAGCTCCATATACCACCACTCTCTGTTTGCGATCCAATAACCAATTCTCTATCCATGAACAAATGTTTTCTTCAAGGCCAACAGTCCTCAGTTTATACATTAGTTGCCTTATCCAAGTATACCACATCCACTGGTATGTATAAAACTAAATTCTTACTAACTTCCTCATAAAAACCAATTAAATTACTAATAAGATCAGTTCTGGAGACAAAGTCAAGGATATGATTCCGTAACAAAGTTCCCAGCACCTTCCCAACCACTGATGTTAAGCTTACAGGTCTATAGTTACCAGGCTGTGAACGACTACCTTTTTTGAATATTGGTATTACATTGGCTTTTTCCAATTTTCATTTGTCTGTATGGTTTCTTTATTGAGCAATGCGATTCTGGGAGTCTTGAGAGCTCTTTTTGCTGCTTCACTAATCACTTTTCCATGATAGCCTCTCTTCTCTACAGACTATTTCATCCGACACATTCCTTCTAAAGGCTCGTACACACATGCGATCCCGGGTCGAACGATGTGTACGAACAAACATTTCGGTGAATAATCAGCCTGTGTGTAGGCGCTTTATTTGTTGAAACGTTCGTTCGGGGATCATTGAGCGACCGACTTGGTGGATCTCCGAACGAACGTTTTGGACGATAAAGCGCCTACACACGGGCCTTAACTCTAAGGAATTGCCCTAATGGTATGCGTTTTATTGTACTTTTATGATGGAAGCAAGATGCCAACAACATATTGTTCCTATCCATAGGCTTAGTGAAAAGATAGGTATTTAATACCATGTTGGTTTTTGTTACCATAACATCTAGGAACGATATTTCTTTTAGGTCATAATGCACTGTGAATTTCAAATGGTTATGCCATTTCTTCACGTCTTTTGAAAAGTTCTTTAACTCTTTTTCTGTGCCTGACCATAAGAGAAAAATATTGTACGCACATCTTGTGTAGAACATGATTTTAGTACCATACAGTTCATTATTTCTTATGAACCTCCTTTCAAATTCTGCTACATAGATATTAGCGTATGCTGGTGCGAAAATCGCACCCATGCTTGTCCCACATAGTTGGTTGTAGAATTTATTATCAAATCTGAAATAATTTTTTGTGAGTGCTATTGTCAGGAGGTCCAACATAAAGTACACTTTAGCTGTAGTCATGTTCTGCTCCAGCAGTCTTTTGCTTTGTCTTTGAAGCAGTTGAGCAAAGACCTAAAAAAAATATTGTTCCTAGATCTTATGGTAACAAAAACTAACGCGCTATTAAATACCGATCTTTTCACTAAGCCTACGGATAGGAGCAATACGTTGTTGGCATCTAGCGTCCATCCTAAAAGTACAATAAAAGGCATACCTCTAGGGCAATCCCTCAAACGCACGCAGATTGAATTAAGGCACTTTGCAAGTTGCATAACCACAGGGGTCATATACATGCTCAAATGTCCCTGTGGACTCGCATACGTAGGGAAGATGAAGAGACAAATCAGAGTCCGTATAGGAGAACATAAGTGAGATATAACTAAATGCAACTTAGAAAAAAATGAAAGAATAACATCGGTGTCCAGACATTTCAAACAACAAGGACACAATGCTGCCCAAGTCAGATGGCTGGTGTTAGAAGCAGTGAATAAGCCACCAAGGGGTGAAAATTCTGACAAAAAACTCCTGCAAAGGGAGATATATTGGATACACCATTTAAACAGCATGCATCCAAAGGGACTAAATGAGGAAATTAATTTCAAATGCTTCCTATAAATAAAATAAAAGTTAAAATAACAATACACAAAAGGTCCTATCTCATACTTACCTAATCTGTTCAGTTCACAGGAGGTCCAGTTAAGAAGAAATCCTGAAAGGAAAAGAAACAAATGAAACAAACAAATAAATGAAACAAAAAAATGTAGAAAAACAAATACATACAAATTAATGATAATAGGGATAATAAGTAACCTAAAATAAAGTAAAATAAGTACACTTAAAGGACAACAATATAAAAAAAAAATCACTCCCATAAATCACTTACCCACATTTACAGCTGTGCTGCCCTCTCTTAGATATCACACAGAAAAGATGAGTACTAAAAGCCCGCCTCCTAGATGGCCCAGGGCCATGATTAACATAAAACTTGCTATTGGCTGGTGGGAATGTCTGTTACAACCTCTCTCCTCCTCCTCTGCCAGTTAAACAAACTTGAAATGCCCAGTTGCTAGGATACAGCCTACATAAACAAGCTGATCAAGGGTGAATGGAGGAGTGTTTTCTTGCATGCTAGCTTTGAATGACAGTTAGAGGCAGACAGAATTGTTATGTCCCCTTCACAGCATGGCTAATTGAAGGCAGAGAGAGGATCAAAATCAGGAAAAAAAATGTATGGGGAGGGCTGCATACCTTTACTCTTTCTAAAGAAATTATTTTAAAAAAATGCATTGAGGCAATACAGTTATCTTTTTATATAGAAGTTTTTTTACAAAATGTTTCTATTTTATTGGTTTTATAACATTATTTATAGCACTAGCACTTAAATAGTCACCCATCAATAACATAATATCAGCACTTTAATGAATAAATGGTTTTATAAATAGTTTTAACCACTGAAAAGAAAGTTTTCACCAATCACAGATAAGGATGTTGTAAGCTCAACCCCGAGAGGGGAGGAGACTTTTGTATTTATGTTTGCACAATGTGGGTTGTTTTCATGCACCTGAGGAAGGGGGAGGACCGCAAAACGTCATGCACATCATCATGTCACAATAAAAATTTGAAAGAGTGCGTTTCTCCACTAAACCTTATATCATTTGTTTTGTAATTAAAATGTCAGTAGTAGTACTATACTTTGTATAGTGTTATTTGTTATGGTGATTTTAATTAAATAGTGATTGTTATACATATATATGGACCTTTCCTATGTCTAATAGTGTTATATACCTTAATAGTACCTCCTACAAAAACTATATATTCTCCTGAGAGCTTATAAATGTATTTATACAATATAAATGTTATACCATATATACTCGAGTATAAACCGAGGTACCTATTTTTACATGAAAAAATAGAACACGTGATTGACTCGAGTATAAAACGAGGGTAGAAATTATGACCACTACTGCCTTCTGATTCTGTATTGTTTTGAGGCTTTAGTTGCCCTTTAAATGGACCGCAGAATTCCCATACTGTAGTCCCATACAGTAATAGCCAAATTCAGTATGGCTATTACTATATGGGACTACAGTATGGGAATTCTGCTTTACATTTAAAGGGTAACTAAAGCCTCAAAACTATACAGAATCAAAAGGTCAACAATAGATACCATTCTACTTTTGAATCTGTATTGTTTTGAGGCTTTGGTTGCCCTTTAAATGGACAGCAAATTTCCCATACAGTAATAGCCATACTAGATTTGGCTATTACTGTAGGAGAATTCTGTTGCCCATTGAAAAGACAACTAAAGCCTCATTCCTGGCACTCCAGATCTAGTTCGGAAACTACAACTCCCAGCATGCTTTAGTAGCTGGGAGTTGTAGTTTCCAAACATCTGCACCCTCACCCTTCCTTCTGTAGGCAACCTTCTCTTGAAGTTGGTTACCGCTGGCCATCTGTGTAAATTCAGTGACAACTCGTGGAACTCACGGAAATCCGTCCAACGCTCGCTTGCTGCTTGTACTAACGCGTCAGCTGACGTAACAACTTGGCGGTGGGCAGTATGTTACTGACTCGAGTATAAACAATGAAGGCTGAAATGCGTCGATTGATGTTCTAATATTGAATAAACAAAACTTCCACTGGAGTGAAGCAACGTTTTGACTCGTGTCCTAGAGCCTTATCAAGGTCTTTCCTCGGGCCACTCACTTTAGTGTTCAATCTGGCTGCCGCTTGCTCTGCATCTGCCGACTGTCCATCACTATTTGGCACCTGTCTCATTTCCCCGGCGCCAAGTAGTGACGTTAGGCGGGAGATGTGGAGCGAGCAGCAATTGAATTGCTGGATTGAAGACTGCCGAGGCAAGTTAACACTGAACGGGGGGGAGTGAGTTTCTCAATTCCTTGCCACTGCAGATTTTTGGAAACTACAGCTCCCAGCAACTAAAGCATGCTGGAAGTTTTAGTTTCCAAACATCTGGAGTGCCAAGGAATTGGGGGTTACTGCATGGGATTACTGTGCATTTAAATGTAAACTAATACCTCAAAACAATATAGAATCAGGAGGATGATATCTATTATTAAAAAGATTGCCTTTTATGGCTGTTACTGTATGGGAATTCTGCTGTCCATTTAAAGTGCAACTAAAGCCACAGAACAATACAGAATCAGGTTTTAGTAATTCTTCATTTTTCTGGTGAAAATAGGTACCTTGGCTTGTACTTTAGTGGTATATACAGTGTGTGTATGTATGTATTTATGTGTGTATGTATGTGTGTGTATATATATATATATATATATATCTATATCAGAAGGGTTAGTGGCGAGCGGCACTCACCATGTATACATCCACCTGGGTGCTTCCTGGATAAAGTAATCAGTAGAGATGCGGTAAAGGAACACTCCTAGGATTATTGAGGAAATCAATTTATTGTGGCTGTCTACGCGTTTCGGTCCTATCACAGACCGTTCTCAAGACAATCTGCCCGTGCAAACAATGTGCTGAAATACCCAAACACAATTCAAACAACCCGCCCCTGTGTGACGTAACGTTCCCTCCCCCCACCCTCCTCCCTCCATATCGTCATCTTCTCCTGGTGGATGGAGGCGGATCTTCAGGTCCGATCCGATAGCTAGTCCTATGTAGGATCCCAATGGCATATAGAGTCCAGGAGAGCAATTAGTCCATATGAGGGGGGAGAGACCAGAGGGATATCCAAAGTGCCAGTGCTGTAGAATAAATAGTATCAACAAGAAGATATATCTAAAAACATAAGTGGAGTCATCAGTATATGTCAATCTGTATAATGATCATAATAATGTAATAAAAGACAAATTCAATATATTAGAGTGCATCACGACTATGTGAGAGCTCCCCCCTCATATGGACTAATTGCTCCACGATCTAAGGACAAGTAAAACCTAACAATGGAGGATATGGGATCATCTACCGTTAACATGGAGGACGACTTCTATTTCTCGCAGGATGATGTTCAGAGAATTTTATTCACTGACACAGCGGTACGCCTCAACACTGATACAGATAACCGTGAAGCGTTTTTTCATCTTCGACTTCGGAAAAAAGAGGTCGACTTACATCTACATGGAGTATTCCTCTCAGACTACCACCGCAGCCGGAAGCTACCTCGAGGGTTTCGAGTCTGCAATGTGCCCACCATAAGCAGAACAGATAGCGAATTCTGCTCCAGGTGGTGTGGCATTCTAAATCGATGCTCCTTTGACTTATTACTACTAGTGATTGAGCAGGTCGGGAAGGAGTTACAAACCGTCCGCGGTGATATTGAACTATATGAAACCGAAAAAAGTCATAAATTAACAACTGACACCACTTGCGATTGGATGGGTAAACTTAATACCCAAATTAACAAATATCGCGAGGAATTAGTTGCCTTTTAAAAAGAAAAAACTAGCAGTGGTGGAGACTGACTATAAAAACAAGAACGTATACGGATGGTTATTTGGAAAATCCATTACTCGCTTCCCACGCAAAAGGAGACCCCCGACCTAAGTCACTTAAAACATTGGATAGCCCTGAGGATTCCCAACCCTCTGATTCAGATACCCCCTGGACACATAGTCCTGTGAAGACCAATGAGAAGGTTTCCAGCAGCCATATACCCCCTAAATCTTTTTTAGGGATGGGTACACGCTCAGGCAGTACCCACGGGACAAAAGAAGGAGACCTACAAGACGGGGGAATTGCAAAAAGAAAAACTGGACGACCACCACGGCCGAGGGAGTAGATACTATATTTAACTTAAGTAAGCATGTCCTAACCACTGAGGAACATAGCCTCTTGAGATGACAGGAGTCTAATAATCAGACCAGCAGACAAGGGGGGAGGCATAGTCCTGATTGATATAGAATACTACCAAGGGTATACGAATGTATACACAAAGTTAAATAGTGACCCCACAAATAAATTTAAAAAACAACTTGATGATATCATCAATATGGGTTTACCCCCCAATGGATTACCACCAAAGAAGCTAAGTTTCTTACTACTACTCACCCCAAGTGCCCCATTTTCTATACGGTGCCAAAGGTACATAAGTCCCCAACTGCTCCACCTGGTCGACCCATAGTAGCTTCCCATGGGTCTATCTTCAAACCAGTATCCAAATTTGTTGACTACTACCTCCAACCCATGGTGAAAGACATGAGATCCTATCTGAAAGATAGGGGAGAACTCCGTGAGATACTGAAAAACACCAATTATGATAACCAAACAGTCACTTTGATGACATGCGATGTTCAAAGCTTACATACGGTCATCCCGCAGGTGGAGGGGATTGACATCTGTAAGAATGCATGGATCATGCACAAACAGCAAAAAAACCCCATTGGAGTTCCTTATCCAACTATTAAGTATGGTACTCCAAAATAACTACTTCAGATTCGGGTCAGACATATACTTACAGGTCTCCGGCACCGTGATGGGCACTAATGTAGGCCCATCATTCGCAAGATTTATATATGGAGGCCTATGAATCCAAGTATATCTACCCCAAATTCAAGGATAATATCTTATTATACAAACGTTACATCGACGATCTGTTTGTGGTTTGGGGGGGTACCCCAGATGAATGCACTAAATTTGTGGAATACCTTAACCATCTCCCAACCCCCATTAAATTCACCATGACGTGCAATACAAGTAGCATAGATTTCTTAGATCTACGCATTATCATTGAAAAAGGCAGGTTTAAAACCACCCTGTTTTCTAAAGCCACAGACCGAAACACAATTTTGCACTCAAAAAGTTACCATCCCATGTCTCTCAAAAAGGGAGTGATTTTCTCCCAGTTACTTAGAGTATTTTGCAACAACTCTGACAAAACTGAGGCTGAGGTACAAATACAAGAGATGGTGATGAAATTTCGAGAGAGGGGATATAAAGAAAAGATTATCCAGGAGGAATTGGAAAGGTGTAGGCTCCACATTAATTCGTGTTCCCGAAAAAGTACCAAGCATGCAAACACAGGAGAGGGACAAAAAGAAACTGTTAATTAGTTTGGAATACTCACCGGGTAGCCAAATGGTTAAAGACAGCGTAATGAAAAACTGGAACATCTTGGCTACGGATGAACAATTGCCCTTTAAAAAGTGTTAGACCAATATTCGCTAACCGTAGGTGGCCCAATCTACGCAATTTACTGATACGATCTAGTATACCCAGTGAAATCCCTCCACAAACCCATTGGCTATCTATAAAAAAACCAGGGTGTTACAGCTGTACAGGATGCCTTACATGCAGATGCATATTAAAGGGGTCAGACTTCCCTCAACCACATAAAGGGTATTGCATAAAAATTAAACACAGACTATCATGCCAAAGTAACCATGTAATATACATAATAACTTGCCCTTGTGGCTTATATTATGTGGGTAAAACCACCACGAGTGTAAGGAACAGAATGGCCAACCACCGACAAGCCATCAGGATGGCACTTACTAAAGACAAGGGATCAGAGAGGCCCACTCAACAATACGAGCAATCGGTGGCTAAACACTTTAAAGGGGCCAAACCTTAAATGTTGGCCAACCTTAGATGGATGGCAATAGACCATATAACACCAAGGGAGGGGGTGGATAGAGAAAGGGCCCTACTACAGCAGGAAGTCCGCTGGATAAAACGCTTAAACACCCTGTCCCCTAAGGGATTAAATGAAATATGTTCATTATCATGTTTCTTGTGATACCCCTCTATCTATTAGGTACATTTCACAATAGGACTGAGATGATCTACTAAGTGGTCTGTTATTCCCCTTTCTAATGTTTCCAAATGTAGGTTTACTATGTTACAGATTCATTTATTACTTTGGTTGCCACTAGAGGGCTCGTTTAAGACCACCCAGTAAGGTTTCCTCAACCCTTGATCGTGATTTTAAGTAGTTTTACATGTCTATTTAACTTTTATATACTTTTATAAGTTTTTTTTATATCTAAGGCTACACTGCAGTCACTTCACTGCTTTTTGCACATAGTCGTGATGCACTCTAATATATTGAATTTGTCTTTTATTACATTATTATGATCATTATACAGATTGACAAATACTGATGACTCCACTTATGTTTTTAGATATATCTTCTTGTTGATACTATTTATTCTACAGCACTGGCACTTTGGATATCCCTCTGGTCTCTCCCCCCTCTTATGGACTAATTGCTCTCCTGGACTCTATATGCCATTGGGATCCTACATAGGACTAGCTATCGGATCGGACCTGAAGATCCGCCTTCATCCACTAGGAGAAGATGATGATATGGAGGGAGGAGGGTGGAGAGAGGGAACGTTACGTCACACAGGGGCGGGTTGTTTATATTGTGTTTGGGTATTTCAGCACATTGTTTGCACGGGCAGATTGTCTTGAGAACGGTCCGTTGTAGGACCGAAACGCGTAGACAGCAACAATAAATTGATTTCCTCAATAATCCTAGGAGTGTTCCTTTACCGCATATCTCTCTCTCTGTCTCTCTCTCTCTGTCTCTCTGTCTCTCTCTCTCTGTCTCTCTGTCTCTCTGTCTCTCTCTCTCTCTCTCTCTCTCTGTCTCTCTCTCTCTCTCTGTCTCTCTCTCTCTCTCTGTATCTCTCTCTCTCTCTCTCTCTCTCTCTCTCTCTCTCTCTCTCTCTCTCTCTCTCTATATATACATTTTTTTTATGTGTGTGTGAATTAGTTACTTGTAAAATATTTTCTGAGCAGTGCCCTTTTTCCTGTTTTGCTTTTGATGAGCCAACACCTAAAAGCAAATGGTGCTGTTAATCTTGGCATAGGATTCTTGAAATGAGAATGGGTTAGAGACATCTGTTCTCTCCCCCCCCCCCCTTCCCTTTGCTTTGTGCCGGAGCAGAATCAGAGGAAATTGCAGCTGTTGTACATGGCTTGGCTGTCTAATATTTAATCTCTTGTTGAAGCAGAAAAGGAAACTCTGATTTCTCTTGCTTTGAAAAATTGTTTTATCATTTCTTTTCATTCTGTTAAGAATGCCTGTCATAGAAAATAAAAAGCAGAAGTAACAAACAGTCACCCATCTCAGAGGTCACAGAAGCTATGCAAATCATTTCCCCATGAAAATAACTGATGAATGCATCATTTGAATTCTGATGAAACCGCAGTGCTCGGTCTCATCAAGTTGATGAACTACTACAAAATCTCACAACATTTGCAAGTACATTTGTACTTCCTTCTGGTGGATTTTAACCCAGGTGTCATCCACATATCTGAACCAGTGGCTGGGTGCTATGCCCTTAAAGGTATTAACACCTGGGTTTAAGGATGAGACCTTCGTTAAAATCCACCAGAAGGAGGTACAAGCTTTCACAGAACACATTAATGCAGTAGACCAAAACATCAAATTTACAAGGGACAACAAACTCGCTTTCTTGGACTGCTTGGTAGAAGGAAAATGGTAAACACAGATCAGTATTTGATATTTGACTCCCACCACCCTTTAGATCACAAGCTGGGTGTCATCAGAACCCTGCTACACAGAGCTGAGAACATCCCCACTAGCACAGAGGCGAAGGCTAAAGAAATGAAACATCTCTGAGGAGCCCTTAAAACTTGTGGATATCCAGACTGGGCTTTTGTCAAAGAAGTAGATGGAAAGAAAAGAACACGAATACCAACAGTGAAGGGGAAAAGCAAGACAGAAGAAAGAACATGGTCAACCCATATGTAGCAGGGGTCTCCGAGAAATTAAGAATTTTCAAAAAACACTGTATCCCTGTCTGCTTTAAACCGAACAACACACTGAGGCAGCAATTGGTACATCCGAAAGACCCAATACCCAAACACAAGAAAAGCAACATCATATACGCAGTGCAGTGAAGAATGCTCTGATTTGTATGTGGGGGAGACCAATCAGCAACTGCATCAACGTATGGCCCAGCACAGAAGAGCCAATTCCTTGGGTCAGGACTCAGCCGTGTACCTGCATCTTAAGGATAAAGGACATACCTTTGAAGATTGTAATGTTAACATATTGGCAAAGGAACGTGACTTAAGGAGGCCATTTATGTGAAAATAAAGAAACCAAGCCTAAATAGAGGTGGGGGGGTTCGACACCAACTGTCTGCCATATACAATGCTGTTTTGACACCTTCTCTTGGCGTTCCTATAACACCTCTTAGCCACTATTCAATCACGCCCTTAACACTTGGCTGTCATATGCTAATTGGGATTTTCATGCCTGTCATAGAAAATAAAAAGCAGAGTAACAAACAGTCACCCATCTCAGAGGTCACAGAAGCTATGCAAATCATTTCCCCATGAAAAATACTGATGAATGCATCATTTGAATTCTGATGAAACCGAGTGCTCGGTCTCATCAAGTTGATGAACTACTACAAAATCACAACATTTGCAAGTACATTTGTACTTCCTTTGTGGGATTTTAAACAGGTGTCATCCACATATCTGAACCAGTGGCGGGTGCTATGCCCTTAAAGGTATTAACCTGGGTTTAAGGATGAGACCTTCGTTAAAATCCACCAGAAGGAGGTACAAGCTTTCACAGAAACATTAATGCAGTAGACCAAAACATCAAATTTACAAGGGACAACAAACTCGCTTTCTTGACTGCTGGTAGAAGGAAAATGGTAAACACAGATCAGTATTTGATATTTGACTCCCACCACCCTTTAGATCACAAGCTGGGTGTCATCAGAACCCTGCTACACAGAGCTGAGACATCCCCACTAGCACAGAGGCGAAGGCTAAAGAAATGAAACATCTCTGAGGAGCCCTTAAAACTTGTGGATATCCAGACTGGGCTTTTGTCAAAGAAGTAGATGGAAAGAAAAGAACACGAATACCAACAGTGAAGGGGAAAAGCAAGACAGAAGAAAGAACATGGTCAACCCATATGTAGCAGGGGTCTCCGAGAAATTAAGAATTTTCAAAAAACACTGTATCCCTGTCTGCTAAACCGAACAACACACTGAGGCAGCAATTGGTACATCCGAAAGACCCAATACCCAAAACAAGAAAAAGCAACATCATATACGCAGTGCAGTGAAGAATGCTCTGATTTTATGTGGGGGGACCAATCAGCAACTGCATCAACGTATGGCCCAGCACAGAAGAGCCAATTCCTTGGGTCAGGACTCAGCCGTGTACCTGCATCTTAGGATAAAGATTGGTAAGGCCTCATTTGGAATATGCAGTGCAATTTTGGAATCCTGCGTGGGGATATGATTACTGTGTATAAATACATTAACGGGCCATACAATAAACTATCTGGGGCATTGTTCACCAATAGAACATGTCAGGGGGGGGCGGGGGCTAGGGGGTTGGAGGAGATTTTAAACTAGGTTGGGGGGGATGGGTGGTATTAGCAGTCTCACTGGGATAGATAGCCCAGGAGAAAAGCAGGTGTAGATAGGTCAGTGGTGGGCGGGGTAAGGGGGTGGGGCTAGCATAGGGGATAGGAGGGCATGTGTATTAAAGTGTGCTAATAAATTACGGATCATAATCAAAATGTATGTTTGCAAATGCGAGAAGACTGGCTGACAAAATGGGTGAATTGGAAATGATGGCATTGAATGAAAAGTATGATGTAATAGGTATAGCAGAAAAGTGGTTGAAACGTTCTCACGACTGGGCTGTAAATATAGAAGGATATGCCTTGTTTAGGCAGGACAGAAAAAAAGGAAAGGGGGAGAAGTAGTGTTTATGTTAAAAAGAATTGAAGCCAAATTTAAAAGAAGAGATAACTGGTGATGGATGATAAAGTGGAGGCAATATGGGTGGAATTAGGCAAAAGGAAAGGGGGGTAATGTCATTGTTGGTGTCTGCTATAAGCCGCCAAATGCTAGCAGAGAGGAGGTGAGTCAACTTCATATGCAGTTGGCAAGGGTGCAAGTTTGGGGATTGTGCTCGTTATGGGGGACTTCAATTACCCTGACATTGATGGTGTGGTGGAACTGCCATCACAGAAAAAAGCGATGAGTTCCTGAATTGGCTGCAGGATAATTTTCTCTCACAGGTGGTTGAGGTTCCTACTAGAAAAGGAGCTCTGTTGGATCTAATAATATCTAACATTGTGGAGCGCATTATAGATATAAAGGTAACTGGAGGCTTAGGGAATAGTGACCATGAAATAGTGGCGTTTGGACTTTGTTATCGAAAGGAAAAGTGCGCTGGGTTAACAAAGACATTTAATTTCAGGAAAGCAATTTTCCTAGGTTAAAAGCAGCTCTTCAGAATGTCAACTGGGATAACGTATATCAGGTAATGTACTGAACAGAAGTGGACTGTGTTCAAGGGGATTTTGAGCAGTTCACATCTAAATTTATACCCTTAGGAAATAAATGTAAAAAAAATAAATCTGAGCCCATGTGGCTGAATTCTGATGTAAGGAGGCAAATGGAAAGGAAGAAAAAGGCATTTAAAACCTTTAAGGCCGAAGGAACGGAAAGGGCATTTAGGGATTATAAAAAACTGTAACAAGGAGTGTAAGAAAGCATCAAACTAGCTAAAATTAATAAGAAGTTAGGATAGCTGAACAAAGCATCACTAAGCCTAAAAAATTTTTAAAGATATTAGTAGTAAGAAGATGAGGACTGAGAATGTGGCACCATTAATTAATGGGGATAAGTTAGTTACGGAGGATGGCGATAAAGCAAATGTCTTGAATAATTTTTTTCCCTCTATATACACATAGAGATCCAAGTACAGATATCTAGAGTATAGTAGCAATAATGGTTAAAAGATTCAAGTGCACTTTGGTAACGAGGATATGGTACAGAAAGAACTAAAGAAGTTAATATTAATAAATCTCCTGGACCGGATAAAATACATCCTTGGGTACTTAAGGAGCTGAGTTCAGTTTTATCTAGGCCATTGATTCTTATTTTTGCTGATTCCCTCATGTCTGGTGGTGTGCCTCTGGATTGGAAAAAGGCTGATGTTATTCCAATATTCAAAAAGGGTAGTCGTTCACAGCCGGGTAATTACAGGCCTGTAAGTTTAACTTCAGTGGTGGGAAGATCCTGGAAAGTTTAATAAGGGAGCATGTTCTAGAGTATGTTTCAAGGACTGACATTATAAGTAGTAACCAGCATGGATTTAGGAGGAATAGATCTTGTCAACTAACTTGCTTGGCTTTTATGAGGAACTAAGTAGAAATTTAGACTCTGAATAGCAGTAGATGTAGTTTACTTGGATTTTGCAAAGGCTTTTGATACAGCCCCCATAGGCGACTAATGTATAAGCTAAGGTCTGTTGGTCTGGGGAGTCACATTTGTACATGGATAGAAAATTGGTTAATGAATAGGATGCAGAGAGTAGTTTGTAATGGGGCTTCATCATTATGGACTAAAGTGCTAAGTGGGGTGCCACGGGTTCTGTGCTGGGGCCGCTTCTATTTAATCTATTTATTAATGATTTGGAAGGGGTATTGTCAGCAAGGTTCTGTGTTTGCTGACGACACAAAACTTTGTCGACCATTAAAAACTTCAGAGGATGTGCAATCGTTGCAAGGGGATCTAGATAGATTGTCACATTGGGCTGCTAAGTGCGAGATGAAATTCAATGTTGATAAATGTAAGGAGATGCATTTTGGACTTAAAAATCCTTGTGCTACTTATACTATAAATGGCTCTGTGTTAAGTGAATCCCTGTGGAAAGGGATTGGAGTTTTGGTGGATAAAACTTAAAAGGTAGCAAGCAGTGCAGGTGGCAACAGCCAGAGCCAGCATGGTATTGTCTTGTATAAGAAGAGGTATGGATTCAAGGGAGGAAAATGTAATTCTCCCTCTTTACAAAGCATTGGTAAGGCCTCATTTGGAATATGCAGTGCAATTTTGGAATCCTGCGTGGGATATGATTACTGTGTATAAATACTTAACGGGCCATACAATAAAACTATCTGGGGCATTGTTCACCAATAGAACATGTCAAAGGACACGTGGACATCCCTTAAGACTTGAAGAAAAAAGGTTTAGGCTTCAAGCTCGGAAAGGGTTTTTCACTGTGAGAACGGTAAAGCTATGGAACTGTCTTCCAGTGGACGTTATTATGGTAGGTTCATGGTCATTTTCAAAAAAAAGCTGGATGAGTTTCTGCAAACAAGGAATGTTACAAGTTACTGGTATTGTTACATAAAGTAGAGTTGATCCAGGGAAATTTCCGATTGCCACTTGGAGTCAGGAAGGAATTTTTTCCCTTCATAAATTTGGTGGGGTTTGCCTTCCTCTGGTTAGGCAGGAAATGAGGATTTGCTAGTTGGGTTGGACTGGATGGACGTATGTCTTTATTCAACCTCAAATACTATACTATACTATACTATACTATACTATATCAGATAAGACATCCTTAAAAAGAAACATTTTTTGGTGTGTGTGGAACTATATGTTAATTATTCTAGTTATTTTTTGTACAATATTATTACCAATTGGGCTGCTAAGTGGCAGATGAAATTCAATGTTGATAAATGTAAGGAGATGCATTTTGGACTTAAAAATCCTTGTGCTACTTATACTATAAATGGCTCTGTGTTAAGTGAATCCCTGTTGGAAAGGGATCTTGGAGTTTTGGTGGATAACAAACTTAAAGGTAGCAAGCAGTGCCAGGCGGCAACAGCCAGAGCCAGCATGGTATTGTCTTGTATAAAGAGAGGTATGGATTCAAGGGAGGAAAATGTAATTCTCCCTCTTTACAAAGCATTGGTAAGGCCTCATTTGGAATATGCAGTGCAATTTTGGAATCCTGCGTGGGGATATGATTACTGTGTATAAATACATTAACGGGCCATACGTAACGAAATGCCCATGACTACCAGAATGTAATGAAATGCCCATGACCACCAGTATGTAATGAAATACCCATGACTACCAGTATGTGATGAAATGCCCATGGCTACCAGTATGTGATGAAAAAAATTTGCATGGCTACCAGTATGTAGTGAAATGCCCATGACTACCAATATGTAACGAAATGCCCATGACTACCAGTATGTAACGAAATGCCCATATGCCTGTCATAGAAAATAAAAAGCAGAGTAACAAACAGTCACCCATCTCAGAGGTCACAGAAGCTATGCAAATCATTTCCCCATGAAAAATACTGATGAATGCATCATTTGAATTCTGATGAAACCGAGTGCTCGGTCTCATCAAGTTGATGAACTACTACAAAATCACAACATTTGCAAGTACATTTGTACTTCCTTTGTGGGATTTTAAACAGGTGTCATCCACATATCTGAACCAGTGGCGGGGTGCTATGCCCTTAGGTATTAACCTGGGTTTAAGGATGAGACCTTCGTTAAAATCCACCAGAAGGAGGTACAAGCTTTCACAGAAACATAATGCAGTAGACCAAAACATCAATTTACAAGGGACAACAAACTCGCTTTCTTGACTGCTGGTAGAAGGAAAATGGTAAACACAGATCAGTATTTGATATTTGACTCCCACCACCCTTTAGATCACAAGCTGGGTGTCATCAGAACCCTGCTACACAGAGCTGAGAACATCCCCACTAGCACAGAGGCGAAGGCTAAAGAAATGAAACATCTCTGAGGAGCCCTTAAAACTTGTGGATATCCAGACTGGGCTTTTGTCAAAGAAGTAGATGGAAAGAAAAGAACACGAATACCAACAGTGAAGGGGAAAAGCAAGACAGAAGAAAGAACATGGTCAACCCATATGTAGCAGGGGTCTCCGAGAAATTAAGAATTTTCAAAAAACACTGTATCCCTGTCTGCTAAACCGAACAACACACTGAGGCAGCAATTGGTAATCCGAAAGACCCAATACCCAAAACAAGAAAAAGCAACATCATATACGCAGTGCAGTGAAGAATGCTCTGATTTTATGTGGGGGGACCAATCAGCAACTGCATCAACGTATGGCCCAGCACAGAAGAGCCAATTCCTTGGGTCAGGACTCAGCCGTGTACCTGCATCTTAGGATAAAGAGGACATACCTTTGAAGATTGTAATGTTAACATATTGGCAAAGGAACGTGACTTAAGGAGGCCATTTATGTGAAAATAAAGAAACCAAGCCTAAATAGAGGTGGGGGGGTTCGACACCAACTGTCTGCCATGTACAATGCTGTTTTAACACCTTACTCTGGGCGTTCCTATAACACCTCTTAGCCACTATCTAATCACACCCTTAACACCTGGCTGTGATATGCTAATTGGGATTTTCCAGGGTACATAATTGCCACAGATTCTTGTACAAGTCATTCTGATTTGAAAAAGCCATTCGGATGACTAGCGAAACGTCTTCAAGAACTAAACTTCAAGTCCAGTTGATCTAATTGAATACAACAGATATAAATAAATGACTTCCTGTTTGCAGGACCTGGGTTGATTCAGTTGCTCAGTAGAGATCTGAGCATGTTTGACCCATCCACTGAATTGTCTTTTTAACCTACTGGTCTTCAATCAATACGTTTAAAGGAATAGTTCACTTTTTGAGTGAACTATTCCTTTAACAGATCCAAACAAGAAAGTTGCAGCCTTGATTCCTAGAAGTTGACAGCCATTGATATAACAGCACAGCGATCCTTCCTCTCCCTGACACAACGGGTATTTCATTTTTTTTTCTTTTACAGTGGTTGGCAAAAGTATTCGGCCCCCTTGAAGTTTTCCACATTTTGTCACATTACTGCGATAAACATGAATCAATTTTATTGGAATTCCACGTGAAAGACCAATACAAAGTGGTGTACACGTGAGAAGTGGAATGAAAATCATACATGATTCCAAACATTTTTAACAAATCAATAACTCCAATAACTGGTCTTTCACATGGAATTCCAATAAAATTGATTCATGTTTGTGGCAGTAATGTGACAAAATGTGGAAAACTTCAAGGTGGCCGAATACTTTTGCCAACCACTGTAGATAGCATGAATTTAAGGAACAGAATATTAAAGGAGAACTTTACACAAATTTCTACACTCCAGAATATGAAAATGCCCCTATATAACACCAATAGTAACCCGCTGAGGAACTGGATGAAATAACTGTATATGTAGTGACTGGCCACACCCCTTAGCTCAGTCACATTCTCCCTTGCCTAATCTGTCCTGAAAAAAGAATTGGCTAGAGGCTACTAGTGGGTGTGACCAACTGTAACAAGTTCCTGTAGTATCTTAGCTGAGCATGTGTAAAGAACACAATGGTCAGTGACCACACTTTGTGATACTTGGTTGCAAACCCCATGTTAGAAAGGTAATTTTCCCATCAAAATGAGAGGTAAGACACAGATTACTGCTTCTATATTAAGTGTTCTTCCTTCTGTATAAGTGTTCTGTGGAGATAAGCTTTCACATAAAATAAGTTCAGTTGTTTTTTACGGTTTCCCCAGTAACATTGTGTATGCTGTTCTTTGTGCAATTCATGTTGGCGGCAAAATAAACTGCAGAGCAACAGTAACCCCAAATCAGGAGTTTACATATTAGGATGGAGCTATCTGTATTTTAAATACTCTTTGCATAGAGACGGTGAATACTAGGGTCTGGGCGTGGCCAACTGGTGCACCTGCTCACAAGGCTGTTTGAAGGTTAAATAGACTGAGATGTACTGGCAGCAATATGGAATCCTTCTTCATTACAGAATCCACTTCATTCATGTACATAAGTGAAACTTGCAGATGTCTCTTTAGTGCTTGCTTAGCGCTTTCATTTTTCTGACTTGATTAGTAGTGTTCAGAAACTAACCAGATAATGGCATATGCCCACTCAAAGTGGTTTGCTTGATTCAGGAAAATATAGTTAATCATGAGAGGGTTATTGGTGTGTATCTTCTGGAAATTTGGGAACCATGTAAATTTGCGTCCAAAGATCTCTTTCTGCGTTGTCAATATATTGTGCTCAAATGTATCCATTGCATATAAACAGTTAGTTTCTTTTGTTTTTCTTTTTGTTATCATACTTAGGCCTTGAAGAAAAAGGAAACACTTGCCGAGGAGGTAGCAGCATCGCTGAAAAACAAACTTGGAAAGTCTGAGAATGAGAAACATCAGGTTAGAGGACTATTTTCTGCTAATTTTGGTGTCAATATGTTTCTACATTGTTGTACTGTAGTATTGATAGGTGCCATACATGGCCTTAAAAGGTAGACCTTATACCATATTTAACCATTAACCCTGCTAATGTGTCAAAAATAATTTTCCTTTTCCTTATTGAAGCATACCAGTGAATTATTTAATAATTCAGGACTGTAGCTATTTATAGAGCTATTTATACACAGCTAACTGTGGACATAATGCTCTTGGTTTGCAGTTGGAAGTGGAGCTTGAGAGGTATCGGAGAAGGATGGACCAGACTGAAGGTAGCCGTGAAACACTTCTTTGCCAGGTATTAAATTAGTAATATAAGCTTTCTCTACTTACCAGTATTTTATACATGACTGGAGCTTTTATTCAGCCAAATCTATGAAAAGAAGGTCAATGATCGACAGCTCTGCTTACAGGAAAATGTCAATTGTATATAAGAATCCATATGTTACTCCTAGGTGTTTATTCCTAGTGAATTTTATCATACACATATATAAAATACTATGAAAACATTACATACCCCCACAATAAATGAAAATAAAAAATTATAAATGATATAGCCGAATTTAGTTTTTAAATGTTTTATTTTGCAAATAACCTAAAATTTGTTTTATGGTGTAGTTATCCTTTAATCAATTAATAAAGCATCAGCACCTGATGAAATACATTCACAGATATTCAATACCAATCATTTTTAATATTTTTTAGTTTTAGAAACTTATCCAGACCACTTTTTAAAGTTATTTAAAGAACTTGCCGTTACCACATTTCCTGGGAGACATTTTCACTGTTCTTACTCTAAAGAAACATTTGTCTTTGTCTTATTGTTTCCGTACCATACCCTCTGTCAGTCCTCATTTTTTACTATTGATATACTTTAAGGGACAGTTCAGTGGAAATTATCAATATTTTGTTAAATTGTTAGTTTGTGTAATGCATACTTAGTTATTCTACATATTCTCTTGCATTTTGAAAAATCAGTTGATTTCATACCCTTTGCTGTTCCCTGCTGTTGACATTAGTGAGCTGACATTTCAGGTTCTAATGGTCCTTCTTCCCAGGATGCACCACATCCTTGGAATATTCCTAACAATTATTTCTACTGATTGGCTGTTGGATGGATCAAAGATGTTCAGATCTCTACTGAGCAACTGAATCAACTCAGACACTGGGTCAAGGGCAAGACCATAATGGTCTCTACTAGGGGTCCTGCAAACAGGAAGTCTGTATTTTGGTTGCATTTATTTATACACAGACAAAATTAATGTACAAGTACATGTATTTGCACTGAACTTTAAATACCCACACAATATATAATCCTGCGCTATACAAAATAAATATAAATATTGAAACAGATATAAATAGAATAAACTATTTAATATTCTTTCAATAAAAACAAAAGCAAATATATAAATAGAACTAAGATCTACCACATCGTCTAATCATCTTATAAATACTAATGCTAATAAGATACACCTTGCCAGCAAGATAAGCTCTAATGTGCTCAATCTGGAAATGAGTAAAAAATAATGTTTGCAATAGATGTCTTGTCTTGAATAAGAGAGAAGGATAAATAATATAAATGTCACTCTGCTATATTCCAATGGATTCTCTTGAATATATCGCCGTGTCTGTTTTCTTTATAAGAATAAAAGGTAACAGCAGATTACCACTAAGTTTCAATCATGATAGGTTGTTCTAAACAAATGTAGCTGTTGATGCTCTCAATTCAATTGCAACAGTGTTTCTGGGTCTTACAACTGATAATATGCTGCAGTAAAATAAGCATTCATATATCGCCTGTTATGGGCATGGTTTATGTTGTCAATTTCAGAGACTTTATTGTTAGCCATGCAGACTCGCTTCCTTCTAATGTTTTTATTGCTGTGGCTCTTGTCCGAGGATCCTTGGCGTGCTTAAAGAGTCCGTATGCTATACTTGCGGTTCCTACTGGATGGCCTTGGTAAATGTGTGTCTGAGTTCCCGTTTGATACCACTTAAAGGGGTCCAAAGTCTGCATGTCAATGCTAGGCTCTGCATCTTATTTTCAAACCACGTGGTTTCAAGTGGAGTGTCCAATGCGTTTCAGACACGCATTAGTATTTATAAGATGACTAGATGATGTGTTAGATCTTTTGATGTGTTAGATGATGTGTTAGATCTAATTTAAATGTTTTAGATCGTTCTATTTATATCTGTTTCAATATGTATTAATTTTTTATTATTTTATATAGTGTGGGATTATATATTGTGTTTATTAATGTTTCATGCAAAGCATCCTCTAACTTTGCCGTCCAGGCGCATATAAATATATATATATATATATATATATAATATAGTTCGGCGGTGCTTCACAGAGCACCTTCATCAGAAACTGTTCTGATGAAGGTGCTCTGTGAAGCACCGAAACGTTAATAAAACTTATTAACATCGGAACATCGGAAAAACATGCTGGTTAATATACTTCCCCACCTGAGATTGATCTACCTCAATAGAGGTTGCCTCTGGAAATTCTACAAAATTTGGTCTCTATGAAGTAACCACTTTAAAGGGCATGTCCACCCCCCAAAATGAACTTTTCCCATAATGTAGTATTGAGGTGCCCTACCTGAAACGCCATATTAGTTTTATTCCAATCGATTTAGTTCAAAAGTTCTGAGTCTCTGTAAATCTGCAGCCTAAGGCTTTCTCTGTGTCCATGCAGCGTGTCAATCGCGTGACGCAATCACGCTGTGCGAGCTCTTAGTCTCGCGCTTGTAAACACCGGTTCTCGGATTATACTATTAGTTCCGCCCACAGTTAAACGGGTTATCTGAGGAAAAAAAAGGGAAAGTTCTAGATGGATAAACCCGCCGCAGCGCCCCGAAAAAGTTACGTTAAAGGGTGCTATCCTGGTGCGTTATGGATAAAGGAAACCTAAAAAATCCTAACAATTCCACAGAAAGGAAGGTGCAAACCCAAAAAAAGACAAGAAACGCAGCATCGCAGATATGGGTAGGAAGGACAAAGGGGCAATGAAAAAAAAGGTATAACAGGGAGCCGTGTAAAGAGCAAAGGAAGAAGGGAAAAAATGTAGGGGAAGGGGGTGTGAAGAAATAAAAAAAAAAAAATTAAAAAAAAAAAAATAATACAAAAAATAAGGATGGAGGGGGGAAAGGGTGAGTGGGGGAAATCAATAGACGCGGTGGGGGTGGAGGGGGGTAGGGGGGAAAAGGATGGTAGGGACACCGCATATTAATGGATGATGGGTGTGTAGAGAGAAATGGGTGAAAAAGATATAGGGAGATTCAGAGGAGCAACGAGTAGAGCAGGGAAAGGGGGGCGAAACTAAAAACGAGGGGTGAGAATGAGAAAATTTAATCCGCAAAGAGGACAGGGGGGGGGGGAGAACGAGGAGGGGGGGGACAGGTACAAGGGTCTAGAGCCGTGGGTGAAGATCCAACTGAATCAAACTCCAGAAAAGAACCAGTGCGGAAGAGAAGGGAGACAGAAGTATATAAAGGGTGCGCACGCGAGGGGGTCAGGCAAAGAACTAGAAGGAAAAAGAAAGTGGCAAACCAAGGAGGAACACTAAGGCAACATCAAGATTGTCTACCACCGGGGGCAACGCTACGGAAATGACAAGGGAATGGTATCATATCGGGAATTCGGTTGTGGTCGCGGGGCGGGCGTGGGGGGGAGGGGGAACGGGGGGCGAAGAGACGGGGAGAAGGCAGGAAAAGGGAAGGGAAGGTAAAAAGGAAGAAAGGTAAGAGGAGGGAAAGGTGCGTTGAAAGAATGGAAAGAAAATGGGGTGGGGTGGGGGGTTGGAAAGGAGATATTTGAAGAAGAAGGGTAAGTATAGGAGATGAAAGGGGCAAGACGGGCAGCAATGTGGGGATGAGGTGGGGGGGGGTGGTATATAATGGCATCGATACGCGCATATGGAAGTAGGGGGAGAGGCGGGCACACAACGAAGGGAGGACTGTAAGCCGGGGGTGGGAGGGGGAAAAGTGGGGGTACAGTAACTGGGTGGTGGGGGTTGCCGAACTGAACGTTGGGGTGGGTGGGGGTGAAAATGGCCAGACCCACACAATATGAGGGGGTGGGGGGAGATCCTGCTCCCTGGCGCTATACAAAATCATATAAATATTTGAAAAACAGATTAATAGAATAAAACTTACAAATTAATTTCTTTCCAATTAAAAAACAACAGCAAAATCTCTAAAAATAAGAACTAAAGATTCTAACACCCACATCCCGTCCTTAAGTTCAATCCTTTAAAATAATATCTAATGGCCTAATTAAGGGATTACCCTTGCCAAGCAAGATAAGCTCTAATTGTTGGGCCCTCCAAATACCTGGGAAATCGATACAAAATAATTAACCTGTTTGGCCCCAAAATCGAAGCGTCCGTGTTGGTCTTGATTACGAAGAATAGAAAAGGATATAAATAATATAAAATGTTCACTCCTACCTTCGTATAATTCCCATGGTATTCCTCTTGAATATTTAAATATCCTTCTGCCCGTGTGGTTCGGTTTTTGTCCCTCTTGTATAACGATAAAGGTTAACAGCAAATTTACCACTAAGTTCTTTTTCAAACATCATGAATATGTGTGTCTTTTTTCCTAGAACAACACTTTAAGCTTGTTCCTGATGCCCTTTCCCTCAATTTTCAATTTGCAAACACTGGTGTCTTTTGTTTTTTCCCTTTTTTTCCCTCTTTTCCTATTT
This sequence comes from Hymenochirus boettgeri, assembly GCA_019447015.1. Classification (NCBI taxonomy): domain Eukaryota; kingdom Metazoa; phylum Chordata; class Amphibia; order Anura; family Pipidae; genus Hymenochirus; species Hymenochirus boettgeri. Next base: position 231,186,713 of record CM033476.1, on the reverse strand, counting down.
CTCATCCTTGGGTTTCCCCCTTTACAACAACTGATTAATCATTACTGCTGTCTAACCACCCGTCATTAACAATAAATACCGCAATTTCATATCATCTCCTTGCCCTGTATGGTTTTAATGGGCCATGGTGTTTATTTTGTCAATTTTTCAAAGAGACTTTCATTGGTTAAGCCCCATGCAGACCTCATCCGCTTCCCCCCTTCTAAATGGTTGTTTTTATTGCCTTGTGGGCTCCTTTGGGTCCGCGGATCCCCTGTTCCCTTGGGCGTGCTTAAAAGGTCCCGTATTCTTATAACTTTCTTGTTTGGCGGTTTCCCCCCCTCGGAATGGCCCTTGGGTTAAATTTGTTCCACCCCTGGCAAGTTTTTTTTCCCCCGGTTTTGATACCACTTATTAAAAAGGGGTGTCCCCAAATCCCCCCCCCCCCCTTGCCCATTCGTGCCCCAATGCTTAAAAGGCCTTTCTTCCTGCCCTCTTTAATTTTTCCAAACCCAACCCACGTGGTTTTCAAAGTGGGAGAGTGTCCCCCCCCCCCCCAAATGCCCGTTTTCACCAGAAACACGCATTAGTAAATTTTCCGCACCCTATGCTCGCTTTTTTTGCCTTGTTGAGTTTTCGCTTCTTATTGCTGTGTTCGCTTTCCTGTGGTTCGCCTCTCCTTTTTCCCTGTGTTTTTTCCGCTCGTCCTCCTTTATCTCTCTTGTTTTCCTCTGTCTTTCATTTCTTGTTTCCTGTATTTTTTCTTCTCGTGTGGGGCCCCTTATCTCCTTGTGTTTCTTCCTGTGTTTCCCACCTTCCTGCCCCCGCCCCTCCCTTCGCACCCATTTTTTGTTGGCCCGTCCAGCCCGCACTCTCCCTCCTATCTAGTCTCTTCTTCTCTTCTCCTTCTCTCTCCTTGTCTTTTCGGTTTTTGTCGCGTGCTTCCAACAGAGGCAACCTTCAATTCAGAAACCTTGTTTTCTGATGAAAGGTTGCTCTTGGTGGAAGCCCCGACGGTTATATAGGAGAACTTATTTAACAATCGGAAAACATCCGGGAAAAAACCAAAATTAGGCTGTGCTGTGGTTTTATAACTATACTGTTGTCCGCCAACCTGAGATTGGGAATCTACCTCCAATAGAGGTTTGCCCTCTGGGGAAAAATTTCCCCCCTACCCCTAAATTCCCCCCTAATACAAAAATTTGGTCCCTCTAACTAAAATGAAAGTTAACGTTCCACTTTTTATACATTTAGGGAAGTTGAAAGGAAAAAGGCATGTCGCCCCCAACCCCCCCAAAAAATGAACTTTTTCCCCCCATAAAATGTAAGGTTAACTTGAAGGTTTCCCCCTACCTAGAAAACGCATATTAAAGTTTTTTATAATATAAAATCGTCCAATGATTAAAAAAATCAAATCGTGATGTAGTTTTCAAAAGTTTCTTTGAGTCCCCCCTCCTGTAAATCCTGAAGCCTAAATGTCCTTTCTCCTGTGTCCCCCCCCCATGCAGCTGTCCCCCCCCAATTACTGCGTTGAAACGCTAATCAACGCCGTGTGGGCACCGAGCTCTTTTAAGGTTCCCGCCCTCTCGCCGCTTTGTTTAAACCCCACACAAAACCCCAACCCCGGGTCTAAAACCCGGTTTGTTTGTTCTCCTCAAGGATTTATACTATATTAGTTCCCAAAAAAGCCCCACTATTGTGACCGTCAGAGGCCTGGCTGTGCCCTGGTTACCAAGTGGTATCTACATATACCCGATTGGTGGAGGCAGCAGAAGACATTCCATTGAAGCCATTGGCGACACAGTGCTGATGCGCGATTGGCGATTCAATGCAAGCACTTAGAGATCCAAATCTCGTTTTTTTTTTTCAGAGAGCGCGTCACTGGAAGGGAGGGGGAGCAAATGCTTCCGTGTGTTGGGGGAGGTGGCGCGATACTGCGCGCAGGACAAAATTCTCCCGGAGGCAGAGGAGGGGGAAGATATGAAACAGGCTATCTAAGCCTCCTAGTTTCCATTATTTATAACTTCTTATTGCGTCCATACTCAGCAGCCACAAGGATTTCAGAGGAAAGTAGGACTCTATTTAAACATCACAAGGTGGGCTATTAATGGTAAATTTTTGGTTTTGGGGGTGGACATGCCCTTTAATATACAAATGTGAGATAAAGGGTATGTGCCCAAAACAAAAACAAAAAAACAAAAGACCACATTATCGGTCTGTCACATGCACTGCAGGCTGCAGCCAACTGTTGCTCTGACCAATAATCGTCTATCCTGGCAGAGCTCTCACTTAAAGCAGATGCCTCAGTTTATCAATAGTGGAAAAAAAGGGGAACTGTCCATTTCTCTAGAATTCTGGGGTAGTTTCAGAGACATGCAAAGTCATTTAATCATTTACAGACACCACTTCCTCTGTCTAGCAAAACAGAAGCTGGATTGTCTCATTACTTTCTATGGAGAGGGGAGGGGGAGTAAATGTGAGAATCTGAAGAATTTTTTAATTGGCTAAGACTGTCACATGTTTTACGAACAGCACATAACTGGGTTAATACAGCAACTTCCTTACACTTCCTGTCTTGTCATGACATGCCTAAGAGAAATTTTTGATTTGCTAACAGTGTAAGAACAGAACCTCTCATTGGATGTTGGTAAAATTACACTTCCTTTTAGTGTCTAAATGGAGACCCTGTAGAAATCCTGGAGGTGTGGCTTAACCTGAGTTTTTCCAAAATGATAGGTTAAGTTAAGGGGTGGTTCCAGTTAAAGTAGCGTCTTACTTTTATTAATTGTAAATTGTTTTGTTAAATTCAAGTAAAAAGTAGGTCAGTAGTGCCTAATACTTTGTGAGTATAGTGTTATTTCTTATGGTGATTTTAATTAAATAGTGATAATTACACACATACATATAGACCTTTCCTACGTGTAATAGTGTTATATACCCCCACCTAATTAGTTGCTCCTAAAAACTCAATGCAATCTCCGTAAAAATATAAATTCCTTGACACATTAGGAATAAGATCCCTGCCCTGAAGAGCTTACAATCTAAGTGGGAGGGACAACATACTGATACAAGGGATGGGTACAAAGTGCTTAAAAGGACTAACAATCCTTTGTTCTGCTGATGCTCAGAAAGTTAAGATAACAGTCTAGATTTGAAAGTAATAATGGATGTCACCAGGCGAAGGGAGAGAGTTTCAAAGGTAGGTAGCAGCAAGAGACAATGGTTTAAGGCAGGAGGCAGCAGTGTTATTTGGGGGTTTGTGGAGAAGATTTCTTTGCGAGGAACAGAGGGCATGGCTTGGAACATAAGGGACCAAGAGAGAAGAAAAGTAGGAAGGTGCAGTAGATCAAAGGGATTTAAAGTTTAAAATGCTTATGGACTGATGTATCGGGCTTGTGGGTTCTCTTTTGGAGGAGAGCGAGATGATCTGAGCTGCAGAGTTTAAGATAGACTGGAGAGGAGAGAGATGAGAGGCCAGGAGTCCAAGTAGTAGAATGTTACAGTAGTCAAGACAGGAGATTATAAGGGCATGGATGAGCATTTTCGTAGTGGAGAGAGTGAAAAGGGCAGATCTTGGCAATATTGCGAAGGAGAAAACGACAGGTCCTAACAACATTAAAAGGTAGAAGACCCACAATGCAGTTTACTTTTAGCACACTATACCCATTACAAAAAGGTAGAAGACCCACAATGCAGTTTACTTTTAGCACACTATACCCATTACAACAGGTAGAAGACCCACAATGCAGTTTACTTTTAGCACACTATATCAACTACAACAGGTAGAAGACCCACAATGCAGTTTACTTTTAGCACACTATATCAATTACAACAGGTAGAAGACCCACAATGCAGTTTACTTTTAGCACACTATACCAATTACAACAGGTAGAAGACCCACAATGCAGTTTACATCTGTTGTATTCAATTAGATCAACTGGACTTGAAATGTAGTTCTTGAAGACGTTTCGCTAGTCATCCGACTGGCTTTCTCAATTCAGAATGACTTGTACAAGAATCTGTGGCAATTATGTACCCTGGAAAATCCCAATTAGCATATCACAGCCAGGTGTTAAGGGTGTGATTAGATAGTGGCTAAGAGGTGTTATAGGAACGCCCAGAGTAAGGTGTTAAAACAGCATTGTACATGGCAGACAGTTGGTGTCGAACCCCCCCACCTCTATTTAGGCTTGGTTTCTTTATTTTCACATAAATGGCCTCCTTAACACCTCTCTTGAACCAGTCACGTTCCTTCGCCAGAATGTTAACATTACAATCTTCAAAGGTATGTCCTTTATCCTTAAGATGCAGATACACGGCTGAGTCCTGACCCGAGGAATTGGCTCTTCTGTGCTGGGCCATACGTTGATGCAGTTGCTGTTTGGTCTCCCCCACATACAAATCAGAGCATTCTTCACTGCACTGCACTGCATATATGATGTCGCTTTTCTTAAGGAAAATGGTAAACTGGAAGTAGAGGTTTACAGAAAACCAACACACACAGATCAGTATTTGATGTTTGACTCCCACCACCCTTTAGATCACAAGCTGGGGGTCATCAGAACCCTGCAACACAGAGCCGAGAACATCCCCACTAGCACAGAGGCGAAGGCTACAGAAATGAAACATCTCAGAGGAGCCCTTAAAACTTGTGGATATCCAGACTGGGCCTTTGTCAAAAGAAGTAGAAGGAAAGAAAAGAACACAAATACCAACAGTGAAGGGGAAAAGCAAGACAGGAGGAAGAACATGGTCATCCCATATGTAGCAGGGGTCTCCGAGAAATTAAGAAGAATTTTCAAAAAACATCGTATCCCTGTCTGCTTTAAACCGAACAACACACTGAGGCAGCAATTGGTACATCCGAAAGACCCAATACCAAAACACAAGAAAAGCGACATCATATATGCAGTGCAGTGCAGTGAAGAATGCTCTGATTTGTATGTGGGGGAGACCAAACAGCAACTGCATCAACGTATGGCCCAGCACAGAAGAGCCAATTCCTCGGGTCAGGACTCAGCCGTGTATCTGCATCTTAAGGATAAAGGACATACCTTTGAAGATTGTAATGTTAACATTCTGGCGAAGGAACGTGACTGGTTCAAGAGAGGTGTTAAGGAGGCCATTTATGTGAAAATAAAGAAACCAAGCCTAAATAGAGGTGGGGGGGTTCGACACCAACTGTCTGCCATGTACAATGCTGTTTTAACACCTTACTCTGGGCGTTCCTATAACACCTCTTAGCCACTATCTAATCACACCCTTAACACCTGGCTGTGATATGCTAATTGGGATTTTCCAGGGTACATAATTGCCACAGATTCTTGTACAAGTCATTCTGAATTGAGAAAGCCAGTCGGATGACTAGCGAAACGTCTTCAAGAACTACATTTCAAGTCCAGTTGATCTAATTGAATACAACAGATATACCATGACCTGGATGAATGAGAACCTTCACAAGCAATGCAGTTTACTTTTAGCACACTATACCAATTACAACAGGTAGAAGACCCACAATGCAGTTTACTTTTAGCACACTATACCAATTACAAAACCTTAGACCCATCTAAGATCTACAATGTGAGATTTAGTTACTGAACCTAATAAGGAACTTTCATGTGGGTGGTCTGACATTTATGTTATATTGGTGGCTCACTGCACATCTAAGCTGGTTACATGAAACCAAGTCATGCTGTGGGGTTAAGCCTGGATCTTTTTTAAGCAAAGATTCTAAAATACAGAATAAGGACAGACAAAATGAACCTCCTTGTTGACAGGATCAGTGTTATGTTGTAGTTAGGTAGTACAGGAACAATCTGGCATCGTGCAAGATGAAGTCAGGAAACAATAAGCAAGTGTTCCATACAAATTCACATGTAAACACCTCTCCCACTAAGAAATTACCTTGTCTTTCTGTCCATGTGTTGTAACTAAAACAAGGTCTTCATAATAATAATAATAATAATACCAAGAAGAGCTTGGAAATTTTATGGAAACGAGAGATGGCAGACTGGATTTGTGAAATCTACAGTTCTCCTATTAAAGGAGAACTTTTAAAAGTTTTTTTCCCCCCAAAAAACAGTTAAAATGAAAAGTACCTGGGGCTGGGAGGTAGGGTTGTTACTTTCAACCTCCCAATATTATTTTTATGAGGAGCGGCAGCACAAAGACACCTGCTTCTGCCAGGCTTCCTGAGTGCTTCAGCACTATCTTCAATACAGGAAGGCCCAGGGCCAGAACCTGGCAGATGAAAACTGTATGTGCTGTAGATCCACAACGATACAACATTGGTAGGTAGGAATAATCAATCCTGTCTCCCTGGTAGTTTTAATTTCTAAAAAGTACATTTTTACAGTATAGATGCGCTCATGGATCATCTTTAATTGATTCACATAAAACCATTTTCAATGTGCCCCTGTACATTGTAATGTATTGTGTAGGGATATGAACAGAACTATTAACAGGCTCAGTTATAAAGAGAAATCTAGAATGTTAGAAGAAAAGGGACAGAAAAAGGGAACACAGCAAACCAAACAACCACATTTCAAACCATTTTGTACCTTTTCTGGCTTCCATTCTCCGGTCTCTGACTACAGGAGAAAAATAAAAATGACTAAGCTATGTATCCCTTTCACAACAATACAACTAAGAGAAATGTACTTTCTTGTCTGGGCTAGTCAAAATGTTGTTGTATTTTCCTGACTTATATCTTAGAAACTACTAAAACAATACACCAGCCTTTATAAGTAATTCTTAACTAAAGATACACCTGTGCGGATTTAAGTTCCTTGTAACTCCTCCTCCACACGAAGTCACTGGTTTTAGGCATGCTCAGTATGTTCCTCTGAGAGTAAAGATGCCCATACACTGGGCAAATCCAACATGTGAGTAGACATTTCCATTGATTGGCTTAAAAATTGTACATTTTCCCAATCTTTGGATCGTAATTATCAGCAAAGTTGTTTTTTTTTTTTAAGTCGATTTAAATGATTGTAGTATTTTCTGAAGTTCCGATTAAATGTAAATGTAATGTAACCTCACAATAGACGACATTCGACATTACTCTGCATATGAATTGAATGTTGAACAATATGTATGGTACATCCATGTACAATTAACATTGTACCTATGGCCCTTTTGGAAAAACAGACCTAAACGAACATACTTTGATTGTTTAGAAATTATAGGACTGAGGCTCACTTTGGCCCTTACAGAGAGAGAGACCTCATTGCAACCTAATATCCTTCTGATCTAGATCCTCACTGAATCCAATAGTAAGGACTAGAATCCTGCTGTGAAACTTCCAATCTCACCACGCCTCTCCGCATGGATTTATAATACCACAACAGGCAGTGGAAAAAAAAGATCTAGCGTGTAGATAGTCAATGACACTGGCAGCCATCTTACCTTGCCTTTGTGAGTCTCCTGCAGCCACTGTCGGAGGTGAATGAGGGCGCTCTCCTGCAGTGGGCTGAGCTCCCCCAGGTACCGCTCTATGTAGTCAGCTTCCAGCTTGTCGCCTGCCAATGGGACAATAGATAGAACTGTCAGTCACAGAGCAGCTTTATTATAAATGTATAGATCTCTGATTCTTTGCACTTTTTCTATTTCTAGCCTGTCCCATTTATATATGCAATTGGGGGGTGAGACTGACAAAAAGCTGATCAACACACAATTTGATTACACAAACATCTGCTCAAATTTTAATTGTGAAGAGGGTGCTGCCATATTGGTTTGTTGCCTCAAGAGAAACCTAAAAAAAAGGTCCTTTGTGCTACATGTTTATTTTATTATAAATCACTAAAGATAAGAAATCAGAAAACGTACCATCTGCAGCGCTGGTTTCTGTACCCAAAATGTGACTTCCTGGTTCCGCTTTGCCTGGTCCCTGAGATACTGTCTGCTCTGCCTTGAAACCCTCGTCACTATAGAGGTTCCCGTTTGTGTTTGCCTGTAGGGGGCGCCAGTCTGTGCACATCCCAGGAGTCCATCTAGGAATGTGATTGATGCCTTGGGATATCAGCTCGTTCAAGTAAAATTCTATGATTTCTTTCCCCTGAAAGTGGAAACAGAAGATTTGATGAAGTTCTAATGGAAACCCAATACAGAAACAGAAAGGACCTTAACTGATCACTTTAATCTAAGGTCTGGGTGGACATCCTTAATGCAGACAGAAAAATATCCAACCAAATGTCATACAGGGTCATTCAATAAAAGTTCTTATCGTTTAAAATGGTGCTAATTTTGTCCCAACCAATCATATGTTAGCTTTCAAATGTTAAATAAGATCTGATTGGTTGGGGCAAAATTAGCACCATTTTAAACGATAACTTTTATTAAATCTCGCTGCTAATGTATTACTAAAAGGGCCTAGGGTTGAGCTCAGGGGAAGGGCCATTGCCATTTTGCTATAATCATTAAAGGGCAACTCCTTGAACTTAAAGTACATGGGGCAGGGAGATATGCTTGATTATTCCTAGCTCCTAATATTGTTATGTTGAGGGGCGCCAGCACATACAGTTTACATCTGCCAGGTTAGTGTCCTGGACTTTCCTGTATTAAAGATAGGGCTGAAGCACTGAAGAAGCCTGGCAGAAGCAGTTTTCTTTATACAGGCGCTCCTTACAGAAACAATTTTGGGAGGTAGAACTTATCAACCCTACCTACCTGCCCCAAGTACTTTTTATTTATTTTTTTAAAAAAATACTTTATACACACTAAAGTTGTCCCATAACCAATGCAGTTGCAGGGAGTGAAATTTCCTCTTTGATAATTTCTAAATGACCTTTATAGGGAAGACAATGCCCTTCAGACACAGGCACATAGACAGGGACTCCATGTTACCTTCTTAATGTTGGCAGTGTACTGCTTCATGGCAATCTTCTCTACGGTGCTCTCAAAGCCAAAGAATGACTTGATGTCCAGAGAGGCAGACTGCTCGAAACACGTCCATTCCTCATTATCAGGATGAACCTGCAGCACAAGACACCACAGGTAGTAAATAAACAGGAAACCAACCTGAAACCGCATTTATGTTAAAGGAACAGAGAGATCCTATTGATTGCGGGCCACTAAATAGCAGATAGAATGTGCTGGTACAATACAGCTCTTTAGAATTGGGCTACCTTTTGCCCCATATGAACTGCTGGCTATAAATACAGAAAAGATTTCCTTATTTAATTAATAGAAAAAACCCTTTAATTTCCTCGCTATAAAGGTTTCTACATTTAATGAAATTTCACAAGAAAATCCCATTTTATTACCCACGTGCTTTTGGATTTTGTTTGTATGTTGTCCCTCCCACTTAGATTGCAAGCTCTTTGGGGCAGGGATTCCATTCCTAATGTGTCAAGGATCACCACACTTATTTCTAACCATTCGTAATTTACATATATGTATTCCTAACCTGAAACTTTATTTAGATCATTTATCTTTTTATTTGCACTTATCCCTTTTGTATACTGTATCTTATAATGTAGAGCGCAGCGCGGCACTTTATAAATAAAACAATACATGTACAGCGCCGTGTCCTCAAGTGGCGCTTTATAAATAAACTATACATACATACACAGTGCAGTCATGTTACTTGTGGAATCTACAATTGCAGTTCCACATTTCTCCACTAGATGGTTTATTGTGTGTCCCCATTGAACGCCTGCAACAACTTTCTATACTTGCTGAAATCTGGCACTTATAAAGTTAGTTTATGGTTTTTGGGTACACATACTGTTTAAATAACATATTATCTAATAATCATTTTCATACATATATGCCGCTAGAATTAACAACATTAGGTCTATATATAACCCTCTGTCCTAATACACCCGTAGTACATTACAAATAACTACTTATTTACAGTAACATTATAACACGTAATAAACCTTTATATAGCAGGCAGTTTACATAAAACCTGTTGTGCAGTGCGAGGGCACAAGGGCAGATCGGTAGTGTTCGCTTTCAGGGACACGGTAACCAGATCCTGGCTTTTGTTTAAAGCCCATAGATTCTGACAGCAGGAGAGAAGGATCACTTACCCTTACACAATAGGGAGGCCAATGTAGAGAGGGAGAAATGCCAAGTCTGCAATTGACTAAATGACTTTATAAGTCAAACTGTGGGACCTTTAATATAAAGAACATTGAAGGATGTTTTGATGGTGCTTCCTGTAAACATCTAACTCGTGGCGTGGTAAGAAAACAGGCCCTGCCTGGGGCACAAGGAAATCACGAAAACTGTGAATCGCATTACAAAACAATCCCCTCCCTTAAGGTAACAATATCTCCCATGCAGGGGTAAGACTGTGGTGAAAAAGTTTCTGTTTCCCCCACTGCATGCAGGGATTCTAAGTTACAGTAGTCAGATAGTGGGGCCCTTAAAGGGTAACTGTGGTCTCCAATTCTTCCAAACTAGTAAGGGTTATATAAAAAGCCTCCCATCGTACCTTCAAAATAAAACCTAAATCACATTGCTGGAAAGGTTCAGCTATATTACTTCCTGGTTGAACACTTCCTGTTTTCAGCCATGTGACCAGCTTGTAGTCATGTGACCAGAATCTGTCTGCATTAATAGGCTCCCCTTCTCAACTGACAATTTTTCCTCCCCAGGTACTTCCTGATTTCCCCAGTATTAAGTCTTAACTGAGCATGCTTCTCCCCCGGGGCAAACGGTGGGGCAGGGGGCAGGTGATGTCCCTCAACCTACTGGAAGCAGGAAGTTTGAACATTCACCCCAATATAATTTCTCACAGGGTGAAGCCAGAGATGTGATTGTCGGCTCATTATAAAGGAAATACTGCAGGCTCTCATTTAACCTTAACTTGTTTGGAGACCACAGTTGCCCTTATATTCCTATTTCCAGTAAGTATTAAAGGGGAATGAAGCCATACAACATTTAGTTGTAATATTAATGTTGGAGAAGGTTTCCCCCCACTGTGCCATTCATTCCAGTTAATGTGTCGGAACATTTCATGTCCGAACTTGATAATACAACATCCAGCTAGAATCTCTCCAAGGCCCAGTACTAAACTGAGGACACTGGAAATGTTAAAAAAAAGATAGGACCATTGAATAAAAGGATACAGTATTGTTCCCAATAAGAAGGTTACATACTGATAAACTGAAACAGAACCAGGTACTCCAATCATACCTAAAACTCAATCAGACCTGTACACACGGCCTGTACCATTAGTTACAGGGGGGAACTAAGGGCGCTGCTAGACTTTCCCTCTATGTTAGCACAGCTCTAACCTGATATTTTTTTTATCTGATATGATTTAAATAGAAGTAAATGTTTATGCCCACCCCTTCTCTGTTCTTTCTTATGAACAAAGCCCAGTGCAACTGCCATTAGGGAGGTTTGCGCCGTTCTTTTAAAAATGATTGGACCTCCAAAGGAAAGCAGAGAGGTTAATACTTAAACCCTATTGGGCACCAACCGGACCTTGCCCTGCACTTACCGAGTAGCTACAAGTCTCATTAACCAGAATACGACTGGAGAAGGTCTCATTTCGGGCCTCAATCAGCAGAGTGCGTTCCTTCCAGTTCAGGGTGTTTTTCTGAATGAAGTAGACAAACTCAACTCCTGCTATCTGAAAAATACAGCAAATATACTTATTATACGACACATACAATACTATATACATATAGTATACATATATACACATACAATATACATACTACAACAGATATACCATGACCTGGATGAATGAGAACCTTCACAAGCACTTTGATCTGTGGTACTATTTTTATCGCTAATGTGTGAACCCAGCTTAAAGGGCAACTGTAGTCTCCAAACAAGTTAGGGTTTAATAAAAGCCTGTAGTATTTCATTTAAAATGAGCCAACCATCACATCTCTGGCTGCAGCCTCTGAGAAATTACATTGAGTTGAATGTTCAAATTTCTTGTTTCCAGTAGGTTGTGTGACATCACCAGACCTCTTCCACGCCCTCCACCCTGGGGTGAAGCATGCTCAGTTAAGACTTAATGCTAGGGAAAACAAGAAGTGCTTGGGGAAAAAATTTACTGTTGAGAAGGGTAGCCTATTAATGCAGGCAGAGAAGTGCAGTCATATGGCTGACAGGAAGTGTTCAAGCAGGAAGTAATATTGCTAAATGTTTCCAGCAATAACTTTTCACAAATTTTATCTAGAGATGGGAATTAGGTTTTATTTTGAAGGTATGATGGGAGTCTTTTTATTTAAACTTTACTAGTCGGAAGAATTGGAGACTACAGTTACCCTTTATCTACTTGATGGTTGATTTAGACAATTTAAGATTATAATTGATTTGCAGGAGTTTGGAGGTGTGTTTTGGAAGTGCAATAGGGTCATCAATTTTGAATTATTTATTGTTTTAAAAGGTCAAATAGGTGGGGGAGTGATGTTGTGGGCCATCTAAGGTAGAGCACTGTATTGTCTGCAAATATGGAAACTTTGCAGTAGGAAGATTTGATCATTATACATTTATTGTTTAGGTGTTGTCATATTGCTTGGGCTATGGGATCAATACATATAGCAAATAGGAGGGGGGTACATACAGGGCAGTCTCTAATTTTGTCTGTCTACCTTGTATGAAACCTTTTTGATTAGGTTTGATTATTTTTGTAAAGATTTCGGGCCAGTCTATTTGCCATAGATGTATATTTATGAGGGATATGGGTTTGTAATTCTGACAATCCGAGTTATCTTTTTCTGGATTTGGTATGACTACTATAAGTGTGTGTTCAAGATATGTTGTTAAATAATTTTAAAAGGTGGGGGATTAGCTCTTTTCTAAAAATCCAGATGTAAAGTCATCCAGTCCTGGAGCTTTTACATGTTTAAGTAACTTGATTGCTGCTTCTATTTACAGTATTGTGCGCTAATGGGGGGTAAGATAATTGAGTATGTTTGACTTCTGACAGTTTGAAGGATGGTTAAAAAATGTTGTATTGTAGGTAAAAGGTAGTGTCCTATTACCTTGATAAAAAGTTTGATAGTATTTGGCAAAGATTTCTTTTGTAAAAGTTGGGGTGGGGGGTTCTTACACTGACATGTAGGGGATTGGAGCTTGTGGGGTTTGTGTAGTGGATGGGAGGGATCTATCTATCTGTTAACAACCATTGAAATCTCGGCTACAATAATTTCTCCTTCGGCCAATTGGGGGACCCAGGCAAGACACTTAGCTTATAGCAAACTGCTCCTCCTACCACCCTGCACTTATCTTAAAGCAAATTGCATCTCCTACTCCACTGCACTTAGCCCCTCTCAGCTCAGCCATGCTTCAGTTTTTTCTTAGCGTCTTCTAGACAAGAGGTTTTTGGGCTTAGCTCTTCGGTCTGACAACTAGAGTATAGCATAGGGTACTTTCCCTTTCCCTTAACTGCTTTCTAGCTACATGGGCTTATACATATTTCTTTAGCTGCGTTCCCATAAGGGATTTGCAGGAGTGGCCTAGGTGAAAGTGGGCCTCTATTCCCTCCACTGGAGGGGAGACCCACACAAATACCATTAAGGTACCATTCGGTGGATCAGATTCTCCCTAAATGAGGGGATCATTCCGACCTAAAAGCCCTGAACAACCTGGCATGCCACCACGTACAACTATGCTGTGTCATCCTCACTTAACATGGCTGGCTCGTAAACCTACCAAAATTGGCTTTTTTTTTTTTTTTTTTTTTACATAATTGCCTGGTTTGTGTTTTTGTAGTGGTATCCTAACAGTTAATAGGCATCTAAATATATCTGTGGTATTTAATTAGATCAACTGGACTTGATGTTTACTTCTTGAAGATGTGTGTCTACAGTGAGAATGGTGAAACTGTGGATCTGTCTTCCAGCAGATGTGGTTCATTAAATAGCTTTCAAAGTGGCCTAGATAAGTTTCTAAAACTAAAAAACATTCAGGGTTATTCAATAAAAGTTCTTATTGTTTAAAATGGTTTGTTGCCCCAACCAATTAAATGTTAGCTTTCAAATGTTAAATAACATCCATCTGATTGGTTGGGGCAAAATTAGCACCATTTTAAACGATAAGAACGTTTATTGAATCTCCCTGATTGAGAATTACTGGTATTAATACATATACTGCAGTTCTGGTTGATCCAGGGATACTTTCCGATTGCCATTTGGAGTCAGGAAGGAGTTCCCCCCCCTTTTTAGCTGGTTTTTTTTTTTGCCTTCCTCTGGATCAACTGTTAAGTAGGGTTAAAAAGGAGGGTGAAAAGGTTGGACTTGATGGACGCATGTCTTTATTCAACCTAAGTTACTATGTTACTATGTCTAGTCATCCTATTGTCTTTAGAATGACAATACTATTTTACAAAAGGACAAAGCAAACATTAACATTTTCTTTACTGTATACTACTTATAAAATTGTTTCAAATTGTGATATTACAACAAAAAGGGTTCCAGGGCATCATTAACTACATTTAGGGTTTCTTTTATCCTGTTAATATGCTTTCCCCAATAGTGGGTTACTATTACTTCGCAATATTTTTGATTCATTTTAATTAATATTTTAATTAGCTAAATAAAATTATATTGCTTATTTAGCCAGACCAATTATAAGGTGACATGTTAGTAATTTATGTTTAAAAATAGGACCATCAGTGCTTATGTGATTCAGTTCAGTTTTATCCATTCCCTAAATATTTTTTTTCTTTTTTTTTATGTAATTTGATTCCATGCAGATATTTACCAACCACATACATGATAGACATTTTTTTTTAGATTGTACCATGTATTAAGTGCTTTTGAATTCATAAAAAATCAATTTAGTTCTTAAGCAAACAGAATTCTGTATTCCTATCTTCACCCAAAGATTGAAGATCTTCGTGCTCAGCTTCATAAGGCAGAGGATGAACGAGGGCTTCTACAGCACCAGGTTTCCCAGCTGTCAATGCTAAGTCAACGTGAATACAGAGAGGAGGAAAGAAGAGTTCGTACAGGTACATTGTTTATTACTTGTGCTCGCTATTTAGTAAGTGTTAGCTAGTTTAGTTAGTTTATTTGATATTTATGACTGTTGCATTTCTTGTGTTCACAAAAGAATGATTTTGAAAGTAAATATTTTGTTTTATATGAACTAATAATCAGTTTTAGCAAAGCACAGATCCATGCTATTTCCTGTTCTAGCAGGAAAAAACAAAAACTGCTCCGCACCTTCCAGTCCTAATAAAAAAAACTGTATTTTATACAAACAAAATAAAAAAAGAATATCGGGCCGTATCTGCCTGACGCGTTTCGGACCTGCGCCCTTAATCATAGGCATAACCAGTAAAACATACTGCGTGCTCTTATAGAAAAAAGGAAACCCCCCCCCCCCAAAAAAAACCTTAAAGTAACAGTACACCTGAAAAAAACCCAACATTATATGTGTAAGAACATGCTACATTTCTACAAATCTAAAATCATAGATGTGTAAATATAGTTTAAATAAAAAGAAAAATGGCCTATCTGGTGGGGCTCTGGTATTAAGATGATAGATCCAATGTATTTCCCTGGTATTTAACAGTCTGCTCCAATCACCACCTCTAAGTGGGGTTGTGGTTTTTTCTATCACTGTAACTCTAAGGTGAGACACACCCTTAGCTTGACAAGTGGTAAGGATCAGAACATAGGATAGGATCAGAACATTCAATTGCTCTGATATGTTCACCAATATGACTCCGTAGAGTACCGGTACGTTTCGTTTGTCCAACATATTGGATGTGACAGACTTTACACTGCAATAAATAAATTATTTTTTTAGTACCACAATTGGCAAAAGACCTATTACTATAGATTCTGCCTGTTGATGTAGAAGAAAAAGTATGACTTGTCTCTATAACCTGACAAGTTCTGCAGGTTCTAACTCCACACCTGTATGTCCCAGGGGGAGTAAGCCACATTCTGTTAATGTACCCCTGTTCATTTGGGGCGCAAACCAAACTAGGAGATAGCATGCTAAGAGTGCCAAGCTCTTTAGGCCTACAGGCTCTTGAGGTATAAATCTGGCCTTGCTATTTAAAAATGGAAAGTACCTGGGGCAGGAAGGTTCGATTGTTTATTCCTACCTCACAATATTGTATCGTTGTGATTCCTGGACTAATCCTTTATTAAAGATCGTGCTGAAGCCAGGAGGAAGACTGGCAGAATCAGTTCTTTGGGCTGGTGCTCCTCACAGAAACAATATTGGGAGGTAGGAATTACCAGTCCTATATCCCTGTCTCAAGTATTTTTCATTTCAAGTACTTTATACATGCGGTAGTTACTCTTTTTAAGGGCTAGGCCCCACTAACGCGATTGTGCACGCAATTTTAAACAATATGTAAACCACGAGAACACAAAAATTCCTGAGATTTCCAATGCGCATTCGATTGCCCATCCGTTTCCGTTTTAGTGATGCATGCGATTATAATTTTTTTTGCGCAATCACATGCGTTTCCATGCGTTTCACAAATGCACACAATCACACCAGAATTGCACATGCAATCATTGCATATGCTGCGTGCACGATTCTCGTGTGTTTTAATGGGGCCTCAGGCTAAGGGATGGTGAATGACAGATGGAGGAAGGGAGTTCCAGAACAGAAGGGCAGCACTAATAAAGTCCTAAATGCGGGTGCGAGAAGAAGGCGACGGGTGGATGATAGGAGGATATCATTTGTAGAGTGGAGTTTGTGCCTGGGATGGTATTGGTGGATCAGCTCAGAGATGTATTGAGGGGCTGTATTGGATATTGCTTTGTAGGATAGGGTAATGAGCTTGAACTGGATCCTTTGCATGATGGGTAGCCAGTGGAGAGACTGACTGAGGAGAGGCGTTAGAAAAGTGAGATGAGAAATTAATGAGCCCAGGCAGCAGAGTTTAGGATAGATTGAAGTGATGCCAGGTGGTTGTTTGGTAAAGCACACAAGAGTATGTTGCAGTAGTCAAGCCTGCATATGATTGGTTCATGAACTAGGCTTTTAGTAGCATCAGGCGTGAGGAAGGGATGAAAACCAGAGATGTTTCTGAGTTGGAGCTGACAAGTGCGTTGACATGGGGTTTGAAGGAAAGATTAAAATCTAGCATTATTCCCAGGCAATGGGAATAATGAGGAGATATTGGTGTTTCATTAATATTAACAGTGAGACAAGGAAGGGGAACAGTTTAGTCTTGTCCATTTTCAGTTTAAGGCAGTTGGGGACCCGGGAAGTCAGTGTAGGTAGATCTGGGGCAGAGATGATAATTTGGGTATCATCTGCATACAGGTGATGCTGGATATCAACATATTCACAAATAGATGAATATTTATAGCACTTGTTTTAGGTAGAATTAATGGCCTACGGTAAATAAAAATAAATTATATTGGAGATATATTTATAATCATTACGTAAGAATATCACTATTGCTAGATGGTAAAAATTCTGTTTTTAAACAATTCCTCATTGTATTGTGGGCAATTTGATTGTTAAAGAGCATTAGAAAACTATGTGCTTCTGCAAATACCAGGTGCAGTATTTACAGTGGCTGTTGTAAAACTTTAGAGATGAAAACAGCTGTTTTTGACAAACCTGCATGCATCTTTGTTCTGTGCTAACTATAATTTGTAACAGTGTGTAAGTAAAACATAATTTTAGAGGCAATGGCTAAAGGCTACTTAGAAAGTATATATATAACAAAAACCATCTGTTATGTAGAACGGACAGAGCTTGAAAAGCAGGAACTAGAGCGTCAAATATTAGAGCTGCGGTCTCAATTGAACAGAAGCGCCATCTTGTCTGAGGTAGAGGATCTAAAACACATTTTGGAGCAGAAAGACAGAGAAAGGACTCAGCTTGCTGAGCATGTTGAGGTAAACAATGTTATACTGTTCCTGAAAAAAGACTAGAATGAAAACAAAAATGAACCCGTCTTGCTTTCATTTTGAGCCTTCTAGTTTAATCTAAAATGTCAATATTTTTATTTGTTCGAAGTTTCACTCACAATTAGTTATGCTGTAATATTTCTAGCAAGTGTTGATGTATCGGTGCTACTAGATACAGCATAAAAATCTAGTTAAAGGGAATGTCCAACCCCCCCCCCCCCCCAAAAAAGCCCCTTTTTTTAATACCAGTGAAATAACCCCCACCCCCCCCCCCCCCGAAAACCCAAACCTAGCGAGGTTTCTAAAATCCAAAGATGCGTCTAACAGTACTTACCCCAGCCTTCCCCCGGCGCTTCTCAACCAATTACAGGAGACGCTGCTGGTCCTGCCCATTTTACCGTGCACGGAAGCAAGCAGAAGTGTGCTGTGGGAAAGAAGGCTAGGTAAGTAATGTTAGGAGCATATTTGGATTTTATAAACCTTGCGAGCTTGAGGTTTTTGGGGGTTGCCAACCAAATATAAAACATTGGGGGGGTGGACATACCCTTTAAATGACTGGTTTTAAAGAATTTACCATATTAAATAGACAGTAGTGTAATGAGGTACCCAAAAACTCGAACTGAAATTGCTTGAAGGATTTATTTTATACTCAACATGTTTTGGACAGTTACATGGTCCTTTTTCAAGTGAAAACACGTCTATTTCATTACCTATGTTCTGGGGCAGAACATCTGAGGATTACACCAAAGGCAGCTACCAACAGTAGAATCAGACTTACCTTTCTATTGATATTTCCCATATTATGCCATGTTAAATTATAATATGCTTTTAATTTTTTCCTGCTTTCTGAAATACGGAAAGTTAAAGGGTAACTGTGGTCTCCAATTGTTTGGGTTATATAAAAAGCCTTTCCATCATACCTATAAAATGAATCCTAAATCAGATCACTAGATAAAATTTGTGAGAAGTTATTGCTAAAAAGGTTCAGAAATATTACTTCCTGTTTTCAACCATGTGACCAGCTGTTTTTACTTCCTGTTTTCCCTAGCATTAAGTCTTAACTGAGCATGCTTGTCCTCTGGGGCGGAGGGGTGTGGCAAAGGTCAGGTGGTGTCACTCAACCTACTGGAGGCAGGAAATTTGAACATTCGCCACAATATAATTTCTCACAGGCTGCAGCCAGATATGTGATTCAGGCCCATTTTAAAGGAAAGATTGTAGACTTTCATTTAACCCTAACTTGTTTGGAGACCACAATTGCCATTTAAAAAGTATTCTAGTAGAAGAACTTACTGATTATATACCGTCTCTCACTACTTTACCTTATGTTACTTAATGTAGCTTTATGTAGCTTGCCTTGGTTTGTTCCTCTGCCCCTTCTAACAAATACTTATTTGACTTAGTGCTCTAAACATTTATCATATGTCACACAATATTTTCGGGATAAGCTAATCCCTCGTTTCAGTGCAGATAGAATATATACAGTATATTCTTAGTGACTCACAACAGTTGTCAAACTGAATATCTAAAATTGTTTCCAATGTAAATTTCACTTAATTGATTTGGTTACTGGAGACATCTCAACATTCTGGGTAGGGGCCATAGATGTTTTTATGATATTTTTATGATTTTGAAAGGCTGTTTTTTAGGAAATGTAAAGAGCGGTGAGGCCACCCACTATATTTTAAAATCATTTTCTTCACTTAGGCTCTTACTACAGACATGGAAAAACGGGAGAAGCAGCAGCTGAAGATGTTGGAACAGCTTAAGGACATTCAAAGCCGATATGAAATCTGTGAAAGGGAAAGATGCCAGGCTGAGAGACGTTCTTCTGAGCTAAACCAGCAGCTGGAAGAGATGAGCCAAGAAGCAGAGAAATACTTGGGTGAACTAAAACAGGTAGAGGCTTTAAGAGCTGACACTGAGAATAAAAAAGAACAACTCAAGAACAAAGCTCAAGACACAATCAAACACTGGAGGTTAAAATGCAAAAAGCTTGAAAGAGAGTTGGAGAAAAAGGAAGAGCTGATCAGCGAAAAAGATAACAAAAGTACCATGGTAAATCTATTTTTATGGGTATTTACTGTTTAACTTTTCAATAGGAACTATTTATATGTTTAATTAAATTTGTTTGTGGCTAAAGCTAGGTACACACACACTTTATTGTCAATTTGTGTAGCGGTTTACCCCAACAAGCGTGTGGCCGCCGAACATTCCCATCGTTCAGGAAAGACAGAACAATTCCCCCGGCCGCGGTAATCTCTCTATAGGGGGAGTTGGCTGTGGCCGATGGAAACTCACAGTCCCGAACTTTCTCCCTATGCTGTGCATAGGGAGAACGCTCGGGACTGTGTGTATCCTGATCTTTGACAAATGTCATCTTTCAAAAATCTTTCCTGTTTGTATCCAGCTTTAATTCAGGCAGCTTTAACAAACTAGATCTGTGAAAAGCATTACATGCAGGTAAATAATAATAACAAGAGACAAGAAGTGTGCCTCACTGGGAGTAGACCCCAGCTCCTGTGACACTGTGGGCAAAATATTGTCCTGGCTGCTTTTAACTTATGAGTGTATTTTTGATCCAGTGTGTGTGGATCTTATGTTTATATTGCTTTGAGAGTATTCACCATGACTTGACTCTGGGGGTTTTCGCAACCTGGACCACCCAAATGGAAGGGTGAGTTTCTCATATTTACATACAGATACATAGTGGCATGGACACTCAGACCACCTATTTAACATAGTGAGTGTTTCTTTAGAATTATTGAGCACAGTTTTGTAGTTTTATTTCTTTGGTGTTCTGAATGGGTACATTTTATGCCAGAAAGTATTATATTTTCTTTATCAGACACCACCTGACACTGCTTGAGAGATGCACATGTCTTATAAACACCATAACTTCTGAGTTCTTGGATATTAGATGTAGCATTAATTTTTTCACTCAAAAGCTTATTTTGCTTTTATAAATATTCTGCAGGGTTTATTAGATTTCCAACTACAGATCTTAAGCTGGGTACCCATTGTACAGAATTTTTAAAAGATGACCAAGATCTGCAACATCCTGTCTGTCATTTTTCCAAGATCTGGATAGACATAGTCCTAAGCACTCTACACAGTCCTGAGCATTATCCCTATGCTGTGCGTAGGTATTCTGCGGCCTACTCCCCTATAGGGAGACTGCCAAGGGAATTTTAATACAATATGCACACTGAATGAGGGAGCGATAGGGAAACAGTATCCCAAAAAAGAAACAAGAATATTTATTACATTAGACACATATACATCAAGCTAAGGATATATACATAAACACAGCTGGCCAGATTCACAGTAAATAAAAAATATCCCGATAAATAACCCTGAGTAAAACCACTACTAGATATATATTATGAGGGGGGATAAATACCAGCAATGCAAAGAAAATAATAAAAGATGTACATATAAAGAATGTAAAATACGAGTCAAGTCCACTATCAAAGGATAAAATCCAGTCCCAATATCTTAAAAGATATGGATCCGTGCAAACCGTTCCCGATCCTCGTATAGAAGCCCAAATACATGGAAGAGTCTAAAAATGTATCAAAATGTTACAGAATTTGTGCGCACGCAGAAAAAACTCCAGTAACCCGGCAACAATAGAATACAGTTGGATACAGTTAAGGAAGCATGATACTACACCGTTCCAGATGCCCTTATAAATCCTCCGACATATAGCCTCCGATTTCCCGTGCAGTAAGGGAAGTTTAAAGCCGTAGCTCCCAGTTTCTCGGGATACTTGTGGAGGTGCAAAGACAATTGCTGGATAATTGCAACTTCCAATGTTGATGTCGTAGGAACAGCTGAAATGTCCTCGATCTCCCTGGCAGTCTAACAAGGAGGAGAAATGCATCTGGGGTGCCCACAAACAGAAGGACTATCTCTACTGGAAAAGATACATAGATGACATCTTTATGATATGGATGGGCACCCCAGATGCATTACAGAATTATCTCTTGTTTATCGGTAAATCACATGAACACCTTCAATTTCAAAGTGTTCATAGTACCGAAAGTGTGGTCTTTTTGGATCTCCTAATACAGGTTAAGGATGGGGCATTTACGACCAGTACTTCCTTTAAAGAGGTCGACAGAAACACATATAGTGATTTCGATAGTGCTCACAAACCATCTTGGTTAGAAAGTATCCCAGTAGGGCAGATGTTAAGAGTGAAACTTAATTGCTCAAATGAAAATACATTTTTGGAACAAATCGAATTAATAAGAGATAGATTCAAGGAAAAGGGATATCCTGAGACCTGTATAGATAATGCGATAGATAGAGCCAGGAAAACTGATAGAAGTTCTCTATTAATCCCGAAAACAAAGATAAATAAATATAAAAATAAGAATAAACCAGCTATTATTTTGGATTTTAGTAAAGATAGTCAAAGAATTTTTAATATTTTTAATAAACACTGGTCAGTGTTGCAGCAGTATAAGGAACTCATGAAAATTGTGGGAAAGAAACTGAATATAATCTTTAAGAAACCTATGATTCTGAAGAATATCCTCTCCCCAAGCTTACTACCTAGAAAAGGGGATAAAGAAGGTATTAGAATTTTAAGTATGTCAATATTAAAGGGGATGTTTAAATGCGGGAAATGTATAAACTGCAAATATGTTGGTATGGGTAGGGATTGTATGATGATAGGGAATAGGAAACACACTAAGACCACTTTTTATAACTGCCAATCACAGGGTGTTATATATGGAATTAAAGGACAACTCCACCCTCAGAAGAATATCTTTTAGAAAGAATGGCCTCTTTAAAATATGTTGATATATCATAGTTTGTCCTATGAATTCATTACTGTTTGCCTGCTATGCTTCTGGGTGCCTCATGGAAACTGAGCAATTAAGAAACCTGTATGGAGCATTTACTGAGCCTGGGCATGCTCAGAAGAGGCAGACAGGGGATTAACATTCAGTCATTGGCTGTGATGTCAACTGTCAAATCCATAACTGACAGTTGATAACTGGAAAAACCAGGAAGCAGAAGCAGGGGGGAAAGGTTAGACTTATATATTCAGGTTAGACTTATATATTTGAGATTTTAAACTATTACCATTTAAGGTTTTGGGGGGTGATTTACCTGTATGTAAGTTTTCATTTTGGGGCTGGACTTGCCCTTTAAGTGCCCTTGTAATAGATGGTACATAGGGAAAACTGTTAGAAAACTCACGGTTAGAATTGGTGAGCACAGACGGGCAGTGAAGGTATACAACAATGAGTATAATAATACTGAGGATACATTTTTTAAAAATTCCTTTCACTTTTTTAGGGGGAAATACCCTTATATTTATAAGCACTATAAAGAGGAACATTACTCCTCATTTGAAGGGAGTATGTTCGTGGCACTAGGGGGTCTTAATGAAAATTTTTATGCGAGGGGAGGGGCCTTAATGATCAAATGGAATTAGCCCCATTCTTATGAATGGTAGGAAGGGATTGAATATGTCTATATAGATTAATGTCAAAGGGGGGGAAATGCCAGCACTAATGCATTCAGTCAAATTCTATTAATGGAAATTGGAAATATATTGATGTATTGATTTGAAAAAAATTTTGAGATCAATAAAGTTTTTTAAAGGAACCTATAAAAAAGAGGGAGGAGTAACATGACGTCACTACCCGAGGAAGCCCCTATTGGAGTGAAACGCGTAGTGGTGATGCTCCTACACCTGGTACGTTACAGTTGCTTGGAACACACACCGACGATACCAAGACCCTGTGTATCCTTGTTAGCTCTCCCGAGATCTTAAGAGCCGACGGCAACTGCCAGTTATTTTGTTAGACTGCCAGGGAGGTCGAGGACATTGTAGCTGTTCCTACGACATCAACATTGGAAGTTGCAATTATCCAGCAATTGTCTTTGCACCTCCACAAGTATCCCGAGGAACTGGGAGCTACAGCTTTAAACTTTCCTTACTGCACGGGAAATCAGGGGCTATATGTTGGAGGATTTATAAGGGCTTCTGGAACGGTGTAGTATCATGCTTCCTTAACTGTATCCAACTGTATTCTATTGTTGCCTGGTTACTGGAGTTTTTTCTGTGTGCGCACACATTCTGTAACATTTTGATACATTTTTAGACTCTTCCCTGTATTTGGGCTTCTGTACGAGAATCGGGAACTGTTTGCACGGATCCATATCTTTTAAGATATTGGGACTGGATTTTATCCTTTTATAGTGGACTTGACTCGTATTTTACATTCTTTATATGTACATCTTTTATTATTTGCTTTGCATTGCTGGTATTTATCCCCCCTCATAATATATATCTAGTAGTGGTTTTACTCAGGGTTATTTATCGGGATATTTGGGGATATATTTTATTTACTGTGAAGCTGGCCAGCTGTGTTTATATATATATTCTTTGCTTGATGTATATGTGTCTAATGTAATAAATATTCTTGTTTCTTTTTTGGGATACTGTTTCCCTATCACTCCCTCATTCAGTGTGCGTATTATATTTTTGTATCCCTCAGGGGGTTGTTCTTTTTGGGCACACCCGCTCTGGGAATGTTTGCCTGAGTGGGGAAATCAGGTGCAGCTGTTTTAGGTATCTTACTATACTCCCCTTTTACCAATGGAATTTTAAGTCTTTCCCGGACGACCGCTTGGCCAACAGGATTGTTCAGCGGCCACGCTCTCGTTCGGGAATGCCGCTACACACACTAGCGATAAAGCCCAGGTACCATTGGATCAGGTATTGGGGCTTTATCGGTACTGTTTGTACCTAGCTTTAGCTCCTTGTAAAAGCTTGGGTCATAATTATCTGGTCCTGCAGATTTTGTTTTTGATTTTTTTTTTACTAATTTGTTTTTAATCCCCTCCAAAAGGAGCATTCATTTTTTTTTTTACACATTTACAAGCATATTACATATAGATATCACAGTACAGTTTAGTGATATGACACCTTTAATATTTCTGTAAAGTCCAGTATGTTAAAGGGCATCTATACTGAAAAATAGGTTATTTTAAATTTACCATAACTGGAAACTATAATTCTACCACTATTGTATCGTTTTTTTGTAGACCTGTCCCCTATTTCTTTAGATATCCAATCTAAAACTCTTATATTTCAGCTGGTAATCAAGTTCCTTGCTCTCTAAAACTATTCTTCTGTGAGTAGTTTTACTGTAGCTGGAATGGTGGCAGAGTTTTGACAGTTGGAATGCTGTATGCTGTGTGCAGGTTTGACAGTTGGTTTGTGGGGAAAAAGTCAGGTTGGATGGAAGTGGGAGCGGTTAAAAGAGGGAGGGGGGACACTGCTCCTAAACAAAATGTGTGCTGGATTGAAGGCATGCAACAACACAGGTAAATCGGAGTAAGTGCTGCTTACATGTATTCAATTATAAATTAAGATGAGGCAAAGTATTTTTTTCAGTATAGTGTCCCTTTAAGATACACGTTTCAGTTGAGTTTCTTGAGAAGTGGTCCACACAGTACCAAAGGCTGGAAAGTTACTGTCCTTTGGGAGGTTGCCTTAGGTCAAAGAGTATATTGAGTGCCATTCTACGTTTTTCAATAATTATATATTCGCTTCTGGTGGATTAAAGGGAATGTCTTCCCAAAATAAATATGTATGTAGCGTTATCACCCCCCAAACTTAGACCTCGCAGGGGTTAAAGTTCTATGATGTAATGTCTCTGCCAATCACTGATGCTGCTGCCGGTCCATCCCCTTCTGCTTCTGGAGCAGCAGCATAAGACAGCCAAGGGCACCAAGGGCTGCTGGTAAGTATATTTAGAAATCTCCTATTGAATTTTTACCCATGTGAGGTCTATGTTTCGGCATTTGATAACGCTATATCATTCCCTTTAACAATAAGATAAATAGAACTAATATTTAAGTTCAACATAGGTGTGTTTTTACTGTAACTACCCAAAATATCTCGCATGGGTTGTACACAAATGAGGTGTTTGTTTTTTAACAGGTGAAATAGGAACAGCATTTAGTATTTATTCATATCACCCAGGTGTTCAGTCATCACAGGTTAGAGAAGAGGACTTCCACCTACCCCAGACCTTATCATATTTGAAATTCTAGAAGAGCCCCTGCCCATATAATCATGTAAGAAGTTTAAAACTTGAAAGAGGCCTTGAAAACAAGAGCATGACAAGATCATATGGTAGAAGGTACCCAGGATTGGCTGACACTTTGGGCACAGAGGGCTACGATTTGCTTTAAACTTTGAAGTACTTACTGGGGTCAGATAAGTTCGGTGCAGTACATGCAATTGCTTTAATTATTCTGACGCCTAAGGGGAGGCCGTCTTATGGGCAGTTAGGGTGAGGCCACACTACAAAGCCCCGGAACGCGTACTCAATCGCTTGTGTTAATGCAATTGCGTGTGTTTCATGTGCAATGTTACTGCAATTTCTCAATATTGCGCAAAGAAATGGTGATTGCATGTGCTCCTAAAGGTGGATCGCAGTGCAGTGGGGTAAAGTGGCATGGAATTGTGCAATATAGGCATGCCAAATTTTCAAAATGTTGGAAAAACAGTGAAATTAAAACCCGCTTTTAGGGTATCAAATGTTTTTTAGCATACCGCTTACAATAATATGTGAAACTTTTAAAAGCATACCATATTTTCGGTTGCAATATACTGTATTGGAGAATTATTTCAGATTGATGTTATACCATCTGTAGAGTTATTGCAGGCTATTCTGTTTTTTTTTAAAGGACTGTGCCCCAGACATTATAAGCCTGGTATAAAAGCAGGTGTATTGGGCCCCTAGTAGAATTCCCTGTAAGCCCTCGGATAATAAGGCAGATAGGATCAGGGTAGCTCCTTTGAGGGGCAATAAAGCACAAAATCTTTCTGATCCAGTATGATACCAATTATACAAATGCAATACCTGAGCGGCTAAATAATATAAATTGAAATCTGTTCTTTGCAGCACATGCAATGTTAGTTTATGTCTATGTAATTGCATCAATTACTTTAAAGTATTTAAGGGGATAAAATTTGAGTGCAGAAGTATATGTTTTGCTCTTCCAATTATTCCAAGTGGTAGTCTAGATCATATATGTACCCTTGACTTTAAAAATTAGATAAAAGATTCCAGATTAAGTTGCAAGGTATAAAGAACTATGGTGAGGGGAAGCTGTTGGAGGTCCAACCATTCATCAGGTCCTGCGCAGTAGGTTTTGTATACAGTAGACGCACCCATCTCATATAATTAAAATTACTTTCCTTTATCCTTTTCTATATTTTTAGTGCTCTCAGGAACTTGATCCCTTTTTGCTCTCAGTGCTCCCTGCCACTAAATCTCCTCATTTCTCCTCTCTATGTATCCACCCCCTCACAAAACTGAGGCACATCTGAGTGTGGAGCACATGCAGTGGAGATGATCTGCACCCCCCTAAAGCCAATAGCATTCACCCAGTGAATTTGTGTTATTTTGAAAGTGAAAGTAAAAATGCTTTGCTATTGGATGGTAAGCAGCACTGGGAGCTGTAATACCTGCTTGAATCAAGTAAGAGTTTCTTTCAGCTGTAGGATATTTCAGCTGTAGGGGTTTGAAGGTATATTTCAGCTGTAGGGGTTTGAAGGTAATTGTGTGTGGGTGACTATGTAATTGATTTCTTTAGGTACAGTGCTACATTGGGACTTCAGTAACACAGACAGCAGCTAACTGCAGGATTGGGTGTTATCTGCATAGAAAGATCACAGGGAAACAGATAATGCTTATTCCTTTTCCTGATCTTAATGGTGAATCAATTAGCAATACAGTGGCAGAGAACTAAACTTTATTTTTATAGAATTGATAGTTTCAACATAAAGTGTGCCAGGGGGAGGGGCTGGGTGATTGACTGTTCTTTAATGACTAGTTGTGCTCCTCCCTCTTTAAAAAGTAAAATTCCCAGAGCTAAAAAAACAAGGGATAGGAAGGTCAGAGATGGGGGAAAAAAGCAGATTTAAGATTGGTGGTAATTAATCCTTATTGCTTTGTAATAAGTTAAAAAAATGATTTGGCGCAGTTTATATGTCCTTTAACTTTACGTAAATTTGGCTTTGGTTTTAATCAAAACAATGTCCACTCTACTGAATCGAAAGCTTTGGCTTTATTTAAGCAAACTATACAGAGATCACCTGCATTGTCATGAATCGTGCTCTAATTCATGAACAATCAGCATTTGTTGAGGCAAGTTTTCCCAGGGATAAACCCATTCTGATCTGGATGTATCAGTGTAGCTATAACTCTATTAAACCTCATGGTCAGCAATTTGGCTAGTATTTTTAGGTCAACCTGTAAAAGAAAGATGGGTCTTTAGATATAGGGGCAATGCAGGGTCTTTTCCTGGTTTAGGAATAAGGGCTACAGACATAGTGTTTTATGTGATCTAAGTTGTTGGGACATTTCTTCATAGAGTAGTAATAAAAGAGGGGCTAATGAATCGACATAATAATTATAGAATTCCACAGGTAATCTGTCAGTCCTTGTATGTTCCAAAACAAAAAGTTTATTTTAGACACTGACATAGGGCAAGCTTGGGCCGAATATTCTAGAAGACACAAGCTTTCCTATTTGAGTACACTTAACAGACATCCCACCCTGCCACTTCATGCTTCCGAGCATGTGGCAACGCAACGTGACGTCATTGACGCCACGTCATTGGGTGGGGCATGCACACTAGGAGGGGGGGTTATGGATGTTGTGTGGGCGGTCTGGGGGCATGGCAGACATGGCGGTCTGGGTGTTGCTATGGGGCCCAGAGCTGAGGAGGCCCGGCTACCCCAGTGTAACTACTTCAGTTATTGTCACACAAGTTAACCTGCAGCTACAGGCAGCATGCTAATGCTGGAAAGTCAAGCTGGCTCAGGTCAAGTGACAGCAGGAGTGCCTGGAGTGGGGTGCACAGCGCAGCAGAGCCAGCATGCTGCATCAGACTCTCCGCTTTGGTTCCTTTGCACTAGTCTCTACAGCAAGTCACTCAGTCTCTGACTCTGTGTGTGTGATACATTTACTGGAGGAGGTAATATTAGTCTGCCTGTGACTCTCTGTGTGCTGATTCTGACCATGGTTGGGTAACTTGAATTGGATTAGGTTGGGTGGAGAGGAAGTGGTAGAACCTTGAAAGACAGTCAGGATGTAATTCTAAGTAACAAAACCTACTGGAAAGTGTGGTTGGGTGGGAGCTATTGGAAACTAATTTATTGGTCATGATGGGGAGGGGCTGCTTGTTTTTGTTTGAGAGAAATAAATAATATAAATAACTGCCTTAAAAATAGTGGAATTTTTTTTATTGTTCATGGGGGCGGGGGGGGGGTTTGTTTGAGCGAAATGAATGATATAAATAAATAACTGCATTCAAAATGGTGGATGCTAATTTACTGTTGGGGGGGCTATGCCCCTGCATGCTCCCTTGCCTATTCTGTCCTGTAAAAGGATTGGCTACAGGCTACTAGTGGGTGTGCATAATATACAAAGTAACATTAGTCCCCTCTTTCTTTTTGCAGCGATACTACAACACATGAAAATGAATTGTATATATATTTAAATGTGCCCTTCAAGTTCACTACTGAACGTACTTCAGGGGTATAATGATCCAGGTGTTACAAACCCCAGACCCGTTGCAGACTTTCAATTAAAACCACACCGTGATACAATACGCAGACATTTCTTTCATCTATTTATGTTCGGCAAACACGCTTCAATGTGTCATGACGTACTTAAACATCCACGTGGGTGGCCCAGATGCGTCTGCCCCGGGCCCTTTGCAAAGTCCGACCTCCTGGCTTCTTCACAAAGGAGAATTCCCATACAGTAGTCCCATACGGTAATAGCCATACTAGATTTGGCAATTACTGTATGGGAATTCAGCTGTCCATTTAAAGGGCAACCAAAGCCTCAAAACAATAAAGAATCAGAATGCATTAGTGGGCATATTTTCTACCCTCGGTTAATACTCGAGTCAATCACTTTTATTCCTTTTTTCGGGTAAAAATAGGTCTCTCAGTTTATACTCGGGTCGGTTTATACTCGAGTATATACGTTAATTATCATTATATGTTCTTATATTGTATCTGGATAGTGTTTTTCTCATCTACCATGGTAAAGTAATGCATTACCGCATTCATTTGTGCCATGTTATTTTAACACATAAGGCCTATAAAAGGCCAAGGGTATTATTGTCTTGTCTCTTTTCTTCTGATAGTGACAGCGGCTAATGTATGTTTGAGTCACTTGCAAGTACATTGTATGCGCAATAGAGGTGGGGTTTTTTCTTGCATCAGATTGCTTTTCTCCTAAGTCTTTTTTTGCCATAACACTTGTAAAAAAAAAATATGGTGATTGCAAAAACAATGCTAAAACTTGGCTCTACATGTCAACATGTGTAAGCATTATCCCCAAACTTAAGTAAAACAGTTACTTAAACTAAAAAAAAGAGATTAAAAATACAGATCAGATTATAACGCTTTTTAACCCATATAGCGTAGTAATTATGCTAGCAGCTTAGCGTGGAAATAGGCAATGTTGTAGGTACATCTATAGGAGAGGGGCTCTGTAGTTAAGTGTGGCATACCAGTTTGAGTTCTCAACAATACAATAAAAGTTAGCCACTAACATTCTGGTTACCATCAGTGGAAATTTTGATTCCTATATTCTTAGTAAATCTGTAAATTTTGCACATTGTTTTTGAATTTCATTTGAAAAATTAAGATATATTGCAATCAAAGTGTTCTAAAGGGAATATTTCCAGACAATTTTTTTAGTCAGAGGATGGTGTCCCTCTGTCATAATTTAGCAATGAAAGTTCTAGGTAGGGCAGCCTGTGGTGGTTTTGGTGAGATATGGTGGGCCTGTTCCACAACAAATGTGGCAGAAAATGTCTTGCTCGTAAGTTAAGTGAAAGATAGCCGAGTCAGGACTCTTCGCTTTTTCATGGATACCAAAAAACGGAGGTTGTTTTTTTAACAGCATATTGTATTGGAGGCATGGTGTCTTCCAGTCTGCTTATAGGGTTATTTGGTCTTCGTAACTCTATACTTTATATATTTTCGCGTTAAGAATAGTCTGACAGAGGGGGATACCTTTTCAGTTGTCGATGCTGAAGGGCTCGACTATTGGGTTCTCTTCCTCTTGTATCAATTTTGAGGAGGAAGTAGGGCCTGGTCTGGTGTTATACCTTTGAGGTCCAACCTTGTTTGGGTGTGTCCATTAATTCTTAATGCCTCGGGGACCCAGCTCTGGTATTTTCTTCTTTTTATTTTATAAAATGGTTTTGTGCCTATGTCTATATTTGTACCATCATTTTCTATTATTTTTGTATTATATGCACTGTCCACCTTTTGGAATATTAAAGGGGAACTGTGGTCTCCAAACAAGTTTATTTTAAATGAAAGGCCAGGTTCATACCTTTAAAACGAGCCATTAACTCTCTACGTGTTGTACAGCCCAAAATATGAAGAAATCACTGAAGAAATTACTGATCAGAAAGTTAGGGGGTGGGAGGTTCTGAATCTGCGGTCAGAAATACTATTTCCTCCTCTAATCTGCGGTTGGCACATGCTCAGTGCATGACTGAAGGGTAGGAGGGGTGTGGAGAACAGCACAGCCCACAGCACTACTTTTTTTAATGCCTCCCACTTGCTGGCCCTTCCCAATCATGGGCCCTGTGGCCCCTCCCACTCACAGACTCTGACTCCGCACACTCGCGGGTCCTATGGCCCCTCCCATCCACGAGTGGGAGGGGCCTGTGAGTGGGAGGGGCCCCACAACATGAGTGGGAGGGGCCATGGGAGGCTGCAAGGGGAGGGGCCATGGGGGCCCACGAGGAGGAGGAAACACGGAAGAGGGACTGTCACATGGTTTCAATGCAGGAAGCAGGAAGTGCAGGGGATCTGGTGGTGCTGCAACCATATCACACATATAAATGTAAATATCTTCAAAACTATGTAAAATAAATAATGAAAGTAAATTGCAAATATCCTCAGGAAAGCAATTCCTGTCAATTTACCTAAAGTCATTTTTGGACCACAGTTACCCTTTAAATCTATGTTTTGTCTTTGATGCTCTAAAGAACTTTATCTTTAAAAAAAACAGTTTAAAATGACACTTCCATATATTAATTAAAATTCAACCACTCACTTATGTCTATCCACCCACTAGGGGTAATGCAGGCTTCGCTCTGTGCTGTTCTGATGCTTGCTTGGTCTGTATAGTTCCCAAAAACCTCTGCACACAGGAATAAGGTTGCCAACAAAATTTATAGCAATTAAAAACAATAAAAAGCACTAAAAAACCTCGCAGAAAACGTCCATTAGCAGTTTTTTTGAAGTTGCACCTCTCTGCTATGGTGTGGCCCCTTTAAGTCGTGGCTTGACCTCACAAGCCAATAAGACAATACAGGCATGCTAGACAATCCTTGTCTGGATTTTGAAACCAAGCTTTCCATCTGTAATGAAACGACGACGCCTATTAAGGAACATATTGGCTTATATAGGATGATAGTCTAAATAAATGTGCTTAATGTAACATCCTTTATCCTTTAACACCAACATATCGATCACTGCTTTTGGTGCACCCTGTAAGTTGAACAGAATGTAAAACAGAAAGAAAAAAAAAGAAACCAAAACCATGTCAAAAAATTAAGTGGAGTAAAAAAACAACCAAAAAATGGGGTAATAAAAGTTTAGTATATAACAGAAAAGTGTAGAGGTCTGGGGAATGTGTAAGGGGAGAGAGGAAAAAGAAAAACACTTGTACACAAAAAATAGTTAAAAATAATAAGTGAGAAATCCCATGTCTTGGTTAAAGCCATTGTTTTTTTGAGTCAAACAGTAGGATCATCTTTGTTTCAAATGTTTTTCTTTCTTGTGTGTTTTTGAAATGTTACTTTAAGTTTTTGACCTGGAGGTTTTCCATGATGTGTCCAGACTGGGAATAATTATGTACCGTGGGTATACCAGGCAGCTATATAGCTTAAGGTGAGGTGGGCCAAAAGGAACAAAAAGCCCTCCGCAGGTAAACAGTTTGTTTTCTCACAATGATTGGTGAAGATTTCCCACAGGAGTACCATCATCTGCTGTAGCTTTTGGCCAGTTTAGCCTATATATATGTATTATATTGGCAAAACAAAAACTGTTAACCACCGCGCATCCATTAGAAGTGCGTTACAGGCCAGTGATGTCAGATCAATTGCCAATAAATTTGGCGAACTAGCAGTTGCTAGGCATCTTAAAAAGATGTCCCACCCACTGTCAAGCCTTCGTTGCATGATTATCAATGGCTTAACAGAGGAACAATTGGGACCATTTGTGGATAAGGACAAAATGTTATTACAAAAGGGAGCCAGATGGATACATAGGTTACAGACTCAATCCCCTGGTGGATTAAATGAACAGTTTTCGCTATTTTGATAGAGAAGTCCAGTGAGTGCTATCTTTTTTTTTTCTATATACCTATATATATTGCATTGCATTTGTTGCATTGTATTAAATTTACAACATTGCTGGATGTACAGCTACAGTATGGATGGTAAAAAACCCTTTCTTGTGTGTGACTGATATGCAGCTGCTAATATTGGTACAAAACATGCATCAAGGGCCTCTGCATGGTGTAATGCCTGGCGTTTTATCATCATAGTCTGTATGTAGTTTTCTCCTTTACCAGTTTTTGCTGAAGATCTGGTGGTTGTCTAAATGCAAAATGTTTTTAAAGAGGAACTGTGGTCCAAAAATGACTTTAGGTAAATTGATACCTGAGACTTTTTGCATTATATTTCCATTGTTTATTTTGCATAGTTTTGAAGATATTTACATTTTTGTGTTTGATATGGCAGCAGCATCACCAAGTCCCCTGCACTTCCTGCTCTG
The DNA here is from genome assembly GCA_019447015.1 of Hymenochirus boettgeri. Taxonomy (NCBI): domain Eukaryota; kingdom Metazoa; phylum Chordata; class Amphibia; order Anura; family Pipidae; genus Hymenochirus; species Hymenochirus boettgeri. The sequence continues at coordinate 231,153,059 of CM033476.1, read as the reverse complement.
AAACCTGTCAATCTGCCCTGTGTCTCCTCCCCTTTGCAGCCCCCCTGGTCCCTCCCACTCATGGACCCCATGGTCCCTCCAGTTGCAGGCCACCCTTGGCCCATTCCCTTACAACCCCATGTGGCCCCGCCCACCCGCGGGTGCCTAAGCCCCGCCTACTCCCGGGTGCTGTGGGCCACTCTGACACACCCCACCCGAAAACTGTGGAAACAGCCTTTTCAGGCAGCCTTTTTCACATAGTGAGAGAGAAGGGCTGTAGATTCCCTTACCTTCTCTGCAGCTGCAGGTCCTTCACATAGCAGAGAGGAGGAGGGACTTCCTGTCTCCCTCACACACTGAGGGAGTCTGAGGCTGTACTGGAGAAGCCTCAGGAATGTCACATGTCAGCCTCTCACCCATTAACTTTCTGGTCATTCATTTCTTTATATCTTGGGCTGTGGAGCACGTAGAGAGGTGGTTAATGGCTCATTTTAAAGGTAGGAAACAGGCCTTTCATTTGAAACTTGTTTGGAGACCACAGTTCCCCTTTAAGGGTTGCATCCTTGGTAAATAACAGTTGTGGTTTTTGCATAATTTTTTGTATTCCTTCCAGTAAGAGGTTATATTTTGTTGTTAAGAGGATCATAGTGATTCTTTTTCTCTCTTTGGATTGTAAAAGGTTTTTTTACAAGGAATTTTCAATGCTTTGTTCGTGGTAATTGTTCTTTTTGGATATTGCTTTCTCTCTCCTGACTAGGTTGGAACACATTGGTGGCATTTTGTTACCCTTAGCAAACTGTTTACCTGTGGGAGATCTTTTTTCCCAGCCTGGACACAGCCTGGAAAATGTCCAGGTCCTGATCTTGAATGGACTTTTTAAAAACACACAAGAAAGGAAAAACATTTGAAACAAAGAGGATATTTGTGATTCCTCATTCATAATTATTAACTCATTTATTGACTATATGTTTTATGTGTGTATTTTCCTTTCTCATCTCTCCCCCTCTACTCTTTTCTGTTATCTATCTACTTAACTTATATTATCCCTACAGTTTTTTTTTTCTTCTCCCCTCTTAATTTATTTGACTGGTTTTCTTGATAGAATTTCTGTTTTACTTTCTGTTAAACCTTTGTTACAACTATTTGTACTGGAGAGAAAATATATATTTTTTTTTATTTAGCAGGTAATTCCTTTTTCTCTTTTTGTTTATGCACATGAGCATATAAAATGACTGAAAGGATGAGTTTCTGTATTTGAGATGGAGCATTTTCTATATTTTTTTAGTAATACTAATTGCAATGAAACTTGATTTGCTATAACTTTCTCAAAGACAATATTGTAACTTACTAAGGCCATGTTGATGTAGAATTTACTGTCACATATAATTTATATTTTTTAAAGGTGACAAAGGAGAGGGATGAAGTTCGGTCTCAGCTTCATGCTACTTTGCAGCAAGCAGAGAGCCTCCGCAAGGAGCTGTCTGAGGTGCTGTCCAGACGAGCCCAGCAAGAAGAAGCATTGCACTTGCAGGAGATGCATCTAACTAAGGCACGAGAGCAACATTTAGAATTAGAAAGAGAGTTAAGGGAATCACAAGACACAACTGGACGTTTTCAGGGTAAAAACTTTTATATAATCCTCTAATAGTAAATAATTGTGTTTTAGTCCAGCCCTTGATAAATGAAAAGAACATTCAAGAAGAAGATTCAAACAAAGAAGTATGCACAAGGCTCATAATTTTCCCATATACACATTGAATAAAGTTTTTATTGAATTTATGTAAAATAAAATAGCCGTACTGTGAATGACAACAGAGAAAGTACACAGATTTGCAATAATTTTCAATGTTGATGAGACATTGTGTACATTGTTTAACAAAATACAGTACTATAAATAAGGTACAAAAAAGGTGACCAATGCCCAAAGATTGTCTCATATAATAAAGTTTTTCATATATTTAGGCTTTTTTTGGTGGCAATTGCATTCTTAACATTGTTTTATTTTCAGCTGAATTGGAAAGATATAATGATCTGCAGAAGCAGATGCAGCAGGACCATGAGAAGCTAGAGAAAGCAATTATATCTTCTGACCAGTCTTATGAGAAAAGCAAAGACAGGATCTTGGAGCTACAAGAGGCTGTGAAGAATCTAAGTGCCGAAAAGGCTGAGCTGAGTGACCAGCTGACACGGGAAATAAAGGCTGGTAAGGACCTGAGGAAAAACTTGTGTGAAGCTCAAAAGCAAGCAGAATTTGCCAAAGAAGAATTGACTCTAGCTGGAAAACAGCTAAAGATGGAGAGGGAGCTGCACCAAAAAGAACAGTCAGATCTACATTTGGCAACTCAGAGTGCAAAAAGCAAACATGAGCGCAACATTCAGGAAGTACTTACGCGTTTTAGGCAGGAAAGAGAAGAACTTGAAAACCACATCCATACCCTAAAGGTAGTATCAAAAGGCAACCAATACCCATTTATGTATATGCATGTTATATGTTGTGCCTGATGTGCTTATGCTTGCCAAATTTTTAAACATATGTTCCTGTGGGTGCATACTCTATAAGAATAAAAAAACTTTGGAGACGTAGCTAAAAAAGGGGGGATTGTTGCGTTGGCTTCTCTTTAAATGCCATCTATAATCCTTCTGTTCTGCATATAACCAGGGCTGTGGAGTCTATAAATCCTTCTAATCCTGTCGATAGAGCAATGGTTGAATGCTGTATTCTCATGCACTCTGGCCTTTCTTTTGACCAATAATAAACATCCAGTTTAAAGGATATGTACACTGGGAAATTTGTTTTTTTACATTGTCCATTACTGAAAACTATTATTCTTCCCAACTATAACTGTACCTTTTTTGTTCATCTGTCCCCTATTTCTTTAGGCATCCAGTCTTAAACATATTACATATCAGCTGTCAAACAAGTGCCTTAGTATCACAATATTTTCTGCTATGTATAGTTTTGCTGTTGCAAAAATGATGACAGTTGGTACGTGAGCTGCGAGTGGGAAATTCCCTTTCCCAATGCTGCCTCATAGGGATTACTGAGCATGCTTGCCCTCACAGAAAGTCAGAAGGTCTGGCTGGGGGACTGAGAGAGTGAGCCTGAGCAAATCAACTACTGGATTGACGTCATGCAGCAACACAAACACATCAGATGTCAAACAACTGCCTTAGTATCACAATATTTTCCGTTATGCATAGTTTTGCTGTTGCAATAATGGTGACAGTTGGTACGTGAGCTGCATGGTGGGAAATTCCCTCTTCCAATGCTGCCTCATAAGGTTTACTGAGCATGCTTGCCCTCACAGAAAGTCTGGCAGTGGGGTTGGGGGACAGAGGGAGTGAGCTTGAGCAAATCAAGTACTGGATTGATGTCATGCAGCAACACAAAAACATCAGAGTAAGTGCTGCTTACACATATTCATTTTTAGATTGAAATGAGGCAAAGTCCTTTTTTCAGCGTACAATTCCTTTAAAGGAGAACTTAAGTCTAGTATTTAACACATATGAAATGATTACAGTGAACTGCCAATTATTAGAGGATGAATGTAATGTTGTGTCACTTTCCTGAATATTGCAATCGGTTTGAGAGATATAGAGATTTACATTTTTAAAAAGAAAATTGTTGGGGAAGAAAGTTTTTAAAAAAAAAAAACATACCCAGATAGTGATCACATTAGGATAATTATTTAAATCTATACAGAAGTTCTTCATTTAACTAAAGTTTTTTTTTTCTTCAACAGGACTGACCCTCCCCTTGTATAATTACCTTTACACAAATCTAAACCTAATCAGATGTTACATATTAAACACATTGCACAGGGTTGGATCAGGTTTATTTCTATCCTCCCTCACAGCTTTTCACCATGTTGTTTTTTTCTGTGTGTGCCTCATAAAAGGGAAATGTTAGAGGGTATATACACAGTTGTCTCTTCTTTCCTTTAAAACTGAACACATATGGAAGCTTCATACTGCAAGGCTAAATATCAGTTTATTAAATGCATGCTGTATGGCTACATTTAACCAATGCAACCTGCATTATGCTTTTAATAGAAATATTGCCCAGCATTTTAGTAGGATAGTTAATCATACTCTTTAACATTGCACCTTTAATATGTGCTTGTTAATGGGCCCTAGATATGCTGACAGGCTGTTTTTTGTTATGGGAACCAGATCGCAAATCACACTAAAATTCTTTTTGTGAGTTTTACAAAATGTACTAATGTCCCTAAATCATGGGTGGAAGACACTGCCTTAACAGCTCCAAAAATTCCAACTGGTACCAAAGCAAAATTTTCCCATTGCTTAGTAATATTATATTAGTTAACTAAAACCTTATAATACATAAGGCTCTGGCATTTGAATGGGGAGGTGCAGTGGCGAGAATCTATATGATCAGTCACTCAGTGACGTCACTGAGTGACGTCACTGAGTGACTTCCTGTATTCCACTGCCCCTCCCCATTTCTCTCTCCCTCCCTGTATTAGTAATGTAGATGACAAGCCTGTTTATGTACACTGACTGACTGACTGAATTACTGTGCTGATAAGGAGGAGCAAGCGGCCGAGTCAATTATGAATCACAGGAATGAGCTTGCTTCTCCTTATCAGCACAGTAATTCAGTCAGTCGGTGTAATGAACCGGAACTGCACCGGGTGAGAGACGATGTTTATTGCCTTCTTTTAGTTTGAGATAGAAACAGCAGTTAACTATTTATTTGTATGAAAAAAATGGGCTTGTTATCTACATTACTAATACAGGAGGGGGGAGCGGGAGGGGGGAAGACAGAATGCCTGTGCTGGATTTTTCTTTTTTTTGACCTTATGAATTATATTTAATAATACGCTACCTACAGAATAATATACGGATATTACTTCACCTCGGAGTTCCCTGACCTCTATAAAAACACTTGGCCTAACGGCCTTTTGTATGGTCAGGGAACTCCTCGGTGGCTTAATATCCTTATATTACACTGTAGGTAATGTATTATCCCTTATATCTTACCTTTAAAGGCAATCCAGCATTTGGTTTTTTTTGGTTTGTTTTTTAATGCAATTTAAACTTAAGAGGTGAGGTCAGTACAAATTTGTCTACTCCAACTCTCAAAAATTGCTTTTATAGGTATTGTGCCAATTCCAGTTATCAATGCATTCACATGTGGGTCTGAAAGTGTTTTAGTGTGCTTGTATGCATCAATTCTGTTAGTTGTGTCTCTCACCTCTGATGGTCCACTTATCTTCATGTTGTTTTATCCCATTCATATTTTAGTCAGAGCTTATGGAAAGTAAATGCCTGGTAAAATCTGAACGAGGACGACTGGAGAGAATGAAAGTGGAATGTGACAAGCTGGCAGAAGAAGCGTCCTGCAGCAATGAGGAGAATGCAACACTTCGATATAATTATCAGATGGCAATGCAGGATGCAGAGAAGCGGGTGAGATACTAGATGATTGCAGAACAAGCTAAATTAATATATATATATTTGCCAACCCGTCGTCAGGATACTCCATTTTGTTATTACATGTAATGACAAAATGGAGTATCCTGACGACGGCCGACAAACACAGCTGAAACGCGTAGATTGATGTTCTATGTATAATAAAGCAACTGTATTTTTTTAAAAGTCCAGCGAAGTGCCTCATACATTTAGATATGCTGTTACTTTAGAGAGCAACCGGGCACTGAAAACACAGGACGAGCAGGAGTGCAGATATTTGCTAATTGTCAAAAAATAAATTGTTAGAGGTTAAAATGACCTTTTTTTATATGATTCATGTAGTGATATTAAAGTTTTTATTCCTTTTTTTATTTTTGTTCTATAGCTTTATAAATGTTAACGTTTACAGAGTTTTTGCTGTGGTCAGATAGCTTTAGTATTCATTCAGTGTGGTTTGTTCGATAGACAGGAAAAAGAAAAGAAAAAGATGAAATATTAGCTGTCTGCAGGGCTGTTAAAGGTAGCAAGCAAACAAGGAAGTGATAGATTCAATATCAAAATTTGAATTGACTAATGTGAAAAAACTATTTAGTATTGTTAGTATTCATCTGTTTTAAAACATTAAACATTAAAACAAAGTAATTGATTTATTTGATCAACTCACTACAAAATCTTTAAGGACTTTGTTGATCAAATGTTTGCAAACTTCTTTCATAGACCACAAGGAGGAACTAGTGCACAGTTAATGGATTACTAAATCAGCATTTCGGTGCTATTCAGACTTGGGGGTTTCTCATGCGTCTGACATCTATGAGTTGGATGCCTGAACCTCCATTTAAAAAAAAAAAAAAAACATTTTAGTGCTGCCTTAGTATCAGCGACATTTGACATTTTTTTATAAAAAGAGAGGCAGGATCACCCTATATTTCCTTTTGAACACAGAACAATGCTTTAATATCCTAAGCTTTGAAATGCCTTACTCTTAAAATACACTGCTAGCCCCTTTAAAAAGTATTTTGTTAAGCCCTGTACACATAGTCTGGTATTTCGGTATTATCAAGAAGCGGCAGTTGCATGCAAAAAAAATGGTGCGGGTATTTTTGGCACATCTGATAGTTCAGTCCATTGAATACTGTCTTTTTTATTTGGATAAAACTTTGACCGGCAACAGCCCATCGCAACGAAAATATATGGCCAATTTCACACTGTGTGTACACATGCAAAGTATCCTCAGCTTGTCCTATACAGGCAAAAATCCCAAATTGTCATGATTTAATGCATTAAAGAGTAGCACGATATGGGGCTAAGACGTTCCTACACAATGGCGACAAACTACCACTGCAATACTGGCCGCGGCCGACAGTTTGTGCAAACGATTGTGTGGTCACATAAGGAACCGCACAATTGGCTGTGAATTACCAACAGGCCGCTTTGTCCGATACAGATGAACAGGCGACCGAGCTCGGTCTTGGCCTATCACCCACACCATAAGATATTGCCGACCGACCGCTACACGTCTATCGGTCTGTTGGCCGGAAACATATTATGGTGTGTGTGTACCCAGCCTAAAGCTTTTCATTGTTGGGCCTAGAGGCTAATGTTCTGATCTATTCATTTAAGCAGGGATAGGCAACTAGGACTCTAGTAAGGGAATTCTGGGAGTTGTATTTTTTAAACATCTGGAGATCTACTGCTTGCCTATCTCTGACTTAAAGGATAACTATACTCCCTGTAAAAGGGAGGTTGCATTGATTATTCCTACATTGCAATATTGTTTCGTTGAGGAGCTACAGCACATACAGTTTTCATTTGCCAGGTTAGTCCTGGACTAATCCAGTATTAAAGATAGTGCTGAAGCCAGGAGGAAGACTGGCAGAATCAGTTTTCTCTGGACTGGTAACAAGGTATTATTTCCAATCCTCTATCTCTGTCCCGTGTCACAAGAAGGACCCAGTCTAAAACTGTATAAAAAGATGTTCAGAAGAAATGAAAAAGAAATTATTAATCAGGGAAATTATGGTATATGATGTATATATCCCATAGAAAGGTTTGTATTTAGCAAACATGCAGATTTTAAATACAATCTAAGAGTAAACTATTTGCCAAATTAATCCCCCTCCCCTTTCCCCTTCCAAAGAGCTGACTTATGTATAAAGATGAAATACACAATATTAGGAGATGTATGCAGTATATGCTTGTCTAAAGCTCAGATGGTGACACTAATCCAGAACAGACCAAACAGCGTCTGCATGGTGGGAAGAAAACTTTTTTGCTATTTTTTCTTTTATGTCGGTTTCTTGTTTGTTTTTCTTTTTTGTTAATGTAGCACTAGTTTGGCTATGTGTGAATGGAAACGCTCATATGTGCAAGCAGAACATTTATCCATAAACCATGTAAATTCTTTATACAGAAGCACATTCTGGTACTATATAGTATATAGAGGTCATTTTGGTATAGAATTAAGACAGAACAAAATCTCTTTGCCTCGGAGGCAATGACACAAATTGCATTGCAGATTACACTGTTGCATTATAAAAAATATGTGCTGGTATTTCTTTTTGAATGCAAAATGCATTGTGCTCATAAGCATTTTTCCATATGTGGTATTTTTTTCTTTTGTCAGGAAAAGGAAGCAAATTCAGCAGAACGGGGGGCTAGAAATCTGGAAGAAGTCAACCAGAAGCTTATTGAACAAATTAGTTCTCTAAAAATGGAGCAAGAAACCATTCTAAGTGCCATAGAGACAGAACTGGACAATGCCTGTCATCTCCTATCTAAGGATTCCATGGAAAAATTTAAAGTATGTTATTATTTACAAACAAAATGTTCAATATGTAACCATTAACCTTAGTTACAACTTCTTTTTTGAAAGCTTTAGATCTTTAGAGCTTATGAATCATGTTTTTCTTTCTCTCTGTTAAGGCAATAACCAACACTTCTCACTTAAGGAATGACCCTCACTACAGGCTTGCAGAGATTAAGGTAAGCTCTGTGTAATTAATAAAAACTTTGAAGTTTCAGTCTTTGTCCCAGATGATGGGATTCTGAGGAAGGTTATTCTGCTTTTGTCATTATCTTACAATGTGAAACTGTAGTTCTTCTTTCCATAAAGTAAGCTCAGGGGCGCAGTGGTGCTCTGGAAGTGTCTTTAGTTCTCAGCTGTTCTGCAGGGCTGGCCACACAGAATGAAGCAGCTGCATGTACTCACCCTACCTTCCCCCTTCCTCCCCTCCCATAAATTTTTCGTAATCCCCTGTTCTTTGCCTTGTTTTTTGCTGATTTGGTCTGCTAAATATCCAGTTTTAATTGCTTTTATACGTGCATCGCCTGTGTAGGGCACTAATTTTTATCCAGTTTTCACATACTGTCATTAATTTATTTATTTGTTATGCACAGACCCCAAAGTTAACCTGTCATAATGTACACACTTAGTGATTCTTGCTTTTTATTTACACCTCAAGACACCTTATTTCCTCTCCTGAAATAAGCATATGTAGGGTTCTAATGACACCTAGCTTGTGATGGGAGTCAAACATCAAACAGGTGGTGGGAGTCAAACATCAAAAACTGGTCTGTGTGTGTTGGTTTTCTGTAAACCTTTACTTACACTTTACCATTCTCCCTGGCTTCTACCAAGCAGTCCAAAAAAGCCAGTCTGTTGTTTTGTACCTCTTCCTGTGTCAATCTGATGTTTTTGTCCACAGCATTCAACGTGTTCTGTGAATGCTTGTACTTGTTTCTGATATATTTTTACCCAGGTATCATTCACATATCTGAACCAGTGGCTGAGTGCAATCAGAGCCAGTGTTTCCACTTCCTTCATGTAAAGTAACTGAGATCCCATAGCACATCCATGATTTTGCTTGTAGAACCATGAATTCTTATCCTTATATTTTAAAAATGTGGAACACACCTGTTCTGGGTTAAAGGGCATCTATACCGAAAATAGGTTATTTTAAATTGACCATAGCTGGAAACTATAATTCTTCCCAACCACCACTGTATCATTTGTTTGTTGCTCTGCCCCCTATTTCTTTAGATATCCAATCTAAAGATATTAGATATTTCTTTGGATATCCAATCTAAAACTTCTTATATTTCAGCTGTCAATCAAGTCTCAAAAACTATTCTTCTGTGAGTAGTTTTACTATTGCTGGAATGGTGACAGAGATTTGGCAGTTGGAATGCTGTGTCCAGGCTTGACATTTGGTTTGTGGGAGAAAAGTCAGGTCGGAAGTGGTTAAAAGAGAGGGGGGGGGGATACTGCTCCTAAACAAAATGTGTGCTGGATTGAAGGCATGCAGCAACACACACAAATCTGAGTAAGTGCTACTTACATGTATTCAATTATAGAATAAGATGAGGCAAAGTCATTTTTTCAGTATAGTGTCCCTTTAAGATCTGTTCTGCTTGTTGTTTTGACATAGCTGTTTTCTCACCATTTCAACAGCCTCCATGGTGGGTATACAGGAGAAAAGTGTCACATCATAGGACACCATTGTTTCCTAAATATTGAATCTTGTTTGGGAATTCCGGGGAGTTCTGAGTGTGATGTTTAGAACTGTCAACCGAGGGCCCTAGAATGTTGGCTTGGTATTTCGCCACCTTGTATGTTGATGCTGCTGACTATTGGTCTTTGTGGGGCCCCTTATGTGTGTCTTCGGGAGTCCATATATACAAGGGTGTGCCTCACCAGGATAGAGGCAATGATAAATTGTTCAATCAATGGCTTTATACTTTTGAAGCTATTGTTGTAAGTCTATGACCTTTTTCTTGTAGCAGCTGGTGGGGGCCCTTGTTAGAGCTTTATATGTGTTATCAGCCAGGAGTGTAGTCAATTTAGCATGGTAGTCTGAGGTCAGTGCATCTTCCTTTATCTGCAGGCAGAATGGTCATACTGAAGTCTTTCTTGAGGGATGTTTAGGCGCCCTCCTCCCCGTCGGCGACAAGGCCAATAGGATGGCACACTCTGCAACGAACGTGCCTTCCTATTGGCCTCGTCGCGCAAGGAGAGGAGGGGGCAGAGCCTACCTGAGCAGCGTTTCAGTAAGGCTGTGCTGCAAGTTACGAGAACCCAGGGGTGAGGACCTAGTGGTTCAGGTCCTCACCCTGGGTAAAAGGTACTGACCAAAAAAGGAGGAGCGGAGGGAAGGTGAGTATAATTGTCCTTTAAATAGGCTAGAGACGACACCTTAGTGCCACCTAGTGGTTACTAGCAAAAAGAAAAGCACATAATTGTTACATTATAAATACAAGTTAAAGCACAATATTCATTTCACATTAACACATTGTGTCAGTTTATAACATTCAGTTACACCACATTAAATGTATTCATCTTTTTGGCAAAAAGCAAGATAATCCCAGGTTCACATTCAAACCCCTAGGTTGGACTGCGTCTAGGGTAAAAATCCAGTATGCCTTTCTGCGCAGGAGGGTATTCCGACGGTCACCACCTCTTGGGGGTAGGAATCACTATAGCAACCATAGCAGTTGCCCCATCCAGGTCCCCTACAGGCATGTCAACCCTCCTAAGAAAAATTTTACCTCACGAAGTTCAGCCACACAAAAAAACCTTAAAAAACCTTGCTGCAGTTTGGCTTGGTTAGGTTGAACTGCACCAAACTCATTTTCGTTTGGGGGGCTCCATCTAAAACCTTGCTATGGGGCCCTGTGATATCTAGCTACGCCAGTGACCACCTCGCTGTGCAGATCGAACACCTGGTGTTTAGCCATCCTAAAATGACTGGCAACTGGCGGATTATCATTTTTCTGTGAACCAGAATCAGGTTTTTTTTCCAGTGCCAGTTTAATATCTTTATATACTCCATACTGCTTGGTTTCTTTTAAATTGATATGCTAATATAGAATTTGTTTTGGGGAAAAAATGGCCTGTGCGATTTATGAATCAGGAATCTGGACAATGTGGTGTCAAGCCAGGACCGTATGGTAATGCTGTGAGTTACCAGTTTAATATCACTGCAGTGACGCTAAAATCTGCGCTTAAACAGTAAGCTGACATTTTAAGGGTGTGTAAATCCCTCCCCGACAATCAGTGCATTACACACATTACAATTCCCTCGGGGAGGGATTTACCCACCCTTCCTCAGGATGTATATTTAAAATATCAGCTTACCTCAACTGTAACACTGAGTACTGCGTTTACATGTTGAAGTGTACTTGCTCTCTTTTATATGTGGGCAAGAGAGTAGGCCCATTTTAGCACACATTTCAGCATCACCGCAGTGACATTAGAATGGCACTAGCAAAACCTGATTCTGGTTCACAGAAAAATGGTGACCTGCCAGTTGCCAGTCATTTTAGGATGGCTAAAGACCAGGTGTTCAATCTGCATGGAATAGGGATCGACCATTACAGCGAGGTGGTGACCGTCGGAATACCTTCCTGCGCAGAGAGGCATACTAGATTTTTAAACTAGACGCAGTCCAATTTAGGGGTTTGAATGTGAACCTGGGATTATCTTGCTTTTTGCCAAAAAGATTAATACATCTAATGTGGTGTACTGGGGATGTTATGATCTGACACAATGTGTTAATGTGAAATTAATACTGTGCTTCAACTTGTATTTATAATGTAACAATTATGTGCTTTTCTGATTGTTCTTTTTGCTAGTAACCACTAGGTGGCACTAGGGCGCCATCTCTAGTCTATTTAAGGGTCTGCCCTTGTTTTTAATTTTTGTATGTGTCTGATGAAGGTGCATGTGCACCGAAACATTACACAGTGTTTTTTAACGGATTAATAATCACCAGTTGCATTAAGTCTGGTGTGCACATTTTTTTTGTTTTCTTCTAACATGCCTGCCAGCATACTGTGGCACTCAGCACCCAGATAGTCCATAATGACTGGAGTCAAGAGTATACAGGATCACTTTTTGTTTTCTTTAATCAATATGAGAGTTCTTTATAAGTATAGCTCTGAAAAGTTTTCCCTTACCCAGTATCCCCTTCACCCCTCTTTCATTTCTTTTGGGTAGCACGATTGCTATGTATCTAGATGGACCAAGTTTTCTGGTTTGAATTGTGTCGTGCATAATATGAAATAATCTTTAAAAGGCATGTCCACACTAATAAAATATGTATATTTTTATATAATGTAGGGCACCCCTGCCCACCCCCATCCGCTGTATCAATGTTAAAGGGTATCTCCACTGATGTAAAAACGTTTTGTTTTTTTTTTGTTCTATCTGAAAGTACACCTTACCCCAACCCCCCTCCTACATTTATTATCTCAAAAAACTCATCTGTTTGTTTGCAGCAGCCAGGGGAAGTTCTGCTCGTTTCTGCTACTGTGCTGGGTAGGCTGTCAGTCAATGTGCATCATCACATGCATATTCATGATTTCTGCCACACCCACTTGACCCCAGTGATGCCTGATGTAAACAAAGCATTTCTACCTGTCTCTGTATGATCTATTCACAGCTGATAGTGCAGGGAGAGACATAGGAAAGATAGAAACTTGTAACACACTGCTGTAAGAAGGCTGGGGAGACGTGTGTGTGTGTGTGTGTTTCAATATGAATATATATTTATAAAGTCAAAAAAAGTTAATAGCTTTATAAAAACCATAATGGGGGGGATAGGTGGAAGGTAGATGATTTATTTCAGAGGTGATGTTTCACAAGCTTTATGAGGAAGTAAGTAGAAATTTAGACTCTGGTATAGCAGTAGATGTAGTTTACTTGGATTTTGCAAAGGCTTTTGATACAGTCCCCCATAGGCGACTAATGAATAAGCTAAGGTCTGTTGGTCTGGGGAGTCACATTTGTACATGGATAGAAAATTGGTTAAAGAATAGGATGCAGAGAGTAGTTGTTAATGGGGCTTCATCATTATGGACTAAAGTGCTAAGTGGGGTGCCACAGGGTTCTGTGTTGGGGCCGCTTCTATTTAATCTATTTATTAATGATTTGGAAGTGGGTATTGTCAGCAAGGTTTCTGTGTTTGCTGACGACACAAAACTTTGTCGACCATTAAAAACTTCAGAGGATGTGCAATCGTTGCAAGGGGATCTAGATAGATTATCACATTGGGCTGCTAAGTGGCAGATGAAATTCAATGTTGATAAATGTAAGGTGATGCATTTTGGACTTAAAAATACTTGTGCTACTTATACTATAAAGGCTCTGTGTTAAGTGAATCCCTGTTGAAAGGGATCTTGGAGTTTTGGTGGATAACAAGCTTAAAGGTAGCAAGCAGTGCCAGGCGGCAACAGCCAGAGCACCATGGTATTGTCTTGTATAAAGCGAGGTATGGATTCAAGGGAGGAAAATGTAATTCTCCCTCTTTACAAAGCATTGGTAAGGCCTCATTTGGAATATGCATGCAATTTTGGAATCCTGTGTACAAAAAGGACATCTTTGAAATGGAAAGGTTTCAGAGAAGGGCAACTAAATTAATAAAGGGATTGGGGGAGCTTGAATATGAAGAGAGACTGGAAAAGTTACAATTTTGTACGCTGGAGAAAAGGTGCTTGCGTGGGGATATGATTACTGTGTATAAATACATTAACGGCCATACAATAAACTATCTGGGGCATTGTTCACCAAAAGAACATGTCAAAGGACCCGAGGACATCCCTTAAGACTTGAAAAAAAAGGTTTAGGCTTCAAGCTCGGAGGGTTTTTCACTGTGAGAACGGTAAAGCTATGGAACTGTCTTCCAGTGGACTTTTTATGGCAGGTTCATTGGTCAGTTTCAAAAGCTGGATGAGTTTCTGCAAACAAGGAATGTTGCAAGTTAGTGGTATTGATACATAAGTAGAGTTGATCCAGGGAAATTTCCGATTGCCACTTGGAGTCAGGAAGGATTTTTTTTCCCCCTTCATAATTTTGGGTTTTTTTTTGCCTTCCTCTGGATCACGTTAGGCAGGAAATGAGGATATTGCTAGATGGGTTGGACTGGATGGACGTATGTCTTTATTCAACCTCAAATACTATATACTATAAGCTGTATTGCAGTGCTTGCTGCATATATATATATATATATATATATATATATTTAAAAAATTATTTTGTGTACATAATATTTCTATAATAAATTTACAGTATCATTTAAAAACACAGAGCACCAGATTAAGGTGTGGTTGTGTGTGTGTATGGGGGGGGGGGGGTTCAATGTGGTTCCCACATTGAACCACATTGAAAGTGAAACAGAAGTGTCCTGGCAGTAGGAGCTGCCACACTACTTGCTCCCCCACTCTCACTCCCATCACTGAACATGGAGATTAGATTTGCTTTTATCATCATATTCCCAGTAAAGATTCAATCATCTCCTGGATTTGATTGAACGTGGCTCAATGGGAGAAAAACTGCTGGAGATCACACTACACACCGTGAAGATGGGGGAGAGGAAGAGAGGGGCTTTAACATGGCCGGGCTAGTTCTTGGTGGGTGGGAGGAGGTCGTGAACAATCCAACCAGCAAAGGAAGGAGACATATTTATCCTGCACCTAAAATACTTATTTAATTAGAGGTTCAAACATCTGCCTGTGCTACCAATTTGCAGCGACCAATCAATGTTACCTTTCAGACTGCATACACAGCATGCAAACCTAGCCTACTGGTCCACTGCATCTGATGGGTTGTAGAGTCTGATATAGATAGAAATCCCTTCATTGCTAAAAATAATATGTAATATAATATATAGTATAGTAATATAAAAATAATTAATAGTATAGTAATTATAATAATATAACTGTATAATAATTAATAGTATAATATATACAATATTATAATAATATAGTATATAATAATATAACATATATATAATTATAATGTATATACAACATATATAATGTAAGTAATATAATAATAATAATCTATATAACATTATGTATAATATTATAATATACTACTACTCGTCTCGTCCTCTCCCTCACTCTACTCGTCTCGTCCTCTCTCATCCCTCTCCTGTCTCCTCCCTCCTCGTCTCCTCCTCTCCCCATCTTCTTCTCTCGTCCATCTCTCTCTCCTCTACTGTCTCCCTCCCCCCTATCACTCATGTCCGTTCCCTCCTCTCCTCCTCCTCCTCTCACACTCCTCGTCTCTCTACTCCTCGTCAGTCCTCTCCCCTCCTCTCCTCGTCTCGTCACTACTCTACTACTCTCCCTGTCTCTCCTCTCCTCGCTCCTCCTCCCCCTCTTCTCACCCCTCCTCTGTCCTCTCCTCCTCTCCCCTCTCCCTCCGTCTCCTCTCCCCTCTCTCGTCTCCTCCCCCTCGTCTCCTTCCGATCTCCTCCTCTCCTCTCCCTCTCGTTCCTCTCCCTCCTCTCTCGTCTGTCCTCCCTCCTCGTCTCTCTCGTCCTCTCCTCCTCTCCTCGTCTCGTCCTCTCTCCTCCTCTCCTCCCTCCCTCGTCTCCTCCTCTCCCCCTCTTCCTCCTCCTCTCGTCCTCTCCTCCTCTCCCCTCTCTCCTATCTCCCTCCTCTCCCTCTCCTCCTCCTCTCCCCGTTCCTCCCTCTCTCCCCGTCTCCTCCCTCCTCGTCTCGCTCTCCCCGTCTCGTCCTCCTCCTCCTCCTCTGCTCCCTCCTCCTCCTCTTCGCCCGTCGGCCCTGTCTTCTGGCTGTCCTTGTTTGGTGCCAGCCCTGAGTTGGCCGAACTGTTTCCCAGGGGATCTGGGCGACTTTAGTGCATGGGCCCCAGCCATGGGCTTGACCTGGATCGCTTCCTAGGGGAGGTGGACCCGGACTTCCAATGCCACCTGTGCCACAAAGTGCTGGAGGTCACCCTGACCACCCCCTGCGGACACTTCTTCTGTGCCGGCTGTGTCCTTCCCTGGGTGGTGAAACAGGGCAACTTCCCGGTAAGATGTCGCAGGGTCTCGGCCAAGGAGCTGAACCACATGCTGCCGCTCGAGAGCCTGATCCTGAAGTTGGACATAAAGTGCGACCATCGCGCCCGGGGCTGTGACAAAGTCTGCAAGTTGCAGAACCTGCCCGAGCACGCGGAGATGTGCTATTTCTCCCCCGCCAAGTGCAGGAACAAGGGCTGTGGAGAGGAGCTCAACCTGCGGTAAGTGTCAGATGCGCGAGAGCTATCGCCCAGCGGGTTTGTGCCAGTGGGGTTGCGGGCTGGTACTGACCCACAGGAAGCTCGGGCTGGGGGAACATTGCTAAATGAAAGGTCTGAACAGCCTCCTGCAGGCGGAGGTGAAGAAGAGAGAGATCAGGGCCAGCAAGAGGGCGAGCTAACGCTGTCAGCACTGGTAGCCATGGGAACATGATGCTAATGTTCCCATTGGCTGTCGGAGGAAAGAGCAGGGTCAATTCTCCCGACTACGGAAGACTCTTTGTGCGCATGTGTGCAATGGTGCACGCGCGTCGGGAGGTACTGTAGCAGGCGTGCACGAAAGTAAGGCGAATCGGATGCCTGTATTGCTTACAGGCATCAGAAGCTTGATAGTGTTGTAAGTATTGCACAGAGGAGCCTGAAACTCTGGGTAGGTGGATAACTTTATTGGCACTCCTATTAGAAGCTATGTTGAATTTATCAGTGGAGATACCCTTTAAAAAAAAAAAGATTTTGAACGTTGCTTACAGCCCATCAATCCTCTGGCGCACTGATCCAGCTCCCTGCTTGCCCGGAACTTGCAAGCAGGGGCCGGACCGGCAGCTGCATATGTGATTGGCTGAGAGGCAGCGGGAACGAAGGGCTGTAAGTAGCGTTTTAAATCTCTTTTTTTTTTTTAACAAAATGACATGGCTGTTGGGGACGGGCAGGTATGCCCTACACTACAGAAAATGGAATTAACGCTATGTGGATGGATCTATATACAGGGAGGGAAAGAGGTGGGGAAAGGGCTCCCTTGCGCATGCCAGAATACCTCCTGGAGGCAACACAGGGGGCAGAGACAGCTCCTACTCTTTACTTTCTGGGACTTTGAGTGGGCACTGCAGGAGAACCATAAGGAGCAGAGATGTACGGTAGGGATTTTTTTAAACTACACAGTGGGGTCAGTAGTGGGTTAAATTTTAGTGTAGGGATGGACATGCCCTTTAATTGATACATATATAATTTATTCTCTCTATAATACATAAGGCTCTGCCCTTTCAATGGGCAGGATCCTTATGAAAACCCCTTGGCTATGTACAGGTTTTTATAGGAATATATACCACTGCACCTCCCCATTGAAGCCTGTCACCTTAAAGGGCAAGTCCAGCCCTGAAATGAAAACTTATATACAGGTTAATCACCCTCCAAAACCCTAAACTGAAATATACAAGACTAACCTGAAATGCAGCACAATGTCCTTTTGCCCCTGTTTCTGCTTCCTGGTTCTTCCAGTTAGCAACTATCAGTTAGGGATTTGACAGTTGACATTACAGCCAATGAATGAATGCTATTCCCCTAGCTGCCTCTTCTCAGCATGCCCAGGCTCAGTGCAGCTCACTACAGGTTTCTAAATTGCTCAGTTTCCATGAGGGAAAGCATAGCAGGCATACAGTAATGAATTTATAGGACAAAGTATGATATATCAACATATTTTAAATAGGCCATTCTATTAAGATGTTATTATGAGGGTAGAGTTGTCCTTTAACAATGACCGACTCTGTGTAAGTGAAGACTCTAAGTTCAGTGCTGCCCAGGAGTCCGAACTCCTTCCTATGTCCCCCGGAAAAACATCTGGGTCTCCTGAGTTGCACTGAACACTGAATCATCATGGACACCAGGATTTACACTTGGAGGGAGAAGAAGCTCTGGGATTTTTTTTTAATGATCAGGTCTGTGCTGTGCTGTAGATTTTTATACAGATATTACTGAAATCTGTTATTATTAATGGTGATTAGAGATGTCCGAACTTCGCAAAATCCGGTCCGCTCGAGGATCCGCGAATTTTCGAAAAATTCGAAAATTCGAAAATCCGCGAGCGGACCCGTTTAAATTAAAAATACCCTTGAAATAACGAGATTTTCCGTATTTTCGAAAATTTTCTAAATTACGAGTTTTCACGTATTTTCAGGAATTTTCGAAATTACGAGTTTTCATGTATTTTTGAAAATATGTATTTTCGAAAATACAAGTAATCCTCGTAATTTCGAAAATACGTATGTAAGGAATTAAGAGAAATCCTTGTATTTTCGAAAATTTTCGAAAATACATGTTTTCCCGTATTTTCGAAAATACGTGAAAACTCGTAATTTTGAAAATTTTCGAAAATTCGAAAAATCCGCGAATCGGAAGTTCGGAAGGCGTAAAATCCGGAAAAATCCGCCGTTCGCGAACGGGATAAATCCGCGGTGGATCCGGGTTCGGATCCGCGAACCGGCCATCCCTAATGGTGACAGACTGCGTACAAAGCTTTAAAAAAACACAACTATTATTTTTTTTTTTTTTTAACCAAATTTGTTTATTGCGGTGTCAAAGTCGGTATAATAATATAAAACATACAATATTGTTATATATACAAAATGATAGAGATAGAAACTAGATAAAACACATTGTATGCAACATCTGTTTTGTGGTATTCATTGCATTGTTATTGTCATACACCTTATAAAGAATCTAGGATAGAAAGTGAACAGGCAGAACATGTAATACATAGTTATAGCAGGTGGGTTATAACCGTGGGGGCGAGGTAGTTCCCAAGAGTTGCAAATGTTTACTATATTTATAGGGTTATATATATATTAGTACCTCAGTTGTCTTATAACATAATGCACATTTATGACATCACAGATATTATATGGTAATTAGTGAGGTCAGACAGACATGCTTACCGGCCACTAGTGGCCACATCTCCCACTTAAATAGTTACAAAGGTGTAAATGGTAGGCGAACCTCCCATTCCCTTGTTATTATTGTTGTCAACCAATAGAGTCATACCAGGGTGACCATATTTTAGTAAATTTAGAAGCACATCCTCTATTTAAATATATAAACCTAAGAACCTAAGAAAAGGCAGCACATCCGTCACCATTTCTTCCAGACTTTAAATTTAGGGGGATTAGGGGCCATCCATGATAGAATAATTGTTCGTCCGGCGTAAAAAAAGGGTCTCCCAAAGGAGAGATAGCTGTGCCGTATTCCAGTAGTCTACATCTGGGATCCCAAGAAGACATAATTTAGGATCTAGAGGGACTGGGGTTTGGCAAACTGCTGACAGAAACAGCACTGTTTTGTTCCAATATCTGCTAATTTTGGGGCATTGCCAGATAAGGTGCCAGAAGTCTGCTGGGGTGGAGCTGCATTTAGGACACGCGGCAGAGTGATTTGGTGACATTTTGGCAAGTCTGTATGGGGACAGGTATACTTGATGGAGAATGTAAAACTGCATGAGTTTGTTCGGAGCGGATGGTGAGACCCGCAGGTGTGCTTCTGCCAAGTCACCTCCATCTTCCTCTGTAATACTAGGGATATATTTTGACCATTTGGACAGAACATTAGGTCCCTCTCTGGAGATCTTGGCATTTAATAGACACATATACAATCTTGATATTAGATGACCATCATTGTCATTTCTCAGGGTTTTGTGTATAGGGTGCTTATCGACTGAGACAGTGGAAGATTAAAACTCTGAAATTAGACAATACTTAAGCTGTAAATACCTAAACAGAAAATTTCCAGTTATATTGTACTTGGATTGTAGGTCCTGGAAAGGCATTAGTTTCTTGTCTAGTATTACTTGCCCAAAGGTATGTATACCTTGTTCCTCCCATATTGTGACAGTGGGGAAAGCAGCAAGAATTGGGAACCTATCATTATGCCATAGAGGGGTGTTTTCTGGTATGTCTGAGTATACTAGTATTTGGTTGGTTTGTTTCCATATTTGGAATTGTTGCTTGTGTAAGTCTGTGCCTCCTAGTGGGAGTTTATTGTTGGGTAGGTTCAGGAAGGTAAAGGGGTATGAGGGTAGGTATGCGTGTAGTAGTGGTTCTGAGTTGTATATTGGATTACTGCGTGTGGAGACAAGTAGCCATGTTTTGAAATATTTTAATTGCCCCGCCACATAATACAGGTAATAATTAGGGAGTGCTAGGCCTGATAAATGTTTGGGTCTTTGTAGAGTAGTGAATTTTACTCTAGGTCTCCCAACACCCCATAGAAAGGAAATCAGGATACTGTTTATTTCTTTGAAGAAAGAGTTAGGAATGGGAGTAGCGCTATGTTGTAGCATGTAAAGCATTTTAGGTAGTATGATTATCTTAATAAGGTTTATTTTGCCAATTAGGTTTATAGGCAGATTTTTCCAGGCTTCTGTTTTGGTTTTAATTAATTCGAGTAATGGGGAGAAATTTAGCTCGAAAAAGTGGGCTAGGGTTTTGGTTATCATCACTCCTAGATACTTGAATTCATTTACTAATGGAATTAAATCTTTTGTGGCTGGGACTAATTTAGGGTTTGGGTCTAGGGGGAAGAGGTAGGATTTGCTCCAGTTAATATATAATCCGGAGATGGGGCCATAACTAGTCACTATTTTGTATGCTGTGTGTAGGGATTCGGGTTGTGATTCCTACTTGGTGTTGTGTTTTATATGTATTGGTATAGTATGTTGGCATTTTAGGATAGTGGGTGTGTCTGTGATTATGCCCTGGTCGGGGTCTCTCAGTTGTAGAATCATATTTTGGTCGTGGGAGCCATGTTCCATCCTCGCCAGGAGTTTGGCTGATTGGTGCCCATACTTGAAATACTTTTGTTTTTGGAAGAATTCTTTTCTGTTATTTTTCCGTTAGGTGGTTATCATACAGTGATTGAGAGACGCCAGGATGCTCTGTTTTGTGGAGTGGGGTTATTTGTATAGTCGCTTTCAGCCTTTTGCAGGGCGTTCGACAATGACTGTTTGGTTTGGTGGAATGATTTTTTTAATATGAGATATTGTGTTTTGCATGTGTCCCTCAGGACTGCTTTGAAAGCTTCCCATTGAATAGCTAAGGAAGCGGAACCTTGATTGTGTATAAAATAACCCTACAATCGTGTCTGGTACTGGAAAAAGAGATAACCAAAAGGGGTGTGCACGTCATATTCAAGTGGGGGATACCAGTTTGTTTGTTTGGAGGGTTAGTAGGACTGGGGAATGGTTAGATATGCTTCTAGTGAGATGGGCAATCTTACTTATTGAGGGTATGGTGAGTTTATTTGTAAATATATAGTCTAATCTCGACAGGGTATTATGGGTCTTTGAGAAACACATGTATTCCTTTAAGTGTGGGTGCAGGTGTCTCCAGACATCTCTCCACTGTAGTTCAGATATAATATTTCCTAGATTGGAGGGTGGAGATGTGGATTGTAGTGGTGGAGATGGGAATCTGTCTAGTGATGGGTTCATAACTCCATTGAAATCGCCCATACATATCAGTTACGCATATGGGAATTTAGTGGTGAATGAAAGACTTTCTCGTATTGGGAGTTGCTTGGCCGGAGGGGGGTCATAGATTCCTACAAGTATGTAGGGTGTTGTATTGATTGTTAGTGCGACGCCAATATATCTGCCCTTCCTGTCCGTTTGGACCTCTAAGATATTGTATCTAAGTCTCTTGTGTAGTATTAGGGAGACACCACTTGAATAGGAGGATATACTGCTGTGGGTTGACCAGCCTATTCAGGGTCTCATTAAATATTGTGTGTTGGATGGCAATAGGTGCGTTTCTTGTAGGCAAATCACATCTGCATCTATTGCACGAATATGGTCAAATACTGCTAAACGTTTTCTAGGATCATTCATGCCTCTTACATTCCATGACAATATTTTAATATCACTGTTCATCGTAGCATAGTTTTTGTTTTCATTTCAGAGCATATTTCACCCCTCTATAGATATCATACATTTTGGTTTCAGGGTAAGAATGGGTAGCAGGGCGAGGTCAACCTGGTGTCGTATAAACAGTGTTGCAGGGTATGATGCTAACAAGGGGGTTGCTATTGATATTGCAGGTGACAGACTTAAGTAAGAAATAAATACTGTCTCTCAGCCGGGGATGAGAGGGAAGGGGCTGTTGTTGATAACATGGTTTTAGTAACATGAGTGGACTCATATCATCTATCAATATACGCAACATAAGGAGCCAAAGAGTTTCCCAGGGTTGTAGCATTTATTTGGGATGGTATCGGTATCACAGGCGTATTTAAGCCAGGCAGGTCTGTAAAGAATGCAGTCTGTCTGAGGGTACATTTATAGTGTTGTACAATGGGGTACCTTGGGGAACTATCCTGGGGTTTGAGAAAACAGTGTGTTTCAACTGGGGATGAAATATAACACATAGCAAATACCGCATTATACACATAGTAAAGTGACTTATAAGTTGAGCAAAGCTATATAAAACAGAACAGAGGAACACAGAGAACTTAACAATCCTCCAAATCTGGAGGTTACTTCAGGGGTTGCACTTATGCTGCTCCTGTTATTTAAGACAATATATGAGTAAGCCATATTGAAAGTTGTGAAAGATAGATTGACCATAGGTGGGAGGGGGAAGAAGCGGAGATAGCGGGAATGGGGGACAGATAGAAGTAAGGATATCATCACTTTGACCAATAACCAACACATTACCCGGATCTACTAGAATAGCCGGTCCCATTTCAGAGTGGCACAGTTCAGACATCTCCGCATCTGGATAAACCAAAAAGCGGTCATTTTTGACATTTATTTCGCAGGGTTCCATGTTGTCAGGTGGATATTTACTAACACCCCGTCCAAGCCAAGCAGTAAGGAAGAGTTATCTTTTGTTATGACAACCGTTTAGTCCAATTCAGGCAAGATAAGGTAGGTTGATCCCTGGGTACTGTCCAGGATTTACCCCCACTAGTACTTTGGGAATTCAAAATACCTGCTATTGCGGTGGCTGTATAACTAGTTGCGGTCAGTATGATATAACCTGGGTAGGGGTAAAAGGGGATATAGAATTGGGGAAGCGGGGGGATAATTGCTTTCCAACGGATTATTGAGCAAGGGCTGAGATGTTGACCTAAGGAGAGCTACATAGGTTTGGGCTTGCTCCCCCCACGGTAGTTCAGAACACCCAACAGGAGATAAGTGATGAAAGGATGTTGCCCAATGACTTTAGTGCAGCAATGGTGAGTATGTGGCTCCGAGAAGCAGAGCGCCTGGAGTCTCTGGGGTGGAGAGGGTATTGTGGTATGAGGGGGCACCAGACCAAGGAGTAGGTGAGAGTAAAGGTAGGGTTCCAGAAGTAGCTTGGTATGGAGCGGAGTGGGGAGCAAGGCATAGATTGGGGAGGAGGAGAGAGGGGATACATAACGGTACCTTAACCTCTTGCAGCGGTGAGGGTGACAACCGTCGCAGTGAAACAGAGCTGTCCGCCTGGAGGCCCAGGACTCGTCCGAAGGGATCAATTATCAGGCCTTTGGCTGGGGTTTGTATTCCGAGACTAGCTTCCACTTGCTTGCAGTAGGTACTTGCTTCCGCCGGGTTATCAAAGAACTTTGCTTTACCGTCTATCACGCGGAGCTTAGCTGGGTAGACCATGGCATAAGTGAGTCCGGCTTGGGCGAGACGCTTCTTAATCTTGATATATGTGGCCTGCCGCTTTTGCAGGTCGATCGAGAAGTCAGGAAATATTCTAATTACAGCGTTGTCCAACCTCAATTCCCCCAGTGTTTGTGCCGCACGTAAGATACCATCTCGGCCCTTAGCATTAAGGAATCTGGCAATTAGCGGTCTTGGCGGGGCGCCCGGGACAGGGGCCTTAGTAGGCACACAATGCGCCCTCTCTATGGTGAACGCGGGAGAGAGGGTTTCTGGGTCAAACAGAGATCTAATCCAGGTTTCCAGGAAGTTAGACGGGTTCTGGGCCTCCACGCCCTCTGGGTACCCCAGGAACCTCAAGTTCTGCCGCCTCAACCTATTCTCTAGGACATCCAATTTTGCGCGGGTGGCGGTGAGTTTGTGCTGGAGTTGTGTAACAGTATTTGTTAGTGGGTTGAGGTCGTCTTCTAGATTAGAGCTGCGCTCGTGCACGCGCACACAACTCTGCAGGCTTGCGCACACAAAAATCTTCTGCAATATAAGTGCTGCGGTATTGAGCGCACAAAATTTAATTTTGTATGCGCACAGAAAATATATTTTTGTGCACACAGCTAATTTGAGGTTAGAGGGAACATTGCTCCCAAGTCCTACCCGTTAGAAGCCTTGAACCAGTATCTTGCTCTGATGAGATTTAACAACATTGTGTGGGACAGTCAACCTCGGCATGGCAGTTATGATTCACTGTGATGTTAGAACTGATCTGCAACACTCTATACAATTCTTCTAAATATATTTTCTTCATTTTTAATACAGGGATATCAATTTAAAAACATTAAAAATATGTTCAGCTAATTTATCTCATCCCATTAAAGTATAACACATAAAAAGGGCTTATCACTTTCTTACTATCACACTTCCTCACATTATTTAGTCAGTATCTAATGTTCTAGCTACAAGGTAACAAACATAATTTAATATGGTATATTTCACAAGTTAGTTACCAGTCACAGTCCTTTAAAGAACATCCAATGGGGTCCATACTGATTTCTGCTAGGAAGGCAGGCCAATTAACAGATGGCAAGGGTCTCTGGGACAAAGAAAATATTACAACATCCGAAAGAACAGCTTCTGGATAATATCCAGAAAAAGGGCTTACCTGAGCAACATTGGAACAAAGAAAAAACCTGACAATATAAAGAACCCACTTTTGAGAACCCCAAGAAAGAAACACACTTTTTAGAACTTTGGATGTGTAAATAAGGTGCTTAATTTTATTTCTGAACAAAGGTATACAAGAACATAGTATCCTCCTGTACGTGACCTCCTGTGACACACTCCTGTAGATAGATAGATGAATAAGATCGCTCCATCGATAGATATATACAGATTGATAGATAAATAGAGACAGATTGAGACAGATAGACAGACACAGACAGGCAGACACATAGATACAGACAGATAGACAGATATATAGATTGATATAATGCACAGAGCGATAGACATATATATGGGTAGATAGAAAGATAGACAGGAGACCAATATGATTAAACATTCATTATATTTGAGGTTGTATTAACAAATGTTTTGACATGTTTTGGGATTTAAGATTGGAGATGCCCTTTTAAGAATGTTTACTGCTGGCCTTTTAATCTATCATTTAAAAGGGGAAACTAGGCAACCATATTACTTAGTAAATTATTGTGTCTGTCAAAAAATGTAAAAAAAAGAGAATTATTTTTCTAACCAGCTGAACGGATGTATAATTTCGAGTTGTTCTAGATCTGGAACACACCTGCACACCAATATTTTCTGTCAGAGCAGAAAAGAAAAGCTGCTTTTACTGGAACATACTGTCTCTTCTAAATCTTCTAGTTATGTCATTAATAGTCTGTTAACTGTGCCTTGCACTCCATACCTGGCAATATTGAACACTGATCTGCATATGTGAAACATCCTAAACAGCAATATAAGTAATAAGAAGTAATGACTTCTCTATTACCAGGAACATTGTGGTGCTGCCAGTAACTGAACTGATTATCAACCATGCCATGTAAACTAACATTAATAATTCTTTCGGGTCAGAATGCATTTAGGCATTTTGACAAAATATGAATCAGCCACAGACAAACAAACCTGGCTAGGAAATAGGCAAACATCTGTGGGAAATTTACTTTTTTAATCATCAGACCAGGTGGGTTTTTTTTATTGACTATATATATCCAACAGACTGGCATGTGATATATTATCAGCATACTCTGGTTATGGAAGGATATAGTATTATAGGTTCAATAGATAAACAAGGAATCATTTAAAGGAAAACTAAACTTAATTTTTTTAATCCTAATGTGAAAGCTTTTCTCCCCAGAACACCTATACTTTGAAAGATTCTTTTCTAGTAAGTTGCATTTAGTACATGTAAGTACATGTACTAAATTCTGTAACAATGAAGGCTTCCATGTTGCCATTACAACTCATAGCCCATGTTGGCTATAAAGAGCCACACCCCCTGACCCCAGGATTCACAGAGTTTCTAGCGAAAGAATACATTTCTAAATGTGCCTGTATTCATTGTTGAGTTGCTGGTGGCGCACCATGGAAATGCCATGATTTTAAAAAGGGTATCTCCACTGGTAAATCAAAATTGGGTATTTAGTTTTATTGAAGATCGGGAGGTCTTATCTCCTGTTCTTCAATAAAACGTTCGGGAGTCGGGAACAAAGGCATACTCTGACAGGTCCTGAAGGACTTAGTATTCTATGCGCATCACACTTGCACACCCGCATAGAGTACGAACATTTACTGGGGGCGCACAGCCAAAGTGCTAGGTTTGGAAGCAAACAGACTATTGAGACACAGGTTCAATTCCACAGGCTTCCTTTGGAATTATATTCCTAGCATAAGGTAAAGATTCTACATGTACTGATACTTGTGGGGTAGAGGTAGAAAGCTTTCATTTTAGCGGGACTGTATAGAAGGTTGCAGGTTTGATTCCCCATACTTACTTTTATTTTTTACTGAAATGTTAATAATCTGTTTCTTACATCGGTGCTAGGAAAGATGTAAATTGGAAAGATTACTTTTCTTTTTTGTATGAAAAACAAAGGAATTTATCATTGTTAGGTACAGCGGCATTTGTAATGTGTTTACACAAAAACTGCACTCAAATCTGTGTTCTTTGTCAGAGGGAGGGGTGATCTCTGAGCTGTAACTTGATTGGCTTCCAGCTTCCAGGAGGCAAGGCTGCAGCTTTCTGTGAAGCGTACTTCATACACTTAGCTGGGTGTTCCCAGATAAGGTGAATTATGGAGCTTACCCCTAGTGATTCATAAATCACCCAGCATCCAAAGCAAAGGGAGAGGTGAGACACAGCTTTTGTATCTTTGTGAATGTGCTCTTTCTATTAGGGGCAATGTTGTCTGGAGACTTTAGCTCCACTTTAAATTCTGCGTATAAATGTTCAGATAAGCATTGTACAAAATTTGAAGGTGGTATTTTGGATAATAGTGAAGCAAAGCATTACCTAAATTGACAGACATAAAGTTGTGGCAGCTGGCACAGACTTTACATTAAGAATGATGTACAGGTAAGTGTTGAGGCAGAATAAAATTATATAAGAGGAAAAATCTTTAACCTAAAATGGCCTCTTTGTACCCTTTATTTTGGATGTACACAATTTAAATGAAACACTTCCCAGTTATCTGTAATTCAACTCGGACATCTCTTTGCAAGAGTTTTTCAGTTTGTAAACAAGCTCTGAGATAGCTGGGTTCTTCTTTGAACTGCAGTGGTTTAGGTCCTTACCCTGGGTATTATTCAGCTGTGGAGTGGGGGTAGGCAAGCATAATTGTCCTTTAAGCTTGTTAAGCTTCTCCATTTAAACAAAGCATGCTGCTCTGTCTTTTCCTAACAGCCTTTTTAAACAGAAACGATGTGCTCTCTTTGGAACAATTGTTCAGAACAGGATTCAGAACAGTCACTTAGCCAGTGAAAGTGATAAATAGCTAATTGATTGTAAAGCATTAGTATCTGCTATTCTGGGCATGCTCTAGTACTAGAATCCAAGCTTCATTATAAGAATACATTTTCCTGCATGCATGTACTAAACAGAATCAGATAGAGGGGTAGGAATGGAATCATTTTAATCAGGGATAACTTCTCTATCAGGGGGACCCAGGCACACTGGGGCCAAGAAGGAGGGAACTCTTTAGACCAGTACTGGACTTAAAGGCACTAAACTGCCACATTCAAGAGTTCCACTTCAAAATGGACTCACTTTGTTTGTTCATTTTGACTTTAGAGTAGATTTCCTAGCATTGCTGGATATCAAAGATGCATATCTCCATATCCCCATTTGGCCAGGTCATCACACATTTCTCAGGTTTTTGGTGGGTCATGCCCATTTCCAACTTACTGCCTTCCCATTCGGTCTGGCATCAGCACCTTGGGTATTTACCAAAATCATGGCATGCCAGGCTGTGTTCATACACCTCCCAAACATCAAGGCCCCTTCCCATGCGCTTGCGCAAACCCAGGTAGCCAAGTGCATCCACATCCTAAACCAATTTGGATGGATCCTCAAATTTTCAAAATCCTCTCCCCTACCATGTTAGAGGATGTCCTTCCTGGCCATGTCATTCGACACGGAGAATCACAAGATTTTACTTTAACAAGATAAAGCAATCAACCTCCAGACAATGGCAGGGCATGCCATGCCCAGGAGTCGGATCACCATCAGACAAGCCACGAGACTCATAGGTAAAATGGTGTCCTGAGCAGAAGTGATCCTTATGGGATATTCCTCCTAAGACATCTACAGAGACATGTCTTGAGTCACTGGGACAAGTCCCCTCTCTGTCTCTCCATTTCTTGCAATCCGGGGTGGACACGGGTCTCTCTCTAAGTGTTCTAAAGGGGCAGGTATTGGCACTGTCTGTCTTTTTTCATGTGGCTGGCTCAGAGAAGTAACGTACACACCTTTCTGCAAGGGGTGGCTCACATTTGCCCTCCCAGGAGTACACCAACTCAACCTCGGGACCTGTCTTTAGTCCTTAGG
Organism: Hymenochirus boettgeri; assembly: GCA_019447015.1. Lineage (NCBI taxonomy): Eukaryota > Metazoa > Chordata > Amphibia > Anura > Pipidae > Hymenochirus > Hymenochirus boettgeri. Next base: position 231,124,157 of record CM033476.1, on the reverse strand, counting down.
GCCCTCGGGTTGCCCCCCCTCATGCCCTTAGAGTCAATTTCCTTGACTCTACTATTCTGGAAGACCGTTTTTCTGCTTCCTTTTTCCACGATACACAGAGCCTCAGAATTAGCGGCTCTGTCCGTAGACCATGTCTGTTTACATTTCTTTCCTGGCGGAGCAATTCTCAGAACTCACTCGGACTTCCTACCAAAGGTGGTCTCCACCTTCCATCTCAACTACGACATTGTTCCTTCCGTTTATCCTTGTCCTTCCCCCCCCCCCCCAAGAAAAGACAGCTTCACTGTTTTATGTGGTATGGGCTCTTCATATTTACGTCACCAAAACTAATGACATTAGATCCTCTCGGGCTCTTTTTGTCCTCTTGGCAAGCCCGTGCCATGGTTCCAGAGTCTCGCCTCAGACTTGCGAAATGGATAAGTTCAGCCATCCAGCGCTATCGTTGTCTTGCTGGGGCTGCTCCTCCCAAGAGGGTTGCAGCCATTTCTACAAGAGCCATGGAAGCTTCATGGACTGCCCGCAAGTGGGCCTCGGTGGATCAGATCTGTCAGGCGGCAACTTGGTCGTCCGTTTCGACGTTTATTAGATTTTACAGACTTCATGGCTTTGCCTCCGCAGAAGTGTCATTGGGATGTTCTGTGTTGCAGGCTGCGGAGGGTTAATTTTATTTCCCTCCCTTGTGCTACTGGGGTTTTGGGATGTCCCAGTGTGCCTGTGTCCCACCAAGGTTGATAGAGAAAAGAGAATTTTTATACTTGCTTAAAATGCTTTTCTCTGAAGCCAAAGGGTGACCCAGGCACAACCCTCCCAATCAGTGTCGCCTCGTTGATGATCTGCTGGATCTGATCATAAACGTTGCCCAACCAAGCACCCAATACACACAAAAAAACAGGCTTGAAACAAAGGACATATTGCATTGTATATATCACACCTACTCAAAGTGACACCAGCCCAATGCCAATGAAGATATGTGGTTTTAAAGTTGTCCCATGGGGGCTGCCATCTTGGCCCCTCCCCTGTACCCACCGGGGTATCCCATATGCCCAAAAGCCATGCCTTAGGGACTAAGGATGAATAGCAAACTCGTCTCTATTCTGGATGTATACTTATCAGAACTAATTAATACTGCATCTACATTAGATTATAAATAGTAATGCACTTTTTATGTGCACTAAAACTGCACATATGTATTTTAAAAGACCAAGCTTGCTAAATCCTGTTTAAATTGGATATTTATAAAATATAGTTATGACAGCTGAACAAAACAACATCTGAGGCACTTGTTTTCTGTGTCCCACCTTAAAACTTACCCTACAACTTGAAATGTGCTGAAATGTCTGTTGCCCTGTAATTAGTTTTTCTTTTCCTCTTGAAAGGGGAACTGTGGTCTCCATACAAGTTGATTTTAAATGAAAGGCCAGTTTCCTACCTTTAAAACAAGCCATCAACCACCATTCTACATGCTCCACAGTCCAAGATATAAAGATATTACAGACCAGAAAGTTAATGGGTGGGAGGATGACGTGACACTCCTAAGGCTTCTCCTTCACCCTGCCGCCGTCGAGCACAGCCTCAGACATCAGTGTGGGAGGGAGACAGGAAGTCTCTTCCCCTCCCTGCTGTGTGAAGATCCCCACAGAGAATGTAAGGGAATCTACAGCCCTAATCTCCCACTATGTGAAAACACTATGTGAAAAAAGGCTGTGTTCACAGTTTTCTGTAGGAAGAAGGGGGGTAGGTGTTTGAGTGGGAAGGGATCAGGGGGTCTGCAAGGGCAGGAGGAGACTTAGAGCAGAGTGACTGTCACATGGTTTCAGAGGAGGAAGTGCAGGGGACCTGGAGATGTTGCTGCCATATCACACACAAAAATGTAAATATCTCCAAAACTATGCAAAATAAACAATGAAAGTAAATTGCAAAAAATTGCAGGAGAGCAATTTCTATCAATTTACCTAAAGTCATTTTTGGACCACAGTTCCCCTTTAACTACTAATCCCACTTTCTTTCTTCTATAATTATCGAACATTCAAAGATTATCAAAAATATCCTAAAATGTTCGATAATCCTCATAATACGTCTGGAAACTCGAAAGTAGTCTCCGATCGTATTTTCTAGAGTTATTGAACGTTCAAGGCTATTTTAAAAATTTAACGAAAATAGCCTTGAACATTCGATAATAATTCAAAATGCGTTCCTTTTTCGGATTTTGGGATCTTTCCAGAGATCCGAAAATGGAACAAAACTAGTGAGTTTCGGCCATGTCTTACCAACACCAGTGATTTTGTTTTTTGGTTCACAGTGGAATCTGTGTGTGTATGTTTTGCTATGTGTGGATATAAGAATCTACACAGGTATATTTTTTACTGTTTCTCAGACAGTTACCATCATCCAGAAATCACTAATAAATTTAATAAGATAGATAGGGAGAGAATAAGGCTTTTTTGATCCCTTTCAGTATATGTAAATAAGGAACAGAGACTTCTGGGTAATTTCCATGTTTCAGTGGCAGATCTCAGGATCTGTAGTTGGCACTCAGGTTTTGAATTTAGCTTGTGGAATGCTTTAAAAGCCTGTATAGCTTTCCTGAAAGCTGGCATGGAATCATGGAAATTTCCCAGAAGTCTTTGCTACCTATTTACTGAAAGGGAGCTGCAGAGCTTTATTCTCTCCCTATCTTATTTCATTTTTTTTGTGACATCTGTCTGTAGGCGCTTCAGACTGCATAACCAGAGGCCTGGTTTATACTGATGATGGCTCAGTAAAGCTAAAATTGGTCTGTAACTGGTGCTCTGGTTTTGCATTTAGATTGTGGAATGCTGTAAAAGCCTTTGTAAAGGTATAGCTTTCCTGAGATGACATGCATCTCAATTATTGCCTGTGGCAAATGCATGCATTCAGATGCAATACAGCCTAATCGTATAGAGCAGGGGTGTTGAACTTGTAACCTTTCACTGTTTGGAAACTACAAATCCCAGCATTCTTTGTTTGCAGTTAGTTTCTTCTGAACATCCTGTAGCTAAGGCATGTGTCTAGATGTAATGTAGCCTAGTGGAATAGAGGAGGGGTGTTGAACTTGTGACCTTTCACATTTTTGGAAACTACAAATCCCAGCATTCTGTTTGCAGTAAGTTTCTTCATAATGTCCTGTAACTAATGCATACAGTTGCAAGTAAAAGTATGTGAACCCTTTGGAATTGTATGGATTTCTGCACAAATTTGGCCTAAAATGTGATCTGATCTTCATCTAAGTCAAACAATAGACAATCACGGTCTGCTTAAATTTATACTACACAAATAATTAAATGTTTTCATTGCACACACCATGTAAACATTCACAGTGCAGGTGGAAAAAGTATGTGAACCCTTGGATTTAAGAACTGGTTGAACCTCCTTTGGCAGCAATAACTTCAACCAAACGTTTCCTGTTGTGGCAGATCAGACGTGCACAATGGTAAGGAGTAATTTTTGACCATTCCCTTTACATAACTGTTTAATTTCAGCAATATTCTTGGGATGTCTGGTGTAAATCGCTTTTTTGAGGCCATGCCACAGAATCGGGTTGAGGTCAGGACATACCCTTTCTCTTTCAAAATGTCTTGATAAACTTGGGAGTTCATTTTACCTTCAATGATAGCAAAGCTACCCCAAACCATGATGGCCCCACCATCATAATTTACAGTTGGGATGAGGCTTTGATGTTGGTGTGCTGTGCCCCTTTTTCTCCACACATAGTGTTGTGTGTTTCTTCCAAATAAATCTGTCCACAGATTTTTTTGCCAGTACTGCTGTGGAACATCTAGGTGCTCTTTTGCAAACTTTAAACATGCAGCAATTTTGTTTTTGGACAGCAGCGGCTTCCAATGAAATCCATTCTAGTTTAGTGTTTTACGTACCGTAGATTTGCTAACAGGGATACTTTTGGAAGTCTTTAGCTGACACTCTAGGATTTTTCTTCACCTCATTGAGCATTCTGTGCTGTGCTCTTGCAGTCATCTTTACAGGACGGTCACTCCTAGGGAGAGTAGCAGAAGTGCTGAACTTGACAATTTGTATTACCATGGACTGATGAACAGCAAGACTTTTGGAGATACTTTTATAAACCTTTCCAGCTTTATGCAAGTCAACAATTATTAAATGTAGGTCTTCTGAGAGCTCTTTTCTTCGAGGCATCATTCACATCAGGCAATGCTTCTTGGGAAAAGCAAACCCAAAACTGGTGTGTGATTTTTATAGTGCAGGGCAGCTGTAACCAACACCTCCCATCTCATTTCATTGATTGGACTCCAGTTGGCTTACACCTCCTTCCAATTAGCTCTTGGAGATGTCATTAGTCTAGGGGTTCATATACCTTTTCACCTGCAATGTGAATGTTTACATGGTGTGTTCAATAAAAACATGGGAACATTTAATTATTTGTGTAGTATTAGTTTAAGCAGACCATGATTGTCTATTGTGTAGATGAGGGTTCATATACTTTTACTTGCAGTTGTATGTCCAGATGCAATACAGCCTATTGGTATAGAGCAGGGGTGTTGAACATGTGATCACGTGTTTGAAAACTACAAATCCCAGCATTCTCTGTCTGCAGTATGTTTCTTCTAAATGTCCTGTAGCTTATGAATGTGTCCTGATGTTATACAGCCTAATGGTATAGAGCAGGGGTGTTAAACTTCGGAGCTTTACATGTTTTGAAAACTACAACTCCCAGCATTCTCTGTTAGCAGTAAGTTTCTTCCTTATGTGCATTGGCTAATGAATGTATACTGATGCAATACATTCTAATGATATAGAGCATGGGTATTGAACCTTTAAATGTTTAAAAACTACAACTCCCAGCATCCCTGGCTGCACAGAATACTGGGGGAGAAAAATTTCATACATCTGGAAAACCGTTTTCATACATCCTGGAATAAAGCCATTTTCCTGACTAACAGTCATTAAAGCCCATGGTTGTGCTTTAGTGATTCCTACACACACAAATGAACACGCAAATGATCCATCTGCCCTTCCCTTACATCCATAGCTATTACACTATTGGATTAGTGTAATTATACTAGTGGATTATATAAGGATTATATGGGTCACTTAAGGCAGTAGGAGTAATAAACCTTACCAAACTTTCCATCACTTTTATATTCCACAATTTGCAGTGTAATCTAAATGGCATCATTGGGCAACCTGAGACCCTATACAAGATCCTGATTAACATGCTAGGTTCATACTTATTAGTACCACAGCAAGTTTCAAATGTACTGTTGCTGTGAGTACAGGATACTTATTAGCTTAAAAGATTATAGTGAGGTACCCCCACCTCTCCCTAAAGGAGCTAAAAGCTATACCCACCGTGTATAAAATGTAGAGCCTTCTTATAACAGAAGGTACCCCACAGCCTAATGTCATTAATATTAATATCAATATTGTAAAAAAAGGGGAAAATCTCATGGTGTTTACCATGCTTTATCTTGTGACCCTGAACCTAACAACAGTATAATTAAGATGGTCTTCTTTCTTTTGTGCTGTGAATGCAGAATAGTGTTTTCGGGTCTTTTTATATTGATTTTAAGGTTAATATGCGTGTGAAGGTTCTCATTCATCCAGGTCATGGTATATCTGTTGTATTCAATTAGATCAACTGGACTTGAAGTTTAGTTCTTGAAGACGTTTCGCTAGTCATCCGACTGGCTTTCTCAATTCAGAATGACTTGTACAAGAATCTTTGGCAATTATGTACCCTGGAAAGTCCCAATTAGCATATCACAGCCAAGTGTTAAGGGCGTGATTGGATAGTGGGTGAAGGGCTTGCTAAGGGCTTGAATTTTGCCATCACTCCTAAAGCCATCCCTGTGGTGGATATTATAGCAGCCACAGAAGCCTCAATTCACAATAATAAGGTACCACAGAGTGAGGCAGAACAACTTCGCCTTAAGGTATCTGCAGCCTTAGCCAGTGCTAAAACTCCTTCATCTAACCTGACCACACAGGAAAGAAGAGCCTTAACATCCCTCAAGAAAGATTCCAGTATCCCCATTCTACCGGCAGACAAGGGAAGATGCACAGTGGTACTCAACACCTTAGACTACCATGATAAGGTGACCATGCTCCTGGCCGATAACAACACACATGAGGCTTTAACAAGGGATCCCACCAGCCGTTACAAGAAAAGCGTCATAGACTTACTACAACAGCTTCAAAAGGATAAAGCCATTGATCGAGCAATGTATCATCGCCTCTACCCTGGTGAGGCACATCCATGCATACATGGACTCCCAAAGATACATAAGGAAGGGGCACCACTAAGACCTATAGTCAGCAGCATCAACTCTGTAACATACAAGATAGCAAAATACCTAGCCAACATCTTAGGACCATTGGTGGGAAGTTCTAAGCATCACATCCAGAACTCTCAGGATTTCACCAACAAGATTGAAGATATAGTACTTGGTGCAGAAGAAACTATGGTGTCCTATGATGTGACATCTCTCTTCACCTGTATACCCACCAAGGAGGCTGTTGACATGGTGAGAAAACGGCTAGGCCAAGACAGCACTCTTACCAGCAGAACTGATCTCAACCCAGAACAGGTGTGTTCCTTACTGGACTTGTGCCTTTTTCAAAAACCTATTTCAAATACAGGGATAAGTTCTATAAGCAAAAACACGGATGTGCTATGGGATCTCCAGTTTCACCTATTGTGGCCAACCTTTACATGGAGGAGGTAGAAAAACAGGCGCTTAATACCTTTAAGGGCATAGCACCCAGCCACTGGTTCAGATATGTGGATGACACCTGGGTTAAAATCCACCAGAAGGAAGAACAAGCTTTTACAGAACACATCAATGCGGTAGACCAAAACATCAAATTTACAAGGGAAGAGGTACAAAACAACAAACTGGCTTTCTTGGACTGCTTGGTAGAAGTTAAGAAAAATGGTAAACTGGAAGTAGAGGTTTACAGAAAACCAACACACACAGATCAGTATTTGGTGTTTGACTCCCACCACCCTTTAGATCACAAGCTGGCTGTCATCAGAACCCTGCAACACAGAGCTGAGAACATCCCCACTAGCACAGAGGAGAAAGCTAAAGAAATGAAACATCTCAGAGGAGCCCTTAAAACTTGTGGATATCCAGACTGGGCCTTTGTCAAAAGAAGTAGAAGGAAAGAAAAGAACACAAATACCAACAGTGAAGGGGAAAAGCAAGACAGGAGAAAGAACATGGTCATCCCATATGTAGCAGGGGTCTCCGAGAAATTAAGTAGAATTTTCAAAAAACACCGTATCCCTGTCTGCTTTAAACCGAACAACACACTGAGGCAGCAATTGGTACATCCGAAAGACCCAATACCGAAACACAAGAAAAGCGACATCATATACGCAGTGCAGTGCAGTGAAGAATGCTCTGATTTGTATGTGGGGGAGACCAAACAGAAACTGCATCAACGTACGGCCCAGCACAAAAGAGCCAATTCCTCGGGTCAGGACTCAGCCGTGTACTGATAAAGGACATACCTTTGAAGATTGTAATGTTAACATATTGGCAAAGGAACATGACTGGTTCAAGAGAGGTGTTAAGGAGGCCATTTATGTGAAAATAAAGAAACCAAGCCTAAATAGAGGGGGGTTCGACACCAACTGTCTGCCATGTACAATGCTGTTTTGACACCTTACCCTGGGCGTTCCTATAACACCTCTTAGCCACTATCCAATCACGCCCTTAACACTTGGCTGTGATATGCTAATTGGGATTTTCCAGGGTACATAATTGCCAAAGATTCTTGTACAAGTCATTCTAAATTGAGAAAGCCAGTCGGATGACTAGCGAAACGTCTTCAAGAACTAAACTTCAAGTCCAGTTGATCTAATTGAATACAACAGATATTTTAAGGTTAAGTTTTTATGTAACTAAGCAAAAGTTAAATCTTATTTAAATAAACACATAGATTCTACATCTTTAAAAAAAAAATTCTGGAAAAGCCACCCAAAGCAGTGTTAAATCCTAAATGGTTCTTTTTAGAAGAAATGAGTAAAGGGAACCAGGTTTATTCATTAAGAAAGATAGTACCACTACTTGTATGTTCTGCTTAAGAATGCACTGAAGAGTTAGCAACTACAGAAGATGTATATATATGTTTCAGTTAAACGACTCTACAGAAATGACATGTACAAGTTTATGACATATTAGGTTTATCTGCGATTGAGCTCCCTAGTTTACTTCACAGGTATACTGCTGTACGTATTAAGCAGCAGTATCCTCTGAATCAACTGTTAGGTAGGGTTAAAGAGGAGGATGAAAAGGTTGGACTTGATGAATGGATGTCTTTATTCAACCTCAATTACTATGTTAATATGCATTTTACATTATAAGCAATGGGTTAATTTAAATATCCTTGGGCATAAGGGAAATCTTCCTAAGTTGTATACTTTTTTCCAGACTAAACTGCAGTGGCTGTGTGAGGAGATGAAGGAACAAGATAGTCGGATGCGAAATAAACTTCAGTACAGCTGGGATCAACTGAAAGGACAAAGACTGAGCAGAGAATCAGAGTTTGAGGCTTTGCGCCAAAAGATCGCTGAACAAAACCAGCAGCTGGAGGAGGCAGACAGAGAAAGGAAGGGTGAGTCTACCAGATGTTCCTTAACCAATCATTGATCTGGGCTGCAGGGAAAAATTATTGTATAAATACAACGTCTTGCTATTTACAGAGCAGTTGGATGACGGCTCAATCTAGGTCGAAGCGAATCCAAGAAATTTAAAATGTCATTTTTTTTATTTTTACATGCAATACTTAAAAGAGATCCGAAAACCCTGATGCGCTGCTCAGTCCTTGGACTTTCAACCTATTGTAACATACAATTCAAATATCTTCATCTGTCCTTTTTTCTAAAATACATACATACATATATATATATATATATAGCAGTGTATTAAAACGTTTTGTGCTGTCCATTTTTAGTTGAATCAAATGGAGTAACTTGTTCCCAAGATACACTTTTCTGATTAATTTTTTAGAAGGAGAACCTGACATCACTGCGTTCCCTTGCAAATATTCCTCTCAGAGGGTTAACTTAAAGGGCATGTCCACCCTTGTAATAAACTATTTATATTATGTACTGCTCCTTCCCCCAGCCCCAACCACATAACTATTATTCACAGAAAGTGCACCAATCTTTACTTACTATGCCTCTATCCTTCGCTGCACTGCCCCGGCCCTCTGCTTGCACGGAAATGCAAGCAGGGGGCGGGAACGGCAGCCACATCCATGATTGGCTTAGAGGCAGCCATTCACGGGCGCGGCTGCCGGGAGTTCAGACCGGCGAAGGAGAGAGACATGGTAAGGCACTTTCTGTGAATAATAGTTATGCGGTTGGGGCTGGGGGAAGGAGCAGTACATAATATAAAAAGGGTTTTATGGTAGGGGGAGGGAGGGGAAGAAAGGCTGCAGTGCGGATGCCAAACTTTTCCCCGGAGGGGAGACAGGAGGCAGAGTCCTATATGGACTCTGCTATCTTCCTGCTGGCCAGTTTTTGGGACTTGGGGGGGGGGGGGGTCCACGGGAGACCCATAGGGAGCGGGGGTGTGGGGAAAAGGTTTTTACCCACTACATAGTGGGTCCAGTAGTGGGTTAAATTATAGTTTGGGGGGTGGACATTATGAGGGAGAGTCTTCTATGTTCTTATCCCCATCTGAAAGACACTGCTAGTAATACAGTGAAAACTGGCTTAAAAGATTTTAATTATAACAGCAAGTACTTATTTTACCTTCAGCATTTGAAAAGTGTTTACTGGTGTAGTGAACCACCTGCATGTATTATCAAGTGAGGCCCAGTGTAGCAAAGTTTACCTTCCCTATCTTGGTTGTGAATGGAGAAATGTAGACTCTGAGACTGCAGAAGAGAGATTTAGGCTGGTTACACAAGGCAAGATGTTATTCCTAGCCAACTGTTCGGAAAAAGTAGCTGTGCGTTTGCCTTGACCATGATTTACCTGCATGTCCAATCCAGATAAACGGAGACCCCTGTTGGTCATCACTCCTAAAAAGAATCTTACCATGTTTATGCACCCAAGCAATAAGGATGATGGAAGCGCACAGTATTCCTCAGAATAATCTGTTTTATTCACATCACACAAATGTACAACGTTTCGGAGAATGCTCCTTCATCAGGTGTACGTTTGTGTGATGTGAATAAAACAGATTATTCTGAGGAATAGTGTGCACTTCCATCATCTTTATTGCTTGTGCTATAGCTGGAGTCCTTCAGGTAGAGGACTGATGGAAGCTGCACCTTCAACTTCGGGGGCAAGCTGCCAGAAGGAGTGCCTAGGCCCAAACATTTACTGTGTGGACATGTTTATGTACCCAGCCTTAGAGACTTTGATAGAATTGAGATGCAGGACATTGGTATCTGCTCTGTGTTTCTGCGCCAACATAAGATAAAGAAAGAATAAAAAAGAAAGATAATATACATTCTAGGGCCTTGTATAGTATCATAGTATCTAAACAAACATATAGGAAAAACATTGGGAGTTTATTTGTCACACTAACACCTATATAGAAAGCCCTAACTAATAACTGTACCTTAGGTACTGTGAGTTCTTCTTAAAGTGAAAGAAACGGTTCTTAAAAAACAATCATATGGTGGATAGATCAGTTTTTGTACTTTGGGATCAGATAACAACCTGTATTAACTTATAGTTAACGAATTGGCCAGGACAGGCAATGCTGGGAGGTAAAACTGCCTTGCTTTTGTAGATATTGATAAATTAGATAACACACACATTGAATCTACCTAATATCTAGTAAGTGTATGGCCAGCATTACTAGTCCAGAGATCAGCCTCCACCTATCCCCCTTATTCAGCCTACATTAGTAGATGCTCTCACACATTATAGAGTTTAAGATGTACTATGATTGGACCAGCTGTAGGGCATATGCATACTAATAAAGGGCATGCCCCTCGGACTCGATAAAGGAAAATACTGAGCTTTAACTAGATTATTTTACCATAAGGTAGAAAAAGCAGCCTTATGCTGGCGATTCACTACAAAACTTCTCTTCCAACGTTACTGTACCATTTCAACAACCACCTTGCCTGATCATTTTGCAGTTGACATTCAAATAAATTCACTAAATAAATTGTCCAGGATTGGGACATTAGATGTTAAATCTAATGTCTTAGTAAGTGTATGGTTAGCATTAGGGATCTTAAAAAAATACAGTTGTTATGATTTTATTTATAAAATCCAGACAAGGGGATGATGTGTCAAATATATATGCAGATGGAAACAAGTTTCCTGTCTGTCTTTTTCACTCATTCACTCTCTGATTATTCAGTATTTAATTGTAACTCGTATTAGGAAAGCGGGTATATACATTTTTAAATATTTTTTTTTAAAGAAACTATTTAAAGCTGTCTACATACCATAAGTTGCAATGTAGCAGATACATTTTGGTTGTTCTAATAAACAGAATAGACCAATGTTATGGTGTCCAATTGGCCACTGCTATGGCTTTTCATTAAACAGTATTAGAAACCCAACACAAAGCAACTCGGATCACAACATTGGACTATCTGACAGCAGGGGGGCTAAGCCTTTGCAGCCCAGTTAATTGCATTTTGTTTCCAGAACACTAAGCTTCTGTAAATACCATTTTCAATCATTTAACGCCTCAGAAGCTTTGGGTTTCTGATATTTTCAGACAGCTGTGTTGCTTTTTTGTTGCCAATACCCCTTTGTAGTTTGCTTTATGGTGTAGCTATTGCCCCAATAGGACACTTTTCATGCCTTTAAATGAGTGTGCATTACTATTTACAAAATATACAGTATATTTACTTTTGCTTAGTTTTATAATTATTCGAGAATGAAGTTTCAGATGTACTTTTTTGATTGCACACATCAATATGGTAAGAATTCTGTCCATTGAGTTCCAAATAGTCATACATTGTGTTTCGTGTGTGCTTGCTTTATTGCCTATTTAACTCAAACTGTTGGATCATTGTAGAATTAAATGTACAGTATATTAGTTTTATTGTAGTGCTTTTTGCATTTAAAACTAATGTAAATAAAAGTTGATATAAAAGTGAAGAAATACAGAATATATGAAACAGGATTTCTATTGTATTGTATGTTTATAGCTATATAGGAATAAAAAAATAAATATATTACATCAGGCCCTGATGTAGTTTAGTTTATCCCAAATGCATTTTTTAATGTGGGAGGAAACTGGACTACTGAAGGGAACTGACCCATATTATACAACATTACGGCTTTAATAGGTACACTTATAGAAACAACATGGTGCAATGCTGCTGGGGAGCACGATGAACTGAGCTAAACTTGTTCTCAGATCGCACAGCCATAAATATGCCTGATGTGTAACATCCATCAAGATGGTGTGCCTAGTGTAAAATACTGAATAATATTTAACAAACAGGATAAGCCCTCTAAACAGACACCAACTGGGCCCAACATACAACCAGTTACCATGAAAAATACTTTGGGGGAGATTCAATATAGGGCTTTTCCATCTAAAACCCACGTTAACCCGAAGAAATTTCGGGTTAACGTGGGTTTTAGACGGATTTTAGAGCATAGCGCCATTTCCAAATGTTTTTGGAAATAGCGCCGTTCTATAGATCCAAAAACCGAAGCGTTAGGTTTTGCGCTACTTGGTAGCGCCAAACTTAATGCTAGTGTGTGGGAGCCGTTCTTACCTTAGCCTGATCCCGCGATGCAATACCTGACGTAATCACGTTTACGTCAGATATTGTATCGCGGGATCGGGCTAAGGTAAGTAACGCCGCTGCCTGTATTGAATCTCCCCGTTTATTTGCCAAACATGAAAATGACAATATACCCTTGTGCACAGGTGTGTTAGCCAAAAGGCCCTGGGAGTAAAACCTCTCTAAGTAATTGCATCATTCTCTTAGCTGCTCAGTAAGCATATATGGACCAGTCACGTGTTTGTCAGGGGTAAACTTTCCGGATTATTTGTTGTACAGTCTTGTTTTCATCCCTGACCCCCCACGGCTACCAATGCCCTTATAAACGTAACTCTCGTACTCGAGTAACATCATAACCAAAGTACAATGTTGTCCTCTACTGCTCCTTTATCAAGCTTGATAAAGAGCAGTAGCTCTGAAACATGTTGCTCTTGTAAACACAATAAATTATATTGTTAAACTTCTGCTTGTGGCTCTTCTACATTTTCTACATGGTTTGAGCTTATAAAGTATTCTTAAGCTGAATGGCAGACCATATTGGGTATAGAGGAATAGAAACCTTCCACATTTAAAGGTAACCAATAGGGTAGAGGGGTCCACCTGTATGTCATTTATCTGCAAGGAGTTTGTATGTTCTCCCAGCACGTGCATGGGATTCAAGGAGTCTGCAAGGTGTTTGTATGTTCTCCCAGTGCTTGCATGGGATTCTTCTGGGCACTCCGGTTTCCCTCGCATTTGTAAAGACATACTGATAGGTTGTATGTGTGTGTCAAATAAATGTGCTTAGATTGTAAGCTCTTTGGGGCAGGGCCAGATCTGAATGTATACATGTAATTGTAAAGTGCTACGGAAAATGTTGGCGCTATATAAATTCATAATAATACTTACAAATGGACTCAAATTTGTATACACAAACAACAGATTCTCACTGTGGGAGACACAATCTGCCTTCCAGGGTGAAATTTTTTTACTCTTGTAAATTTCAGGAATGGTATAAAAACTGTCTTTCAGCTTTCAAAATCGGTTGTTTTTCCCATGTTTTAGACAAAATAAAACGCAATTCTTTTTGCAAGTAGTTCAGGGGATTTCCCTTAATGATATTATATTGTTCTTTATCAGACAGCTGTCTTAAAGGGCATGTCCACCCCCCCAAACTAAAATTTAACACACTACTGGCCCCACTATTAAAGGGACTGTCCACCCCTCTTTCCAAAAACTGATATAATGTAGATAACCCCCCAAAACTTTACCTTTGTTTTAGTCACAATTTACAAATCAGCTCCCACACAGAGATATTATACTTACATGCACCTCCTCGCTCCACCGCCGCGGCTCTGCACTTCCGGGTAAGGCAGTCAGTGTCGGCCGTGACTGTGACGTCACGGCCAATCACTGACTGCAATTCCCGGGGCAGTCTCCACTGCGGCTGCTCAAGAACACAAAAAGAACAGAGCAGCCACAGTGGAGACTGGGAGAAGAACCCGGAAGCGGCGGTGGAGCGAGGAGCTTGTGAGTATAATAACTCTGTGTGGGAGCTGTTTTCTAAATTGTGACTAAAATGAAGTAAGGTTTTGGGGGTTATCTACATTATATCAGTTTTTGGAAAGAAGAGTGGACAGTCCTTTAACTTTTAAAAAAAATCCTTACCTTACATCCCTGCTCCATTACATTAGTCATTCTTTTTAAACATGTTATGGTCTGTATCTGTTAATATAGTATAGGTACATCTTGAGTGTCTTTAACATTAAAATATATACCTGGGGAGGGGGGGAAAAACTGCCAGTTGTTACAGTATCAGATATGGTTTAGTGCAATTTGTATTAGATTAGAACCTGGGAACATCTTAGATTATATATGTATTCCAAAAATTCACATTTAAACTCTGCCCTCATTTTTTAATGGTTTGTTCCAGTTGGAATACTCATACCCATATAGTCATACCACAAGTCCCAGATCTTTAAAAATTTAGCAGGGTGACCTCTTCCTATATATATTAATCTGATATATGGAGTAGCTTTATTAATCATTTCTTTCCATATTTTGATTTTTGGAGATTGGGGAGCCATCCAATTCATAACATTTTTTTTTTGTATAGAATAGGGTCTCTTGCAGGAATATTAAATGATATCGTGACCAGGAGTCCACCATGGGTATACCCAATATGCATAGTTAAGGTTCGAGTGGGACATTCTCATTCAATATTTCAGAGGGGATTTTAACTATTTTTTATGAGCCAGCCTATTCAGTGTTATATATACTTGATTCAAAATATAAAATTGGATCAGTTTGTTATTTGTAGTTTGTGATGCCCTAAGGTGTGTCTCCAACAGGTCTTCTCAATCATCAGTTGTATGTGTGTATGTATATGTTTATTTATATAGCACCACTTGGGGACGCAGCGCTGTACAGTATAAAATACAATAAAGTCACACAAGGCGGATAAATAGATAGATAGTTCAGTACATCTATTTATATAGGTTATATATTTAAGTGCTAGGGCTTTGCCACAAGAGGTAATTAGGTCCCTGCCCCGTAGAGTTTACAATCTAGTTAGGTGGGTTACACACAGATGCAATGGAATGGGTATAAGTGCTGGAGTTAGACGTGTGCAGTGCAAATAAAACTATCAAATACTGTGGTGGTTACCAGATAGGTAGGATGTAAGGCTAGATTTAAACCAGCTAATTGAGGTTTCTTGATGTAGAGAGAGGGGAATAGAATTCCAGAGGATGGGAGCTACAAGAGAGAAAGGTTTAAGGCGAGAGGAAGCAGTCCGAGTGGGGGTCTGTACAGGAGTTGGTTCTGCGATGAGCAGAGGGTACGGACAGGAACATATGGGAAGACTAGAGAGGAAATATAAGGAGGAGCAGCAGAGCGAAGGGATTTAAATGTTAGGATTTTGTATGTAATGCGCTGTTTGACGGGGAGCCGGATTGTTGTCCGGCACAGAGGAGATTTGGGATCCGGTTTATTAGAGAGCAAAACAATACGTGCGGCAGAGTTAAGTATAGACTGAAGGGGAAAGAGGTGGGAAGCAGGAAGACCAGAAAGTAGTAGGTTGCAATAGTCCAGGCGCGATAGGATGAGAGCATGCATAAGCATAGCGGTGGTCGGGAGGGAAAGGAACCTGCGGATTTTGGCTATATTGCGAAGGAAGAAGCAGCAGGTTTTCGCAACATAGTTAATGTGGTTAGAAAAGGAGAGAGAGGATTCAATGATTACCCCTAGGCAGCGAGCAGATTGGATAGGGGAAATGGGGGTATTGTCAACAGAGATGGAGAAAGATGGGACAGGACCAGGTTTAGGTGGAAAAACGATCAATTCAGTTTTAGAAAGATTTAATTTGAAGTAGCGTTGAGACATCCAGGAGGAGATGGCAAGGAGGCAGTCGGAGACACATGATTGGATGTCAGGAGTTAGCGTAGGGGTAGATTTGTGTATCGTCTGCATATAAATGATATTTGAAGCCAAAAGAGGTAATAACATCTCCCAAGGAAATAGTGTAGAGGGAGAACAATAAGGGTCCAAGAACAGACCCCTGCAGGACCCCCACACCAAGAGGAACCGGAGAAGAGGTATTGCTAGCATAAGATACAAAGTAAGTTCTGTCAGAGAGATAGGATAGAAACCAGAATGCCGCTTCATTCCGAATGCCCAAAGAGTGAAGTATACGCATAAGGAGGGAATGATCGACTGTGTCGAAAGCAGGGGAGAGGTCAAGGAGGATAAGAATAGAAAAGTAACCATTGGCCTTTGCAACCTGCAAATCATTATAACCTTACACAGAGCCGTCTCGGTGGAATGCGCAGGACGGAATCTAGATTGCAAAGGATCCAATAGGTTATGAGCATGAAGGTAGTTAGTGATACGGGAGAAGACTGATTGTTCTAGCAGTTTAGAGGCTATCAGTTAGAGAGAGACCTGGCGGTAATTGACTAAACAAGAGGGGTCCAGCGAGGGCTTTTTTAGTATGGGCTTAACATGGGCATGCTTAAAGACAGAAGGGAAAATTCCAGATGTAAGGGAGGCATTGAATATGTGGGCGAGTATAGGGGTAAGCACATGATTACAATGCTTCAGTGGATGTGTCCCTGGCTAACCCAGTATCCACCAGGTTGGCATATATTCGAGAGAGCAATCTTCTCCCTATTCCCATTTTCAATATCTGAATGATCGGGTGATCATTGTACAAATACAAAAAAAAAATCAAAAAATGCCAAAACCTACCCTAATAAAATAGACTTAGTTTCCCTTGAAATCGGAGGAATAATAATCTGCGTTTACTTAATCGATACCACCGTGGACATTGGGAGGCTTGGAGAAGATGAATTTGCTAATTTATGGATTTAGTGTTAAAAAAGGGGTGGGGGGGTGTATCACTTTTCAGAATTTTTTGTATGTGCATTTTTTTTATCATTCCCAAAGATAATCATCAGATCATCTTAGGGAATGCTAACAAACTTGGAATACGGACATAAATGCCCGTTTTCCAAGTTGAAATCCGATCGGATTTCGTCTTGGCCTAGCCTTTTTAGCTAGATTTCTATGTAGCATTTGCCACTTTTCTCTGGTTAATGTTAGAAAGAAGACGTTTACTGAAAGTTTTATCCTCTGCAGTGTGTAACCAGCTTTAAAGATCTTTAAAAGATGACAACCTTTAAAATTGTGGCTGTCGTTTTTTAAAGATTACCCTACACACAGTCCCGAGTGTTTTCTCTATATAAAATATAGGGAGAATGTTCGGGACTGACACATTTCCTTTAGCTGCGGTCGACTCCCTATAGTTTACTACAGGGGGCCAACTGCGGCCGAGGGAAATTTTATGGTACTTTTGAGCAATCCCAAGGCCGACAGTGAAGTTGTAGTTTGGAACGCTCGGAAATGTGGTACACACTTTAGCGTTAAAGGGGTAATTCCATCCATCCCTTTATCATTAAAGACTGTTTACCCACTTTAACACTATTATATTAGTGTAGTATGTATGGGAAAATGATTTTTTTAGAGAAGTTTCTAGTTCATTCATTTTTTTTTCCATGCAAATTTTATCTATTTGAATACGCAGAGCTCAGCTCCCAGCTTTGTTTGTAAGGTGACATCACTTGTGTTTAAGGTTATACACAGCAGGGTGTTGAAGTTTCTGTTCCTTAGCACTTAAATGATGTCAGTGCTGACGGTCATATTCAGCAGCTTTGAAAGTGTTGAATGCTGTTCTTTCCTGTTGCTCTACAAATCCTGGTAGCATTCAGTTCTTTTAAATTAATACTTACCCTGCCGCTCAAACTGGGCACAGACTCTTTCTTATTAGTCAAGCAATGGCATAAAAAATTCAGAGAATGTCAGTCCAGTATGTTCTTTCTATTTTTTGAATACTAAACTAATAGGACATTCCTAATTCAGTGCGTCACTATGCAAGTGAGAAACATTTACAAAGTAAGCACTTTAAAAATGGTATAATCTGTGGACATATAAAATAAACAGGTGATGATTTAGGATTGAGTGCACACTTTGAGAAATTAAAGGGCATCTATGCCGAAAAATAGGCTATTTTAAATTGACCATAACTGGAAACTAATTCTACCACCACTGTATCGTTTTTTTGTTACAATGTCCCCTATTTCTTTAGACATCCAATCTAAAACTTCATATATTTCAGCTGTCAATCAAGTTCCTTGCTCTCAAACTATTTTTCTGTGAGTAGTTTTACTGTAGCTGGAATGGTGACACTGGAGAAGCATGCTCAGTTAAGACTTAAAGGGCAAGTCCAGCCCCAAAATGAAAACTTACATACAGGTAAATCACCCCCCAAAACCCTAAATGGTAATAGTTTGAAACCTGAAATATATGTCTAACCTGAAATCCTGCACAATGTCCTGTTGCCCCTGTTTCTGCTTCCTGGTTCTTCCAGTTAGCAACTGTCAGTTATGAATTTGACAATTGACATCACAGTCAATGGCTGAATGTTAATCCCCTGTCTGCCTCTTCTGAGCATGCCCAGGCTCAGTACAGGTTTCTAAATTGCTCAGTTTCCATGAGGCATCCAGAAGCATAGCAGGAATACAGTAATGAATTAATAGGACAAACTATAATATATCAACATATTTTAAAGAGACAGTTCTTTCTTAAAGATGTTTTTATGAGGGTGGAGTTGTCCTTTAATGCTGGAGAAATTAGGAAGTACCTGGGGGAAAAATTTACAGTTGAGAAGGGGTGCCTATAAATGGACGCAGAGGCTGGTCACATGACTACAAGCTGGTCACATGACTGAAAACAGGAAGTGTTCAAGCAGGAAGTAATATTGCTGAACATTTTCAGCAATAGCTTCTCACACATTTCATCTAGAAATGTAATTTAGGTTTAATTTTGAAGGTGTGATGGAAGGGTTTTTATATAATTCTTACTATATCTGTTGTATTCAATTAGATCAACTGGACTTGAAGTTTAGTTCTTGAAGACGTTTCGCTAGTCATCCGACTGGCTTTCTCAATTCAGAATGACTTGTACAAGAATCTGTGGCAATAATGACAGAATGACTTGTACAAGAATCTGTGGCAATAAAGCTTTCACAGAACACATCAATGCGGTAGACCAAAACATCAAATTTACAAGGGAAGAGGTACAAAACAACAAACTGGCTTTCTTGGACTGCGTGGTAGAAGTTAAGGAAAATGGTAAACTGGAAGTAGAGGTTTACAGGAAACCAACACACACAGATCAGTATTTGATGTTTGACTCCCACCACCCTTTAGATCACAAGCTGGGTGTCATCAGAACCCTGCAACACAGAGCTGAGAACATCCCCACTAGCACAGAGGCAGAGGCGAAGGCTAAAGAAAAGCCAGTCAGATGACTAGCGAAACATCTTCAAGAACTAAACTTCAAGTCTAGTTGATATAATTGAATACAACAGATATACCATGACCTGGATGAATGAGAACCTTCACACGCATAATTCTTACTAGTTTGGAAGGATTCAAGACCACAGTTACCCTTTAATGTGCTTTTTCTCAACACCTCTAGGCTCACAATAATATCACAAAGTTGAGAAGTTCAGGTTTCAACAAGTTTGATTCACAAATTAAAGTCCAGATACAGATAATAAAAAATGTATTGCTATTTTAATAACTCTTAATTAAAGATATATAAATAAAATACATGAAATCTTTGACTACAGCAAGTGATGTAATTAATTTTACTCACACACCCCTTATACTAGCCAAGGCTTATCGTATTGGTCAGAATCTTTCTTTCTCCCTGGATAAAGCACACCAAGCATGTCTGAATCAGTGGCTTGAATAGAAGGAGAGGATAAGCAGTAAATGGGATTTTGATTTACCACAGGTATATCTTGTTAATAGTAATAGTTTTAATACATAGTTTCTGAACTATAAGGAGAACTATTTATACATTTCCCCTATTTTTATATTTTTTTGATAAAAAATTATGACTTGTCTTTCAAAGTAATTCCTAACCAAACATATGCTAAACCTTTTTAGTAGAGAAAGCCCTTCTATTATTGCCCCCTCCTCTGGCTCATTGAACTCAGGCTGGATATATCATATGTCACAGTAGGTACAAACCACACCCACCAAAACCGAGGCCTAAACCAGCACAAATGCACTCATCATGCGGGTGCTTTCTCAGCATTAAGTTTTTGTGAGCTCAGGAAGAGCAGAGTTTGCAGGTGATCTCACTCAAGCTACTAGAAGCAAAAAGTGTTAAAGGGACACTTAGAGTAAGTAGCACTTACTCTGAATTGTGTGTGTTGCTGCATGCCTTCAATCCAGCACACATTTTGTTTAGGAGCAGTATCCCTCCTCCCTTTTTTAACCACTCCCACTTCCATCCAACCTGACTTTTTTTTCCCACAAACCAACTGTCAAGCCTGCACACAGCATACAGCATTCCAACTGTCAAAACTCTGTCACCATTCCAGCTACAGTAAAACCTTCTCACAGAAGAATAGTTTTTGAGAGCAAGGAACTTGATTGACAGCTGAAATATAAGAAGTTTTAGATTGGATATCTAAAGAAATAGGGGGCAGATCAACAAAAAAAATTATACAGTGGTGGTTGGGAAGAATTATATTTTCCAGTTATGGTCAATTTAAAATAACCTATTTTTCAGTATAGATGCCCTTTAAGAGAACTATATTGCATATAAACATTTTTCTAAAAAATTTAAAATGAATCTCTGGCAGGGAGGTAGGATTGGTACTTTCTACCTCGTAATATAATTTCTTTAAGGAGCGGCAACACAGAAAACTGCTTCTGACAGGATTCCCCAGTGCTTCAGCACTATCTCTTTAAAACAGGAAGGTCCAAGGCACTAACCTTGCAGATAACAACGGTAAGTACTGTAGTTCATCAATGGAACAATTTTGGGAGGTAGTTGTTTTTTTGTTTTGTGCATAGTGAACCACCCACAACTTAAAAAACGTAATATTCACAGAGCCCAATAGTGCTATTCGAAAGTGAAATGAAGGTGTGATCACCTGAAGCAGAAGGGCCAGGCCAATAATTACGTGTGTACAAAGAATCAGCCAGGTCTATTTTTATACTTCACTACTCATTATGATGTTGTGTACTGAATTTGATATGGTATGCCTAATTTTAATTGTATTGTTTATTTGTGGTCTCTACTGCAGAGCAAAACAACTCTGGAAGTTTAGATGAGATCAGGTGTTTTTTCTGGAACCAAGTGATTGCATGTGCACTTATATAAAGTGTTGTGTCTGGACATATAGCTGACTCATTTGGTCTTTTATCTTTTACGGTGGACAGCTTTGATCTTCCTTGTGTTATCAGGTTTTATCTCCTGTATTGCTGAAAGATTGAAACATACTCATCCCTCCCAGACATTTTTATGCCCTAGTAACTTTTTTTAAAATTTGGTTTTCTTTGAATCATTAATTAAAACCAGCTTTGCCACTTAAAAAAAAACAAACAAACCTAGGCTATGAAGAGAAGGTATTTATAAGCAGACATTGAACAATAGAGATGGCTCATTCCGTAGACCACATTCTTATGGTTGTTGTTCTTCGCTGAACTTTCAATTTACTTATATTGTTTGTTAATCAAGAGAAAAAAAGCTTCCAATTGTTTGAGGCTTTTTTTTTTTAAAGAACCTGGCACAGTAAAATTAAAGAGTTGTATAGAACAGCAATCTTACAGTAATATTGGTTAAAAAAAAACTAACTTGAAT
The DNA here is from genome assembly GCA_019447015.1 of Hymenochirus boettgeri. Lineage (NCBI taxonomy): Eukaryota > Metazoa > Chordata > Amphibia > Anura > Pipidae > Hymenochirus > Hymenochirus boettgeri. The sequence goes on along the minus strand of CM033476.1, from coordinate 231,102,233 downwards.
TGCATTAGTCATACAGTTTTTGAAGCATTATTATTATCTCTGCCACTTGGCAGAACTTTAAACATACTCTTATTTCTCATGTTGTAATATTCAGCTAAATTTCTCATTTTAGTGATGAACTGCAGAAACCTCTGTAAATTAACTGCAGGTATTGTGGTTGTTTTATTCTAACAAACTATCCCTGCATTTATGCTAAAATGTAAACAAACCTGTTTATTCATCCTATCATTTTATAAACCTACCCCAATAGTTTCTTGAATAACTTCTTCCTATAATTTTCTATACCGTATATACTCGAGTATAAGCCGACCCGAGTATAAGCCGAGGTACCTATTTTTACCTCAAAAATTAGGAAAACCACATTGACTCGAGTATAAGCCGAGGGTTGAAATTGACCAATACTGCCTTCTGTAGCCATGTGCATTTTATTGCATACGTGTAGCCATGGGGATAACTGGTAGCCATGGGGATTACTGGTAGCCATGGGGATTACTGGTAGCCATGGGGATTACTGGTAGCCATGGGGATAACTGGTAGCCATGGGGATTACTGGTAGCCTTGGGGATCACTGGTAGCCATGGGAAATGTACTTACAGTTTGGTGTGCAGAGCCTTCCGGACATCTTCCCAGAGCCTTCCGGACGCTTCGCAGAGCCTTACAGACGCAGCCGCAAGTCAGGATGGTAAGCCGGCAGTTCCCAGTAGTGCTTTGCGGGTGCGCGATGACGTCATCGCGCCGACGTGCGCAAAGTACTACTGGGAACTGCCGGTTCTCTTACCTGACTCGCGGCTGCGTCCGGAATTAAGGTAAGTCCCATCTTGACCCGAGTATAAGCCGAGGTTCATTTTTCAGGTCATTTTTAAGACCTGAAAACCTCGGCTTATACTCGAGTATATACGGTATGTTCTATCAGTATAATCCTCACTAATTCGTAATATGAAAACCACAGAGCAAGACTCGGTCAGAAACAAGTGCGCTCTTTTTTTATTCCCCTTATGTCTTTCTCCTAACTTAAAAGTTTTGATTTCCCTTGTTCATTTTACCTGTCATTTGTAAATATAGTAGTACATTTTTTCAATTTCTCCTGTCTTGCTTCCTAATATAGTAAGTAAACTTCCCACACTGGATTTCAGTGAAATCTCGTTCTAAGTCTCATTCTAGCAAAGGCAGGGTTCACACTAGTGTTAGTTTACGTCTGCGGGGAACATTGTTCTGAGATATTGTGCAATGTTCTCCTGTGTTATCGCATAGTGGTGTCTACTGATTTCAATGGCACATTGAATATTTCGATATTCGAAAATAGCCCAGAATGTTCGATAATCCTCGAAAATACAATCAGAAACTAATTTCGAGTTTCCGATCGTATTTTTGAATGTTGGAGGCTATTTTTGATAATCCTTGAACGTTCGATAATTATAGAAAATAGTCTCCAAAGTCCCGAAATCAGAATGACCAAGATGGACCCGGATCCCATCTTTAGTCAACACTTGACATCACACCAAAATGTCCCCTAGTGTGAAAAAGCCCTAAATCTGTGTCCGTGCTTAAAGGGCATGTCCACCCCAAAACTATAATCCCCCCCACTACTGGCCCCATTGTGTAGTGTAGTTTAATCCTTACCTCACATTCCAGCTCCATAAGGGTATCCTGTAGTCCCCCCCCAAAGTCCCAAAAACTGCCCACCAGGAGGATAGCAGAGTCCATATAGGACTCTGCCTCCTATCTGGCCTCCGGGAGAATGCGTACTGCAGCCCTGCTCCCCCTCCCTCCCTCTCCCTCCCGATTAGGATTCCCTCCCCCTACCATAAAAAACATTACATATATCATTCCTCTTGTCCCCCCAGCCCCAACTGCTCTATTTTTTATTTTAGAAAGTGCCCCAAACTTTACTTACCTTCCCTCTTTCCTCCGCCCCGTCCGTGATTGGCTGCCGCTCAGCCAATCACAGACGCGACTGCCGGTCCAGCCCCTCTGCTTGCATTTTCTCGCAAGCAGAGGGCCTGGCAGCGCGGCAGAGGAAAGTAAAGTTTGGGGCACTTTCTAAAATAAAAAATATAGCGGTTGGGGCTGGAGGGACAGGGGGGAATGATATATGAAAAAAAATTTTCAAGGGTGGACATACCCTTTGAAGGGGGACTGTGGTCTCCAAACAAGCTTTTTAAAACGAGCCATCAACCACCTCTCTACGTGCTCCACAGCCCAAGATATACAGAAATGACTGACCAGAAAGTTAATGGGTGGGAGGCTGACATGTGACATTTCTAAGGCTTCTCCTGCATAGTGCCGCCGGCGAGCACAGCCTCGGACTCCCTCAGTGTGTGAGTGAGACAGGAAGTCCCTCCTCCTCTCTGCTATGTGAAGGGGCAGGGCCATGGCACTCACGGGTGGGCGGACCAAAGCACTCGCGAGTGGGCGGGGCTTGGGCGCAGGCGGGCGGGGCCACGGCACCTGCAATTGGGCGGGGCCACATGGGGCTGTAAGGGAATGGGCCAAGGGGGTCCTGCAACTGGAGGGACCATGGGGTCCATGAGTGGGAGGGACCAGGGGGGCTGCAAAGGGGAGGAGACACAGGGAAGATTGACTGACAGGTTTCAGAGAAGGAAGTGCAGGGGACCTGGTGATGCTGCTGCCATATTACACACAAAAATGTAAATATCTTCAAAACTATGCAAAATAAACAATGGAAAAGGGTAATTTTAAAGGGTATGCAGATGGAATGCAATCTGTGAGAGTCTGTGGCAGATTTAAAGCAATTTTTAGGCAATATGGGTAGATTGAACACAATATCTAGGAGACTGTGGCAAAATAAATGTAATCTTGTAGATCTTGTGAAAGATTGATCCTAAACACATGAAATATACATATCGCAAGGCTTTGTATCAGTTACATATGACATGATGGATGGCTACTTTGAAATTAGTGTAGCCTGCATCATGCTTCTTATCTAAATACCAAGTGGCCTTTCTGCATGTAATTTTTTTTGTGGATTGAACTGATTGCAAAATAATTGTAATTAAAAAACATTATTAGGTTTCCTACATGTCTTTAATGAACTGCTACACAGCTTTGTAATATGTAGATTTCATAATTGTTCAGGCTCAATTTGTCATAAGCCTGATAAGATTGCTTTTGATCTGTCACAGTACTGAATCTTCGATATTGTATTCAATCTGCCCGAGTGTCCTAAAAATTGCTTTTATTCTGCCACAGTCTCTCACAGATTGCATTTCATCTGCATACCCTTTAATATTACCCATTTTAAAGGGTATGTCCATGGTTTTTTTTTGGTTTTTTTTTACTGTTTAAGGGCACGGCCACACTGCCCAATCGCATGTGAATTCATGTGCGATTTCATTGCCTTTGTGCATGCGTTTTTTCCTGAATCAATCTAGAAAAACATTTGATTGCGATTAAAAATGCGGAACGCAAATCGCAATCGCATCGCACCCGAAAACGCGCGTTTTCGGTGCGTTGCCGCAATTTCAATGATCGGAAAAACGCAATAGTGTGGCCTAGCCCTAACTGAAGAACAGAAGGTAAATGTGCTTTGTCTTGCCTCCTGTTCTACAGTTAAACTTGCAGGAGAAACTTACTGCAGATTACTCCAGCACCGGCGTCTCTGACGCATCCACACTCCTTTGCATGCGCGCACAATGCAAAGGACTGTGGATGCGTCTGAGAATGTCAGTGGCGTCGGAGTCTGGGTAACTTTTTCCTGCTCTCCTGCAAATTTAACTGAAGAACAGGAGGTAAGACATAGCGCTTTAATAGTTACCCTTATAGAAACTACACAGTACAGAGCTGCAGAGGGAGGATAATGAAGTGAACCTGATTTTAGTACATCTAAATGCTAAAATGTAAAATGTTTCAGATTAGATATCTAATGAAATGGGGGCAGATCAACAAAAAAAACAATACAGTGATAGTTGGGATGAATTATAGTTTCCACTAATGGACAATGTTTTAAACATTTTAATGGAAACTTTTTAAGGGTGCTCTTTAAATGAAAACTTCATTATCTGCATTTGAATCAAATGTGCAGATTAATCTGGCTCTACATTTTTGTTAATTACTCCATTAAAGCCCTAACATATGGACATAAGCTGAGTACAAACATTACCAATAAAGGGCCGGATCGGTCCTTTTTTGGTACTGTGTGTCCTTGCAAAAAAAACCTTTCTGATGCTGACAAATGTTAAGCGTCTGTATCAAATGCATCAATGGTCGTTATTGCCGGAACATTTCCCTTGGTCGCTGTCGGCTCCTTGTAGTGTAGTCCTTTTAGTGTCCTAACATTGCTTTCTATTGCACTAACACTGTGGTCATTGTCTCTTACTAGTATAAACACTCTGTTATTATTAAATTGGTTCTGTTTGAAAATCATCAAAATAATTTTTTACAGTTAAAGGATAATTGTATAGCCTCAATGCATTTTTTAAAAAATTGCTTTAAAGGGACACTATACTGAAAAAATGACTTTGCCTCATCGTAATCTAAAATTAAATACATGTATGTAGCACTTACTCTAATTTGTGTGTGTTGCTGCATGCCTTCAATCCAGCACACATTTTGTTTAGGAGCAGTATCCCCCCTCCCTCTTTTAATCACTCCCACTTCCATCCGACCTGACTTTTTTCCCACAAACCAAATGTCAAGCCTGCACACAGCATTCCAAATGCCACACAGAAGAATAGTTTTTGAGACTTGATTGACAGCTGAAATATAAGAAGTTTTAGATTGGATATCTAAAGAAATAGGAGACAGATCAACAAAATATTATACTGTGGTGGTTGGGAAGAACTATAATTTCCAGTTATGGTCAATTTAAAATAACCTATTTTTCAGTATAGATGCCCTTTAAAAAGAGTAAGGGGTAGGCCACAATGAAAAGCTTTTAAACGCGTTTGCGACCCGGTTGTGCTTTTAAAAGCGCACACTAGTGTGGGCCAGTTGAAATTTTGGTCTGATCAAATTAAACATTACTACAACCGGTTATAATATATTACAAAAACTTTATTTTTCTTTTTTGATAATTCTTCAGTAAATCTTACAGGAAAGGAGGAGACACTTACCTGCGGACCCGCTCCAGCACCAACTTCACTGACAGTCTCCCGACGCATCCTCACTCCTTCACACTGTGTGTGCATGCGCGCACAGTGCAAAGGACTGGAGATGCGTTGGAGGCGTCGGGGAATTCGGCGTTGGAGCGGGTCCGCGGGTAAGTGTCTCCTCCTCTTCTGTAAGATTTACTGAAGAACAGGAGGTAAGAGAGTGCATTTACCTCCTGTTCTTCAGTAAATCAGATAGAAACCAACTTACTTTTTTGATGGACATACCCTTTAAGAAAAACTATTTGTGAATGGACCTCTGAGATGGGTACAGTAAAATGATAGAAGGGCAACTCAGTATATGCCAATCTGTGAATTTCGATGAAGCTTTAAGGAACAATTCTGTTGTGCAATTTGAATATTTTTGTTTTTATATATTTATGTATCACAGAGTTTAGGAAGTGGGGGTAGATGTCACTAAAATTTGCAGAAAATATAATGAAGCCATATAGGTACTGGCTGCAAAAAAAAATGGCATCTTCAGCTTTTAGTAACAAACACATAGAGGACTTAGCACATAGAGGAAAAGGAAGGACACATTAGTGGAGTTCTTTTTCCTTTAATGTTCTTGGAATAGATCTGGTTAAATGCGTTGAAAATAATCTGGGGTATACTTTGATTGAATCCATGCAATAAATAAATGCATGGTTTATAGACTTATTATCTTGGCAACACAGCTGTAAGGTACACTTTTGTTTTATTCTGGCTTCCATTCAGTATGACTTCATAATGGCCAATGTTAACTTTTCCTATATTTGGCTAGAATATGCACATTCCTTTGCTCCCAGTATAGAACAACCCTGCATTGATTTCTCTTTAGTTATTTTCATTTCCTTTCTCTCTCACCAATTCTTAATTAGAACATATGACTTCATGAAATAAAGGACACCATTTTCCTTTAACATTTTTTTGTTCATTGGGAGAAGTTAGCCTAGTAAATCCAAAGGGTGAGTTGAGGTAACTACTACTATACTCTGGAGAGAATGGGAGTATAATGTTTAACAATATGACACTTACACCCTTCCACTCCCACCCAGCTGCAGAGATAATAGTTCATAGAATATGACCTTTGTTATTAAATGATAGTTTAAACATTTTTAAGTATGAATCCATAATAAAGGACCTATTTTTCAGGTCCCCTTTTCACACTTCTTATTCATTGCTTAGTTGGGAACAAATGTTGCTACCATACATGCTTTTCCATATCTTGTTGTTTATGGTACATATTAGACACACAATTGTCTTGTAGATAAAAATCATGTAACAAAGAAATGCTAAATACATTCTCTTGTGTACTACACACAGCAAAATTTGCAATAAAACTTTTTTTAAAAAGGAGTGTTAAGTTGTAGGTCAGAGACACAAAGGAAAACAGTATTGAAACCTGCATCTGTCTTGTCTTTTGACTGTATTACTGGAGCTTGTGGGTAATTGGTGAACCAGGTTACAAGAAAACACAGGAACTGTATTCTGAAGAACAGGCTTTACTGAAGTATTAACATAGAACTTCTAAACAGCAAGAGAGCACAATAAACAAAATGGAGTCCAACACTTACAGCACTAAGCACAACAATGTATCAACACATAACCTGTGACTAGAGGCTGGCTCAGTCTTAAAGTCACAGCACTATATATTACATCCTCCATCTTTAATTAAGTTTACCCATCATGAGTCTATACTTAAATTTTTGTAAAAATAAATCTACTCATTATACTTAGTTCAGTATGTAATCATGTAACTTGACAGGTACTTTCACAGATCTTCCAAAGCGGGTACACTGTTTGACTTTGGTGGGCTGCTTGCATCGACTCATCAACTGAATTGTCTTGAGGTACAGCCAATGCTGTGGAAGATACTCTGGGGATTATTTCAGAGGTACTGTTGATTTCCTCTGGTAGATTAACTTCATCTTCAACAGCGGGAACAGTTGTGTCATATCTCAAATGACGTCTATTTCTGCGGTAGTTTACTCCTTTAGCAGTGACTACTGTATATGACCGTGGTTCAGCAGTAGATCTTGAAATAACAGCAGGCTGCCATCCTTGGGAGGTTTGCATTCTCACTCTGTCTCCCTGATGAAAGATAGGCAAGTCTTTAGCACCACGATTGTAGTACTTTCTTTGAGATTTCTGCAGTTTCAGCAATTGTTTGTGAGCATTCACATAAATTTTAGGTTGAAGAACCCTAGTTGTTTCAGGCAAAGTACTTCTCAACACTCTGCCCATCAGCAGTTGAGCTGGTGCAACATGAGTGCCAGAGATAGGTGTATTCCTGAGAGGCAAAAGGGCCAAATGTGGATCAACACCAATGGTATAGGACTTCTTGAAGAGAAGTTTCACAGTTTGAATCATCCTCTCCGCTTGACCATTAAATTGTGGATATCCAGGACTAGAATGAACCAGTCTAATGCCCCATTGGGATGCAAATGTACATATATCTCTGCTGGAAAAGGGCATATTATCAGAAACCATCTCACGAGGAATGCCGTGTCTCGCAAACACTGCTTTAAGTTTGGCAATGACAGTTTGTGATGTTTTATCTGTAAGTCTCAGGATTTCTGGATATTTCGAAAAATAGTCCACAATCAGCAAAAATGCATGGCCTTTAAAATCAAAAATATCTACAGCAAGTTTAAGCCAAGGAAGTTCTGGTATCTCATGTGACAATAATGTCTCTTTTTGGTTGGCTGGTAGATTCTCTTGGCAAACTGGACAATGTTCTACCATTTGCTCAATATCTTTTGGACATGCCAGGCCAGCACATAATCATTCTAGCTCTTGCTTTTGAGCGTTGTATTCCTTGGTGAGCAGTATGAAGTCTTTTTAGCATTTCAGACCTTAAACCTGTGGGGATAACAATTCTTTCTCCACACATAAGGACTTCATCAGCTATGGAAAGGGAATGTCGCATTGACCAAAATGGATACAATGTAGATGGTATTTGTTTCCTATGCTTTGGCCAACCATTCACATGCATATCCTGAACAGCTTTAAGTATATCATCTTTCTGAGTTTCTTTCTTTAAAGCTTGTAGCAGGTCTTGACTTATTGATTCTGTGCACTGCATTGCATAAACCACTTTCTCCTCAAATATATCTTCACCAACATTATTAGTACTGGTGGCATCAACTGCTCTGGAAAGTGCATCAGCAATTACAACCAATTTTCCTGGAGTATATGAAACAGACAAGTCATATTTTTGCAGCTGTAATAGCATTCTCTGTAATCTAGCTGGGGCTTGACCAATGGGTCTTGATAGAATAGCTTGCAGAGGTTTATGATCTGACTGTACTTTTACATGAGCTCCATAGATGTACTGATGGAATTTCTTAGTGGCAAATACGATTGCCAGCAGTTCCTTTTCGATTTGTGCATAGTTTTGTTCAGCACATGATAGTGCTCTTGAAGCATATACTATTGGTTTCCTTTCTTGCAGAAGACATGCTCCTAGCCCGTCTTTTGAGGCATCAGCTTGTATTTCAAGTTGTTTGGATGGATTAAAGAAAGTGAGAGCTGGAGCTTTTGTCAGACAGAGTTTTAATGAATTTAGGGCTGTATCTTGTTCTGGCCCCCACTGCCACACAGTATCTTTCTTTAATAGCAGTCTCAGATGTGAAGTTAAGGTTGCCACATTGGGAATATATTGAGCTAAGTACCTTATTATTCCGAGAAAACGCATCAGGCCTTTCTTATGCTGAGGTGTAGGCATGCTTAGGACTGCTGAGACTTTAGCATCATCTGGCTTGACACCCTCTGGGGTTATGATGTGGCCCATGTACTTAACTTGTTTCACCAAGTATTGAATTTTTTTTTTGTTATCATGTTCCTCTTTAGTAGAAGCAGCTATGATCATGTCATCAGCTATAATGTGGATGCCTTCAATGTCTCCAAAAGCCTCTGCATTCTTTTGTTGAAACACTTCACTAGCAGACTTAATTCCAAATGGTAGCCGATTGAATTTGTAGCGGCCCCATGGTGTGTTAAATGTGCACAGTCGTGAAGATTGCTCATCCAGAACTACCTGCCAGTAGCCATCCTTTTCATCTAAAATGGTAAAGAATTGCTTTCCACTCAGTTTAGCTAGGACATCCTCAGGTGTAGGAATGGAATAATGTTGCCGCTTTATTAAGATCTCTGGGATCCAGGCAGACTGAGATTTCCATTCTTCTTTTCAGTAATTACAAGACTGTTTACCCAAGCTGTAGGTACAGTCACTGGACACACAACTCCTGTCAGTTGCAGTTCAGAAAGGGTTTGTTTAAATTTGTCTAAAATGGTATAGGGAATTTTCCTGCACCCATGTATGATTGGTGGGACAGTGGAATCAATGTGAATGTGATGTGTCCCAGGAAAATTACCAAGTCCTTCAAATACTTCAGGGTATTGTGATATCAGGTCTTGTTTGGTTGCAAGTGGTTTGGTATCCAGCATATCTATTCTCTTTATTAGTTGTAGATCTGCACACGCTTTCCTTCCTAGGATAGGGGCAGTAGTTTCATTGGTAATGAAAAACTGTAAGTTAAACGTTTGACCCTTTGCCATAACTTGTAAAGTTGTACATCCTTTTGGAATCAGTTTCAAGCTGCCATATGAGACAGTGGTGGTGGGCTTTATTAGCACAGGAGTAGACAGTGTTTTAACCGTTGCAATTGGTATTACATTGCAATTGGTATTACTTCTGCTCCAGTATCTAGCTTGAATTTGACAATTGTTTCTACAATGGTGATATCTGTATACCAGGCATCATCCTGCATCTGTGAACATAGGTTTGTTTTCTGTAAAACACCTATAAACAGAGAGTCTCTTTTGACTTCTCATTTGCTTTTAACAGATTTTTTGTTCTGCAGCATTTGGCAAAGTGATTTTTCCCTCCACATTTATGACATGTTGCTCCATAAGCTGAACACTATTTTTGTTTGTGCTGCTGTCCACATTGCTTGCACTTGTAAGTTTGTGGATCAGGTGCCTTGAATTTGCTTTGCTTTATGTTTCCTGTCGTTTTATTTTGTGGAAATTCTTTATTTGGCTTCCATTTAGCAAGGACTTGCATGTGACTCTGTGGTGTTTACACCCATGGCTTCAATTTGTGCTTTTGTTGTTTCTTTAATTCTACAGATTGACGCTGCTTTTTCTAGGGTTAGATCTGGGTCAGCTAACAGTCTTACTTTTAAAGTAGAGTTGCTGATGCTGAATATTACAGCATCCATGCTCCTTTGCACACAATGCAAAAGACAGAATGCTTCTGAGAATGTCCTCTCACCTGCAAGTTTTACTACAGAACAGCAGGTAAAACATAGCTCATATACCGATCTCAAGTTAAACAGACACAAATAATCTTTTAAAATGTGTGGACTCTAATATGAAACTAACTTAATACTATGCACGGTACCTCTTAGAAACCATACATAAATACATAGCCACACATTAGAGTTCGTCTTCCTCAACCTTACCTCTTCAGTAAAAAACAAACTTTCATTAGGATCTCACAAAATCAGATGAGTTTAACAAAAAAAAATCAGGTGATTGATAACAAGTTAGCAGGGATTTGCCTTTTCCATTACTTTTTTCCATAAATCTACTGCCATTGTAGACAATATGCTAAATTGTGGAAACAGCTTAAACGTGAACTCCAGACAACATTGCACAATAGAAATAGCACATTCACAAAGATACAAAAAGCTGTGTCTCACCTCTCCATTTGCTATGAATTCTGGGTGATTTATGAAATTAACCTGTGGGTACTAGGGGTCAACTCCCATAATTCACCTTAGCTGAGAACACCTATGTAAGTGTAAACAGTACACTTTACAGGCAGCTTTGCTTTGCTTCTTAGAAGCTGATAGCCAATCATGTTGCAGTTCAGAGACCATCCCTCCCTCTGACACAAAACACAGATTTCGGTGTAGTTTTTGTATAAACAAATTACAAATGCTCCTGTTCCTAACAATGATAAATTCCTTTTTCTTTTCATGCAAAAAAGAAAAGTAATCTTTACAGATTGCTATGCCAGTATTAATGTAAGAAACAGAATATTAATATTTCAGTAAAAATTAAAAGTAAGTATGGGGAACCAAACCTGCAGCCTTTTATACCGTGTCTTGCTAAAAAGAAAGCTTTCTACCTCTATCCCACAAGGGCTACTAGGTCTGATATTAGTACATGTAGAATGTTTAGCTTTTGCCAGGAACATATAGAATAAAAAATTTAAAACTTTGGAATTAAACCTGTGTCCCAATGGTCTGTTTATTTCCAAAACCAGCAGTTTAGCAGTGAACCATCACTGCACACATAGAAGAAACAAGTACATTTCAGTAAATCTCTGTAAATCAGTTCACAATTTTGTATTGCCCCAGGAAGACTGTCAGCAATTCACGCTGGTTGGTAAATAAAAAACAATGTTGCAGTAGACTGTCTTTTTTATGTCAGGCAGTAGACTATCTTTTATGGATTCATAAGTAAACTAGGGGATTTGAGCTTGAGACTTTTTTGGCTGTTTTCCTAAAAACATGGCATTTATATGGTGTGCCACCAGAAAATCAAATTTGAATACAGGTACACTTAGAAAGGTTATCTTTCGCTAGGAACAGAAGGTAGAAACTTTGTGCATAGTGACAGTGAATCCTGTGGTCAGGGGACATGGCTCTTTCAAGCCTACATGGGCTATTAGATGTACTGGCAACAACATGGAAACCTTCTTGGATACATAATCTATTACTTGTTACATGATTTAGTTATATTACATGTACTAAATCAAACTTACTAGAGAAGAATCTTGCAATGTATAGTTGTTCTGGGGAGAAATTAAACAATGTGCTTCTGTACATGTTACTGCCTGGCTGCATGAACCCTTGTTTTGTTGCTTGAAGGCAGCTGCACATTGTTGGTTTTGGTCTTCTTCCATTCACAACAACATTGCATTTTTCTTTTGCATAACCTTAGCCTTGTCCATTTTTTTCTTTTTCAGTTTAGTTAAATTATAAAGAATACATGTTGCCCCTCTTTTCAAACTTGCAGTACAGTTCTCCTGGTATTTTTTTTTTTTTTTAGATTTCTTACTGGTGAGCCCCTACATTTAGTTGACTGACAGATTTGCAGCAGTAGTACTTTCCCTATTGTCAATGACAATGTGCCACTTGTCTTTATAATTTTGTATTTCTTAACTCAATAACCTCACATGTTTTAATGGACAACTATACCCTTCCAGCCCACCCCTTCTATAAAGACTTCCTAGGGTAAGAAACTAAATTTCTAGGCCCATTGGAATTCCCCCAATCACAGAGAATATTTAAATTAAAGTCCTCATTGCCAGTCTGGTGTAACTCCACCCCATCTCAGTCTGAGATCTGTCCATTGGAAGACCCTGGCCAAAAAGTAGGTGAAGGTAAATTATAGGTAATCCCTCAGGTTTATGTCTGCATTCAGCTTGTGTCCCACACGTACCAAAAATAGTTCACTGGGAATCATTTAAGGCTCCAAAGTAAGGCGTAGACAACAGCTTGATTATCCTGCTATGTCAGGATTCTATCATTTGTTGCTTTTCCTGAATGATCTTGACCCAAGAGACTAAACACTTAATCATCCCTTATGGTGTTAAGTATGCTTCCTTCCATGCAAGTGATGCAAGATTTACAGTATGCCTTATCTCTGCATCTTTTTTGTTAATCAACCCATATAAACGAAGATGTTAATCAACCCATATAAATGAAGATTGACGCAATAAACTGTTTTTTAAAAAAAAAAACATGCTATAAACGCCACAATCAAGGTGCTTGGACCATCTTGTAGCTGTTATTTATTTTAAATGTATGTAATGAGAGAGTAAAATAAATATACATTTTTTTTATCATTTGGATTGCCTGGAAGCAAATTTCAATTCATTAGGAAAAATATTAGCTCATTAACACACATGTATTTACCACAACTACTAGCAATACTTGTACTATATAACTACCAGAGGAGCAGGGAGAGCAACCGCAGGGGGACCTGTGAGCCATGGGGGCCCCATCTTTTTATTTTTTATAAGACAGATATAGTCTCCTACCATAAAACCACTGTGGATGCAGCATGGATAGGGGCCCCATCATAGTTTTGCTGGGGGACCCAGTGGTTCCTAATTACGGCTGATCTGGTGGAATTTTCGTCCATATTGGTAACGAAAATGGCCCAATTGTATCTGATGGCTAATTGGCTACATTTTTTCCTACCCTTTAGTATTGTTTTACAGATGCAGACAAAAGCTGTAGAGGTTTTTGAGAAGAAAATGGCACAATTTTGTCACATCATTTTTCTACTGCAAATTGTCTGAATCTTTTATGATTTTTTTTCCAACCTGGCATAGTATTGTACCAGAAAACCTAAAATATCATTGCTTCCAATTAGGTTACTTGGCATTTCTGAGCCTGTTCCGCTCATGAATTCTCTCGTGTGGCATGTTGCAGGAACTGGCATAATTTCTGTGTGTTACGCAGAATATTTCTCTGTGTGCTTTTGTTTTTTTTTTTCCTTTTCTGTGTCTTCCAAATCATACAAAAGCTTTGATCAAGTCAAATAAATTTTGTATTTTCTCCATCAATCTTTTTCAACTGTGTGGTCATGGGAGCTGTAGACTTGGAAAAAATCTTTTAGTCACAGTGTTTCATGACCCCATGTCAAATACAGTGGAATAACATTACTACATTATACTTTGGATGGAAATCAAGGATTTGAAGAAAGCTAGTTGGAAAGGCTTAGGCTTTGTATGTCACAGTGAAGGCACATTGACCAGGTAAAATTAAGTGGAACAGTTTAGATTTCATATTTTGATGAAGTTGTTCCATTGCATAAATGTTTTGGCTGTTTGAATTTTTTAGAGCAACAGAATTCAAAAGAGAAGCAAATAATATCCTGCCAATAGCGGATCTTTTTCCACTCCTTTTGCTACATCTGTTTCCTTTAAAGTTTTCACATATTCATGTTAAAGGGTATGCAAAGTAGTATAAATCAGATTAAAAATTGTATATTAGTGCAGCGTGTTCCCTGGGGTTGTAGCTAGAAGTCAAAGGGCCCCATAGCAACATTTTAGATGGGGCTCCCCAACCCACATAAAAATCAGTTTGGTACAGTTCAACCCAACCCAGCCAAACTGCAGCCATGTTTGTAATTCACCCCAACAACACCGTTTTCGTTTTAAACCTTTCAAAGATGCTCCCAGGCTCAGATATTCTATTTACAAAACCCCAGGTCCCACACTGGTGCAGTTCTGTAACAGCCATTGTCAATAACGTCACCATCATGGCTGCAACTGACGGCCATTACCAGGATGAAAAGAGGAGCTGCATTTTTTTAAGTAAAATATCTGAGCCTGGGAGTCAATTTGAAAGGTTAAAGTAAACCGAAAATAGGGTTTGTGGTAGTGAGGTAAAATTTTTATTAGAATTGTGGGCATGTCTGCACGGGACCTGGTAGGGCCCCCTTTGGCTCTGCGCCCCATAGCAATTGCTATGGTTGCTATGGTGATTCCTACGCTTTTGCTGTTCCCTAACTTTCTTTGTTATATTCTCCTCCTTTATGGAGATATACCAATTTAAGACTAATCACTAAAAAAAAAACCTAGCCACTAATTTAGATGTATAAATCCAACTCCTGGATTTGATGTGTACAGAAAGAAAGTCTGCACTTCCTGTATAAGTGGATTAAGCACAGAGCAGCCCAGACAAGGAACAGCTGCTGCGTCAGTTTGTGCCAGGCTAATGTTCATATCAAGTGACGGTTGGGTTTAGCAATGCAGTAACCATTGGTCGTTGTACAGGAGATGTGGAAAGTTCTTTCTGACATAATTGGAAAAGCGGGCTTATGTAAAAGTACTATTTAGCCAGGAAATCAGTTAGCCTATTATAATGTGGCAGAGCTTATGGTAGATAGACATCATGGCTATCCCTCTTAAGCCAAGATGTACTGCACATGCACTTTCCTTGGTTACCTTCCTAGTTGTTCCTGTTGGTAATACAGCATAATATTAAACTTTAGGAACACTTGTAAAACAGATTTAATGCACTCAAAATTGGCAGTGCAGGTACTTTGAACGAAATATGACCAGAAAGTATTGGTCAGTTGCAGTATTGTGCAACTGGTCTGAAGGGAAACAAAACAATTGTTCCATTTTCTAAATGTCATCTGTGAAAATGAACCGGGATCTGCTATGAATGTATGTTTTAATACAAGAAACTTTTAATTTCTTTTGATTCTAGAACAGCAGCCAACCCTCTTAAAAAATGTCCAGTAAACCATTTTTCAAGACATTTTCACAGTTTTTCCAATTCTACTAAAAAAATAGGTTTTCAAACCTTTAAAAAAAAATTTATTTTCCTTTTAATCTAAAGACATGCCTACAATGCCTTTAATATGAATTATTGGTGACATGTATAAGAGTTATTAAGGTCCATTAATATATTTGTATCAAGCAATCTCCATGCAAGCACTTCATCTAGTTTTTGAGCACCCCTAACTGGTTTACGTTCAGACAATCACCCTCCCAATTAAAATCCCACTCTCACCTACTGTCACTCTGCCTCCTCCTGCTTGCTGCTGGGGATATTCCACTTTAGCCCCTTTCTCCAGCTCCCTTATCTGGAGCACTCTGGAACGCATGTTCTGTTTGTAATAAACTCCCACGCATACATGACCTTTTCATTTCTAGCTCCTTTACATTACTAGGTCTCACTGAAACATGGCTGTCTCCCCCTGACACTTTCTCACCTGCTGCGCTCTCGTATAGAGGTATACACTTTAGCCACACTCGATGGCTATCTCACTTCCTTGCCACGGACATCCCCACTGTAATTTTCGGGGATTTAAACACCCCCATTGACATCAACAACTCTGCTACCTCCAAACTTCTCTCACTTACCTCGTCCTTTTAACCTCTTTCAGTGGTCGTCCACATAGACTCACCGTAATAGACACACAATTGACCTAATCTTCACTCGGCTATGTTCCTTATCTAACTTTTCTAACTCTCCCTTTCCGCAATCCGATCACAACCTTCTCCAATTTAATCTTATTTCATCCATCCCAGCAACTACCACAACTCCTACGTACACAAATAGACGCAGAGACTTTGCAACCTTGACCCCTCCACCCTGGACGCTGTTGCCCCCTTAACAACCTCTGGCATTAGCTCGCAACCTTGGCTCACGGATCAGGTTAAAAGAGGAAAAGGCAGTCCCGTGTAGCTGAGCAACAAAGGCAGGAAAGCAGCAAGACCAATGACTTTCTGCATTTCAAAAATGCTCTTTATCGGATCAGGAACACTTTATCTTCAACCAAACAAACCTATTTCTCCTCCCTTATTTTCAAACAATCCCACAATCCAAAACAGCTTTTCAAAGTTTTCAACTCTTTGCTCTGTCCGCCACATCCTCCTACAATGAAATTGCCACTTATATCACAGAAAAAATCGTTAATATAAGGAATGTTTTTTCTGTATGCTCTGGCTTATCTCCACAGCTTCCAGTCCCATCTACATTTCTAGCCGGCATATCCCTTCAACCACCTCCATTTCAGTTCTAACCAACTTTTCCACTATTACAGAACATAGACTTTCAAGCCTTTTCTCCAAGGCCTGTCTCACCACCTGCCCCCTTGACTCCATTCACTCCTTTCTCATTCCCCATCTCTCATCTTCTTTTACACCAGCCCTAACATCTCTTTTTAACTTGTTCATATCCATGGGTACTTTCCCCTTCTCATTCAAACATGCTATTGTATGCTATTGTATCCCCTATTCTCAAGAAACCTTCTTTGGATCCATCTGCTCTACCCAGTTACCGGCCTGTCTGTCTTCTCCCGTTTGCATCTAAACTGCTTGAATGACACGTCTATGCTGAACTGGTTAATCTTTCTGCCAACTCCCTCTTGGATCACCTACAGTCTGGCTTCCGCCCCAACCACTCCACGGAAACGGCTTTAACCAAAGTTACTAACGATTTGCTTAATGCTAAATCTAGAGGCCACTACTCCCTACTTATTCTGCTTGACTTGTCGTCAGCCTTTGATACAGCAGATCACCCTTTACTGCTTCACATCTTACCCTCCCTAGGTATCCAGGGTTCTTCACTCTCTTGGCTGTCTTCCTACCTCCCAGGTAGGACGTTCAGTGTTTCCTACTCTGGCTCCAACTCCACCACTCCCTCCCTCCTTGTGGGGGTACCATAAAGCTCAGTACTCGGACCTCTTCTTGTCTCCATTTACACCTTTTGGGCTAGGTCAGCTCGGATTTCAATGCCACCTGTATGCTGATGATACCCAAATTTACACCTCCACCTCGTTACTCTCACATTCCGGGTCCCCTTCCTCAAACTCAACATGGATAAGACCGAACTTGTAATTTTCCCACCCTCTCAATCTACCCCCCTACCTAACATTACTATCCACATCAATGGCACACCAATCTCCCCAACACCTTACGTGCAATGCCTGTAAGTAACCTTTGACTCAGAACTTTCCTTTAAACACCACATTAATACCCTGTCTAACTCCTGTTGGTTACAGCTCAAAAACAACTCATGCATTCGTCCCTTCCTTTCACAGAACACTACCAAAATTCTAGTTCATGCCCTTATCATCTCTCGACTGGACTAATGTAACCCTTCTGTGCGGTCTACCAACCAACTGACTGGCACCCCTTCAATCAATCCTTAAAGGACAATTATATTCACCTTCCCTCCGCTCCTCTTCTTTGGTCAGTACCTTTTACCCAGGGTGAGGACCTGAAACGCTAGGTCCTCACCCCTGGGTTCGCGTAACTTGAAGCACAGCGTTACTGAAACGCTGCTCTGGTAGGCTTTTCTTGTTGTGCCCCTCTGCTATGGAACTCTCACTTGCTTCTCTTCAGGCAAGGTTACAATCTGGACCTGGACACTTCTTCCCCTCTTACTGACCCATCGCAGACCCACTAGTTATACTCTACAACTTAGTTGCAGCTACTGATCTGCTTCACCTTTTGTTTTATCCCCATCTCCTCTAGACTGTAAGCTCTCGGGCAGGGCCCTCCATCCCATTGTACCACAGTAATGCTGTAACTTACCACACTGAATGCTGCTGGACCAGCACTTAAATTATTTGCACTTTGTATTACTTGCACTACCCTTGTATGTAACATGTATGTTTTCCTTATGTATATTAATGCAACTATAAAGCGCCACGAAAGATGTTAGCGCTATATAAATCCACAATAATAATAATAATAGTTAGTTCATAGTCAAGCGCATCCATGCCTCTTGTTTATTTAGTAGTTGTCTATATACCCTCTCTAGATCTATGTCCTTTTTTTCCCAAAACTGCTTTGCATATTGTAAAAGGATTAGCAAATGCTTTGTAAAGAGGGATACAAATATTTTTCTGCCTTGAATCTACAGTTCATGTAAAGATTATAATAAAATATCACCTGGTTCTTACATTTTTTCTATTCTTAAATCTTAGAGTGTTAAATAACGTGACCAATTTCACTATGTCATTTTATTATTCAACCAAAATGCAGCTAAATGTAAACCCTTAAAGGGTATGTTTGTTGTATTCAGTTAGATCAACTGGACTTAAAGGATATGTACACTGGAAAATTTGTTTTCTTTTTAAATTGCCCATTAGTGGAAACTATAATTTATCCCAACTATCACTGTACATTTTTTTTGTTGATCTGCCCCCTATTTCATTAGATATCCAATCTGAAACATCTTGCAATTTAGCACTTCTGTAAGCAGTTTTGCTGTAGCTGGAATGGTTTGACAGTTGGTGTGCTGTGTGCAGTTTTGACAGTTGGTATGTGGGAAAATAATCAGGTTAGTGGAGCCTGAGAAAAACAAGTATTGTATTGAAGGCATGCAGCAACACACACACCTCAGAGTAAGTTCCATTTACATGTATTTATTTATAGTTTAAGATGAGGCAAAGTAATTTTTTCAGTGTACATAAACTTTAAAGTTTAGATCTTGAAGATGATTCACTGGCTGGCTTTCTCAATTCAGAATGATTTGTACACAAATCTGCTGGCAATTAAGTACCCTGCAAAGTCTCAATCAGCATATGACAGCCAGGTGTTTGGGACCTTCTGAATGCAATTTTAAGTCCAGTTGATATAAATGAATACAACAGATATTCCATGACCTGGATGAATGAGAACCTTCACAACCTTAAATTACAAGTCCAGCCCTAAAATGAAAACTTATATACAGGTAAATCACCCCCCAAAAACCTAAATGGTAATAATTTCCCCTGTTTCTGCTTCCTGGTTCTTCCAGTTAGTAACTGTCAGTTATGGATTTGACAGTTGACATCACAGCCAATGACTGAATGTTAATCCCCTGTCTGCCTCTTCTGAGAATGCTCAGGCTCAGTACAGGTTTCTAAATTACTCAGTTTCCATGAGGCATCCAGAAGCATAGCAAGCATTCAGTAATGAATTCATAGGACAAACTATGATATATCAACATATTTTAAAGAGGTCATTCTTTCTAAAAGATGTTCTTATGAGGGTGGAGTTGTCCTTTAAGGATAATTAAAGGAGTAAGCTGAAATCACAACCAATGATTGGCTGCGGTTTCTCCTGCTACCCCCTCTGCACATGCTCAAGCTAATAAAAAGCTCATTAAGCAGAGTTAGTAGGCAGATACATTTGTCAGAATGGAAAATAACTTATCATTAAATATCTGGTTTCGGATTTATGTAATGAACTAGTAAAACTAGCAGATGGGGTTCTGTTTTAAGGGCGGGCATGCCCTGTAAGGTGGCAATGCATGATTTGATTTTCTGTATAAAAACAGGCAATTTTCTGGTCTGGAGTATTTGAGTGTGTGTTTAACCAATGTTAAGGGGGTAAGGCATAAGCAAAAATCTTGGTTTAGCTAGCCATACATGGCCAGATGTTCTTCTGATCGAATGCAACAATCAGAAATCCGATCAGAAGAACTGTTCGAAATTCCCCACCTTGAGGATTCACTCTTTCAAGGAGAAATCTTTTGAGATATGGGGACTGAAGATGGTATCAGTGGAAAAGTTTCTGCCCGACCCGATCTTTGTTTTCCTGAAAAACTGCTTACCATTTCTGAGTGATGGATTAAAAAGACCAAAAATAATTTTCGACATTTTGAGCCATCCAATAGAATTTAGCGAATCGCTCAAAATATCAATCCTGTGTATGTGGTGCTTAAGAAAGATTCACTTTCAGAGCCATTTAGTACGGCAGCACAATTATTTTTAAATCCTAGTTTGTTTAGATCTAATAATATTGAATCTCATCTGCATCTTTGCTGCCTAGATTAACAAACTGCCTTGATCTGACTGCAAAAAGTCCACATTTATCTGTTAAAGGGGACGTTCAGTGCAAATACATGTACTGTTCAGAAAAAAGAGCAGTATTTTTTCATCCCAATGACCTTAATCTGCCCATTCAGTATTTTGTCTGTGTTTAAATAAATGCAGCCAAAATACTGACTTCCTGTTTGCAGGACCCCTAGTAGAAACTGTTATGGTCTTGCCCTTAACCCAGCGCCTGGGTTGATTCAGTTTCTCAGTAGAGATCTGAGCATCTTTGACCCATCCAACAGCCAATCACTAGTTCAGAACATTCCAAGGATGTGGTGCATCCTGGGAAGAAGAAGGACCGTTAGAACCTGAAATGTCAGCTGACTAATGTCAACAGCAGGGAACAGCAAAGTGTATGAAATCAACTGATTTTTCAAAATGGAAGAGAATATGTAGAATAACTAAGAAGGCATTACACAAACTAACAATTTAACAAATTTTGATAATTTCCACTGAACTGTCCCTTTAATTCCAGACCCTACTTAATTTTGTGTCATCTGTAAACATACCATATATACTCGAGTATAAGCCGAATTTTTTTACCATTAAAATCATCTAGAAAGTCTCCCCTCGGTTAATACTCAGGTCTGTGCTGATCTGGATGCTGCTGGACAAAATCACATATCCCTAGGAAAACAAAAGCTGTACCCTGTAACACATAGAATCATCTTCATTTCAGTGGGTTAGGCAATTGTTGTCCTGCTCACTCAGATCAGCCCAGACTGCAAGGGAAATGAAAAAAAAAACAATATTTAAGTGTTCAGGCTGCACAGAAAGGTATGCAGGGCACATCTATGTGTGGGACTTTCTATGGGGCTGTGTGTGGGACTTTTGCACTCCACTTCAATGTTCAAATGCCCGGGTGTCTCTCCATATATTATAGCAAATCCAAACACCATTGAAAGCACTCATTGGGACTTTGGTATACAAACAGTATCCAAACTTTATTATCACATAACACCTACGCGTTTCAGCTCGGTCAGGGCCATCATCAGGACTAAATATGCAAACAGTGATCCCTATATATCCAACATACACCCACCCATCAATTACCCCAAGTGTCTACACCCAAGTGCGAGTACCTGTGAACCAGACTACCATCAGTCCCGCTCAGCCACATTGAAAACTACCATGCATGCTGGGAATTACTATCCAGCACCAGCACGTCTATCACCAAACACAGAGTGTCCGAGTGGTTTCAGCCGCCGGGAAAGGGCTTCCGGGTGTGTCACACTTACACACACCACCTAGTCACGAGTGGTCATCCGACCAACCAACTAGCAAGCCTCAACCCGTATACTACATCATAGTCCACTGCAGATAACGGACTGACAGCTGTCAGACTAAAACAGGCTAGAGCAAGTCGGGCGCAGGACACACATAAATATACAACATCTAAAAACAGTATAAAAACAATATCAAATCAGATTAACCCCACATCAGCCACAATGGGGAATATACATGGCAAACAATAATAAGTCCATACTCCATACTTTATCTCGTATCAATACGAAATATTCACTAACAACGTAAATAAGCATATAAACAGCTACATATAATTGCACAGATCTCCACATTAAAAATACTGGGGGCCACCCTTCCTCATAGGAAACAACTCATAGTCACCATCTCGTTCAGGCCCCTGGCCACTTGGATTCCAACTTTAGCAGTTTGTTTTCCCTTATAGCTTGAGGGTCCCCCACTGGTATGTGGTCAAATACCATACATCTAAGGGCAGACAACTGATGGCCCTCTTTTTTGAAGTGGCGTGCCGCGGATAAGTCCCCAAATTAATTTTCTTTTGTTGTTTTATTGATCAGGGCATTTCTAATCGCACTCCTATGGTTCGCCACCCTTTCTCTGAATGTGGTCATCGTTTTGCTGATATAAAATAAACAGGGACAGGTCAGTAAATAAGTCACAAACGTGCTTGTGCAGGTAAGTCTGTGTCTCATCTGAATGCGTGGGGGGTACCAAAAAAATCCACTTTTGGACTGCACCCCTTTACTAATATCCGTCTTGACTAA
Organism: Hymenochirus boettgeri; assembly: GCA_019447015.1. NCBI lineage: Eukaryota > Metazoa > Chordata > Amphibia > Anura > Pipidae > Hymenochirus > Hymenochirus boettgeri. The sequence goes on along the minus strand of CM033476.1, from coordinate 231,079,762 downwards.
CAGACTTCTCAAATTCCATCACCTATAAGCACATCAAACTTTTGTGTCTTTAAAGGGTAATGTGTCATCCGATTTCACTATTTCCCAATTCCTACGGACTGCATCATTCAGGTCACTGTTAAAACTTACAAAGTCAATAGGGAATGTTATGAAGTCTTTCTGGGCCCTTCGTGGAGTAGTTTCCCTGATGTTTGACAGGACTTTCATTAACTGTTCCTTGAGTGTACAGATGCTGTACCCCTTTGTATAAATCTCTGTGTCATTTCTTTCAATTGTACCTCCATACGCTCAGTGTTAGTGTTATTATGGATCACCCTTAGGTACTGTGTGTACGGAATAGCTTTAAGTAACGACGGGGGATGAAACTTGACGCGTGTAGAGCGGTGTTTCTATCAGTCCCCTTCCTAAAAAGGGTGGTCCCCAGTACCTCCCCATTCTTAAAAATCCTAAGATCAAGAAAATCAATCTCCTGGTCAGTGCATGTCACTGTAAGTTTGATTGGTTTCTCCAAGGCATTGATCTCATTGAGGTGATGAAGGATATCGCTCTCCTTGCCATCTCAATCAATAAATATGTCATCTATAAACCTCCTGTATACCAATGCCCTGGACCCCAATCGAGGTAGTATGTATTGTTCTTTAAAGTATTTCATATACAGGTTTGCCAACGATGGGGCCACATTGGACCCCATCGCCGTGCCCTGAACCTGCATAAAGAATAACTTTTCGAATTTATACTCAAAATCAAATTCAGTAATTCCATCAAACACTAAAAAGTGACTCAGAAAACGCTCTTCTACAGGCCTGCACCCTGTCTGCCTGGGGAATGACCGTATAGAGGCTCTTAACATCACAGGTCACCAATACCTTATCTGCCATAGGGACCTTAAGACCATCTAAAATTTCACGTAGATGTCCGCTATCCCGCAGATAAAACCTCATAGTACTGACCACAGGCTGCAAGAAAGAATCAACATACTGTGCCAGGGGTTTAAGTAATGATCCATGGGAAGTTACAATAGGACGCCCAGGAGGAGCCGATATATATTTATGTATTTTGGGCAACGTGTATATAATTGGACACCAAGGCGCATCCACACTCAAAAATTTCTTACATGTTTTGGATATCCAACCAGCTTCAAAGGCCCTTTTTATGGCACTATCAACCTCCTTCTAGATCCCCATGGTTGGATCACCTGGCAATAAAGTCTATGTCTGAGTATCATTAAGTTGGGCCAACATTTCTTCCCTATAATATGTCCGATTCAGCAAGACCACAGCACCCCCTTTATCAGCCAGACATATAATAAGTTCAGGATCAGCCCTCAGAGTCCAAATAGCTTTGCGCTCATCCTTGGACAGATTACTGTGGGGTGTGCTGTATCCCTTGCTACAATCTGATACTTTAACCCTCACCATCTGGGTAAAAACTTTTATTGCAGGTGAGGTATTGATTGGTTCAAACGTGCTCCGTGGTTTAAATTTTTCATTCGTTTGTGATTCAATAGTATTTTTGAAATCATCACACAATTTGAGTCTACGTTGGAATTTATATAGGTCTATCTCAAATTGTACATCATTGAACACCTGTGTGGGTACAAACGAGAGACCCTTACTTAATAAATTCCTTTCCCCTTGGGACAACGCATGATCACTCAAATTAAATACTACAGTCTCCTGCTTGGAGGTCACCCCTTCTGTTTAAACCCCCACCTTCGGGTAACCCGTCTCCTCCTCTTAAAGAGTGGGAACGGGTGGAAACTCCCTTTAAAGGGTAAGGGGGATCAACAACCATTTGGCCATCCCTTTCATTGTGATTGGTCTCCCCATCAGAATGTCCTGACTCACCAGAGGAGTCAATGGTCAGATCAAATGGTTGTCTTCTACGTTTTTTACGATATAAGAGTTTATTCTGACCCATTAACCACAGATAAACACATTTTTCTTTGTAGTCACCCTCTACTTTATGCAGTTTATTATGTTTAATCCGAATCAATTCATTTCTGTATTTATGAGTTTGTTCAGTGCTGGTGCTGGATAGTAATTCCCAGCATGCATGGTAGTTTTGAATGCGGCTGAGCAGGACTGATGGGAGTCTGGTTCACAGGTACTCGCTCTTGGGTGTAGACACTTGGGGTAATTGGTGGGTGGGTGGATATTGGGTATATAGGGATCACTGTTGTTTGCATATTTAGTCCTGATGACGGCCCTGACTGGGCTGAAACGCATAGACGTTATGTGATAAGAAAGTTTGGATACTGTTTGTATACCTAAGTCCCGATGAGTGCTTTCAATGATGTTTGGATTTGAGATATATATATATATATATATATATATATATATATACTATATATATATATACTGTACAAGTCCACCATGGCCCCCCCTGGCAGGCCAATAGTGGCGGTCTGCGGATCTATTTTTAAACCGGTAACCACATACCTTGATTCGTTTCTCCAACCTGTGGTACGGAGCAGGAACTCATATCTTCGGGACAGCCAACACCTCTTACATATTCTGTCTGAATTTGGAGAAATCTGGATGGACACTGTTTTTATGACCTGCAATGTCAAAAACTTGTATACCATTATCCCACAGGTACAGGGGGTAGACATATGTAAAAAGGCTCTAGTGAAAATCGGGCACAAAACCCCACCGACGGAGTTCCTAATGGATTTGCTTTTTTTCTCTCTGGAACAAAATTACTTTAGGTTCGAGAGTGCATTCTTCCAACAGACGGCTGGAACGGCCATGGGGTCCATTTTAGCGCCCTCCTTTGCCAATATATTCATGGAAGACTATGAAATGAATAATATCCCTAGAGGGGGTGACAAAATATTGTTATACAAAAGATTCATTGACAACCTGTTCTTTTTATGGAAGGGCACCATAGAGGAGTGCTCCAATTTTGACGGCGCACTCACAGGTCTTCCATCAGAGAAAATATATTTTATTCACAGATCAACATGTTTCGACCACACCTGGTCGTCATCAGGATATATATATATATAATTTTATTTTTTTATTTTTATGTATTTTTTTCAATGCCTATTTGGGCCTACCTACATATATTTATATCTAGTTCAACAAGGAGAGCAACACCTTAGGACTCTTACATTACAGTTCAACGAACAACAGTTGAAGGAGTTTGGACCATCGCCTCAAATCCATTTTCCCTGCTTAACATAAAAATGTTTTTGCTCTGGCTGTGTCTCATGGTAATTTTTTCCTTGTTCCCTAGGCTCAGTTCATCTATATCTTTCTTTCATACCACTGTCCTCACTTTATTTATATTTTTTCATTTATTCTTTTTACCTTCCATTGTCTGATTCAGCGCGTGTCCCGGCCATGCCCCCTCATATCCATTTTTTGTTTGTTCTCATACCCCTTGTTGCTGGGGATGGATTTCCTAATCCTGATCCCTGTAATATCTCCGTTTCTTATCATCGTCATCCTCCCCTCTATCTTTTGTGCTTCTATACCAGTGATGCCCAGCCCACAATTTTTTTTCAGCCTGTGCGGACCTTTAGGTGGGGCTTGGGCACTCCGAGGCAGATCAGGGATGGGACTGCACCTGTAGTATGGCCCCTAGCATGGCTCTGTTTGGGCACCCCTGTTCTATACCTTGTAATCTTTTATCCATTCCTCTAGTCTCATCTTCATTTCTGCCCTTCTCCTGTCTTTGCTTAATATCGGTCCCTAGCTTACAAATCCACTATTCTTCATGACCTTCACAATCTTCACTTTCTTGCCCTTACTGAAACCTGGCCCACCCTCAGGCTGTGGTGGAGAGGTTGGCCTCCTTCTTTTCTCCAAATGTTGATTTAATGTAATTACCCCAACCAGCTACTTCTCCCTGAAGAAGTCTCCTCCGAAGCATCTGTTTGTATTTGCATAGAGTGAGTGCTTCTATAAAGCCTTGTGACAAGGCTTCTATTTTCCCTATAACATTTACAAGTGTGCAAAGTTAGAAAGCGGAGAAATAGGTGAGTTCTCTTATAAACACTTGTATAGTTAAGTGTTGAGAATCTATCAGAAACCCATAGAACAGTAGCATTTTGTAGGTGCTAGGATTGATTTCTGTAGGTTTGTAGATAGATGCAGACAGTACACATTATTGTATATTTATAGTGGTGAATTTAACAGAATATAGTTTATCATTATAAATGTTTCACAATTTATCTATGTTAATTCCTCCTTTCAATTGGGTGGTAGAAAGTTCACCTTTCTCAAACGCTCCCACGCTGAGATATAGCTACTTGCAAACAGCCAATCCCCTGCCAGAAGTCCCACCGCCTTTTCAGTTGCGAGCTGGTTACGAGAGTGCTCGTTACTACATGTTTGGGAATGGCTGTCAGCCATTGGCCATGATGTCACAGTTGTAGCCATGTCCGACGGTCGTTACCAGGAAAATTGCAGTGTGTGAGACAGACCCACTTTACCGTTGATGCATAGAATGCAGATCTTGTAATAGTTTATTAAAAGTATGAAAACACATTTTAGAAATAATGGTAATATTAACACAGCTTGATTAACAAAGGTCAGCAGACTAAACTCAAAGAGAAACACATTAACTACTATATTACTGCAAGAGTAGTTAACTTAAAGACAAAATGTATGCTGATTAACCAGCCCCAGCACAATAAGGACAAGTGGTTAAAAAAAAATATTAAACTGGAGACTTACCTAATCAGAAAAATATGTCTTAAGGATCCCATACACATGGAAATAATCTGGTACTTAACTACAGCATGTTGCAATGCTCCAACTAAGCAACTATTGTTGTAAAGCTACAGAAAGTGGAATGATGAGTCAAAAATGTAGAACAAGACCCCTATATGTCAGTAGGTCGGGTGGTATGAGGGTATGCCTGTTTGCAACCTACTGTGAAGCATGGCAGTGACGAGGCTATATATGTCTGCAGGAGACCTAGTCAAAATCCTTGAATACCTGAAATTTAATATACTGAGACTGGCACTGCTTAACACTACCATCCTTTAAATAATAATGCGGATATTTTAAATAAAAATATGAATCCTTAAATATAACCATCCCTTCATTTCAAACCTGTACTGCCATCTCTATAATGACCTTTTTTGTCTATCCATAGAATTTTCAGTCTTATTTGTATCATGCACATCTCAAAGGCTTTGAGTATTTTCTCTCTTTGTATAGATTTAAGACAGTGTTTTCCTCAAGAGAGAGTGACATTTTTAATATCAATATATTTGTTGATATTAAGATGTTATATTTGTATTATGTATTTAGATGAATTTATAACTGAGAAAAAAAAGGTACATTTACATGGAAATTCAATAAAAGTTCTTATCGTTAAAAATGGTGCTAATTTTGGGGCAAAATTTGCACTCTATTTTTACGATAAGTACTTTTATTGAATCTCCTATAAGTGTATAATAATGTCTTTATGTAATGGTTCTCCAAAGACATAAAAATAGTTTCAAGGGTTCCGTAACAATAAAAAATGTTGAGAAACACTGACCTAGGTGTTAGGGTGTAGGTGTAAATTAGCGTAGTGTAAAAACAAGTGTATTACAGTGAGTGTTTAGGGAAGATCAAGGGTGGGGTTAAACATGCAGCACAAATTATGTACCAAATCACCATATAAGTAGTGCCACAGGTTAAGTAAGCACTCCTGCTTTTTATATTTCACCATCAAAAAGCACACTTATGTTAAAGGAATAGTTCACTGCAAAAGTGAACTAATTCTCTAATGTATTGATTGAAGCCCAGGAGGTTAAGGAGCTATGTCTTACCTCCCATTCTTAAATCAATATCTCAGGCGCCAGGGACGAAGGTAAGTATATTTACCTTTCACGGGATCCACCGCTGCAGAGCTAAAAATCTGCTAACGCTTCCTGGTTCTAATTCACTATAGCGGTTGGGGAGTTTCAGCTGTACAGCAGTGGATCGCAGTAAATATACTTACCTTCAGCCTTGGCTCCTTCTTGAAGAACGTGAGGTAAGGCATAGCTCCTTAACCTGCTGGTCTTCAATCAATGCATTGAAGGAATAGTTCACTTTTAAAGTGAACTAATCCTTTAGCTCCCCCTTGTCTTCAGTCGCAAGTGAGATTTTGCATACTTGCAACTAGCTTGGTTGGCAAGCCCCCGAACTTCTAATGAGTAAGCACTGTCAGCTCTGACCCCACAGTTACGTCCTCCCTACAGCAAAATACTCGGACAGGAAGAAGCATGATAAAATGCATAGTAACTTGATACCTGACCTAAGTAGCACAACAAAGTAAGGCATCTTTCAAAAGAATGACAAGTTAGCATTCTGTGGACGATTTCTGAGCAGGCCTCCGATGGTTGCCACTAGCAAAAGATACAAGTAGCGTTATTCTAGCGACAAACATCTGAAACTGCTTGGGGAAAACACCTGTGTGATAGAAGCCTAAAAGCAATAGATTCAGTTGTTCATGGTCCCTTACGGAACTATCATTTTAATATTTGGAAACATTTTTTCCAGAAATACATTAAAAATAATCTGCTGGTTTATCGGTTGAGTTTCGGTCTGCACTGAAGGGTTTCTTCTGGCATGCAGGGGAGAAATAGTACCATAAATTGCATCCAAAATTTAAATCATTAGAGTTGAGCCTCTAATTAGCTGACATTAGTGCATCCTCAGTATAATGTGGTTTAACATATTATGGTTACGTTTAAAGAAAATCAAACTTATTCAATCTTTCATGTGACCAAAACCACAAGAACAGCCTTTAGATGTATAGTCAGCCATTCTAATTTGTGAGTGGGTTTTTTGTCTTCTACCCCAAAACACCTGAGAGTAATTTGTTTTTCAATAACCTCATGCAGCAATCGTAATGAAAGTATCTAGATTATTTACTACAACCTCTGTACATCATGGTTTGACAGATAAGGGTTAAATTTCCAAGTACACAAACATGTTCAGGCTTTTGTGTGACTAATACCACAAGTACACTCTTGAGCCAGCAGTTTTCACTCTTAAAAAAAAAAAAAAAAAACTTTAATCATCAGGAAACACCCAGCCAATGCCAGACACAGCTGACTGTACTGATAGCAACATTTCAATTTCGGTTGCAGTTGAGAACTGTTGTCTGACTCAATACGGTACCATTTAGTATTAATATTTATTTTTTAAACTGTAGGTATAAATAGTTAAAAAGAACGCATAAAGCAATAAGTTATCAGTAGGGTAAACATAGTGTAGAGGTGTTTGTAAATAGGCTTTACTTATCCTTTAACTGCTTTGGGGGGTTTTCCCCACTGCACAATAACTTTTAATAAAAAAAAAAAGCTGAAGACTATCATAATGCTGGAATTGCAGCAAATTGCTAACACCCCAAGCTTAACAAGATAGGGAAACTAACTTTTGCATTGAAATAGCATTGCAAGAATAATTTATTGCTTTCTAGAGTACACATTACATGATTAATTAATTCATTTAGTGACCGCAGAAAGATCAAATTGTTTTCTCAGACAGTAATGGAAAGTATAGCAATTCTATATACAGCTTAAAGGGTATGTCCACACTTTAAACTAACTTTTCCCATAATATAGATATTAGTCCCCCAGCCCCAACCGCATTACTATAATAGCAAGAAAGTCCCCTGATCTTTACTTACCTTACCTCTCTCCTTCGCCACACAATCCTAAGACATAGACGGAACCGGCAGCCACGTTCGTGATTGGCTGAGAGGCAGTCAATCACGGACCGGCTGCCGGTAGTGTAGAATGGCGAAGGAGAGAGGTATGGTAAGTAAAGATCGGGGGACTTTCTTGCTATAATAGTAATGCGGTTGGGGCTGTGGGACCAATAACTATATTATGAGAAAGGGTTTTAATGCTGGTGGGGGGGGGGGACTCTTCTGCGCATGGCAAAATTCTCCCGGAGGGGAGACAGGAGGCAGAGACCTATATAGATTCTGCAGTACTCCTGGTGGCCAGTTTTTGTGACTTTGGGGAGGGATTACAGGGCAACCATTTGGATCTGGGATGTAAGGTAAGGAATTTTATACAATACAGATTGGAGCCAGTAGTGAGAGGGATTATAGTTTTGGGGGTGGTCATGCCCTTTAATACCATGTTATAAAGGACTCTTAAAACAGTGTCTACATCTATCTATATCTACTATATACGGTATATATAAAAGCAATGTATGTATGTATTTACTTTAAAACGTCTAGGAAAATTTCCATGAAACTTGGTATACTTATGTATAAGGAGCTGGGGAAAAGCATAGGCTACTTTACAACTTTTAAAAATGCCTCCGTACCCCCTTTTTTCAACATTTTTTTTTGTAAAGTGTATTGCGTACACTATACAGGAAGCTGATAAGCTTCTGCCATGGCTTGCGCACTCTTGGTGCCTCCCTGATGGGTGTTGTCCGATTGAATGCATATATTGTGTCCTGTCAGAATGGGGATCCAACTTAGGAGAGCTAGATATACTGCTCGCAACTCTAGGATGTTGATGGGGAGCCATGACTGTGCGAGTCTGCTCATTCCCTACAAAGGTGGAAGCTTCTGGAAGTTGTTGGACTAAATGGAAGAGGTCCTCCTTCCTCTAGAGACACTTCGTCCGATGGCAGATGGTGCTGGAATTTATGATGGCTTGGACCCTCTGTCTGGCCTAGCCTTTGTAAGGCTTGGCACATTGAATTAGAGAATGCTGCCATACATGACAGTGAGTGCACCCATGCTGGTTCTCCCTCGGGGGGAGGTCCTGTGGGAGGAACGGCCGCCATTGCAGATAGATGCAGTAAATTTTTGAGAGTGCCATTGGACATTCGTTTTTGCCCATTCGAGTTCTTGAGTAGCATCCGGGATCATGGTCAGCAGAACTTTTGTGGCAGAACAGGGTCTACATATGTGGTCTTTTTGACCAGCAGGTAACTTAGAGAAAAATCATACCTGCCATGTATGCCAGTCTAAGGCAGCTTTTGAGCTTTTTGATTGTATTGCAGATAGTAAAGGAAAATATCAAACCATCAAAGTAATAGACAATCTCCTTGACTTTTCTCAACTCCTCTAAGTTAAAGAACTTAAGGTACTTTCCTGGCTGGGTGGTGATGTTCCATTTGCTTAGATCCACAATCAAGTGGGAAGCGAAGGCAATGCTTGTGATGCAGTCCACGGTCCTGAGTTAGTGGCGCAAATCATTTGCATCATGTGTTTCCGGTATTAATTTGCACGGGAAATGAACGTTAATCAGAAACAATTGTTTCTAAAAACGATCGTATTTGAAAATGATTGACCGGAAAATGCTAGTAGTGCCGGTACCTGCAGGGAATCAAAGAGTTAAGACCACGGCACTGCAGGATTTTGAGGAGAGAATTTGATCCAACAAATTGTACCTTAAGAGCTGTATTTGTGTCGGTCTCTCCTCCAGTGGAGTGAATAGTGGTTCACTCTCAACCTAGGCCACTCCTGCTAATCCTTTATGAGGGATGCAGCTGAAGAAATGTATATATATATATATATAAATCAAGCATAAGCGGTGAGCACTCCTCTCACTCCAGCAGCCGCCTGGGTGCACATCAGAGCATATGCAGAGTGTTGAATAACGATAGCACTCACGGGACTTTCTTAATCATTTTCAAAACGATACTTTATTGCACATCTACGCGTTTCAACCCTGCTGTCGGGCCGTCATCAGTGCTGTTATTCTCTCTCTCTCTCTCTCTCTCTCTGTGCTGTACGACGTTTGTCTATCCGAAGAGGTGAGTCCGAAGAGTTGAATCTGAAACCTGTCTTGAAGACACTTGAGAAAAAAATTAAGCATGGCTGAGCTGGGAGGGGTTAAGTGCAGGGGAGTAGGAGTAGCCATTTGCTTCACGTTAATTGTCCACCTCCAGCTACAGGCACTTTACCCCAACGTCTTTCCTGGGTCCCCCAATTGGCCAAAGGATAAAATGCAGTTTATACTGGTTTTATTTTATTGTGCAATATTATAAAATTGTTACTAACATAATATGTATACAGTTTTGGGAAAGGGATACTATACTGTCACAACAGGCCTTGTGTGCTTTAGCTACTACTTCTTTGAAGGGTAACTGTGGTCCAAAAATGACTTTAGGTAAATTGATAAGAATTGTTTTCCTGAGTATTTTTCAATTTACAGTATTTTTTTTTTTTTTTTGACGATATTTACATTTTTATGTGTGATATGGTAGCAGCATCACCAGATCCCCTGAAATTCCTGCTCTGAAACCATGTTACAGTCTCTCCCTGTGTGGGAGGCATTAAAAAAAAAAGACAAAAATGTACACACATTACACACTCCCTGCTGTGGGCTGTGCAGTGCTGTTCAGCCAAAACCACCCCCTTCCCCTTACACATACCCAGGAACTGCTAAGTCCTCACCACTGGAAACACTTTATGTCCAGTAATACATACCTAAAGGTTCCTTGGTTGCTTCACTCTAACAACTGCCTTTCAGACTGTCAGACCAATGGGAAGACACACTATGCAAGAAGCACTTCATCCTATTGGCTGAATCACGGACAGCCACCAAACAGTAACATTATTACTGGGCATAGAAAGTTTACCCAGGGTTCAGGTCCTCACCCTGTGTACATCAGTTAGTGAGAAGTGTGAGTATAATTGTCCTTTAAAATGTTTTACACAATACTGAATTTGTAAAAAAAATAACTATAGCTGTGTTATATATAGAATGAACTAGTGTGATATTCTGCCAAAAATAATTGTACTTCTGATTTATTTACAATCATATAATAACTTCACATTGGTGGTTAAACTATATTTACCTGTTAAGAATAATTTGATTGTACATTTCTCCTATTTCACAAATCTCATGATAATTGTTGATTTTTTAAAAAGGATATAAGCATGTTCAGAACTTTGTGTGCCAAACACTTCTAATACTATTGTGCAAAAACTTGGCCTAGATCAGCTCCTCCTCAGCCCAGCCCAGATGTACCTCTCTAATGGGGGTCATGTGCACCTTCCTTGTTCTTTGTTTCTTTAAGCTCTTGGCCTCTGTTCAGATTGTTAATAAAGGATAAAGTCCCCTCCTTCTTATTTAGTGAGTGGGAGCTCTGGAATGTGCCTTGAGTATACACAGAAAATCCTGGCACTGGTGTATTGGTACCTGATTCTTAAAGGAGAACTAAACTAAAAAAATGTAGTTCTATTGTAAAAGTTTTTCTCCCCAAAATGCCTATACATTGTTATATAATTCTCTAGTAAGTTGTATTTATGAATGTTTAAGAAGTATATTCTGAAACTAAGAAGGCTTCCATGCTTCTGCCAGTACAACTTACAGCCCATGTAGTCTTCAAAGAGCCTTGTGAACTTGTGCATCTATTGGCCATTCTATTGGAATCCCCTGCAGATTAATTTCTAGCCAGCACGAGGGGCAAAAAGAACTATACGGAGCAATACTAAATAGTCAGCTGATTTCAAACTGTTTTGTTTGCTTCTATTATTTTCCTAGGAAAACATAAAGTTTCTTAATTTACTGACATTCTGTATTCTGGTAGAATAATGGTTGAATGTTTTGCTTTTAGCAAGTACATGAGGTTTCAGGTTCAATGCCCCAAACTTTTACTTTATGATTTTTAGATCCTCACTGGTTATATAATAAATGCAAAAAAAAAAGCAAATGTACTTTACTTTTTTGTGTGAAAAGCAAAGGAATATATTGTCGGGGGGAAAAGTGCACTGCACTGAAATCCCTGTTCCCTGTGAGACACAGCTTGTTGTTTCTTTGTGAATGTGCTTTGTCTATTTGGACAATGTTATCTAGTGATTTAAGTTCCCCTTTAAATTTTACATGGGACTTTTTTTTTAGAGAATTCATATTCTCTAAACTCTTGATAATATATCGTAGCACATAGTATTGTAACATAAAGTAACTTATTTGGCTACAAATTTTTACATAAGAATGATTCTAATCTCGACTGTTATAATTTGTATTATTTTGCTAGTAATACTCATATTTACCGGTGGGAAATTGAACGCATATATGTAGAAGTATGGTTTTGTACTCCTAGAAATATCAGTTTTAGAGGAAAATACTGTGCTGTATTTTTAAAGGGCATGTCTAACCCTAAACTAACATTTAACCCAATACTGGCCCCACTGTGAAGTTTAAAAACACCCTTACCTTGCATTCCTGCTCCATATAATTCTCCTGCAGTGCTTGTCCAAAGTCCAGGAAAAGAGTAGTGGCTATCTTCCTATCCAAATGTCTCTGCCTCCTCTCTTGCCTCCAGGAGGGATGGTGACATGCGCAGGGGAGCCCCCCTCTCTTCCACCATCTGAATCCATCCAGCAGTTGCACCTAAGTTGAAAGACTTTGGCCATATGATAGGTGCCCCCTGCCCACCCCTAACCGCCGGTTTATCTGTTGTATACCTTTAAGGCAAATATATTACAGACAGTTAAAAGGACAGTTCAGTGGAAATTATCAATATTTGTTAAATTGTTAGTTTGTGTAATGCCTTCTTAGTTATTCTACATATTCTCTTCCATTTTGAAAAATCATTTGATTTCATACCCTTTGCTGTTCCCTGCTGTTGACATTAGTGAGCTGACATTTCAGGTTCTAACGGTCCTTCTCCTTCCCAGGATACACCACATCCTTGGAATGTTCCTAATGGTAATTTCTACTGATTGGCTGTTGAATGGGTCAAAGATGCTCAGATCTCTACTGAGCAACTGAATCAACCCAGGCGCTGGGCCAAGGGCAAGACCATAACATTCTCTACTAGGGGTCCTGCAAACAGGAAGTCGGTATGTCGGTTGCATTTATTTATACACAGACACAATGCTGAATGGGCAGATTTAGGTAATTGGGATGAAAAAATATTGCTCTTTTTTCTGAAAAGCATATGTATTTGCACTGAACTTTCCCTTTAAGAAGAGCCCCAGCAAAATAAATAATAATTAAAATGGCATCAATTTATTTTAGGATGGAATGGCAGTAGTTTTGCTTTTTGTACCAATACTTGAGCCAAAGAATGTGAAGTTTTACATGCAGCTAATGAGTCGCCTTCTGCTCTGAACGACTTGCATCTCTTAGCCTTGACTTAGTGGCTTGATAATTTCTTAGGATGAGCTTGCTCTGACTGGCTTCTCTTTTACTATCCCTTGCATGGTTGGAGGAGGTTGATTTAGAATTCTCAATCTTTATGAGAACTCACCCGTGAGGATATGATAGTAAAATGTAGAGAATTTGCAAAATCTAAAAAAAACCACAGGGAGATGCAATATCCCACGCTAACGGGAAAATAACCGCTAAATTCACACTAACCTATGTACTAATGTGTTAGCGAAGGTTTTGCTCTGTCTGTGCCATGTCGAAAAATTTTTACTTTGCGCAGCGAAATTGATGCAATAAATTTTGCGCCAGTTTATGTGCGAATTAACCTCTTTTCAATTGTGTCTTTAAAGCCGGGCAAAAGGTCGCAACTTATAGCTATTGTTTTCACAATGTATTAACGGTGGCAAAGGGCTACATTGCGGAAATAAGTGCAGGTAGGTTGCGAATGCAAAATTTATTGCATCTCCCCCGTAGTATATTATTTTTGTTTACAAGAACAAGCATTGCAGCTGTTGTCACCTTGTTATCTGCAAACTATATTTTGTCATCTTTATTTTGTTAAACCTCGTGGCTGGCTAACTTTTCTATGAATTGAAAACCTGTCATACTATCTGATGTTGTGGAGACAGTTAACTATTTATGTGTAGTACCTGTTATTTCATTAAAAGCACTGCTAATTCATTTTGAGCAAATTCTTGAAGAAACAAGCAATTTTACAGTGTAAATATACATACACACACACACACACACACACATATATATATATATATAATGCATGATAATATGTAGAATAACTACAGTAAGAATGCATAATATAAACTAAGAATTTACAAATGTATGATATTTTCCACAAACTTTCCCTTGTGTGTAAAATAAATACACACACACATAATTTCCATTGTGTACCACATTTGCTAGTACATATACGTACTAGCAAAAGTGGTACACAATGGAAACTGTGTGTGTGTATTTATATTACTATGCGTGGATACAGTGGATATAGAATCTGGTTCAAACTAAACACTAAAAAGCTCCCCACAGAGTATAAAAAAAAATAGAGCCTCACAGCCTCATGTTATTATAATATCATGGCCCTAATAATCTAACATATAAACACATATTTATCACTGACATTTCACATGTTTAAAAACTACAACTCCCAGCGTTCTCTATTAGCAGTAAAGGTTCTCCTTTTTGTTCATTGGCTAATAAATGTATACGGATGCAATACAGCCTAATGATATAAAGCATGGGTGTTGAACTTTTCACATGTTTAACATGGCTGCACAGAATGCTGGAAAATTTTATTTTTATACATCCTAGAATAAAGCCATTTTTCGTGCTTTAGCGATCCTACCCAAGGGCTCGAATATGCAAGTGATCCATCTGCCCTTCCCTTACATTCATAGCAATGACACTATTGTCCTAAGGAAGGAATATTTAGGTCACTTCAGGCAGTAAGCATCCTGAACCTTACCAAACTTGCCCTCCCTATTGCATGTACCTGCCAGCTAGAATCCAGAAGTGTAATAAATCTGCAGGTCTGGGAATAGACCCAGACAATCTTGCCACAATGTGCAGTTCAAACTAAACAGCACCATTGGGTGACCTGTGACTCTAAATGGGATCCAGATAAACATGCTATGTTCATTCTTATTAGTAATTACCACAGCAAGTTCCGAATTTACAGTTGGAGCACAGGATACTGATTAGCTTTATAGCTTCAAGGGAAAGTTTAGTGGAAAATATCATACATTTGTAAATTCTTAGTTTATATTATGCATTCTTACTGTAGTTATTCTACATATTATCATCTATTTTGAAAAATCAGTTGAATTTATTACAATGGCTATTCCCCGCTATTGACAATAGTGAGCTGACATTTTGGGTTCTATAATGGTCCTTCTACTCTGGAATGTTTCTAACAGTAATTTCTACTGATTGGCTGTTGGATGGGTCAAACATGCTCAGATCTCTACTGAGCATCTGAATCAACTCAGGCGCTGGATCAAGGGCAAGACCATTACGGTCTCTATTAGGGGTCCTGCAAACAGGAAGTCAGTATTTCAGAAGCATTTATTTAGACACCAACAAAAACAGGCTTAGGTCATTTGGATGGAAAAATACTACTCTTTTTTTCTTAAACATATATGTATTTTCACTGAACCTCCCCTTTAAGTATTAATAAAATATGATCCTTTATGTCCTCTTTCATACAGATCTAGTTGAAAAACTTGTTTTAGAGCACTTTTTAATAACTGATAACTGCTTTTTATTTCAGTATTAAATCCTAGGTATACCTTCCTGGCTTTACCACTAAGCAAAAGGCTAAGGACTTGCAAGTGAGCACCTTCATCCCTACTATTAATAGTGGCTGCCAATTCAAATTGTTCTAGCCAATCAGTCCACTCCCTAGTTACCCCATCAAATGGATCAGGTTTAATAACAATTGGGCCAAGTAGAGCTACTGAGTCTAATTGGGGCATTTCATCTGCAGGTACAGGGGGATTTAAATCAATACTTTCAGTAGCAGCCTTCATAGCTCAATACAGAAAACAAATATACAGAGAAAACGGAGAATAAATGGTATTACCAGCTCTGCTGCCACCAATTTGTACCAGATCACTGCTTTATGGAATGATTATAGGTAGCATGGCACACAGTGTGTTACTCTGGTCTGACACAGTTTTAATTACATTTAACAGTAAGTATTGCAACGATTTCATAACAAAACATAAACAATTTCCCCACATAACATGTGCAATGATGGAGTAGTCTCTGCCTGTGGTGCACCACTTTAAATATTGAACATGCCTGTATATTGTATTTCCTTGTAAGTTGGTGTACACGTATCTGTTGCCTCAGAGTTTGTATCCAATAAGTTAAATTGTCTGTCCTTCCAATAGGTGGAAACATGATCTTGAGTTGCATTCAATGAGGACATCACACAGATCAGTCCCACCAAGAGCACACACCACACACCACACACTTCTATCTACTTTCACTTTCTCTCCTCCTAGCAATAGAGAGCAGGGATGTCTTGTCTTTTATTACTCACTGATACCACCAGCAGGATGGAGGTGGTATATAAGGAACCTTGGTTCATATGTCCATTACAATACACATCATGTCCTGTGTAGCATTCAGAAACTTTTTGGGGATTGGATGTTATACTGACATTACCACATCCTTTCAGTATTCACATGGAGACCCCTTAGTAGTCACAGGGGTGTGGTTTAAAGGACAACTAAAGCCACAGAACATCACTGAACCAGAAGTCAGGACACCTTGATATAAAACCAGTAATCTGTGTCTTACCTCTCATTTTGATACAGGCACTGGGAAATTTACCTAAATAACATATGGTTTGTGCTTTACTTCACAGCATTCTAGTATCATACAGTTTGGTCAACTACCATTATGTTCTGCACATGCTCAGTCCTTAGCTATGGCAGAAACTTGATACAGTTGGTCACACCCATAAATAATCTCTAGCCAATCGTTTTACAGGACAGATAAAGCAAGGAAGCATGTGGCTGAGGTCAGGAGGTGTGGTCTGACACTGCACCTACACACAGATACTTCAGTTCTTAACAGCTTACATTTCTTTAATACAATTTACTGAAGTGGTATTTTATAAAAAAAAATTGGATTTAGTTCTCCTTTAACCTCCCATTTCGACTAGTCCATATTAACATAGGAATCTGTATATTTTGCATTGTACCTAATATAAGTCAGTGCTATACTTTAGATACATTTATTGATGGTCATTTAAATGGCAATAGTGAGATAGTACACATATACACATTTCTTATATGTAATATCCTATACCCCCCACCTCATTGGTAGCTCCTAAAAACTCAATGCAGTCTCCTATGAAGATATAAGTATATTTATATAACGCTATCTGAATTGTCACAGCTGTCTCTGCTCTTATCCTACTACAACCAACTGTAAACTTATTTCTAGGCTTGTGCCCCCCTTTATGAACCCCATGAATTGAGTCAGTGCTCATCCTGTGTCAGCGTGACCCATGTTCAGCCTTTTTCTAATCTAGTATTATTACCATCTCTGCTCCATCTGATTTCATAATGTTCAGATTAAACATTTTTTTTTTTCACTTAAAATAATTCTTAATGTTTATTTTTGATATAGTCCATATAAACGACAATGCAACAAAATACGTGAAAACAATATGGATGATGTAAAACTATGTTGGTAATAGGCCTACTTCTGAGGGGTTGAGGCAGATCACAAATACATTTTTTTTCAAGAAAAAGCAATTGATAAAATGAAAGGGTATAGGTCAGTCTGGCTATGCAGTTGTTTATATGGTAAGAATTTAATTTTCTCTGCTCATTCATATAATGGGCCATCCACTTGGCATGCACATAGCGTGCCTACAAAGCCACACAGTTGTGGTGTCCCATGGAATAAATCATGAAACACAAAGGGCAATTTAATGGCTGTAAGGGCAATAAATAAGTTGGTCCACAAAACATGACCTTTCCAACCTAAGCACATTACTTCCACCCCAGTGGTCTAAATGGGCAGATACTGTGCTGACAATAACATTTAGATTCTTGTAGTGTAAAAATTAGGGTGGGGAGCTGTGAGGGGATATACATGTTGGCAAGGAAGTCTAACCACACAAAAGCTAAGCTTTCATTTCCTACTACTCTCCCTCTACCTGTATAAACTTCTCCAGTGGTGAATACAAAAGACTTTCAGAATTGCCCTTGAAGTTACAGTTTTCTCTATCTTAAAGGGTCTCAACCTCAGGATTTTATTCCCTTGGCAACAGAGTTGTGGGAGAATTATTTTTAAGTGGGGTCACACCTGAAAAAAAAGACACTAAAGCGTCAGCATGAAGAACTTGGATTTTTTGGGAAAGGGTTTATAAGTTTGGCAGATCAAAAAATTTGCACATCTCTCTTCAGGTGACTTCTTGGATTTTTGTTTAAGGGGAACTGTAGTCTGTTAAACATACAATGGCCACATGAACTCCCTTATACCTTCCAAACAAGCCTACAGTATGTGAAAGTAAAGGAAACCTTCATTATGTTAAGGTGAATGAAACTTTGAGCAGATCAATCCGGCTCCACTTTTTTGTTAATTACTCAATTAAGCCCTGACAGACTGACCCAGAGCTAACATGAGATCTCACTGAAATCCAGTGGTAGAAGACTTTTTACTATGATAAAAGGATAGCTATCATGTGTATAAAGTTTTTTTTAAAACCGTTACAATGAAAAGTACTTGGGACAGGGGATTGGTAATTCCTACCTCCCAATATTATTTCTGTGAGGAGCACCAGCCCAAAGGAAACTTATTCTGCCAGTCTTCCTCCTGGCTTCAACACTATTTTTAATACAGGACTAGTCCAGGACTAACATGGCAAATGAAAACTGTACATGCTCTACAGTAGCTTTTCAATGAAATGATATTGTGAGGTAGGAATAATCATTCCTACCTTATCCTTTAAGTTAGATTAAAAAAGTGATAAAATCTACCATTTACAAATCACAGGAAAAAAAACAAACATGGGATATGAAAACCTTGAATCTACAGTAGGAGAAAGACACAAGGCGAGTAAATTGATGTCAGGTGTATACTATTACTATTATATTTAATTTTGAGATATCACTAAATTGATTGATTCTGATTGCAGCCATATCTTTGATTATTAAAGGGTGTGCACAGAAATACAAACAGGTTTAGATATGATTTCTCTTTAATAAAATGTTTCTGTTTTTACTTCTTTGAATAGATGCCATTTTTTTAATAAAGGTGGAATAAGTTCAGACAGGATTTATCTTTTTTAATTAAATGAAAACTTGTAATTTTTCAGGCGTGCATAGACATTTTGGCTTTTGTGGTTTTACACATTTTGATAGATATAGTTTTACATATTATTAAAGGGTGGTTATACTCTTCCAACCTGTAGTACTTACATAAAGGGCATTCCTGGACTAGAAGTAAGAAAAAGTATTTTAGCATAAACATCGACAATAGTGCATATGGTTACCTAAAGTTGCTCTGGTCCATTAAGGGTAACTTTTATAGCCCAGAAACTGTTGGTTGAGGTAGAGAACTCCTCTCTTTTCCGAGTAGATAGAACTGTCAATCGTGGCTGTGACTGATGACATTATGGCCAATGACTAGTGCATCTACATAAATGTTTGTCCATTTAGGGCAGTGATGCAAATACTCTGAGCCTTTACTGCGCTTAGTGAAGCTAGTAGATCATGTGCAGGAATTGGTCTTAATAATTCTTCTTTAAAGTAGTGCATCTAGGCAGTGTCAGTATAAGTGTTTTAGGGGGGTTCTATTCCTAGACATAAACCATTAATGCCAGCTATAAGCTAACCTTCAAAGGTTGTACAAAACAGATATTAAATTTGTTGCACTAGCTGCATGGGTGTCTTTTGCGATACCAGCGTAATGAAGGTTTTAAATGAGTTAAAGATTCAATATCGGTTAGTGCAACTTTAACATCTAAAATTAGCTTTGCAGCTCTGGGTAAATGAGCATCAAAATAATTTTGGGGTGGACATTCCCTTTATAGGAGAACAGTGCTAAAGGCAAATGAAACATTGTCTAAATAGCAAGTTGCTATGCTATAGGTACCCCCATCCATAAGGCTGTTTCCAGGAAGAGGTAATATAAGCTAGAGGGTATAGCTTGTAGTTGTCCTGCTTTAACTAAACTATAGCATGCTATAGTTTAGTTAAAGCCTTAAACAGTCGGGACAGTCAGAAGAGCCTGCAGTGGATCTTTACTTGTGGATAAGTTGAAATGCTTTGTGCATTATTTGAAGAATGACATAGCTCCTTTAACTCCTTTATTTATTGCAAAAAGGGAATTCCTTTAAGTGTTGTTTTATTTTTTAGAGACCGTGCTATTTTACATATTGTTTGTTTCTCCTACCCATTATTTCCCAGAAACTGGTTAATTGTTAAATCTAGCTGTCAATGTGTCATCATACCTATTGAAAAGTTTTACTGTATAAAAACAAACTCTTTTTAAACTTGAAAATAAAACTTATTTTCTTTAATTTAAAGGAATCAATAGATGTCCTCTGATATGATCTATTTGTGCACCAGAAAGTTTAATGTATGGCCCATTAATGTATGTTAAAAGTGTTTATATATCCATCCAAGTGCCTATAATTAACCCTAATTTACCTAACCTGTCTTTGTAGTCAAGCCCATCCCTTGTCCATATTGATTTACTTGCCCTTCTAAACCCTCTCCAGTTCTAAGATGTCATTCTTGTATATAGTATTCCAAAACTGCAATGTAAATGTTTCAGTGCCCTTATGTTGTTTATAACAAATATTAAATTACATTATATCTTGGTCACTATTCCATAAAGTTAATTTTACTTTAATATTTATAATACTCTCTGTTGTTTGATAGTGAAAGGTCCAACATACATCTTCTCAAATATAACTACTTGTGATAAATGCTTGTGTAGTAAATGTAGGAACTTGTTACCTTTTTCTGTGCTGGCAGTACCACTACTCAGTATTAATATCTAGGTAAGTAAAATTCCAGATTATTATAATGTGCCCCAAACTTTTCAGCCATTACAGTCTGAATTTGGAGTAAAACTTCTTCCTCTTCACTAGAATTTACTGGCTTTAATATACACCTGCAGTTAATTTTATACCCCTACAACTTTGTTTTCTCTATAATGTCAAGGAATAACTCTCTAAATTTACTGCCCATTCATTTTATTAGTTAGCCTGTTTTGTGATATGCCAATTACATCATACTTTTCATCAAACGCTTTTAGTTCTAATATTCCCAATTTACTATCCTCTATGTTATCCTCTATTTTTCCTACTTTCCCCAATTTTTTAGCGGCATTCCCACATAAGCAATATTCCCCTTTGGGGATACTACCCTGTGCATTTATAAGAAAGACATTCTTTGGTTTTGCCCTCACACTGTTGTCAAGCATCTTCTTATGGGTTAGACAGTTTGCCAAGTAAGAGGATGAACGTATGATGCAAGATGCATTGATCAGAATTACATACAACTGTTTTTTTCTTTCTGTTTTAATAGAAGCACAAGACTGTTCTTCTAGCCTGTAAATAAAAAGGTTAAACTGATGTGTTTGCCAAGCATTATTCACATGCAAGATAAACCTTTCTGTATTCAATATCTCATAGTGACACTTGTGCTAAGTCTTGAGGTTTGTGTGCTTATTATTTTCCTGACAGCCATTCCGTATCTCAACCACTTCCTGCGAGTCAAGCAGAAGCAGCACAAACTCATTTTACTGAAGCCAATTTAATGCAGATAAATCTTGCTGAGCTCTAGAAACAGGAATAGAAATGTTCTTGAAACAGGACACATATTCAATCTGAATATGAAAATCATAGTGGGGATGGAGGACTGGGATATAAGCTTTGTCCTACTTAACATTTTCAAATAAACTATTTTAATTTACCCTTGCAATCATCAAGTAACTATTAATGAAGCATTTTACCAGAGGAACAGTAGTATATACTCTATGCAGGCATGCTGTTCTTTCTATTGTTGTACTTCATGTTCTGCCAGGGAACCGGCCTTATCTTTTTATACTTTCAATGGGTTTCAATGTTTCCCTCTCTTTTTATTCTTGGCTTCATTGAACTCAAAGGTTTAATATTTTGTGCAGGACGTGTTGTTCTTTCTGTGTTCTATACATTTTTGTTCACTTTGCAAATAGGCAATTAGTTCATTTGACAAAGTATCTGCATTGTGTAAATACACACTAAGCCAACAAAACCCAAAATAAATGACTGAACCACCATTTTTGTAAAGCAGATTTATAAATGTGTTTAACCTGTTATTGGCTTGCAAAGTTTTTTTTTTAGTACAAAATTAATTCTTGAATCATTTTTTACCCATATAGATGTTCAAAACTGGTGATTTATATTCTGAAATAGGATTTTCTACCGTAATTTTAGTTTTGAAAACTAACCCAATTAAAGTCAATGGGAGACAGATATTTAGTATTAAATACTCATTACCGATGATCAAATGATTGATTATTCGATATCAAATAATCTATAATCGGTAGCAAATATTTGAAGTTCTGAAAAGGTATGTTTCAAAAAGTTCTGAAAATTTCACGGAACTTTGAAACCAGCAATCCAAAACACATTCCTAATCTTTAGCAATGTATTTTAGCAATGATCAAGTAATGAAACTTGGCACTCTCCACTTTGTTTATGACACCAATTAGTTTACCCAAGGGTACCCAATATTACTGCACAGCCTTTATGACATGGCAATGTATATGACTACAAATAGTGCAAAATATTGCTGCTAAAAGTGTGATCATAATGAAGTAGCTGCAGATAATATATTTACATAAATCAATTATAGCTGCATTTATTCTTTTTTCAGGTTTACTGGACAAAAATCGTAGAAAGGAGGAAGAGATGTGGCTTCTTCAGGTGGGCAGATTGTTCAGTTTCATCTTCTAATGTAATCCGACTTTCAAACAGACTATATAATTCTCTTTTATCATACATAAACAAAGTTCACACATACTGTATATTGTCATAATTAAAAAGTAACTGTGATGTACACACAAAGGGCTTTCTTCTTCTAAAATCGATTCAACACCGACCATTTTAGCTGCAGACAAAATCAAGTCATGAAGATTTGAAAGTCCGAGGAATCTTCAAGCTCTTTTTTTTTTTTACCAAAAATGTGTGATGGCCCATGTCTCAACTGCCGGTATAGGAGCAGAACGACCAGGTGTATTGTAGAGCTGGGGGAGCCCTCGGACCTTCAGATAACTTGATTGTGGCTGCAGCTAGATGGGTCAGCACTTTGATTTCAAGGTAATACAAAGGGTTTTCATATGAAAACTGTTTGCTGTTTTTGTGGGTTTTCAATAGGTTCTGTGTACCCAGAGTAAGGACCTAAAATGTTAGGTCTTAACCCCCCTGGCTTAT
Organism: Hymenochirus boettgeri; assembly: GCA_019447015.1. Taxonomy (NCBI): domain Eukaryota; kingdom Metazoa; phylum Chordata; class Amphibia; order Anura; family Pipidae; genus Hymenochirus; species Hymenochirus boettgeri. The sequence continues at coordinate 231,056,735 of CM033476.1, read as the reverse complement.
ATTTAATCACTGGCAATCTTCTACGTACGGTGCAATTGCCATTCTGGTTTGCTGCAACCCCACAGTTGTGCCTGGGGACTGACCAACAGGAAGATGATCTTTGCAAGATGTGAATCTTCACATTGGCAGATCAGATGTGCAGGCAGATCTTGTCTTGAACAGGCTCTCAACTGCAATTTACATAGAAAGTAAACCCATGGGTTCGAACTAGCATTTTAGGTTCTCACCCTGGGTATTTTAATTAGGAGGGGGGTGGGTGTTTGCAGTGTTAGACACTATTTTATTCAAACAAGGAGTGGAGTATCTGTGCAACGAAAAAGTTTAAAAGAGCAACTATTAACAGGCACGTTTATTTTAGAATAAAATACGTTTTTAAGCTGGTAGACTCACCAAAGTGTCTTCTGTAGATCTTTAGATTTCAGATTTTCAGCTTTACTTTGTGATTGGTCCATTTCGTTAAGAGCAATAGACCTGCTCATAATGGACCTCAGAAAAGAGGTGTGGATATTACTGAGATATTGCACCTCCTGGGGACCAATAACCATGTTGAGGACAGGCTGAAAGTTTTTTTAGGTGAGTGAACCAGCTTTGTATTAAATTAAAGAATGAAAATGTCTGTAATTTATATTTTTTGTCTCCCTTAAAGGGGAACTGTGGTCTTCAGAACAGTTTAAGTAAAAGGCTGCTACCTTAACTAGGTGAATAAAAAGGCTCTGCTTCCAATAGCTAGAGTGATGTCACCGGCATCCTCTCAGAGGCTTAAGCCTGTGCATTGAAGCTTGTGTGCTAGTAAAGACGAGAAGCTTTGCTTAATTGATGGTACTGTTCACCTCACCGGTCCCAACCCCTCACTTTTTTTCTTAGTAGAGCAGGGCTAGACAAATCCTGGCCATGGCAAATGAAAAATGCTTCCTGATTACCGAGGAAATCTACCCCAGTACTTTGTGCAGCCAACATTTAGGAGACTGAGCTGCAGGTAAAGAGTCACATTCTTGGCATTCTCTCGGTAAATATCTGCAAATCCCGATTCCTTCAACTGAATTTCCAATCCAGTCTCATGTCCTCAGCTGGCAGGATTGGAGAACAGAGAGAACAGGAATGTGAATCGCTGGCCAACTTAATTCACCGGCTGGTTCCCTGCATTACAGAAAAGCACAGCATGGGTCAGGTCAGATAGTTTACATTGTGTTAGGAACTAGAGCAGAGGAGCAGAAAGCAGAATTTTAGGGGCAAATGGTATAATTAATTAAAGCAAAACAGATAAGGAGACAATGGAGTTAATGGAGTGAGATTAATAGAAAGGGTAAGAGTAAGGCCAAACCCCTCTGTGCGCGGGTGTTGGTGCCCACTTGCGCTGTGATCCCTGTCATTTTCGTGGATTGGCGCACATGCAAATCACACCAAAAATGGTGGCCAGTCCAATTGGCCAACACTAGCGTGCGCTTTTAGGCACACGTTTGGATCTTGTCTTAAAACGCAACAGTGTGGCATAGCCCTTGTTTGGGAAAATCAGGAAAGGAGAAATTCAAAAGAAATAAGGATGCAACAATTGAGGGAATAAATATGTATTAAAACATGAGGGAAATCAGAGGAAACTTTGCAAATAACAAATGTGGAGAGGAAAATAAAAGTTAGAATGGCAAGAAAAAGGAAATAAAGCGTGTGTACAAGAGATAGAGAGTATGTGTGGGAGTGAGTTTTTAGAAAAATGTTGCAGCTGCCACAGGTCCTGTCCTAAAGGTATGCTTTCCCCCCCGTATTTGTTGGGGGGGGGAGGACATGAATATCATAATACTGTTCACTTTTTCAGTGGAAAACCAGAATGCAAAAAAAAATGCTTCAATCTTCAACATGTGTTTAGAGAACGTTTGCGTATAGATGTTGTGAAAGAATATTCATATTCTATATCCTATCTTATGCAAGTTGGGTTTTAGCTGGACACTCTTGTAATATAGGGGCATATAAAGGAAATGTTTGCATCTCTTTAAACTTCACTTGAATCACTTTTCAATTTACTTGGTTGTAAAGAACGTATTTATTTTTCCTAGGATCGAATAATGGATCTGGAAAGGGTAAGTTAAACCTATCCACAACTTTCAGCTGACTTGAGGATTTTTCAGCCAAAAACATTTTTGGGAGGTTAATTTGAACCCCTTCACTTCTTTGCAGCAAATCGCTCAATACATGCTCTGGGGGTTAAAGTAATTTTGTTTTGATGGTTTTCTTTGAGTATTTTCACCTTATAGTGGATAACCAGTCTTATGTTCCAATTAATCTCCAAATTATGTCTGGCTTTATAAACACTTCAAAAATTCTTTGATAAAAATGCTCATCATTTAATATCTTAAGTATCATTTTATAACTTTATCATAACCATATGCAAACCTGTCAAGCAAGTAGTTTAGTAGCCTTTTGCTTTTTAAACTGATATGGACCAACATTTAAAAACCAGACAACTCTAGAAGCCAAACTAATTTTTTAAGAAGACCCTGCTATACTTGTGTTAGCACACAAAGTATCATACTGAGGAGCGCTACCAGAAAGTAATCCCAGCTTCTGTATGGCTAAAATAGTCTTTATTAATAATTCACTTAAAAAACACAAAATGTCTGACACGATTTGTGCACACACACTTCAAATCCTTCCAGTCAAACATACATAAATTAACTCAATCAAGATAAATAAATGTTATTTTATTTTTTTAAATGTTTTTTATATGTTAGCTTTTATAAAATTAAATTTATTTATACAGATTTCTAATTATCAGCAGTATGGTGTAAAAATAACAAATAGATGGTCTTATAGAATTATCTATAAGTCTATATTTTATTTAACGTGATCTATTAAAGCCATACAATGTCTGGGATTTATTTTCAGAAGCTATACTCAATGTGTTACTTTGTGTGCTGATCGGTGTCTTCAGACTTGCAGATGGGGCAGATGCACTTGGGCCAGAGACAACATGTGATGAGAAACTCATCCCTTTATTTTAATGGTTTCCATACTGGAGGGACTTGAATGGGCATAACGGTTAAGTGCTAGACTCCGGGCATCGTAACCCGGGTTTCCTCTAATATTAGAGTGGGTAATATTACCAAACTGTACACCTTATAAATTTACTATATAGATCTTCACCCTTTAAGTGCACATGTTTTATTAGACACACCTGGTTTTATATATTACCTTCATAAGTCATATATATTTTAGACATTCAGTGTGTATTATAGTATTGAAGGGTAGTATATTTTAAGTTAGATCCTGAAAAGGAAATTATTCATGAAAATTGTAAAGATATGAAAATCGTTCACTAGAGTATGCAGTCCCATCACTTTCTCACAACCTGTTAACCACTCCCTTATCCCCTTACCACAGGAGGGGCACAGTGAGCATGTCTTAACATGGGATGATGGCAATATAGAATGGGGGGCTTGCTAAATTGCGTTGCCAACTTTCCTTTTAAAATCCAAACACACAAAATGTATGTGCTGCAAGGATAAGGGATCTAGAAGTGAGGAGTGTCGGCTTTAAATTTATTGGCAGCATCACTTTTTAACACTCTTATTTTAGGCCCCCTTATTATAGGGTCTGAGCCTAGCATGACGCTTTATTTTTCAGTTAGTTTTTTTTTTTCATACTAAAAGATTATCAAGTTTGAGTATTTATTCTTCATCGGGATGTTGGCTTTTTTTTTTTTTAAAGAGTACAAGAATGGCTTTGGATCACCTGGAATCTGTTCCTGAGAAACTTAGTCTGCTGGATAACATGAAAGATCTTTGTGTGAGTAGCAATTGTTTTCTGTGTACTGCAGTTTTGCTTTTACAAAATGAGGGCAAAGTTCTAGAGAGGACAGCAAGCATTGTGCACTTAATCATCCCAGCATCGTTTGAAATGATTAATGAAAGGAGGAATTGTACCCTTTTCAGTGCCAGCAGGTTTTTTGCACTTTTTTTGTACACTTTTCAGGACTTTGCACGCATAGGGGCATATTTATAAAGGTTTGTTAAACTTTTCACCTTCTTTAAACGCAGCCTATTCGCCAAATTTGGACTTTTCGGTATTTATAAGGCAGCGATAACCGCTACATTTTGCTTTTCACCATACATCGCTGCGGTAACCGCTCAAACATATTTATAAAAAGGTGAAAAGTGTATTTTGCGTTAAGTTCAGCCTATCCAATTCGCCAAGTCTGAGGTGGCAAAAACACATAAGTGGACATTTATTTAGCCTGCCAATGGGTCCATGGAAGGTGTCAGTACATTGTGAAGTGTTTCTCAATACTAATAAGTACTCAGGGGGGGTGTTAGACTATTTTCCAGAATGTACTGTAATACGATCTGAAATTTCGCTTTTTTAAAGGGCATGTCCACCCCTTTTTCAATTTTTTAATATATAGTAGGGCTAGTTACCCCAACACCAAACACTATATTATCTTTTCCAGAGACTCCCCCGATCGTTACTTACCTTCCCTCTCTCCTCCGCCGCACTGCCCGGCCTTCTGCTTGCATAGAACTGCAAGCATGGGGCTGGATTGGCAGCCACGTCTGTGATTGGCTGAGAGGCAGCCAATCACGGACGCGGCTGCGAGGGAAGGTAAGTACAGTTCGGGGGAGTCTCTGGAAAAGATAATATTGCGGTTGGGGCTGGGGGAACTAGCCCTACTATATCTAGAAGGAATTTACACTATGGGGAGGGAGAACAAATTGGGTGGGAGGGGGGGGAGGGAGTGAAGGGCTGCTCTGAGCAAGCCAAAAACCTCTGAGAGGACATCTCAGAGGCAGAAACAATTTCCCAGGTGGCCAGGCTCCTGGTGGACAATTTTCTGGACTTTGGGGGAACTTTACAGGACAACCATTTGGAGCTGGGATGTAAGGTAAGGATTTTTATGCACTACAGAGTGGGGCCAGTAGTGGAGGAAACTATAGTTTTGGGGGTGGACATGCCCTTTAAGGTAAATTTTTCACTTTTTAAAGATCTTTTTTTTTGTAAGGTTCTATTTTTGCTATTTTCCCCACCAGCCTTTCCCACAATTTTTTAAACTTACAACTTTTCCTTTCATCAAAGTTATTAAAAAGGTGAATTATCATCAAAAGTGAAGATTACCTAGCAAAACGTAGCACTAATAATGCTGAAAAAGCTCAGCACATATGATGGTAAATAGGTAATACTCCCTGGTAGTTTTTCAAAGCAGTATTAAATTGGTTAATACACATAGAACACCTATCTTTGTTATTTAAAAATAGTCTAGCACATTTGGTGTTATTTTCAGCCAAAGATATAATAAATAGTGTAAAACTCAAAAGGCGAGTTTTCTCTATTTTATTAATAGGACACATTTGTTAGTACTGCTTATTTTCAGCAAATTGCAGCTAATTATCAAACAAGTTACATTAATATGGGAACATACCATAGTGCTGTGAAAGAAATAGTCATGTTAATGGAACATTCCAGTAAGTAATGATGTTTGGCAAAAATTCTGGTAAAAAGAAAAAAACAACAAAAGGGAGAAATGGGGCAAAAAGGAGAAAATTCACCTATTTATAAATAGCTTTAAATAAAAAAAAGTGACAAAAATAGCTCTGAAATTACACTAGAGAGCAATCTCTTTTCACAGTGATACCACACTTAACGCAATGAATAAGGCGAAAACTATCACCACACAGCGCCTCAGCGATACTTTTCCGCAAAAGCGAAAATAAGCATTTTTATAAATAAGGCGAAAATAGCGCTATTTGTTATTGCGATGTCCTGCGATAGCAAAATGGCAAAAATAGCTCTAATTTAATAAATATGCCCCATAGTTTATTAAAGTCTTCTGGTAGGAAAACCTCCAGCAATTAAGGAATATTATATGTGGGTCTGCCACAGAATTAGCTTTATTATAAAATCACTGAAATTTTAAAATGTTTAAATGTTTTTTTAATTCAATTTAAAACAAAGCTTAGTTAATGTACCATAACTAATAAATAAAATGAATAACCCCCCACAAGTAAGAATTTTTTTCAAACTGCATACTCCCCAACTTTTTTAGGGGGAGGGCATTTTTTTAAAACCCCGTTAAACAGTTTATCTTCAAGTGTTTTGTTTAAATAAACAAGTTAAATCCTTTCCAAAAATATTTTATTGTAAAATTGCAATCTATACAAACAAGTCAAAGAAAAAAAGAAACATTTTATGGAGGGGGGGGGGAATCTGGTTGCATCACATTCAGTCATATCTCAAATAGTAATAGTATACAGCTGACATTAATAAAAGGGCGTGATCACCCAAAATGTAAAGTCATGTGCAGCTAGATCACCACCCTAAAACCCCAAATTTCATTTTGGGATGGACATGCCCTTTAATGTTGATCTGCGTGAGCTCAGATAATGTTAGTCTGTTCTTTTAGAATTATTCCTCTTGGTATATTAGAAAAGCTATGGCCTGCATGTTACAAAACAAAATATTAAAGTTTCTCTTCATTGAAACATATCAATCAGGAAAGAATTTGGTAAGAAGAGAAGGAGACAATTGTCAGTGGAGGCCACCTACAGCAATATTAAATGAGCTGCTGGTCTACTTGACAAGTCCTGGCAGTTCCCTACATATGACAACGATCCAATGTATTTTTTTTTATGCCTGGGTTGTGGGGTAGGATAGAAAGATGGAAGAACAACATCCCAGCATAGCTACAGTACACTTTTTACAAAGCAGTATATGGAGTCCCCAATGCTCCCTTGCACTGTATGCGCATGTGCGGGACCTGTCAGAGAAACAGCAGAGGAGTGCAATTGCTGGGTAAGTTTTTACTCCTGTCTGTTTTATTTAAAGAAGGGGAAGTAAGACATAGTTCCTTTACCTCACGTTCTTCAATTAAACTTAAAAAAAGGTACGTATGAATTTTCAGTTAAGCTTCGTACAGCCTTCAGATCATTCACTGGTCATGGCAATAATAGATAGACAACACACAAACCGAACCACCAAATTCTGGAAATTTAACCCATTTTGGATTTCTTTATTTCCTACTCCAGATAGACTCTATACACAACTTAGAGACTATATGGAGACCAGAGTGAGGTTGCTAACACCATTTAGTGGGATGCCCTAAAAGCATACCTACGTTGCTGCCTCTCATCAACTGTAACATATATTGAAAGACTATTCAAATTAACCAAAATCCTAGATGAGTAAAAAACGCAATCCGCTGAACGTGCCTTTTAACTTAACCCCCAAAACCCAAACAGAATGGCACAAAGCAGACAGAGACTATGCTATCATCCTTCATGAAAAATCTCAAAAGAAAGTATTCTTTCTTAAGCAATTGCTTGTGAAGGTTCTCATTCATCCAGGTCATGGTATATCTGTTGTATTCAATTAGATCAACTGGACTTGAAATGTAGTTCTTGAAGACGTTTCGCTAGTCATCCGACTGGCTTTCTCAATTCAGAATGACTTGTACAAGAATCTGTGGCAATTATGTACCCTGGAAAATCCCAATTAGCATATCACAGCCAGGTGTTAAGGGTGTGATTAGATAGTGGCTAAGAGGTGTATGTGGGGGAGACCAAACAGCAACTGCATCAACGTATGGCCCAGCACAGAAGAGCCAATTCCTCGGGTCAGGACTCAGCCGTGTATCTGCTTCTTAAGGATAAAGGACATACCTTTGAAATTGTAATGTTAACATCCTGGCGAAGGAACGTGACTGGTTCAAGAGAGGTGTTAAGGAGGCCATTTATGTGAAAATAAGAAACCATGCCTAAATAGAGGTGGGGGGTTCGACACCAACTGTCTGCCATGTACAATGCTGTTTTAAACACTTACTCTGGGCGTTCCTATAACACCTCTTAGCCACTATCTAATCACACCCTTAACACCTGGCTGTGATATGCTAATTGGGATTTTCCAGGGTACATAATTGCCACAGATTCTTGTACAAGTCATTCTGAATTGAGAAAGCCAGTCGGATGACTAGCGAAACTTCTTCAAGAACTCATTTCAAGTCTAGTTTGACTAATTGAATACAACAGATATTCTAAGCAATTTTTTTTTGAGCAAGGCAATCAATTGGCTAAACTCTTGGTATATATGGCCAACAAACAACAATCGGACAATATGATCCTAAAAATCAATGACCCATTACTGAAATTTTAGTAAGTTTTAGGGTCTATTATGAAAAATTATAGCAAACCTGCAACACTCACTCATCTGAACAAATTAGAAATTACCTATCTAACATCACCCTGCCACAAATCACTACGACACAAAAAGACTCCTGGACCAAACTATCTTTGCTGAGGAAATATACAGACCCTACAAGACCCCACCACTGGTAAAACCCCAGGCTTTCCTACTGAAAGTTTTCAATGATATGCAGAACTCATGAAAGCTCCCTTTTTAAAATGTATTAGGAATCAAATGCAAACCACCATGTACTACCTTCTTTATTTGAAGCCAATATTATATTATTACTTACAGGTATAGACCCTGAAGAACACAGCTCATATAGACCTATTTCCCTTTTAACCACTAACTATAATTTAGTTGCAAAAATACTAACCAACAGACTGCAATCTGAATGTACTCACTTATTGCTCTGGACCAAACAGGATTCATGCCTGGCATGTCCCCTACTAAAACATCATCCACCGCACCTTGATAGAAACCCAAATAGACCATGACAACAAAGGTTCAGGGATACTTTCACTAAATGCTCAGAAAATGTTTGATTCCCTGGAGTGGTCCTTCTTGTGGGAGTTCTACAAACCACTTTATCAAACTAGTACAACTGTTGTATAAGAAATCCACAGCTAGAGTATCTCTCAGTGGCACAAAAAAAAGCAGTTTCAGTTGGGTGGGGAATGAGACAGGGAGGTCCCCTGTCGCCTTACCTATTTGTGCTGGCAATTGAGTACTAGCCACAAAGATTAGATCTCTTCCCAATATATGTGGTCTACAACTTAGCCCACACACCGAGCTTATAGGACTGTATGCACTAGACGCAACAGAAATACTTTAAATGCACTAAATACCACTATCACAGAATATGGCCCAATATCAGGTTCTCCAAATCAATTGGACAAAATCCTCCCTACACTCCCTGGATACTGACCCTAATAAACCAGAGCTACCATTCTCATTACCAACTGGGCAATCCTTTAAGTACTCAGGCATTCAGATAACCAAAGACCCAGAAATATTCTACAATTTAAATCATCACCCACCCTACATTGGATCAAGGTCATGACACAGCCCTAGAAACACTTAACCTAAAAACTCGTAACAGGTAAATTTATTAAAAAAAAATTTGTACCCCAAGCTTTTATATACCCTTCAACATTCGCTCAGTTTTGTCCTTAATAAGTATTTTCAATCACTTAACAGCATACTTATAATTTTTTTTATGGGTCAATAGAAGACCTAGGGTATGACTAACAAGATATGGAACCCTTGACTTATGTCTAATGCGACTGCAGCCAGGTAAGAGATCTCTTAGCTGGGGTGGTCAGACTACTAATTATCTTGCCAAACTTCCTCTTATTCTACTGCCCTACCCCATATGGTCTCTCCTCCAGTACTCTTCTATATATTCCTATTTAATAATATGCATACCCTATCACCAAAGGGAAGTGAGAATAAGGATCTAGGCTCTTTACATAGGCAAAACTACAATGTCCATCTAGGAGAGGATGGCCAACCATTGGCCACATGGACAGCTCCAATACTAATTTCAGATACCTCAGTTGCCAGAAACTGCCGTTCAGCTAAACACGGAGTGTCTTCCTCAAATGGATGGCAATGTATCATATCCGAAGGATGACAGATATGGGGATCATAAACAAAGCTCCTGAGACAAGAGGCTAGTGGGATTAGGATGTTGGATACCCTGTCTCCCAGAGGCTCAATGAACAGCTGGTGCTGTCTTATTTCCTGTTAGAGGGAAACTTTGTCTCCCAGATGACTAAAGGGTTATCCATTTAGTGGCTCCAAGTGGATACTTGAGTTGGTACTACAGTCGTTTTTTAGGTATCACCGTATGGTACAGTGTGCACTGTTTATTCTGTATATATATGTTAATTGTAGAATTAGTTTATTTCTGCCATGTCCGGTAATTTGAGGTCACCTTTGACACATCCTGTAGTTTTATGGGTGGGCGGAAAGGTGTGGTTGGAAGAGGGTGGATACTAATAACAGTTGTTTTTTATCTTATGAAGACCTGTGAGTGCACCTCCTCCTTATGATAGTATTTGTGTCAACTGGAGCAGCACCAAGGCTTTGAAGACTCCAAGCGTGATATTGCAATCACTCAAATTGATATATATACAAAATACATAAGCTGCAGTGGTATGTATCCTTATAAAAATCACTCAGCTATGTCACTAAGTGACTAATTTCTTATATTTCCTATATCCCACTGCTTTTCCCATGTCTGAACAATGACTGCATTTTTTTGCACTAACAGAACCTGCTGGAGCTGCTTCCTGTCACTTCATAACCAATGTCTCTCTCCTCCTCCACAATCCTCCTCCACAAAGATTTGTTTAAACGCTAGATGCTGGGCTGAGATCTTCCTTTCTACTGGGTTTACATAAGGTAGCTTGGGGGGTTTAAATTAAGGTGGAATAGGGACAAGGATAGAATTTAAAATGTGAATGAGGTGAGAATCAGATACTTATGTATTATGAAATAATGCGCCTTTATTTTACATTTAAGATATTACGCCACCTCAGAATCCCTGCCCTGTATAAGAGCACTCTGCCCTGTGGCCTCGTGCTTCTATATGGTTAGAGACTTCCTCGGTGGCGTAATATTCCTATATTACACTGTAAGGGGCACATTATGCCTTATATATTAGCAAAAGTGCATTTCGGGGTGTACCCCTTTCCAAATTATTGTGCACATATATTGTCACATAAACCTTAAGACAATGTGAGTGTTTCCCTCATCATTTATCATTTTGGAACTATAGCTTTAAGTGGTTGACAGCAGAGGATACATAGTAAAATAGTAATTAAGGTTGATAAGACATACGTCCAACCTATTCACCTTCTTTTTTTTTTTTTTTTTTTTTTTTTTTTTTTAACCCTACCTAACAGTTGATCCAAGGAAGACAAAAAAAAACAGCTAAAAAGGGGGGGAAAATTCCTTCCTGACTCCAAATGGCAATCGGAAAGTATCCCTGGATCAACCAGATCTTATGCTTTAATACCAGTAATTCTCAATTTTTTTTTCGTTTTAGAAACTTATCCAGGCCTTTTTTAAAGCTATTCAATAAACTTGCCATTACCACTTCTGCTGGAAGACAGTTCCACAGTTCTCACTTTAAAGAAACCTTTCCTAACCTAAAGATAAACTTCTTTTCTTCCAACCTAAAGGATGTCCACGAGTCCTCTGATATGACCTATTCGTAAACAATGCACCAGAGAGTTCATTGTATGGCCCATTATATATTGTGTATCGGTTATCATGTCCCCACGCAAACGTCGCTTCTCCAATGTAAACAGCCCTAACTTGTCTAATCTGCCTGCATATTCAAGCCCTCCATTCCCCTTATTAATTTAGTTGCCCTTCTCTGAACTGCTTCAATTTCCAAGATGTGCCTTTTGTATTTGGGATTCCAAAACTGCACCGCATATTCCAAATGAGGCCTTACCGTGCGTTGTAAAGAGGGAGAATAATATTTTTCTCTCTTGACTCTATTCCCCTCTTTATACAAGACATATCTTGCTAGCTCTAGCCGTTGCTACCTGGCATTGTTTGTTATAGCTAAGTCTGTTATCTACCAGGACCCCCAATCTTTTTCCATTACAGAAGCACTTAACACAGAGTTATTTAGGGTGTAGGTGGCACAGGGATTATTAAATCCTAAATGCATCACCATACATTTATCAACATTGAATCTGATCTGCCATTCTGCTGCCCATTTTGATAATCTATCTAGGTCTGCTTGCAGCACTTGCACATCATTTGAAGTTTCCAAAGCTCTGCATAGTTTAGTGTCATCAGCAAACACTGAGACCTTGCTCTCAATGCCCCCTTCTAAGTCATTTATAACCAGATTACCGTAACAGAAGCGGCCCCAGTACAGAACCCTGAGGCACGCCGCTTAGAACTTTAGCCCACATAGATGTAGCTCCATTAACCACCACTCTCTATGTGCGATCCAATAACCAGTTCTCTATCCATGAACAAATGTTTTCTTCTAGGCCAACAGTCCTCAGTTTATACTTAATCGCCTATGTGGCACAGTATCAAAAGCTTTTGCAAAATCCAAGTAACCACATCCACTGCTGTGCCTGAATCTAACTTCTTACTCACTTCTTCATAAAAACCAATTAAATTTGTCTGGCATGATCTATTTCTCATAAATTCATGCTGACTACTACTAATAAGATGAGCTCTGGAGACAAAGTCAAGGATATGATCCCGTAACAAAGTTTCCAGCACCTTCCCTTCCACTGATGTTAGGCTTACAGGTCTATAGTTACCAGGCTGTGAACGACTACCTTTTTTTGAATATTGGTATTACATTGGCTTTTTTCCAATCCAGCGGCACATCCCCAGACTGTGAATCTGAAAAGATGAGAAACAGTGGTCTAGATAGAACTGAACTAAGCTCTTTTAAAATCCGAGATGCAATCCATCAGGTCCTGGGCTTATTGACATTAACTTTGCATAATTGTTTCCGTACCATATCGTCATCATTTACCCTATTTAGATTCAGATAGATTGAAAGGAGGGTAAAGAGTCTAGGTCAGTAAGGACAGAGAGAAGCAGAATGGGTAGAAGACATAATCTAATTAGACAGATATCATTCTCATTGCAGATAATTGCAGAGTTAGGATATATTTCACATTTTATATAATACAATACCATACTTTTTTGAGGAGGCCCCCTCTAGTATTTTGTTCATATTAGTGTATTCATTCTGGTCATGGGTATGTAGGTGGGAGTAGTTCTCAATAGGACTCCGAGCATCGTTGTAGATAAATTTATAGTATTTAGGTAATAGGTGGTGGGTAATGTTTAAGTTAGTTTTGTTCTCTATTTGGAATGATAGTGCAAGATAAAATGTTTTAGCTGAATGGGTTGTCCTGATATGTTATTTTCATTACCAATATAGAGGTATTAAACAGAAGTGGGGTATAGATGCTCGGGCAGGGCAAGAGGTTGTCCATTTCAATCAGGGGTTGTATTACTTACCACCAGCCACCATACTCCTTTTGTTGTGGAGTCATACCCTATTCCATAAGCCTACCGGGTTTTGTAATCCATAGAGTAGTTATGGGTTTTAAAGTATTTTTTTGCTGAGGTCATTCAGTTTGTGCTGTTTTAGGTGTTTAGATCTAGTTGTATTTCTATGGGGTCTTCTTCCGGGGCCTTTAGTGGCTCCTTCCAGTGTTTGTTGAGCCCGGTGGATCTTCTTCTGCGGCAGCGGTGAAAAAATAGTGTGTGCTGTTGGACTACTCGTAACTTTGCTGGGTAATCATACCGTTATTTAAGCCGGCGGCCCTGATTCTCTGTTTTACTGCCAGGAAGGTAGCTCTACCTTGCTGTACATTTGGTGAAAAGTCTGGGAAGACCATCATTGTGGCATTTTCGTGCTTTAGTGGCTGTTGGTTCTTGCCAGATGGAGGACCATGTCCCTGTCCCTATAGTTAAGTAGGCAGGCTATTAAAGGTCTGGGTCTGGAGCTAGGAGGAGGTTTTTTTTACCAGAGATTCAATGGCGCCCTCTCGATTGTGAAGCCGCACTAAAGTTTTCCAACCCCAAATTGTGTGATTAGCTATCCTTCTATAAAGTATTCTGGTTGGTTTCCCTCTGCTGCCTATGCAAAGCCCACAAATCTTACATTCTTCCTTCTAGATCTATATTCAAGATATTCCAGACGCTCTTTATGTACATGTTATTAGTTGTTGTAGTTCTGCTACATTGTGTGTCACTGAGGGCAGGCCAACCTCAATTTTGGAGATGCGTTCCTCTGTATCTGGTACCCTTTGTCGGAGCTTGTTTAAGTCCTGTCTGAGTAGCCCGACATCTACTTTTAACCTCTTCAAGCAGCATTGTGAGGGTTTTTTTTGTGTCCGTAATTGCCTGAAGCAGACAGGTCATTGTAGGCTCCGTGTTAGCTGTTTGCGTGTCTTCCGACAGTTTGGGATCAGGTATTGCACATTTAGCCATTGAAGAGGCTGCAGGTTCCAGGATATGTCAGGGTCTTTATCCTGATGTATGTAGCAGCTCAATCTCTCTGTCAACTGTTGCCTCTCCTTGTTCTCGTTTTTGGGCATAATATTAGTGTTCGGTCTCTGTGTTAGTTGGTCTCTTTTTAAAGGATAACTATCATATGTATAAAGTTTTTTAAAATACCGTTAAAAAAAAGTACAGTAAAGTGACGGATATAGGACTGGTAATTTGCTATCTCTCAATACTGTTTCCGTGAGGTGCACCACCCATAGAAAACTGATTCTGCCAGTCTCCTCCTGGCTTCAGCACTATCTCTAATACAAGTTTAGTCCAGGACTACCCTGGCAAATGAAACTGTACATGTTGTAGCTCCTAAACAAAACGATATTGTGAAGTAGGAATGATCAATCCTACCTCCCTGCCCCAGGTACTTTCTATTTTTAAATAGTATAGTTATCCTTAATGTAACAGTATCCAGGACACATCTCACCACCAGCCCCCTTGACCACATTCCCTCTCATCTTATTCCCCCTCTTCACTCATACCAGCCCTAACCTCTCTCTTTACCTTGTCCCTCTCCACTGGTATTTTCCCCTCTTCATTTAAACTTGCTGCGGTATCCCCTATACTTAAAAAAACCCTCCCTCGACCCGGTCCGCTCTTTCCACTACCGGCCTGTCTCCTCTTCTCCCATTTACTTCTAAACTACTGGAAAGACATGTCTATGGTCAGTCACCTGTCTGCTAATTCTCTCTTTGACCACTTTGACAGATATCTTTGACCAATATAAAGCAATCGTTATTTTCGATATCGGCACCGTATTTTTACAATAGCGATATCGTAGGATTACGATCGATATCGTAAAATAACGATCAATATCGTACAATACCGTTCGTTATTTTTCGATAACGATCTTTTATAAATAGGGCCCTTAGTGTTTTCCACTCCAGAATTAGCTCCACCCCTCGCCTCCTCCCTGTGGGGGTCCCGCAAGGCTCAGTACTCGGCCCCCTTCTTTTCTCCTCTATACTTATGGCCTTGGACAACTCATTAGTTCACTTGGATTCCAGTATCACCTGTTATGGATGATACCCAAATTACATCTCTGCCCCAGATTTCCCTACACTGACATCCCGGGTCCCTGACTGCCTTACTGCCATCTCTGCCTTTATTCTCCTCCGCTTCCTCAACTCAACATGGACAAGACTGAACTTGTCCTTTTCTACCCTCACGGCCTGTTCCCCTCCCTAGTCTTACTATTAATATTACAATACACCTATATACCCATCTCCTCATGTCCACTGCCTGGGAATAACGCTAGATTCTGATCTTTCCTTCAAACCCCATGTCATTTCGCTTGCCAACTCCTGACAGCTCCAAATCAAAAACATCTCCCAAATTCGACCATTCCTATCGAATGCAGCTATAAAAATCCTAGTCCATGCCCTAATCATATCCCGGCTAGACTATTGCAACACACTCCTTTGTGGTTTACTAAACAACCGCCTGGCACCGCTTCAATTCATCCTCAACTGAAGGCCAAAGAAATGAAACATCTCAGAGGAGCCCTTAAAACTTGTGGATATCCAGACTGGGCCTTTGTCAAAAGAAGTAGAAGGAAAGAAAAGAACACAAATACCAACAGTGAAGGGGAAAAGCAAGACAGGAGGAAGAACATGGTCATCCCATATGTAGCAGGGGTCTCCGAGAAATTAAGAAGAATTTTCAAAAAACATCGTATCCCTGTCTGCTTTAAACCGAACAACACACTGAGGCAGCAATTGGTACATCCGAAAGACCCAATACCAAAACACAAGAAAAGCGACATCATATATGCAGTGCAGTGCAGTGAAGAATGCTCTGATTTGTATGTGGGGGAGACCAAACAACAACTGCATCAACGTATGGCCCAGCACAGAAGAGCCAATTCCTCGGGTCAGGACTCAGCCGTGTATCTGCATCTTAAGGATAAAGGACATACCTTTGAAGATTGTAATGTTAACATACTGGCGAAGGAACGTGACTGGTTCAAGAGAGGTGTTAAGGAGGCCATTTATGTGAAAATAAAGAAACCAAGCCTAAATAGAGGTGGGGGGTTCGACACCAACTGTCTGCCATGTACAATGCTGTTTTAACACCTTACTCTGGGCGTTCCTATAACACCTCTTAGCCACTATCTAATCACACCCTTAACACCTGGCTGTGATATGCTAATTGGGATTTTCCAGGGTACATAATTGCCACAGATTCTTGTACAAGTCATTCTGAATTGAGAAAGCCAGTCGGATGACTAGCGAAACGTCTTCAAGAACTACATTTCAAGTCTAGTTGATCTAATTGAATACAACAGATATTCTTAAGCAATTGTTTTTTGAGCAAGGCAATCAATTGGCTAAACTCTTGGTATATATGGCCAACAAACAACAATCGGACAATATGATCCTAAAAATCAATGACCCATTACTGAAATTTTAGTAAGTTTTAGGGTCTATTATGAAAAATTATAGCAAACCTGCAACACTCACTCATCTGAACAAATTAGAAATTACCTATCTAACATCACCCTGCCACAAATCACTACGACACAAAAAGACTCCCTGGACCAAACTATCTTTGCTGAGGAAATAATACAGACCCTACAAGACCCCACCACTGGTAAAACCCCAGGCTTTCCTACTGAAAGTTTTCAATGATATGCAGAACTCATGAAAGCTCCCTTTTTAAAAATGTATTAGGAATCAAATGCAAACCACCATGTACTACCTTCTTTATTTGAAGCCAATATTATATTATTACTTACAGGTATAGACCCTGAAGAACACAGCTCATATAGACCTATTTCCCTTTTAACCACTAACTATAAGTTAGTTGCAAAAATACTAACCAACAGACTGCAATCTGAAATGTACTCACTTATTGCTCTGGACCAAACAGGATTCATGCCTGGCATGTCCCCTACTAAAAACATCCACCGCACCTTGATAGAAACCCAAATAGACCATGACAACAAAGGTTGCAGGGCGATACTTTCACTAAATGCTCAGAAAATGTTTGATTCCCTGGAGTGGTCCTTCTTGTGGGAAGTTCTACAAACCACTTTATCAAACTAGTACAACTGTTGTATAAGAAATCCACAGCTAGAGTATCTCTCAGTGGCACAAAAAAAAGCAGTTTCAGTTGGGTAGGGGAATGAGACAGGGATGTCCCCTGTCGCCTTACCTATTTGTGCTGGCAATTGAGGTACTAGCCACAAAGATTAGATCTCTTCCCAATATATGTGGTCTACAACTTAGCCCACACACCGAGCTTATAGGACTGTATGCAACTAGACGCAACAGAAATAACTTTAAATGCACTAAATACCACTATCACAGAATATGGCCCAATATCAGGTCTCCAAATCAATTGGACAAAATCCTCCCTACACTCCCTGGATACTGACCCTAATATGAACACAGAGCTACCATTCTCATTACCAACTGTGCAATCCTTTAAGTACTCAGGCATTCAGATAACCAAAGACCCAGAAATATTCTACAATTTAAATCATCACCCACGCCTACATTGGATCAAGGTCATGACACAGCCCTAGAAACACTTAACCTTAAAAACTCGTAGGACAGGTAAATTTATTAAAAAAAAATTTGTAACCCAAGCTTTTATATACCCTTCAACATTCGCTCAGTTATGTCCTTAATAAGTATTTTCAATCACTTAACAGCATACTTATAATTTTTTTTATGGGTCAATAGAAGACCTAGGGTATGACTAACAAGATATGGAACCCTTGACTTATGTCTAATGCGACTGCAGCCAGGTAAGAGATCTCTTAGCTGGGGTGGTCAGACTACTAATTATCTTGCCAAACTTCCTCTTATTCTACTGCCCTACCCCATATGGTCTCTCCTCCAGTACTCTTCTATATATTCCTATTTAATAATATGCATACCCTATCACCAAAGGGAAGTGAGAATAAGGATCTAGGCTCTATTACATAGGCAAAACTACAATGTCCATCTAGGAGAGGATGGCCAACCATTGGCCAACATGGACAGCTCCAATACTAATTTCAGATACCTTCAGTTGCCAGAAACTGCCGTTCAGCTAAACACGGAGTGTCTTCCTCAAATGGATGGCAATGTATCATATCCCGAATGATGACAGATATGGGGATCATAAACAGCAGCTCCTGAGACAAGAGGCTAGGTGGATTAGGATGTTGGATACCCTGTCTCCCAGAGGGCTCAATGAACAGCTGGTGCTGTCTTATTTCCTGTTAGAGGGAAACTTTGTCTCCCAGATGACTAAAGGGTTATCCATTTAGTGGCTCCAAGTGGATACTTGAGTTGGTACTACAGTCGTTTTTTAGGTATCACTCGTATGGTACAGTGTGCACTGTTTATTCTGTATATAATATGTTAATTGTAGAATTAGTTTATTTCTGCCATGTCCGGTAATTTGAGGTCACCTTTGACACATCCTGTAGTTTTATGGGTGGGCGGAAAGGTGTGGTTGGAAGAGGGTGGATACTAATAACAGTTGTTTTTTATCTTATGAAGACCTGTGAGTGCACCTCCTCCTTATGATAGTATTTGTGTCAACTGGAGCAGCACCAAGGCTTTGAAGACTCCAAGCGTGATATTGCAATCACTCAAATTGATATATATACAAAATACATAAGCTGCAGTGGTATGTATCCTTATAAAAATCACTCAGCTATGTCACTAAGTGACTAATTTCTTATATTTCCTATATCCCACTGCTTTTCCCATGTCTGAACAATGACTGCATTTTTTGCACTAACAGAACCTGCTGGAGCTGCTTCCTGTCACTTCATAACCAATGTCTCTCTCCTCCTCCACAATCCTCCTCCACAAAGATTTGTTTAAACGCATAGATGCTGGGCTGAGATCTTCCTTTCTACTGGGTTTACATAAGGTAGCTTGGGGGGTTTAAATTAAGGTGGGAATAGGGACAAGGATAGAATTTAAAATGTGAATGAGGTGAAGGAATCAGATACTTATGTATTATAAGAAATAATGCGCCTTTATTTTACATTATAAGGATATTACGCCACCTCGGAGATCCCTGCCCTGTATAAGAGCACTCTGCCCTGTGGCCTCGTGCTTCTATATGGTTAGAGACTTCCTCGGTGGCGTAATATTCCTATATTACACTGTAAGGGGCACATTATGCCTTATATATAGTAGCAAAAGTGCATTTCGGGGGTGTACCCCTTTCCAAATTATTGTGCACATATATTGTCACAATAAACACTTAAAGACAATGTGAGTGTTTCCCTCATCATTTATCATTTTGGAACTATAGCTTTAAGTGGTTGACAGCAGAGGATACATAGTAAAATAGTAATTAAGGTTGAATAAAGACATACGTCCAACCTATTCACCTTCTTTTTTTTTTTTTTTTTTTTTTTTTTTTTTAACCCTACCTAACAGTTGATCCAGAGGAAGACAAAAAAAAAACAGCTAAAAAGGGGGGGAAAATTCCTTCCTGACTCCAAATGGCAATCGGAAAGTATCCCTGGATCAACCAGATCTATATGCTTTAATACCAGTAATTCTCAATTTTTTTTTTCGTTTTAGAAACTTATCCAGGCCTTTTTTAAAGCTATTCAATAAACTTGCCATTACCACTTCTGCTGGAAGACAGTTCCACAGTTCTCACTTTAAAGAAACCTTTCCTAACCTAAAGATGAAACTTCTTTTCTTCCAACCTTAAAGGATGTCCACGAGTCCTCTGATATGACCTATTCGTAAACAATGCACCAGAGAGTTCATTGTATGGCCCATTAATATATTTGTATACGGTTATCATGTCCCCACGCAAACGTCGCTTCTCCAATGTAAACAGCCCTAACTTGTCTAATCTGCCTGCATATTCAAGCCCCTCCATTCCCCTTATTAATTTAGTTGCCCTTCTCTGAACTGCTTCAATTTCCAAGATGTGCCTTTTGTATTTGGGATTCCAAAACTGCACCGCATATTCCAAATGAGGCCTTACCGGTGCGTTGTAAAGAGGGAGAATAATATTTTTCTCTCTTGACTCTATTCCCCTCTTTATACAAGACAATATCTTGCTAGCTCTAGCCGTTGCTACCTGGCATTGTTTGTTATAGCTAAGTCTGTTATCTACCAGGACCCCCAAATCTTTTTCCATTACAGAAGCACTTAACACAGAGTTATTTAGGGTGTAGGTGGCACAGGGATTATTAAATCCTAAATGCATCACCATACATTTATCAACATTGAATCTGATCTGCCATTCTGCTGCCCATTTTGATAATCTATCTAGGTCTGCTTGCAGCACTTGCACATCATTTGAAGTTTCCAAAGCTCTGCATAGTTTAGTGTCATCAGCAAACACTGAGACCTTGCTCTCAATGCCCCCTTCTAAGTCATTTATAAACAGATTACCGGTAAACAGAAGCGGCCCCAGTACAGAACCCTGAGGCACGCCGCTTAGAACTTTAGCCCACATAGATGTAGCTCCATTAACCACCACTCTCTATTTGCGATCCAATAACCAGTTCTCTATCCATGAACAAATGTTTTCTTCTAGGCCAACAGTCCTCAGTTTATACATTAATCGCCTATGTGGCACAGTATCAAAAGCTTTTGCAAAATCCAAGTATACCACATCCACTGCTGTGCCTGAATCTAACTTCTTACTCACTTCTTCATAAAAACCAATTAAATTTGTCTGGCATGATCTATTTCTCATAAATTCATGCTGACTACTACTAATAAGATGAGCTCTGGAGACAAAGTCAAGGATATGATCCCGTAACAAAGTTTCCAGCACCTTCCCTTCCACTGATGTTAGGCTTACAGGTCTATAGTTACCAGGCTGTGAACGACTACCTTTTTTTGAATATTGGTATTACATTGGCTTTTTTCCAATCCAGCGGCACATCCCCAGACTGTGAATCTGAAAAGATGAGAAACAGTGGTCTAGATAGAACTGAACTAAGCTCTTTTAAAATCCGAGGATGCAATCCATCAGGTCCTGGGGCTTTATTGACATTAACTTTGCATAATTGTTTCCGTACCATATCGTCATCATTTACCCTATTTAGGATTCAGATAGATTGAAAGGAGGGTAAAGAGTCTAGGTCAGTAAGGACAGAGAGAAGCAGAATAGGGTAGAAGACATAATCTAATTAGACAGATATCATTCTCATTGCAGATAATTGCAGAGTTAGGGATATATTTCACATTTTATATAATACAATAGCATACTTTTATTTGAGGAGGGACCCCTCTAGTATTTTGTTCATATTAGTGTATTCATTCTGGTCATGGGTATGTAGGTGGGAGTAGTTCTCAATAGGACTCCGAGCATCGTTGTAGATAAAGTTATAGTATTTAGGTAATAGGTTGTGGGTAATGTTTAAGTTAGTTTTGTTCTCTATTTGGAATGATAGTGCAAGATAAAATGTTTTAGCTGAATGGGTTGTCCTGATATGTTATTTTCATTACCAATATAGAGGGTATTAAACAGAAGTGGGGTATAGATGCTCGGGCAGGGCAAGAGGTTGTCCATTTCAATCAGGGGGTTGTATTACTTACCACCAGGCACCATACTCCTTTTGTTGTGGAGTCATAATCCTATTCCATAAGCCTACCGGGTTTTGTAATCCAATAGAGTAGTTATGGGTTTTAAAGTAATTTTTGCTGAGGTCAGATCAGTTTGTGCTGTTTTAGGGTGTTTAGATCTAGTTGTATTTCTATGGGGTCTTCTTCCGGGGCCTTTAGTGGCTCCTTCCAGTGTTTGTTGAGCCCGGTGGATGCTTCTGCGGCAGCGGTGAAAAAATAGTGTGTGCTGTTGGACTACTCGTAACTTTGCTGGGTACATCATACCGTTATTTAAGCCGGCGGCCCTGATTCTCTGTTTTACTGCCAGGAAGGTAGCTCTACCTTGCTGTACATTTGGTGAAAAGTCTGGGAAGACCATCATTGTGGCATTTTCGTGCTTTAGTGGCTGTTTGGTTCTTGCCAGATGGAGGACCATGTCCCTGTCCCTATAGTTAAGTAGGCAGGCTATTAAAGGTCTGGGTCTGGAGCTAGGAGGAGGTTTTTTTACCAGAGATTCAATGCGCCCTCTCGATTGTGAAGGCCGCACTAAAGTTTTCCAACCCCAAATTGTGTGATTAGCTATCCTTCTATAAAGTATTCTGGTTGGTTTCCCTCTGCTGCCTATGCAAAGCCCACAAATCTTACATTCTTCCTTCTAGATCTATATTCAAGATATTCCAGACGCTCTTTATGTACAGTTATTAGTTGTTGTAGTTCTGCTACATTGTGTGTCACTGAGGGCAGGCCAACCTCAATTTTGGAGATGCGTTCCTCTGTATCTGGTACCCTTTGTCGGAGCTTGTTTAAGTCCTGTCTGAGTAGCCCGACATCTACTTTTAACCTCTTCAAGCAGCATTGTGAGGGGTTGTTTTGTGTCCGTAATTGCCTGAAGCAGACAGGTCATTGTAGGCTCCGTGTTAGCTGTTTGCGTGTCTTCCGACAGTTTGGGATCAGGTATTGCACATTTAGCCATTGAAGAGGCTGCAGGTTCCAGGATAGGTGCAGGGTCTTTATCCTGATGTATGTAGCAGCTCAATCTCTCTGTCAACTGTTGCCTCTCCTTGTTCTCGTTTTTGGGCATAATATTAGTGTTCGGTCTCTGTGTTAGTTGGTCTCTTTTTAAAGGATAACTATCATATGTATAAAGTTTTTTAAAAATACCGTTAAAAATAAAAGTACAGTAAAAGTGACGGATATAGGACTGGTAATTTGCTATCTCTCAATACTGTTTCCGTGAGGTGCACCAGCCCATAGAAAACTGATTCTGCCAGTCTTCCTCCTGGCTTCAGCACTATCTCTAATACAAGTTTAGTCCAGGACTAACCTGGCAAATGAAAACTGTACATGTTGTAGCTCCTAAACAAAACGATATTGTGAAGTAGGAATGATCAATCCTACCTCCCTGCCCCAGGTACTTTCTATTTTTAAATAGTATAGTTATCCTTTAATGTAACAGTATCCAGGACACATCTCACCACCAGCCCCCTTGACCACATTCCCTCTCATCTTATTCCCCCTCTTCACTCATACCAGCCCTAACCTCTCTCTTTAACTTGTCCCTCTCCACTGGTATTTTCCCCTCTTCATTTAAACTTGCTGCGGTATCCCCTATACTTAAAAAAAACCCTCCCTCGACCCGTCCGCTCTTTCCAGCTACCGGCCTGTCTCCCTTCTCCCATTTACTTCTAAACTACTGGAAAGACATGTCTATGGTCAGTCACCTGTCTGCTAATTCTCTCTTTGACCACTTTGACAGATATCTTTGACCAATATAAAAGCAATCGTTATTTTACGATATCGGCACCGTATTTTTACAATAGCGATATCGTAGGATTACGATCGATATCGTAAAATAACGATCAATATCGTACAATACCGTTCGTTATTTTTCGATAACGATCTTTTATAAATAGGGCCCTTAGTGTTTTCCACTCCAGAATTAGCTCCACCCCTCGCCTCCTCCCTGTGGGGGTCCCGCAAGGCTCAGTACTCGGCCCCCTTCTTTTCTCCATCTATACTTATGGCCTTGGACAACTCATTAGTTCACTTGGATTCCAGTATCACCTGTATATGGATGATACCCAAATTTACATCTCTGCCCCAGATTTCCCTACACTGACATCCCGGGTCCCTGACTGCCTTACTGCCATCTCTGCCTTTATGTCCTCCCGCTTCCTCAAACTCAACATGGACAAGACTGAACTTGTCCTTTTTCTACCCTCACGGCCTGTTCTCCTCCCTAGTCTTACTATTAATATTAACAATACACCTATATACCCATCTCCTCATGTCCACTGCCTGGGAATAACGCTAGATTCTGATCTTTCCTTCAAACCCCATGTCAATTCGCTTGCCAACTCCTGACAGCTCCAAATCAAAAACATCTCCCAAATTCGACCATTCCTATCGAATGCAGCTATAAAAATCCTAGTCCATGCCCTAATCATATCCCGGCTAGACTATTGCAACACACTCCTTTGTGGTTTACTAAACAACCGCCTGGCACCGCTTCAATTCATCCTCAACTCTGCTGCCCGGCTCATTCATTTTTCTTCTTGCTTCTCTAATGTCTCTCCTCTCTGTCAGTCCCTCCACTGGTTGCCCATCACGCAAAGGATCCAGTTCAAGCTGCTTACCCTATCCTATAAAGCACTATCCAACACAGCCCCTCACTATATCTCAGAGCTGATTCACCGACACTGTCCCAGAGGCAACCTCCGCTCTGAAAATGATTTCCTCCTCTCATCCACCCTTGTCACACCTTCCCACGCCCGTATTCAGGACTTTGCTCGTGCTTCCCCTCTGCTCTGGAACTCCCTTCCTCCGTCTGTCCGTCACTCACTGTCTCTTAATACCTTCAAATGTAACCTTAAAACCCACTTCTTCTGGCAAGCATATATCCTGGTCTAGATATTACCCATCTGACTACCCAATATGATCCAACTCGCCTTTCACGCTCCACTGCCGATATATTTACAGCCTACTAATTCCCGCAACCTTATGTCTCATCCCCATATCCTCTAGTCTGTAAGCTCTTTGGGCAGGGTCCTCTCTCCTATTGTATCACGATATTGCTGTAAGAAACTCATCACTGTTTACTCACTTATGTTATATATTATGTATTACCTGTGTATGTAATATGTAGGACTTTGTATAACCTGTATTACCCTGTATGGAATGTATGACTATGTAATTGTAAATCGCCACAGAAGATGTTGGTGCTATATAAATCCATAATAATAATAATAAAAGTGCGCAGTCTACAGTGCCATCTTGGCCCACATTGTTATATGGACTGAGTTTTTTTTTTAAAAGGCATGTCCACCCCCCAAACTATAATTTAACTCACTACTGGCCCCACTATGTAGTGTGTAAAAATCCTTACCTCACATCCCAGCTCCATATGGTTCTCCTGTAGTCCCCCCTTAAGTATCAAATCCTGTAGTACCCCCCTAAAGTCCCAAAAACTGGCCAGCAGGAGCATAGCAGAGTCCATATAGGACTCTGCCTCCTGTCTCCCCTCCGGGAGAAGTTTGGCATGCGCACTGCAGCCTTTCTTCCCCTCCCTCCCTCCCTCCCTCTCTCCCGATTTTGTCTCCCTCCCCCTACCATAAAACCCTTTTTATATTATGTACTGCTCCTTCCCCCAGCCCCAACCGCATAACTATTATTCACAGAAAGTGCCCCAATCTTTACTTACCATTAATTAATTAATTGTGACAGTTTGTTTTGCCTTTTTGAAATTTATTGCATCCTTTTTCCCCTCAAATTGACAGATCTGGTACTGTTATTTTCTGACAAATCTCTGTAGATTGAGACATAGGTGTAAAGTTAAAGGAGAACTAAACTTAAATTTTTAAAAACCTAATGTGAACGTTTTTCACCCCAGAGCATCCATACATTCTTTTCTAGTACGTTGCATTTAGTACATATGAGAAATATATTCTGTAAATAAGAAGGCTTCCATGTTGTTGCCAGTACAACCCACTGCCCATGAAGTTATCAAAAAACTACGCCCCCCTGACCCCAGTATTTACTTTGAAAGCTGCTTGTTACCCTGCAGTTTATTTACCAGTCAGTGTGAGTTGCTGGAAAATAAACCTAGAGGCTATTATTTTTGCTTACATCCATGCTATCTTTGAAATACACTGCAGAGATTACTTTTCTTTTTGTATGAAAAGTAGAGGATTATATTGTTAGGACAGGAGCCTTGAATGTGCTTGAAAACAAAAAAACTTAAATCCCTGTTCTGTGTCAGGGAAAGGGAGGATCTCTGTGCTATAATGTGATTGGCTGTCAGCTTCTAGGAAGCAAGGCTGCAACTTCCTTGTTTTGATCAGTTGAGCTCTACAGAGCATGTGCCTGAATGCAGACACTTAGCTGGGGGTTTACCGAGCTAAGGTGTATTGTGGGAGTTGACTCCTAGTACTCACAGGTTATTTTTATAAATCACCCAATTGCCACAGCAAAGGGAGAGGTGAGACACAGCTTGTTGTATGTTTGTGAATGTGCTCTGTCTATTGGGACAATGCTGTTTGGAGACTTTAGTTCCCATTTAAATGTCATTTATTGGTGGTAGAGAAGTAGCAATATGATTGTTAAAATGTAGTCATCTGCAGCTTTTTTCAGTATATTTAAATGCTCATAATTTATAATAATTTGCCTCACATTGTAACTGTGGTGTTAAAGAAAGAGAGGGAAAGGAACCTAATACTCCAACATAAAAAATGTCACGAGAGATCAAAGTTTATATAGGGGTTAAAAACAAAAATGTGCTTGTTCCAAAATAGAGGGAATTGTAATGTTGAGGGGGTGGCACCTCAATAAGCCAGAGTTTAACAATAAGGGGGAAACTGCTGGGATTTTCTTTTCTTTAAACAATGTTCATTTGTAATGAATAAACCCCTAGGATATTTGCATTCACTGATCCACTAAAATATTCCTCTGTAAAGGGACAAAAGGGAAATACTGTATGGAACAACCTTGAGAAAATGATCTGAAAGGAACTGGCATGAAAGAACTCTATTATAAAGCTTGCATTTTTAAAGATCAGCTATAGTACCACTCAGCCATAAGCATATTCTATGGAGATAAAAAGTATGGGAAAGAGGCACAGCCCCACATAGATCTGCAAAAGAATGCATTTCGATGGCCGTCAGATTCCTTTTTCTCTTAGTTCAGAAAGATCTTAGGCATTATCTTTGGGATTAATTTCCCTTAGAAACGAGAAAGAAGCAGACTAACATCCAGTTAATACTTGCATAGCATAATGGAAAGTAGGAAAGACAAAGGAGAGGGTTAGTGCAAAAGTGCAGATCAAATAATATATATGCTTGGAGATGTTACTATATATCACATGAACTGAACTGGTGTAGGGCCATATTTATAAATCCGCAGTATCGCAGATTTACAATATGGCATTATAAACTACTGATAACCAGCGCCATTACCAGCCAGTATAAGCCCACGGTATTACACCTTTCAGTCATGCAGGTTTATAAAAAAATTCTCATAATTTGTTACCCACAGAATCTTATATACACCATTCTGAAGTCACAGAGCAGTTCCATAACCATATAAATGAAGGAGGCTAAAGGCTTTCTATTATATACAGGTCATGAAACTTTTCAGAACTAAGGCACCTGTACACAACAACGGTAACCAAACAACAGTGTTGGTAAAATGTTTGTTTGTTTTTTTTTTTAAATAATAGGAATTGGAATAGCCAAGATCTTTCTAACCTTTATAAAAGCTTATTGCTTTTATAGGGACAATAATTGTGGCAGCTTTTAAAATGTATTCTTCTGCTGTAACTTGGGTCTGTCTGTTTCTAATACTTTTTCTATCCATAGAACATGTCTACTAGAACTGATCTTTGATACATATACTGTAGATTATTAATAGTTAATTCTTAGGGTGTTTCTCCCTTTTGTTCTTAACAGTGAGTTAGTGAAAGTATAGCCTATACATACTATTATAAAATGTTATTTTACAATAGTGGGGAAATTATTCATTATATAATACATAAGTAACTACATTTTATAATGAATAGCAAGTTTATTTTCTTTGTTACAGTCACTAATTGTGTCACAGCTAAGTGACTATAATCAGGAAGGAAAAAGCAAGCACTTGGAGATGTCACACACCATGTGACTACTGACAAGTAATATGTTCTGGGGTTTTAATCTAATTTATAAAGGTGTATTATAAATGACAACTTGATAATTGAAACTAAAATAGTAGTACAAAGTAATGGATAGTTTGTCTTAGATTTTCAAAATGATGCAAGTTTAATTTAATATTTTTTTTTAATGTGTTATAAAAGGGGTGTCCAACCCTTCCCTGGCTACGGGGCCTCACTAGCATCTATGGGCACCACTGTATAACAAATAATAAAAGGATAGTAACTCACCTTTGAATTTCCATACTGCACTGTAGGCATGGTGTTCTTTTGATGATGTTCTGTGTTATTTTTGTGCCAAACATACTTTTTGCAATAATGAGCAAACCTTAGTCTCATTAAATCACAATACTTTGTTTCCCGTGGTTGTGGGAAAATTAAAATAGTAACATAGTAATTAAGGTTGAATAAAGACATTCGTCCATCAAGTCCAACCTATTCCCTTTTTTTTTTTTTTTTTTTTTTACCCTACCTAACAGTTGATCCAGAGGAAGGCAAAAAACCCCAGCTAAAAAAGGGGGGGGGAAATTCCTTCCTGACTCCAAACGGCAATCGGAAAGTATTCCTGGATCAACCAGATCTATATGCATTAATACCAGTAATTCTCAATATTTTTTAGTTTTAGAAACTTATCCAGGCCTTTTTTAAAGTTATTCAATGAACTTGCCATTACCACCTCTGCTGGAAGACAGTTCCACAGTTTCACCGTTCTCACTGTAAAGAAACCTCTCCTGACTTGAAGATGAAACTTCTTTTCTTCCAACTTTAAAGGATGTCCACGAGTCCTCTGATATGACCTAATAGTGAACAATGCACCAGAGAGTTCACTGTATGGGCCATTAATATATTTGTATAAGGTTATCATGTCCCCACGCAACCGCCGCTTCTCCAATGTAAACAGCCCTAACTTGTCTAATCTGCCTGCATATTCAAGCCCCTCCATTCCCCTTATTAATTTAGTTGCCCTTCTCTGAACTGCCTCAATTTCCAAGATGTCCCTTTTGTATATGGGATTTCAAAACTGCACCGCATATTCCAAATGAGGCCTTACCAGTGCCTTGTAAAGAGGGAGAATAATATTTTTCTCTCTAAGCTAAGTCTGTTATCTACCAGAACCCCCAAATCTTTTTCCATTTCAGATGCACTTAACACAGAGTTATTTATGGTGTAGGTGGCACAGGTATTATTAAATCCCAAATGCATCACCTTACATTTATCAACATTGAATCTCATCTGCCATTCTGCTGCCCATTTTGATAATCTATCTAGGTCTGCTTGCAGCCCTTGCACATCATTGGAAGTTTCCAAAGCTCTGCATAATTTAGTGTCATCAGCAAACACAGAGACCTTGCTCTCAATGCCCCCTTCTAAGTCATTTATAAACAGATTAAACAGAAGCGGCCCCAGTACAGAAACCTGAGGAACTCTGCTTAGAACTTTAGCCCACATAGATGTAGCTCCATTAACCACCACTCTCTGTTTGCAGTCCAATAACCAGTTCTCTATCCATAACACATTTTTCTTCAAGGCCAACAGTCCTCAGTTTATACATTAGTCGCCTATGTGGCACAGTATCAAAGGCTTTGCAAAATCCAAATATACCACATCATCAGCTGTGCCTGAATCTAACTTTTTACTCACTTCTTCTAAAAACCAATTAAATTTGTCTGGCATGATCTTTCTCATAAATCCATGCTGACTACTACTAATAAGATGATCTCTGGAGACAAAGTCAAGGATATGATCCCTTAACAAAGTTTCCATCACCTTCCCTACCACGATGTTAGGCTTACAGGTCTATAGTTACCAGGCTGTGAACGACTACCTTTTTTGATATTGGTATTACATTGGCTTTTTTCCAATCCAGCGGCACATCCCCAGACAAAAGCGAATCTGAAAAGATGAGACACAGTGGTCTTGCTAGAACTGAACTAAGCTCTTTTAAAATCCTAGGATGCAATCCATCTGGTCCTGGCGCTTTATTGATATTAACTTTGTCTAATTGATTCCGTACCATATCCTCTGTTATCCAATGTGAAAACTCTTCATTTCCTCCCTGCACATTGTTACAATCCCTACTGTAAGGATTCTCAACAGTAAAAACCGATGTAAAAAAACGGTTTAGCAGATTAGCCTTTTCGGCATCCTCTACAACCACCTCAGCTCCATTATTTAATGGTCCCACATTCTCAGTCCTCATTTTTTTACCATTTATATACTTAAAAAACATCTTGGGGTTGGACTTGCTTTGTTCGGCAATCCGTATTTCATTTTCTATTTTAGCTAGTTTAATTGCTTTCTTGCACTCTTTATTACAACTTTTGAAGTCCCTGTAAGCCTGTTCTGTGCCTTCTGCTTTCAAAATTTTAAAAGCCCTTTTCTTTTTTTCCATTTCCCTTTTTACCTGAGCATTAAGCCATGCAGGAGTGGACCTAATTTTTTTACACTTGTTTCCTAAAGGTACCGATTTGGAAATGTTATAGTTTAATATCCCTTTAAAAGTGGTCCACATCTGCTCAGTATCTTTACCTAGAAACAGTTCCCCCCAGTCTATGAGCAGGAGCGATTCCTTTAAAAGCATAAAATTAGCTTTCCTAAAGTTAAAAGTTTTTGTTAAGCCAGTGCACTTTAGTTTTCTGCAACCTATATTAAATGACACTATATCATGGTCACTATTCCCTAAGCTTCCCATTACCTTCATCTCCAAAATGAGCTCTGGGTTATTAGATATCACCAGATCCAACAACGCATCTGTGAAAGAAAATGCTCATATAGGAAATTTAAGAACTTTATACCTTTTGAGGTGCTGGCAGTTCCATTACTCCAATCTATTTCAGGGTAGTTAAAATCCCCCATAACCAGAACATGCCCCATACCAGCAGCCTTCGCCAACTGCATATGGAGATTCATTTCCACCTCTTCCCCGGCATTTGGCGGCTTATAACACACTCCAACAATTAATTTACCTACCTTCTTGCTTCCTGTACACAGTTCCACCCATAATGTTTCTGCCGTATCGTTTGCTCCCCCATCTATTCCATCTTTTAAATTTGGCTTCAATTCCTGTTTAACATACATACATACTCCTCCTCCTTTCTTATTAACTCGGTCATGTCTTAATAAGGAGTACCCTTCAATATTTACTGTCCAGTCGTGTGAATCATTAAGCCATGATTCTGCTATACCAATTACATCATACCTTTCCTTTAACGCTATTATTTCAAGTTCGCCGGTTTTTCCAGCCAGACTCCTTGCATTTGTAAACATACATTTTAGATTATCAATTGTTTTACTTCCATACATGGTCGTACATGCCTCCTTATCCTCTATGCTCCCCCCTCCTCCTTCTCCTCCCTCCGTTGTGTTACTAGCCCCCAGATCCCTAACTTCTCTATCTACCCCTGTGTAGTTAAACGTGTAGTTAAAATGCCTTTTTGCAAAGTTTGTTTTAGATATGAGTTAACCTTTCATCTTGATACACAGCTTTATCCCACAATCAAGATATAAAGAATAGGATTTATTGTTGCCACATATAGGAATCAAGCAGAAAGTGTCAAGAAATCCTGAGCTTTCTTAGACGGTATTTATCTAGGTTTCTCTTTTTTGTTTAATAACAATAAAAACATTAATCTTTATACACACGTGTGATCACGGGGGATGACCCATATGTATGAGCACCTGTTTCGATGACAATCGTGCTGTGCTTTGACATTAGGCATTCGGTCCTTGAGCCCCGACAAAAAAAACTCGTCCGAACGGCTGTTGTGGCCAACAAAGCTCCCTTTAATGGTAATGTATTCAGTACCATTGCAATTTTAAAAGTAAGTAAAATAAACTGATTTATTTTCATTTTCCAAGCTCAGGTCAACCAGGATTAATCCTCTAAAATTGATAGTGATCCCCGCAAGGCAGACCGCGTGCCCCTACGTATGACTCATAGGAACAGCATCCACTTTCTTTTCTTCTGGTCTCTGCATCGTGGTTAATGGAGGATTGATTCTGATTGACCTGAGCTTGGGAAAAAAGTAAATCATGTTCAGTTTCTTCTAATTATTTATGTTGAAAATGACAGTTTTCTTTTTTTAAAAACATTATGGTGAGAAATAGTGGATGGCTAGAAGGGTATGGGTGCTGCAGTGGAACGTTTTCTTATAATAACTGCACATAAAAACAGCATCTGGAGGGCATATTTAACCTGCCTTCATAAATACTGCCCCCCATTTTCATTGTCTGTTCCCTAGCTTCATGGGAAACTTCAGAAGAAATTACCTCTTCAAAATTTGGATGCTGGATTGCTGCCTAATTTGGATTGTTGTTTGTTTTTTTGTTACATTTTTCTTTCAATTAGAAAATGCTTAAAGGGCAAGTCCAGCCCTAAAATGAAAACTTACATACAGGTAAACCCAAAAACCTAAACTGTAAATCTGAAATATATAAGTCTAACCTGAAATCCTGCACAATGTCCTGTTGCCCCAGTTTCTGCTTCCTGGTTCTTCCAGTTCGTAACTTTCAGCTATGAGTTTTACAGTTGACATCACAGCTAATGACAATGTTAATCCCCTGTCTGCCTCTTCTGAGCATGCCCAGGCTCAGTAAATGCTCAGTACAGGTTTCTAAATTTCTCAGTTTCCATGAGGCATCCAGAAGCATAGCAGGCATACAGTAATGAATTCATTCATTCATTCAAAGTATGATATATCAACATATTTTATAGAGGCCATTCTTTCTAAATGATTTTCTTATAAGGGTGAAGTTGTCCTTTAAAGGGTATCTATACTAAAATTTTAATACAGCAAGATCCCACTACTTCAAAACTTTTTTTTATTTTAAATCTGAGCTGTAGATTCTGGAAAATCATCATTTAAAATCACAGCATTTACAGGGAAAGACCTGTCATTTCAGAAGCAGGAATTACAATATGTCTTTGGCTGCATGCCAGTAAACTTTTTGCAACAATTAAGAGATTGTCCATGGTGAGGCTGTGCAGAACTTATAAGTGTCGCAGACACTACAAGGAGGCAGTGAGTAAGGGAAGGTGGGGGCAATTAGGAGCACTCACTAAACATTAAAAGGGCAGTGTAATAATTTAATGACATAGCAAGCACAGATAAATATGTGTGTACCACCGTTTTACTTTCAGTTTATAGTTTCAGATAATGTAAAGTTGTTTGAGTAAGTATAAAGACCCTTTAAAAAGGAAGATAAAGACATTGTTTTTATTCCTCTTTCTTTTCTTTTTTTAAGTGTGTGAAGGTATGTAAGACTGCAGTTTATTTAATGAATTGAATAAATTATAAATTTCCAACTGTGTGAAAATGACTTAATCAGACAGTATCTTTTTCCAGGTTATTCAGCCTCTGTACAGTATATTTACCTGTATTTGTGCTTTCGCCTTCCAGAGCCTGATGCTTAAATACCAATACAAGAAATATTAAATACCTTTACTGTATTATGCCATTATACACTATAATAATGACTAATATCAAGCACAACTGTGGGCCAAAGTGGACTATCATGCTTTCCTCACAGTGTCCAGTTTACTAAGATATTATTTGTTTTTATAGGACTCACATCAACAGAGAGAAATAATGGAGGAAAGATATGCTCAGTACAAAGAAATTGTAGGGTCTCTTCAACAACAGCTAGAAGATTCCAAACGCAGAATTCAGGAATACAGGGTAACAAGCTATTTTTTTTTAATTATATGCTGATTATCACAATACATAAGATAAAGCTATGTGTTTTAAGCTTTTTTGTGGTAACATTATTAAAACCTACAATAGCAATTATCCTTAAACACAGGCTAAAACACAGCCCAAGTTACATGCAATTCCACAACACTAAATACACAAAGGGCAAATTTATAAATGAACGATATCACAAAATAACGATTTCTAACTATTGATATTTTATGATGCCGTCGGTGTGGTTTACTGCCGACGTTTTCGCTAAATACCTATCATTACTGACTGATATTTTACAAATACCTCATTCAAACTGTAACCATGGCTTGTTTCAATGACAGGAAACAGCAGGTAAGCAGAGGTTAAATCCTCATTTAACAAAAATGCGATGGTACCGTAAAATAAATTTGACTTTTGTTTATAAATTTCACCCCATTTCATCTAATAGCAAATGATAAGTCAATTTTTCACCTGCACACACATATTTATTGAGTATCTTTGTATTAAGTTTAATTAGATCTGTAGATCTGGAGGTACACATGTACTGTTTAAAATGGTGCTAATTTTGCCCCAACTAATCAGATGTTAGCTTTCAAATGTTAAATAAGTTCTGATTGGCTGGGGCAAATTTAGCACCATTTTAAACGATAAGAACTTTTATGGAATAACCCTGAGGGTATCTTCAATTACAGGAAAATACAGGTATTGTTCATTATTTATTGATAACAATGTTTCAAAAATTTTGTCTGTATTTTAATTTGGTATTTTGTTTGGTTTGTATTTTACAACCACATTATATAATAAAACCAACTGCAGTCAATGGTGGATACTGCATGGTATGAGTATTTAGTGCCACAGTCATAAAATAATGCTGTTGTCGTAATTTAACAATAAAGCTCCTTAAAAAAGAACTAAACTTAATTTTTTAAAATCCTAATATAAAAGCTATTCTCCCCATTGATTCTTCTCTATTCAGTTGCATTTACGTACTTGTGAGAAATAGATTCTGTAATTAACAAGGCTTCCATGATGTTGTCAGTACAACTCATATCCCATGTATTCTTCAGAGCCTTGTGAGCATGTGCACCTATTGCCACACCCCTCTCCCTAGTATTCCCTGTCTCTATGCACAAACAGGCCTATGTAAGAAAAGTTCTTATTGTTAAAATGGTTCTAATTTTGCCCCAACCAATCAGACGTTATGTACAAATTGAAAGCTAAAATCTGATTGGTCATGACAAATACCATTTTTAATGGTAACAACTTTTAATACATAGGCCTAAAAGTGTTTTCTATACAGATGTTTCCACACTAATATGCAATTCTACGATCACCCATACAATACCATTGTGGTATTTTGCTACCGCATTGAAGTTTCTGAACTAAGGCCGTGATCTTACTTGTACGATAACCTGCGGTATTGAAAGTTTCCTATACTTCGGGTTAATAAATATGGCCCACTGTCTTAAATAGGTACACTTATAGAAACAACATAGTACAGAGCTACATGGAGATGGTAATATAGTGATCCTGAGCACAGCTCTGTGCAATACATTCTTAATACTGTACCTATTTAATGGTTAATGTTGGATGGTAGGAAGTGAAAGATAATGAAGTGAAATTAAGTTTAGCATATTTCAACGGTGTATTTAGAGGAGAATGTTGGAGGGTATTCTATAAACCTACCCACCAGCATTCCCCTTATAAATGGTACACTTATACAACAACAGGGGGTAGAGCTGCTGGGGATGGGGAAACGGAAGTGAACCTGATCATTTCACAGCTTTGTGTAATGTATCTTTAATGAGTGCACCTTATGG
Organism: Hymenochirus boettgeri; assembly: GCA_019447015.1. Lineage (NCBI taxonomy): Eukaryota > Metazoa > Chordata > Amphibia > Anura > Pipidae > Hymenochirus > Hymenochirus boettgeri. The sequence continues at coordinate 231,021,295 of CM033476.1, read as the reverse complement.
TGGAATGTTCATACATATTTGCATAAACAAAAACAGATGAATTGCACATGTGTAGCAGCTATGTCAAACTCTGTTCTTCAATTTGTCCAGCAAATCAATAAATGAAGCCCAACTGACCCGATACATACGTGTGATTATCAGCAGCAACAGCCGTGCATCATGCGCAATATATTACATATGTATGAAAATGTGTTTTTTATATGCTGTCCCTACATGTTTCACTGATTTGTCAACAGTGGTCCTTTAAAAAGGTATACTGAGAATGCATTACACAGAGCTGTTCAGGTTCACTTCATTATGCTGTGAAGCAGAACACATGTGCAGCAAGTGCATGTTCACCCTCCAGAAGAGAATGCAATCAGTACATCCCTTCTAATTAAATGTTTTTAAGAATGCCCTCCAATCGGTAAATAATCTGGAAACCCTAATTTTCATTGCAATGATTTTAAATGGTTTTCATTTTTTTTTTAGGAAGAGAAGATTAAAGCAGAGGTTCATAGTGCACGTTTAACAGCTCTGTCTTCATCAATACGTGACCACAGCAATACTCTGTCGAGCTCTCTACCTTTAAATGACAACTGTTAGTGTCTGGTAAAGCTGAAAAGAAAGATAGTTTTAAAGTTATTTTTCACAAGATAAGATACCATAAAAGTTTTTGTGTTAATCGAAATTGATTCAGGACAGAAACTTACCGCAAAAGTAGGTTGCCCATATGTAGTTAGAACATTATACATTTAGGATTACTTCTTAGACCAGAGAGTAGGTGGGAAAGTGGGGTTATCCTTTCTGTTTATGCAATTAAATAGACAATTTAGGCTAAGGCTACACTACAAAGCATGCACGCAATCGTGAGCTTTATTGCACACAATTGTGTGCGTGATTTCTGTGCGTTAGTGCGCGTTCTCATTTGTGCATGCGTTTTTGCTATTTTCAAAGAGAAAATGCATGCAATTGTTAGTGAAAATCCCGGGCACAATCGCGAGCGAAAACGCATGTGCAAAAGCGTGAAAAACATGCTAGCGTGGCCTAGCCCTTAGAATATGACTTATTTCCTTATAGAATACACAAAAAAATAAAATCTATTCATAAGTGTAATGGCTCATAATATAAGTAGGGTCAACATGTTTCTCTTAACACACTCGAGGCAATGCACCAATGGGCGATAGCCGTACAAAATTCTGGGAAGATTATTGATGTTATAAAGTAATTGCAGGAACTATTGCGTGACTTTTAACAGTAGCATATGGTTGGCATAAATGAAGATAAGTCAAAATTCACCAAGTTGCCGGTATCACTTTGGGCCATATTTATAAAGCTGCGGAATTGCTTTTTAGTGATACCGCGACTTGAACGATCGGTATCGTAAATTTACAAACGTTAAACCGTGAATCGGTTTAACGATTGTAAATTTACAATACCGATCGTAAATCTACGATAACGAAATCGTAGATTTACAATCCCCATATAATACCATTGTGGTAATTTACTATCGCACGGTATTCTACGATCAAACATTCGTAAATTAACGAACATTCGGTCATAAATGTACGATCGCGATCGTAAATTAACTAAGCCACGGTATCGCTAAAAAGGCTCTCGGTGCCTTGCCATGTCTGTGTCATTTTAAAAAAAGCTATGGTGTATCACTATGTTTATAAATCCATCTGGAAGCTACTTAAGTTCCTCAGTTTAGTGAAACTTACCATTGCTCCACTCATAGGTTTTAAACAGCTGATCGGTGTCATGTCTTGACCAGCCTCCTATCTTCTGCACATTAGAGATGGCCGAGAGATTGGGGGGGGGGGGGGTAAATAGTTTGTAAAGTTTCCGAAATATAGCAGGGTAAACTTACCTTACAGGCCTCTGGGACCTGGGAGATTGTCTGAAGAACACGTCTGTGCGCGGTGAACTGCATAAAAACCGGACGTAGCACATGCACACTGTTTCCGCGTGCTGCTTTCGGTTATCCTCGAACGAACTTTCGGTAAAATTCAAACGGCCGCTTCTGAAAATCCCTGAACAGCCGGAAATTCCCGAAATCCACGAACGGCCGGAAATCCGTCCGGATGTTCAGGGGTCCTGCAGCTCGAAACCGTGACCCCCTCCTGGGTCCTTACAAGGACCTTTGTGGCCCTGACAAGGACCCTTTGGGGCTTAAGGGGTCCCGCAGCTTGAACCGGGCCCCCCCCCTCCCCAGCCCTATCAGGGCCCTTGCAGCACTAAGAAGTGGCCTTGTGACCCCCTCCCCGTCCCTTGTAAGGGCCCTTGCGGCACTGATAAGTGCCTTTGTTGGGGGTCCCGCTGCTCGAACCAGGACCCCTGTCAGCTCTTAAAAGAGCCCTTGGGCGGCGTCTTCTGTCTTCCATCCGGTGACCTCAACGAGTCCGATGTTACCGGCGTCTTGATCCGAGTCTTCTTTCTCCTGCCATCTACTGCGATGACTTCTGATCTCCGTGGAGGTTTGCACCTCTTTATATAGGTTTGCAGTAAACCCTAATCTGTTTTTGATTGGTTAATGTAAACCAAGCATGTTAATGTAAACCAAGCATTGAAAAATTGACCAATCAGATTTCGGAAAAAAAAAAAAAAAACGTTGTTTATTTTGGACTTTGTTCAGCACTGAATAAATAAGTTATGCTGTAAAGCACTTTTGGAGTGTGTCCCCCTTTTAGTATTTTTGTTTATAACCCTTACCGTTTCGTGGCACGGAGATAGGGAAGTGCACCTCAAAACTTACCTGTTGCAACTCCACATCCTTGGTTTAAACTTATATATAAATTATGTATAAATGAATATAAGTGCAACTAGCCTCGACATATTAGGAATGAGATCCCTGCCCCGAAGAGCTTACAATATATACAAACTCATATGAGCTTGCCTCATCTCAGCCTAGTGACCTACTAATACTAAAGACAACTCAAACTGAACTTGAGTTTTGCGAACTCCCTGTACAGATCCTATAGGGAAAAAAACAAATGAACATGGCATGATTGGCTGTACACGCTCCAATGATCATACAATATCTAATATCCTGATATTTTATGACCTGGATTGGTGTGTGTGGGCCCCTTAGGGTCTGTGTTGCCTAGGGTACCTTACTGCCGTTCAAAGGCTATAGTTTGGGGTCAACAGAGGTTGAAGGCCAGGGCAATAGCCCTGTCTGTCCTAAAACCAGCCCTAGTGATTGGTAACACATCTTTTCCTGTCCTCCTATTATACATCCTCCTAACTTGCTCCTTTTCAATACTTAATAAAAAAAAAATCTTTTAAAACACAAAAATTTTATGAATTTCATTTTTGTGTTAAATTACGGTATATGCTAGGGTGAATTAAATCTTTGGGTTTTTTTTAACAGGAGAACAATACCAAATATAAAATATATTCCTGTTTACTTTATATTTATATATATATATATTTATATTTATATTTTAAAGAATACGTACATTCAAAAAAATAAGTTACCGTAATTTGTAGCAGAAGCTTAAACTAATCATTTCCCCCCCCCCTTTTTTTTTCTAGCTCCCTCCTGAGCCTACCTGTCCTGACATTGTGGATCTTCTTTCAAGTTGTCTTCGCTCCGCCCTCAGTGATTTGCTGAATCTCCTTCTGTTGGTGGTCAGGAAAAGCGCGTGCCAATGACATCAGCTGTCGTTGCGTGCCTCCCTGGAGCACACAGACAGTGCTTTTCCTGACCACCAACAGAAGAAGATTCTGCAAATCATGGAGGGCCGAGCTACAACATCTTGAAAGAAGATCCAAGATGTCAGGAACTTTCCTTCAGTACAGGTAGGCTCAAGAGGGAGCTGGGGGGAAAATGGGGGGGGGGGGGATTAGTGTAAGCTTCTGCTACAAATTACACTTAAAGGGGAACTGTGGTCTCTGAACAAGTTAAGTTTCCTACCTTTAAAATGAGTCATCAACCACCTCTCTACATGCTCTACAGCCCAAGATATACAGAAATGACTGACCATAAAGTTAATGGGTGGGAGGCTGACATGTGACATTCCTAAGGCGTCTCCTGACAGAGAAGGTAAGGGAATCTACAGCCCTTCTCTGTGTGAAAACAGCCTTTTCAGGCAGAGTTCTCACTCTGCCTGAAAAGGCTGATTCCACAGAGTTTTCTGTAGGGGGGGTGTGTGTCTAAGTAACCCACGGCACCCGTGAGTGGGCGAGGCCACGTGGGGCTGTAAGATAATGGGCCATGGGGGCCTGCAACTAGAGGGGCCATGGGGGCCTGCAACTGGAGGGACCATGGGGGCTGCAAAGGGGAGGAGGAGACACAGGACAGATTGACTGACAGTTTCAGAGCAGGAAGTGCAGGGGACCTGGTGATGCTGCTGCCATATCACACAAAAATGTAAATATCTTCAAAACTACTTTTGAACTACTTTACAAAATAAACAATGGAAATATTTGCAAAAATTCCCAGGGGAGCGATTTCTACCAATTTACTTCAAGTCATTTTTGGATCACAGTTCCCGTTTACCTTATTTTTTTGAGTGTACTTATCCTTTAATAATTTGGTATATTCTCAAAAAATGCGTTTTCTTGATGGAGGTTTTGACAAGTAATTGTATATAATGTTAAAAAACAGTCTACTTTGTGTGCATAATTCCTGTGACTAATTATTTACCTCCCTTGTTTTGTCTTTTTTTTTTTTTTTTTTTCCAACAGCCTCTTTAAAAGGAGGGCACCCTCACAGTCATTTTCTTGGAGAAAGTACACAATTTGCCACAGTAAATGGAAAAGTTTCCTGAAGAGAGAAAAAAACGTGTCCGTACATTAAAGGGTATGTCCACCCCAAAACTATAATTTAACCCACTACTGGCCCCACTGTGTAATGTAATAAAATCCTTACCTTCCATCCCAGCTCCAAATGGCTGCCCTCCTATGCCCCTCCAAAGTCCAGAAAACTGGACTCTCTGGGAGAATTTTGCCATGCGCAGTACAGCCCTCCCCCCCTCCCTCTCCCACATGTTTTTCTCTCCCTCCTCCTAGTGTGTAACCCTTTTTGGGTATAGTAGGTCTTCCTCCCCCAGCCCCAACCGTTATGATAGTTTTTAGAAAATCCCCCCGAACTCTACTTACCTTGCCTCTCTCCCCCGGCGTTCTCCACTGCTGCTGGCGCTGCGTCAGTGATTGGCTGCCTCTCCCAATCTTGGACGTGCTGCTGGTCCGGCCCCCTGCTTGCAGTTTCATGCCGGCACAGTACGTCGGAGGAAGAGGTAATGTAAGTATATGCGGTTGGGCTGGGGGAGGGAGACCTACTGTACCAAAAAAGTCCTAAAAAGTGGTGGACATGCCCTTTAAAAGATTTCATCCAAAAAGGTTTCAACAACTTTCGGAAATACATGATGTAACTGATATACTGATTTGTATGGATAGGCAGGTCTGAAGAAGTAGCCACAATTAATTTGATTCTATGAAGTCAAAGCTTTACTAGTATGCTTTATTATTTTGCACCCCACTCGCTATTTTATATTGTTTGGCATGTAAACTCTGGTGTTCAGAGGGACAACTAGAGGTGTGGCAACCTAATTTTTTATTTTTTCCAGGTCTTAATCTAGAATATTTATACTGAAATAGAATCTGAATATAGGTTTGTAATAGTCAATATTTTATTCAGATTCTATGATAATTTACTCTGAAATGCAAACCCCACAACCATCCCGACTGTTGCGGTTTGAGGGGTCCCGGAGTGGGTGGGGCTTAATGGAACATGGGCGTGTCTGATGTTCGGGGGCAGAGCTATTTATGGTATGAAAATGTACCGTAAGTCAAAATGTTTGCTGATCATTTCAGTATAAGTAGCGTTTTATCTTCTAATGAAATTTGTAGGCTTTTTTTTTCTCTGTTCTCACGCATGATTCAGGGGCTGATGCAATAAAAGGTGCAAATGTTTACCAATGCTATTTAATCTGCAGCAACCAATCGGATGTTATCGGTATTGTAGAATTACGATCGATAACTTAAAATAACGCTCGATATCTTAGAACACCGATCGTTATTATTACGATAACGATTTTTTATAAATATAGCCCTAACTGTATATAGTATATATATACGATACTCACAGTGAACTATATTAAAAATGTTCTGGTGGCTATTTTTTCAGAGAACCAATAAAACTTACAAAAAGAGGGGAAATTCATTGGCCAAATATGTGACCTTTAGGACCTGTAGGGACATTTGTGTGAAGTCTAATTAACTGTTTAATTAATTAATTGTTTTGTATAAACTCTGAAGCTGGGTACACACAGGAAAGATTTTTGACAAATGACAAACAGGATCAGATTCTATCTGTCATTTTTCAAAGATCAGGATAAGCACAGTCCTGAGCGTTCTTCCTGTGCACAGCATAGGGAGGACATTCGGGATTGTGTGTTTCCCTCGATCGCAGACGAAGCCCTCTATAGGGAGACTACTGTGGTTGGGGGAAATTTAGTTTTTTTCCCGTTGGATCCGACGGTATTGGGGCTTTATCGCTAGTGTGTGTACCAAGCTTGATAAATTGAAATCAATGTAGACCACAGCGGCTTTAATTGAAAAATAAATGTATTATCATTATACATTTTATGCCTTAGAAAATTGAGCCCTTAAATGAATTAAAATGAGGAACTTCTTCCAGTTATTCCTTTTCCAGTTGTCTTAGTTTCACCAATAAAAAGTATTGCTGTACAGTTCAAAAGTCATTATTTTCATATTTAAAGCAAAAAAATAATTTATTGTAATTTTGGAAAATGTTTATACAAATAAATGCATTTTTATTAAGTGTAAAATGTTGCCAAATATATATATTTCATCTTAATATTTCAGTCTCTGTATCATTTTTATTGTATATACTATATATTTGTATATATACAGTATATTAGCAGACGTCTTGGTCTTGAGACAACAAAATATTGGCAAACGATCAGCATGTTTCAGCCACCATTTTTGGTTGTCACTAGGATCCTGATCCCCGAAAATGGCGGCTGAAACACGTCAATCGTTTCTATCAGGAGTCAAGTAGATTAAAGGGCATCTATAGTGAAATTTATACATTGCTCCAATCCAGACAAAAAAAGGTTAGTGTATTCTGACTTATACTTACCTTCCACTGTGGCTCCGTGTTTGCACACTGTCTGATTTACTGCAGAGCTCCTCACTCCCACTCCCCTCTCTGGTCATTCCTACACATGACACATCACTCACTCTAACCTTTGTAAACAAACAAAAAAAAACTCCTGTAAGCCTGTAGAGAGGAAGTTTCTCCATTGTTCTGAAGATAGTGCTACGTAAGGAATGGGAGGGGGAAGGGGGGGAGTTTGGAGAGACCAGTCCTGAATCACTGCATTCTGGCTCTCCCTTTGACAGGCAATAAATCAGTGAAAGCTTGCGGAGGAGGGGGACTTCCCCTTCCCGTTACTTCTGTTTTTAACCCAGTATTTGCCAAGCATTTTTGAGAAGGAAGGAGTCATTGGGAGACTTGCTGTAAATCCTGTGTAAGCCTACACACTACACCGGCATGCTGTTAGGGGATTTGATTGAAAGCTCAAGCAGGAGTGGTGTATTGAAATCTTCATTTCTTTTAACTTGTATATCTCAGGACAGAGGTGGAATCTGAAGAAAATAAAGGTACTTTGGGGGTTGGGGGGGGAATTATAGAACACATAGAAAGAAGAAAAAAAAATTTTTCCCACTATAGATGCCCCTTAACAATTTATAACATGAAAACGAGGAACTACATCAATCTTGGGATCTTACACCGACTATCGTTTTAACGATGGTGCTCTGGGATTAAGACTTCTAAACTTATTTGGTTGGAGAAATAGATCTCCTCAGATATCCCATAATGGCACTCGCAGTATAATGATTAAAAATAACCAATGGGGTTTATTCCCCTCCCATCAGGAAGGCGATCCCCATACATATATACCCACACATTACAGAAGAGATGGCTGTGGTTCTACAATTTTTAAACAAAATATTAACCCTTTATTAGAAACATTAATGAAAAACACACATGTATTCCTACAAGTTGAACTCCCTGATGGAAGGGGAATAAACCCCGTTGGTTATTTTTAATCGTTATACCGCGAGTGCCATTATGGTATATCTGAGGAGATCTCTTAAGTAGATTAACAAGGCTGCACGCATAATAAAGGGGTAAATGCGTATATATATATTTCAAGTCTTTATATATATATATACATAGAAAAGATAATTAATGCACATTCCTAGGCCTAGGCCTTCCCCCAGCCCTTTGAATTTTTAAAATGAGGGGTTTTAGTATACATTACTGTGATCACATGTCCAGCCACGTCAAGGTAACCCCAGTCTGGAAGGTCCTAACCTTTTTTGCTTTAATTACCATTAGCAAACTTGCATTTCTCATAGTTGTGCACTGGATCCATATAGCACAGCTATTACCACGTGAAAGCTTGACCAGGCTTCCCAATAAATACATACAATCCAATTAGGCTAATTTACAACTACATTTAGCGGTGCTACTGATCTGGTCAAACATTTATACATACATAGAAAAGATAATTAATGCTCATTCCTAGGGCCCCATAAAATATCATATCTGCACAGTGGCATACTTTATAAACACTCTGCGTGGATGTATACTATCCCATTTATATATATATATGGGGGAACACTCCACTCAGGGCACACTCCACTCCAACCTTACTGTGCCCCTGTGCTACCCCAATTCAATAAATAATCCAATAGCAAAGTAGTAGGTGCACACAAGGGGTCTAGTTAATATACTTTATTTTAATAGTGCAACAACAAGGCCTTGTTGTTGCACTATTAAAATAAAGTATATTAACTAGACCCCTTGGGCCTTATTTATAAAAGATCGGTATCGTTATCGTAAAATACCGATCGTTATCGTAAAATAACGACCGGTATTTACCGATAACGATCGGTATTTACCAATATCGTTAAATACCGGTCGTTATCGTTAAATAACGGTCGTTATCGGTAAAAAAAGGTCGTTATTTTACGATAACGATAGGTATTCTATGATAACGATACCGATCTTTTATAAATAGGGCCCAAGGGGTCTAGTTAATATACTTTATTTTAATAGTGCAACAACAAGGCCTTGTTGTTGCACTATTAAAATAAAGTTATTAACTAGACCCCTTTGTGGCACCTACTACTTTAATACCGATCTTTTATAAATAGGGCCCCTTGTGTGCACCTACTACTTTGCTATTGGATTTATATATATATATATATATAATTATATATATTATATATATATATATATATAATATATATATCTATATATATATATTATTATATATTTAATATATATATTGCTTGTTGCATTGGGGGTTTTGACCAGCCTCTGGGAATTGTTTACTCCACCCACAGTAGGTCATGTTTTTAAGTACTTAAGCTTGAGAGTCAGTCCCAAGAAAGCAAGCAGGGACTTTCATCTCATAAAAGGCAGGTACTGATATAAAGACAAAGTTTGAGAATTACGTCTCCTAAGAAGGTAAAAAGTTACTAAGGTAAAAAAGGTTAAAAGTAAGGACCCAGCAGAATAAAGCAAACCATAAAGTGGTTTCTGGGCTTAAAATAATTTGTCCAAGTTATTGAACTAATTGCTTTAATTTACCCAGAAAGAAGGGCAAGCTTTTTAATTCACATTACAATGGTAAAGTAAAATTTAAGCAAATTAATTGGATATGCACTGGGCTTCTAATTTTTGTATGTATTGAATAAATTTGGTCTCTAGTTGGGTAGAGCTATTACTTACCTATCGTTCTTCAATCAATGCATGTGAAGCCAGGAGCAAAGATAGAACAAACTTACATTTCGTGCGATCCTCGGCAGCAGCACTGAAATTTCCAACCATTTCCTGGTTCTGTTTAACTATAGTGCGCATTATCGCACATGTGCAATATAGTTAAAGGGCATGTCCACCCCCAAAACTATAATCCCCCCAACTACTGGCCCCACCATGTAGTGTAGTTTAATCCTTACCTCACATCCCAACTCCATCTGGTTCTCCTGTAGTCCCCCCCCAAATTTCCAAAAACTGCCCACCAGGAGGCTAGCAGGTTCATATAGGACACTGCCTGCTAGCTGGCCTCAGGTAGATTTTTGCCATGCGTACTGCAGCCCTTCTCCCCCTCCCTCTCTCTCCCTCCCTCTCCCTCCCGTTCTACTATCCCTCCCCCTAGCTCATATCCCCCTTAATATTGTGCTCCCCCATGTCCCCCAGCCCCAACCGCATGTTTTTTTTTTTTAAAAAAGCTCCAAAACTCTTACTTACCTCTCCGCTTTCCTCCGCTGCATTGAATGACCGGCAGCCGCGTCCGTGATTGGCTGCCGCTCAGCCAATCACCGACGCGACTGCCGGTCCCGCCCCTCTGCTTGCATTCTCGCAAGCAGAGGGCCGGCAGTGCGGCGGAGGATCGAGGGGAGGTAAGTAAGAGTTTGGGGGGCTTTTTAAAAAAAAAAACCATGCGGTTGGGGCTGGGGGATATGGGGGAGCATAATATTAAAAGTGTAATTTAGGGGTGGACATAGCCTTTAATAAGAACCTGGAAGTGGTCGGGACCGGTCAGTGCTGCTGTGGTGGATTGCATGAAAAGTAAGCTTGTTCTATCTTCGTTCCTGGCTCCACATGCATTGATTAAAGAACAGAAGGTAAGGCTATACTTGTTTAACTCTCTTGTTACCCAAAAAGGCCATGTCTCTCTGCCTTTCTGGTAACAAACACAAATATTCTGCTGTGCGTGAGAGCCCACAGAAAGGGCTGAGTGCCACCTCTGGCACGCGTGCCATAGGTTTGCCACCACTGACCTAGACTGTCCTGCCACAATCAATCACAGCTGTGACAAATGAGTTAACAGCGAATAAATGACTGCTACAGCTTTAGTATTTTAAAAAAAGAAATAGTTCACAGCAAAAGTAAACAATTCCTTTAATGCATTGATTGAAGAACGGGAGGTTAAGGATTCACTATAGCACACCAAAGCTGGCAATTGCCAATAATCAGTAGGTTCAATCCTCCAAACCCCCCCTACCCTAGGGTTGGTCCAACCTCAAATCAAACTTAGAGGAGCACACTACATCAGTGTATCAAAATATATTGTGCAAGCAACATTCAATGTTAATCTTTTATCAATTCTACCTTTTGTATCCGTCTAATTGTTTTAAGTTGTTTTTTCTGTAAAACCTCAGTATACAATACAATATCATAACATTTGTAAAGCGCTTTTCTCCTAAAGTACTTAAAGTATTCATGTTAAACTATTGTGTTAGCCAGCTATCGGCTGGCGTTGAAAAAGCCCGTACAGGTAGGGTGCTATGCGAACATAGCATCACTTGCGGCGTCTGCGTGGTTAACTTCCGCATTAACCACACAGGTGCTGCAATGTTGGAGTTTAAGACACGCTAACCAATATAACATCGGTTAGTGTGTCAACTCCATTTTCAGCCGATGCGCCTCTTGGTACATTTGGCTGTTAGTCTCTTAAAACACTCCCTGTTGGACCTCCCCTCAAGGTCCATCTGGCATTGGCTAGAAGATCAAGAGGAGAAGATGGTCCTTACCACCGCATGGCAAGGTAAGTAACTACTGTGAGAATGGGGATAGGGCAGGGGAAGAAGAATGAAAGTTTGTGGGAGGGGAGGACATGCCCTTTAGTCTGCCACATGAAAACAAAATGTTTTGCATGCTAGTACAATGCAAGAGACCAAAATTCTGCAAAACAAAACTCTTTGTGTTAAAATATCTAAATTATAACTGGGTACTTATAAAAGCCATACATTTAACATGACATATTGTAATTTGGGGGTCAATGAAAATTCTAATGTACTGGTGGGACTCTTAGATCCACACATCTAGCTAAATTACACATATGTGACATCAAACTACTCAGATGTTTTGTGGCATTGACACTTATAGCATTTTGTCTCTTTCCCATGAACATGTGGTATAAATATGACTTTTAGGTTTGTTTTGAATTTATTGAAAACATTGAAAATTCTTTTTGGTGTGTTAATGCTTATAAAATGTATAAACTTTTTAGAAAAAAATATTTTATTTTTTCCTTTCATTGATATGCTTACAACACTCAGACAATTTAATCATATTTGAAAAAGTCCACCCTTCAAATAAAAAAAAGTGTGTGTGTGTATGTATATATATATATATATATATATAAAAATAACTGAATAAACAACGTCGAGCAGCATTTCAGTCGTACGTTTCACATATTTCTTTTCCCCCATTTTCTGCTTCCTCGTACTTCAGGTTAGCAGCTGTCGGTCATGGATGTGACAGCTAAAATCGCAACTAATAGATGAATGCTATTGTGCTAGCTGTCTCTGAGCATGTGCAAGCTTTAGATGGAAGGGGTAGAACAATCTTGCTGTATAACTAGTTAGTTCTCCATCAGTCATATTTCTAACAAATGGTGATTTGCCTATATATTGTTTTTCATTTGAGGAGTGAACATACCTTTTTAATGACAAATAATATTTACTGTAGTATTCTCATAGGGAAAAAAAGATTTTCAATGGCAAAACACTTACATGACAATAAAAATAAATAGCAAAAAATTTCTAGCACCCTAGTTCCTTTGAAGACTTTGGGTTACATTTATTAACACACGGTATGGAAAATAAAGCGAATTATTTTCTGACAGCAGTGGTAATTTACATTGCTATACATTATCCAGTGTTATTTAGCAATATCAGTTATTAATGTATCAACATAGTTATTTTGCATTGAAAAAACTATAATAAAAAGAGCACCTGTGGTTGTTATTTTACATCCGTGTCATGAAATTAATGATTACTATCGCTATTTTATAGTCACATTGTCAAATAAAAGTAATAATTATTTTGCATGGAACATAGCGACCGTTATTTTACATTTGCATCGTAAAACAACATCAATGCTCATTACAGCGTGCTATATAAATAAATATGTTCCAATGGTAGTGCCAGTATGGCCCCACCCCTTTTTAAGTTCAGTAATAGGAAGATGATCTTTTTGCAGTGTGTGTGCCAGACTATAGGAGGATTCAGGGCCTGACCACGGTCATAAGATACAAGCAGGGCTGATAAAGACTGCAGATATAAGTAAGATAATTAGGTAAGCAAAATAAGTATGGCATTGTAAAATACTTTTACCAAGTGATCAGTAAAGGCATAGTATTGTAATTTTTCAATGCCACACCACAATAATATTTTAGATAAAAATATCATGAGTTTCAAATGAAAGAGCAGGTTACCACCTCCAAAACAATCCCTGGATGTCTACTCTGCATACATTCCAATAAACTTTTTTGCCCATCATCTATTTTTGTTCAGCAGTGTGAGGACAGATGTAACGGCACTTCCTGCAGCTCTTTTTGCAGAAGTATGGCTAATTTAGGCTACAAAACAGGCTGCTGCAAAATATATTGTATCTCATAAGTGTTAATGGTAATGTTCACTCCTACTAACAAAGCATTTTGGTGTGATATCAACATTTGACATTGCACTGAAAAGACCTTTAGTGTTAACAGGCCCTTATACAGCGTCACAAGTACATTTATAAAGGATCGGAATCTAATTACCAATAGCACTCCTTTATCACGGTCGGAAAAATATTATTGCGATACAGGATCTTATAATACTCTACATACCATCCTTCCTACACTTCAGACATTACCTTGTTTCAGAAGACTCAACAATCATACAAGCTATAAGGCAAAGAACTTTTTTTAGAATTCTTGTGCCTAATCAAAAATAGAAAAATTACAAGCTCAAGCAGCTGCAGAGTGGTGGCTTGGATTATGAATTATGACTGTCAAAGAAGACATGAACCTGCAGAAGACAGTGGCAGTGGGGATTGGGCATTTTCCCTAAAATTACTTATCTAGACCAGCAAGTAAAATGCTATTGGTTTTGAATACTTACCCAGCATAACCCAATACACTGGATTGTGTCCACCCTTAAAAAAAAATTCCAGCAAAGATTCCCCCTGTTCCCAGCCCCAACCACTATTGTAATATATTAGAAAATGCCCCAAACTTTACTTACCCTCTTGCCTCCGCAGCGCTGCCAGGCCCTCTGCTTGCGAGTAAATGCAAGCAGAGGGGTGGGACCGGCAGTCGCGTCTGTGATTGGCTGAGCGGCAATCACGGACGCGGCTGCCGGGAGTTCAGTGCGGCGGAGGCAAGAGGGAAGGTAAGTAATGTTTCGGGCATTTTCGAATAATATTAACATAGCGGTTGGGGCTGGGAGGACAGGGGGAATCTTTGGTGACAAGGGATTTACACTAGGGGAGGGAATCCTAATCGGGAGGGAGAGGTAGGGGGAGAAGGGCTGCAGTACGCATGCCAAACTTCTCCTGGAGGCCAGGTAGGAGGCAGAGTCCTATATGGACACTGCTATCCTCCTGGTGGGCAGTTTTTGGGACTTTGGGGGGGGACTACAGGAGAACTTTATGGAGCTGGGATGTGAGGTAAGCATTAAACTACACTACATGATGGGGCCAGTAGTGGGGGGGATTATAGTTTTGGGGGTGAACATGCCCTTTAAAAAGATAATCAATGCACATTCCTAGGCCCCATACAAGATCATTATCTGCATATTGGCATACTTTATAAACAAAGGGGTTTTACTATACATTACTGTGATCACATGAATGAAAAGCCATCCAACCACGTCAAGGTAACCCCAGTCTGGAAGGTCCTAACGTCTAAACTTTTTTACTTCAATTACCATTAGCAAACGTTTGCATTTCTTATAGTTGTGCACTGGATCCATATAACAGGCTTTCTCACTTCCCGCCAGCCCTTTGGCTTTTTAAAATGAGGGAAGAGGTCAACCATCCAGTGCTTTATATTAAAGGCATAGGACCTCCCATAAAAGGGGCGTGTTGGGGGTGCTATGCCTTTAATATAAAGCACTGGGTGGATGGCCTCTTCCCGCATTTAAAAAGCCAAAGGGCTGGAGGGAAGTGAGAAAGCCTGTTGTATGGATCCAATGCACAACTATGAGAAATGCAAAAGTTTGCAAAAGGTAATTGAACTTGCCCCCAAACATTTCAGGCATACCCCCCAAACACCATGCGCACGCTTTGAAACAACGTGGCCATACCCCCAAATATCGTAACCAGCAAACGTCACGTGCAAGCCTCCTGGACACCACAACATCACAGACATGACCCAGACTGTCCACACCCTAGAATGCCGTGCCCCCACCCACCGCAACATCACAGGCATGCCCCATCCACCTATTAAAACAGGGACAGTTGGGGGGTATGGACTAGAGGAATTACTTGCATTACCTGGACTGACAGACACACACTGCCCAGATGTCACACACTTCACAGACAGTTACAAATAAAAGAACAAAGACATCATGGCACTTTCAATTTGGACCAGAAACTAACTTTATTGATTGGGATCTAATAGTCAATATAAAGTGGTCTTTGAGCAATGATAAAGTGTTAAAGTGCAAACAAGGTGACATACTGCTAACTAATGTGCAAAAAAGAGCACGCTTAATAAAAACACACAATGCTCAGACAGCACAACAGAATTAAGCCCGACTTTAACAACACAAAGAGCCACACGGCACATGCTTCAGAGACACTGACGTCTGTCAGTCACTCAACTGCTGCGATATTCAGTTGCAATCAACATGTTTTCCCAATGGCAAATTCCATGTAGCATGTTCACAAGTCGGTTCACCACAACATTTGTATATTTACGCTCCAAGTGAAAATACTGATAACGTTGTATATAAGGTTTTTCTATAAACATGTGCTATACGTCCCTCAAGCAATGTCACCTCCTCAACTATTAAATACATGATGTACACTACCAACTGTGCACTTCTTTTTCCGCCTGTCTCTTACATCTAAGCCAAAGACACACCAGCACATAAAAAATACTATACCCACATGTGTACACGGGCAACGCCGGGTACAACTGCTAGCGTATACGAAAACCCCTTTGTTTATAATGTATGCCACTGTGCAGATAATATGATATTGTATGGGGCTTAGGAATGTGCATTGATTATCTTTTCTATATTTGTATAAATGTTTGACCAGATCAGTAGCACTTCCGCTAAATGTAGTTGTAAATTAGCCTAATTGGAGTGCTTCCACAATCCTTGTATTGTATGTTATTTTTTAGACACATTACATAAGTAAGTGTTATCTATTATGTCTCTTACCCTACTATATATACACAGACTTATCTCTTGCATGCTATATGGAGTCACAGCCAGCTAGCACAGTGCTACCTATTATGAATATCACACCTGTACAGACCAATATACTGTTTCTTATCTTCTAGACATGTTACATACAACAATGACAATAAGTCACTCTAGCACACCTTTGTTTGGCAAATGCCAGTAGTGTGTAGGTGCAATCCTCTAGAAGCCCCTTACCCTGGGGTAAGTATCATCAGCAGGATAAGAGGAGCACACTATGTTGCAAAAAAGTGATAATTTATTGTACAAACACTATATATATCTCGTTTGCACAATAAAGTATCACTTTGTTGCAACGTAGTGTGATCCTTTTATACTGCTACATACAATCATGGTGTGATGCCTGGAGTCCCAGAGTATACCTTCAGCACCTATACTCCGATCTACCACTGTCCTCATCACCTATAGACAAGCCCCCAATGGTCAGGAGACCTGTCGCAAGACCGTTAAGTGCCGAGCGTTGACACATGGCCAGTAAGTAGAGTGTTATTGGTTATGAATCTTAAGCTTTTAAAGACTAACACACGGATAGTTAGCTTTTGGGCAAGTTCCATGCCACCAATGCCAGTAAGTATAGTGCTATGTACTATGAATTTTACTCCACTGCCGACCAATATATGGTTGATCTGCTATTCATGTACAGTCTAGACAAAAAAAATTTATCCATGGGGAACACTTGACAAAGGCTCTGCAAAGCCAAAACCATTTGTGTTGTGCACAATAAACACAGGGATACCTGCACAATTAAAAACTATTGGTCACCATTTCCTATCTTTAATTGAATAAATGGGCAAGAGGTGGCTCATAGGAGCACACATCCCACTTGATGACTTAAAAGTACTATTCAAGTTGAAACACTTAAAACAAGTATTATGTCTCAGGGGACCTCATCAATAATATTATGCTACTTTATATCCAGTCATCTTTTTAGAGCGTACAATACTAAAGCAGTCCTTAAAAACTGCTGTGTTATTAAATGGGTGATACTGCATGGTAGTAAGATACAGTACTATGTGGTATATGTATCTTGCACCATCGTCATAGATTTATAGTTGTGGTGAATTATAAGGACTGGAATGAAACTACCAATCATGCACAGCAAAACAAGAAAGCTGCAGCCTTGTCCCCTAGTAGCTGACAGTCAATCATATTACATAAAGAAACAAATACCTATATTAGGCACAAATCAAGTTACAGCAGCTCTCAGACACAGAAGATTAAACAATGTACAATTGTTTTATTTGAAAAGAATCTCTATTCCCCCACATATTCCTTTTTAAAACAAAACCTTTGCATTTAATTTTAAGCATAATCAAGCATTGAGGCATAAATTTCATAAGTAAGTGTGGGGATTTGAACCTGTTACTCTTATAGTCTATCGGGGAGATTCAATATTGTGGGCAGCGTTACTTACCTTAGCCCGATCCCGCGATACAGTAACTGACGTAAATGAGATTACGTCAGTTATTGCATCGCGGGATCAAGCTAAGGAGCGTGACTTTAACGCTCCACAAGCCGTAGCGTTAAGTTTCGAAGTAGCGCAAATCTTAATGCTACAGGTTTTGCATCGTTAGCACAGCGCTATTTCCAAAAAATCAGAAATGGCACTGTGCTCTAAAAGCCGTCTAAAACCCACGTTAACCCGAATTTTTTCTATATTGTATCTCCCGCTATGTTTCTGCAGGTAGAGAATTAGTCCCCTAACCCACCAGAACTAACAAAGATAACCGGTACATTTTGAAACTTTGGGCCGTATTTACAAAAGCATGGTACAGAAAATAAAGTGCTAAATAAAGGTTGAATAAAGAAATATGTACATATAGTCCAAACTTTATACCCTACTTATTTACCCTGACTGAAGATATAGTACTCGATGCAGAAGAAACTATGGTGTCCTATGATGTGACATCTCTCTTCACATGTATACCCACCAAGAAGGCTGTTGAGTTGGTGAGAAAATGACTAGGCCAAGACAGCACTCTTACCAGCAGTACTGATCTTAACCCAGAACAGGTGTGTTTCCCTACTGGACTTGTGCCAGAATACCACCTATTTCAAATATAGGGATGTGCTATGGGATCTTCAGTTTCACCCATTGTAGCAAACCCTTACATGGAGGAAGTGGAAAAACAGACACTTAATACCGTTAAGGGCATAGCACCCAGCCACTGGTTCAGATACGTGGATTACACCTGGGTTAAAATCCACCAAAAGGGAGAACAAGCCTTCACAGAACACATCAATGCTGTAGACCAGAACACTGACTTTACAAGGGAAGAAGTACATAATAACACACTGGCTTTCTTGGATTGCTTGGTAGAAGTCAGAGAGAATGGTAAACTGGAAGTAGAGGTTTGCAGAAAACCAACCCACACAGATCAGTATTTGATGTTTGACTCACACCACCCTTTAGATCTCAAGTTTGGCGTCATCAGAACCCTGCAACACAGAGCTGAGAACATCCCCACTAGCACAGAGACGAAGGCTAAAGAAATAAAATCTCAAAATAGCCCTTAAAACTTGTGGATATCCAGACTGGGGCTTTGTCAAAAAGTAGAAGGAAAGAAAACAACATGAATACCAACAATGAAGGGGAAAAGCAAGACAGGAGAAAGAACATGGTCATCCCATATGTAGCAGGGGTCTCTGAGAAATTAAGAAGAATTTTAAAAAAAAAACACAGTATCCCTGTGTGCTTTAAACCAAAAAACACACTGAAGCAGCAATTGGTACATCTGATAGACCCAATACCGAAACACAACAAAAGTGACATCATAGATTGTAATGTCAACATATTGGCAAAGGAAGATGACTGGTTCAAGAGAGGTGTCAAGGAGGCCATTTATGTGAAAATAAAGAAACCCTGCCTGAATAGAGCTGGGGGGGTTTCGACACCAACTGTCTGCCATGTACAATGCTGTTTTGACACCTTACCCTGGGCAGTTCCTATAACACCTCTTAGCCACAATGCAATCACGCCTTGCATTCAGAAGGTCCCTAACACCTGGCTGTGATATGCTAATTGGGACTTTCCAGGGTACACAATTGCCAACAGATTCTTGTACAAGTCATTCTGAATTGAGAAAGCCAGTCGAATAACTAGCGAAACATCTTCAAGTCCAGTTGATCTAATTGACTACAACAGATATACCATGACCTGGATGAATGAGAACCTTCACAAGCAATACTGGTCATTAATGTACAACCATATGGTTACATTCACATTAGCATTGTAAAATAACATTACCACTTATTACAGCACACAGTATTGTTATTTTACTATACTGTATCTTGATAAATATGGCCCTTTATCTTTTTTTAGAAATGTTGGAAGCAAAAAAGGCTGTGTGTAATTGCTGGTAGGAAAATAAATTGCAGAATTTCCTACCTACCTGGGTTAGGATTGTTTTTTTGATTTTTTTTTTTTGCATAATCTTATAAAAGGTTAAATGATGTAAAAGGTTAAACTTTAGGAAAGGGATGGTAGATTCATTTTTATCTTTTCTTTTAAGAGTTGTGTTTCTTTAAATCAGCCTTATGTGTATGACCGTTAAATGATGAGATTTGTGTACCTTATTGTAAGGTACGTGCCAAGTTAAAGACTGGCTAGATTAATCTTGCTAACTGTTCTTGGCAGGATCTCCCCACAAAATATGTGCATGACCTGTAAGATATAGGGTTGGCATTGTATTCGTTCAGATACTGGAATGCACGTGGATGCCAAGATGTGATTAAGTGACTGGCCGTTTGCCCATGGATTACTATTGCCTTTGTCAATACGTTTTACCTGAGCAGGTAAGAGGTATGCGTTATTCTTATGCATAATGCATTAGACAGCAGGAAACATTATATATTGGGAAGGTATATACTTGCACCAGCAAAAAGACAATTTCAACATGTAGTATGGTGGTATTCTATACTACCCTGGTTTCAGATATATACATTTCAGTAAAACATTACTTTTCAAGACTGGGGTTATATTTTTGACTCCTCTACCCCTGGATCACTTTTCACAATAAAACAACTACAGCTCCAA
The DNA here is from genome assembly GCA_019447015.1 of Hymenochirus boettgeri. Classification (NCBI taxonomy): domain Eukaryota; kingdom Metazoa; phylum Chordata; class Amphibia; order Anura; family Pipidae; genus Hymenochirus; species Hymenochirus boettgeri. Next base: position 231,001,023 of record CM033476.1, on the reverse strand, counting down.
ACTTCGCGCTTTCGACTGTATTCACTTAGAGGCGCAAAATTTTTCCTGAGCTGTTAATTTGCCTCAAACAATCAGATGTTACCTTTTTTCTGGTCTACTACAGTTAGAAAACATTTGATAACATCTGATTTGTAACTGAAAATTAAGAACATGGCCAAAATTTTGCACCGACCTGCAGGCTGTATTTGTGGTTCATGTGTTCACTTTTCTTGGGTTCAGAAGCCACCAAATATTAAGGTGATGAAAGCAATTCATCCAAACATTAGTTATCCTTCTCTGCGTTATTAAATGGGAACTTAATACATTTCTAAAGGGCATGTCCACCCCCAAAACTATAATCCCCCCGCTACTGGCCCCACCATGTAGTTAAGTTTAATCCTTACCTCACATCCCAGCTCCATAAGGTTCTCCTGTAGTTCCCCCCCAAAGTCCCAAAAACTGCCCACCAGGAGGATAGCAGTCCATATAGGACTCTGCCTCCTACCTGGCCTCCGGGAGAAGTTTGGCATGCGTACTGCAGCCCTTCTCCCTCCCTCTCCCTCCCGATTTGGATTCCCTCCCCCTAGTGTAAATCCCTTTTTACCAAACATTGCCCCTGTCCCCCCAGCCCCAACCGCTATGTTTGTAATATCAGAAAATGCCCAGAACATTACTTACCTTCCCTCTTGCCTCCGCCACACTGAACTCCCGGCAGCCGCGTCCGTGATTGGCTGCCGCTCAGCCAATCACAGACGCGACTACCGGTCCCGCCCCTCTGCTTGCATTTTCTCACAAGCAGAGGGCCGGCAGCGCGACAAAGGCAAGAGGGAAGGTAAGTAAAGTTCTGGGCATTTTCTGATATTACAAACATAGCGGTTGGGGCTGGGGGGACAGGGGCAATGTTTGCTAAAAAAGGTGGACATACCCTTTAAAGCTAGCCTGAAAACTTTTTTCTCTCTCCTAATGTGTTCATGGGCATATAGGCAATAACGTGTGGTTGCAACATACCACTTGGTATCAGTATATTGCACGGTGGTTGTAAATTAACAACTACAATGAAAGGGAAGTATGCCATTGGAAACGAATTATCTTCATCTGTAGTTTACAATATCAGTAAAAGCTTGGTATTGCAAATTTGTGATATTGCACCTTTAAAAATACAGCCCTTTGTACCATGGTTAGATACACTACTGTGCACAAGTTTTAGGCAGGTGTGAAAAAAATGTTAAAAAGAAACAAAGTTTTAGAAAATACTAATTCTAGTTGTTTATTCTTATTATTATTGTGGATTTATATGGTGCCAACATTTTCTGTAGTGCTTTAAAATAACATGTATACATTTATTTGACACATACAACCTATCAGTATATCTTTATGATTGGGGGGGAAACCGAAGTGCCCAGAGGAAACCCACGCAAGTACAGTGAGAACATACCAACTTCTTGCAGAATGTGTCCAAGGATACAGATTCAAACTCAGGACTTCCGCACTGCAAGGCACCAGTGGTAACCAATGAGCCACCACGCTGATCTTATAATATGATTACCATGTGCCTTCAAACCACCATCATTAGATACACAAACTCAGAGATTTTGTGTGATTTTAGTCAAGTGTATGATTCACCAATTATATCAAACTGGTGCAAATAAATCATCATTTTTATTTGCTGATTGATAGACCGTCAATAACAGGAACAAATAAACAGTCATGCAGTAGCTTGAAACTTTATACTGAACAGCTAAACTCTGTTACCAAGGTGAGTTTATGGAATATTGTTTTATTCTAATGATTATAAACCATGGCAAGACTGCTGATATAGTATCAGTATCATGTAGTGTCCTGTTTCTGTGCTCAAAGTCTCTCCCAGGCAAAATATTCAAAGAAGACTGGGGTTTTAAAATGTGCTGTTCAAGCTCTTTTGAAGAAGCACAAAGAAAGAGTGAAGCTTCATACACCAGTGCAATCATGGGGGCTGACCTATGACACAAGATGTGTATGCATGGCCGTTTCAGCCATCAATCATACCGTGTATAGGCACTGTCGCCTGAAACTGCCATTTGACCAGGTGGAACTTCAACCAAACGTCTGAGTCAGCTGACAAAGTGCCCATACACGGCACGATTATCGGCTAAAACAGCCATGCATTCACACCCGTGATCGCACATTTGTACGAACCTTTACTCTGAAGACGCAGGGGGTTAGCCAAGGAAATTTAATGCACTAAATAAAAAAACACTTCATTCTTATTTTTCTTCGAAAATCGGAAGATGTCCAAGAGAGCCATCTGCTCAGAACTAGCGGAAACCTGGGGGAAACAAGGCCAAATATACAAGTATGCATCCATCAAAATTTTAAATATTTTGATTCAAAAGGCTTTGTTTTTGTTTACTAAAGGGCTGGAAAGTAGAACAATAATGAGTGTCTGCAGGCAAAAGTGACATATGACATGTACCCTGGGTGAGGGCCTGAACCGCTATGTCCAAACCCTTGTGGCCCTTATTTCAACATTATTGGGGGTGTTTGGGATAAGATAATAAGAGGAATTTCAGGCAGCTTACTTCGTACTCCAAGATGTTTGGAACAACCTACCCAACATGTTCGTTCAAAAACTGTGCACTAGAAGAATTAATTGCACAAGATTGTCACACTATTAATTTGATTTATATTCCTCCTCTGATCATTCATTTTGTATTATTAATTGATCAAACTAAATTATTAAAGGGTATATCTACCTCCCATGTGCAACAGTTTGCAGCAGTCACTGGCTGTGGAGTCACCCCCATGGCCAAGACAGACAGCGCAAGTCCGTATGTAGTAGATGTGGTAGATGTGGGCCTAGGCACTCCTTCAGGCAATGTGCCAGTATGCTTCAGGTGCTGCTTCCTTCCGTCCTCTACCCCAAGGACTTCCACGCTATAGCACAAGCAAACAAGGGTGATGGAAGCGCACACCGTTTGTCAGAAAATTCTGTTTATTGCATCACACAAAACACAACGTTTCGGAGAACGCTATGTCTCCTTCATCAGATGAAGGGAGACATAGCGTTCTCCGAAACGTTGTGTGTTTGTGTGATGCAATAAAACAGAATTTTCTGACAAACGGTGTGCGCTTCCATCAACCCTTGTTTCCAAGACAGACAGCTACAACCAGGAAGCTTTAGAAACCAGGGTTTGAAGGTGGGGAAAATAAGAATAGATTTTAAGGATGGAGTGGACATGACATTTAATACCTTTATTGTGAAAGCATTCCTCCAAAGAAATTGGAGGAAACATTTATTAATAGACGTAAGATGATGTGATGCAAGGTAGTCCAAGAGTAAAGGTTACATGTGTTTGGACAACTGTTACAGTAAATGATGAATGTTGTATCATCACATTAAACTTTTATTTACACTTTTTTTTAAGGGTAACTGTGGTCTTGAATTCTTCCAAATTAGTAAGAATTATATAAAAAGCCTTCCATCTATATTACTTCCTGCTTGAAAACTTCCTGTTTTCAGCCATGTGACCATCTTGTAGTCATGCGACAGTCTCTGCCTGCATTAATAGGCTCCCCTTCTCAACTGTCAATTTTTCCCCAGTTACTTCCTGATTTCCCCAGCATTAGGTCTTAAGGGCCCTATTTATAAAAGATTGGTATCGTTACCGTAAAATACCGATCGTTATCATAAAATAACAACTGTGTGCAAGTCCCCCTAAATCTAGTGGTCTTTTAAGGATGGGCTATTGTAGTTTGCATAGAATGTTTCCCCACACAAAGTTAGTAGTTTTGAAGTATCGCTTTGGGATTAGTATAGGGGCATGCCAAAGAATGTAGAGGATTTTTGGCAAGATCCATTTTTAGGAGCCCATAATTCCCAGGGGTAATTTTAACCAGATTTGGGTTTCATTTTTAATGAGGGAAAATAGGAGTTTTAGATTTACAGATTTTTTGGTGTTGTTAGAATTTGTATGCCTAAGTATTTAATAGAACTTGATCAGACTAAGGGGAAGGCAGCCTCAGTATTGGGAGGAAATTGGTCTAGGTGTAAGATTTGAAATTTTGTCCAGTTTATTGTTAGACCTGAGAAGATTCCATGTTTATTTATTAGATGGAGGGCTTTCTCTAATAATGGTCCCTGGTCTGGTAAGTACAATAGGATGTCGTCCGCATAGACACTGATTATTTCTTTCTTATTATTGATTTGGAGGCCTGAAATTTCAGTACTTGCCCTCAACTGTATAGCCAGTGGCTCTATCGCTAGTGCATATAGGAGCAGGGACAATGGACATCTCTGTCTTGTCCCTCTAGACATTGAGATTTGGGGGAAGATATGCAGAATCAAGTGCTTGATTCTGCCAAAGAAATGGCCATTCTAGTGAATCAAATGCCTTTGCGCAATCTAGGCTGACTACAATTCTTGTACCCTGGGATGTGTGTAGGGATTAAGGAATAGTTTCCAAGTATTAAATGTTGTGTTCTTGCTGGGGATAAAACCTGTCTGATCTGTATGGATCAGTGAGGAGATAACTTTGTTTAGTCTGAGGGAGAGGAGTGTTGCAAGTATTTTAAGGTCTACTTGTAGGAGTGAGATAGGTCGGTATGAATCAGGAAACTGTGGGGTTTTTTCAGGTTTGGGGATTAAAACTCAACTTCGGACATGGAGGGTGGTAGTGTACTTATATTGAACTTAAACTTATATTGAATTGTGCATAAAATTCCACTGGTAGGCCATCTGTACCTGGAGTTTAATGTTGGGGCATAGTAAAGATGCCATGTTGGATTTCTGTTTTGGTTAATGAGGATTCAAGGAAATTGCACATATTACCTTCCCCAACTCTGTGTAGAGAGTTGGGGAAGGTAATATGTTAAAGGTATATGTAGTTGTCTGCTTGGGAGGCAGTGGTTCTACTGGTATATAATTGTTGGTAAAAGCCTGTGAACTGTGTGGTTACTGTTGGAGGGGGGGGGGTTGTCAGTTACTACTGCTATCTGGCTAAAGCAGGGAAATTACTGTGGGGGTCTAATGCTCGTGTATGGCTATGTAGGCTAATAATTTACCACCATGTTCAAAAAATCGTTGTTTGCCTTCTAAAGTAGCAGGGAGTCTATTAGTTTAATTTGCAGCCTCCAGAGAGTGTTGAGCCTTGGACTCTGCAGCAGAGGATGAGCGTTGTATAATTTTGTTGATTTCTTGGGTGAGTTGCAGTGTTATAATTTGTAGTAAAGAAGTCTTCCCATTCCATTGAGATGTCTGACTCCTCTGGCAATAACTTGAGCCAGAATTGGGCACCAAGTAGGGATTGTGTGTGAAATTGGAATGTTGCCCAAAAGGGGGCATGGTCTGGTAGCACTCTGGGAAGGTATCCTGCATCACTCAGCCATGGTAATATTGTACCACTGGCAAGGGTCATGTCCAGCCTGGACATAATATCATTGTGTACAGGGAAAAAAACAGGAGTACATTTTTTTGGGAGGGTAACTAAATCTCCAAGTGGTGAGAGTAATCTACAAAAGGGGGAATCCATTGTGGTGGGTGTAAGCGGTCAGTCTCCTGGTCTGGACTCATGTTGAAGTCACCCAGCCCCCACAGTAGGGTAGGTTGCCATAAATTGAAGTGCTGCTTGGATTTTTGACATAGTGAAGGGTGGTGGAACATAGGAGCCTAGGATCAATATAGGTTTGGATAAAATTTTCCCATATATAAAATACATATGTACCATCTTTGTCGAGTCTCAGATCCACAAGCTCAAACTGTAGTCTTCTGGATATTAGGACTGCCACGCCTCGTGATGTGGAGGTGTGGGGTGAGTAGTATTCCCTGCCAATCCAGGGTCATTTTAATGTGGGATAGGGGTCACTCACCAGGTTTCTACTAGCACCTGAGCTGAGTTTTTTTTAAATAAATTGCATTATAGAGATTCGTTTCATTTTGTTTTGAAGACCCCATACATTCCAGCCAAGGAATTTAAGTGTCATTGGGGCACTTGTATAAGTGAGATCGATTGGGCATAAACACATACAGAACAGCAATATATATATTTGGTACATTCATAATAGTATTGTAGTGAGGTATAGGGAATGGGTAGTGGGTGGGGGGAGAGATGGTTAGGGAAGTGTATGGAGAGAGAGAGAGAGAGAGAGAGAGATGTTAATCACAAAAAACACAGCAATTTTAAAACTTAAAAAATAATAATTTTGGCTCTACACATAAAACATGTGAGAGCTGTCGCAGATGCTCTAGATTTTTTTTTTTAAACAGTGGTGGGTTTTCCCACAGGATGGGGAGAGGGATTCGATCAGAACGGTGAGGTGGCTTTTTTGTGAGTTGGCGTTTGTTGGGATATGTGTAATTTCCATTTTTCAATTTGGTATATTTTTACCTAAATTCTCCGCACCTCTCTCTCCCCCCCCCACACATAACTGTACCTTAGCGTTCTGTTGGGTGCCGGTACCTTTGATTCAGTCGTGTGGGGATGGTCTATGTTTCAGCCAGGATATGGTCTCTTCTGGTGTAGTAAATAGGAAGTTTCTGTTGCCATCGAAGGCTCTAAATCTTGCTGGGAATAGCAGGTGGTGTGCTGTTTCTATTGCAAACATTGATGACAAGCTGTCTCTGTATTAGTAAGGAAAATCTCTAGAAAAACTACTGGATCATTACCCTCAGCTTTTTCAGGGAGACCAACAAAGCATAGATTATTTCTCCTTGATCTGTTCCCACAATCTTCCTGTCTGAGAAGTAAGGGTTTTATTTGTGCCTGTGATTGCTCTGCATGGGCATGTAATAGAGGTAAGGCGTCCTCCATATTGTCGATTCTGGTCTCCGCCTCCGCGACCCACTCCTTCAGCGCCTGGGAGTCTTGTCGGAATATCGAGGTGTCAATTTTTACCTGTCAATTTAGGCAGTGAAAGTAGTTTGGCATTGTGTAATTACAGCCAGGGTCTGCTCCGGTGATATAGGAGCAGGCCGTTCTGTATCTGCAGGGGGCTCGTCCAGTATTGGCCTGGTCTCCAGTTCTTTTTCTTGCCATCTATATTTGTTGAGCTGCTCGGTTGTTTTTTGGGAGGCATCTCGTGGTTGGCAGAAATGTGTAAGGTAGGTAGCACCTGCTGGAGCAGTTTGGGGTAATTAGGATAATTGCAGGGTGTTAGGTAGACAGAGCTCCTGCTCAACACGTCGTACACCATGCTGCGCTAGGCCACCTCCCCTTTGTGATAGTATTTTTAGTTTACGACTGCCTAAAAGTTTTGTGCAGTATTGTGGAACTACTGAAATGAAGGTAAAGAAATGATGAAACGAATCAAGTATGCCAAAACGTGCTTTATTGTACTTTCCGCACAACATGTTTCAGATCTTACCAATCCTTTAAGACACTTGAAGCATGTTGTTCGGATAGTACAATTAAGCACGTTTTGGCATACTTGATTGGTGTCATTTAATCCACCAGGATATTCATTTCTTTATCCTCATTCTCTTCAGTATTGGATGCAGGAGTAGAGCGTACCGGAGATACCTGGTGGTAGCACGTATGTAGGCGATATTTGTTGATCTACTGAAATTGTTTGCTTTCACTACCTGACATTGGAGCCCTGGAGTGCAATATGGGCTTTGCTCAACCAACCAAAAATAGTAATTATTCTGTGACTTTTTTTCTATGTTTTGCATGGTCCATAAATTATCTTCATATTTTAAATGTATTGTTGTTGAGGTTTTCAGGCTTACTGGAGAACAGTTTGACTCTTTCCTACTCTCTGACTACATTTTACATTTCACGGTGATGTGTTTTTGTCCGCTTTTAATTACCTTACATTTTGCATTTATAATGTCCTATATTTTAATAACTCATTCACTTCCATTTATTTGACCTTCCTGAATGAGACAAGGCTCCGCCCACTACTACATACCTTCTATAGTGTGTGTGAAGCTGAACAAGCAACCGATATTCTCATCAAGAAAGAATGTTGCTATCTGGCTGGGTTTCAATTAACTGCATGAGTAATATTACAGAATAATTACTGGCTCCCAGACCTAACCCAATAAAAGAAGAACCATACCAGTTTGATTACAAAGTACATACTAACTTCGTAGTTCAGGTTTACAAAATACATAATACATCTAGATTAAACCTTTTCCCATGAATTAACTATTTATCTTCTAGTTGATCCAGAGGATAGCATTAACCCCCTACCCAAAGCAGTGTCTAAAGCGCACCAGTGTTTTTATGGCAGCTCATTGACTATTCCGGTTTGTATTAGTACTAATAGCATCTTTGTTTAACTTATTTTCTTTAGGCAATTCAACAGCTTGATTAGTTTTGCAGAGAATGTTTTTGCAATTATATTTCATTTCTTTAATTATTCACGTTTTGCTCAGTAGTTCCAAATACACTCTTTGTACTAAATGGGGGGCAATTCTTTATCAGTCTCAATAGTGTTTGGAATGAGAAGAAAAATTGGGCTTTCCCTTTTCTTATGCTCATAAAATGGTAAAACCAACATTTTGTGCACTTACTTCAGAGGGTTCCTATTGCAGAAGTGGAAAAGTTGGAAGAGTAGGCACACAATCAACAGCTGGACAATTGAGAATAATTTAGCTTGATAAAGGATTATGGGTAATATACTGTAGAGCCCTATTTACCCAAAGATGCACATTGCGGATCTGGGGTTTAATTTCCGCTAATGGATTCATAATCGGTTAACCCCCAGGTTGCAGTAGCTGCACGAGTATTGCAGGAGACACTGACTCAGCTCCTGCAGCCTATTTATTTTATTACCAGAGGCTGGGCGGTTTTTTTTTCTGCGTAAGTGTTTAATACTTATGGGAGAATTAAATTGTAAATCTCCCTGATAGTCTTTAAACCCTGCTAAAAGGCATGTTTCACCCCAGAGCAACCTCAATAGAAATGGAACAAATAAAAGTGAATTTAATTCAACAGGTTTCAATTCGTTCAAATAGGTTTTGAAAATGTTGTTATGTGGGCATCTGTTCATTTTCTCTTTATCTTGAGCTCTCACCTAAATGGAGATGTCAAGTATTTATACTAAATTAAGAGTGCATGCTAAATGAATTGATAGTTCCCCCCTGTACCACTAAAGTGCTCCAAACAATATGGAAATATTGATGTTTTTCTGGAAGATAAAATCTTTTTATCCAGTGTGTACCTTGGTATGTTGAGGTGATCCCACGTGGGACACACATGATATTAAAGCAGTGTTTCCTACTGTGTGCAGGAGCACAGTGGTGCATCATGAGAGTAATAGACGTGCCTTAGACTTTTGATTGTAAAAAATGTAAGTACACAAGTGAAACTATTTTTGTCATGTCTTTTTAAGTCTATTTAAAGGGCATGCCCAAACCCAGATGTTGTTTTATCCCAAACCCTAAATCTGTTTTACTTAAAAAGTCCAGAAATGCATCTGAGGCGAGTTATTCTGCCTAATCAGAATTAGAGAGCTTTGTGCAGGCTTATCTAAGCTACCACTGTGGTCAATAGACACACTTCTGGGTAGACAAGCTAGTCATTGGCCTTGACATCATTCATCAAGGCCGTGACTGATGGGTCTACACAGAGAATGCTTTACAGGTGAGGCTTCAAACAAGTTGAATAACTCACTTCATTCACTTCTGGTGGACATGCCCTTTAAAATCTATCACAATATATACTGTAACTTTTATTGTAAACTGTATAAAGGGCCCTATTTATAAAGGTGGAGTATCGCTAAGTAGCAAAACCGGACCTTTAACTATCTCCAATTTTCCGATATTACAATCACAGTTGTAAAATTATGATCATGGTCCTAAGGAAACGTTTGGGTTATCGTATATTCGTGGCTGTACATTTATGCGATGCAATTTCATAGAGGTAGTCTACTACCGCTTGGTATAGTACAGCCGTGTAGTCGTAAATGTATATGCCCATGATACCTACAGTATTGCAAATTTTAAATACCATGGGTTTTTAAATAGGGCCCAAATTGCTATACATTTTACAATAGTTGACAATGTTATGAGCACAATCATGCCACAAACAAAAAATAAAAATATTTTCATCTAACAATTTTTCTAAGTATATAATTTTGCTGGGGTGGAGCCTGACTGCACACCAGGCTGAACGTGCTGTAGCAAGCTCCGATAGAGCCGAGGTTCCAAACAACACCATGGCTGGCATTTGCTATTAAAGTCAATCTGTCCTGTACTCCTCACCACCATGGGGACCAAAAATACTGCCAAAGACTCCGAAGAAGACTCTTAAACTGACCTAGGAGGATTTGTCATCTGGTGAGACCCAACAACAACATGGCGGCAGGAACAAAGCTCAGGAGTCAGGAAGAGGACAGGTCATCAGACATGATCTAGATGACCTGTTCAAAAACCTAGAATCAGTAATCACCTCTGCTCACTAGAAAACAGTAGTGGAGGTGAAGGTGGAGGTAACAGCACTGGGTGACCGTGTCTCCATGATGGATACAACCTTGAGGCCATGACCAAATCCTACAGGCAGGTCGAGACAGACATAAAAGACATCAAAGCCCGACTGACCTAATGAGGTGACGTTAAGAAGGGATGAGTAACTACTGTACTACATAAATGTTTGCAGTTCCGAACAGAAAGCAGCGATCTAGAGGGTAGCTACCTTATTCTGACAGGGATGATAGGTCACTTTAAAATCATGTTATACTCGAGTATATACGTTATGTTACTAAGTCGAATTTTTCAGGCTTTAAAGTTAGCCTGAGAACCTAACCTCGAACTCGTACTCAGGTCAAGTCCTAAATTTAGATCCAAATTCTGCAATTGCAGATAGTAACCAGTAGGTGGCGCTGTGTTAACCTGCATAGAAAGTTACAGGAGCTGATCTGCCTTTACACTTCCTGCTTCCTGTAGTCTGGCTGCTGGACTCACTCAGCACTGTCACTGCTCATCTGGATGCTGTAAATCTGATGGGTCTCCTCAGTTTGGGGCAAAAATAAGCTGCTAGTTCAGTGCAAATGACAGCTTGAAACTACAACTCTCAGGTGACATTTTTAACTATTGGGATCAGAGGGCCCTTTACTATATGGGGTCAGAGGGCCCTTTACTATAGTTTACTATAATTAAAAGATTACTGAACCTTGCCACTCCACATGTTTAGAAACTGCAACTCCCAGCAACAAAGCATGCAAATCTCTACTGACAGACCCAAACACCTGCATCCCAAAAAAAAAAAATTCTCCCAACAAAACATTCTAACCCTGACAAAACAAATTAAAAATCTTGAGAGAAAACACTCTTCTACACATATGGACGCCCTCTCCCTAGAAAACTTAAGATTACAACTAACACAAATACTTAATGACAAAGCAGATAGAGCCATCAGAATAACCAGACAGAAATATTATGCCAAAGCCAATAAACCGGACGTTATGTTAGCCCGTAAACTATCCGAAAAAATGTTACAAAACAAACTACTCCCATTAAAAGAGTAAAATGAGTAAAACGTCTCGAACATCTTTATGATTGTCTTTGGATTGTATGTTAAAGTGCCATCTGCCTGTCTTAAAGGAACTGTAAACTTAAAAAAATAAGTGTTTGCCAATCATTTCTATTATTCACAGGGAGGTGAGAACGCTTATTCTCACCTCCCTGTGAAAAATAGTTTGCTCAGGGGACACAGCCGAATTTACCTTACCTGGCGCTCCACTCGCAGGTCCTTCTGATCTGACAGCCGCGCTGTCCTGCTCTCCCAATCGCGCGCCTATCTTTTGTATTGGTGCGCATGCGCCAAAGATAGGCGCATGGTCGGGAGACGGGCAATGCTGCTGACAGATCAGAAGGAGCGAGTGGAGTGCCAGGTAAAGTAAGTGCCGCTGTGTCCCCTGAGCAAACTATGATTCACAGGGAGGTGAGAATAAGTATTCTCACCTCCCTGTGAATAATAGAAACGATTGGCAAACACTTATTTTTTAGGTTTACAGTTCCTTTAAGACAGGCAGATGGCACTTTAACATACAATCCAAAGACAATCATAAAGATGTTCGAGACATTTTACTCATTTTACTCTACAATGGAAAAACAACGAAAACAGACAAAGACTGGAAAGACGACCGCATCAGTTTGCTAGCCCCTTACAACTACCAAAGCTATCCACTCAAGATGAAAACACCCTATCAGACAATATGCCTCAACAAGAGATCAAAAAGTACCGGTAATCCTAAACCTAAAAATAGGAAAGGCTCCAGGCCTGGATAGCTTTAAAGCAGACTACTACAAAACTTTCCAACATATTCTAACACTCCACCTCTTATACCTATTTAACCTTAATTGTTTACAATCTGTAAACAATCCATCCAAAGATACAAATTGAGACATCCCCACTTATTAATGATACCCATACTTAACAACCCCAGCTTTATACCAATCTTACAAACTACTGCCTGGAAAGAATGGTCAGACAGAGGAATATTATGGATGTTTCTACCACAGAGACAAATTATCACTTGGGAAACAGCAAATCTAAATTGGAAAATACCTCCTTAGGAATGGTTCAGATAACAACAGTTGGCCTTTAAAATATTTAATGGATGGTACCAATCACCAGCTAATATTCACAAAATAATTCACGAATCATCACCTCTATGCTATAGAAATTGTCAAATGAAAGCAGATTTATTCCACTGCTGGTGGCCCTGTCCGGAAACCCAAAAAATTTGGATAGACTGTTATGCTGTCATAAATAAAGTAATGTATACAGATCTATCTCCAAATCTATGGGAAGCTCAATTTAACAGAAACACTCCTAATCTTAACTCGGAGGGTAACAAATTATGCCATCAAATTTGTGCCATAACCTGCTCACTCATAGCCTCATCCTGGAAATCCCCGGCGCTCCCAAAAGAATTATTGATTTCCAAATTTTGGGCACTATACTACAACGAGAAACCAATATATATGGCTAGAAACTAGTTAGTAAAATTTAAAAAAAGATATGGGAGGTATGGTTATTAAGTATGGACTGCTAATGTACTTAAATATTGGAATGAACAGAGAAGTCTTGGGCTGACCACCCCTTCCAAGGTCACACACGAGTCCCACGGGATCACTAGACTGGGGTCCCACTAGGATGCAGGCTAAACACAACCTACCAGTGCTGAGGTAAACACAAAGGAAAATTTGGGCACTATACTAGAACGAGAAACCAATATAAACTGTATGGCTAGAACCTAATTAGTAAGTTTACAGATTACTGTAAAGAAAGTTTTCCTTATTGGATACAAACTCACAGATACGCGTACACCAACCTACAAGGACACACATTATACAGGCGTGGTCAATATTTAAAGTGGTGCAACCATAGGCAGGGACTACTCCATTACTGCATATGATATGTGGGGAAACGGTTTATATTTTGTTATTAAATCATTGCAATACTTACTGTTAAATGTAATTAAAACTGGTTTCTCTTATTTAAAGAAAGTACACTGTCTGCTTTGTGCCAGACCACCAGAGTAACCACTTCATGCTACCCATAATTATTACATAAAGCAGTGATCTTGTACAAATCGATGGCAGCAGTGCTGGTAATACCATTTATTCTCCCTGTTTTCTCTGTATATTTGTTCTCTGTATTAAGCTATGGAGGCTGCTACTATTTATTATTATTATTATTATTATGAATTTATATAGTGTGTGCCAACATCTTACGTAGAGCTTTACAATTATATGTATACATTCACATCAGGCCCTGCCCAGAAGAGCTCATAATCTAAGCACATTTATTTGACACATACAACCTTTCAGTATGTCTTTATGATTGTGGGGGAAACCGAAATGTCCGGAGGAAACCCACGCAAGCACTCCTTGCAGATGTGTCCAAGGGTGGAATTGTTGCTTTATAAGCCGCATTTCAATATACTAATTAAGGGGATGTGGAACAGACTTTATATGGATCCAAGATCATATTATGGATGAACGCATGCAGGTGTTTTACTTTTGGGAGGGCCCATTTAAAGTTGGATGGACAGTGTAATTGGACTGTTATGCATTGGGGGAAGAAATCTAATATCCTCAGATTCAATTATATGTAAGAAGTTGTTACAGCCCATTCTGAAAATATTCCTCCTGGTCACATCACATGTTTTTACCTATGTATAGGGTGTGATTTATGTAGGGGTGTGTGGTTTGTGTGTTATATGAATACACAATTTTGATGTTTTGTAAATTTTGTTGAGTGCTGGATTCAATTAAGATAAGGTAATGGGTGGTATTATCCACCGTTTTATGGGGTAACAGAATGCATAGGCAGATACTTTATCTAGTTATATAGTGTTAAATAAAAAGCAGTTATCAGAAGCAAGTTTTCAACCAGTTATAACAAGGCTCTGTTTCATTTTATACTCTATGGGGAGCTTGTAGCTCCTTTAACCCCCCACCTCACCTTAAGCCATAAAGCTAATCAGTATCCTGTGCTCCCAAGTCCTAACCCCATAGCAACTATAAATATATGAAAACTTCAAAAATTTCCTATAATACTTTTTTTTACCATATTTTAATTTTTGTGAGGTCATTCCTTACTTTGCATGCTTAACATTAAATTTGTTTGCACAAATTTCACATTCCCAGTACAGGTTATATGCAATAGATAGTATGCAATCAATTGCTCGAAAATCTTAACTTCGTATGAAAAGGGGACCAAAAGTTAGCTAAAACAGTATGAACAAATCAGAGCTCAGAACCTGTCAATAAAGAAAGTAAAGTTTTCAAACTAGTTTATGTGGTTGTTAACCTCACAAAAAGGACAAAAGCACTAAGCACTAAGCTAATCCAGTAAGCAAAATATAAGACCATGAAGTAACTCTGGGGACCTGATTCTTTTTATCATAGTGCACTATGATAATCATTGTAATCCATTCCTGTGAACCTATTCTGTTACGCTACTAAGGACATCTTTAAAAAAAAAACAAAAAAAAAACCAATAGTGTTAAAGCAAATCCCACAAGAAAAAGTTATACATAAATATTTATTCCATGGCAGCCAAAGAGTTAAATTAATGTGTTTTTCTTCTGTTGCTGAACTTTGTACGTTTTGTAAACAGTAGGAAAATCAGAGGAGGCTGCAGTTTGTGCAGTTTATAACACCAGGCATGCATCATGTTTTTTCAAAGACTTCAGTGGAAATTGAATGTATTAATTACAATGAATAAATGAAACTTCATCTCTGCTGCAGGTGGATACATTTAATCTGATTTCCTGCACAAAAAGAACACAGCCTGAGATAAGAAACCCACAGTTTATTAATCTTGGTCCTTCAACTACTTGATGACCTGGGTATTTCATACTGTGGTTGAAAGGACAAAAATATTTAAACTTTAATCCTAGAGACTATGTTACAAAGGTTATACAAGGAGTCCAAGTATTTATTATTTATTTTAATTATATTCAAATTCAGTATTATTAATAGTGACATGAAGCATGCACAGGAGAAGCAGGGAAATGTTGCTTTTTTCATGGTGCCTGATCAGGGGTGTCTCTAGGGTTTTTGCCACCTGAGCCAAACCTTGATTGCCGGCGAAAAGGGGTGGACGTGGTATTGTGTGGGCGTGGCTTGTGTGTGGGAGCACGGCTAGCCATTTTGAACTTGGCATTATTTATTTGTGCAGTTTCTTTAAATTGACATTTATCACACCATAATTCCCAAAAAATAAATAATTTTGCCCAAAACAGCTTGCCACCACGTCAAGGTAGACTCTTTTAACAGGACCCTAACTTACCTTTCAAGTGTAACCTAACCTAGCCTAACCTAACAAACTATCTAAAGCTAATCTAACCATATAAAACGCCTTTAAACAATATCTAACACATTTAGTAAAGAAAATATGAAAAAATAACATCTGCAGCAAAGTATATATTTGGTTGTGCAATCAGTGAGAACAGACAGTAAAGGTCCCATACAGTGAGAACAAACAGTAAGGCCTAGGCCACACTAGCGTGTTTTTCACACATTTGCGCCTGCGTTTTCGCTCGCGATTGCACCCGCGATTTTCTTTAACGCATTTTGCGTTCAGCCATTTTTTCGTGCAATCGCATGAGTTTTCTTTGTAGATAGCAAAAACGCATGCGCAAACGCGAACCAATGTGCGCAAATGCACAGAAATCAGGGTTTGCGATATCGCTCGCGATTTCGGGCATTGTACTGTGGTCACAGCGTAAAGGTCTCATACTGTGAGAACAGACTGTAAAGGTCCTATACAGTGAGAACAGACAGTAAAGGACCGTGAGAACAGACTGTAAAGGTCCTATACAGTGAGAACAGACAGTAAAGGTCCCATACAGTGAGAACAGACAGTAAAGGTCCCATACAGTGAGAACAGACAGTAAAGGTCCCATACAGTGAGAACAGATGGTAAAGATCCAACATATTCACTCTTTCTTTCCTGCAGTCTCTATCCATCTATCTATCTCTCACATTCTCTCTCCCCTGCAGTCTCTATCCTCTTTCTCTTACACTTTATGTCTCTAATGCAGGCTCTAACCTCTATCTATCACATACTCTCTCTGCTGCAGCTTCTATCATCTATCTCTTATGCTCTTTCTCTCCTGCAGTCTCTATTCTCTATCTCTCACCTTCCCCCTCTTTCTTATGCAGTCTCTATCCTTTATATCTCAATCAATCTCTCTCTCTCCTAAATTCTCTATCCTCTATCAGGGGTGCTTCTAGAACATTTGGCACAAATAAAATGTGTCCGTGGCTTGTGGAGGTGGGTGTGGTGGACTAACTAACAGTGTCTGGTGAACTGGAGGGCTGACTTGACACTGGCTGGTAACTTGGAGTGGTGACTTGACACTAGCTGGTGAACTGGAGGGCTGCCCTAACATTGGGTGCTGAACCTTCCAGTTCAAGCGGACACTGTTAGGTCAGCCCTCCAGTTTTCCAGTCACGGTTAGGTCAGGCCTTCAGCAGACACTGTTAGGTCACTGTATGTTGGCATATATATGCCACATGAAAGGTGGTAAAATATGTGCCAAACAGAGTGCCCCCAAACAGAGACTGGTACATACAAGTTTTCCCACAGTAAGTGTGACTGGAAACATACAAGTTTGCCCACAGTGTGACTGGTACATTAACATTTGCCTACAGTGTGTCTGGTACATAAAAGTTTACCCACAGTGTGAATGGTACATACAAGTTTGCCTACAGTGACTGATACATATAAGTTTGCCCACAGTGATTGCTACATATAAAATTGCCCACAATGTGAATGTTACATATAATACTGCCCAGTGTGAATGTTACATACAATACTGCCCACAGTGTGAAAGTTACATACAATAATGCCCACATTGTGAATGTTACATATAATACTGCCCATGGTGTGACTGGTTCATAAAATATTGTCCTCAATGTGACTGTTACATAGAAGAAGATTGCTTACAGTGACTGGTATATACAGTAAATGTGTGTCCACAATGAGTGTGACTGATACATATAAGTTTGCCCACAGTGTGACGACTGTTACATATATTACCCACGGTGTGCCTGGTACATTTAATAGTGCCCACAGTGTGACTGTTACATATAATGGTACCCACAGTGTGCTGAATACATTTAATAGTGCCCACAGTGTCACTGGTACATCTAATAGTGCCCAGTGTGACTGGTACATTTAATGGTGCCCACAGTATAACTGGTACATTAAATAGTGCCCACAGTATAAGGGGTATATAGTATAGTGCCCACAGAGTGACTGGTAGACTTAATGGTGCCAACAGTGTACCTGGTACATTTAATAGTGCCCGCAGTGTAACTGGTCTATTTTATAGTGCCCACAGCGTGACAGGTACATTTGATGCCCACAGTGCAACTGGTACATTTTACTGTGCCCACAGTATGATTGGCACATTTTATAGTGCCTGCAGAGTGACTGGTACATTTAATGGTCCCCACAGTATAACTGGTACATGAAATAGTGCCCACAAAGTGACTGGTACATTTTATGGTGCCCACAGAGTGACTGGTACATTTAATAGTGCCCACAGTATAACTGGTACATTTTATAGTGCCCACAGTATAACTGGTACATTTTATAGTGCCCAGTGAGTGACTGGTACATTTAATGGTGCCCCATTGCCCACGCTTTACAGACTGGTACATATATTGTGCGCCCTTGCCCAGCCTTTACAGACTGGTACACATAAGATGCCCCCTTGCCCAGGCCTTATAGACTGGTTAAACTGGTACATTAAATATGTCCACACAAACTTATTCAAATATACCCCCATAGACTTGTAAATACTTACAAGTCAGTCTGTAAAAAGCGGAAGCTGGTTGTGTCCTCCTGACAGTCCTGACTCCTAGATGTCCATCTGCATGATGTGGTCTCTGCACGCTTGCACACACCCCACCCCCACACATGGGGCGCGCAATCAGGTGATAGGCCAGGGAGTCTCGCATGATTCGCATCCAAGGCAGTGGATACTTTTTCAAATCCACTGCCTTGGTTGGATACTGCTGCCTTTCCTCCTGCTCTGCTATAGCTCCGCCTTCGGACCTGGCACATATGCTTACTGCGCTTCCTCACTCTCACCCGGCGCCGGACCAGTAATAAATTCCCCCTCCTATTGAAATGCCGCTTCCTAAGGCCACAGAAAGTGTGCCGCTCTGTGGCATTGTCTCAAAGCGGCTCATTAGCGAGGCGGCCGTGTTCCTGATTTTGCCCAAATAGGGGTGTTACATATTCTTTGGAGATGTTATATTGATGTTTACAATGAGTATGTATACACTATAGAGCAACCTAGTTCAAAGGTTCAAAGGCTCATCAAAGATTTTAGTAATAAGAATGGCATGAAAAGAATATTCGCTAGCTGACAGAGGGTATGATACAGAAACAATTAGACAAAGTTAAAGGGGAACTGTGGTCTCCAAACAAGTTGGGAATCTACAGCCCTTCTCTCTCACTATGTGAAAAGAGTTCTCACTCTGCCTGAAAAGGCTGTTTGTCTCCACAGAGTTTTCGGGGGGGAAGGGAAGGGGGGCGTCAGAGTGGGTCACAGTACCTGTGAGCGGGTGAGGCTTAGGCACCCGCGAGTGGGCGGGGCTTAGGCACCCACAAGTGGGTGGGGCCACTGCACCCGCAAGTGGGTGGGGCCACATGGGGCTGTAAGGGAATGGGCCAAGGGGGGCCTGCAACTGAAGGGACCGTGGGGTCAATGAGTGGGAGGGACATGGGGGGCTGCAAAGGGGAGGAGACACAGGGCAGATTGACTGACAGGTTTCAGAGCAGGAAGTGCAGGGGACCTGGTGATGCTGCTGCCATATCACACACAAAAATGTAAATATCTTCAAAACTATGCAAAATAAACAATGGAAATATATTGCAAAAACTCCCAGGAGAGCAATTCCTATCAATTTACCTAAAGTCATTTTTGGACCACAGTTCCTCTTTAATATCAATAAAGCCCCAGGACAAGATGAAATATATCCTCCGATCTTAAGAGAGTTAAGTACAGATTTATCTAGACCACTGTTACTTATTTTTTCAGATTCACTTTTGTATGGAGATGTGCCTCTGGAATGGGAAAAATGTCATACCAATATTCAAAAAGAGTCAATTTAGTCTGGTAACTATAGACCTGTAACATAGACAGATTGTGAAAATGGCAGATGAGATTCAATGTTGAGAGATGTAAGGTGATCCATCTGGGGTTTAACAATGCTGCTTCTACAGTTAGGCGCAGTAGGGATATCTTGGAAAAGGAAGGGCAAAAGTTCAGAGAAGGGCAGCTAAATGAATAAGGGGCATGACTATGTAGACAGATTAGACTAGTTAGGGCTTTTTACACTGAAGAAGTGGCACATGGGTATATTATCACTTTATACAAATAAAGTATAGATTTTTCTCATAGGTGCACAAATGGAAAGTTCATTGGATAGCTAGAAGAGTAGGCTGGATATGCTTCTATAATTCAAAAATATTGAAAATTCCTGGTATCAATTCATTTAGTTCTTGTTGATCCGGGATTCTTTCATTTGGAGACAGGAAATAGCCACACACACACACCCTTCATGCTGTTTTTTTATTTTCTTGCTCTGGAGAAAATGTTAGGTAGGGTTTATGGGTAGGCTAAAAATGTTGGACTATGTAACTATACATACAATTAAATGCATGACCAAGATAATCTACCCAGTATCCTACTATAAAAGCAGAAGGATAACAAAAAGTAGAGTTTCTGTTATCACACAGTTCAATACTAATATAGAAGACTTGCTGGAGGTTAATCTCATTCGGGCAGGTAGTCAGGATTGCCCTGCTAGCTGTATATTACACATTGTAACCTAGAATTGGGACTGGATTAACAGAGTTCTGCTTCTATGTATATAATGTAATGATGTTTAAAGGGCTAACACTGTAGCAAAAGAATATTGGTGGCAGCAGCAGTCATCTATCAATGTGTGACTATAAATGTGGTTAATCTTTTGAAATGTTCCTGTGAACTACCTTGCACACTTCAAATAAAGTGTTTTTGTCCTGACATGAGCACACCATCACACACTTCTATATCCTTTCACTGTCTCCTCTCTTCCTTGTCATAGAGAGCAGGGCTGTAGTGTCTCTTATTACTGACTGACACCCCCTGCAGGCTGGAGGTGGTATATAAGGAGCCTTGGTGTATATGTCCATTACACTATACCTGAATATACTCCTGTAACAACATCTATCCTGATATGGAGACAGGTATGCCAGACACACCAAAGTTATACAAAACTAGGAGAAATGCCAATATCCTCCTTAGATCTTTTAATTCCTACAATTGACTTCTTGGTTTAATGCACTTAACAATTATAAGATATTTAAAGGCTATGTCCACCCTGGAAAAAAATTTTTAATATATGGTCCCCCCTGGGCTCCCAGCCCCAACCGCTCTAATTTTTTTTTTAGAAAGCCCCCCAAACTCTACTTACCTCCCCTCGATCCTCCGCCGCGCTCCCGGCCCTCTGCTTGCAAGGAAATGCAAGCAGAGGGGCGGGACCGGCAGCCGCGTCTGTGATTGGCTGAGCGGCAGCCAATCACAGACGCGGCTGCCGGCAGCTCAGTTCGCCGGAGGAAAGAGGAGAGGTAAGTAAGGAGTTGGGGAGCTTTCTAAAAAAAAAAAAATATGCGGTTGGGGCTGGGAGACATGGGGGAGCACAATATTAAGGGGGATTTGAGCTAGGGGGAGGGATAGTAGAACGGGAGGGAGAGGGAGGGAGAGGGAGGGAGAGGGAGGGGGAGGGAGGGGGGAGAAGGGCTGCAGTACGCATGGCAAAAATCTACCTGAGGCCAGCTAGCAGGCAGTGTCCTATATGGACTCTGCTAGCCTCCTGGTAGTCATTTTTTGGGACTTTGGGGGGGGACTACAGGAGAACCCTATGGAGCTGGGATGTGAGGTAAGGATTAAACTACACTACATGGTGGGGCCAGTAGTTGGGGGGATTATAGTTTTGGGGGTGGACATGCCCTTTAAGGGCCCTGTTCTTTTGAAGATTTAAGGTCCGAATTCCAATTATCTGATATAGATTTTTATAAATATCTACAGCTGAAACATTCAGTCAAACAAACCTCTTCAACTAAATCATAAAACACCATCAACACTTGATGGCTCTCCTTGCTACATAATAAAAAGGCAATAACATGCAACTATAAAGATTTACAAACTGATATTTCAGAAGAGTACATAATGGTACATTATTCTCTATCAAAACATGTTAAAAAACTGGGAAGCCAAAGCTAAAATCAGATTAAGATGGTACAAAAAAACCCTGACAGTTCTCTGTAAATATGTCTCAGAGATATGCAAGGGAATTATGCTGGACGTGATCAAAAGGGTACCCTGCTACACATTTTCTGGAGTTGCCCTAAGGTACTCAAACTTTGGGAGGGAGCGTTTACTCTATCATCAAACATTTTAAGCTTTATTAAGCATACCACCATGGATACTCTGACTATATGACTACAATAATGCACCATTTATTCACCACTAATAGAATAGAATTATCAAACAACTGGAGAACCAACAAAACTCCTCCATGGGCAAATATAATTAATACTTTGAACTTGAATAATGAGTATGAACTCACTTTTACCACCTCTAAGGGGACCTACCAGAAAGTGGCATATGCATGGATGGTGTGTTCAGACACAAATGCGAATATATTCTATGCATTGATTGTAACAAACAATGTTGTCATTGCTCAATAAGAATATACATGGCAATGCACCGAGAGGCACTTTCCGTGCAATTGCTCTGGTGATGCTACATTCGTATAACGCCTCTCCATGCATCTGGTGATAAAAAGTCCCATAAAATTGTTTTATGACTATTGTAGCCAATGAAATGTCTGTTTTCCTGATAAACATGGAGCTGACATAGCTTGGCAAATGCATAGCTCATGTGCATTTATTTGGATCTTACATGACATGTTTCGGATGACTTGTCCCTTTTTCAAGTGACTTAAAAAAGGACAGGGTTGTCCTAAACATTTCCCTACTTGCAGAAGAAAAATACAGAGGAAATAGCGGAGAAACAAACAAAAACACAAGGAGCGCATGTTAACACGCATGATTTCGCACACGCATTGACACTTGTGCAATCCCGCAATATTGAGCAATCTCAGCACATACGATTGCCCAAAAATGCGGATTGCATGCGCAGCGTACGTCAGTGCACTAGTGTGGCCACCACAATTGGGCCATACTAGTGTGCGCTTTTTATAGCATGATCGGATTGAGCATAAAAGCGCATTAGTGTCAGTCAGTGGACTAGGTCCAGTCAGTAAAAGAAACTAGTTGTTCCAAAGTATAAATATCGTAGTTTGGAGTAAATTCTATATTGTTAACAGAATATTAATTTGAGGGGTAAGGCATTCAAGTTTTATTTACAGAAGATGTGGACATCTTTAGATAATTATGCTGGGATACAAGGCAGTAGTGTAACCCACCCTACACCAGATCTCCCACACATTCTACATTCTCTACTCCTCCTAGACCTTTATCACAGGTCAAAATCTGACAAATGAAAGCAAATTCCTACCTTCACTGAAAACATTGTACACATCCTTTCACTTTCATTTTACAAAAATTGTTAGCAAGCACTGAGATTGTGTACTGTTTCTATACTTAAAGGATAAGTGCACTGTAAAATCAAGTTATGTTCATTTGGAAGCTGCAGCTTTAAAAATACCGTTGCCATATTTTTCTTTTTTACCTATGCCCCTCCAGAGCCTAGCTTTGTGCCTTGGAAGTTGCTGACATCTTGTTACTGGTTTGCTGAATGTTAAGCTCCGCCCCTCTGAGATTTCCTCTGCTTTCTCCTGCTTAAGCCTCAAACAGTAATGCCTGTGAGTTCCGCGCACGTGCGTGTGCACGGAACTCACAGGCATTACTGTTTGAGGCTCAAGCAGGAGAGTGCACGGAACTCACAGGCATTTCTGTTTGAGGCTCAAGCAGGAGAGTGCACGGAACTCACAGGCATTACTGTTCGAGGCTCAAGCAGGAGAGTGCACGGAACTCACAAGCATTACTGTTTGATGCTCAAGCAGGAGAAAGCAGAGGAAATCTCAGAGGGGCGGAGCTTAACATTCAGCAAACCAGTAACAAGATGTCAGCAACTTCCAAGGCACAAAGCTAGGCTCTGGAGGGGCATAGGTAAAAAAAAATATGGCAACGGTATTTTTAAAGCTGCAGCTTCCAAATAAACATAACTTGATTTTACAGTGCACTTATCCTTTAATATTAGAAAGTAATTAGAAATATTAGTGTTAAATACTGAACAGTGCAGTATTTTACAACAGTGTCTTCAACCAACAATAAATAGCACACTGTGTAATTACTTTAAGGCTTTTCAACCACACTGTAAAATAGCATTGTAAAGAAATGTAGTATCAGTATTCACAAATACCTTTATTAATAGTTCACATCATAGAATAAGCCAATATCCACTGGATTCACACTTACAAGTAAAGTTGAATGTATTAGGCCTGCTGGAGATTTATACCACAACATGGCACATAATAAGTAAAACACAGAATTCCTTCTTGTTAAAAGTTCACAAAATTTAGAAACATAGAATTTGTAGTATTAGCAGTAGCAGCATTGGTAATAATCAGCAACACTGGAAACAGTCATAGATCTGGCTTCTATCTGGAACATTTGCAAAATCAACTTCCAGATTATTGTTCACTTACAAAGAGCAGAAAGAAAAAGTAATCTGTCCAAATACAAAGATGAGCAGCTGGCACTTGATCGGTTCCATGTTGTGTGAAAATAGCAAAAGTACTCTCTGAATTCCCACCTCAGCCCTCTGCCTATCAATTCATGGGCATCCTGCCAAATACAAAAACGGAAATTCCTTGTTTTCTATTATTGAGTGATGCCAGCTCCATCAAACAACTAAGCTAGCCAAATATAACTGCGCCCAAGGCACTATGGCATGGACAGCAGATCCTCAGCCTGAAGTGCTCAGAAAGGGTGGTACTAACTGCACGCAATGAGGAAGGAACTTTTGGCTTCACCAAAGACCTGAATACTTAGTATTCTCAGAAACTGGAAAAGGACAAATGAACTTTACGTAACATTATGTTTTTCAGTGTATGAATGGTACTGATGTAATCAAGCCTATGGGAATCACAGCTAACTCCTGTCCCACAGAAGTACACACTGTGTGTTGTGTCTCTGTTCCCACTGTTCCTTTTTGATAAAATGTTACTTTCTAAAGCTATTTATTACTAGATACTGTGATAATGAGGAAATGAAAAGTCCTATGACTTAGTGTAACATTACATTACATTGATACGGTATACTGGTAAAATATTTCACTACCAACAATTTGAGACACACCTGTAGCTCTCTGAAGGCACCAGTGTGTCTGACACACCTTTTGAGGGACACTAAGCAGATCGGTGATTAATATAGCAATATCTGGTGCTTTATTCTTTGGATAGTTATTGTTTTGTTTGTTGGTGGTATATTTGTAATATTTTTTACATTATCTTGTTTCCATATCATGCAATAACTTAATCTGATTTTACTTTTCTTGACATCACAAACTTAGTGAAAAGTGGTCAAAGGCATTTTGTCATTACCTGGGACACAGCAGAATTTACCTTAACTGAAGTCTATGATATTCAGGGGTTGCAGAAGGTGGAGCTCTATTAGGTAAAAAGACCCACTGGAAGTGGTAGCCCATTTTTACATGAGCAGAAGGAACTCTATATTTTACTATTTGTTTGGGAAGAAAATGATGTTAAAGAAGAACTAAAAAGTTTGGCAAAATACATACCGAATGTCAAGATTGCTGGGTCCGGTTAGTCCCGCCCATTCAACGAGTCTGAGACATGGCTAATAAAAAGCACACTTCTTTCAAAGCACTTTTTCAATTGACCAAGCCCCTTCACTGAGTCAAGGCCAATGTAAAGACGTGATCTGTAAGAAGCATAGCTTCTTTACCTTCTGTTTTTCAATGAATGCAAAAAAGTATAGGTTTATTTTGTGAACTATCCTTTAAAGTGGTGGGTTTAAAGGGTTTAGTTCTCCTTTAAGGCTATATTTAAAAAGCACCCACTAATAAACAGACTTTTAAAGTACAGGACCCCTTTTTGTGGTACTACCTTGTATCAATTACAAACATCACTTAAACGTGAATTTTATTGTATCAATCATAAAACCATTTTACCAAAATTAAGTGTATTATAAAGCATCCAAATATCTAAAAATTGTAAAGTATCCTTTGTGCTAAGGATTATTAACCCAGAGTTCAGCAATTTGTAACTTTAATAGGCACTGGTTTACTCTTCTGCAATCAAAACCTTAGTCAGTGACCAGTTGCTGTAAATTTTGTGAAATTGGAGGATACCGGGTATATGTACACACAGTTGGACGGCAGGGGAGTGAAGCACAGGTGGGTAAGGGACCACGTGGTGAAAAACAACTATTTGGCTTGTCACTGGAGAGGACGCGGAGCCATTAGTACTTTGCATGAGAATACCAGCTGGTCTGTAGGTCCCATGTGTTGGCCACAGTAACATGCTACCAATACCCCGAATTGTGGTTTGTGTTTGCTGGACATTGACTCTGGGGTCAAGCAACAGGGATGTACTATTGGTCTGAGTTACCTCAAATATTTCATAAAGTAGCAAATATTGGAGTTTCAAAATTGGTGAACACTGCTGGACTTTTTAGATATTTGGAAGCTTGTGGGGGGATTCTCTGTAAGCGAGATGCTTTATTATACACTTCGGGTTTTATTGATTTTGGTATAATGGTTTTATGATGTTTGATACAATTAAAGGGCATGTCCACCCCCAAAACTATAATCCCCCCCACTACTGGCCCCATTGTGTAGTGTAGTTTAATCCTTACCTTACATCCCAGCTCCATAAGGTTCTCCTGTAGTCCCCCCCCAAAGTCCCAAAAACTGCCCGCCAGGAGGATAGCAGAGTCCATATAGGACTCTGCCTCCTACCTGGCCTCCAGGAGAAGTTTGGCATGAGTACTGCAGCCCTTCTCCCCGTCCCTCTCCCTCCCGATTAGCATTCCCTCCCCCTACCATAAAACCCTTTAGGTAAATCATTCCCCCTGTCCCCCCAGCCCCAACCGCTATATTTATTTTATTAGAAAGTTCCCCAAACTTTACTTACCTGCCCTCTTTCCTCCGCCGCAGTGAACTCCCGGCAGCCGCGTCCCTGATTGGCTGCCGCTCAGCCAATCACAGATGCGACTTCCGGTCCCGCCCCTCTGCTTGCATTATCTCGCAAGCAGAGGGCCTGGCAGCGCGGCGGAGGAAAGAGGGCAGGTAAGTAAAGTTTGGGGAACTTTCTAATAAAATAAATAGAGCGGTTGGGGCTGGGGGGACAGGGGGAATACTATATCCAAAAAAAAATTTTAAGGGTGGACATACCCTTTAATTAAGAATAAGAATAACGATACCTCAATAGCTATCCTTTTAAAAGAATACCAATCCATAAATAATAAGGAACAGTATTTTCCAGAAAATGGTATTAAAATGGCATCTATAGTGGGAAAATGTTTTTATTTTTTCTCTCTCGTATCTCTCCTAAATCACCACTCCTTATGTAGCAAGTATATCCACAACAACAGAGACTTGCTCTCTACAGGCGTACATACAGAGGGTTTTTTATGTTTACAAAGGTTAGAGTGATGTGAAGGAGGATTAATGCGCATGTGCAGCTTGTTTCACAGGCTTTGATTCACAGCCGGACTATGTGAACGGAGAATGACCAGAGAGGGGAGGGGAAGTGAGGAGCTCTGCAGTAAATCAGACTGTGTGCAAACATGGAGCCACAGAGGTGGGAATAAGGCAGCATACACTAACCTTTTTTAATGTCTGGATTGAAGCAATGTATACATTTCACTATATATGCCCTTTAAAGAACCACCTCTCCAAATGCAATAGGGAGATGCAATAACAGAGACAAGTTCCACATTAAAGGGCATGACCACCCTTAAAACAAAAAATGTGACTTGTTAGTTATCTGCCAGCAACCACAACTGCTATTTTTACCAGTTTATTACATAAATTTTTACCCAATAACTTCCCTTCCATTCTGGAATAGGTATCTCCCTCTGCTAAGAGAGCTTTTTATAAGCTTGAGCATCTCCAGAAGAGACAGCAGGGGAAATAGCAGTCAATCTTTCGCTGTAACATCACAGCCTTGATTGACTGCATGAATGGAGGAGCTAGCTTACACTGTCAAAACGGAGGCAATAATTATCCTAAAATATCTGGTTAGTAATGCATCTAATAAAGTGCTGAATATATCAATTTGGTTTGGGGGCATGTAACTGACAAGCGACAAGGTTTTTGTTTTAAGGGTGGAGATGGCCTTTTAAACCATAGTACATCACAGCAAATAGGTGAGTGCCGGATTTTAAAGTTTTGAAGGACCAATATTGGACATTTTGGAAAGTCTTTACTCTGTAAGTGTACGTATAACAACAATAGGAACAGGGACCTCCATGTGGCTCTTTTTAACACCACGTACAAAGAATTGCAGAACATCAGAAATTAAGAATGATACACATAAGTAAATATGTGTGATTGGTATGTTTATACACTATGATTATTACTGAATATGTCTGTAAAAGGGCAGACCCCAAAACTATAATTCCCCCCACTACTGACCCCACTCTGTAGTAAATAAAAATCCTTACCTCACATCCCATCTCCATATGGTTCTCCTGTAGTCCCCCCCCAAAGTCCCAAAAACTGCCCACCAGGAGGATAGCAGAGTCCATATAGGACTCTGCCTCCTGTCTCCCCTCCGGGAGAAGTTTGGCATGTGCACTGCAGCCATTCTCTCCCTCCCTCTCCCTCCCATTTTGGACTCCCTCCCGCTAGCTCAAAATACCTATAATATTCTGTAGAGCTTCGTCCTCCAGCCCCAACCGCTATATTTTTATTTCCAGAAACTTCCCCAAACATTACTTACCTTCCCTCTTTCCTCCGCCATTCAGATCTACCAGCAGCTGCGTCCGCCAATCACAGACGTGGTTGACGGTCCCGCCCCTCTGCTTGCAGTTTCGCGCAAGCAGAGGGCCGGGCAGTGCGGCGGAGGAAAGAGGGAAGGTAAGTAATGTTTGGGGAAGTTTCTCAAAATAAAAATATAGCGGTTGGGGCTGGGGGACGAAGCTCTACAGAATATTAAAAGTTTGTGAGAAGGGTGGACATACCCTTTAATATGCATGTAATGTACTCTGTATTAAAGGGCATGTCCACCCCCAAAACTATAATCCCCCAACTACTGGCCCCATCATGTAGTGTAGTTTAATCCTTACCTCACATCCCAGCTCCATATGGTTCTCCTGTAGTTCCCCCCCCAAAGTCCCAAAAACTGCCCACCAGGAGGATAACAGAGTCCATTGAGGACTCTGCCTCCTACCTGGCCTCCGGGGGAGAAGTTTGGCATGCATACTGCAGCCCTTCTCCCCCCCCCTCCCCCCCCCCCCCCAAAATTCCCCCCCCCCCATCATAAATCCCTTAATATATAGTATTGCCCCTGCCAGCCCAGCCCCAACCGCTATATTTATATGTTTAGAAATCTCCCCAAACTTTACTTACCTCTCCTCTTTCCTCCGCCGAAATTGCATTTTCTCGCAAGCAGAGGGCTGGGAGCGCGGCGGAGGAAAGAGGGGAGGTAAGTAGAGTTTAGGGAGCTTTCTAAACATATAAATATAGCGGTTGGGGCTGGGCTGGCAGGGGGAATCTTATATTAAAAAATTAATTTTAGGGTGGACATACCCTTTAAGTCTTTAAATCATGGATGTCAAACTTGTAATTTGAAAAAATACAACTCCCAGAATTACCTAAATGCTGTGAGTGGTCATTCTCAAACACCTGGAAGGCTACAAGTTTGGCTGTGTTAAATTATACTAATTATAAAGTCTGAAGCCTCATCCATGAGTCTCATACATGAAGAATACATTTATTCTCTGCACAGTTGCTATATTGCTCCAATTAAAAGAGACACAAACTGTAAACTCTTTTGTCTCTACAATGGTGCTTTTAATCAAAAAAATAATACTAGCAATGAATGTTCACCTTAAAATCAGTTGTAATACAGTACTTTCTAAAGTAGCTGTAAAGATACCCCAGGCTAGAGATGAATGAAACTGGCAAGCTCCATTCCGACAGCCATCCTGTGTGAAATTTTCTATTACAATTTTTAGATTTTTCTATCTAATTTTATAATCTTCATCTTCCCAATATTTGATGATAAGTTCCGAGTTTAGAAAAGTCCATCAAATCCACAGATTGTCAAAACTGCCAGTTCCAAATCAAAACCAAGTTTGTTTCGAAACTGGGACTCATCGCTACTCCAGACCATACAGATAACCAAACCACCAAATGTTTGTGAGCACATTGAGAGCACATTTACAATTCCTTTTCATTTTAAAATCAGTCTTTTGATTTATTGGTGAACAGTCAGAAGGTTCCCTATATCTGAAGGAAAAGTTCAGAAATGTATGTTTCTCAGAGATATCCTATCCACTTGATTCCCCATCATACTTCAAACCAGTGTCAAATTAAATTTAAAAAAGGGAGTTTACAGACTGCGTAGGACCTTGAGTTTTAAACAAAGGATGTCTCTTAATACTGGGCTCCTAATTACAGTTAAACATGTAATTCAAAGAAGCAATGTCTTCCATTTACACAAGAGAATCTATTTCACTATGTAACTGATGAAATTGCTTGCCTGGAATAAAACCATGATGACGCTTAACATTACTTAGATGAAACATGAAAATGCAAATGCAATCACATCTACTATGTGTATATTAATGTATCAATCCAATCGAACCAGCCATGGTAATCCTCCATGTTCTTTGTTGTACTTAGAAGCTTAGAATAGATGTAAAATATATTTCACTTAGTTCAGAATATCCTAGGTTTAAGTCTTTTGGTCTAAAACACCATGTTAATAGGATCCCAAAACTAAAGAGATAAACGTAATTTGCATAATCATTATTAACGTGAAATCTCTATTCCTTACAAGGTATACAGACTATTCTGTATAATCACAATTTCCAGAAAAAAAGATTTAGTTTGAATATGAGACTGTAATCTTTACCTTACTAAACCCCATAGCAGATGCTTATTTACATGTTAAGTGCAAAATCAGCTTCTTTCCAAATCAACATGTGACCTTTAGTGCAAGGTTAGTTTTGCAGATTTACAAGTTAATAAAGGACACTTTATATTAAAGATGGGTTAAGCAGAGCCGATTCCCTACCTTCTAACAATAGTTACAGGTGATTACCCTGAATTATAAATCACAGGACAGATATAATTCAGACATGCAAATACCTATACAAATGCTGTATATTATATAGTAGATAATGTACTCCTAAATTATAAGGATATTAGAAGTTAATGAGGAGATCCATGACCATATAAAAACACAAGACCGAGAGTTTTTTATATCTGGGCACCAGTCCCTCTCAACCCCCAAAAGCTGCGCCCCAACAGAACACCCTTCCTCTGCACACACATAATTACCATTGAAGTGATACACACAGGTTCAATAGCCACACGAATACTGGACCTCTCAGTCTGTTTTTGGGGTGTTTCCTGCACAAAAAATGTGGGCTACTGTATTTCAGTACTGTTTTCGAAATTGTTGTATTTAGGACTATCGAGACATTTTAATGAACTATTTTTGGAATTATATATTTAGGATTCTGTCTATTTCCAATTTCAGTCTGCATGCAAGGTAAGTGGTTACGGAGGATCTACTTTAATAAACATTTTAGGTCAGGGGTGGACAGTAACAGTGGATTTCAGTAAAATCTTTTTAACATTTTGAAATCCAAATTTTTTAGTTCTCTATTAGATGCTGAATATGGTTCAATAATAGATTATTGAAGAAAAAATAGGAAGGCAAAGGTGTTTTTGAGTATGTTTAGATAAGATTATTGTTTAAGTATGCCTATGTCTACTAACCGTAACTTACAGTTAGAAGGTGTTTCACTTCTTTGTCTAAGTTGCTTCCTTAATTAAGCAACTTAATTACTAAATTTATAATGTCCTGGATAAAAACTTTCCCCAGTGTATGTTTGTGTTTAAAAATAAAATTGATAGCAAAAACAGAGTAACCATTGCATACTGTAAGTATAATTCACATATAAAGCACAGGTTCACACAGTCACTTGTCAGTTACCTGCCCCCAACCCCAACTGATGTATTCAGCACTTTATTATATGTAATACTAACAAGATATTTAAGGGTAATAATTTCCTCCATTCTGACAGAGTAAGCTAGCTCCTCCCACCATGCAATTAATCAAGGCTGTGACTGCCGACATCACAACCAATGATTGACTGTCGATTTTCTTCTGCCTCCTGTGCACAAGCTAAATCCTATAAAAAAAACTCATTAAGCAGAAGGAGGATGCAGGTATTTTATGGTCATTAATGAGCATCCTTACTTTCCTGTGGCTCTGCCCTACATATCCTAGTCAACATAGCCATTTTATTAAATATATAAAACCCTGTGGAATTATATTATTGGTGATAATTATTTAATCAAGAATTTTTACTTTTATGGTATAGTGTGCCTTATTAATATATTACATTTCTTGTAATCTGTGTGGTGGACCTTTTTCATATTAGGATATTGTCCACATTTTTAAATTTGGTGTAATTGTACTTAGGGAATTACCAAGAAACATTCAGGGAGATTCAATGAAAGTTCTTATCGTTTAAAATGGTGCTAATTTTGCCCCAACCAATCAGAACTCATGTAACATTTGAAAGCTAACATCTGATTGGTTGGGGCAAAATTAGCACCATTTTAAACGATAAGAACTTTTATTGAATAACCCCCATTATATTTTCAGGATCATACATATACATATTTGCAGAAAGGGCAGAACCATTTTGGGCGTGAATGAAAACATGTGCATTTCAAACCCAAGATTAAATTTATTCTGTAAAACCTGGACCCTCCCCCCTAATCCTAAATCCAACATACTTTTTTGTTGTAGGTGAAGAAGGGATATGAAGTTATTGTACAGTTCTTCTCCATACAGCTTGGAGGTTAATACCAATTATAATTATAGGTAGAGTTTTTGTGTGTTTAATATAGTATGGATATCTGAAACTGATAAATATGGACTTGATGGATGTCAAACAATATTCTTTTTTCTTGTTAGTTTGATACCTAAACAATAGTTAGATATTAGGCAGTATTTCTGTCTATTTAGAGTAATGGATAATTTTGTTTGTTACACTTGAAGGAGAGGTGGAGCAAATCCCATATCAAAACAATGTTTGTGTACATGTCAATTAACTGTCTAGCATTTTAAGGTACCCATTTCTTTATTTTGAGTATTATTCAATTTGTTTGTATGCTATGAAATGGTTGGATTGCCTATGGTTGTGTTTTATGAGAAAATTCCTTCATTCATTCAAAGAGTGAGGCATCTGGTCGTTTAAGTAAGTAAGCGTGCATGAACCCTGTGTACTAGAGGATGGGGATTACTAAAGTTGGGTACAGAGATTAGTGGAACCAAGTTAAAGTAGCCTTTTTTGAGCAACTTTCCATTAAGTATATCAAATAAACAAATAAGTAAATATTTCTGCACAGAAATCACTTTGGGTACTTTTATACACACCCTCCTAGTGTGAACACAATTAAGCCAGTTGCTTTGGGAGGAGTAGGGGGTTAGAATTGACTAGAGGCTTGAATAGTTAGGACCTCAAGCGTAGTGATTTCAGAAATACTACCGCAGCCACGTGCTAAGCCAGGGAGACAGCGGGAGCTTAGGAGCATTAATGCGTGGCTAAGTGAGTGGTGTAAGGAAGAAGGTTTTGGGTTTATTGAGAACTGGGCAGACTTTGCTGTTAGCTACAGGCTCTTTAGTAGGGATGGGTTGCACCTCACTGATGGCGGTGCAGCTGTTTTAGGGGAGAAGATGGCTAGGGGGTTGGAGGAGATTTTAAACTAGGTTTGGGGGGGGAGGGTATTAGCAGTCTCACTGGGATAGATAGCCCAGGAGAAAAGCAGGGTGTAGATAGGTCAGTGGTGGGCGGTAAGGGGGGTGGGGCTAGCATAGGGGATAGGGAGGCATGTGTATTAAAGTGTGCTAATAAATTACAGGATCATAATCTAAAATGTATGTTTGCAAATGCGAGAAGACTGGCTGACAAAATGGGTGAATTGGAAATGATGGCATTGAATGAAAAGTATGATGTAATAGGTATAGCAGAAACGTGGTTGAACAGTTCTCACGACTGGGCTGTAAATATAGAAGGATATGCCTTGTTTAGGCAGGACAGAAAAAAAGGAAAGGGGGAGAAGTATGTGTTTATGTTAAAAAAGAATTGAAGCCAAATTTAAAAGAAGAGATAACTGGTGATATGGATGATAAAGTGGAGGCAATATGGGTGGAATTAGGCAAAAGGAAAGGGGGTAATGTCATTGTTGGTGTCTGCTATAAGCCGCCAAATGCTAGCAGAGAGGAGGTGAGTCAACTTCATATGCAGTTGGCAAGGGCTGCAAGTTTGGGGATTGTGCTCGTTATGGGGGACTTCAATTACCCTGACATTGATTGGTGTGGTGGAACTGCCATCACAGAAAAAAGCGATGAGTTCCTGAATTTGCTGCAGGATAATTTTCTCTCACAGGTGGTTGAGGTTCCTACTAGAAAAGGAGCTCTGTTGGATCTAATAATATCTAACATTGTGGAGCGCATTATAGATATAAAGGTAACTGGAGGCTTAGGGAATAGTGACCATGAAATAGTGGCGTTTGGACTTTGTTATCGAAAGGAAAAGTGCGCTGGGTTAACAAAGACATTTAATTTCAGGAAAGCAAATTTTCCTAGGTTAAAAGCAGCTCTTCAGAATGTCAACTGGGATAACGTATTATCAGGTAAATGTACTGAACAGAAGTGGACTGTGTTCAAGGGGATTTTGAGCGAGTTCACATCTAAATTTATACCCTTAGGAAATAAATGTAAAAAAAATAAATCTGAGCCCATGTGGCTGAATTCTGATGTAAGGAGGCAAATGGAAAGGAAGAAAAAGGCATTTAAAACCTTTAAGGCCGAAGGAACGGAAAGGGCATTTAGGGATTATAAAAACTGTAACAAGGAGTGTAAGAAAGCAATCAAACTAGCTAAAATTAATAATGAAGTTAGGATAGCTGAACAAAGCATCACTAAGCCTAAAAAATTTTTAAAGTATATTAGTAGTAAGAAGATGAGGACTGAGAATGTGGCACCATTAATTAATGGGGATAAGTTAGTTACGGAGGATGGCGATAAAGCAAATGTCTTGAATAATTTTTTTCCCTCTATATACACTATAGAAGATCCAAGTACAGATATCATAGAGTATAGTAGCAATAATGGTATAAAAGATTCAAGTGCACTTTGGTTAACCGAGGATATGGTACAGAAAGAACTAAAGAAGGTTAATATTAATAAATCTCCTGGACCGGATAAAATACATCCTTGGGTACTTAAGGAGCTGAGTTCAGTTTTATCTAGGCCATTGATTCTTATTTTTGCTGATTCCCTCATGTCTGGTGGTGTGCCTCTGGA
This sequence comes from Hymenochirus boettgeri, assembly GCA_019447015.1. Classification (NCBI taxonomy): domain Eukaryota; kingdom Metazoa; phylum Chordata; class Amphibia; order Anura; family Pipidae; genus Hymenochirus; species Hymenochirus boettgeri. The sequence goes on along the minus strand of CM033476.1, from coordinate 230,965,991 downwards.
TTGGAAAAAGGCTGATGTTATTCCAATATTCAAAAAGGGTAGTCGTTCACAGCCGGGTAATTACAGGCCTGTAAGTTTAACTTCAGTGGTGGGGAAGATCCTGGAAAGTTTAATAATTGGGAGCATGTTCTAGAGTATGTTTCAAGGACTGACATTATAAGTAGTAACCAGCATGGATTTAGGAGGAATAGATCTTGTCAAACTAACTTGCTTGGCTTTTATGAGGAACTAAGTAGAAATTTAGACTCTGGAATAGCAGTAGATGTAGTTTACTTGGATTTTGCAAAGGCTTTTGATACAGTCCCCCATAGGCGACTAATGTATAAGCTAAGGTCTGTTGGTCTGGGGAGTCACATTTGTACATGGATAGAAAATTGGTTAATGAATAGGATGCAGAGAGTAGTTGTTAATGGGGCTTCATCATTATGGACTAAAGTGCTAAGTGGGGTGCCACAGGGTTCTGTGATGTAATCTGGTCTCCTGTTGTGACCAGCGACCTCTGATAGCTGTTAGGGCGTGAAGGACCCCCACCCTTGTAATGATGCATCCGTTGTGATTGTCACATGTGGGGGATCCAGTCTGAATGGGCATGGGTGGAGCTGGGGGATCTGGAGAATATGTTCTAGTTCCCTCTTCGCCTTGGGTGTGAGTACTACTGGTTGAGGCCATGTTATTCCAGCTTAAGCTGTCTCAGTAGAAGCATCTGATTGTATCTGCACAGTGTGGGTGCTTCATAGAGCCCTGGTGACAGTGCTACTATCTTCCCTATGATCTTTGCGAGAGTGCGAAGTGGGAGAAATGGGAAGGTGATTAGTTCTCTGATATAGTCTGGAGTGTTCCCACTTGGGGTTTGGGACTTGTATGGTAAGTGTGTGGTGTCGAATCCCAGAAACTCTAGACATTTTGTGGTGTTAAGATTGATTTTGGTGTATTTATTGTGAAACCTAGCTTTGTTAGTGTTGCTAGTACTAAGTCTCTCTTTGGGTCATGACTGAATCGTATGGGTTGAATATCAATAGATTGTCTAAATAATGAGTGAGAGAATGTTTTTTTTTCTGTTAAGTACTGTTTACTGGTTTGAGAACCTGGTGAAGGTGTATGGGGCATTGAGCATTATTTCCAGTGGTAAAGGAGATCCTTCCACCTGAAATTGAAGAAGGCGCCTGTGATTTTTTGATATATATATATATATAATTGTATATATTACATATTCTTTGTGTATCAAGGATTGCAAATCTGAAAGGTTTTCTAACCTGAATCTTTTTGGCTTTATATATTGATTTAATGCTTTTACGTTCAAGACTGGTCGTAGTGAGCCATCCTGTTTCTGTATTGGAATAAATGGCTTATCCAGCCTCTCGTAGATTGGTGAGACCTTTCTATCTTGCCCTGTGCGAAGGCTAGAAAAGAATGTCGTCTAGGTCTGAGCACACTGGGGCTCTTAACTGAAAAGGAAATCTTGTCAAGGATAGTGAGAGACCCTTTTTTATAATTCTGAAAACCCACCGGTCTGAGCAATCTCCTCCCAAGCTGTGATATAGAACTGCGACGGAATAGGGTGAGAAAGCAAATGGTACTTACCCGTATATGGTCTTCTACCCAAGGCGTGTGTCCAGGACCACACAAGGATTAGCCTGTATACTGGCTTCTGGTAGTGGGTAGAAATCTTCTTGAGGTGCCCTGTGGGTTCTCACGGGACAACATCCACCATGCTGGATATCAATCCATAAACAAGTAGTAAAGTGTAATAGCATAGCACAGCACTGTAGCTGTGTGAAACAAGAATTTATTTAATGAAAAGTTTCAGACCCGAGTCCTTTCTCAAGCACGCTCATGTAACAAAGTGAATTCAATAATAGGAATGCAGCATGCTTGGAAAGGACTCCAGTCTGAAACATGTTACATGCATGTTTCAGTGCTAATAAATTTTGTTTCACACAGCTACAGTCCTGTGCTATTGCTATTACACTTTACTACTTGTTTATGGATTTGATTATCCAGCATGGTGGAGACTGGAAAATGTAAGCATTGGATTAATTGCTCTGTTACTTGGATACCCCTACAGCTTAGGAATACCCCTGGGCTTACCTTTACCTGCAATCTAACATTAGACCAATTGGTTAAAGGAGAACTAACCCAATTTTTTACATTCCAGAATTGAACAATATCCTCTAAAAACACCAATAACTGTAAAATAGCAATAGAGTTTGTGACCCCAGTCACATCTCCTTGCCATGCTCTGTCCTGTAAAAGGATTGGCTAGAGGTTGCTAGTGGGGTGACACACTGTACCAAGTTCCTGCAGTATCCTACGAACTGAGCATGTGTAAAGAACATAATGGTCAGTGACCATTTGCAATACTGGACCAATGGGAAATAAGACACTAACCTCAATGTTGTTCTGAGGACTTTAGTTGTTTTTTAACTCTGACCCCACCCTCGTCTAGGACCTGACTTATGGGAACATCAACTTCTTTCGATCGGGTCAGGGCCCTTAGGACACAAGCGGGGGGGAAGAGCATGAATAGAATATCAATCAAGATTCAGCATTCAAGCAGGTGATCTAGGTAAGCACAGAGGCAAGGATAGTGGTTTAGGTCCTCTACTGGGCGTTCTTGTTGGAAGTTTGTCTTTTTAAATAATGAGACTGATCTTTAAATAGTAATTCTGAGCAGAGTTTACAATAGCCAGTATATGTGATTACCTCTTGAAACATACAGTATGCCCATATGTTTAAAATCAAATAAAACACGATCAGTTAGCAGTGATATTAAAGGAGAACTGTGGTCTCTACACAAGTGCCATAAATACTGAACATAGCTGTCATACATTTCAAACAAGTCCAGAACGTCACTAGCTGCTGTATAAATCCAAAGTTATAGGCATTCAAAGTTTCACTTACTAGGCTGCATGTCTTTCTCCCATGCTGTGACAGGCACATGTCAGACACACAGGCTGACACTCCTTGTCAGCGACAAGGCCAATAGAAAGGACGCTCTGCAAAGAGAGGAGGGGGCGAGCCTACCAGAGCAGCGTTTCAGTAAGGCTGTGCTGCAAGTTACGCGAACCCAGTGGTGAGGACCTAGCGGTTCAGGTCCTCACCCTGGGTAAAAGGTACTGACCAAAGAAAGGAGCGGAGGGAAGGCGAGTATAATTGTCCTTTTAAGTATGAATAAAGTCTCATTGCGTTCTCCCTTACCATATAAAGCAGCATTAAATGTAAACCATATCACTTTATCACATATCTTGGTCCATCAGGACAAAAAAATTAGGAGGTTTGTGCAGCGGCCTGCGACTGACATCTGACATTCTTTCGCCTGAATTGCACGAAAGAGCAATTGGATGCTTCGGAAAACCACGGCTGATACCCCCACACTCACCCAATCCTCCATAGAACTCTGGAACTGCAGACCAACAGCTACACACTGCACTTGACTTGCTCTGCCCTGCATTACACCATCTGATCAACGAACCTCTGGTGCTTGGCTAGTGTACTGTGTTTCCCACCTAGGTTGCTGCCAATTGTCTCCTAGAACCCCAGTGCCAGTCTTGCTGGAGCTCTCCTTTAAATAGGCATATTCCTAAAGCATGATGGAGGTTTTGCCCATGTGACTTGTGCTTCATCCAGGCTTTGTGAGCCCTGGATCACATCTCTGGCTACAGCCTGTAAGATATTTTGTTGCAGATAATATTCAAACTTATTTGAATAGCTTGAGTGACATCACCTGAACCCTGCTTGTCCCCTGGGGCATAACATGCTCACTTAGGACTTTATGCTGGGCCTATAATGCAGACAGACACTGGTCACATGGCTATAAATACTGAAAGTATATTGCTAACCTTTCCAGCACTATAAACTTATATTATAAGTTTTACTAGAGAAGTTATACAGGGTTCTTTTTTTAGTTTGGAGCAGAGGTATAACTACCAGGGGAGCATACCCTGCAACTGCGGGGGGGGGGCATCTTCTTATTTTTCCTGTAACAGATACAGCCTCCTCCCAGTAACCATTGTACAGTATATGAAGCAGGGAATGGGCCCATAATAGTTCTGCTGGGGGACCCAGGGTTCCTAGTTACCTCACTGACTTGGAGACTATGATAAAGGTTGTCTACAATATATACATTTACAGTTTAAGTTGTTCACACTAAAATTACGTCAATACTTTATACAGTATTGTACACACGCACATACATGTGTATGTATACCTACCTCAGACTTTCAGAAATCAAGTCCTGTGCATGGATGATCAACATTGAGAATGATAGCTGCTGCTAACCTCAACTAACTGCAGATATAGTTTTGGAATAGTTATGATTCTCTTATGTGCTCAGCATATGCAAATGTAAGAAGGAAGGATAGACGAGGAAGGGCTTGGTCTATGATTGGATCATTGTTTGGGTAAGCTAAGTTGATTAACAGGTCCCCATTAGTGGAGATTAGCTTAGTATTTTTTCTGTAGTTGGTACATCATCACATGGACATCACTGAATGTATAATAGTATGTCTGTGGCAGAGTCCCTGCAAGGTCTCTTGCTTTCAGCATGTGTCAAGCAGAAATTAAACTTCTTTATTCTACTTCTTTTTTATTGATTCTTATTCCACACCCCTTCAAATTTTTCAAATAAATATTTAATTTTTCTGGCCAGTTCCAACATGGAAATTTAATGTGGCAGAGATGTTCCTGCTTTTAAACTTTGCTTTCTTTCCTGGGCTGTACATGTGTCTGTTTTATTCTTGAACGTGATCCTTGGCATTTTCGTAGTTATGAAAAGAGTAAATCAGCCTGTGGTTTTGAGGAAGCAAAACAATTGCAGAAGGCTGGTAACTGACCCTGTTCTGCCCTTCTATGAAAATGTAATTTGGGAAAGGTTAGGTTTGTGGGATCCATTATGGCTCCCTCTTCCAGTGACCATCCTGTAATTGGGTGATAATGATAACTTTTTTCATGTTCTCCTTTAGGCAGAAGGATAAAATTGCTGTACAATTTGCAGTTCAGAAGGTCAAGCCTTAACTGAATTCACTGGATGGAAATTTCCAGCAAAGTAACACTGATCAAACTTTTTTTTTGATTTACTTTATGTGCTTACCGCCTATTTGATGATCATCCCTCTGAATGGAAGACGGCTTCACTAGGGTTTTCAGGAAACTCTTAACAAAGTTTAATAGATATGGGCCCATGCCATTCAGCATTCTGTTTGTGGTCCTATTAGTGTTAATGCTGACCCAAAGGTGAATAGTTCTTTGGTATAGTGCCTTAAGTTTTCTGTGGTTTTAGTTCAACGGGTTTTTCTTTTCACAACATCTGTTATTGGCAAAGATCCATACACATAAAAAGGATTCAGTAAATCAGGCTAGTAGTAGACCTCTTGGTTTTCACCCAAAATGCTTAATGTCAGCCTTTTGTGTGGGGGTTGCCTGCACCCACTACAGAATTTTACTTTTGACCCAAGTTCACACATAATTCACACAGAAAAACGAATTTGTGCCAACAGCCAGAAATAAAATGCATGTGACCTACACCAAAAATGGTGTTTGCATTTAAATTTGTGACAGAATGCATTGCACATTGTGGTCTGTTCTTGTAATTGCCAAGTTAATCTCCTGTGTGTGCATCCTAAACAGATGGGCCCCCAAAATATAGACTGCATCACATGCACAATCACAGTGTTCTAAGCCTAATTCCAAACTTGGTAACAAGCCAACATCCACAGATTATATTTATGTATGTTTAGTGTATGGATGTCTGATTATGACCTCTTAACTCTGGTATCAGCTTTAAGACTGAGACTAGGATTAAGAGGGTTTTATGAGAAATCTTTGGACGGATGCTTACTTTTTTTATAGGTGCTATTTAGAAAATTGTCTCAGTGTTTACTTTAAATCTGACTCATATTGTAAAGGAAGTTTTAGAGCATTGCCCTAATGGTATAATAATACGGTTTAGTATTTATATACCACATTTTTTAAATATAATGTATTTTCCATTCTAACTTAGGACCGCTTCTTTAGGGGAAATAGACAAAAAGAGAAATAAGCAAAAGTTCCTAGTGAAATACAAAGAGGTTATGAGGACAAATAAGGATGGGGCTTGCAATGGCTTTATAATTAGGGATGAACTGACCTGCCATTGAGATAGATACAGTAGGTGACTAAAGAAAGAAAGATAATAGGGCCCCATCATTATGGGAAATGATGGTACCATACTTAAATTTAAAATTTATTCAGGCAAAATATTTAACAGTGGTGATAGAGAACTATGTTTCTACCTTCTGTTAGAAACTGTTGCACGTTGCATCACCTGAGGAAGGGGGCACTTTTCCCCCAAAAAACGTTGTGTATCTTGAGGTTTGGTCACTAAATAAAGATATTGAATCTGTATTGGAGTGCGACCCCCATTTGTACATGGCTTTGATACTAGCATACTTGCCCTTACATAGTCGTGTCTGATACAATGGGCATTTCCACCCACAAAACTAAAATATAACCCACTGCTGACCCCACTGTGTAGTGCTAAAAAATCCTTACCTTACTCCTCTGTCCTAATGGTTGTCCTGCATCCAAGTCCAGAGAACTGAAGAGTAGGAGCCTTTCTGTGTGTAAAGGTTTCTGTCCCTTCCCTGTCCTCCTGGAGGACTTTGGCATGTACAGAGTTCCCACCCTCAGGATCCCTGTCACTGTACTTCCTTTTCTATAAATAAAATAATTTCTGTAGTGTAGCCACACCTCCAAACCCTAACGCAAGGCTTAAAGGGCATGTCCACCCCCCAAACTAAAATGTTATCAACTACTGGCCCCACGTACCTTACATCCCTGCACCTTGTGGTTTCCTTTTATGCCTCTTCAAAGTGCAGGAAACTGCTGGGTAGGAGCTGTCAGTGCCTCATCCTGTTCTGTAGCTTGGCTAGCCTCATCAAGGTATGAGGCATGCTCAGTAGGCCCTTTCCCCCTCTCCCTGGTTCCTTCCCGATCCTCTGTGGCTGGCAGTAGTGTACCTTTAAAAGCTTGTGCCACCGCAGGGGTACCCTCCCACCCCTAACCGCTCTATTCATTACTTCATATTCGCTTCCCTTCTTTACTTACACCTCCTCGTTCCAGCGCCGTTTTCATTAATGGCAGCCGCGGCGTGATTGGCTGCCTCTCGGCTAATCACAGCCGCATTTCCAGCAGGCAGGGGAGCTGGACCAGAGCAGCGGAGGATCGAGGATGTGTAAGTAAAGAAGCAGAGTGATTTTGAAGTTGTTAATATAGCGGTTGGGGGTGGGAGGGTATCCACTACATTGTGTAAAAAGTTTTATATAACGGGTGGTAACCGGAGGAGGAAGTCCTGTATCATGAACAGCTTTGCTGCTCATCTAATAATCACTATGGATCCCAGGGCGCAAAGCCATGGACAACTGCGGTTGTGTATCGTCCGGGGGACCGAATGACTGCCGATAAAACTTCCAAACACTTTTGCCCAAGGAGCGGTGATTTAAAATAATTACGCCCACAATCAGATATGTGTTTCAGCAGATCTCAGGAGGACATATTAGGACGAGAATGCGATGTTTATTCTCTGCGCTCCATGAATACTCTATAGCTAATCTACACTAGAGTATATAGGTCAAGTGACATGGACCACATATATTTATTATATATTTTTTGATTTTATATACTTATATGTAGAGATCTTTTTATGATATTTATATATGTAAGTTGTTTTTTTTAGCTGGCCAGCTATAGGTTTGATTTTATGAAATAAATGTTTGATTATATATTTTGTAGGTTTCTCGTTATAATCTACCTGCACAGGTTGCTTATATTGATGCCTATCCAAAGTCCAGAGAACTGAAGGTAGGAGCCTTCCGTGTGTAAAGGTTTCTGCCCCTTCCCCGTCTTCCTGGAGGACTCTGGCATGTGCAGAGTTCCCACCCTCTGGATCTCTTGTTTCGCCACTTCCTTGCCCAGAAACGTACTTACATGCGCGTTTCTCAATAGCTGGCAGCCACGTCTGTGATTGGCTACTTTTCAGCCAATAACAGACCCGGTGCTGGTCTAGTCCCTAATGATAATTGGTTCCCAGACGTATCATTAGAGGTTGTGGCCAATGGAACAAATGCATGCAAGTAAGTTAACTGGCACTTTTTAACAATTTAAAGGGTAACTGTGGAAAATTAACAGGAATTTTTGCAATTTACTTTAATTTTTTTTACATAGTTTTGAAGATATTTACATTTTTATATGTGTGAGTGGTAGCAGCAGCATCACCAGATCCCCTGCACTTCCTGCTCTAACACCATGTTAAATGCCTCTTCCCTGTGTATCCTCCTCAACGTTTGTATAGACTGCAGCTAGAAGCATGATCCTGGAGTCATTTAAAGGTAGGAGTGGGCACTGTATGGAGACAAGTTATTTTATGGTTTATCAAAATCTAGCAAAGCTATGTTACTGGGTTCAGGATCATTGCCTTTTTAGATGGAAATTGATATGCACAGCCAGTTTATCAATGAATAAGTCACTTACCTCTTATACGCAACACTTTCATAGTTGCCATAATTTTTTAGTACTGGTAATACCTAAACATTGTTTTTGCTAAGCTCACTTTCCAAAGTTCATGGCACTTTTAAAATTTAAAGTAATTTTCTAAAAGCTCTGATTCTCACAATTACAATTAGAATGATACTATAGATAACCCATTTTTCTGTCTAGGAGATACAAAAACATAAAGACAACTACGTATACTCGAAAAACTAACAGTTTATAAATGTTACCTGGGGCAGGGATAGGGTTGATTATTCCTACCTGCCAGTATTGTTTTGTTAAAAGCTATAGCACATGCAGGTTTTTCTGCCAGGTTAGTCCTGGACTTTCCTGTATAAAGATAGTGCTGAAGCCAAGAGGAAGCCTGACAGAACTAATTTTCTTTGTCCCGGTTGCTCCTTGCAGAAACAATATCAGGAGGTTGAAATTACCAATCACCCCCTGCCCCAAGTATATATTAAATGTTTTTTAAAAACTATATGCACTTAGTCTCCTTTAAAAAGTGTTTTTAGAAAATTAAATAAAAACAGGCATGTGTAGTTTAAAAAAAAAATGGTAGTAGTGTAAGGTACACAGGGAGCCAGAAACTAGCCCTAAAAGCGATAAAGCGATATACAGCATAACGTATACTGTTTATCAGAACAACTCTATCTCTGGGCCATTTTTTAATACATATATGCAGCACTGCAGACCCAATTCTAGTTCCCACCTATAGCTGATTTAATATCTCCTGAGAATGATCAAGTGATCACAAATAAGTGCCTGCAATTTTGCACCATTAAAATTAGAATTCTTGATCTAGTCATCCAACTGACTTTCACAAGAGCAAACTTCAAGTCCAGTTGCAGGGGTTAACTAGGTATCACTTAGCCCCAGCAAAACTATGATGGGGTCCTTCTCCATGCTTATCCACAGAAGTTTTCTGTCATAGGAAAAATAAGACAAGCCCCCTTGGCTCCTGCCCCCCCTGCAGTTGCTCCCCCTGCTCCCCTGGTAGTAGTAGTCAGTTGATCTAACTGCATACTACAGATATTTATGCTGGATAGCACTAAATAGCTTTGCTAGTGTTGTTTACAGTAATTGTGATATTACCCCTGATGCAGTGGAGAAATTGCCCCATTATTCTCTTCAGCTAGGTAGAGATGTGAAAACAACCTAAACTACACTGTGAACGCGGCCGCTTCATATATGGACACTAGTTCTTTCATTAGGGATCTGATCCAGGTCGTTTTTACTTTGTGTTGTATTTGTTTAAAAAACTTACTACCACAATAAATGCTATAACATTACATTTTAGTGTTAGCACTGTTTGTTCCCTGAAACCTATTTCACAGGTAAAGCGTTAATATGGGCTATCAAACTACTCATTGACAGGCAATCATTTTATTGTCTTTGCCGAAAATTTTTTTGGGTGTATACAAGCTGGAATCTGACTGTGCAGTAAATAGGTCTCACGTTCACGTCCTTTCAAAGGTAAAGGGCTTTTAAAGCCTGAACTGGGTACTTAGAGCACAGCCCCAATAATGCATCAGCTCCTTGAGTCTGTTTGCTGGCAGTGCCTCTGAGTGCACAAGTCTGGTTTTCTTTTCTTTTTGGGGAACTCGCCAAAGTGCAAAGTTTACAGAGCAAAGAAAACTGTAACCATAATCCTGCAAGTAACAGAATGGCACCACTAGCTGAAATGGGCGTATTTTCTAAACTAATATTTTAATCTATAAAGAATAAAAATTACCCAGAATTCTGCATGCCTAAATAAAAGCATGCACACGCTCTACAGGAAAAGTGTGAATTTACCAAAAATGTATTGTTGTTGGTGTGCTTTCCCAGGTAAAGAGGTGGTACAGTAATTCTGAAAAAATTAAAGTTTGCCTTAAAGTACAGCATTAAGACACCTAAGATGATAATTAATTTTAACTTGTGCATTACTGTGCTCTACGCTTGTTTGCTGGCAGGTTCAAACCATTGTATCCAGTACATGTAGGAGATTGATACTTTGTATCCATTCTCTAATATAGTATAGTTTAACCACTTGGTAAAACCCACACTTCCTGCTGTTGATTTAGAGGAAGGCAACCCCCCCCCCCCCCGAATTATGAAGGGGGAAAAGTTTCCTTCCTGATCCAAGTGGCAACCTGAAATTCATTGGTACAATCTATTATGTATCAATACCAGTAACCTGCAACATTCCTTTCTTTCAGAAACTCATCCAGCTTTCTTTTGTAACTATGCAATGAACCTGTAATCACAAACTTCCAATGGAAGACAGTTCCAAAGTTTTAACCGTTCTCACAGTGAAAAACCTAACCAAAGATTAAATATCTTTTGTTTAAAGGACAACAATATCAAAAAGACCATCACACCCCATTAAATGCCCAACTTCCAGCAGCTGAAATCACTACTCACGTTTACAGCTGTGCTGCCCCTCTTAGATATCACACAGCAAAAATGAGTGCTAAAAGCCCGCCTCCTAGATGGCCCAGGGCCATGATTAACATAACACTTGTCATTGGCTGGTGGGAATGTCTTTTACAACCTCTCTCCCTCCTCTGCCAGTTAAAAAACTTGAAATGTCCTGTTGCTAGAAACAGCCACATAATCAAGTGATCATGGGTGGGTAGAGGAGTGTTTTCTTGACATGCTAGCTTTGAAAATGCAGCGGACATGAGGAGATGGGGATATAGGTGGTGTTAATATAACTAGGGAGGTGAACAGATCGTGACGGTGGGAAAAGGACAAGTTCAGTCTTGTCCATGTTTAGTTTAGTTTTGAGCGGAGGACATGAAGGCAGAGATGGCACTTGATTCCTATGAGGAAATCAGGATAGTCTCTTGTAAAGTGCTCGGATCAGAAATGTTTATGATCTGTGAAACCTTGGTCTTTTTTTGCTTAGATCATGAAATTTAAAGTGTGAAGTTTACCACCCCATCCACTCCCACCATCGAAGGTGTCAATTCCCTGTCAGACTCCTTTCCACCCCTGGCTGTGATACAGCCTGCTGCCCCCCAGTCTTCTATCTGGTATCCAGATTTACTGCTTCTGTTTCCTGTGCTCTAGCCCTCTTGCTCGTAACCAGCGCTAGTGCAATCAAACCTTGCTTTCAATCTCTTCACCCACCTGCTTTCTGTACTTCAGCCCATTCTCCATCTCTTGCTTTATGTAGTCAAGTTCTACAGCTCCTTTGCTTACGCTTTAGTTCCCCTGCCCTCCAGAACCTGTTTCCCGAAAAGAGTTTCTGTCTGGACTTGGCACTGATTTTGGCTTCACTTTTAATACTGTCGTTTGGACTACGGTCAACCTGCTTGGCTGCAATGCTGCCTCTAATTTTTTGTACAGATAAATATTATCTATGCCACAGGTGTCAAACTGCATAGTGCAGTTAGGAAATGCTTGGAGTTATACTTTTAAACATTGGAGGGCTGCAAGTTTGACATCACTGATCTTGGTGCAGTTACAAAATAACTTTTGTGCAATACATAAAGTATTACCCATATGTGTGACAATATTGTATGTGTGCAAGCCAGCTAAATATAGTGCACAGCATAGCTTCGAATAAAAAGGTGTTTGGCTTCTCCTTGGTCCAGCTTCAATTTAATGTCAAGTCATGTGAATTAAAAAGAGCACATTCCTACCTTTGAAACGACTCCAGGATCATGCTTCTAGCTGCAACGATGTAAACTTATAGCAGTAAAAAAAATAAAGATTCCAGCAGCACTGTGACATCACCAACACCATTGTTCTGCCCCATGCCTAGGCATGAGCATGCCTACCGTAATCTACTGCTTACACCGTATATCTTGTGACTTTCCAACACATCCTTGTTTATCCTGACTGTCTGAGTGTAACTTTACAAGCCTATAACCTGAGAACCAGGGAAGCTAAGAGACATCATCTATGCTTGTTTGAAAGGTACAGTTTTAAGCTAGGTACACACAGTACAGATTTTGAAAGATAACAGACAGGATCTGCAAGATCCTGTCTGCATCTTTCAAAGATCTGCATACACACAGTCCCGAGCGTTCTCATAGGGAGAACGCTCGGGACTGTGGTTTCATCGGGCGCTAGACTCCATAGGAGTCTAGCGGGCCGATGGAAATTTTCGGCCTTTCCCGAACGAGCGTTCGGCCGACCCGATCGTTTGGCGGCCGCGCGCTCGTTCGGGAAATGAACGTACTCATGTAACGATTAAGCCCCGATACCGTCGGATCCGACGGTATCGGGGCTTAATCGTTAATGTGTTACCCAGCTTAAGAGAGCTCTTTTAAAAAGAGGACACTGCATGGAGACAACAGTTACCCATTAACATCCTGCAGTGCTGCAATTGTCTAGTCTGTTTACCATAAACATACTTTTCTGACAACCTTGTGCTCTAAGCTGCTTTAGGTGTCTGGACTTGACCTTTGCAGAAATGCTGATCAAGGTGTCAAACAACATGCAAACATACTGAATTATATTAATACAAATAATATGGCGCATTTTTAAACCTTCCTAAAGCTGGCCATACACTACAAACATTTCCCCCGGGAATTTCTGCGGGTGTCTGTCACTGTCTGGCCTGATCACTTACAATCAATATTACAGAATATCACTAGATTATGATTGATATTTATTCTGTATTCATCTTGGATTGAATGTCGAATCAGGTGAATGTGAAGGTATTGTATGGACAGCTTCACACAACATGGCGATGCATTGGAGAGGCGCTATCGGCTCTCCCATGCAAGCACTCTGGAGATGCTACATTCGCATAGCACCTCTCCGTGCATTCCTGAAAAGTTTCACCTTTGCGGGACTTAAATCTGCTGGCATTAAAAAGTTCTGTAAAGTTAAGGCTCTATGCGAATATAGCTTCACTTGCGGCGGCTGCATGGTTAACTTCTGCGTTAACCATGCAAGCACCGCAATGATGGAGTTAAGCACGCTAACCGATATAACATCGTTAGCGTGTCTTTTAACTCCATTCTCAACCGATGCGCCTCTTTGTGCATCTGGCTGTAAGTAACCTAGCGTCGGTCATATTACTGTAATATTGACACTGTGACACGATAACATTAGAAACTAACCAATCTCTGGCACTGCATAGAAGAACAAGTAGAACACTGTTGTGCTTGCTTTATTTGGGAGTTACTTGCTTATAGTTCAGTTTGACCTTGACACATAGGATATCATTTTACTAGGAAAATATTCTCTTTTCTGCCAATGAATGACTGGAATACTGGCATCTTGAAAAAAAATATGTGAAGTTGGCATTTTACAAATGTTATTATAAACTCTTCTCAGACAGCTAAATAATTTAATAAGCAAATATTAAATATAGGGTCTTTTGCCAATCTGTCTTTATTTTTTGTAGATGTAGATTAATATTATAAAAAATATTAATCAATACAAGTACAAAAATCATATTTTTGTAAGATTCATCTCAATTAATTTAGATCACATAATGACATAGACTATTGTGCTAAAAAAAGGAAGCAAGTGAAACTCCGAAATTCTTATGGGATCTTTAATGACTGTTCACTCTATATGAGCCTTTTGCTGGCTGTTCTCACTGTAAATTACTTTTTCTGTATGGGTCCTTAAGGACAACTCCACCCTCAAAATAACATCATTTACAAAGAATGGCCTCTATAAAATATGTTGATATATCATAGTTTGTCCTCTGAATTCAATTACTATATGCCTGCTATGCTTATGGAGCCTCATGGAAACTGAGCTATTTTAAACCTATACTGAGCCTGTACTGAGCCTGGGCTAGCTCAGAAGAGACAGATAGGAGATAACAATCAGTCATGGCTGTGATATGACAGTTGCTAACTGGAAGAATCAGGAAGCAAAAATAGGGGGAACAGGACATTGTGCTGATGTAGGTTAGACCGTTTAGGGTTTCAATTGGGGCTGGACTTGCCCTTTAAGCTGTCTGTTCTCTTGTGTTAAACCTTTTAGGTTAGGTACACACAGGCAGATATTTCTGCCTGCAGTGCTAACGATCGCTGTTAAAGGGCAAGTCCAGCCCTAAAACGAAAACTTACATACAGGTAATAGTCAAAGATAGAGGCGAGAACTGGGCACTGGCTACAATTACTAAAAACAGGAAGTTATATTGCTAAGCCTTTTCAGCAACATATGAGTCCTTTCTCAAGCTTGGAAATCATGGAAACCAAAAATTCCAACGATTTCCGATGCGCATGTGATTGTGCAGACGTTTCCATTTTGGTAACGCATACGTCCAGGGCCATCTGCTAATGAGCCACATTGAGACAAATAGCAGAGCGGCACTTGTCTCTTGTGGCTCAAGAGCGGCATTTCAGAGTAAAAAAAAACAACAAAAAAACGATCTTACCGGCGCCGGGTGGAGAGGGAGGAAGCGCTGCAGCCCGCATGTATTGTGACTCAGAGGCGGGCCGTGGGGGCCTGGGCTTCCTATCAGGACTGCTTAGCTTAGCTCCCACACTGCATTCCCCGGCACGCTGCGGTGTCCAGCGCTTGCGTGCACGTGTGTGCGTACGCTCTTCTCTGCTGAATCCTGTGTCTTGAAGTTGAATTGGAGCGCAGCCGGCACAGAGAGTAGTAACTGTCTGCAGTGTGTGTCTGTTTGACGGCGGCTTACCTTCTTTACCCACCCCAACCCAATCTGCTTGACAGTATGAGTCCTGTCCCAGGTGAGGTAGTCTCTAGTTTTTTAAAATAGTTGTATGACAAATTGGCAAGGGGGGGGGTATTTTATGCAGTGCATAAACAAAATGTTAATTACAGACAAAATGTCTGTAAGAGGAATGATTTTGTGTGTGGTGGTAGGGGGGGGGATCAGTGCTAGTGGTGTTAGGGGGTGCTGGTGGTGCCAGGGGTGTGTGCTGGTGGTGCCAGGGGTATGTGCTCGTTGTGCCAGGGGGTGCTTGTGGTGCCAGGGCGATGTGCAAAATACTTGCATTTACTTTCTTTCAGTACTTTACGGATAACATGATACAATAGAGATATTTGTGTAATAGGACTTTAGAGGGGCCCAAAAATCTGCCTTGGCCCCATTTGGTCTTGATACTGGCTTGCGTGATCTGCATATGCTTGTATGAGGGCTAGGGAGCATTGCATTCCCAGCGTATTTGTTGCTGTGTTGGAGCCCTGGGAGTGGGGCTAAGGACTGCCATTGTTACTGTAAGTAACCCCTCTCCCTTGTGTGTTTGTTGACAACTCTGATAAAGTGTTGGCACATAGACACTGGTAAAATCATTGGCACAAACAGTATCTGTGTGCCAACACTTTATCAGAGTTTGTGCCAATGATTTTACCAGTATCTGTGTGCCAACACTTTATCAGAGTTTGTGCCAATGTTTTACCAGTATCGTGTGCCAACCCTTTATCAGAGTTTGTGCCAATGATTTTACCAGTATCTGTGTGCCAACACTTTATCAGAGTTTGTGCCAATGATTTTACCAGTATCTGTGTGCCAACCCTTTATCAGAGTTGTGCAATGATTTTACCAGTACTGTGTGCCAACACTTTATCAGAGTGTGCCAATGATTTTACCAGTATCTGTGTGCCAACCCTTTATCAGAGTTTGTGCCAATGATTTTACCAGTATCTGTGTGCCAACACTATCAGAGTTTGTGCCAATGATTTTACCAGTATCTGTGTGCCAACACTTTATCAGAGTTTGTGCCAATGATTTTACCAGTATCTGTGTGCCAACACTTATCAGAGTTTGTGCCAATAATTTACCAGTATCTGTGTGCCAACCCTTTATCAGAGTTTGTGCCAATGATTTTACCAGTATCTGTGTGCCAACCTTTATCAGAGTTTGTGCCAATGATTTTACCAGTATCTGTGTGCCAACACTTTATCAGAGTTTGTGCCAATGATTTTACCAGTATCTGTGTGCCAACACTTTACAGAGTTTGTGCCATAATTTTACCAGTATCGTGTGCCAACCCTTTATCAGAGTTTGTGCCAATGATTTTACCAGTATCTGTGTGCCAACCCTTTATCGAGTTTGTGCAATGATTTTACCAGTATTTGTGTGCCAACCTCAACCCTTTATCAGAGTTGTGCCAATGATTTTACCAGTATCTGTGTGCCAACCCTTTATCAGAGTTTGTGCCAATGATTTTACCAGTATCTGTGTGCCAACCCTTTATCAGAGTTTGTGCCAATGATTTTACCAGTATCTGTGTGCCAACCCTTTATCAGAGTTTGTGCCAATGATTTACCAGTATCTGTGTACCAACTCTTTATCAGAGTTTGTGCCAATGATTTTACCAGTATCTGTGTGCCAACCCTTATCAGAGTTTGTGCCAATGATATTACCAGTATCTGTGTGCCAACCCTTTATCAGAGTTTGTGCCAATGATTTTACCAGTATCTGTGTGCCAACCCTTATTCAGAGTTTGTGCCAATGATTTTACCAGTATCTGTGTGCCAACCCTTTATCAGAGTTTTGCCAATGATTTTACCAGTATCTGTGTGCCAACCCTTTATCAGAGTTTGTGCCAATGATTTTACAGTATCTGTGTGCCAACCCTCAACCTTTATCAGAGTTTGTGCCAATGATTTTACCAGTATCTGTGTGCCAACCCTTTATCAGAGTTTGTGCCAATGATTTTACCAGTATCTCGTGTGCCAACCCTTTATCAGAGTTGTGCCAATGATTTTACCAGTATCTGTTGTGCCAACCCTCAACCCTTTATCAGAGTTTGTGCCAATGATTTTACCAGTATCGTGTGCCAACCTTTATCAGAGTTTGTGCCATGATTTACCAGTATCTGTGTGCCAACCCTTTATCAGGTTTGTGCCAATGATTTTACCAGTATCTGTGTGCCAACCCTTTATCAGAGTTTGTGCCAATGATTATACAGTATCTGTGTACCAACTCTTATCAGAGTTTGTGCCAATGATTTTACCAGTATCTGTGTGTGCCAACCCTTTATCAGAGTTTTGCCAATGATATTTACAGTATTGTGTGCCAACCCTTTATCAGAGTTTGTGCCAATGATTTTACCAGTATCTGTGTGCCAACCCTTTATCAGAGTTTGTGCCAATGATTTACCAGTATCTGTGTGCCAACCCTTTATCAGAGTTTGTGCCAATGATTTTACCAGTATCTGTGTGCCAACCCTTTATCAGAGTTTGTGCCAATGATTTTACCAGTATTGTGTGCACCCCAACCCTTTATCAGAGTAGTTTGTGCCAATGATTTTACCAGTATCTGTGTGCCAACCCTTTATCAGAGTTTGTGCCAATGATTTTACCAGTATCGTGTGCCAACCTTTATCAGAGTTTGTGCCAATGATTTTACCAGTATCTGTGGTGCAACCCTTTATCAGAGTTTGTGCCAATGATATTACCAGTATCTGTGTACCAACTCTTATCAGAGTTGTGCAATGATTTTACCAGTATCTGTGTGCCAACCCTTTATCAGAGTTTGTGCCAATGATATTACCAGTATCTGTGTGCCAACCATTGTGTTGGTTGTGTATGTACAGTATGTGTGAGAGGGTGTATGTACAGTATGTGAGGCTGTATGTATAGTATGTGTGAGAGTTGATACAATGCAGGAGAGTGAGTAGAGAATAGAGACGAGAGGAGATTGTGTGAGAGAGATAGAGACAGAGACTGCAGGAGAAAGAGAGAGAAAAGTGAGAGATAGAGGATAGAATATGTATGGGACCTTTACTGTTTTCTCACTGTATGGGACTTTACTGTCTGTTCTCACTGTATGGGACCTTTGCTGTCTATTCTCACTGTGTGGGACCATTACTGTCTGTTCTCACTGTATGGGACCATTACTGTCTGTTCTCACTGTATGGGACCTTGCTGTCTATTCTCACTGTGTGGGACCATTACTGTCTGTTCTCACTGTATGTCACCATACTGTCTGTTCTCACTGTATGGGACCATTACTGTGTTCTCACTGTATGGGACCTTTGCTGTCATTCTCACTGTGTGGGACCATTACTGTCTATTCTCACTGTATGTGACCATTACTGTCTGTTCTCACGTATGGACCATATGTCTGTTCTCACTGTATGGACCTTTGCTGTCTATCTCACGTGTGGGGACCATTACTGTCTGTTCTCACTGTATGTACCATTGTCGTTCTCACTGTATGGGACCATTACTGTCTGTTCTCACGTATGGGACCTTTGCTGTCTATTCTCACTGTGTGGGGACATTACTGTCTATCTCACTGTATGTGACCATACGTCTATTCTCATGTATGGGACATTGCGGTTGTTATCACTGTATGGGACCTTTGCTGTCTGTTTTCATGTGTGGGACCATTACTGTCTGTTTTCACTGTGTGGGACCATTACTGTCTGATTCACTGTATGGGACCATTGCGTCTGATCTCACTGTATGGGACCATTGCTGTCTGATCTCACTGTATGGGACCATTGCTGTCTGTTCTCACTGTATGGGACCATTGCTGTCTGTTCTCACGTATGGGACCTTTACTGTCTGTTCACACTGTATGGACCTTTACCGTCTGTTCTCACTGTATGGGACCTTTACCGTCTGTTCTCACTGTATGGGACCTTTACTGTCTGTTCTCACTGTATGGGACTTTACTGTCTGTTCTCACTGTAGGGATCTTTACTGTCTGTTCTCACTGACATGTGTTAGATATTGTTAAAAGGCATTTCATATGGTTAGATTAACTAGATGTTTGTTAGGTTAGGCTAGGTTAGACTAGTTAGGTAAGTTAGGGCCCTGTTAAAAGGAACCTTGACGTTGTGGCAGGTTTTTTTGGGCAAAGTTGTTTATCTTCTGTTATTATGGTGTTGATTATTGTCTATTTAAAGAAAATGTACAAATAAATGGTGCCAAGTTCAAAATGGCTAGCCGCACTCCCACCGACAAAGCACGCCCCCACAAAAGCCACGCCCACACACAAGCCACGCCCACTTTGCTCTGCGGCGGCGCGCTATGCAGGGTTTGGCTCAGGTGGCAAAATCCCTAGACACCCCTGCATAAGTCCACCAATTTTGTGTGTTAACGATGCATTTCCATAAGGGGAAACCATCAAAATCGCAAGGCGCAAATGCACAACGCACAAGAATCACACACACAATCGCATGCAATAATGCACAGGATTCCGTGCGCGATTCCGACACATTGATGTGTGGCCTCAGCCTAATAGCTGAAGCCAGACCAGGAAATGCCTCACTGCTGCTGTGCTTACTGCAGTAGGAGGTGGCACTCAGGTGGTGAGGGACCAAGTCTAGTAAACATGTTTGGTGCACCTTTGGGGAAGGTAATTGGGGTTTGGGGGGATGCTGCTATAAGTTTAATTTTATGGGAAGACATGCTTTAACTTCCACCTATTGATAGTAGACAGCTGGTAGTATAACTTAGATAAACTTAGATTAGCGTTATGCAACTACAATGTATAGAGTACGATTTCTGGGTTTCTGTTTTACTTTCTGAGAAGCTTTCTGCAGTCACTTTTTTATTTAATAAGCTGACCTAAATAAATAAGGGTTCCAAGGAAAAACTTGTTAACAAGATAGTAGGAAGAAGAAAAACCTGTTTAGAAAATTTTAAACAGCAGTAGCTGAGAATACTGCATCTTGTACTGCTACCTAGACTACATTACCATTGTTAGGAGATCCCATATTAGGATTATAACTTGTTTAGTGATTATTATAAGCTAAGTTGGCTAGTAGCAGTGTAATAATATTGTACAAAAAATAACTAGAATAATTTAACAATAGTTCCACACCACACCAAAAAAAGTTTTCTTTTTAAGGATGTCTTATCTATATAGTATAGTATAGTATAGTATAGTATAGTATTTGAGGTTGAAAAAGACATACGTCCATCCAGTCCAACCCAACTAGCAATATCCTCATTTCCTGCCTAACCAGAGGAAGGCAAAAAACCCCCACCAAATTATGAAGGGGGAAAAAATTCCTTCCTGACTCCCAGTGGCAATCGGAAATTTCCCTGGATCAACTCTACTATGTAACATACCAGTAACTTGTAACATTCCTTGTTTGCAGAAACTCATCCAGCTTTTTTTTGAAAATGACCAATGAACCTACCATAATAACGTCCACTGGAAGACAGTTCCATAGCTTTACCGTTCTACAGTGAAAAAACCTTTCCGAGCTTGAAGCCTAAACCTTTTTTCTTCAAGTCTTAAGGGATGTCCACGTGTCCTTTGACATGTTCTATTGGTGAACAATGCCCCAGATAGTTTATTGTATGGCCCGTTAATGTATTTATACACAGTAATCATATCCCACGCAGGATTCCAAAATTGCACTGCATATTCCAATGAGCCTTACCAATGCTTTGTAAAGAGGGAGAATTAATTTTCCTCCCTTGAATCCATACCTCTCTTATACAGACAATTACCATGCTGGCTCTGGCTGTTGCCACCTGGCACTGCTTGCTACCTTTTAAGTTTGTTATCCACCAAAACTCCAAGATCCCTTTCCAACAGGGATTCACTTAACACAGAGCCATTTATAGTATAAGTAGCACAAGGATTTTTAAGTCCAAAATGCATCTCCTTACATTTATCAACATTGAATTTCATCTGCCACTTAGCAGCCCAATGTGACAATCTATCTAGATCCCCTTGCAACGATTGCACATCCTCTGAAGTTTTTAATGGTCGACAAAGTTTTGTGTCGTCAGCAAACACAGAAACCTTGCTGACAATACCCACTTCCAAATCATTAATAAATAGATTAAATAGAAGCGGCCCCAGCACAGAACCCTGTGGCACCCCACTTAGCACTTTAGTCCATAATGATGAAGCCCCATTAACAACTACTCTCTGCATCCTATTCATTAACCAATTTTCTATCCATGTACAAATGTGACTCCCCAGACCAACAGACCTCTGGGGCCGCTTCTATTTAATCTATTTATTAATGATTTGGAAGTGGGTATTGTCAGCAAGGTTTCTGTGTTTGCTGACGACACAAAACTTTGTCGACCATTAAAAACTTCAGAGGATGTGCAATCGTTGCAAGGGGATCTAGATAGATTGTCACATTGGGCTGCTAAGTGGCAGATGAAATTCAATGTTGATAAATGTAAGGAGATGCATTTTGGACTTAAAAATCCTTGTGCTACTTATACTATAAATGGCTCTGTGTTAAGTGAATCCCTGTTGGAAAGGGATCTTGGAGTTTTGGTGGATAACAAACTTAAAAGGTAGCAAGCAGTGCAGGTGGCAACAGCCAGAGCCAGCATGGTATTGTCTTGTATAAGAGAGGTATGGATTCAAGGGAGGAAAATGTAATTCTCCCTCTTTACAAAGCATTGGTAAGGCCTCATTTGGAATATGCAGTGCAATTTTGGAATCCTGCGTGGGGATATGATTACTGTGTATAAATACATTAACGGGCCATACAATAAACTATCTGGGGCATTGTTCACCAATAGAACATGTCAAAGGACACGTGGACATCCCTTAAGACTTGAAGAAAAAAGGTTTAGGCTTCAAGCTCGGAAAGGGTTTTTCACTGTGAGAACGGAAAGCTATGGAACTGTCTTCCAGTGGACGTTATTATGGTAGGTTCATTGGTCATTTTCAAAAAAAAGTGGATGAGTTTCTGCAAACAAGGAATGTTACAAGTTACTGGTTGTTACATAAAGTAGAGTTGATCCAGGGAAATTTCCGATGCCACTTGGAGTCAGGAAGGAATTTTTTCCCCTTCATAAATTTGGTGGGGGTTTTTTGCTTCCTCTGGTTAGGCAGGAAATGAGGATATTGTAGTTGGGTTGGACTGGATGGACGTATGTCTTTATTCAACCTCAAATACTATACTATAATATACTATACATACTATACAGATAAGACATCTTAAAAAGAACATTTTTGGTGTGTGTGGTAACTATATGTTAAATTATTCTAGTTTTTTTGTGTACATATTATTACAATGCTACTAGCCAACAAAAATAGCTTATAATAATCACTAAACAAAGTTATAATCCCTAATAGGGACTCTAACAATGGTAATGTAGTCTAGGTAGCAGTACAGATGCAGTATTCTCAGCTACTGCTGTTAAAATTTATAAACAGGTTTTTCTCTCCTACTCTCTGGTTAACAAGTTTTTCCTTGGAACCCTTATTTATAGGTCAAGCTTATTAAAAATAAAAGAAAGTGACTGCAGAAAGCTTCTCAAGAAAGTAAAACAGAAACCCAGAAATCGTACTCTCATTGTAGTTGCTAACGCTAATCTAAGTTTATCTAAGTTATACCTACCAGCTGTCTACATCAATAGGTGGAAGTTAAAGGGCATGTCTTCCCATAAATTAAAACTTATAGCAGCCCCCCCAAAACCCAATTAACCTTCCCACTGCTACTAGCCAACTAAAAATAGCTTATAATAATCACTAAACAAAGTTATAATCCCTAATATGGGATCTCCTAACAATGGTAATGTAGTCTAGGTAGCAGTACAAGATGCAGTATTCTCAGCTACTGCTGTTTAAAATTTTACTAAACAGGTTTTTCTTCTTCCTACTATCTTCTGGTTAACAAGTTTTTCCTTGGAACCCTTATTTATTTAGGTCAAGCTTATTAAAAATAAAAGAAAGTGACTGCAGAAAGCTTCTCAAGAAAGTAAAACAGAAACCCAGAAATCGTACTCTATACATTGTAGTTGCATAACGCTAATCTAAGTTTATCTAAGTTATACATACCAGCTGTCTACTATCAATAGGTGGAAGTTAAAGGGCATGTCTTCCCATAAAATTAAACTTATAGCAGCATCCCCCCCAAACCCCAATTACCTTCCCCAAAGGTGCACCTAAACATGTTTACTAGACTTGGTCCCTCACCACCTGAGTGCCACCTCCTACTGCAGTAAGCACAGCAGCAGTGAGGCATTTCCTGGTCTCGGCTTTCAGCTATTAGGCTGAGGCCACACATCAATGTGTCGGAATCGCGCACGGAATCCTGTGCATTATTGCATGCGATTGTGTGTGTGATTCTTGTGCGTTGTGCATTTGCGCCTTGCGATTTTGATGGTTCCCCTTATGGAAATGCATGCGTTAACACACAAAATATGGTGGACTTATGCAGGGGTGTCTAGGGATTTTGCCACCTGAGCCAAACCCTGCATAGCGCGCCGCCGGCAGAGCAAAGTGGGCGTGGCTTGTGTGTGGGCGTGGCTTGTGTGTGGGCGTGGCTTTGTCGGTGGGAGTGCGGCTAGCCATTTTGAACTTGGCACCATTTATTTGTACATTTTCTTTAAATAGACAATAATCAACACCATAATAACAGAAGAATAAACAACTTTGCCCAAAAAAACCTGCCACCACGTCAAGGTTCCTTTTAACAGGGCCCTAACTTACCTAACTAGTCTAACCTAGCCTAACCTAACAAACTATCTAGTTAATCTAACCATATGAAATGCCTTTTAACAATATCTAACACATGTACAGTGAGAACAGACAGTAAAGATCCCATACAGTGAGAACAGACAGTAAAGGTCCCATACAGTGAGAACAGACAGTAAAGGTCCCATACAGTGAGAACAGACGGTAAAGGTCCCATACAGTGAGAACAGACGGTAAAGGTCCCATACAGTGTGAACAGACAGTAAAGGTCCCATACAGTGAGAACAGACAGTAATGGTCCCATACAGTGAGAACAGACAGCAATGGTCCCATACAGTGAGATCAGACAGCAATGGTCCCATACAGTGAGATCAGACAGCAATGGTCCCATACAGTGAGATCAGACAGTAATGGTCCCACACAGTGAAAACAGACAGTAATGGTCCCACACAGTGAAAACAGACAGCAAAGGTCCCATACAGTGATAACAGACCGCAATGGTCCCATACAGTGAGAATAGACAGTAATGGTCACATACAGTGAGAATAGACAGTAATGGTCCCACACAGTGAGAATAGACAGCAAAGGTCCCATACAGTGAGAACAGACAGTAATGGTCCCATACAGTGAGAACAGACAGTAATGGTGACATACAGTGAGAACAGACAGTAATGGTCCCACACAGTGAGAATAGACAGCAAAGGTCCCATACAGTGAGAACAGACAGTAATGGTCCCATACAGTGAGAACAGACAGTAATGGTCCCACACAGTGAGAATAGACAGCAAAGGTCCCATACAGTGAGAACAGACAGTAAAGGTCCCATACAGTGAGAACAGACAGTAAAGGTCCCATACATATTCTATCCTCTATCTCTCACATTTTCTCTCTCTTTCTCCTGCAGTCTCTGTCCTCTATCTCTCTCACACAATCTCTCCTGCAGTCTCTATTCTCTATCTCACTCTCCTGCATTGTATCAACTCTCACACATACTATACATACAGCCTCACACATACTGTACATACACCCTCTCACACATACTGTACATACACAACCAACATACAATGGTTGGCACACAGATACTGGTAATATCATTGGCACAAACTCTGATAAAGGGTTGGCACACAGATACTGGTAAAATCATTTGCACAACTCTGATAAGGTTGGAACAGATACTGGTAATATCATTGGCACAAACTCTGATAAAGGGTTGGCACACCAGATACTGGTAAAATCATTGGCACAAACTCTGATAAAGGTTGGCACACGATACTGGTAAAATCATTGGCACAAACTCTGATAAAGGGTTGGCACACAGATACTGGTAAAATCATTGGCACAAACTACTCTGATAAAGGGTTGGCACACAATACTGGTAAAATCATTGGCACAAACTCTGATAAAGGGTTGGCACACAGATACTGGTAAAATCATTGGCACAAACTCTGATAAAGGGTTGGCACACAGATACTGGTAAAATCATTGGCACAAACTCTGATAAAGGGTTGGCACACAGATACTGGTAAAATCATTGGCACAAACTCTGATAAAGGGTTGGCACACAGATACTGGTAAATATCATTGGCACAAACTCTGATAAAGGGTTGGCCACAGATACTGGTAAAATCATTGGCACAAACTCTGATAAGAGTTGGTACACAGATACTGTATAATCATTGGCACAAACTCTGATAAAGGGTTGGCACACAGATACTGGTAAAATCATTGGCACAAACTCTGATAAAGGGTTGGCACACAGATACTGGTAAATCATGGGCACAAACTCTGATAAAGGTTGGCACACAGATACTGGTAAAATCATTGGCACAAACTCTGATAAAGGGTTGAGGTTGGCACAACAGATACTGGTAAAATCATTGGCACAAACTCTGATAAAGGGTTGGCACACAGATACTGGTAAAATCATTGGCACAAACTCTGATAAAGGGTTGGCACACAGATACTGGTAAAATCATTGGCACAAACTCTGATAAAGGGTTGAGGGTTGGCACACAGATACTGGTAAAATCATTGGCACAAACTCTGATAAAGGGTTGGCACACAGATACTGGTAAAATCATTGGCACAAACTCTGATAAAGGGTTGGCACACAGATACTGGTAAAATCATTGGCACAAACTCTGAATAAGGGTTGGCACACAGATACTGGTAAAATCATTGGCACAAACTCTGATAAAGGGTTGGCACACAGATACTGGTAATATCATTGGCACAAACTCTGATAAGGGTTGGCACACAGATACTGGTAAAATCATTGGCACAAACTCTGATAAAGAGTTGGTACACAGATACTGGTAAATCATTGGCACAAACTCTGATAAAGGGTTGGCACACAGATACTGGTAAAATCATTGGCACAAACTCTGATAAGGGTTGGCACACAGATACTGGTAAAATCATTGGCACAAACTCTGATAAAGGGTTGGCACACAGATACTGGTAAAATCATTGGCACAAACTCTGATAAAGGGTTGAGGTTGGCACACAGAATACTGGTAAAATCATTGCACAAACTCGATAAAGGGTTGGCACACAGATACTGGTAAAATCATTGGCACAAACTCTGATAAAGGGTTGCACACGATACTGGTAAAATTATGGCACAAACTCTGATAAAGTGTTGGCACACAGATACTGGTAAAATCATTGGCACAAACTCTGATAAAGTGTTGGCACACAGATACTGGTAAAATCATTGGCACAAACTCTGATAAAGTTGGCACACAGATACTGGTAAAATCATTGGCACAAACTCTGATAAAGGTTGGCACACAGATACTGGTAAATTATTGGCACAAACTCTGATAAGTGTTGGCACACAGATACTGGTAAAATCATTGGCACAAACTCTGATAAAGTGTTGGCACACAGATACTGGTAAAATCATTGGCACAAACTCTGATAGTGTTGGCACACAGATACTGGTAAAATCATTGGCACAAACTCTGATAAAGGGTTGGCACACAGATACTGGTAAAATCATTGGCACAACTCTGATAAAGTGTTGGCACACAGATACTGGTAAAATCATTGCACAACTCTGATAAAGGTTGGCACACAGATACTGGTAAAATCATTGGCACAAACTCTGATAAAGTTTGGCACACAGATACTGGTAAAATCATTGGCACAAACTCTGATAAAGGTTGGCACACGATACTGGTAAAACATTGGCACAAACTCTGATAAAGTGTTGGCACACAGATACTGGTAAAATCATTGGCACAAACTCTGATAAAGTGTTGGCACACAGATACTGTTTGTGCCAATGATTTTACCAGTGTCTATGTGCCAACACTTTATCAGAGTTTGTCACAAAACACACAAAGGGAAGAGGGGTTACTTACAGTAACAATGGCAGTCTCTTAGCCCCACTCCCAGGGCTCCAACACAGCACAAAATACGCTGGGAATGCAATGCTCCCTAGCCCTCATACAAGCATATGCAGATCACGCAAGCCAGTATCAAGACCAAATGGGGCCCAAGGCAGATTTTTGGGCCCCTCTAAAGTCCTATTACACAAATATCTCTATTGTATCATGTTATCCGTAAAGTACTGTAAAGAAAGTAAATGCAAGTATTTTGCACATCGCCCTGGCACCACAAGCACCCCCTGGCACCACGAGCACATACCCCTGGCACCACCAGCACACACCCCTGGCACCACCAGCACCCCCTAACACCACTAGCACATGATCCCCCCCCCTACCAACACACACAAAAATCATTCCTCTTACAGACATTTTGTCTGTAATTAACATTTTGTTTATGCACTGCATAAAATACCCCCCCCCTTGCCAATTTGTCATACAACTATTTTAAAAAACTAAGAGACTACCTCACCTGGGACAGGACTCATACTGTCAAGCAGATTGGGTTGGGGGTGGGTAAAGAAGGTAAGCCGCCGTCAAACAGACACACACTGCAGACAGTTACTACTCCTGTGCCGGCTGCGCTCCAATTCAACTTCAAGACACAGGATTCAGGCAGAGAAGAGCGTACGCACACACGTGCACGCAAGCGCTGGTAGCACCGCAGCGTGCCGGGGAAGTGCAGTGTGGGAGCTAAGCTAAGCAGTCCTGATAGGAAGCCCAGGCCCCCACGGCCCGCCTCTGAGTCACAATACATGCGGGCTGCAGCGCTTCCTCCCTCTCCACCCGGCGCCGGTAAGATCGTTTTTTTGTTGTTTTTTTTTACTCTGAAATGCCGCTCTTGAGCCACAGAGACAAAGTGCCGCTCTGCTACTTTGTCTCAATGTGGCTCATTAGCGAGATGGCCCTGGACGTATGCGTTACCAAAATGGAAACGTCTGCACAATCACATGCGCATCGGAAATCGTTGGAATTTTTGGGTTTCCATGATTTCCAAGCTTGAGAAAGGACTCATATGTTGCTGAAAAGGCTTAGCAATATAACTTCCTGTTTTTAGTAGATTGTAGCCATGTGCCCAGTCTCTGCCTCTATCTTTGACTATTACCTGTATGTAAGTTTTCGTTTTAGGGCTGGACTTGCCCTTTAACAGCGATCGTTAGCACTGCAGGGCAGAAATATCTGCCTGTGTGTACCTAACCTAAAAGGTTTAACACAGAGAGAACAGACAGCTTAAAGGGCAAGTCCAGCCCCAAATTGAAAACCCTAAACGGTCTAACCTGACATCCAGCACAATGTCCTGTTCCCCCTATTTTTGCTTCCTGATTCTTCCAGTTAGCAACTGTCATATCACAGCCAATGACTGAATGTTAATCTCCTATCTGTCTCTTCTGAGCATGCCCAGGCTCAGTACAGGCTCAGTATAGGTTTATAAATAGCTCAGTTTCCATGAGGCATCCATAAGCATAGCAGGCATATAGTAATGAATTCAGAGGACAAACTATGATATATCAACATATTTTATAGAGGCCATTCTTTGTAAATGATGTTATTTTGAGGGTGGAGTTGTCCTTTAAGGACCCATACAGAAAAAGTAATTTACAGTGAGAACAGCCAGCAAAAGGTCTCATATAGAGTGAACAGTCATTAAAGATCCCATAAGAGATTTCGGAGTTTCACTTGCTTCCTTTTTTTAGCACAGATAGTCTATGTCATTATGTGATCTAAATTAATTGAGATGAATCTTAACAAAAATATGATTTTTGTACTTGTATTGATTAATATTTTTTATAATATTAATCTACATCTACAAAAAATAAAGACAGATTTGCAAAAGAACCCTATATTTAATATTTGCTTATTAAATTATTTAGCTGTCTGAGAAGAGTTATAAATAACATTTGTAAAATGCCAACTTCACATATTTTTTATTCAAGATGCCAGTATTCCAGTCATTCATTGGCAGAAAAGAGAATATTTTTCCTAGTAAAATGATATCCTATTGTGTCAAGGTCAAACTGACATAATAAAGCAAAGTAACTCCCAAATAAAGCAAAGCACAACAGTGTTCTACTTGTTCTTCTATGCAGTGCCAGAGATTGGTTAGTTTCTAATGTTATCGTGTCACAGTGTCAATATTACAGTAATATGACAGCGAACGCTAGGTTACTTACAGCCAGATGCACAAAGAGGCGCATCGGTTGAGAATGGAGTTAAAAGACACGCTAAACGATGTTATATCGGTTAGCGTGACTTAAACTCCATCATTGCGGTGCTTGCATGGTTAACGCAGAAGTTAACCATGCAGCCGCCGCAAGTGAAGCTATATTCGCATAGAGCCTTAACTTTACAGAACTTTTTAATGCCAGCAGATTTAAGTCCCGCAAAGGTGAAACTCTTTCAGGAATGCACGGAGAGGTGCTATGCGAATGTAGCATCTCCAGAGTGCTTGCATGGGAGAGCCGATAGCGCCTCTCCAATGCATCGCCATGTTAGTGTGTAAAGCTGTCCATACAATACCTTCACATTACACTGATTCGACATTCAATCCAAGATGAATACAGAATAAATTATCAATCATAATCTAGATTGATATTCTGTAATATTGATTGTAAAGTGATCAGGCCAGACAGTTGACAGAACACCGCAGAAATTCCCGGGGGAAATGTTTGTAGTGTATGGCCAGCTTTAGGAAGGTTTAAAAATATTGCAGCCATATTATTTGTATTAATATAATTCAGTATTGTTTGCATGGTTGTTTGACACCTTGATCAGCATTTCTGCAAAGGTCAAGTCCAAGACACCTAAAGCAGCTTAGAGCACAAGGTTGTCAGAAAAGTATGTTTATGGTAAACAGACTAGACAATTGCAGCACTGCAGGATGTTAATGGGTAACTGTTGTCTCCATGCAAGTGTCCTCTTTTTAAAAGAGCTCTCTTAAGCTGGGTACACACATTAACGATTAAGCCCCGATACCGTCGGATCCGACGGTATCGGGGCTTAATCGTTACATGAGTACGTTCATTTCCCGAACGAGCGCGCGGCCGCCAAACGATCGGGTCGGCCGAACGCTCGTTCGGGAAAGGCCGAAAATTTCCATCGGCCGCGCTAGACTCCTATAGGGAGTCTAGCGCGGCCGATGGAAACACACAGTCCCGAGCGTTCTCCCTATGTGTGTATGCAGATTCTTTCGAAAGATGCAGACAGGATCTTGCAGATCTGTCTGTTATCTTTCAGAAATCTGTACTGTGTGTACCTAGCTTAAAACTGTACCTTTCAAACAAGCATAGATGATGTCTCTTAGCTTCCCTGGTTCTCAGGTTATAGGCTTGTAAAGTTACACTCAGACAGTCAGGATAAACAAGGATGTGTTGGAAAGTCACAAGATATACTGTGTAAGCAGTAGGATATACTGTAAGTGGGCATGCTCATGCCTAAGGCATGGGGGCAGAACAATGGTGTTGGTGATGTCACAGTGCTAGCTGGAATCTTTATTTTTTTTACTGCTATAAGTTTACATCGATTGCAGCTAGAAGCATGATCCTGGAGTCGTTTCAAAGGTAGGAATGTGCTCTTTTTAATTCACATGACTTGACATTAAATTGAAGCTGGACCAAGGAGGAGCCAAACACCTTTTTATTCGAAGCTATGCATGTGCACTATATTTAGCTGGCTTGCACACATACAATATTGTCACACAATATGGGTAATACTTTATGTAGTGCACAAAATGTTATTTTGTAACTGCACAGATCAGTGATGTCAAACTTGCAGCCCTCCAGATGTTTAAAAAGTATAACTCCAAGCATTTCCTAACTGCACTATGCAGTTTGACACCTGTGGCATAGATAATATTTATCTGTACAAAAAATTAGAGGCAGCATTGCAGCCAAGCAGGTTGACCGTAGTCCAAGACGACAGTATTTAAAAGTGAAGCCAAAATCAGTGCCAAGTCCAAGACAGAAACTCTTTTCGGGAAACAGGTTCTGGAGGGCAGGGGAACTAAAAGCTGAAGCAAAGGAAGCTGTAGAACTTGACTACATAAAGCAAGAGAGATGGAGAATGGGCTGAAGTACAGAAAGCAGGTGGGTGAAGAGATTGAAAGCAAGAGTTTGATTGCACTAGGCTGGTTACAGGAGCAAGAGGGCTAGAGCACAGGAAACAGAAGCAGTAAATCTGGATACCAGATAGAAGAGCTGGGGGGCAGCAGGCTGTATCACAGCCAGGGGTGGAAAGGAGTCTGACAGAGGAATTGACACCTTCGATGGTGGGAGTGGATGGGGTGGTCAAACTTCACACTTTAAATTTCATGATCTAAGCAAAAAAAGACCAAGGTTTCACAGATCATAACATTTCTGATCCGAGCACTTTACAAGAGACTATCCTGATTTCCTCATTAGGAATCAAGTGCCATCTCTGCCTTCATGTCCTCCCGCTCAAAACTAAACTAAACATGGACAAGACTGAACTTGTCCTTTTCCCACCGTCACGATCTGTTCACCTCCCTAGTTAATATTAACAACACACCTATATCCCCATCTCCTCATGTCCGCTGCATTTTCAAAGCTAGCATGTCAAGAAAACACTCCTCTACCCACCCATGATCAGCTTGATTATGTAGGCTGTATTCTAGCAACAGGACATTTCAAGTTTGTTTAACTGGCAGAGGAGGAGGAGAGAGGTTGTAAAAGACATTCCCACCAGCCAATGACAAGTGTTATGTTAATCATGGCCCTGGGCCATCTAGGAGGCGGGCTTTTAGCACTCATTTTTGCTGTGTGATATCTAAGAGAGGGCAGCACAGCTGTAAACGTGAGTAAGTGATTTCAGCTGCTGGAAGTGTGGGCATTTAATGGGGGTGATGGTCTTTTTGATATTGTTGTCCTTTAAACAAAAGATATTTAATCTTTGGTTAGGGTTTTTCACTGTGAGAACGGTAAAACTTTGGAACTGTCTTCCATTGGAAGTTGTGATTACAGGTTCATTGCATAGTTACAAAAGAAAGCTGGATGAGTTTCTGAAAGAAAGGAATGTTGCAGGTTACTGGTATTGATACATAAAGTAGAGTTGATCCAATGATATTTCAGGTTGCCACTTGGAGTCAGGAAGGAAACTTTTCCCCCTTCATAATTCTGGTGGGGGGGGGGGGTTGCCTTCCTCTAAATCAACAGCAGGAAGTGTGGGTTTTACCAAGTGGGTTAAACTATACTATATTAGAGAATGGATACAAAGTATCAATCTCCTACATGTACTGGATACAATGGTTTGAACCTGCCAGCAAACAAGCGTAGAGCACAGTAATGCACAAGTTAAAATTAATTATCATCTTAAGGTGTCTTAATGCTGTACTTTAAGGGCAAACTTTAATTTTTTCAGAATTACTGTACCACCTCTTTACCTGGGAAAGCACACCAACAACAATACATTTTTGGTAAATTCACACTTTTACCTGTAGAGCGGTGGCATGCTTTTATTTAGGCATGCAGAATTCTGGGTAATTTTTAATTCTTTATAGAATTAAAATATATAGTTTAGAAAATACGCCCATTTCAGCTAGTGGTGCCATTCTGTTACTTGCAGGATTATGGTTACAGTTCTTTGCTCTGTAAACTTTGCACTTTTGGCGAGTTCCCCCAAAAAAGAAAAGAAAACCAGACTTGTGCACTCAGAGGCACTGCCAGCAAACAGACTCAAAGGGAGCTGATGCATAATATTGGGGCTGTGCTCTAAGTACCCAGTTCAGGCTTTAAAAGCCCTTTACCTTTGAAAGGACGTGAACGTGAGACCTATTTACTGCACAGTCAGATTCCAGCTTGTATACACCCAAAAAATATTTTCGGCAAAGACAAATGAAAATGATTGCCTGTCAAGTGAGTAGTTTGATAGCCCATATTAACGCTTTACCTGTGAAATAGGTTTCAGGGAACAAAACAGTGCTAACACTAAAATGTAATGTTATAGCATTTATTGTGGTAGTAAGTTTTTTAAACAAATACACCAAAGTAAAAAGCGACCTGGATCAGATCCCTAATGAAAGAACTAGTGTCCATATATGAAGCGGCCGTTCACAGTGTAGTTAGGTTGTTTTCACATCTCTACCTAGCTGAAGAGAATAATGGGGCAATTTCTCCACTGCATCAGGGGTAATATCACAATTACTGTAAACAACACTAGCAAAGCTATTTAGTGCTATCCAGCATAAAATATCTGTAGTATGCAGTTAGATCAACTGGACTACTACTACCAGGGGAGCAGGGGGAGCAACTGCAGGGGGGGCAGGAGCCAAGGGGGCTTGTCTTATTTTTCCTATGACAGAAAACTTCTGTGGATGAAGCATGGAGAAGGACCCCATCATAGTTTTGCTGGGGGGCTAAGTGATACCTAGTTAAACCCCTGCAACTGGACTTGAAGTTTGCTCTTGTGAAAGTCAGTTGGATGACTAGATCAAGAATTCTAATTTTAATGGTGCAAAATTGCAGGCACTTATTTGTGATCACTTGATCATTCTCAGGAGATATTAAATCAGCTATAGGTGGGAACTAGAATTGGGTCTGCAGTGCTGCATATATGTATTAAAGAATGGCCCAGAGATAGAGTTGTTCTGATAAACAGTATACGTTATGCTGTAATATCGCTTTATCGCTTTTAGGGCTAGTTTCTGGCTCCCTGTGTACCTTACACTACTACCATTTTTTTTTTAAACTACACATGCCTGTTTTTTTATTTAAATTTTCTAAAAACACTTTTTAAAGGAGAACTAAAGTGCATATAAAGTTTTTAAAAAAACATTTAAAAATAAAATTACTTGGGGCAGGGAGGTAGGATTGGTAATTTCAACCTCCTGATATTGTTTCTGCAAGGAGCACCGGGACAAAGAAAATTAGTTCTGTCAGGCTTCCTCTTGGCTTCAGCACTATCTTTAATACAGGAAAGTCCAGGACTAACCTGGCAGAAAAACCTGCATGTGCTATAGCTCTTTAACAAAACAATACTGGCAGGTAGGAATAATCAACCCTATCTCCCTGCCCCAGGTAACATTTATAAACTGTTAGTTTTTCGAGTATACAGTAGTTGTCTATTATGTTTTTGGGTATCTCCTAGACAGAAAAATGGGTTATCTATAGTATCATTCTAATTGTAATTGTGAGAATCAGAGCTTTTAGAAAATTTACTTTTAAATTTTAAAAGTGGCCATGAACTTTGGAAAGTGAGCTTAGCAAAAACAATGTTTAGGTATTACCAGTACTAAAAAATTATGGCAACTATGAAAGTGTTGCGTATAAGAGGTAAGTGACTTATTCATTGATAAACTGGCTGTGCATATCAAATTTCCATCTAAAAATGGCAATGATCCTGAACCCAGTAACATAGCTTTGCTAGATTTTGATAAACCATAAAAATAACTTGTCTCCATACGAGTGCCCACTCCTACCTTTAAAATGACTCCAGGATCATGCTTCTAGCTGCAGTCTATACAAACGTTGAGGAGGATACACAGGGAAGAGGCATTTTAACATGGTGTTAGAGCAGGAAGTGCAGGGGATCTGGTGATGCTGCTGCTACCACATCACACATATAAAAATGTAAATATCTTCAAAACTATGTAAAAAAAATTAAAGTAAATTGCAAAAATTCCTGTTAATTTTCCACAGTTACCCTTTAAATTGTTAAAAAGTGCCAGTTAACTTACTTGCATGCATTTGTTCCATTGGCCACAACCTCTAATGATACGTCTGGGAACCAATTATCATTAGGGACTAGACCAGCAGCCGGGTCTGTTATTGGCTGAAAAGTAGCCAATCACAGACGTGGCTGCCAGCTATTGAGAAACGCGGCCATGTAAGTACGTTTCTGGGCAAGGAAGTGCAGAAACAAGAGATCCAGAGGGTGGGAACTCTGCACATGCCAGAGTCCTCCAGGAAGACGGGGAAGGGGCAGAAACCTTTACACACAGGAAGGCTCCTACTCTTCAGTTCTCTGGACTTTGGATAGGCATAACAATATAAGCAACCTGTGCAGGTAGATTATAAACGAGAAACCTACAAAATATATATATCAAACATTTATTTCATAAAATCAAACCTATAGCTGGCCAGCTAAAAAAAACAACTTACATATATAAATATCATAAAAAGATCTCTACATAAATAAGTATATAAAATCAAAAAATATATAATAAATATATGTGGTCCATGTCACTTGACCTATATACTCTAGTGTAGATTAGCTATAGAGTATTCATGGAGCGCAGAGAATAAACAGTCTCAGTCTCTGTCCTAATAATAGTCCTCCTGAGATCTGTGCTGAAACACATATACTGATTGTGGGCAGTAATTATTTATAAATCACCGCTCCTTGGGCAAAAGTGTTTGGAAGTTTTATCGGCAGTCATTCGGTCCCCCGGACGATACACACCGCAGTTGTCCATGGCTTTGCGCCCTTGGGATCCATAGTGAGTATTAGATGAGCAGCAAAGCTGTTCATGATACAGGACTTCCTCCTCCGGTTACCACCCGTTATAAAAACTTTTTACACAATGTAGTGGATACCCTCCCACCCCCAACCGCTATATTAACAACTTCAAAATCACTCTGCTTCTTTACTTACACATCCTCGATCCTCCGCTGCTCTGGTCCAGCTCCCCTGCCTGCTGGAAATGCGGCTGTGATTAGCCGAGAGGCAGCCAATCACAGCCGCGGCTGCCATTAATGAAAACGGCGCTGGAACGAGGAGGTGTAAGTAAAGAAGGGAAGCGATATTGAAGTAATGAATAGAGCGGTTAGGGGTGGGAGGGTATCCCCTGCATTGTGGCACAAGCTTTTAAAGGTACACTACTGCCAGCCACAGAGGGATCGGGAAGGAACCAGGGAGAGGGGGGAAAGGGCTCTACTGAGCATGCCTCATACCTTGATGAGGCTAGCCAAGCTACAGAAACAGGATGAGGCACTGACAGCTCCTACCCAGCAGTTTCCTGCACTTTGAAGAGGCATAACAGGAGAACCACAAGGTGCAGGGATGTAAGGTACAGTGGGGCCAGTAGTTGATAACATTTTAGTTTGGGGGGTGGACATGCCCTTTAAGCCTTGCGGTTAGGGTTTGGAGGGTGTGGCTACACTACAGAAATTATTTTATTTATAGAAAAGGAAGTACAGTGACAAGGGATCCTGAGGGTGGGAACTCTGTACATGCCAAAGTCCTCCAGGAGGACAGGGAAGGGACAGAAACCTTTACACACAGAAAGGCTCCTACTCTTCAGTTCTCTGGACTTTGGATGCAGGACAACCATTAGGAACAGAGGAGTAAGGTAAGGATTTTTTAGCACTACACAGTGGGGTCAGCAGTGGGTTATATTTTAGTTTTGTGGGTGGAAATGCCCATTGTATCAGACACGACTATGTAAGGGCAAGTATGCTAAGTAATCAAAGCCATGTACAAATGGGGGTCGCACTCCAATACAGATTCAATATCTTTATTTAGTGACCACACATCAAGATACACAACGTTTTTTGGGGGAAAAGTGCCCCCTTCCTCAGGTGATGCAACGTGCAACAGTTTCTAACAGAAGGTAGAAACATAGTTCTCTATCACCACTGTTAAATATATTTTGCCTGAATAAATTTTAAATTTAAGTATGGTACCATCATTTCCCTATAATGATGGGGCCCTATTATCTTTCTTTCTTTAGTCACCTACTGTATCTATCTCAATGGCAGGTCAGTTCATCCCTAATTATAAAGCCATTGCAAGCCCCATCCTTATTTGTCCTCATAACCTCTTTGTATTTTCACTAGGAACTTTTGCTTATTTCTCTTTTTTGTCTATTTCCCCCTAAAGAAGCTGTCCTAAGTTAGAATGGAAAATACATTATATTTAAAAAAATGTGGTATATAAATACTAAACCGTATTATTATACCATTAGGGCAATGCTCTAAAACTTCCTTTACAATATGAGTCAGATTTAAAGTAAACACTGAGCACAATTTTCTAAATAGCACAGCTATAAAAAAAGTAAGCATCCGTCCAAAGATTTCTCATAAAACCCTCTTAATCCTAGTCTCAGTCTTAAAGCTGATACCAGAGTTAAGAGGTCATAATCAGGACATCCCATACACTAAACATACATAAATATAATCTGTGGATGTTGGCTTGTTACCAAGTTGGAATTTAGGCTTAGAACACTGTGATTGTGCCATGTGATGCAGTCTATATTTTGGGGGCCTCATCTGTTTAGGATGCACACAACAGGAGATTAACTTGGCAATTACAAGAAACAGACCACAATATGTGCAATGCATTCTGTCACAAATTTTAAATGCAAACACCATTTTTGGTGTAGGTCACATGCATTTTATTTCTGGCTGTTGGCACAAATTCGTTTTTCTGTGTGAATTAGTGTGAACTTGGGTCAAAAGTAAAATTCTGTAGTGGGTGCAGGCAACCCCCACACAAAAGGCTGACATTAAGCATTTTGGGTGAAAACCAAAGAGGTCATACGACTAGCCTGATTTACTGAATCCTTTTTATGTGTATGGGATCTTTGCCAATAACAGATGTTGTGAAAAGAAACACCCGTTGGAACTAAAACCACAGAAAACTTAAGGCATATACCAAAGAACTATTTCACCTTTGGGTCAGCATTAACACTAATAGGACCACAAACAGAATGCTGAATGGCATGGGCCCATATCTATTAAACTTTGTTAAGAGTTTCACTGAAAACCCTAGTGAAGCCGTCTTCCATTCAGAGGGATGATCATCAAATAAGCGGTAAGCACATAAAGTAAATCAAAAAAAAAGTTTTGATCAGTGTTACTGTGCTGGAAATTTCCATCCAGTGAATTCAGTTAAGGCTTTGACCTTCTGAACTGCAAATTGTACAGCAATTTTATCCTTCTGCCTAAAGGAGAACATGAAAAAAGTTATCATTATCACCCAATTACAGGATGGTCACTGGAAGAGGGAGCCATAATGGATCCCACAAACCTAACCTTTCCCAAATTACCATTTTCATAGAAGGGCAGACAGGGTCAGTTACCAGCCTTCTGCAATTGTTTTGCATGTCCTCAAAACCACAGGCTGAGTTTACTCTTTTCATAACTACGAAAATGCCAAGGATCACGTTCAAGAATAAAAACAGACACATGTACAGCCCAGGAAAGAAAGCAAAGTTTAAAAGCAGGAACATCTGCCACATTAAATCTTCCAGGATGTTGGAACTGGCCAGAAAAATTAAATTAATTTATTTGAAAAATTTGGAAGGGGGTGGAATAAGAATCAATAAAAAGAAGTAGAATAAAGAAGTTTAAAGTTTCTGCTTGACACATGCTGAAAGCAAGAGGACACTTGCAGGGACTCTGCCACAGACATACTATTATACATTCAGTGATGTCCATGTGATGATGTACCAACTACAGAAAATAACTAAGCTAATTCTCCACCTAATGGGGACCTGTTAATCAACTTAGCTTACCCAAACAATGATCCAATCATAGACCAAGCCCTTCCTCGTCTATCCTTCCTTCTTACATTTGCATATGCTGAGCACATAAAGAGAATCATAACTATTTCCAAAACTATATCTGCAGTTAGTTGAGGTTTAGCAGCAGCTATCATTCTCAATGTTGATCATCCATGCACAGGACTTGATTTCTGTAAAGTCTGAGGTAGGTATACATACACATGTATGTGCGTGTGTACAAATACTGTATAAAGATATTGACGTAATTTTTAGGTGAACAACTTAAACATGAAATGTATATATTGTAGACAACCTTTATCATAGTCTCCAAGTCAGTGAGGTAACTAGGAATCCCTGGGTCCCCCAGCAGAACTATTATGGGGCCCATTTCCCTGCTTCATATACTGTACAATGGTTACTGGGAGGAGGCTGTATCTGTTACAGGAAAAATAAGAAGATGCCCCCCCCCCCGCAGTTGCAGGGTATGCTCCCCTGGTAGTTATACCTCTGCTCCAAACTAAAAAAGAACCCTGTATAACTTCTCTAGGTAAAACTTATAATATAAGTTATAGTGCTGGAAAGGTTTAGCAATATAACTTTCAGTATTTATAGCCATGTGACCAGTGTCTGTCTGCATTTATAGGCCCAGCATAAAGTCCTAAGTGAGCATGTTATGCCCCAGGGGACAAGCAGGGGTTCAGGTGATGTCACTCAAGCTATTCAAATAAGTTTGAATATTATCTGCAACAAAATATCTTACAGGCTGTAGCCAGAGATGTGATCCAGGGCTCACAAAGCCTGGATGAAGCACAAGTCACATGGGCAAAACCTCCATCATGCTTTAGGAATATGCCTATTTAAAGGAGAGCTCCAGCAAGACTGGCACTGGGGTTCTAGGAGACAATTGGCAGCAACCTAGGTGGGAAACACAGTAGCACTAGCCACAGCACCAGAGGTTCGTTGATCAGATGGTGTAATGCAGGGCAGAGCAAGTCAAGTGCAGTGTGTAGCTGTTGGTCTGCAGTTCCAGAGTTCTATGGAGGATTGGGTGAGTGTGGGGGTATCAGCCGTGGTTTTCCGAAGCATCCAATTGCTCTTTCGTGCAATTCAGGCGAAAGAATGTCAGATGTCAGTCGCAGGCCGCTGCACAAACCTCCTAATTTTTTTGTCCTGATGGACCAAGATATGTGATAAAGTGATATGGTTTACATTTAATGCTGCTTTATAATGGTAAGGGAGAACCGCAAGTGAGACTTTATTCATACTTAAAAGGACAATTATACTCGCCTTCCCTCCGCTCCTCTTCTTTGGTCAGTACCTTTTACCCAGGGTGAGGACCTGAACCGCTAGGTCCTCACCACTGGGTTCGCGTAACTTGCAGCACAGCCTTACTGAAACGCTGCTCTGGTAGGCTCCGCCCCCTCCTCTCTTTGCAGAGCGTGCCTTTCTATTGGCCTTGTCGCTGACAAGGAGTGTCAGCCTGTGTGTCTGACATGTGCCTGTCACAGCATGGGAGAAAGACAATGCAGCCTAGTAAGTGAAACTTTGAATGCCTATAACTTTGGATTTATAGCAGCTAGTGACATCGTTCTGGACTTGTTTGAAATGTATGACAGCTATGTTCAGTATTTATGGCACTTGTGTAGAGACCACAGTTCTCCTTTAATATCACTGCTAACTGAATCAGTGTTTATTTGATTTTAAACATATGGGCATACTGTATGTTTCAAGAGGTAATCACATATACTGGCTATTGTAAACTTCTGCTCAGAATTACTATTTAAAGATCAGTCTCATTATTTAAAAAGACAAACTTCCAACAAGAACGCCCAGTAGAGGACCTAAACCACTATCCTTGCCTCTGTGCTTACCTAGATCACCTGCTTGAATGCTGAATCTTTGATTGATATTCTATTCATGCTCTTCCCCCCAGCTTGTGTCCTAAGGGCCTGACCGATCAGAAGAAGTTGATGTTCCCATAAGTCAGGTCCTAGACTGAGGGTGGGGTCAGAGTTAAAAGACAACTAAAGTCTCAGAACAACATTGAGGTTAGTGTCTTATTTCCCATTGGTCCAGTATTGCAAATGGTCACTGACCATTATGTTCTTTACACATGCTCAGTCGTAGGATACTGCAGGAACTTGGTACAGTTGGTCACCCCCACTAGCAACCTCTAGCCAATCCTTTTACAGGACAGAGCATGGCAAGGGAGCATGTGACTGGGGTCACAATACTCTATTGCTATTTTACAGTTTATTGGTGTTTTTAGAGGATATATGTTCAGATTCTGGAATGTAAAAATTTGGGTTTAGTTCTCCTTTAAACCAATTGGTCTAATGTTAGATTGCAGGTAAAGGTAAGCCCAGGGGTATTCCTAAGCATGTAGGGGTATCCAAGTACACAGAGCAATTAATCCAATGCTTTACATTTTTCCAGTCTCCACCATGCTGGATAATCAAATCCATAAACAAGTAGTAAAGTGTAATAGCAATAGCACAGGACTGTAGCTGTGTGAAACAAGAATTTATTTAGCACTGAAACATGCATGTAACATGTTTCAGACTGGAGTCCTTTCTCAAGCATGCTGCATGTAACCTATTTATGGAATTCACTTTGTTACATGAGCGTGCTTGAGAAAGGACTCGGGTCTGAAACATTTTCAGTACTAAATAAATTCTTGTTTCACACAGCTACAGTGCTGTGCTATTGCTATTACACTTTACTACTTGTTTATGGATTTGATTATCCAGCATGGTGGATGTTGTCCCGTGAGAACCCACAGGGCACCTCAAGAAGATTTCTACCCACTACCAGAAGCCAGTATACAGGCTAATCCTTGTGTGGTCCTGGACACACAGCCTTGGGTAGAAGACCATATACGGGTAAGTACCCATTTGCTTTCTCACCCTATTCCGTCAGTTCAGTATATCACAGCTTGGGAGGAGATATGCTCAGACCGGTGGGTTTTCAGAATTATAAAAAAGGGTCTCTCACTATCCTTGACAAGATTTCCTTTTCAGTTAAGAGCCCCAGTGTGCTCAGACCTAGACGACATTCTTTCTCTAGCCTTCGCACAGGGCAAGATAGAAAGGTCTCACCAATCTACGAGAGGCTGGATAAGCCATTTATTCCAA
The DNA here is from genome assembly GCA_019447015.1 of Hymenochirus boettgeri. Lineage (NCBI taxonomy): Eukaryota > Metazoa > Chordata > Amphibia > Anura > Pipidae > Hymenochirus > Hymenochirus boettgeri. The sequence goes on along the minus strand of CM033476.1, from coordinate 230,924,196 downwards.
ATACAGAAACAGGATGGCTCACTACGACCAGTCTTGAACGTAAAAGCATTAAATCAATATATAAAGCCAAAAAGATTCAGGTTAGAAAACCTTTCAGATTTGCAATCCTTGATACACAAAGAATATGTAATATATATACAATATATATATATATATATATCAAAAAATCACAGGCGCCTTCTTCAATTTCAGTGGAAGGATCTCCTTTACCACTGGAACATAATGGCTCAATGCCCCATACACCTTCACCAGGGTTCTCAAACCAGTAATACAGTACTTCAGACAAAAAAAACATTCTCTCACTCATTATTTAGACAATCTATTGATATTCAACCCATACGATTCAGTCATGACCCAAAGAGAGACTTAGTACTAGCAACACTAACAAAGCTAGGTTTCACAATAAATACACCAAAATCAATCTTAACACCCACAAAATGTCTAGAGTTTCTGGGATTCGACACACACCACTTTACCATACAAGTCCCAAACCCCAAGTGGGAAACACTCCAGACATATATCAGAGAACTAATCACCTTCCCATTTCTCCCACTTCGCACTCTCGCAAAGATCATAGGGAAGATAGTAGCACTGTCACCAGGCTCTATAGAAGCACCCACACTGTGCAGATACAATCAGATGCTTCTACTGAGACAGCTTCAAGCTGGAATAACATGGCCTCAACCAGTAGTACTCACACCCAAGGCGAAGAGGGAACTAGAACATATTCTCCAGATCCCCCAGCTCCACCCATGCCCATTCAGACTGGATCCCCCACATGTGACAATCACAACGGATGCATCATTACAAGGGTGGGGGTCCTTCACAGCCCTAACAGCTATCAGAGGTCGCTGGTCACAACAGGAGACCAGATTACATATAAATCTATTAGAGCTAACAGCAGCAAAACTGGCATTACAAAATATCCTGTCAGCATCCCTGCTGTATAATTGTCGAATTATACAATTCGACAACCGCACAGCAGTATCCTACATCAACAGGATGGGAGGCACAAAGTCCAAAACCCTATGCCTAGAAGCCCTACACATATGGAACATAGCACTGCCATACAACATCAACCTGATAGCCCACTACGTACCAGGTCAATCAAACGAGTTTGCAAATGCACTGTCCAGACAATAGCTAACACTATCAATAGTTCCTCTCAAACCTGCCCTATTCACAAAGAAATCAACACTTTCTGAAAAGACAGACCTTTTCGCATCAGAAACGTCGGCACAAACACAGACATTTGTGTCCAGACAATGGACAAAGAACTCATGGAAAGAAGACCCTCTGTCCTTTTCATGGACACATCTACCTAGCCTCTACGCCTTTCCACTCCCAGCATCAAAGGGACTCCCCTTACTACGTATCCTTAAAGCAGCTAGATGGTCATCCAACAAAACATTCGTAAAGCATTACTGGCGCCCCTCCGAACCAGAGAGGTTAAGCTTTGCAGGAGCAATGACCAGGTGTGTGCTACTCTGCCCTCCAGCTGTTGCTAGCTGGCTGCCTCCCATGGGACAGTTTGGGAAAAGACAGACCTTTTTGTATCAGAAACGGCACAAACACAGACATTTGTGTCCAGACAATGGACAAAGAACTCATGGAAAGAAGACCCTCTGTCCTTTTCATGGACACATCTACCTAGCCTCTACGCCTTTCCACCCCCAGCTCTCATGCCACAGGTCCTCCACAAGATTTTGTCAGACAGGGTCCAGGACTTAGTCCTGGTATATCCAGTTTGGCCATCCAAACCATGGTTCCCCAAGATCCATCCCCTAGCAGTAGGACACAAGTTACCCCTAGGGATAACAGTGGACTGCTTTCAGGGCTCCCAGCATCTGTTATCCAAACTGCCACAGATAATGTGGATCGCAGCTCAAATCAATTCTTCTATTTCCAACAACGGTCCTTACAATTCAATAACTTAATGAATTCCTCACTGCACCAGAGGACCATTACTTGATACAAGAATCTAATTTCAGAATTCCTCAATTGGTTTGGTGAAAGAGAGCCTCACTTGGCACCACCTAAATCCCTATGGGGAGCTTTAGAGATTTTGGCCCATAAATTTCACTCGGGCGTATCCACAATACGGTCATATGGATCTGCCCTACATATGATCTACCTCCACTAAAGCAGCATCAAAGGGACTCCCCTTACTACATATCCTTAAAGCAGCTAGATGGTCATCCAACAAAACATTCGTAAAGCATTACTGGCGCCCCTCCGAACCAGAGAGGTTAAGCTTTGCAAGAGCAATGACCAGGTGTGTGCTACTCTGCCCTCCAGCTGTTGCTAGGTGGCTGCCTACCGTGGGACAAAGAAGAGTTTGCAGTAATCTATGACCTGCAATCTACATTTGTCCTAGGGAAAGGACAGCCACCTAGCCCAACCCTCCCTCCCAGGATTTTCCTGGCGTTGGGAAGACAACATAGATTAGAAAACTCAAAAAGTATGACATATCATGCCTACAGATACAGACTCAATTATTTCCTAAATCTCAAGGCCTACACACTTTCTCATTAATTTGTGAATTGAAGCAGACTAGGTCACTATATTAAAGACATTCCATGTCAACCTCAAACTCTCCTTTCTGTCCCTACAGGACATCCGAAGTTCAGAAGACACCAGAATGCAGCTCCACAAACAGAGAACAAGAAATGAAGGCTACAACATCTTCAAGTTCCAAGCTGTGATGATTTTCTTCTGCTATTGGCACCCCTACAGGTCACCCCAACAATAATTTCCTTCTAGTTATGAACTTACCAGTACAAAATATAACCTCACAGACACCAGCACAGCCCTACACTACACACCACTTCCCATTCAACCTATGCAGTTATTGTTCAACAATGTTCAATATAAGTTAAAAATGTTTAAACTTTGCATTATTCAATAATTCCTTAAAGGACAGCCATCAGCTTCCCGGAAAAAAAATCAGAGTTTCCGCGAGATCTCTGACCTCGCGGCACAGTAACAGAACCGGGTCATAGAGACCTCGGATTCCATTCCCACTAGTTTTAGATTGTGAGGGGTTATGTGACTGATGGTATTCTCACAATTGGGGTTTTAAGTGAAAGGAGTGCTGGTATAAGGGGTCCTTTTAGGTCTATCCCTACAATGATGTGTTAGACCTCGGATTTTGTTTAGCAGCGATTTGGGAGGCAGCCGCCTATGCCCACCAGCTGTTGATAGGTGGCTGTCCTTTCCCTAGGACAAATGTAGTTTGCAGGTCATAGATTACTGCAAACTCTTCTTTCAGGATGGTTAGAATGTGAAACACACTTCTACTGAGGTTTAGAAATACAGAAAATTCCACAGCTGCACATAAAACCATACTGAATAAAGCATATGCATGTTATGCTGCCATTTAATTAACTTAGTCACAGCATGTGCCACTTTATAGTCCTGCTTAAATACCAGACTTAAACTTGTGGCTAGTGGCCCATATAGAAAACATGCACAAAAATCCTAAGGTGGAGCTCCCCCTCCTTTAGCCTATTTTCTTCGCCCGTCAGGTGAAGCCTGCCAGCTGCCTAGGAGTTGTTACAGGCTGAGATGTATGAAAGGAGGGGTTTGGTTTCTATCCTCTCCTTTAATAACAAAGTCCCGCCTTGCAAGTTTTTGAGCTACTCTTTCCCTATTCAGAGCATCCCCAGCCAAAGTAATGCCCTCTCCTACCCTGACGTCAAACAACAGATCACAAGTGAGATTAGGCTTTTTTTTATTTCTCTTATTGCAGCAATTAGCCTGGGACTGTATATAAGGGTTACAGAAAAGGGAGGGAGACAGAGGGAAAATCTGGGGACAAAAAGAGATAGCTCAGACACAGAGAGTCAGAAACAGAGAGGCTGAGGGAGAAACGGGGGGGGGAGAGACGTGGGATTTATTTTTTTTATGAAAAAAAAGCACCTGGTATTTCAGACTAGAGGAAAATACTTTTGGTTTTATTAATAACTTAACAGAAATAAAGAAATCTGCTGAACTTTTAATTGGCCCAGCAATTGTAAGGCTGGCTTCCCTGCAGCAATTCCATACAGTCACCTGCTTTCTGCTTCTCCTGCATGCATTGCTCACCTGCATTAACTATTTAGTTGGGGTAAAGCACTGAATTTATCTTATAGTGTTTAACTTTTAACTCTTCTAAGATAAATGGCTTTTTAGATACAGAGATAGGAATACTGTAGATGTGAAACGGGGTTCCCACACTGCCATTATGGGACTGCTGAGTGTGGACCTGTTGATTACACTGCAGATTTTGCCAGGATTCTTCTCAAACTGCCTCTTTCTGGCTCTCTACGACTCTGTCGTGCTTGTAAAACACGTGCTTTTACAACTCAACCGCTCCAAATCCAGCCAGAGTCAATGGCGCCGAATGCTTACCCCAGAAGGGTTACGTTGTGTCTGGAACAGCTTCCTATTGGATGCCTACAAGCAGGTATGCCAAGGATAAAAATAATTACTCTGCTCTTAAACGAACCTTCTGTTTCTAAACACACTTTATAGCAGCACGTTTTCTGCTTGTTACTGTGATACCTGCTTTGTTAAATTATTTGTGTTATTTGTTAAAAATGCCTTATGGTATTTTGCACTAAAAACTGTGCTAAAGCTTTTTAAGGATACTACCAATTCCACGTTTGTAACATTTTTATTTATCCAGCAACTTAATTTAATGATTGTTCTTTATGCAATTTTAAACTGAAAAACGTATTTTATTGATAGTAAAAAACATTTTCATGATTGCATGACATACATTACTGCATACATGACAGGTTGGGTAATCTGATTAATGTTAAATTACTTTATATTATATTATAAAAGAAATACACGTGACAACGTTTAGCATATTAAATACATACTATTTTTAGTTACTGAATCTCTTAACTTTTTGAAGGCTGTTTTTGATTTTTCAAAAATCCTCCTGAATATTATCAGAAACCTGGCCTTACCCTATCTTTTGGATTCATAGTTAAAATTCAGGAAGTTTGTGTCATACGAGGCTAAAATACATCATATTGTTGTCCAGCTTAAATTATCTATTGTTGTTTTTTTTTTTTTTTATAAAAGCTGATGGGATTACATTTAAGTAAATTATGTACGGATGCTTGGAGCAGGAACTGATAAGAAGCCCATATAGCTTCCTGTGTTTGTAAACATTACAGGAAGCAGACAATGAGCTGGGTTTGTTTCTGCTTCAGGGGTAAGAGTGCTGTAATGTATTAAGCTCCTGCTTGTAAAATGTGCCAGACTGTGGAGCTCTACTGACTGGGTTAAGGGGAGTTTGTGAAGGGGAGGGGATGAAGTCACTGATCACACATCAGCACAAATAACGTCAAGATCTGCCTGTTTTGTTGCTTATTTTGGTTACATGTCAAGTAATTCTTTGCAACCATCTGTGTGACTATTGCAAGCGGAATAACACAGGCTGTCTTCCTGTCCTAAACTTAATTTTCCTAAAAACAAATTGCTCTTTGGTTATTATTGTAAACCATGTTTTATTGATCTAATTACTTGTTAAATTGCAAGATATAATTTAAGACAAAAAAATCTAACTTTTTAAAAAGGATTTTTAAATAACTGACATAAACCTATTAATTGAAAACAGAATTACAACTTTATTCAAATGAACAAATAAAACCCTTATTTCTTTTCTCTGCCATGCCTTTAATTATGCTTGAATACTTTCTATTTACTGGCACCTTCCCTCTAGTAACAATTTGTAGTGTGTAAGAATAATATTGAGTGGCACAGTGATAATACAGTGATTGACAGGTTCCACTCTACTTTCTAGATCTAGAGACCTGCATCTACTACTCCCACAGTGTTTTCACCTTGAATTTGGCTCTAAATTGCCTCAACAACACACTCTAGTGGCAGCTAGAATAATATTGCAGGTGTTTTACTTAACAGATCTGTTCATACAAATGTCTCACATTTAAAATGAACTGCCTCAGCCTGTGAAAAATAATAGTGCTTATGTTGCTTTAATGCTTACCTGTATGTCTGAAATAGCTATAAATGTCTTTGTATAATAGATATATGGACACATGCACAAATGACTGTGTCTACCCTTAGTGTGTCAGCTCATGGTACAGTATGGCATTTTATATTTTTGGGTGTACAATGGTTACCTATATACATCAGCTAGGGGAAAATGACACTTATCTAAAGATGCTTCCAAGGGATAGCGCTCTGTATTAACTCTTCTGTCCTGCATTAGAGCAGGCAATCATTTTTAATGGAATGCAGTTATTTACAAAGAAAATAAACTCTGAGGTGGGAATGGCCTTAAAAAGTGGGTGTGACCAAAACATACGCCACGTGTTGCAGTTTTATGAAAACTGGCAATGGTTAAGAAATGATGAACACAACTAAATCCTAAGATATGTACTCCTTCTAGACTGCACAACCCACTGCTCATGACCCAGCAGTAGTAACCAATATAGTATAGACAGCAGATGCTTTTTAGCAATACTAGCAGCATTTAAGCTGCACGTGTTGTCTCTGCCTACTTCATCTCTTTCACATTTACCTCAATTCTTAGAATGTAATGTGTTGCCTCTGACAAAGTGGATACGCCCACAAAACGCGTAAGGCAGGTCACTTTCGACAGTAGATTGGTCTTATGTATGTATACCTTGTGTGTGGCTTTTAAATTAAGAAATAAACTACGATTTTATAAACGATATCCACGTGAGTAGCTGACTGTTGATCTCATATAGTGCCTGCAGCTGGGGGGTATCCCAGGATATGTGTGCACCTCGTGTAGAGTGACTCCATAGTCAGTGTGCTGCCACCATTGTATCCCGTCTTCTTCTGCCCCAAATATGTAGACCACAAAATATACAGTCCTATGCACTCATATTAAGTGTGGGTGCTTACTCCTCACAATATCCAACCCTTGGTGGACAGGTATATCAGAAGAAGACAACGTCGAGGGTCGCACTCCAAAGAACAATTTATTAATTAGTGACTACACATCAGATCACAACGTTTCGGGGGGGCGGGGTATAAACGTGCCCCCTTCCTCACCTGAGGAAGGGGGTATGTTTATACCCCCCCGAAACATTGTGATCTGATGTATAGTCACTAATTAATAAATTGTACTTTGGAGTGCAAACCTCAACGTTGTCTTCCCCTAATATGTAGACCCTGTTAGTAGCCATTAAACCTTGGATTAGGTCACTGTTTCTGCCCGTTCAATTCAGTCCTATTACTAATGCAGGCCAAAAACCACCAGTCATTTTTTGATGTATATTTAATCACAAAATTAATCCTCCTGCCCGGGAAACCTCAGCAGGTAAGCCAAACATCCTGATATTAGATCAATTTAACAATCAAACACTGAATTAACCTATTACTGGAACAAAGTATTGCCAGCATTAGTCTCTTGCCTAAATAATGCTTGATTTAAATTTTTTATTCCTAAAAAATAGAAGGAAAAGTCGAACCATGTGTCATTGTTTCAGACAGGGTTTAATTAAAGCCTGTTACTATTTCATTTTACCTCAATATGAAGTAGATTGTGAAAAAATACTTGGCCAGATACTACAATCCAGTCATATGAACTGCGGGTCATACGATCAGATTGTACAATAGTACAATACATGAGTTTAGTAGGGGTGTTTGATGTTTTTATTAGGGCAATTACGATTCTGTTAAGGCGATATTGCATACTAAGAAGGAAGGGGAGGATGAAAGATTGATTAGATATCTTATTGGAGAGCACCATTGATACTTGCTTGCTCTCATCCTATCGCGCCTGGACTATTGCAACCTACTACTTACTGGCCTTCCTGCTTTACACCTCTCTCCCCTTCAGTCTATTCTTAACTGTGCTGCACATATTGTTTGCTCTCTAATAAACAGGATCCCAAATCTCCTCTGTACTGGACAACAACATTTCTCCCTGTTAAACAGCACATTTTATACAAAATTCTTCCCCTAACATTTAAATTCCTTCACTCTGCTGCTCCTCCTTAGATTTCCTCTCTGGTGTCCCCATATGTTCCTGCCTGAACCTTCCGCTCATCGCAGAACCAGCTCCTATACAGACCCCCCCACGCATACTGCTCTAAATTATATAATTTATATATTTATGTACTGAACTACATATTTATGTATTTGTTTCCTTTGTATAACTTTTTGTTATGACTTTTTGTATGACTTTTTTGTTACTGTACAGCGCTGGGTTCCTGAATGGCAATTTATAAATAAACTATACATACATACATACAAAAAGTGTTGGGGAACTTTATCTTTCTCGCCCTGGGGCCTTGTACATTTATATGGTCACGGAACTCCACTGTGACTTAACATTCTTATATAACACTCTAAGTAGTGCATTATCACTATATATATATATATTTTTTTTTTTTTAATTGGGCCATTTATTGAAGTAAAGGAGCTGTGTCTTACCTCCCATTTGCTAATAAATCGATCAGGAGCCAGGAGAGAAGGTAACAAGCTTACTCGATCACTTTCTCTCCCGGCGCATAGTCTGACAGTTCCCAACGAACTTTAATTTTTCAGTGAAGATACCCTTTAACACATACATGCATACGTACTTAAATATTGAGCTTCAGCATTTAAGTCAGCTGTGCCCTCAGTTTTGAAGACATCAGCAGAAACCTCTAGGCAAACTTTTGCACATTTTGGGCAATATAAGGCGTTTCTCTCGGCCTGTTATATAAATGCTATTCTTCCTGGCCGGATTTGTGTGGTTACTGTACATAACTGTGAAACTTGGAGCGCTAAACTACAGAGTTTGGCTTCATTTTTCTATTCTCCAAAGCAAATAACGTCCAATTATTATTATTTCAAGTGAAAAGACAGCCGTTTTGGTTTGGCTAGAGTTGCTCCTTACTCATATGGAAAAATAAAGACAAATTAAAATTAACTATTTCTCACAACCAAACACTAAATCCTTATTATATGAATAACAACTGGTGTAACTGAGGTTAAGGACCATACAATACATAAGAGAAAGCATTTGCAGGAAAAAATTTTCATGAATCGCCTATTGCCAATGGCTTTGGTGTTTACGATGCCATAAAGTTTCATGTGCTTTTCTCACAATACTTTTCCAAGCCCAGTGTGGAGCGTGAGAACAGAAAGAATGCTCACAAGCCAAGCAGAGAGTCAGATGGGAATGGTTTGGCCACACTCTGGGGTCAGGAACTGAGCAGCTGATAATTGAGTCATGCTGGACAGAGCTGGGAGTTTATTCCATCACCCAGATGATGGTGTCCAGGGAGGAGTTTGAAGTCTGGCAGTTTCTGACACACGCACACAGAAAAATAAGCTTACATGCAGAATTATATGAAAATAAAAGGAAGTTGGTGGCTTTACTGTTAACTTTGCTAAACTAAATATTATATCTCTTCAATTCACGTATGTTAAAAAAATAAAATAAAAATAAAAAATATATATATATATATAAACTAAATATGCATTTAGAAATGCACACGTCCAGTGTAAATGAGCACTTAAGGTAGGTCAAAAAAGGAGCTGAACCGCTGACTGCCAGAAATTAGGAAGAGAAACACTGCCATTGGGGCTAGGTGGCATCAGCACAACTGACTTTTTTGAAACTTTGGAACATTGACAGTATTAAAAGTTCCTAAGAATAAAGCAGGAATGTGGTTATCTTTGCTAAAAATGTAATAATAATCCTTTAATTCTAATTTGTGACCAGGAAATTAAACCGCATTCAGAATCGAGCATAGCGCAGGTTATCTGACTTGCTTTAAAGTGGACTGGTGTCGCTTGCAAACACAGAGACAGTCAGCTCTTAAATTCCAGAGAATAACAGAGACAGGAGGCAGGTTAGGGGGTAGGGGATAGCCAGTTCCTATTCCTACCTGTAGTTTAACTCCTGGTCCATAAGGATTAGGAGGGTAAGTGGTGCTATACTGGCTACTTTCCAAAATGAGTAAAACAGATTTTCAGGGAGATTCAATAAAAGTTCTTATTGTTAAAAATGTTGCTCATTTTGCCCCAACCAGATATTATTTAACATTTGAAAGCTAACATCTGATTGGTTGGGGCAAAATGAGCACCATTTTTAACTATATAAACTTTTATTGAATAACCCGTTTTTTTTCCATTCAGTTTTCCTTTAAATACTTTCAGGGAGATGTAATAAAAGTTCTTATTGGTAAAAATGTCCCTAATTTTGCCTCAACCAATCAGGAGGTTATTTACCATTTGAAAGCTAACATCTGATTGGTTGGGGCAAACTTAGCTAGTTCCCCCCCCCCCCCCCCTTCACTTAATACTGTTAGAACGCTGCTTTATTTCCCAGTGAACTAACCCTTTAATAGGCAGGTTAATCTCTGTTGATGGTTTAGTCAATCAGAGTACAATTGGTTGAATACTAAAAGACTACTGCTCTGCGTTAATTGTTCAGCATTCTATTATTTGGTAACTCATAGCAGCATGTATCACCATTAACATTAATTCAGGAATAGTGGGAAATATATTATCAGAGAAACCTACTTTTTTTCTTATCGGTTGACAATCACTTGTGTGACGGATTCCTCAGAAAGTAAATGACTGAAATCCATGAAGCTTCTCTTGACACTTGTTTGATGCTTTCAGTTCTAAAATAAAGATTATATATTCTTAGGTTTAAATACATTGGCTAATTTCTGTCATACTAAAGCGTAAGTGTATATTGACCAGTGTTATGAGAAGTTCATGCCTGTCTGATCTCATATGATGTACAGGTAGGAAAGAAGAAGATTTATGTTCACCAACAACTGACCTTGGAATGGTGTAGGGACCTGCCTGGTTAAACCAGGTGCTGAGGCAGATTTAAGGGGCCTGTCTTTCTCACTAATGATGTGAATTTACTAGCTGATATTTCTGGCTTTGTTTCAGTAATAAATATTAACCTGTTGTGTGACAGGTAGGCTGAAAACCTTGTTTGCTTGTCACACACGCCTCACTTCACATGTTGAAACTTGCCACATTTTTATTGGTTTTGCAGAACCTGCACATTTTCCCCCCAGTAAAATAGAAAATTAAAAAATAAAAGATTGATTTGCTCAGGTTGAAAAGCATAATTCGCCTCTTAATAATTTCTGCTGACATATTACAAGGGGATTCATTCTTCATCAATTTTTTCCACTGAAATCATTTTCTGTTTTCCAGTTTATTTTCATTTCCTAATAGTTAATACATGTATTATTGTAACTGTGCAATTATCTGAGCAACATAACAATGAAATGCCCTATTACGCAAACACTGGTGGGACATACATTTGATCCAATTACTTTGGAATTGCTCCCACTTTTTGAATTTTAATGGTGGGGCCAGCAATGCAGAAACATGATTATACAAATATTCACCAGAGCTTTATACATTTGAACAGTTTAACTCAATCTATCATAAAAGAATTGTGGCCAACAGACATCAGAGAGTTCCAGTCCAAAAGAGTGAAAGCATTTGACAACCCAGTTTAAAGTGTATATTTTATTGTGTTTAAGATTGTAAAGGGTGCTGATTAATTAAAGGAGAACTAAAGTCCCCAGACAACATTGTCCCAATAGACAAAGCACACTCACAAGCATACCACAAGCTGTGTTTCATCTCTCCCTTTGCTGTCGCTGCTGGGTGATTTAGGAAATTAATCTGTAGGTACTAGGGGTCAGCTCCCATAATCCCCCTTAGCTGTACATGCACATACATTGTAGTGTTTAATACATTGTAGTGACTTTAGGAACAAACAAGGAAGTTGCAGCCTTGCTTCCTAGAAGCTGACAGCCAATCACATAGCCGAGATCCTCCCTCTCCCTGACACAAAACTGGGATTTCAGTTTTTTGTTTACAAACACATTCAATGCTTCTGTTCTAACAATAAAATAATAATTTCTTTCAAAAAAGAAAAGTAATTTTTACAGCGTATTTTATAGATAGCAGGCATGTAAGATAGAAAATGTTAACATTTCAGTAAAAATGAAAATCAAGTCTAGGGCATTGAACCTGTAACTTCTTGTAGTCTGTAGAGCTCTTACCTCTAGCCTAACAGAGACTCTATTTGGAACACTAGCACATGTAGAACCTTTATATTTTGCTAGGAGCATAATGGAAACAAAAAAAGGTATGTCTGGGGATTTGTAACCTTCTGGACTTTGTGTTTGCAAATCTGGTGCCTTACCAAATGTGCCACCACTAAATAAACAAAAAAGTGAATAATCCAGATACATTAAGAAGCTTTATCTTTTGCTAGGAATAGAATAATAATTTAAAAAGTCAGTCATACAGATGTCTCCACACCAATATGGAAGTCCCTGATAAAAAAATTGGTTACCCTGCAATTTTATTTTTATCAGCAACTCACACTGACTAATAAATAAACAGCAGGGTAACAAGAAGCTTTCAAAATCTTATCAGGTGCTTCCATAATGGTGTAAAGACATCTGTATAAAAAACACTCTGTGCATAAAGACAGTGAATACTGGGGTCAAGAGGCATAGCTCTTTGAAGATGTGAGCTGTGGGTTCTACTGGCAACAACATGGAAACCTTTTTAGTTACAGAATCTATTTCTTACATGTATGCGCTTTGAGTCCTTTAGGAGAAAAGTGCTTTGTTATTGTATATTGTATTGTATGTACTAAATGCAACTTATTAGAGAAGAATCTTACAATGTATAGGTGTTCTAGGGAGAAAAGCTTTCATATTAGATTTTTAAATATTTAAGTTTAGTTCTTCTTTAATGCCTTTATAAGTAGTACATCTTTCCAGAAACAACCTTGTATACAAATGTTGCTACCTGAGTTGCATAAAACAAAAATCACAAGGGAAACAGTTACAATCCCCTGAACTTCCCTGGACTATAAAGATACTATAAAACTGCACAAGTAGACACTCCCCGGTGCTATGCATGGGGAAAGATTACACAGCGGCCCTTTAAAATGCCATATCCATAAATATAGGGATGTATTGTTTTCCAGGTGTTAGCTGTTATGCACAACATAGTCCTTAAACATCTGGAAATCATGTGCAGTTTTCCAAAAAAGTATGAAAACAGATGCCAAAGCCACTTGTATGGGATTAAATAACATGGTATTATTATACATATTATTTCTCTTAAATCTTGTCAATTCGTTTGGTTGTGAAAAAGAATATGCATTACTGAACATTTGGCATTTTATGCAGAATATGTGCAAGTAGAATAATCTAAAATTTTACATTTTTCTGTTTCTATCTTGATCAGGTAAAGATGGGACAAGATGCTCCAAATTCAAATGTTATTCAAGTTTCCAGCAACAAAAACTCTAACTGCACAAATGAAAAGATTGGAAGCCACTGCAGACTTCTAGACTTTGCCAGTTCTGAGCGTCCTTTAATTGTCAACTTTGGATCAGCCACCTGACCCCCATTCATTAGCCAGCTGCCAGCCTTTAGTATACTGGTGGAAGAGTTCTCTAATGTTGCTGACTTTCTGTTGGTATACATTGATGAAGCTCATCCTTCAGATGGCTGGGCTGCTCCTGGTACCACATCTTATGAAGTTAAACGGCACAGAAACCAAGAAGATCGCTGTGCAGCCGCCACCAAGCTCTTACAACACTTTTGTCTCCCCTCACAATGCCAAGTTGTTGCTGACTGCATGGACAACAATGCAAACGTTGCCTATGGTGTCTCTTTTGAAAGAGTATGCATTGTACAAAGACAAAAGATTGTTTATCTCGGAGGCAAAGGACCTTTCTTCTATAACATTCAGGAAATCCGACGATGGCTGGAACTCACCTTTGGCAAGAGATGAACGGAACATTTAGTGCCAAACTAAGGTTTGGCAGACACATCAGCTAGTATTTGTGTGTATACATGCTCTGGAAGGTCAAAAGCATTAAGATGAAGACTAAAAATAGAAATACTCAAAAACAAATTGACAACAAAACAAACCATACAATGTTTACTGCAAGACTTAACAATTCACACACGTGGATTAATTCAACAATGATCTAATTGGGCTGCTTAAATGAAATTTTGTTGCAAGCATTGATCCTGCATGAAAAAACATGAAATCAGAAATCATACTGGACTAGAGAACAACCTTCATGCAATTTCTTTTTTTTTTTTTTAAAGCCAATACCATCAGCCAGAAGGGAAAAATACTAGAATCTTACAAACAAAATGCCAAGAAATTTAATGTGACAGCTCTGACAAATTCTAGGAACCACTCTTTCTATCTCCAGGGAAATGTTTTGTCACGTACATGGAAGAAATGCTTTTATGTATTTATTGCAAAAGTTTGATGTTTCTGTTGTTGTTCATGTTACATTTTAACATAATTTATTGTAATATCGTAACTCTACAATGCTCTCAATGTGGAGGATCTAGAATGTGCACAGTTACCTCAAAAGGACAAGACGCTCCTTGCTGCTCCTAAGGAAGACGTACTTGTCAAGTTCCCTTCATACTTTGGTGAAAAGAAGGCTAATACAGTATTGTTCCAAGTACCATAATGTGACACACTAAAGCAGCATAAATAAACTTTGCACACAGTGCTCTGATTTACAGTGCAACAAATTTATCACCAATAGGGCACATGATCCATTCTAAGAAATGAGAAGTAAAGCTTAAGAATGTGGAAGCCCATCCTTGTATTGTAAATATATAAAGGCTTGGACATATAATTTGATTAATGCTAAAACATGGGGTGCTTAGATGTACACACCTCAGCTGGTTTTACTTATAATAGTTGTACTTATACTTAGCTTTGCAAGACATGTATATACACCAATGGTTAGAGCAAAGGCAACTCTCACTGTACATTACAAAGCTTTGGTTCTGCATGCACCCCCCTCCTTCCTTTCATAATGCAGTATGTATGATAAGTCAATACACATGTAGATTTGCAAAATAAACACTTGCAAGAATATTTACATATTACACAAGAACACATAATTACTGCACTTGACACATCAGTGGATCCTACATACAAAATTCAGCCAGAGATCATTCATGGACTACTACTGCAGTAGTCCACACTAGCAGATGCAGTGAAAGACAATATTTATTTAATCGGTAGAAAGTACAGTACAGATAAGAAATGTCTCTGCTATAGTAATTATTTGAACAAGTCTCAGAAAGGACTTTTTATCTTGTAGTGACCACAATTTTCATTGCTTTTGAATATGAAAAGAGATTATATATGAAACGAAGTTTACCTCGTGGTCTAAGCATTTTCAAATACAAACATGCAAAATCCGATAAGAGGCATTTCTATAGAAAGAGACAACGTTCCTTCCTGTAAAACCTGATAGAAAAACAGCTTCCAGGAATTGATGGGGAATGTGTATTGCAATTATAACAAGCTTTTCGGCAGGAGAAAATTGCAAAATGTTCAGTACACGACAGAAACTAAATGCCACACCAGTAATACATATCTACCTTCTATATAACTGCATATATTTGATTAAATGCCAGACTGTTTCATAAACATGGAACAAAAGTGAAACTCATCCTGCTTTTTAACAACATGTATACTTTTAGACTTTATATTGTGTTAAAAAAATCACATATACGGTATATTTCCAAAAGACAAAAGAAGTGCACTTTCCTGAATAAGGGAGAAGAGCCTGGAGTGCACTGCCTTTTGGATTTTAGTGCATGTGAGTATGATGGTGGCACCTGGCAAGTTAACTGTAAACTGTGAGTACCCACATTTGTGGCTATATAGTATTCGTACTGTATTTTTTATGTCCTGTTCATTTTTTATCTATTACACAAAAACTTCTATTATGTCTGCATAAGCTGGGTAAACACAGTGAAGCTTTATAGCAGATGAGCTTTCTTGTTGGTTAAAAAATCCCTTGCACTTATTCCCAACACTCTACTTTGTATAGGGAGAATGCTCTGGTGGCCAGCAGCCACAAATGGCTTCCTAAGCTAAAGTATAGTGCTATGTGTACCCTGTACAGAAGCAGATAGTATGTTCCAACAATTTATATGGCAAAACATACATACACACATGTACAAGCAAATAAGTGTCACTCTGTCCATAAAGCTAAATGTCATTTTGCTGTAACTGAATTTACATGTTAATATATATTTGTATGAATTTATGATGCAAGACAAACAGACATACTTTACTTCTAAACCTAGAGTAGTCTAAAAATGCATCATTATTTCAGATAAGCTTTTGAAATATGCTTTGTTTCTTCACCTCATTCCTTATGTCCGTCTAGAGAAAAAAAATTGTCAAAAGGCCACAAAAATAGCAAAATGAAGACATCATTAAGACGAAAGTGTAATGAAGGGACACACATGTAAAGAAAGTGTTTAAAGTACATAGCTTTAATTAAAACTGCTCCAAACATCAGCTGTGCCATCAATTAACTGACTGGTAATCTGTATTTCTTAAAGAAAACCTGATATTTTACCTAGACTGATCAGCTGAAATCTACAAACATGGCCAATCCATATCCACGTACCTAGCCTATATCCACAGATAATACACGTAAAAGATCAACAGTGCACAAGACGGAATGTTCTTATTTTGAAATGTTATGAAAGACAATTTAAGAAATTCGTTAAGTCGAAAATGTACAGAATCTATAGAATAATAGTTACATCATAAGCACCTGAGGATGAGCTACAGCAGAGTCGCATTAGGTAAACTATGTGCCTCAGACAGCTATTATCACACCATAAACTACAGCCTTCGGAATAGTGATCAAGCTCACTGATTTGCTAGTAGTAGAGGCTCTGGTGTAGGAATGAAGGGTTCCATTGAAAGAGAATGATTCTCTGTTGGTACCTGGATGAAGTTACATCAGAGTCATCGGCTAGCCTAATTGGTGATAACTGCTTAATGTGGTAGGACCACTATACAGCACATCTTTATTGCTAAACAGGTAATAATCCTGACAACACACCAAATGCTGCATTTATATATATATATATATATATATATATATATATATATATATATATATATTTGAAAATGTTGTACTTGTATTCTAATAGAAGACTTTAAAATAAACTCGGTTTGTTAAAAAAAAATTTTTGGTAAATTTCATGTGCAATAAATAAAATTAATAGTTTAACATTGCATGGATCATTTGAGTGTAAAGCCAGCCATCAACATTCTGCGAATTTCCAAATATTGTTACTACTTCTATCTTATCCTTGACAAAAAAATTGCATACGCCTTAAGACAATAACTATTAGACCATGATTGTTCCTTAAGCAGATCCATAAACAAACAGGCTGTTAATAAAAGGAGAATATATTATTAAAATTGATGCAGTTGTAGGAGCTGTTATTAACATTGTCCCGCCAATAAAGCTTCATTTGGCACCACAACCTTAAAATTGAATAACGCTGACATCACCAGATAAAGGACCATAGCAAAAATAAAAATCAATCAATGGTCCAATTGTTTTTAAAGGTATGTGTTAGAGCAGGGGAAATCCTTATAAACTTCTGATCTTCTGATTCACATTTTCTAGTGTAAACAGACCGGTTGAAACCAACGAATTCTAGGTCATCAAGAAAAATTGCCTGTACAAACAAGCATTAAGGCAGAAAATAAAAGAGCTGCACATTTCCTGTTGGCAGACACCTTGGCAGTGTGCAAAGAGGTTCCCTGGATTTTCAAGCTGTTACTAAAGGAATTATTTACAAAAGGGACAATATTTCTCCTTGAAAACCACAAAGAATTGTGAACTTAAGAGAAGGTGTTCTCACTTCACAGGCTTCTCAATACTTTATCAAATGTCTAAAGTGAAAAGAATTAGCCAGAAGCAATGCAATGCAGGAATACATTTATTTCCAATCCAGTTTTTACAGTAACATGGATGTCACCCTAATAAATAAAATTACTTCCTACTTCCCATATTGATCTATTTACAGTGTGAGGAGTTTCCCCATATGGGCCCTTTATACCTCCCAACAATTTGAAATGCCAATAAGGGACAAATTGGCAGGGAGTTACAACGCACATGTTACCGTGTGCGTACATTTGGCCATGTCCACTTTTCTAAGGCCACACTCCCCACTTTGTTCATGTTACACCTATTTTAAAGAAAGTGCACTATTCCCATTTTACATTGTTGCCTGCAACATTTTCAAGTATATGATGTGATTAGGATAGCAGAAACAGACTAATATACTGGAGGCTCTGGCTAATGAACTGAAGGGCACTGGCTAATGAACTGGAGGGCTGACTAACACTGGGTAATGAACTGGAGTGCTGACTAACACTGCTAATGAACTGGAGGGCTGACTAATTATGCTAATTAACTGGAAGGCCAAATTGCACTGTAATTAACTGGAGGGCTGACAACACTGTCTAATGAACTGGAGGGCTGAATAACACTGGCTTAAAGGCTGATTGATTTTAACACTGGATGGAGCTGGATTAACACATGCCAGTGGATGGATGATAGTTTTAAACTTTAATTCATACCTGACACTGCCGTCAGGGAAACTTAGAAATCCGGGGCTTAGCTTGAAATCTGGGACATTTGAGATGCAATCTGGGACAGCTGGACACAGCTAGAAATCTGTGCATGACCCGGACAATCCGGGATAGTTGGGAGATATCTTGGCACTCTAATTGTATTAAAGCCTTTCCTTTTTTAAGAATACTAATCTGCATTTATATTGGCACTTTCTGCACATTATAGTTCTTACAGTGGCGTCACTATGTTCAAACATTTGGTCCGGGGCACGTGCCCAGAATATTTTAACATAACTTACCCAAGAGAGGTACCCCGAATATTCTTTTCCCAATAGTCCTTTTGCGGCTGCATGACGTCATTGTGCAGCATGTGAAGGACTATTGGGAACTGCTCCCCTTGTGCTGCCTCTCCATGTCTGCAAAGATTCCTGGTCTCCTGCTGCTCCACTGAACATGGGGTAAGTAAAAGCCTACCCAGTATATAATAAAATAGCCAGTATGCTTCCATTATGTGGTGAAATGCCCATGGGAATTTCATCACACACTGGTAGCCATGGGCATTTCATAACAAAATGGTAGCCATGGGCATTTCATAACATACTGGTAGCTACCAGCCATGGCTACCAGTATGTTAAGAAATGCCCATGACTACCAGTATAAAATTTCCATGGCTACCTGTATGTAATGAAATGCCCATTGCTACCATAATGTAATGAAATGCCCATGGCTACCAGTATAACATGCCCATGGCTACCATTATGTAATGAAATGCCCATGGCTACTTTTATGTTAAGAAATGGCCATGGCCACTTTTTGTAATGAAATGCCCATGGCTACCCCATGCTACCAGTATGTTATGAATTGCCCATGGCTATCAGTATGTAATAACATGCCCATGGCTACCAGTGTGTGATGAAATACCAATGGCTAACAGTATGTGATAAAATTCCCATGGCTATCAGTATGTAATGAAATGCCCATGACTACCAGTATGTAATGAAATGCCCATGACCACCAGTATGTAATGAAATGCCCATGACTACCAGTATGTAACGAAATGCCCATGACTACCAGAATGTAATGAAATGCCCATGACCACCAGTATGTAATGAAATACCCATGACTACCAGTATGTGATGAAATGCCCATGGCTACCAGTATGTGATGAAATACCATGGCTACCAGTATGTGATGAAATGCCCATGGCTACCAGTATAAAATCCCCATGGCTACCAGTATGTAATAAAATATCAATGGCTACCAGTATGTGATAAAATGCCCATGACTACCAGTATGTAATGAAATGCACATGGCTACCAGTATGTGATAAAATTTGCATGGCTACCAGTATGTAGTGAAATGCCCATGACTACCAATATGTAACGAAATGCCCATGACTACCAGTATGTAACGAAATGCCCATGACTACCAGAATGTAATGAAATGCACATGGCTACCAGTATGTGATAAAATTTGCATGATCAAATACTGGTAGTCCATGTGCATTTCATTACATTCTGGTAGTCATGGGCATTTCGTTACATACTGGTAGTCATGGGCATTTCGTTACATTTGGTAGTCATGGGCATTTCACTACATACTGGTAGCCATCAAATTTTATCACATACTGGTAGCCATGTGCATTCATTACTACTGGTAGTCATGGGCATTTTATCACATACTGTACCATTGATATTTTATTACATACTGGTAGCCATGGGATTTTATAACTGGTAGCCATGGGCATTTCATCATCACATACTGGTAGCCATGGGCATTTCACTACTCTGGTAGCCATGGGCATTTCATCACATACTGGTAGTCATGGGTATTTCATTACATACTGGTAGTCATGGGCATTTCATTACATTCTGGTAGTCATGGGCATTTCGTTACATACTGGTAGTCATGGGCATTTCGTTACATACTGGTAGTCATGGGCATTTCACTACATACTGGTAGTCATGGGCATTTCATTACATACTGATAGCCATGGGATTTTATCACATACTGTTAGCCATTGGTATTTCATCACACACTGGTAGCCATGGGCTGTTTTAACATACTGATACCCATGGGCAATTCATAACATACTGGTAGCATGGGGTAGCCATGGGCATTTCATTACAAAAAGTGGCCATGGCCATTTCTTAACATAAAAGTAGCCATGGGCATTTCATTACATAATGGTAGCCATGGCATGTTATACTGGTAGCCATGGCATTTCATTACATTATGGTAGCAATGGGCATTTCATTACTAACAGGTAGCCATGGAAATTTTATACTGGTAGTCATGGGCATTTCTTAACATACTGGTAGCCATGGCTGGTAGCTACCGTATGTTATGAAATGCCCATGGCTACCATTTTGTTATGAAATGCCCATGGCTACCAGTGTGTGATGAAATTCCCTGGGCATTCACACACATAATGGAAGCATACTGGCTATTTTATTATATACTGGGTAGGCTTTTACTTACCCCATGTTCAGTGGAGCAGCAGGAGACCAGGAATCTTTGCAGACATGGAGAGGCAGCACAAGGGGAGCAGTTCCCAATAGTCCTTCACATGCTGCACAATGACGTCATGCAGCCCAAAAGCTATTGGAAAAGAATATTCGGGTACCTCTCTTGGGTAAGTTATGTTAAAATATTCTGGGCACGTGCCCCGACCAAATGTTTGAACTAGTGACGCCACTGTAAGAAACTAATGTGCAGAAAGTGCCAATATAAATGCAGATTAGTATTCTTAAAAAAGGAAAGGCTTTAATACAATTAGAGTGCCAAGATATCTCCCAACTATCCCGGATTGCCGGGTCATGCACAGATTCTAGCTGTGTCCAGCTGTCCCAGATTGCATCTCAAATGTCCCAGATTTCAAGCTAACCCCGGATTTCTAAGTTTCCCTGACGCAGTGTCAGGTATGAATTAAAGTTTAAAACTATCATCCATCCACTGGCATGTGTTAATCCAGCTCCATCCAGTGTTAAAATCAATCACCCTTTAAGCCAGTGTTATTCAGCCTCCAGTTCATTAGACAGTGTTGTCACCCTCCAGTTAATTACAGTGCAATTTGGCCTTCCGTTAATTAGCATAATTAGTCAGCCCTCCAGTTCATTAGCAGTGTTAGTCAGCACTCCAGTTCATTACCCAGTGTTAGTCAGCCCTCCAGTTCATTAGCCATGCCCTTCAGTTCATTAGCCAGAGCCTCCAGTATATTAGTCTGTTTCTGCTATCCTAATCACATCATATACTTGAAAATGTTGCAGGCAACAATGTAAAATGGGAATAGTGCACTTTCTTTAAAATAGGTGTAACATGAACAAAGTGGGGAGTGTGGCCTTAGAAAAGTGGACATGGCCAAATGTACCACACGGTAACATGTGCGTTGTAACTCCCTGCCAATTTGTCCCTTATTGGCATTTCAAATTGTTGGGAGGTATAAAGGGCCCATATGGGGAAACTCCTCACACTGTAAATAGATCAATATGGGAAGTAGGAAGTAATTTTATTTATTAGGGTGACATCCTGTTACTGTAAAAACTGGATTGGAAATAAATGTATTCCTGCATTGCATTGCTTCTGGCTAATTCTTTTCACTTTAGACATTTGATAAAGTATTGAGAGCCTGTGAAGTGAGAACACCTTCTCTTAAGTTCACAATTCTTTGTGGTTTTCAAGGAGAAATATTGTCCCTTTTGTAAATAATTCCTTTAGTAACAGCTTGAAAATCCAGGGAACCTCTTTGCACACTGCCAAGGTGTCTGCCAACAGGAAATGTGCAGCTCTTTTATTTTCTGCCTTAATGCTTGTTTGTACAGGCAATTTTTCTTGATGACCTAGAAATTCGTTGGTTTCAACCGGTCTGTTTACACTAGAAAATGTGAATCAGAAGATAGAAGTTTATAAGGATTTCCCCTGCTCTAACACATACCTTTAAAAACAATTGGACCATTGATTGATTTTTTTTTGCTATGGTCCTTTATCTGGTGATGTCAGCGTTATTCAATTTAAGGTTGTGGTGCCAAATGAAGCTTTATTGGCGGGACAATGTTAATAACAGCTCCTACAACTGCATCAATTTTAATAATATATTCTCCTTTATTAACAGCCTGTTTGTTTATGGATCTGCTTAAGGAACAATCATGGTCTAATAGTTATTGTCTTAGGCGTATGCAATTTTTTTGTCAAGGATAATAGAAGTAGTAACAATATTTGGAAATTCGCAGAATGTTGATGGCTGGCTTTACACTCAATGATCCATGCAATGTTAAACTATTAATTTTATTTATTGCACATGAATTTACCAAAAATTTTTTTTAACAAACCGAGTTTATTTTAAAGTCTTCTATTAATAAAGTACAACATTTTCATATATATATATATATATATATATAATATATATATATATATTATATATAATGCAGCATTTGGGGTGTTGTCAGGATTATTACCTGTTTAGCATAAAGATGTGCTGTATAGTGGTCCTACCACATTAAGCAGTTATCACCAATTAGGCTAGCCGATGACTCTGATGTAACTTCATCCAGGTACCAAAAGAGAATCATTCTCTTTCAATGGACCCTTCATTCCTACACCAGAGCCTCTACTACTAGCAAATCAGTGAGCTTGATCACTATTCCAAGGCTGTAGTTTATGGTGTGATAATAGCTGTCTGAGGCACATAGTTTACCTAATGCGACTCTGCTGTAGCTCATCCTCAGGTGCTTATGATGTAACTATTATTCTATAGATTCTGTACATTTTCGACTAACGAATTTCTTAAATTGTCTTTCATAACATTTCAAAATAAGAACATTCCGTCTGTGCACTGTTGATCTTTTACGTGTATTATCTGTGGATATAGGCTAGGTACGTGGATATGGATTGGCCATGTTTGTAGATTTCAGCTGATCAGTCTAGGTAAAATATCAGGTTTTCTTTAAGAAATACAGATTACCAGTCAGTTAATTGATGGCACAGCTGATGTTTGGAGCAGTTTTAATTAAAGCTATGTACTTTAAACACTTTCTTTACAGTGTGTCCCTTCATTACACTTTCGTCTTAATGATGTCTTCATTTGCTATTTTTGTGGCCTTTTGACAATTTTTTTTCTCTAGACGGACATAAGGAATAGGTGAAGAAACAAAGCATATTTCACAAACTATCTGAAATAATGATGCATTTTTAGACTACTCTAGGTTTAGAAGTAAAGTATGTCTGTTTTTGTCTTGCTCATAAATTCATACAATATATATTAACATGTAAATTCAGTTACAGCAAAATGACATTTAGCTTTATGGACAGAGTGACACTATTTGCTTGTACATGTGTTATGTATGTTTTGCCATATAAATTGTTGGAAATACTATCTGCTTCTGTACAGGGTACACATAGCACTATACTTTAGCTTAGGAAGCCATTTGGCTGCTGGCCACCAGAGCATTCTCCCTATACAAAGTAGAGTGTTGGGAATAAGTGCAAGGGATTTTTTAACCAACAAAAGCTCATCTGCTATAAAGCTTCACTGTGTTTACCCAGCTTTGCAGACATAATAGAATTTTTTGTGTAATAGATAAAAAATGAACAGGACTAAAAAATACAGTACGAATACTATATAGCCACAATGTGGGTACTCACAGTTTACAGTTAACTTGCCAGGTGCCACCATCATACTCACATGCACTAAAATCCAAAAGGCAGTGCACTCCAGGCTCTTCTCCCTTATTCAGGAAAGTGCACTTCTTTTGTCTTTTGGAAATATACCGTATATGTGATTTTTTTAAACCAAATAAAGTCTAAAAGTATACATGTTGTTTAAAAAGCAGGATGAGTTTCACTTTTGTTCCATGTTTATGAAACAGTCTGGCATTTAATCAAATATATGCAGTTATATAAAGGTAGATATGTATTACTGGTGTGGCATTTAGTTTCTGTCGTGTACTGAACATTTTGCAATTTTCTCCTGCCGAAAAGCTTGTTATAATTGCAATACACATCCCCATCAATTCCTGGAAGCTGTTTTTCTATCAGGTTTTACAGGAAGGAACGTTGTCTCTTTCTATAGAAATGCCTCTTATCGGATTTTGCATGTTTGTATTTGAAAATGCTTAGACCACGAGGTAAACTTCGTTTCATATATAATCTCTTTTCATATTCAAAAGCAATGAAAATTGTGGTCACTACAAGATAAAAAGTCCTTTCTGAGACTTGTTCAAATAATTACTATAGCAGAGACATTTCTTATCTGTACTGTACTTTCTCACCGATTAATAAATATTGTTTTCACTGCATCTGCTAGTGTGGACTACTGCAGTAGTAGTCCATGAATGATCTCTGGCTGAATTTTGTATGTAGGATCCACTGATGTGTCAAGTGCAGTAATTATGTGTTCTTGTGTAATATGTAAATATTCTTGCAATGTTTATTTTGCAAATCTACATGTGTATTGACTTATCATACATACTGCATTATGAAAGGAAGGAGGGGGTGGCATGCAGAACCAAGCTTTGTAATGTACAGTGAGAGTTGCCTTTGCTCTAACCATTGGTGTATATACATGTCTTGCAAAGCTAAGTATAAGTACAACTATTATAAGTAAAACCAGCTGAGGTGTGTACATCTAAGCACCCCATGTTTTAGCATTAATCAAATTATATGTCCAAGCCTTTATATATTTACAATACAAGGATGGGCTTCACATTCTTAGCTTTACTTCTCATTTCTTAGAATGGATCATGTGCCCTATTGGTGATAATTTGTTGCACTGTAAATCAGAGCACTGTGTGCAAAGTTTATTTATGCTGCTTTAGTGTGTCACATTATGGTACTTGGAACAATACTGTATTACCTTCTTTTCACCAAAGTATGAAGGGAACTTGAACAAGTACGTCTTCCTTAGGAGCAGCAGGAGCGTCTTGTCCTTTTGAGGTAACTGTGCACATTCTAGATCCTCCACATTGAGAGCATTGTAGAGTTACGATATTACAATAAATTATGTTAAATGTAACATGAACAACAACAGAAACATCAAACTTTTGCAATAAATACATAAAAGCATTTCTTCCATGTACGTGACAAAACATTTCCCTGGAGATAGAAAGAGTGGTTCCTAGAATTTGTCAGAGCTGTCACATTAAATTTCTTGCATTTTGTTTGTAAGATTCTAGTATTTTTCCCTTCTGGCTGATGGTATTGGCTTTAAAAAAAAAAAAAAAGAAATTGCATGAAGGTTGTTCTCTAGTCCAGTATGATTTCTGATTTCATGTTTTTCATGCAGGATCAATGCTTGCAACAAAATTTCATTTAAGCAGCCCAATTAGATCATTGTTGAATTAATCCACGTGTTGAATTGTTAAGTCTTGCAGTATAACATTGTATGGTTGTTGTTTTGTTGTCAATTTGTTTTTGAGTTATTTCTATTTTTAGTCTTCATCTTAATGCTTTTGACCTTCCAGAGCATGTATACACACAAATACTAGCTGATGTGTTGCCAAACCTTAGTTTGGCACTAAATGTTCCGTTCATCTCTTGCCAAAGGTGAGTTCCAGCCATCGTCGGATTTCCTGATGTTAAGAAGAAAGGTCCTTTGCCTCCGAGATAACAATCTTTTGTCTTTGTACAATGCATACTCTTTCAAAAGAGACAATAGGCAACGTTTGCATTGTTGTCCATGCAGTCAGCAACAACTTGGCATTGTGAGGGGAGACAAAAGTGTTGTAAGAGCTTGGTGGCGGCTGCACAGCGATCTTCTTGGTTTCTGTGCCGTTTAACTTCAAAGATGTGGTACCAGAGCAGCCCAGCCATCTGAAGGATGAGCTTCATCAATGTATACCAACAGAAAGTCAGCAACATTAGAGAACTCTTCCACCAGTATACTAAAGGCGGCAGCTGGCTAATAATGGGGGTCAGGTGGCTGATCCAAAGTTGACATTAAAGGACGCTCAGAACTGGCAAAGTCTAGAAGTCTGCAGTGGCTTCCAATCTTTTCATTTGTGCAGTTTAGAGTTTTTGTTGCTGGAAACTTGAATAACATTTGAATTTGGAGCATCTTGTCCCCATTTTACCTGATCAAGATAGAAACAGAAAAATGTAAAATTTTAGATTATTCTACTGCACATATTCTGCATAAAATGCCAAATGTTCAGTAATGCATATTCTTTTTCACAACCAAACGAATTGACAAGATTTAAGAGAAATAATATGTATAATAATACCATGTTATTTAATCCCATACAAGTGGCTTTGGCATCTGTTTTTCATACTTTTTGGAAAACTGCACATGATTTCCAGATGTTTAAGGACTATGTTGTGCATAACAGCTAACACTGGAAAACAATACATCCCTTATTTATTATGGCATTTTAAAGGCCGCTTTGTAATCTTTCCCCATGCATAGCACCGGGGAGTGTCTACTTGTGCAGTTTTATAGTTCTTTATAGTCCAGGGAAGTTCAGGGGATTGTAACTGTTTCCCTTGTGATTTTTGTTTATGCAACTCAGGTAGCAACATTTGTATACAAGGTTGTTTCTGGAAGATGTACTACTTATAAAGGCATTAAAGAAGAACTAAACTTAAATTTAAAAATCTAATATGAAAGCTTTTCTCCCTAGAACACCTATACATTGTAAGATTCTTCTCTAATAGTTGCATTTAGTACATACAATACAATATACAATAACAAAGCACTTTTCTCCTAAAGGACTCAAAGCGCATACATGTAAGAAATAGATTCTGTAACTAAAAAGGTTTCCATGTTGTTGCCAGTAGAACCCACAGCTCACATCTTCAAAGAGCTATGCCTCTTGACCCCAGTATTCACTGTCTTTATGCACAGAGTGTTTTTATACAGATGTCTTTACACCATTATGGAAGCACCTGATAAGATTTTGAAAGCTTCTTGTTACCCCTGCTGTTTATTTATTAGTCAGTGTGAGTTGCTGATAAAAATAAAATTGGCAGGTAACCAATTTTTTTATCAGGGACTTCCATATTGGTGTGGAGACATCTGTATGACTGACTTTTTAAATTATTATTCTATCTTCCTAGCAAAAGATAAAGCTTCTTAATGTACTTGTTTTCACTTTTTTGTTTATTTAGTTGGTGGCACATTGGTAAGGCACCAGATTTGCAACACAAAGTCCAGAAGGTTACAAATCCCCAGACATACCTTTTTTTGTTTCCATTATGCTCCTAGCAAAATATAAGGTTCACATGTGCTAGTGTTCCAAATAGAGTCTCTGTTAGGCTAGAGGTAAGAGCTCTACAGACTACAAGAAGTTACAGGTTCAATGCCCTAGACTTGATTTTCATTTTTCTGAAATGTTAACATTTCTATCTTACATGCCTGCTATCTATAAAATACGCTTTAAAAATTACTTTTCTTTTTTGAAAGAAATTATTATTTTTTTGTTAGAACAGAAGCATTGAATGTGTTTGTAAACAAAACTGAAATCCCAGTTTTGTGTCAGGAGAGGGAGGATCTCGGCTATGTGATTGGCTGTCAGCTTCTAGGAAGCAAGGCTGCAACTTCCTTGTTTGTTCCTAAAGTCCTACAATGTATTAAACACTACAATGTTGTGCATGTACAGCTAAGGGGGATTATGGGAGCTGACCCTAGTACCTACAGATTAATTTCCTAAATCACCAGCAGCGACAGCAAAGGGAGAGATGAAACACAGCTTGTGGTATGCTTGTGAGTGTGCTTTGTCTATTGGGACAATGTTTCTGGGGACTTTAGTTTCCCTTTAATTAATCAGCACCCTTTTACAATCTTAAACACAATAAAATATACACTTTAAACTGGGTTGTCAAATGCTTCACTCTTTTGGACTGGAACTCTCTGTGTCTGTTGGCCACAATTCTTTTATGATAGATTGAGTTAAACTGTTCAAATGTATAAAGCTCTGGTGAATATTTGTATAATCATGTTTCTGCATTGCTGGCCCCACCATTAAAATTCAAAAAGTGGGAGCAATTCCAAAGTAATTGGATCAAATGTATGTCCCACCAGTGTTTGCGTATATGGGCATTTCATTGTTATGTTGCTCAGATAATTGCACAGTTACAATACCATGTATTAACTATTAGGAAATGAAAATAAACTGGAAAACAGAAAATGATTTTCATGGAAAAATTGATGAAGAATGATCCCCTTGTAATATGTCAGCAGAAATTATTAAGAGGGCGAATTATGCTTTTCAACCGAGCAAATCAATCTTTTATTTTTTAATTTTCTATTTTAATGGGGGGAAAATGTGCAGGTTGTGCAAAACCAATAAAAATGTGGCAAGTTTCAACATGTGAAGTGAGGCGTGTGTGACAAGCAAACAAGGTTTTCAGCCTACCTGTCACACAACAGGTTAATATTTATTACTGAAACAAAGCCAGAAATATCAGCTAGTAAATTCACATCATTAGTGAGAAAGACAGGCCCCTTAAATCTGCTCAGCACCTGGTTTAAACCAGGCAGGTCCCTACACCATTCCAAGGTCAGTTGTTGGTGAACATAAACTCTCTTCTTTCCTACCGTACATCATATGAGATCAGACAGGCATGAACTTCTCATAACACTGGTCAATATACACTTACGCTTTGTATGACAGAAATTAGCCAATGTATTTAAAACCTAAGAATATATATCTTTATTTTAGAACTGAAAGCATCAAACAAGTGTCAAGAGAAGCTTCATGGTTTCAGTCATTTACTTTCTGAGGAATCCGTCACACAAGTGATTGTCAACCGATAGAAAAAAAGTAGGTTTCCTGATAATATATTTCCCACTATTCCTGAATTAATGTTAATGGTGTACATGCTGCTATGAGTTACCAAATAATAGAATGCTGAACAATTAACGCAGAGCAGTAGTCTTTTAGTATTCAACCATTGTACTCTGATTGACTAAACCATCAACAGAGATTAAACCTGCCTATTAAAGGGTTAGTTCACTGGGAAATAAAGCAGCGTTCTAACAGTATTAATTGAGGGGGGGGGGGGGGGAACTAGCTAAGTTTGCCCCAACCAATCAGATGTTAGCTTTCAAATGGTAAATAACCTCCTGATTGGTTGAGGCAAAATTAGGGACATTTTACCAATAAGAACTTTTATTCATCTCCCTGAAAGTATTTAAAGGAAAAACTGAATGGAAAAAAAAAGGGTTATTCAATAAAAGTTTATATAGTTAAAAATGGTGCCATTTTGCCCCAACCAATCAGATGTTAGCTTTCAAATGTTAAATAATATCTGGTTGGGGCAAAATGAGCAACATTTTAACAATAAGAACTTTTATTGAATCTCCCTGAAAATCGTTTTACTCATTTTGGAAAGTAGCCAGTATAGCACCACTTACCCTCCTAATCCTTATGGACCGAGTTTAAACTACAGGTAGGAATAGGAACTGGCTATCCCCTACCCCCTAACCTGCCTCCTGTCTCTGTTATTTCTTGGAATTTAAGAGCTGACTGTCTCTGTGTTTGCAAGCGACACCAGTCCACTTTAAAGCAAGTCAGATAACCTGCGCTATGCTCGATTCTGAATGCGGTTTAATTTCCTGGTCACAAATTAGAATTAAGGATTATTATTACATTTTTAGCAAAGATAACCACATTCTCCTGCTTTATTCTTAGGAACTTTAATACTGTTCAATGTTCCAAAGTTTCAAAAAAGTCAGTTGTGGTGATGCCACCTAGCCCCAATGGCAGTGTTTCTCTTCCTAATTTCTGGCAGTCAGCGGTTCAGCTCCTTTTTTGACCTACCTTAAGTGCTCATTTACCCTGGACGTGTCATTTCTAAATGCATATTTAGTTTTATATATATATATATTTTTATTTTTATTTTATTTTTTTAACATACGTGAATTGAAGAGATATAATATTTAGTTTAGCAAGTTAACAGTAAAGCCACCAACTTCCTTTTTTTCATATATTCTGCATGTAAGCTTATTTTTCTGTGTGCGTTGTTCAGAAACTGCCAGACTTCAAACTCCTCCCTGGACACCATCATCTGGGTGATGGAATAAACTCCCAGCTCTGTCCCATGACTCAATATCAGCGTATGCTCAGTTCCTGACCCCAGAGTGTGGCCAAACCATTCCCATCTGACTCTTCTGCTTGGCTTGTGAGCATTCTTTCTGTTCTCACGCTCCACACTGGGCTTGGAAAAGTATGTGGAAAAGCACATGAAACTTTATGGCATCGTAACACCAAAGCCATGGCAATAGGCGATTCATGAAAATTTTTTCCTGCAAATGCTTTCTCTTATGTATGTATGGTCCTTAACCTCAGTTACACCATTGTTATTCAATAATAAGGATTTAGTGTTTGGTTGTGAGAAATAGTTAATTTTAATTTGTCTTTATTTTTCCATATAGTAAGGAGCAACTCTAGCCAAACCAAAACGGCTGTCTTTTCACTGAAATAATAAATTGGACGTTATTTGCTTTGGAGATAGAAAAAATGAAGCCAAACTCTGTAGTTTAGCGCTCCAAGTTTCACAGTTTGTACAGTAACCACACAAATCCGGCCAGGAAGAATAGCATTTATATAACAGGCCGAGAGAAAACGCCTTATATTGCCCAAAATGTGCAAAATTTTGCCTAGAGGTTTCTGCTGATGTCTTCAAAACTGAGGGACAGCTGACTTAAATGCTGAAGCTCAATATTTAGTACGTATGCATGTGTGTTAAAGGGTATCTTCACTGAAAAATTAAAGTTCGTTGGGAACTGTCAGACTATGCGCCGGAGAGAAAGGTGATCGAGTAAGCTTGTTACCTTCTCTCCTGGCTCCTGACATTTATTAGCAAATGGAGGTAAGAACACGCTCCTTTACTTCAATAAGTGCCCAATTAAAAAAAAAAAAAATATATATATATATAGTGATAATGCACTACTTAGAGTGTTATATAAGAATGTTAAGTCACAGTGGGAGTTCCGTGACCATTAAATGTACAAGGCCCCAGGCGAGAAAGAATAAAGTTCCCCAACACTTTTTGTATGTTGTATGTATAGTTTATTTATAAATTGCCATTCAGGAACCCAGCGCTGTACAGTAACAAAAAAGTCATACAAAAAGTCATAACAAAAAGTTATACAAAGGAAACAAATACATAAATATGTTATTCAGTACATAAATATATAATTATATAATTTAGAGCAGTATGCGTGGGGGGGGTCGTATAGGAGCTGGTTCTGCGATGAGC
Organism: Hymenochirus boettgeri; assembly: GCA_019447015.1. NCBI lineage: Eukaryota > Metazoa > Chordata > Amphibia > Anura > Pipidae > Hymenochirus > Hymenochirus boettgeri. Next base: position 230,892,570 of record CM033476.1, on the reverse strand, counting down.
GAAGGTTCAGGCAGGAACATATGGGGACACAGAGAAGGAATCTAAGGAGGAGCAGCAGAGTGAAGGAATTTAAATGTTAGGGGAAGAATTTGTATAAATGTGCTGTTTAACAGGGAGAAATGTTGTTGTCCAGTACAGAGGAGATTGGGATCCTGTTTATAGAGAGCAACAATATGTGCAGCACAGTTAAGAATGACGAAGGGGAGAGGAGGTGTTAAAGGCAGGAAGGCCACGTTAGTGTTGGTGTTGCTTGCAATAGCCAGGCGCGATAGGATGAGAGCAACAAGTATGCAATGGTGCTCTCCATAAGATATCTAATCAATCTTTCATCCTCCCCTTCCTTTAGTATGTCTATCGCCTTAACAGAATCGTATTGCCTAATAAAACATCAAACACCCCTACTAAACTCATGTATTGTACTTTGTACAATCTGACGTATGACCCCGCAGTCAATGACTGGATTGTAGTATCTGGCAAGTATTTTTCACATATCTACTTCATATTGAGGTTAAAATGAAATAGTAAAGGCTTTAATAACCCGTCTGAAACATGACACATGGTTCGACTTTCCTTCTATTTTTAGGAATAAAAAATTTAATCAAGCATTATTTAGGCAGAGACTAATGCTGGCAATACTTTGTTCCAGTAATAGTTAATTCAGTGGTTTGATTTTAAATTATTAATATCAGGATGTTTGGCTTACCTGCTGAGGTTTCCCGGGCAGGAGGATTAATTTTGTGATTAAATATACATCAAAAAATGACTGGTGGTTTTTGGCCTGCATAGTAATAGAACTGAATTGAACGGGCAAAACAGGGACCTAATCCAGGTTTAATGGCCTAAAGGGTCTACATATAGGGGAAGACAACGTTGAGGTTGGCACCCAAAGTACAATTATAATTTGAGTTGACTATTATACATCAGAATCACAATGTTTCGGGGGGGTATAAACAACCCCCTTCCTCAGGTGAGGAGGGGGCACGTTTAACCCGCCCCCCCGAAACGTTGGGATCGATTCTGATGTCGTCATATAATGGTGGTATTGTTCCCTTGATGGGACTGCTCGACTCGACTTGTCGTCTTCTGATATACCTGTCCACCAAGGGTTGGATATTGTGGGAGTAAGACACCCACCTTAATAGGAGTGCATAGGACTGTATATTTGGTCGACATATTGGGGGCAGAAGAAGACGGGATACAATGGTGGCAGCACACGACTATGGGTCACTCGTACACGAGGTGCACACTATCCTGGATACCCCCCAGCTGCAGGCACTATATGAGATAACAGTCAGCTACTCACGTGGATATCGTTTATATAAATCGTAGTTATTTCTTAATTTAAAAGCACACACAAGGTATACATACATAAGACCAATCTACTTGTCGAAAGTGACCTGCCTTACGCGTTTTGTGGGCGTATCCACTTTGTCAGAGGCAACACATTACTTCTAAGAATTGAGGTAAATGTGAAAGAGATGAATAGGCAGAGACAACACGTGCAGCTTAAATGCTGCTAGTAATTGCTAAAAAGCATCTGCTGTCTATACTATATTGGGTTACTACTGCTGGTTCATGAGCAGTGGGTTGTGCAGTCTAGAAGGAGTACAAATATCTTAGGATTAGTTGTGTTCATCATTTCTTAACCATTGCCAGTTTCATAAAACTGCAACACTGGCGTAGGTTTTGGTCACACACCCACTTTTTAAGGCCATTCCCCACTCAGGTTTATTTTCTTTGTAATAACTGCATTCCATTAAAAATGATTGCCTTGATCTAATGCAGGACAGAAGGTTTTAATACTCAGAGCGCTATCCCTTGGAAGCCTCTTTAGATAAGTGTCATTTTCCCCTAGCTGATGTATATGGTAACCATTGTACACCCAAAATATAAAATGCTCATACTGTACCATGAGCTGACACACTAAGGGTATGACACAGTCATTTGTGCATTGTCCATATATCTATTTATACAAAGACATTTATAGCTATTTCAGACATACAGGTAAGCATTAAAGCAACATAAGCAATTTATTTTTCACAGGCTGAGGCAGTTCTTTTTAAATGTGGAGACATTGTATGAACAGATCTGTTAAGTAAAACACCTGCATATTATTCTAGCTGCCACTAGTAGTGTGTTGTTGAGGCAATTTGCGAGCCCAAATTCAAGGTGAGTGAAAACTGTGGGATAGTAGATCAGGTCTCTAGATCTAGAAATTAGAGTGAACCTGTCAATCACTGTATTATCACTGTGCCACTCAATATTATTCTTACCACTACAAATTGTTACTATAGAGGAAGGTGCCAGTAATAGAAAGTATTCAAGCATAATTAAGGCATGGCAAGAAAAGAATATAGGGTTGTTATTGTTCATTGAATAAAGTTGTAATTCTGTTTTCAATTAATAGTTATGTCAGTTTTTAAAAATCCTTTTTAAAAAGTTAGATTTTTTTGTCTTAAATATATCTTGCAATAAACAAGTAATTAGATCAAGTAAAACATGGTTACAATAATAACCAAAGAGCAATTTGTTTTTTAAAATTTGCATGGCTACCAGTATGTAGTGAAATGCCCATGACTACCAGTATGTAACGAAATGCCCATGACTACCTCGTTCAACATACTGGTAGTCATGGGCATTTCGTTACATACTGGTAGTCATGGGCATTTCACTACATACTGGTAGCCATGCAAATTTTATCACATACTGGTAGCCATGTGCATTTCATTACATTCTGGTAGTCATGGGCATTTCGTTACATACTGGTAGTCATGGGCATTTCGTTACATATTGGTAGTCATGGGCATTTCACTACATACTGGTAGCCATGCAAATTTTATCACATACTGGTAGCCATGTGCATTTCATTACATACTGGTAGTCATGGGCATTTTATCACATACTGGTAGCCATTGATATTTTATTACATACTGGTAGCCATGGGGATTTTATACTGGTAGCCATGGGCATTTCATCACATACTGGTAGCCATGGGCATTTCATCACATACTGGTAGCCATGGGCATTTCATCACATACTGGTAGTCATGGGTATTTCATTACATACTGGTGGTCATGGGCATTTCATTACATTCTGGTAGTCATGGGCATTTCGTTACATACTGGTAGTCATGGGCATTTCATTACATACTGGTGGTCATGGGCATTTCATTACATACTGGTAGTCATGGGCATTTCATTACATACGGATAGCCTGGGAATTTTATCACATACTGTTAGCCATTGGTATTTCATCACACACTGGTAGCCATGGGCATGTTATTACTAACTGATAGCCATGGGCAATTCTAACATACTGGTAGCATGGGGTAGCCATGGGCATTTCATTACAAAAAGTGGCCATGGCCATTTCTTAACATAAAAGTAGCCATGGGCATTTATTACATATGGTAGCCATGGGCATGTTATACTGGTAGCCATGGGCATTTCATTACATTATGGTACAATGGGCATTTCATTACATACAGGTAGCCATGGAAATTTATATACTGGTAGTCATGGGCATTTCTTAACATACTGGTAGCCATGGCTGGTAGCTACCAGTATGTTATGAAATGCCCTGGCTACCATTTTGTTATGAAATGCCCATGGCTACCAGTGTGTGATGAAATTCCCATGGGCATTTCACCACATAATGGAAGCATACTGGCTATTTTATTATATACTGGGTAGGCTTTTACTTACCCCATGTTCAGTGGAGCAGCAGGAGACCAGGAATCTTTGCAGACATGGAGGCAGCACAAGGGGAGCAGTTCCCAATAGTCCTTCACATGCTGCACAATGACGTCATGCAGCCGCAAAAGGACTATTGGGAAAAGAATATTCGGGGTACCTCTCTTGGTTAAGTTATGTTAAAATATTCTGGGCACGTGCCCCGGACCAAATGTTTGAACATAGTGACGCCACTGTAAGAACTATAATGTGCAGAAAGTGCCAATATAAATGCAGATTAGTATTCTTAAAAAGAAAAAGGCTTTAATACATTAGAGTGCCAAGATATCTCCCACTATCCCGGATTGTCCGGGTCATGCACAGATTTCTAGCTGTGTCCAGCTGTCCCAGATTGCATCTCAATGATTCCCAGATTTCAAGCTAAGCCCCGGATTTCTAAGTTTCCCTGACGGCAGTGTCAGGTATGAATTAAAGTTTAAAACTATCATCCATCCACTGGCATGTGTTAATCCAGCTCCATCCAGTGTTAAAATCAATCAGCCTTTAAGCCAGTGTTTATTCAGCCCTCCAGTTCATTAGACAGTGTTGTCAGCCCTCCAGTTAATTACAGTGCAATTTGGCCTTCCAGTTAATTAGCATAATTAGTCACCTCCAGTTCATTAGCAGTGTTAGTCAGCACTCCAGTTCATTACCCAGTGTTAGTCACCCTCCAGTTCATGACCAGTGCCCTTCAGTTCATTAGCCAGAGCCTCCAGTATTAGTCTGTTTCTGCTATCCTAATCACATCATATACTTGAAAATGTTGCAGGCAACAATGTAAAATGGGAATAGTGCACTTTCTTTAAAATAGGTGTAACATACAAAGTGGGGAGTGTGGCCTTAGAAAAGTGGACATGGCCAAATGTACGCACACGGTAACATGTGCGTTGTAACTCCCTGCCAATTTGTCCCTTATTGGCATTTCAAATTGTTGGGAGGTATAAAGGGCCCTATGGGGAAACTCCTCACACTGTAAATAGATCAATATGGGAAGTAGGAAGTATTTTATTTATTAGGGTGACATCCATGTTACTGTAAAAACTGGATTGGAAATAAATGTATTCCTGCATGCATTGCTTCTGGCTAATTCTTTTCACTTTAGACATTTGATAAAGTATTGAGAAGCCTGTGAAGTGAGAACACCTTCTCTTAAGTTCACAATTCTTTGTGGTTTTCAAGGAGAAATATTGTCCCTTTTGTAAATAATTCCTTTTAACAGCTTGAAAATCCAGGGAACCTCTTTGCATGTAACGAAATGCCCATGACTACCAGAATGTAATGAAATGCCCATGACTACCAGTATGTAATGAAATACCCATGACTACCAGTATGTGATGAAATGCCCATGGCTATCAGTATAAAATCCCCATGGCTACCAGTATGTGATAAAATATCAATGGCTACCAGTATGTGATAAAATGCCCATGACTATGTATGACTATGTAATGAAATGGCCATGGGTACCAGTATGTGATAAAATTCTTATGGTCCCAGTATGTAATGAAATGCCCATGACAACCAGTATGTGATCAAATTTACATGGCTACCACTATGTAATGAAATGCCCATTGCTACCAGTAGGCGATGAAATGCCCATGGCTACCAGTATAAAATAAAACTGCCATTTGGCTACCAGTATATAATGAAATATATTATCACAACAGGCAGCAGAATGGCAGATGAGATTCAATGTTGATAAATGTAAGGTGATGCATTTAGGGTTTAACAATCCTTGTGCCACCTACACCATAAATAACTCTGTCTTAAGTGAATATCGATTGGAAAAAGATTTGGGGGTTCTGGTAGATAACAGTCTTAGCTATAGCAAACAATGCCAGGTATCCACGGCTAGAGCTAGCAAGATTATCAGGGTTATTCAATAAAAGTTCTTATCATTAAAAATGGTGCTAATTTTGCCCCAACCAATCAGATGTTAGATTTCAAATGTTAAATAAGATCTGATTAGTTGGGGCAAAATTAGCATCATTTTAAATGATAAGAACTTTTATAGAATCTCCCAGATTGTCTTGTATAAAGAGGGGAATAGATTCAAAAGAAAAAAACATTATACGCCCTCTTTACTGAGGTACTGGTAAGACCTCATTTGGAATATACGTTGCAATTTTGGAATCCCATATACAAAAGGGACATCTTGGAAATGGAAGCAGTTCAGAGAAGGGCAACTAAAAGGGAATGGAGAGGCTTGACTATGCAGGCAGATTAGACAAGTTAGGGCTGTTTACATTAGAGAAGCAACATTTGCGTGGGGATATGATCACTTGATGAAAAGTCATACAATAAACTCTCTGGTGCATTGTTTACTAATCGGTCATATCAGGAGGACATCCTTGGATTAGAAGTTTCATCTTCAGGTTGGGAAAGGTTTCTTTACAGTGAGAATGATGAAACTGTGGAACTGTCTTCCAGCAGATGTGGTAATGGCAAGTTCATTGAATAGCTTTAAAAGTGGGCTAGATAATTTTCTAAAACTAAAAAATATTGAGAATCACCGGTATTAATGCATATACTGCAGTTCTGGTTGATCCAGTGATACTTTCTGATTGCCATTTGGAGTCAGGAAGGATTTTTTCCCTTTTTTTAGCTGTTTTTTTTTTTGCCTTCCTCTGGATCAACTGTTAGGGCACGGCCACACTGCAACGCAAACGCAATCACATGCGATTTCATGTGCGATTTTTTTCCGTTTGCGCTTGCGATTTCTTCAATAAGTATAGGAAAACACATGCGATTAAAAATGCAGAACGCAAAACGCAATTGTTCGTTTTTTTGCGTTGCCGCGTTTTCAATGATTTTTTAAAAACGCAAGCGCAAACGCAAAAAAATGCAGCAGTGTGGCCTAGCCCTTAGGTAGGGTTAAAAAGGAGGGTGAAAAGGTTGGACTTGATGGACGCATGTCTTTATTCAACCTCAATTACTATGTTACTATGTAAATTGTCAGTGTGCTACCTGTGTGTAATGAAAATGCCAATCAGTATATACTGAATTTGCCAGTTTGCTACCAGTGTATAATGAAAATGACAGGTTACTAGCAGTATATACTGAAATTTACAGTTTGCTACCAGTATATAAAAAAATGACAGGTTGCTAGCAGTATATACTGAAATTTACAGTTTGCTACCAGTATATAAAAAAATGACAGGTTGCTAGCAGTATATACTGAAATTTTGACTTTGCTACCAGTATATACTGAAATTGCCAGTTTACTACCAGTAAACAGAACCCTTTTTCAAACAGAGATTCACCTAGCACAAAGCCACTTATAGTGTAGGTAGCACATGGATTGTTAAACTCCAAATGCATCACCTTTCATTAGTCAACATTGAATTTTATCTGCCACTCAGCTGCCCATTTTGATAATCTATCTAGGTCTGCTTGCAGCAGTTGCACATCATTTTAAGTTTCCATAGCTCTGCATATTTTAGTGTCATCAGGAAACACAGACCCCTTGTCCTTAATATCCGGGGTTGGCTAATCTAAAGGGCATGTCCACCCCAAAACTACAATTTAACCCACTACTGGCCCCACTGTGTAGTGTAGAAAAATGCTTACCTTACATCCCTGCTCCAAATGGTTCTCCTGTAACATCCCTCCAAAGTCTAAACAACTGACCACCAGGAGCCTGGCGAGTCCCATTCTGTCTCTGCCTCCTGTGTCTCCTCCGGGAGAAAAATGCCATGTGCACTGCAGCCCTCCCCCACTCCCTCTCCTTCCCATTTCTCTCTCCCTCAACCTAGGTCAAATCCCCTTTTCTGTAGTGTAGGGCTCCCTTCCCCAACCCCAACCGCTATAGTACTTTGAAGCAAAAAGCTTCTCTACTTACATGCCTCTTTCCCCCGACATTCAGTTCAACCGGAAGTCGCATCCATGATTGGCTGCCTCTCAGCCAATCACAGACACGGCTGCTGGTCCGGCCCAGTTTGCAGTTTCATGCAAGCAGAGGGCCGGGGACTGAACGTCCAAGGAGAGAGGCAAAGTAAGTAATGATCGGGAGAGTTTTGTTACAAATAACTATGGCGTTTAGGGGTGGGGGAGGGAGCCCTACACTACATAATGTTTTGTTATGGATCTTTGTAAAGGATCAAAATTGCTCTTTTTGAGGGACAGGGCTCTATTTTGACTGCATTTATAAGATAATTAAAATAAATTGCTATTTCTGTGGTCATTGCTACTTTACAAAGAAACAATGAAATCAAAAAGTGCAGTTGGCTCAGCGTAAGGCATAATTATTAAAAAAAAAAGAAAATCGGATGTCTCACCATGCACATGGACTACATGTGCAACGCACTCAAAACGGATTACACAACGCAACGCATATAAATATAAAAACATCCTTTTGCTAAAAAGTGAACTATTCCTTTAATGTATTGATTGAAGGAGAGTTAAGGAGCTATGTATAACCTAAATCTGGATTCTTAAATTCTTCATGTTGCAGCCTTTGCCTTGCATTTACATAACCACTGATTTAAGAAATAAACACTGTTAGAAAGAATGGTGTACATAAGAGGAGGTTTAACTAATAATTTGTACCTTTGAGTCAGGTTTGCCCAGCTATTTGGACAGGATTGTACTGACTGAATGGACAAAATCCAGAGTCCCGCAGTCAGGGCTGAAATCTGTCCAAATCTGCCTACTCCCCACCCAGTTAACCCCCCAGTCTTCACCCTTGTCACACCTCTTGTGTCGGCGCCATGAGGTTATCACCATGCCTCCTCTCACTCCGGGGCTACAAAAATCTGACAATCCTGTTCAAGTATTAGAAGCGTTGCAGACAAATAAATTAGGGAATTTGTCACCAGACAACATTGTTACAATCGACAAAGCACATTCACAAGGATACAAGCTGTGTCTCACTTCTCCCTTTGCTGCGGCTGTTGGTTGATTTATTAAATTAACCTGTTGGTACTAGGGGTCAGCTCCCATAATCCACCTCTGTATTGTGGAAATCTTATTTGTCAAAGTACACCTCAAATGCTCTTGCGTGCACAGAGGATTAAAACAAGGAAGCTGTTGCCCACTAGAAGCTGACAGCCAATCATATTACAGCACTAAGATACAGAAGATAAATCCAAACAAATAAACTGTCCACTTGTCAGTTACCTGCCCCCAACCCCACTTTATTAGAAGCATGGGCTAAGGCCACACTATGAAGGACAGCAACTTGCTCATTACCATCTGTTTGAGCTGCTATCTGCTCTCTTTCGCAATCGGAGCGCATGCGATCCACAAAAAAATATTATCACATGCATACACTGTGGCCACCCACATTGAGATAAATGCTGCGTTTCTCATGTACAAAAATGGACTGCAAAACGTGACCATAAGCACATGAGAAACGCACTAGTGTGGCCTAGTGTTGCCGCCTCCTCTGCACACACTCAAGCTTATAAAAGCCTCATTGAGCAGAGGGAGGCAGGGACTTTTGGAAGAGAACTTAAATATCGGGTTACAAATACATGTAATAAACTGGTAAAATAGTCCCCAGTGCTTTGTTTTAATGGTGGGCAAGGCTTTTAACAGTGTACATTTGTAGTTTTTTTTTAAAAAAAGTTCTATTCCCCACACATTCCTTTGCTTTTCTTAAAAAAAGACTTGTAAATATAAGGTGCCCAGCCCACACAGACCGGTAAATACTGTACAAGATGCCCTCATGCCCAGTCCAGACTGGTAAATATAAGATGCTCTCATACCCAGTCTGGTAAATATAAGTTTCCCTAATGCCCACCCGAGACTGGTAAATATAAGATGTTCTAATGTCCAGCCCAGACTGGTAAATAAAAGATGCCTTCATGGAACAAAACTAAGCGGGGAAAACACCCCAAGTAACCATAAAAGCACTCACGCACTTGAAATCTGAATAATCGTACTGCGATTTATTGACACAGAAAATACAATCATCCCCCTCACCCACAAAACACCACAAATCCCCATAAAAAAGCATATATGTAAATAGATGAAACATCGGGCGTCCCCAGTGATAAATAGCTAAAAGGTCTCTAAAGCCGCCCGAGACGGGACTGGAAGAGATTCTTCTGGTATACTTGTACAAATAGATAATAAAGTGTCCAAAGCTGCCAAGTGTAAAAGTGTCCAGTGCAATGGGTAACAAATAGCTCCCAGAAGTAAAGCAACTTGTACAAAGTTACCAATAAGTATTGGCCTGCAACATGGTGATCACAATATGTATCCAAATATCCAGAGTGAATTGAAACAGTCTTACCCGAAACTTTCTGTGGTAGCCGTCACTCCCTTCCTGGGTCCACAAGCAGTGCCAAAACCGTTCCTAGCAACGGAGCGAAAAAATTGCGTACCGCTCTTCACCCGGTGCCTGGGAAATGGCTCCCGCACTCTCGGCTTACCACTTGATGCCGGTCGGTAACAAGTCACGAAGCATCCACTCTCCCGTCTCAGCCTCACAATCCGACGCAGGTTTCGTCTGCAATCATTCTTGCCTGAGGAGCAGAGCAGAGGGTGATAACGCCCTTGAGTCAGAAATAAGGGGTGGCAGGGGTGAGTACAGTCTGGGGGTGATTAATATCTCAGGCACACATATATCTGATATAGGTGTGTCTGTTCTCTCCAGGGTACTCACCTTTGTCCCCACCAATAGACTGAATAAATTCGATTTGACAAAGGTCTAAATTTGTTTGCTAGAAAGCTTATCCTTAAGAAAATACATAAAAATAAAAAGAATGTATTGGTCAGGGATGAAGCCTTAGATAATAAAACATAGAAATCCTCATAGACTTATTAAATCAGAAAACTTTACTAACTGCAAAAGCAGACCAAAATGAGGAGTCAGATGATGATCAGCTGGCAAATCTAGAACTCACCAATTTAAAAGGTAAATATACCTGGTTTGCTTCAATAAGCTATTGCTCTAATGTCGCCTCCTTTGTAAAATTGGTCTCCCATGAAATAAGAGAATTGGTGGTTGATTCGAGTTTCCCCCCTAATCTGACCAAAGAAGAGATACGAGAACTAAGGAGTTTACAAAATGACCAAAATTTCGTAATCAAAATAGCCGTTGTAATTAATAGCCGTTGTTGTAATTAATAGGAACCAATATGAAACTGAGGTAATGCGACTGCTTTCGGATGGTAATCAATATGAAAGACTGTCATGTAATCCAGTCCCTAGAATACAAGAGGGGATTATAAATATTGTTAATGAAGGTTATGCAAAAGGGCTCATTAGTAAAAAGGAGAGGGATTATCTATATGTTCAACATCATAGGTGTCCTACCTTTTATATAATCCTGAAGGTGCACAAGAATAGAAATAGTCCTCCGGGGGATCGATGGACCCACTGAACATATTTGTCATTACGTGGATCAGGTATTGAGATAATTTCTTAATAATTTGGATACTTTAATTTTAGATACTGGTGATATCCTACGTAAATTAGATGGGATCACTATTGATCCTCAGGCTATATTGGTCACGCTGGATGTCGAGGGTCTTTATTCATCGATCCCCACCACGATTGGCCTGCAAGCATGTGGTACCTTCCTGGATACTAGGGGTGAACATCTAAAACCACATACAGCATTTACTTTGGAACTTCTCCAGTTCATATTGGAGAATAATATCTTTCTGTTTAACAGCCAGTACTATTGCCAGGTGAGAGGCATGGCGATGGATGCAGCTTGCTCGCCCACATTTGCGTGCCTCCAACTGGGGATGTGGGAAAAAACGGAGGTATGGGAAATTATAAATGAATTGGAGATTGAACAATGGGTTACGCTATGGGTCCATTATGTGGATGATGTCTTGGTGATCTGGAGTGGAAGTGAACAACTTTTAAAACAATTTATCGATAGGCTAAACACCAACAACAAAAATATTAATTTGACAGCGAGTTGGGATTATGATTCGGTAACCTTTCTCGATTTAAAAATGAAAAAAGAGAATGGATCAATAACAACTGAGACTTACAGGAAAGAGACTGCTGTTAACTCCCTACTCCAGGCATCAAGTCATCATCCACAGAACCTTCTTAAGGGAATTCCGGTGGGACAGTTACAGCGATTGAGACGGACCTGTTCCACAGAATCCAAATTTCTTGAACAATCGGTAGAAATGAAAAAACGTTTCCTAGGCAGAGGGTATAAGAAAAACGATGTACAGAGGGGTTTCAGAATTGCCCAAAACAAAACTAGATCGGAATGGCTGTATAAAAAGGGTGGCACAGTCTGTAATGGGGAGGACAAGTTAGTGGATGAACCGATTAGGTCCAGTACAGACTGGAAAAATGTGAGGAAAATTCTAGAGTTATTGGACCCTCCTAACAGAGGACGATGATCTTAAAAAGTCTGTTGGCCCCTTTCCTCAAATGACGGCGAGGCAAGGGAAAAATTTAAAGGATATAATTTCTCCCAGCCATTTTAAAGGGCATCTATAGTGAAAAAAACACATTGCCCCTTTGCAAAGTTAAATTCATGTACTCTGTGCTGCCTTAATCCTATCTCTGTCAGTGACTTTGTTTAACCATGGGGTCAGATCTCTGTGCAGCCCTCCCCCTTCCCCCTCCCTCTGTTACCTCCTCCATGTCTCAACTCCGGCTAACCGACAAGCTTATCATGTGCAGTAGGAGTTAAAAGTTCAACATCCTGAAAAACACACCCACGCACAGTGGCCAATAGAAAGTAAGCTGTCCTGGAGACACAGAAGAAGGAGCTCCGTACAGTTTACAATCTCTCACTTTGTGACCCATCATCAATCAGTGAAAGCTATTAAGAAGGGGGGTCAAGTGCAGCCTTATATCTACCATCAAAGCTACCGCTCTCCCCCTGCTAATGCTCTTATCTCTATGTTTATTACAGAGCAGGGAGGGGGGATCACGTCACAGGGATTTGATTGACAGTACAAGTAGGAGTAGAGGAATGCAATCATGTATTCTTCTAACTGGTGTATCTCAGTACAGAGAGGGAATCTGAACAAAGTGATGACACTCTGGGGGTTGTGGGGAATTATAGAACACATGGAAAGAAAGAAAGAATAAAATGTTCATTTTCCCACTAAAGATGCCCTATAAACCGACTCCAAAAGGAATTTACAGGTGGCTGGGAATAACCCCGTCAATAGGAAATAGATGCTGCAATAAATGTAGGATGTGTAAATATATGAAGCAAGAAGAAACTTTTGATGATGATACAGGACACCATTTCAGGGCTACTTCTTTAATTACATGTCAAAGTTTTCAAATAGTCTATTAAGGCGTAGATGTGGGATGAAGTATGTCGGACAGACCAAAAGGAGGTTGACTACAAGAGCAGAGCGTGTAAGGGCAGTCAAAAGGGGCCATATTGATAAAAGTGCGATGGCAAAGCACATGGCCAAAAAGCATAACAGTAACGAGGTTCTATTTACCTTCATGGGTATCCAGCAGGGGGGGCGGGGGGGGGGGGGGGGGGGGGGGGATATTGATAAGAGGCTCCTCCAGGCGGAAAGCCACTGGATATATAATTTACATACTGAAGCCCCTTTTGGATTGAATGATAATATCCAATATGGATCTTTTCTATAATATGCCCCGAGTCCAATATTCACCTTGATAATTTTATTTATTTTTTTTTTTTAAACGTAATACTAGCTATGTATTTAAGACATACGTGCAAGAGTTAAGTTATATTTAGTCTTGGATCATCTGAGTACTAACTGTCAACATTATGTGTACAACTCATGAAGGGGGAGAGCCGTGCTGCTGTAATACACCCCTATGATATTACTGGCAAAAGGAGGAATTGCCCCTTTAAATCGCACCTGCAGATTAATCCGTTCCTTAGGGCTAGGCCACACTGCTGCACTTTTTTTGCGTTTGCATTTTTTCATATCATTGAAAACACGGCAACGCACCGAAAACACGTTTTCGGGTGCGTTGCGATTTGCGCTCTGCATTTTAAATCGCATTCGCAACAAAATCGCACATGAAATCACATGCAATTCTGTGTGAGATTGGATTGCGTTTGCGTTGCAGTGTGGCCGTGCCCTTAAGTAGGTCTAAATGTATAAATGGAGGTCTCGTGGAAAGTATCACGATACCCTGATGAAGTTTGCACAAGAATGATGGCAGACGAAACGCGCGTCGGATTGTGAGTCTGAGACAGGAGACTGGATACTTGTTACCGACCGGCATCAAGTGGTGAGCAGAGAGTGCGGGAGCCATTTCCCAGGCACCAGGTGAAGCGCGGTGCGCAATTTTTTCCGCTCCAGTGCTACGAGCAGTCGCACCTGTTTGAACTTGGCACTGCTTGTGGACCCAGGAAGGGAGTGACGGCTACCGCAGAAAGTCTCGGGTAAGACTGTTCCAATTCACAATGAGAGACACACTGCTATGCTGATGGTGAACTGGAGGGCTAACTTTACATGGCTGGTGAACTGGTAAATAGAAGACTTACAACATGGACTGTTAAATATAAGATGTCCACAACACAGATGCCCTGTACCCTTAATGGGCTGTATCTTTTTTAAAAGCGGAGCATGCGTCTGCTGAGCTAGCAGAGGTAATACAAAGAAAACAGGTACTGTACATTTTGGGGGGGGGATGCCAGTAAAATCATCTATTTTGTATTGTTCCTGGATGGCTGTCAAGCGGGCATGCTGGCTGGAAAATCAACAGAATGGCAACAAGAAGCTTTCAAAGTCTTATCAGGGACTTCCATATTAGTGTGGAGACATCTGGATTGAAAATATGCACATAGAGACAGTGAGTAGTGGGTCAAGGACATCCCTAATGGCTATACCTGCTCACAATGCTCTTTAAAGGGCCTGTCCACCCGCAAAACTATAATTTAACGCACTACTGGCCCCACTGTGTAGTGTAATAAAATCCTTACCTTACATCTCCGCTCCAAATGGTTCTCCTGTAATGTCCCTCCAAAGTCCCCAAAACTGATCACCAGGAGCCTGGCAGAGTCCATATAGGACACAGCCTCCTGTATCTCCTCCGGGAGAATTTTGCCATGCGCACTGCATCCCTCCCCTCTCCCTCTGGCTCCTTCTCCCTCCCGTTTCTCTCTCCCTCCCCCTAGCTTCAATACCATTTTCTGTAGTGTAGGGCTCCCTCCCCCAACTGCTATAGTTATTTGTGCAGAAACTCCCCCGAACTCTACTTACATTACCTGTTTCTCCCGGTGTTCTGGATAGCCGGAAGCCGCGCCCGTGATTGGCTGCCTCTCAGCCAATCATGGACGAGGCTGCCGGTCCGGCAGAACGTTGGAGGAGAGGGGTAATGTAAGTAGAGTTCGGGGGAGTTTCTGCACAAATAACTATGGCGGTTGGGGCTGGGGGAGGGAGCCCTACACTACAAAAAAGGATAAAAAAAAGGGATGGACATGCCCTTTAAAGACTACATGGGATATGAGCTGTACTGTTATTAACAGGCTTACAGGATATACTTCAGATATGTACCAAAATGCAACTTACTAGAGAAGTATCTTATAATGTATAGGTGTTCCAGGGAGTAAAACTTTTTAAATTGGGATTAAAAGAAATAAGTTTCGTGTTCCTTTAAGTGTGTTTAAAGATTTCTATATTTTAGTTAAGCATATAACATTGTGTGCTTAATCTTTACACTATAAAAAAATAGAAAAAATTGACACGTAACCCCAGGGCAAAAGACCTCCTCAATTGTTTGCTTAGTTGATTCCAGGCATTTTCTCATTTGGCAACACTACAAACATTCTGCTTCTTAATTATTCTTTGCAACTGATGGAAATTGTGGTTTTGTTGGTTCTGTAATGAGATTCAGTTCATTATGCGCTATAAAATAAACTGTTATTTTTTAGCAGTTTTCATTGTCTTCCCCGGCTTAGCTAGGGAGATGTGAAGTATGTTTGTAATATATATGAACTCCAGAAAAAGATCACATCAGATCTTTAGCACATGCATAATTCAAATGGAACCCCACAACAAGACCTATAGTATTATAATCACTATCATGTCCAGAAGTTAAGCCTAGAACATTTTCTCCTGACTAAAGGGCTCGGTCACACTGCCCCCGCATCATATGTGTTCTGAAAGAATGGACTGAAACAGATTGCCCACAGGAGTGATTTTTAGTGTTCACACTTGGGCAGTGAGATGTGGTGCGTTACTTTAAAAACGCACTGCTGCATGCAGATTTATGCAGTAACACTGTGCTTTACCACTGCAGAATAATTAACTGCTTTCACACAATGCAGAGAAAAAAACACAGAAAAAAACACAGAAAATACATTCGCTTCTCCAATGTTCCTGTGACAGTTCCCGACACGCCTTTGCTACGTACACGCATGCACATCCATTATAAAGGTCCGTCGAGACCTGTCAGAGGAACAGCGCTAGAGCACGTATTTGTTTAATTGAAAAATGGTAAAAACATAGCTCCATTATCTCCCGTTTATTTTACGAATGGAGATACTCTAAGTTTTCTTTCTATATATGAATGGTATCAGTATTTTACAGCTGTTATTTTATAGTTGTGCTGAAAACATTGTATCGCATGGTAGAATAACATGCCTTTGCAAAATACCATGCATTATCAGTATTTCCGCACGTGGACGTTTAATATACTGTTAAGGACCATGACCATAATATACAGATTTCACCCTTTTATAATTAGGCAATATAGTTTTAATGTGCAGCTTATGAGCGATAGTTAAAGGATATGTGCACTGTAAAATCAAGTTATGTTCATTTGGAAGCTGCAGCTTTAAAAATACTGTTGCTATATTTTTTTTTATGCCTTGAAAGTTGCTGACATCTTGTTACTGGTTAAGCTCCACACTGCATATTCCAAATGAGGCCTTACCAATGCTTTGTAAAGAGGGAGAATAATATTTTCCTCCCTTGAATCCATACCTCTCTTTATACAAGACAATACCATGCTGGCTCTGGCTGTTGCCACCTGGCACTGCTTGCTACCTAAGTTTGTTATCCACCAAAATTCCAAGATCCCTTTCAACCATTTATAGTATAAGCAGCGCAAGGATTTTTAAGTCGAAAATGTATCACGTTACATTTATAAACATTGAATCTCATCTGCCACTTAGCAGCCCAATGTGACAATCTATCTAGATACCCCTGCAAGGTTAGTCCAGGACTAACCTGGTAAATGAAAACCAACCTCCCTGCCAATGGGTCTTTCCATTTTTAAAAAAGTTACATTTTTGAGTATTGTTATCCTTTAACATTCTCCAGTGTCAATCAATGACAATGACTTTGGGAGGGAACAGAAAGCAGACAGTTACTGCATGGGTTGCCTGTCTGGTAGGAAACATTAAAATATAGCATTTTAAATTGAAGGTTAGATGCCACAAAACAGAAGAAATAATCATTATAATACCACAAAATATTTTTATAAAAGGACGTCAGCAAAACTTTTGTAGCAGTTTTGAAACTAGCAGGATTTTCTTTTCAGATCTAAAATTTTACAAATTAAAAAAAAAAAAAAAAAAAAAGAAAGATGACGATGCATTTCCAATTAAACTACAGTAGGCTTTGCTATGGCAAAGAAAAAAAAAACAAGGCCTCAGCGTAGTGAAACCAGCACAACTCACCAAGTTTGCTACTTCACCCAACCTTAATGAACCTTATACCTCACTTAATAAATGACAAGATCTATGTTGTTTTAGAATAGAGTAAAAAAATACCAAAATTTTTCAGAACGTCCAAATGCATTATGTGGATTTCCAGATACTGCGGTATCCCCATGGAATTAAGGCTGAGGTGAGATGTAAGAAAATATAGATTCACAAGTACAGTAAATCACTTCCACATAAATTCAGTTAACCACAATCTTAACCTATCACAATATTGATTAACTGCTTCATACCTTCTACTATAATCTTCCAATGTAAACCATTTTATAACATGCACAAGCAGTACATGTCTCCTAAATGCAGTTCTCAAGATTTCCTTTTCAGTTGCTTGACTAAATTCTGATCAGCTATGGTTGTAGTGAAAAGTTGTGAAGACATTTTTATTTGGAGATGCTCAAAAAGATGCATCCCACATCCTTTTTATCACACTTCCAGCACTCTAATAAAACAGCAATCAGTCTTATTGGTTTTACAATGTCTGCCGATGTCACTCCTCATGTTACCAATGCTTGATGAGAACCTGCCCTGCAGTGTTCTTATAGCTACTGTTAAACCACAATTTCCAGCATTCCAGAAAGCCTTATGATGGCCATACACTTGGTAGACATTAGATAGATTAGACATTCATTCATAACACTTCTAATCTTATATCAGTAAGCAGTTATAGACATTCTTACCTTCAGACAGCACGGTGGCTCAGTGGTTATCACTGATGCCTTGCAGCGCTGAGGTCCTGAGTTTAATTTCACCCTTGGACACATCTTAGTCCGAGTTTGTATGTCCTCCCTGTGCTTGCGTGGGTTTCCGCCGGGCGCTCCAGTTTCCCCAACAATCATAAAAACATACTGATAGGTTGTATGTGTACATAAAGTGATTAGATTGTAAGCTCTTTGGGGCAGGGCCTGATGTGTTTTGAGTAAATAATTGTAAAGCGATGTGGAATATATAGCGCTATATAAGAAATAAAATACATACATACAGACGTTCCTGCAACATTTTTGTCTGGCCAATTCATTGTGGTTAACGTTATGTTTTATATATACAGTATGTTAAAAGTTCAAGTGTCTGAGCTTTGAGACTTTAACTTAAAAACATTTTTTGAATCTCTATTTGTACTAGATCAAAGTATGTATTTCCCCTTAAAATGCAGTCTCCAAGAGTGTTTATGCCCTCAAACAGTCATTTTTACTATCCAAAGACACTAACAGACTTCTGATAATGTATCTAGCAATTGTGCTTGGGGTGTTTGCATACATTCGTAGCCTGCAAGTTCAGACAATTTGGTTAGTCACAAGATAGCCCAATTAAAAACATCAAATATTTCCAGATAACGATCGATGATAAATGAGGTTATATTTGCACCCAGGTGGTGTAACTATGTTAAAGTTACGAAATTGGCCTCAAAAGTAGGACACAACACATGTTATTGCTTGGATTCTTTAGGGCACAATGTACTGTATATTGTAATAAATAATAAAAAATTATGTTAGGCAGAAAGTTATTTCCAAGGAAAATTTTTTTCAAACAATATCGATCCTAATTTTGTATTATATTGCAAGAGATAAATCACAGTCTGACTTTTCTTGATTATAAATAAAATAAAGAAAATTAACATTTCAGGTATATATTGTCATTGTGGTGCTGGTGAGTATGTTTTACAATATTGGATGTCACAAAAGATTGTAACTAAAAAGAACATTTCTTTAATATATTTAGTAGGTTCATCTGTGTATCACACTTTTTAGAATCACATGACAATCTTTACCCTAAACATAGGACAGTCTTGAGGATTCATGGCTTATTTATACACATACATTTTTAGATAACAGGGATAATTGGTAAACTGTCAGCTGCTGCTCAAGCTCTCTTGGGTGTTTGTGGCCCATGGCTACTGTATTTCGTGTACCGTATATACTAAGTATAAACTGAGATTTTTTATCTTTAAAATTATCCTGAATGTCTCCCTTCGGTTTATACTCGGGTCTGTGCAGATCTGGATGCTGCTGGATAAAAACACATAGCCCTGGGTAAACAGCGCTATAAGGATCTTTAAGTGTTCAGGCTGCACAGAAAAAGGTATGAAGGGCACATCTGTGTACAGGGCTATGGTGCTGTTTATGGGACTTTCTATGGGGCTGTGTATGGAATCTTTCTATGGGACTAACTGTGGAACTTTCTATGGTGCTGTATATGGAACTTTCTATGGGACTGTATATGGAACTTTCTATGGGACTATCTGTGGAACTTTCTATGGGGCTGTTTATTGGACTTTCTATGGGAGAAAGTCAACCCACGGTTTATACTCGAGACAAGCAGTTTTCCTAGATCAGTTAAAAATAAGTACCTTGGTTTATATTCAGGTTGATTTATACTACAGTATATACGGTACTTTGTAAATATTTACTTTTTACTGGTCACTAACTCACAAAAATTTCTGGTTCCATTACATTTTTAATTTTTTTTTGTAGTGTTTCATTTATCTACTTTGCCTTTGATGTGATTTCTGTCTTATACTCCTGTTACCAGCTTGTTTTTGAAGTATACTGTTCGCTGCCTAGACCAATATTTGCTAGTGACCTTGAAAATTTCTTTGACTAATCCTTTCTGTACTTTATATAGCTATACTGGCTTCTGTGTTTGATCTATGTTTAGTTTCCTATGTGTTTTTCCGAGAACCTGTCTGTGTGTCCTGGTAATCCTCTGGTGTCCTAGCCCACAGGCCTAGAGATGAACGATCTCAATTTTCAACAGGAATTTTTGTTTTTCAATGCAATTTTTTAAAACTTTTTTAATATTAGACTTTGGGGTTTTATTCCATTTATTTGTAATACTGTAAGTAATTTTGTTTTGCCACTTTTTGTTAGTGGCCCTAACATGAAGACACAGCGTTTTATGGCAAATGTGTGAAAATTAAAAAGCAAAGGGGATAAGTGATGATTCTTTAGACCCATTAGTTGTGATCATGGGCATTTATAATAACTTTACTCTAATTTATGGTTTGCTTCAAAATCAAATAAGATACAATGCAACACTTAGTTTTGTCCGGCATTTTGGACATTATTGATGTTACAATCTTTTCTAAGAGTTATGTGAAAGAAAATCAATATTCTACTGAATAAAGCAAAACAACTGTTTGCTGTGAACTTTTTTTGACAGCTGACAGTCAGCAAAACTCGTTATTTACTTACAAAAAACAAAAAAATGCACAATTAATCTTTTGAATTTTCTTTTTTCTAACAAAAAAAAGTTTTGTGTAACTGCTCATCTTAAACCTTAGCTGTGGGGACTAAAGCTGTATTTACTGTTGAAAGTGGTGGACTGAAACATACATTTTTAAGATAAGAATTGAGAAGCCATATTTCTTGTACCCTCTTCGCAACCTGACACACATGTAATGAAGGTGTCAGGGTGATTTAAGCCTCTTGGTGTATCCCAAATGACCTCATCCCATATAGTGGTGTGCTGTGTTTGTTTTTAGAGTGGGTACAAGTAAACAGATAAGGGAAAGTCATTACTAAGCTCATTTGGTCTGGGTCATTACCCACAATGCTTTTACTGGCATTTGATCATGCTTGGTCTATTAAAGTGTCATTATGTTGCATTCAAAATTCAGTGATATGTGTAAAGTAAATTAGGAACACTGGCAAGTGGGTCTTATTTTTCATGTCAGTTACTCAACCTCAACTTAATTTAACCCTTCATCATCAGATCAATCTATCCTAACAGCACTGCACAATACAACTTATAACAAATGATAACTAATTTCATTGACCAATTCAATTTATTAATATTTGTCCAACACAAAAAGTAAATCTTCACTTGAATCAAGCATAAGATATAATTGGGACTGAATAAACATTTGTTTGCATAGTATGTTTGTATGTGTATGTTTATTTATAAAGTGCCACTTGGGGACACAGCGCTGTACAATATTCCAATACAAAAAGCTGTACAATTAATAAAATCTTAAATATATAAATAAGTATGTGCATTATAAAATATACAAGTGCTTGAAACATGGAACATGAAGAAAAGAGGTCCCTGCCCCATAGTACTTAGGTGGGTAACATACAGATACTTAGGAAAGGGTAGAAGTACCATTGTAAAGACTGGTGCAGTGTCAACAGTCCTATGCTGTGCTGTGCTCAGGAAGATAGGATGAGAGATTAGATTTAAACTTGTTTATTGAGGTTTCTTGATGAATAGAATTCCAGAGGACAGGAGCCACAAGAGAAAAAAGTTTAAGGAGAGATAAGGCAGTGTGAGGGGGAGGGGATAGTATACCAGATGATTCTGTGGTGAGTGGAGGGTAGAGGCAGGGACATATGGGGATACAAGAGAAGAAACATATGAAGGAGCAGTGGAGTGAAGGGATTTAAATGTTAAGGGAAAGATTTTGTAGATAATGCTTTTTAATGGGGAGCCAGGTAGATGTGCAGCACAAAGGAGATTTTATTTCCTGATCAGAGAGCAAGACAATGATTTGTCTTAAGTTTTAAAGGTAACCTCATAAAATAACCCTTGTAATAGAAATATTTAGGGATATTCAATAAAAGTTGGTGCTAATTTTGCCCCAACCAATCAAATCTTATTTAACATTTGAAAGCTAACTCTGATTGGTTAGGGCAAAATTAGCAACGATAAGAACATTTATTGAATAACCGTGATGAATAAAAATGACCACATACTTAGACCATACATACCGTGACATGTAATAACTCCATTTATTAAATAGTAAACTCAAATTTTACTGTACACTAAAAAACACGTATCATCTGACCATTGTAGATGTACTGTATATGGATCTCATAGTTTATCAGCACAGCAGTGATACACTTAACAGAATATACAACTGGGCTAGGGACCCCCAGGACTATTTACTACGTGACAATCTCTTGCCGGTAGGATTTAGTAAATCTCAATGTTTAAGCATGCAAACTGAACATACACACGCTTTAATGTGACAACTTCCTTAACAGCAATAAAAGGAATTTTGGTTATATGACCAAAAAGCTAGCTTAAAACATTTATATCATTAGTTCATTACATATCAATAAATGCTTCTCTTATATATTGTATCTCATAAAAATTGTGTGACCTAATACTAGAAATCAATTTTACCTGGCGGGGCTTATACATAAAAATTCAATATGCTACTCCCTAATATGCCATACATTACGTCTCCCATTGCAAATATATGGGCTTCCTTTTGAGCAAGAACATATGTTTGCGATTACTTGAGAACACAGCCCCACCTGTGAATGCATCTCCAGGAAATACTATCCTGTTTAACTTGAATATGACAAACTATCATTCTGTCTTTACCTTATAAATTAAATGTAATTATATATGCCCTCCCCATTTCCTAGGAGTCCTGGCCAACTGCCCAAATTATTGACTTAATTTCAACACAAGAAAGGATTGTAAATTGGTGGATATTAAGCCTGATTTTCAAGTTACAGAGATAAACCCCACTGAGATGCATAAAGTACAGGTTTAGGCAGTAGAACAAAAACAGTAAGGTTTAGTAAGGGACATTACTAGAGTCTGGAGAGTCTTGTTCCTGGCATTGTGCCACCGTATCACCATATTTAACCCCAGCTTATAAAGATTTCTATTGGCCCATTCTGGTTTCCATTACAAATGTTAAAAACCCCTACCCCATTTAAAACTTTCTGTAACTATCCATGTCATGCCTTATAACATCAATTAATGTAAATCAATCAATTTTACTGTCATTCTTTAAAATTATAGCACTAGGCATAAAATGAACTCTATATCCTCTTGATTTTTTTTTATTAATGATAAGCAAAATTGATACAAGAAATAATTCAAATTAATTTTAGGTTTCTAAAGAAAAACATTCTCAGAATTGCAACATTAACATTGATTGAAGCCTTTGATACACAGTATACATACTAGCAAAAGTGTGCCTGTTGGTGCACAATGGAAATTGTGTATGTTTTGCTATTAGTGGATATAGAATCTTTACACAGGTATATTTTAAACTGTTACTCAGACAGTCACCAGCTTCCAGAGGAACCAAATAGGATAATCCTGCAGGTCTGAGAGTAGACCCAGGCAATCCTTCCACACTGAGTGGTTGAAACTAAACATGCTAGGTTAATACCACGGCAAGTGGTGATGGTACCTCATATATTATAACAGAATAACAGTGTCATGTTATTATAATAGCATTGCCCTAATAATGTAATGTATAAACAAACATTTCTTATTCCCAGTTTACCTAAAGAAACTTTGGATTACACCTTCTTTCACATGGAGCAAACACAGGGGTGTGGTTTAAGCTGCCATTTGACCATTTCATGTTGAAATAGGGATCTCAGCTCTGTAAGTAAGTTTATATATTTTGTGTTGTACCTAATATAAGTCAGTGCTATTCTTTATATACATTTACTGATGGTCATTTAAATGGTAATAGTGAGATAGTACATACATACATATACACCTTTCCTATATGTAATATCCTATACCCTCCACCACATTGGTAGCTCCTAAAAACTCAATGCAATCTCCTATGAAGATATAAATATATTTATATAATATAAGGGATATATATTCATATATTGTGATCAAGTGGTAGAGTTATATGTGTACAAAAAGCTGTGGCAAACAGTGTCAGGCAGCCGCATAATTGCAGTCCCTGCAACGGTGGTGGGGGTCCGATCAGAAGGCCAGTATTCAGGTATCACCACCAGCTGTTTTTAAACAGCTAATCTTGCATATTTAAGTAAAGGTGCTCATAATCAGCTGTTTAAATACTTCTGGTCCGGTACCAGTGTTTTAAACAGCTGATGGCGCTGATCACATAAATAAGTGCAATCAGCACCCAGGGTGAGGACCTAAACCACTGCATGTTCTCAATAGCTCAGGAGAAATACATACCTGTAAAAAAAGGTACTTTGAGGGCTTGTGGAAAAAAGGTCAAGGTTAACAACTTAAACAAATAGATAATTATTAATGTTAATATATTAATGGATATAATTCAATCCACTTCACAAGTTTTTTTGCCATTTAGCCTAGAACTCTAGCAGGGCAATTTACCAAGCGGTGCTGGGCAGGTATTTGGTATTAAATCATGCTAAGCAGATACCGATTAGCGCAACTTTAACTCCATATTGAATTGAATCACGTTTGCAAAAATTACCCAGAGAGATAGCGGCTCTCGGTAAATCGCCCTGTAGGTCCTCACCACTGAGCTAACTTTGTAACTATTTTTGTCGTGTAACTAGGAGACTTTCTTATTCCTTCTTGCTGGCTTCGGCCTGGGGATAGGCCAATTTAAAGACATGCTTTTATGGCAGTATTTGTTCACATAGGCCAGGTTTTTGGCACAAGCCGGGTGGTGGAAATGAGGAAGCCCGGTCTTCTCACTTCTATGTCGCAGTGAAGTTTAAAAGTAAACCCAGGGGTGAGGCTCTACTGTCTTTGGTCCTCACCCTGGGAACTTTCACCAACTACATTTAAAGGGGAGGGGAAGGACTATAACTGTCCTTTAACCTGTTCATTAAAAGGATAAGTACCGTGTGTATAAAGTTTGTTTTGTTTTTTTTTAAATTCAGTTAAAATGAAAAGTACTTGGGACAGGGATATAGGATTGGTAATTCCTACCCCCAATATTGTTTCTGTGAGAAGCTTTAAGTACAAAGAAAAACGATTCTGCCGGTCTTCCTCCTGGCTTAAGCATTACCTTTAAAAAAGTAATAGTCCAGGACTAAACTGGCAAATGAAAACTGTTAGTGCTCCTCAACAAAACCATATTACGAAGTGGGAATAATCAATCCAACTTAATTGTCCCAAGTACTTACCATTAAGTACAGTAAGTTCATTTTTAGAGTATAGTTCTCCTTCAAACTTGTTTTATCCTGTCTCCTTTCCTCCTTCCTTGTGTTAGAAGCTAAGCACTATGATGTCTGGGCAACAAACGAGTACAAGCGCTAACAGATTATGACTTTAGTAGATAATAAAAAATAAAAAAATACCGCCAATTTAATATCTACAAATAATTTATAAAGTTGCCCACCACCCAAAGTCCATTAGACTAGTTAATTCAATTAGAAAAATAGACTAGTCTATTAAAGATTGTTATAAAAAAAAGTGAAGTGCAAATCAAAATTAGCTGTAAAACAATGCCCTTGGATACAGGTTGTCAAAGTCAGAACACCCTACTAGTAGAAGGAGCATATATCACTGCAGTTCCTTTTCACTTTATCTGCCCCTCTCCACACAATCAGGTATGAAATAACTGTAAGAGTAGTGAGGTTGGACATAGTAACCCTCTGGGCGATTAAATGATCATGGAATTGCAAGGATGTTTGGTGCTTTTTTTTCCCCCTTTATTTTTTAACTTGTCAAGCTGTATCTCTGTAGCCAAATAGAAAATAACAGCAAGTGATAGACCATTATTTTAACTAAATATTGTCAATACAGCTATAAAACTAGGAAAAGGCAAAAGCATTTCTTGTTAATCGATTACAAAAGTAAAGGCACAAAGAGGAAAGCCAAGTTACTGATGCAGACTTAAAACCCCAAAGATCATTATACCTACTTACATCCCAATGGTCCCTGAAGGTCTTTATACTCACATCTCTCCACTGGCAATGGTCTTCCCAATCCCCTTGCTTTCTCTGGAAGCTCCATAAGCTCATGCAGCTGCACAGAAGGCATAATTTCCTTTACCGTACTGTAGAGTAAGTAAAAGGGCTTCAGGGGCTGCAGAGAGAGATATAATGTTCTCTGGGTTTGGGGGTTGGGAAAGATATGTATAGATTCAAATAGCAGGGTGAAAATGGCCTTTAAGGGATGATTTACCTATATACAAGATTTTATTTGAGATGTAAACTTGCCTTTAAGCATCTATTTAAAGGGCATGTCCACCTTTTAAATAAACTTTTAATATGTTATAGTGCTAGCTCCCCCAGCCGTGGGAGCCAGCCAATCACGGACATGGTTGCCGGTACCGCCCCCCGGTTGCAGTTCCATGCAAGCAGAGGGACGAGTAGTGCGGCGGAGGATAGAGGGAAGGTAAGTAAAGATCGGGGGGAGATTTTGCATATAAGATTAATGCGGTCGGGGCTGGGGGAGCTAGCACTATAACATATTAAAAGGGATTTGTGCTAGGGGGAGGGAGACCAAAACGGGAGGGAGAGGGAGGGCTTCTCAGAGCATGCCACAAACCTCTTAGAGGAAGCCTCAGAGGCGGAAACAATTCCCCCCTCTGCTAGGCTCCTGGTGGCCACTTTTCTGGACTTTGGAGGGGCATTGCAGGGCAACCATTTGGAACTGGGATGTAAGGTAAGGATTTTTCTACACTACAGAGTGGGTCCAGTAGTGGGTTAAATTATAATTTTGGGGGTGGACAGTCTTGGTGTGGTTTAAATTTTCATTATTACTGAAGAAGTAGAAGGGAACTGAGAAAAAGGTTACGGTAAGCCACAGAAGGAACCTTTTAAATAGATTACAAGACTAACTGGTGCCAAGTATTCGCAAGAGAGCAAGACAAAAGAAAAACATTCTTGAGAGCAATAGTGAAGGAGAAAAGCAAGGACAATTGTTGGGCAAAATAACTCAAAGGTCAAAACACCGATTAGTATGGTTTTTAATCAAAAGGCATAGGTCACAGAATAGAAAAAAAGCCTTTATTGAAATTAATAAATTTACTCAGGATCTGTGAAGACAAAGACATATTGCTATCATCTGGAAGCAATTGTTTTAACAAATTTGATTGACATCCCTGAACATTTGAAGTCCCCTGAACACACAAAATTCACTCACAAAATTAAGACAACAGGGGAGAAGTATCTATCGAGGGTTGATGTTCAAACTGAACTTAATTCTTCAGCCTTTACCAGACAAAACAGCTCAGACAAACCAGTAGCTATAATATAAGCAACTTTTAGAAAATGTGTAAAATATAATCACTTTGGGTAAAGACTACCGTAAATATAATTCAGCTAATTTCAGATTTGCACAATGTCGGTCATTGACTAGACCATATAATACAGCAAAAAATAAAAATGATGATACCTACCACAGACTAAAAATGCTAATGTCAGAAACAGCATGTGAGTTATCCAATTAATGCTATAAAAACACATAAAAAGTATTATTAAAAACAAAATTTAGAACTTATGAGACCACCAACACAATCCCACTGGAACTAGGGTAAACAAAAATAACTTCTATTTTTCATTCATTTGGCAAAGAAAGACAAAAAGATCTATTTATTTTAATAAATATGTATGGAAATACTCATGTTGTTTATATTTGCATTTCCTTCCTTTACACTATACAATGAATTAAACTATTGCATAATAAACTGAGTTCAGAGTCTCCATCTAATGAGGATCTGATGTACTGTATATTTTTAATACAATCAACACTTACAAAGACAAACCAACTTGAAAGGACAATTATACTCACCCCAGCCTGCTCCTCTTCTCCTCTGGGTCACTTGTAACTGAGAGGGAGGACCTAAAGTGCTAGGTCCTCACCCCTGTATTTTGCATTTTAATCTAAACAAAGCTGTCAAACTTTGCTTTCTGTGGCTGCTATGCTCCACTTCCTGTTCAGGCCTGCGGCCTGACCAATAGGAAATTGGAAGCTGAATGGGCAATTGATAGAGGTAGCTTTACAGAACAATGTTTGACATCTTTGTTTAGATTCAGCAGGCTAAACCCAGGGGTGAGGACTTACAGAGAGATTCAATAAAAGTTCTTATCATCTAAAATGGTGCTAATTTTACCCCAACCAATCAGAACTTATGTAACATTTGAAAGTTAAATTAGCACCATTTTAAACGATAAGAACTTTTATTGAATAACCCCCCTAGTTCTTTAGGTCCTCACCATGGGTACTTTCGTTGGGAGTTGGTGTCCCAATGTTAAAGAGCTGGCAGGAAGGTTAACAGCAGAAGAGTGACTTGGAAAAAATCTGAGATGCAGAACCCAGGTTGTTAAGCCTTTTCTGTCATTTTTAGTACTTTTACTAAAGGGGAAAAACATTATTTTAGTCTTTATTTTGGAAAATTGATTTTATACCCTTTGCTATGCTTTGCAATGGCTAAAAAATGTCCCTCATCTGCTAATTCCTTAACAATAGATTTTTAATATGCGTGCCGTGGTGCTTTCATTTTTGAGGTATGTTATTTACCCCTTCTAAGTTAATACATACAATACAAGAATTGTAAGCTTCTAAGCTTCTAAGCTAATGGGTTCTCCGTTTCTAGAAGCCCTAAATGGCATTTCCTCTCTGTCAGGCCTACCTTGTCCCAGTCAAATGCCCCTGCCCTAGCATAACAAATACGTTATTTTGTGGTGTACTTGTATGTATGTATGTATAGTTTATTTTTTAAAGCGCCACTTGGGGACGCAGCGCTGTACAGTAATAAAATACAATAAAGTCATACAAGGGGGATAAGTATATAGATAGTTCAGTACATAAATATATAAATTATATAAATAGAAGTACTAGAGCTTTGCCACAAGAGATAAGGAGGTACCTGCTCCGTAGAGCTTACAATCCAGTACTTCCAATTAGTCTCTCCAAACACCCCTTAGCTAAACATGCACACACATAATTCCCACTGTACATCAACAGAGACACTTTGGCTAGTATATATATATATATATATATATATATATATATATATATATAAAAATAAGTGTGCTCCCGGGTGCTTTCCATGGGGATAAACAGTAACACCAGAGATCTCGATCCTCAGATCTAAAAAATAATTTTTAGATTTTTTAGATCTGAGAATCAAGATCTCTGGTGATAAGCTTGAAACCTGTTTGTTCAAAAAGGCCACTGATAGAAACACCATTCTCGCGTCAGAGAGTTGTCATCCCTCGACTACCAAAAAGGGGGTAATTTTCTACCAATTTTTGCTAAAAACAACTCTAAATGTGAGATGGCTGAACTCCAACTGCGCGAGATGGCTAATAGATTTCTAGCAAGAGGCTATAGTCCTAAAACAGTGGGGGAACAACTTGAAAGGGCACTTAACGCCATAACTATTGAGAAGAGTAGGAGCTCCACTAAGATCGGCCCAATAGAGCATAAGAAACATTAGAGGATGCCAATCTCGTTACAATTTTCCCCCCATAGTAAAACAGTCAGAGATACCATTAAACAAAATTGGGACATCCTGACTAGTGATGACACGTTACCATTTAAGGACACGAGTCCGATGTTTGCCTTTAGGCGAGGGAGGAATCTTAGAGACCTACTTGTTAAGACAGACTTCAATACTCGTACCAAGAACTCCCAGTCTTGGTTACCTGAATCCAAAAAGGGATGCTACAGATGTAGTGGATGCCAGGCCTGTAGTTCCATGATCTGTGGAACTGACTTCCCACATCCACATAATGGCCAACCATATAGTATTCAGTACAGACTATCCTGCCTTAGTACGTATGTTATTTACATCATAACGTGCCCTTGTGGCCTCTATTATATAGGGAAGACCACTACTACACTCAGAGACAGAATGGCCAATCATAGGCTATCACTCAGACAGGCTATATCTAGTACTGGGTTGAATACAAAGTTTGGCGAGCTGTCGGTTGCTAAACACTTTAAAGAAGCGGGGCATCCATTATCCAGCATTAAATGGATGGCAATTGATTTTGAGCCAAAAAAGGAGGGTATAGACCGTAATAAGGCTCTACTTAGAAGAGAGGCTAGATGGATTAGAACCCTAGATACGTTGGCCCCTAGAGGGCTTAACGAACAACTAGTGTTATCGGGTTATCTATAATATATTATATTTTCCACTCACAGCTAGCGTCATCTGGA
Source organism: Hymenochirus boettgeri (assembly GCA_019447015.1). NCBI lineage: Eukaryota > Metazoa > Chordata > Amphibia > Anura > Pipidae > Hymenochirus > Hymenochirus boettgeri. Next base: position 230,862,423 of record CM033476.1, on the reverse strand, counting down.
GGTTACCCCAATGGATCGTTACTGGTCTAGTGTCCACCTATTAGGTGGCTTCATTTAAGTACCCGTATTGTCCATAAGACCGCTAGTCCCCCGTTAGATGTATCAGTTCGATAAAATGGGGGTGATCAGAGAAGGTAGGGGTTTTTGATATTATCTTCCTACTACGCTATCTTAGTGCCGGTCCTTCGTTACTATGATACAGTGTTCCGTGCATCCATATGTGTGGTTACTTTGGTTTCCTTTTGATCGGTATATACATTGTTGCCTATTCACCATGTACTTTGTAGCGAGCTTAACAGTGATGTTTAATCATTTAGTTATGTAAAATGTGGATCGCTTGGCACACCATACGCATTGGTGAATCAGTTTCTTTGATATGTCACTACGATACTTACCTCGGTAGTAAGTTGGTTTTATCGTGCACTGGTTAAGGGGTTAAGTTAGAGGAGGGTGGTGGGCTGGGAGGGTCAGTGGGTGTGTGTTTTTATCTATTTATGTTTGTGATTTTCAATATGGCGTATCCTGACGACAGCCGCGTGTCGGCTGAAACGCGTAGATCTCTGGGATTTGCAATAAAGTTTCTATTTCTTAAGTCCTTGGAGTGCTCCGTATACTTGTTACTATATTATATATATATATATATATATATATATATATATATATATATAAAAATAAATAAACAAGAGCGTGCCAGTTGGTTCACAGTGGAAAACGTGTGCACAAACACACCTTTTCCATCTGCCTGCCAGCTAGGATCTAGAGGGTCTATGTGGATTAAACCTGCAGGTCTGAGAACAGACCCAGGCAATCCTGCCACAATGTGCAATTTAAGATAAACAGCACCATTGGGCTACTCAAGACCCTAAACAGGATCCAGATTAACATGCTAGGTTTATACTTTATACATTAGTATTTACCATAGCAAGTTCCTGATTTACAATCATTATGGGGTTAGGACAGCACAGGATACTGATTGGCTATATAGGTTAGGGAGAGGTAGGGTTAAAGGAGCTAAAAGCTCCCCACAGAGTATAAACTGAAATAGAGCCTCCTTATAACAAAGGGTACCTCACAGCCTCATGTTATTATAATAGCATTGCCCTAATAATTAACATATAAACACATATTTCTCACAGCCAGAGATATGGACGGGGACATGCAAAGTATCTCATTTATAGCCTGTGGCAAAGGCATGTGTCTAGATGTAATACAGCCTAATGGTATAGAGCAGGGGTGTTGACCTTTCACATGTTTGAAAACTACAAATCCCAGCATTCTCTGTTAGCTGTAAGTTTCTTCTTTAAGTCCAATGGTTAATGAAGGTATACAGATGCAATACAGTGTAATGATATAGAGCATGGGTGTTGAACTTTTCACGTGTTTAAAAACTACAACTCCCAGAATTCCCTGGCTGCACAGAATGCTGGAAAATTTAGTTTTCATACATCCTGGAATAAAGCCTTTAGCTATTATTACCCAAGGGTTTGAACATGCAAGTAATCCATCTGCCCTTCCCTTACGTCCATAGCTATTACACTATTGGATTAGGGAAAAAAGTCCATAGCTATTACACTATTGGATTAGGGAAAGATTATATGGGTAATTTAAGACAGGAATCATAATCCTTACCAAACTTTCCCTCACTTTCATATTCCACCTACCTGCCACCTATAATCCATGCATCCATGCAATCCAAGTGGAATAAACCTCCAGATCTGAGAACAGACCCAGGCAATCCTGTCACAATGTACAGTTCAATGTTAACAGCAACACTGGGCAAAATAAGACCCTATACAAAATCAAGGTTAACATGCTAGGTTCATACTTATTAGTATTTACCACAGCAAATTCCAAATTTACAGCTGCTGTGGAGTTAGGACTTGGAAGTACAGGATTATGATTAGCTTAAAAGAGTATGGTGAGGTACCCCCACCTCTCCCCTAAAGGAGCTAAAAGCTCCCCACAGAGTATAAAATGAAGTAGAGCCTTCTTATAACAGAAGGTACCTCACACCCTTATGTTCTTAATATATCAATAGTGGAAAAAAGGTAAAAACTGGCCATTTTTCTAAGAATGCTGGGTAGTTTCAGAGACATGCAAAGTCATTTTATCATGAACAAACATCACTTCCTGTCTAGAAACTGAATTGTCTTATAGACAATATATTTCTTTCTATGGAAAAGGGAGGGGGGACACTAAATGTGTGAATCTGAAGAATTTTTAATTGGCTAAGACTGTCACAGATTAGACAAGTTAGGGATGTTTACATTGGAGAAGCAACGTTTGTGTGGGGATATGATCACCTTATACAAATATATTAATGGGCCATACAATAAACTCTCTGGTGCATTGTTCGCGAATAGGTCATATCAGAGGACTCGTGGACATCCATTAAAGTTGGAAGAAAAGAAGTTTCATCTCCAGGTTAGGAAAGGTTTCTTTACAGTGAGAACGGTGAAACTGCGGAACTGTCTTCCAGCAAAAGTAGTAATGGCAAGTTCATTGAATAGCTTTAAAAATGGCCTGGATAAGTTTGTAAAACTAAAAAATATTGAGAATTACTGGTATTAATACATATACTGTAGATCTGGTTGATCCAGGGATACTTTCCGATTGCCGTTTGGAGTCAGGAAGGAATCCCCCCCCCCTTTTTAGTTGGGTTTTTTGCCTTCCACTGGATCAACTGTTAGGAAGGGTTTTTAAAAAATTAATAGGTTGGACTTGATGGACGTATGTCTTTATTCAACCTTAATTACTATGTCACATGTTTTACAAACAGCATATAATTGGGTGTAATACAGGAACTTCCTTGCACTTCCTGTCTTGTCATGTACAATACCTAAGAGAATTTTTTGATTTGCTAACAGTGTAAGATCAGAAGCTGTTAGGATGTTAGTAAAATTCCACTTCCTTTTAGTGTCTACATTGAAACCCATGTAAAAATCCTAGAGGTGTGCTAAGCATACCATTTTGAGTTTTCCATTGAAACTTAGGGGCGTGTCAAGTAAGGTACTGTAAGTATACTTTTTTAAATGTATATCATTTGTTTTGGAATTCAGTAGTAAGTAGTAGTACTTTTTATAGTGTTATTTGTTATGGAATTTTAATTAAATAGCTACACACAACTCAATGCAATCTCCGTAAAAATCTAAATATATTTATATATTATAAAGCCTCACCATGGACCCTGCTCTGCTTACACATCTCCCCACCCCCGCCTTCTTTTCTCTGCTGATTCTCTTAATTGTTGCAGAAAGTGTGCTGGCAGACAGCTAAAGATCACAGTAAGAGGTCATTAATGGGGAACATATTACAACCTCTGCTCCTGGAGTGACAGGTCTTTCCCTGTAAATGCTGTGATTAAAATGATAATTTCTCAGGATCTACAGCTCAGATTTAAAATCCAAAAAAAGTTTTGAAGCAGTGGGATCGTTCTGTATTTAAATAATAATTAGTATTTAAAAAAATATATATTTTTTTAGTGTAGTGTATAGATACCCTTTCTTCCTTACAAAGAATATTATACACTGTCTGCACTATTTATGAAGACCCACAATGTAATCTTGTCTCAAAGCAAAGCTTACCAATTCCAAAAGCATTGACTTTATGACTTAAGAATTTACAGCTTTTGCATGGGTTGCAGAACTATCACCAATACAACTGTCTGTCACAATGCTATTTAATAAAAGGATTATGGCACTGCTGTGCATGTATTTTAACACCTGGCAAAAAGGCATTAAAATCATGCATCCGCTTAGCCAATGTTAGTTATGTAGAGCTACAATTGCAATATTTAATACACAAACAGAGCAGCAGCGGGAGGGGTGGGGGATATGAGAAGGAACTGCAATGTCATACCTCCCATGTTTATGCCACACACCAGGAAAAACACCATGAACACATTGATATGGTGAAACACTCTAAACAAAACATTGTGGCAAACTGACACACAACACGTTTCCAGCTGTTAGATTCTTTGTCAAGTGCCCTAAAACAGGTTTTTCATCTGTGGTGTTCTTCCTGGTGTGCAACGTAAATTTTGAGCGCCATTAGGAAAGAGACACCAAAGAAGCAATGAACATCTTCTGGAGTCTCTACTTTGTTTGTATACCTCTCAACTATCCAGGACCCAGGATTGGGATGTGGACTTTTCACACCCAGTACTGCCCCCTGAGGGACAAACATCTGTGGTCCTAGATGCCTCAAAATAATTATATGCTGCAGTAATGCCAACAATGCAGATTTTTTTTTACTCTAAGTTTCTTACAGGCTGTTAGATTTTTCTGTCTGGCTACTAATGGCAAAAATAATTAGTCCAGCTCTGCTTCTACTTCTGCTTTTAAAAATAAGATGTTTTAGTACTGACCCATAACAGTCTACCCTTGTAATTTGCTGTAGTTTGGAGTACATGGCTGTGAGATTAATATCACTAATTTTACTTCACTCTCCCATTTTCCAATGCATGGTGTGTCTCCCCCCCCTCCCCATTTTTACTGCACTTTAATTCAGGAAAATTTTAACCAATGTACTTACAAATCAGCCAAACTACATGCTTTTCATTTATGTACAATTGCAAAAACATCCTGGTAATGTAACATTAGGTCTTTCCTTTTAAAAAAAAGAGCAATTTTAAACATTCTGTTAAAATATCCATCTAGTGTAAGCCTGTTCGGTGTGTGCTGTGTGGTATAGCATGTCAGCATATGTCCATGTGAATGCCTAGAGTCTGCAAAGTAGCCTGTGAACATTGAGAAATATTAAGCAGTGCAGTCCATTTAGAGACCTCCTACTCCCAAGGTCAGCAATATAATCCAGATTTCAGAGAATGGACACACTCCGAAGCAATTAAGATCAAAGTGATTTATTCACAGTGTGCACTTGCTTGTAAACCACTATGTGAGAATAAATCACTTTGATCTTTTCTTCTTTTGAGTGTTTCCATTATCTCTGAAATCTTAATGAAATGCCTAAGCCTGGAATAGCTTGATTCAAACTAAGACCAAAAGGGGTGGAGGATCTCATGTCTAAAGCCATTTAGGAGCACAGGTAGAATGCCAAAGCAACCCAATGCTAGCCTACAAGCCATTTTGAGGGGAACAAAATAGTACAATCTCAATTTAGTTAAAAAAAAAAAAGGTGCGAGTGTATCAAAAAGTTTAATAAGCTTTTTCTGCAGCTAGTTTATATTAATGTAATCGTACTCCTGGGTTTCTAAATCAATCTTTTATAGTAGCCTTTTTCTAGGGCCTTTCACATATAATTTATCAGCATCTCTTTGGATTATATTATGTTCTGGAATTCTTCATATGCAGTTATAACCAACTGTAGTTGCATGAATTAGCCTAAAACACTGGTAATGTAAAGTAATCTTGGAAGATAAAAGGCATGTCCTCCCCAGAGTAAAACGGATAATTAGGTGCATGATCCCAACAATTACCTTTTCCAGATGTACCTGAAGACCCTTCAAATCTACACTGATCCCTGTAATCCTGCTGGGTAGAGAGAAGTATTGCAGTCTTAGGTTTGGGGGGAATCCTGCACCTAAATATCAATTGTACTTTATGGAGAGGACATGTCCTTTAAGCTGGACATACATTTTATACCTACCCTGTAACGTTTAAGTGAGGCTTCTGCAACATATGGTCAACTGGTGCATGTGAAAGCTGTTAGGGATCCAAAGAAATGTCTGGCAATGACAAAAAGAAAAATTCAGTCAAAGCTATATTAATAGATTGTCATTTAGTCATAAGAAACATTGCATTTTCTGAGTGCTGTGGAAAGAAAGAATAGTTAAATAAAATAATTACATCATTATGAGCCATATGTATAGATGTGCAATATAATACATTTTGGAAGGAATTCCATCACAGTGCTTTAACACGAAGACTTTTTTCATTTCTGATTAGTCTATATCCCATTCTTCAATATAAAAATGACAGAAAAATCACCAAAAGACAATAGCTATTTTTTTTTTTTAAATTGTTCTATTGGGGTTCATATTTTAAACGTAGAATTAAAGCATAAACTAGCAGATTCATACCATAAAGGGGCTTAGGAAGTCTGCTTATTTATAAAGCAAAAAGTTGCAACCTAGATTTGGTCCATCATTGAAGGGTGCTATGGTAGTGTAGGCATCTTTCTCAATGGACTGGAAGATAGACATTGAGGTATTCCAGTACTAGCATATGGTACAAAGTGGCTGATTTACAACTGTAAGCCACAATCCCTAAAAATTAAAAGAAGCTAGATGTTATATTGCTTTAATCCTGTATGTAGTCAGAACCAAAAGGTATGCCACAATATACTGTATGTACTGTATATAATCATACAATAGATACTTCTAGCCAATTTTGTTACAGCCCAGTACAGAAAACACAGTTTGAAATATTGTAAGGAAGCAAGACATTGGAGGCAGGTGGCATGGTCTGAAGGCTGTTTATAAGGGGGTGTAATTCCAATATCCAAATAAGGTATTCATTTACAGCCTGTGTGTTTAACTTCAGTGGTGGGGAAGATGCTGGAAATTTGATACAGGAACATGGAAAGCGTTTGGAGAAGGGCAACTATATTAATAAAGGGACTGCGGGGAGCTTGAATATGAAGACAGAATGGATACAATACATTTATGCACACTAGAGAAAGGGCACTGGCGTGGGGATATGATCACTGTGTATAAATATATTAATGGCCATACAATAAACTATCTGATGCATTATTCAACAATAGATCATGTCAGAGGACACGCAAACAGACTGGAAGAAAACAAGTTTTGTCCTCAAGTTTGGAAGGGTGTTTTACTGTGAGAACAGTAAAACTATGGAACAGGCCTCCACTGGAAGTGTTGGTGACAGGTTCGTTGGACAGTTTCAAAAATAATCTGAATGTGTTTCCAAAAAACAAAAAATTCTTATGTGAGACAGCCTGCATGTAGTCTTTTTATTATATGGCAAATAGTTAAAAATTGATATATAAAAAACAAAGACAATTAATTATTTCTCCAATCTATTTAATAACAAAAATATGAAAATGGTGGCATTCGTTAAAGGGCTACTTTTTTGTCAGGGATAAAATAATTCAGTTAAAATGATTTTGGTGAGCTGCTCATTCCTAGTGCCACCAACCTCCAAGCACGAGTTCACAGGGAGGTGAAAGTCACTGCCTGAGTTGCCTTCCCCACTTTCTTATTGGTTGGTTAACAGAGGTAGGCAGAAAGATAAGCCATCTGAAACTCTGGGAATACCGAGGTACAAACAGCAGACAAGGTACACTTGGCAAGGCCCTTTTAAAAAATGATTTATTCCTTAACCTTTTTATAAAACTAATTTATGAGAATAGTTGCCCTTTAATCAGACAGTAGACTTTATGCCCATAATAAATGTAGATTGTCTCAGCAAAACACAAGAGAGCTGAAACTATTTCCTGTGCCTCAGAATGAGAAATATTAATTTTGGAGAGGGGTCTGCAAGCGCTCAGACCGGAAGTTAAACAAACATTTATCTTATAAGTTCAATAAAGATCAGTTTGAAAAATGAGGCCTGTGTCACCAATTCCATGTGTTAGGAAGGCAGGGGGCCTGGAGGAGAGCCAAATAAAATTCTGACCCCCATTAATAACACAAGAAGTTGGGTCCTCACGTTCAGAGGTTTCCGCTCCCCCATGTATCAGCACAGCAATTCTGCTGATCCATCAAAACAACACTGCTGCTCAATAAACCATCATGCTCCCCAAATCCATTTACTAAACCGGACCATAATGAAAAGCATAACAGATATTCTCTACACTAACAATCCTAACTCAGTCCATGCCCTAGTTATCGTACAGTGGAAAAACGGAATATTTGCATCCTGGAAGGGGGATGATGTATTACTATTAAGAGTTTCACCTTTAAAGATTTTGCTTTGCATTGTAGCAAGTTTATTATATACATATGGAGTATATAGAGCTTTTTTGATCTTTTCAGCTAATTTGCCCTCTGTGCCTAATCTATGGAACTTTATACTATCATAAATATAGTTTATTTTAACAATAAATAGCCCACTTTTTGCATATTGAAAAGATGAGACGGATGAGGAGTGGTGATTTGTGGACCAAGAGAACTTTTAGAAATGTATTCTTATGGCCTACCAAGCTGACCACCCATATAAGGAAACTCTTGAGTTAATATTAAAAATACATCACAACATACATCATGAAAAAGTTCAAAGATCAATGCATTTATAAGATATGGATTTGCTACCTTCTCCATTGAAAGGGGAGAAAGGAGTGAACACACCTCTATTTACCGTTGAATTTTATTAAAAAAATCAGTTTAGTGCCCCTACAGCAGAGGATTAGACAGAAAACCAGCATGTCACTTCTGCCCTCTAATAGCTTTGCCAATATTGTATAATTGCACTATACACGGAGCTGGTTGGCTGCTGTTCTTAGACATTGGGGTTTCTTAAATACTGAAAAACTCAGGTTACCCAGCATGTTATACAAACACTTTCAGCCTTGAAGTGTAGTGACCAAACTTTATCTCCCATCACCAGAGCCCTGGCACAGGGTGTAATGGTTTTATTCCAAAGTATGTGGCCTCATCATAAATGTATATGTACCGTGCTATAAGCAAAAGGATCCTGTTTGTTTCATAATAACATAATTAAATGTAACCTCTTAACACCTATTTACCTTTATAGATGATATTATACTACAACCTGATTATTTGGCAGAGAAAACTGTATTGGGTAATACACGGTCTATATTTTAAAAGGAGAACTAAACCTAATTTTTATACTCCAGAATTTGAAATCAACCCCCTTAAAACACCAATACCGTATATACTCGAGTATAAACCAACCCGAGTATAAACCGAGGTACCCAATTTCACCTAAAAAATCTAATAAAAGTTGTTGACTCAAGTATAAACCGAGGGTAGAAACTTGGCATTCAAGATGTTTGGAAACTACAACTCCCAGCTAATAAAGCATGCGGGAGTTGTAGTTTCCAAACATCTTGAATGCCACACTCACTTGGCATTCAAGATGTTTGGAAACTACAACTCCCAGCTAATAAAGCATGCTGGGAGTTGTAGTTTCCAAAACATCTTGAATGCCACCCTCACCCTCAAACCCAGTTAAGTTTGTACCTGTGGGCTCTCTTCATCCAGGACTGTGGGCTGGTAAGTTCTCCATTCGCCGCAGCAGCGTCTCTCCCTTCGGCAGCAGCGGTCCTCTCCATTCCGGCAGCCGCACGATCAGTCCATGTACTGGCGCGCCGGCGACGTCACTAATTGGGTGCCAAGCCCGGCGCCAATTGTGACGTCAGCCGGCGCGCCAGTACATGGACTGATCGTGCGGCTGCCGGAATGGAGAGGACGTGCTGCCGGAATGGAGAGGACGCTGATCTTCAATGGTGAGTGACTCGAGTATAAACTGAGTCCGAGTTTTCAGGCTGATTTTTCATTATTATACTCGATATGAGTATATACGGTAAGCTATAAAATCTCACTTCAATAAATTGTATTAAAGTAAATGTAAGCCTGTTAAGAACTGGATGAAGTATGTGCAGTGTCAGACCACACCTCCTGACCTCAGTCACATACTTCCTTGCTTTATCCATCCTGTAAAAGGATTGGCTAGAGATTATTAATGGGTGTGACCAATTGTGACAAGTTTCTGCCTTAAGGATTGAGCATGTGCACAACATAATGCTCGTTGACCAAACTGTGTGATACTAGAATGCTGTGAAGTAAAGCACAAACCATATGTTATTTAGGTAAATTTCCCAGCACCCATATCAAAATGAGAGGTAAGACACAGATTAATGGTTTTATATCAAGGTGTTCTGCCTTCTGGTTCAGTGTTGTTCAGTGCTTTTAGTTGCTGTGCGGTAATTAAAACTGGGTCATCAATTTATTCTGAAATAGAATGAATGGGAGCACCACAACTCACCTCCACGCTGAATGGTACGGGATTTGGGTCATCAATTTACAATACAATGAAGTGGTCATTGTGCTGTGTAGTGATCAACTGATGCCTTATCTTATTATAATAAAAGTGTTGGATTGTGTCATTCTAACCTCCATTCCACTTTCTGTACAATCTGACGAATGTCAACTGGGATGATTTTTCTAATGTTACAGTCACTGGCAGACAGAGTATATATAGCTCATTATCTTGCTACTGTACCCTACTTTGCTATGTTGTCCTTTGGGGCTTTCTACTTGCTTATTTTACCCTATTATGATTTATTTATCTGGTAGGCCAAATTTGGATGTTCTTTTACCTTTTGGATACCTTCCAAGGATTGGATTCTCCATTATGGACATTGATTGGACATTTCACTGATGGACACTTGTTTTGGACACTGGGGGGTGGGTACTGTAATATGATGTCACTTCTTGTGGTACTCCTTAAAAGGAGTGGTTTCAGCATTATATGTTACACTTGAAAAAGGGTGTTTGAACCCAAAACATGTTGTGTTTCTTCTGCTATTAAAGTACCACTGCAACCTGCAATTTTGGTCCGGTCTCTACCTTCTTTTTTGTTTCCAGTATCTATGTGCTCCTGGACAGAAGCACTAAGAGGCTTTGGACCCGCCGTTTGGTATAAGACCAGGAACTATATACATTTGGTGGGATGATTTTCTGTAATTTAGTCATCCATTCACACATCTCTAAATTAGTTGTAATAAAGTTTACTGGTATAAAATAAGAAATCTGCGATTTAAGGCCTACACAGATACAAGCTTCAATAATATAATTTAGCAATTACTAAACAATGTCAGTCACCAAAAGTCTTTGTTTTCTCACTGTAAGGGGTAAATTTCCTTTCATTCACCCCTTCCCTTAAGGTTCGTACGCACAAGCTTTAGAACAGAAAAGGCTGGTTTGTATCTGAGCAATATGGGGGAGATGCAATAAATTTCCCTTTCTTTTTTGAAAAAGCTTTTATTTTCAAGCAAAAAAACCCAAAGGCAGTGCAAAATGAGTGTAAAACCCTCGCTAACCCAATAGTACATGATGTTGCACTTCTTTTCCCTGTAGCATGGGATATTGCATCTCCCTGTATGTTTTGGGGAAATTTTAATTTTAAAACAATTAAAAATATTTTAGCTGTGTTCAGCCTTGTGCACATATTAGATAATTACCAGCAAAAACAGCTGTTGAACTTCAGGTGACAATCTAAAGTGTACGGCCATTTCTATCATAGATGTTTAGTGAGCCGCCCATTGCTCAACTGTTGGAAAGCATCTGACAGACATTGCTCCTCGCTACAACAGAACAGGCTGCGTTGTATGTGGTCACTAGGGCTTTGCATGTGTGAAAGCATCTCTTTCCTCTTTTTAAAGCAAGCAATTATGTATGACACCGTACTACACGTTAAAATTCGTAGAGACCAATACCTAAGAAATTATAGGGGGGAAGAACTTCCAGGGCTTGTAATGGTTTTGTAATGGTGAATCCATGCCAGGGGTTGTAATTTTCCTTTATTTTATGGCTTTAAATGAGAATAATATCAAAAACAACTGTACATTACTAAATCACACTTTAAAAGTGGTTAATACAGGCTATAGTGTCAGAAAGTACATTGCAGGTTATGGGATACATCTGCTCTTTGCGAATTGTTAGAAATACCATTTAAAATACCACTCCATAAAAATCATTACGGCTTTGGAAACACATCAGAGCTTTTCAATGAAAGTAATAAAGAGTATGGAATATTTCAATTTTAAATTCAATCTTACCAAAAGATATCTATTCTAGGCTGAAGACTTCAAAGAAGAACCATTTTTTTAAGGAGGAATAAACTAAAAATTCAACTTTTTCCTAGTTACTATTTATTTTTATTATCTTTGTGATATCAACTTGTTCTTAGCTTCGTTACCTGCCCTATAGCTGAATAAGACTTCTTTCACACTATCGAAATGTTTTAAAGGAAATCTAAATTACTTCTTATTTCTTATTTTAATCCTATACATTTGTAAGATACTGTACTTCTCTGGTAAGTTTACATACATGTAAGTGGTATATTCTATAACTTATAAGGCTTCCAGTATTCATTCTCACTTAATATGAAACATTATCCTTTGCAGAGGAGGAAAAAAAGAAATACTGTAGATAGATTGGAATTTGAAGGAGAACTAAAGAAAACATTGGTTCAGATGATTTAGGAACTAAACCTTCACAGCAAAAATATGTTAAAAGTCTTTAACTTGAAAAACTGTTTTATTTGTAAAATTCAGGTGACAAGATTAATTATTGATCCTGGAGAAATTTAAAGGGGAACTGTGGTCCAAAAATGACTTTAGGTAAATTGATAGGAATTGCAATTTATTGTCATTGTTTATTTTGCATCATTTTGAAGATATTTACATTTTTGTGTGTGATATGGCAGCAGCATCACCAGGTCCCCAGCACTTCCTGCTTCCTGCTCTGAAACCATGTTAGTGGATGACAGTCAATCTGCCCTGTGTCTCCTCCTCCCCTTGCAGCGCTCCTCCTCCTCTTGCAAGCCCCTCCAGCCCCTCCCACTCATGGACCCTATGGTCATTTGCAGGCCCCCCTTGGCCCCTTCCCTTACAGAACCCATGTTGCCCCACCCACTCATGGGTGATTTAGCCCCGCCCACCCATGGCATTTGCAAGCCCCCCTTGGCCCCTTCCCTTACAGAACCCATGTTGCCCCACCCACTCAAGGGTGTCTTAGCTCCACCCACTCATGGGTGTCTTAGCCCCACCCACTCATGGGTGCTGTGGGCCACTCAGACCCCCCCCCCCTACAGAAAACTGTGTGAAAACAGTTTTTTTTCTGCCTGAAAAGGCTGTTTACACATAGTGAAAGAGAAGGGTTGTAGATTCCCTTACCGTCTCTGCAGCTGCAGGTACTTCACACAGCAGGGAGGGGGGGGGACTTCCTGTCTCCCTCACACACTGAGGGAGTCTGAGGCTGTGCTCGCCGGCGGCGAGGTGGAGGAACGTCACATGTCATCCTCCCACCCATTATCTTTCTGGTCAGTAATTTCTTTATATCTTGGGCTGTGGAGCAGGTAGAGAGGTGGTTGATGGCTCATTTGAAAGGTACTCAACTTGTTTGGAGACCACAGTTCCCCTTCAATTTGCAAGTTCCAAGTAAATACTGTATGTTGTAGGCTCCAGTTTTGTTTGGTCCTCCATCCCTATAAAAGTTATCAACACCAGGGCCTCATTAAATCTGTCCCTGTCTTCCTGCTTCTCTCGTGAATGTTGTGTTTCCCAAATTATAGGTTTAGGAACAACTTTGCATCACTTATTTAGTGACTGAATAATCCAACTCTGCTCTCTACTCTTTAGACACAGTTACAATCATTATTATCAGTTAGTGAGCAGAACTTTACATAATGAGAAGCAATTCTCCTAAACAATACTGTATATTGTACTCCAGAAAGTACAAGGCTCAAAAAAAATAGGTATGGACAGATTAAAGGGGGTCTGTCTCACTGGTCAGACAGACTCTGCATGGACACTGCTCAAAATCTAGACCCAACACCAATATCAGCAACTTGTGTATTACAAGTTACAACATACATTACATGTTACAGCTGTAACCTGCTTGTAAACCTGTGTATGTAAGTATGTAAGTGCATTTTACAATTTTTATAGCAGTTTTGTGTGCAGGGATGTAGCAATGCATAAATATGTTTGTATGTGTAGCACCATTTGTGTCCAAAAAAGAAAGTATATATGTAGTAGTATATTTGTGTATGTAGATCTTTTTAGCGGTGTATGTATGTGTTGCATGTGAGCAGTGTGAGTGTGTGCAGTGTGAGTGTGTGCACCACATACTTTACCTTAATTTGTATGTATGGCAATGCATGTGTCTAGGCTAGCAGAGTGTGCATAGCAGTGTAAATTTATCAGATCATGCGATGTGTAGCAGTGTATTTGTTTGTAGCAATGCACCTTGAATTTGTGTTTATATGTGTCCAGCACAGTGTTGCAGTGTGTGATTGCAATGTGTGTGGTGTGTGTGTATATGCAGCAGTGTAGAAGTGTAGCAGCAGGGAGTTATGTACAATCAGGGAGATTCAATTATGGTTCTTATTGTTTAAAATGGTGCTAATTTTGCTACAACCAATCAGATCGTATTTAACATTTGAAAGCTAACATCTGATTGGTTGGGGTAAAATTAGCACCATTTTAAATGATAAGAACTTTTATTGAATAACCCTGAATGTTTCTAATTTCTAGGCCCTTGTTATCAAGGCCTGAATGGAATCTTGAATATATGTGTGTGTGTCAGTAAATATCAGTAAGATACAGATAATATAGTATGAAAGTAAGTGCTAACCGGGAGATTCAATAAAAGCTCTTATCGTTAAAAATGGTGCTGATTTTGCCTCAACCAATCAGATCTTAGTTAACATTTGGGGCAAAATTAGCACCATTTTAAACGATAAGAACGTTTATTGAATAACCCTGTTAGTGTCTGATGTATACAGTGAAAGTGTCACCTATGCTTTTTTAATGAATTATTTTGACAAGCGAACAACTGAAACATACCCACCTTTTGCATGCTTACATACTTTATTTTTGCTGTGCATGTGGCAAGTCAATATTGGCATATAGGTGGTGGAACTGTAAAGGGTCTATTGGCAATATGTTTGTTTTTGCAAGCCTAATGTTTTGATTATAAAATATAATAATTAACATCACTAGCATCTAAATATTGGCCACAGAAGGGAGACATGCAATGAAGGTCTGCAGGGTTAATGAGTGTTTTCTCTAAATCATTATATGGGAGAAATGTTTTGTGTGGATGTGAAATCACACAGTCAGTGTGCTAAGTGTTTGTGTAGGAACCAAATTTGAATCTGTGCCTAGTCGCCTCACTAAAGAGTGCATTACATAACACTAGACGTCAATGTGCTTTGTTAAGTTAATCATCTAGTTGGGTTTTGTGCTGCACAATGCACCCACTCTAGGTCATGGAAGAACAGGCTGCCAGCTATCACTCGGTTCTGCATATTACAGAGCTGGGAACCCATTTTGCCTCATTTCTTCAAAAAGACTTCTACCCCAGTGAATTTCAAAAGGTAACCAGGACCTGACCTTCCTGCCCCATTTTGTTTAAATTTCACTTACTGGCATAAAATAATGCTCTAAGACATTTGTCAATTTATAACCAAATCTGATTGGAGATCTCTTTTAATCATGAAACTATATAAGATAAAGATTCAGATGTGATTTTAAAGTTGTCTTTTTTACATAAGATGTAACTGGTTTAGGCAAGGCATTGACAAGTCAACCACGACCAGTTATTTCAGATCGTCAGATTAATGATCTATAAAACAATCAATAGGCCAATAATCAGCAACTACAGCAGCAGTGGCAATTTATAATCAACCTACCTGACTGTGCAGGCTGTACTTTAGTTATATCACCAACACATATTGGTGATAAGTATCACCAATATGAGAGAGAGAGAGAGAGAGAGGAGAGGAATGAGAGAAGGAGAGGACGAGAGAGAGGGAGTTGAGAGGAGAGGAGGGAGAGATGAGAGAGAGGAGAGAAGGAGAGAGAGAGAGAGAGAGAGAGAGAGAGAGAGAGAGAGAGAGAGAGAGAGATTTGGCATTTTTGATTATGGGCCTCAAGAAGAGAACAAATGTAATATATATATAAGAGAGAAAGATTTTGCAAATGATTCATCCAAAATCTTTATAAAGCCTGGAGTGATACACCTTTACCCTACCAAAAATCTTAAGGGCACATATCTGCCATCATGTACTTTCCCTGCTGGCATTTTACAATCTATATATGTTATGCCCCACTTAAAATGTTTTGCTGCCAGTGTGGACCAATGGGAGGGCATGGGCGCGTCAGGGGTGTCTTTAAAAAAAGAACACAAATAAAACACACGCTGAAAGGCTTGATGGTATTTACATTAGAAGCATGCCGTTAAAGTGGAACTGTGGTCTCTATACAAGTTGAGTTTAAATTAAAGGCCAGTTTCCTGCCATCAACCACCTCTCTACGTGCTCCACAGCACAATATATAAAGAAATATATCCCCTCCCTGCTGTGTGAAGATCCCCACAGAGAAAGTAAGGGAATCAACAGCCCTACTCTTCCACTATGTAAAAAACGCCTTTTCAGGCAGAGTTCCCACTCACACAGTTTTCTGTAGAGGGGGGTCTGAGTGGCCCACAGCACCTGTGAGTGGGCGGAGCCTTATGGGGCTGTAAGGGAAGGGGGGCCTGAAAAAGGAGGGACCATGGGGTCCATGAGTGGGAGGGACCAGGGGGCTTGCAAGAGGAGGGGAGCTGCAAGGGGAGGAGGAGACACAGGGCAGATTGACTGTCATCCACTGACATGGTTTCAGAGCAGTGTGTTCAGAATGTGTTCAGAGATTCAGCCGACACTACATTTTCAGGTTGAGCATTGCAAAACCGTACTGCCCTCAGAGTGAAGAACCATTTACATTGCTTAAACTGAAATGACTTTCCCAGGTGTCTAAAGGGGTGGCCTCTAGTCTTTTGCTAAGACCTATGAAAAAATCCACTGCTAATTTGCCTTAGTTCCCTCAAACATATTTGTATATGGTTATCCTCACAAACGCCTCTTTTCTAGAGAGAACAAACCAAACTTTGATAATCTCTCTTCATAACACAAATTCTCCCTCCCTTTAATCAGTTAAGTTGCCCATTTCTGTTTTCTTTCTTATTAGTTTATGTCCTTTCTGTGGACTAGAGGCCAAAACTGCACTGCATACTCAAGATGAGGCCTTACAAGAGCTCTATACAGAGGCAGAATTACGACCTGCTCCATTGACACCATGTTAAATTTGTTCATAAGAGACTCCTGCACAATTTATTATCAGCACAGTGATCGCGATGCCCAAAACTAGGTAAGTTATGAATAGGTTAAAGACCTAGGACAGACTGAGGAACACCACTAACAACACTGGTCCAACTAGAAAATATCCCATTTAAGGACAATTATGGTCCTCACCCTTGGGTCTTACCTTGTCAATGCAAGAAACCCTCCTAAGTCAGCATCTGAAAGCTGTCTTCAGACATACCTCTTCACTTGCTGGTATTTAAAGGGGAACTGTGGTCCAAAAATGACTTTAGGTAAATTGATAGGAATTGCTCTGCTAAGAAATTTTGCAATGTATTTCCATTGTTTATTTTGCATAGTTTTGAAGATATTTACATTTTTGTGTGTGATATGGCAGCAGCATCACCAGGTCCCCTGCACTTCCTGCTTCCTGCTCTGAAACCATGTCAGTCAATCTGCCCTGTGTCTCCTCCTGCCCTTTGCAGCCCCCCTAGTCCCTTCCACCCATGAACCCCATGGTCCCTCCAGTTGCAGGTCCCCCTTGGCCCATTCTCTTACCCTCTCTTACCCCTTGCCCTATGTGGCCCCGCCTATCCACAGGGGCCGTGGCCCTGCCCACTCATGGGTGCCTAAGCCCCACCCACTTGCGGGTGCCTAAGCCCTGCCCACTTGCGGATGCCCTGGGCAACTCAGACCCCCTCTACAGAAAGCTCTGTGGAAACAGCCTTTTCAGGCAGAGTGAGAACTGTGCCTGAAAAGGCTGTTTTCACATAGTGGGAAAGAAGGGCTGTAGATTCCCTTACCTTCACACAGCAGAAAGGAGGAGGGACTTCCTGTCTCCCCCACACACTGAGGAAGTCTGAGGCTGTGCTCGCCAGCGGCACTGTGCAGGAGAAGTCTTAGGAATGTCACATGTCAGCCTCCCACCCATTAACTTTCTGGTCAGTCGTTTCTTTATATCTTGGGCGGTGGAGCACGTAGAGAGGTGGTCGATGGCTTGTTTTAAAGGTAGGAAACTGGCCTTTAATTTAAACTCAACTTGTTTGGAGACCACAGTTCCCCTTTAACCAATGGGAGATGTGCTCTTCTAGGAGCATGTCTTCCCATTCATCAGCTCAGCCATAGTGAGGGGCTATGAAAGGGAACACAAAAAAACTTTACAAAAAACTTACTTTTCAGGGTTTCTCCTCAGAAATAAATTAAGACCCAGGGGATAGGACCATGCAGTTAAGATCGGTTATGAGAGGGTTTAATTGCTCTCTAATAACCACTCTTTGTAATATATACTTTAGCCTGTTCTCAATCCAAGTACAAATAGAAAGGTCGAGACCACTGTTTCTTATCTTATAATTATAACCTTCTGAGGTACCGTATCAAGATTGGAAGACTGGAGGCCGGCTCCTGACATACACTGTTTTGAAGTAAAGATACATGCAATCAGCTGTTTAAAAACTGCTGATCGTGGATCATACACCACTGTTAGTAATCTGAGATCTATTGTAATATCTTATCCCTTAACATTCCATTTTAAAGCTTTCCCACCACAGATGTCAAATTGACATGATTTAATTAACTGGCTGGCTATATAAGTAAATATTCTGTAAGTACCACATCAGCGATCCGCCAGTCACTTGGAACACCACCAGATCTTATAGAATGCAAAAATATTAGATACAGTGGGCTGGCATCTACTGTGCTTAGCTCCTTTAGAATCCTGGGGTGACTTCATTCTGGACCCTGACCTTTAATTTCAATTAAGAGGTCTACAGGGAGATTCATTAAAAGTTCTTATCGTTTAAAATGGTGCTAATTTTGCCCCAACCAATCAGATGTTAGCTTTCAAATGTTAAATAAGATCTGATTGGTTGGGGCAAAATTAGCACCATTTTAAACGATAAGAACTTTTATTGAATAGCCCTGCTAATCTCTTAAGCAGTTCTGAATCAGACAATATTGTTTTTAATGAGATAGAAGTGGATCCATAATAAAGAATACACTCAGTAACGGGTGCCTTATTAGTGTAAATAAAATCCACCAGCTTGCCAGTCTCTGAAAGCAAAGGAACCCCCCATCTTGTGCATTTTTTTTTTACTATATATACTTTTTAAAAATACTTTGGCATTTAATTTACTCTTCACAGCAATAGACAATCTGATTTATCATCCTTCTGAAGTCTTACTTACGTTTGCTTCAGCATATAATCGGCCACGTGTGACGTTCGTTCGGAGATCCGCCAAGTCGGTCGTTCGAACGTCTGTTTCGGCCGATAAACGGTCCACACACGGGCCGATTATCACCCGAAACGAACGGTCGTACACAATGTGTGTCGTGGGTTGGGACCCACAATCACACGTGTGTACGAACCTTTACAGTGAACCAGTTAACTTCAGTGCCGTAAACGCAGAATTCTTCTTGCCCATCTCAGCACTAATCATTTTATTATACCACAGGTACCAGAGGTATTGACTTATTCAGTTTACTTTTGCTTATAATAGGAGATAAGTGAATATAACCTCCAAATAAATGGACTGCATAGCTTCACTTAAGGTTTGTCTAAAATTTTATAATTTTGTTGCTTCTTTATATTGTCGTCTGTGCAACATGATCTCAAAGCTAACCATATTTTGATCACTATTCCCCAAATGTGCACACATTTTATTAGCTATTAATTCGGGGATACTAATGATTACTAGATCTAATAGTGCTTCTTTTGTATTGGTTCATGTACCACATGGGACAAAAAGTTTTCTTCAACATTCTTTCAAACTTATGTGCTTTTACGGTTTTGCATTTTCCTCTGCTCCAGTCAATGTCTTGATAGTTAAAGTCTCCCATAATTATAACCTTATTTGGATTCCATTTGGAAGAGTAACTGATCCTTGTACTTTTCAATAATAGAAGGCGCTTTATAACATAGTCCAATAATAACTTTCTGAGTTATCTTCTGACCTACTGAAAGCTCAACCCAAAAGGCCTCCAGTGTGTCACCTGCATTATGCTTGATATTTTATTTGATGCAAGGTTTTAGATGTGGCTTTACATATAGACAAGCACCTCTTTCCTTTTTTTTTTTCTTATCCCACCATGTCTCACTAATCCCAATTATATCATAATTTTCAGAACAAGCCTATAAATCCTCCATTTTGCTTACATCTGCAAGGAGACATTGTAGACTGCCCATCTCTTCTCCTTTGTGTACATTACTCTTTGCCATTTCATACATATTGCTTTTAGGTTGTGACCAGTTGGAACTCTCTAACAGTTGTCATCTTCCTACTTCTAAATCCCTTTCCCCCCAGTTCTAGATCCTCAAATCCCTTCACTTCCCCATAATACACTTGCTTATCCAGATATATACTGCTTTTAATCTTCAAATATCCTAAAATTGGTTTAAATCCTTTATAAAGGAATTTGGTTAATTTACATGTGGTTGTAAAAACTTTTGCTGGGTGCTTGTGTTGAAATACCAGCTTGTATCCATATTTTTCGGCTGTGGCAAAAAAAATGACCGACATGAACATTAAAATGCGTCTACTAGAAGTATCTTTGACACTCTCCAGAATTGGAATGCAATTAAAATTAGTGCTTTTACGTTAACAACTGCATTACATACGTTGAGATATTTGAGATCCAGAGGAAGCTTTTTTTATAGCTGCTTTTTTAATGATATTTTTATTATTTTTAAAGATTCTCCTTAACTTTTGTAAAGATAACTTACTGTTGTTTTGGGTATGGTATGAACTTTTCAGATGAGAGGATGTGTGTTTTTGTTTGCTTTATACCATGCCAACTGAGGCAGCACGCAATGTATGGGCCAGCACAGAAGAGTCAATTCCTTGAGTCAGGACTATGCTGTGTACCTGCACCTTAAGGAAAAAATACATACATTTAAAGACTGTATTTCAACATCTTGGCCAAAGAACAGGACTGGTTCAAAAGAAGTATAAATGAAGAGGTTTCAACACCAATAGTCTGCCATGTGCAATGCTGTTTTGACGCCTTATCCTGGGCAATATTGATAACACCTCTTAGCTACATGCTATCAAAACCTTGCATTCAGGAGGTCCTTGCTGTTATATGCCAATTGGGTCACATAACATCATATTTAATGCCAATTCTTGTACAAGTCATTCTCAATTGAGAAAAACAGTCGGATGACTAGCGTAATGCCTTTAAGGACTAAACTTCAAGTCCAATTGATCTCACTAAATGCCATACAAATACCATGACCTGGATGAATAAGAACCTTCACAAGCAAATGTGCAAAGCATTGTGCACCAGACCTGCAGACTGCTGTGGAAGAAATTAAAACCTTTTAATGTGTCCTTTCCTAAAAAGGGTAAGTGCAAAAATATAAGCAATCTGAGATAAGCACTTCCCTAATTGTGCAGGTGCTTTTGATGTAAAACATATCAGGATGGTATCACATTCCTAAAGTAACAGCAGGTACTTAAAGGGCATGTCCACCCTTCTATAAATGTTTTTATGTGTTGTAGGGCTTCCTCCCCCAGCCCCAACCGCATTATTATAATTGCCAGAAACTCCCCCAATCTTTACTAACCTTCCCTCTATCCTCCGCCACACTGCCTGGCCTTCTGCAAGCAGGGGGCCGGACTGGCAGCCGTGTCTGTGATTGGCTGAGAGGCAGCCAATCACGGACGCGGCTGCCCGCAGTTCAGAACAGAAGTTGATGTCTGGAACAAATTTCACTTATTGTTCCTTAGAGAATCTCTCTTTTACACCAGAAGGACAACAACCCTGACCTGGATGGCCCCTACCTCTCCTAAACAACTGGAAGGTAATGTTAACGAATATGCTTCCCCATTTGAGACCAATATACCTTAACAGAGGCTGCATTGGGAAATTTTACAAGATGTGGTCCTCATAGTTTAGAGATTATAATATAAATATATGAAGTGAGGGAGGTGTGTTCCAAAAGAAATGTAATGTGAGAACGTGGCTGGTATCTCTGATGTACCTTGGACACTAAAGAACATTAACTGATTGTTAAGTGAAGGTCTAAAATTATCCATTAAACAGATACAATGCTATGACTGTACATGTTTCTATTTATCCCGTGTTCCAAGTTACCCCTCCCTAACCTTCCCCCACAAGTGATAAAATACACCCAATGTAACAAAATGTACAATATGATATGGCTGTATCTAAATCTATTTCACTTTGCTGTACAAAAGTGTAACATGTTTACTGTAATATCATTGGATCTATAAATAAACTTCAGTTTAAAAAAAAAAAGAAAGAAAGAATATAGCCAAGACGGACAGAGTGGTGATAGGAACACAAACAGGGTGTTGCACCAACGGCATATAACTTTGCAGGTACCAGGTTGCCGATAGCGTTGTTGTTCAAATTGGGTGGCATTGCACAGCCTGGACCAGGAAGGATAATATTAAGAGAAATTTTTTAAACAGCAGAATTTAAGAGGGACTGAATAGGATAAAGAGGAGAGTCTGAACCTCTAGTTAGTAGCATTTAATAGTAGTTCAGGCATGAGTATGCATGAAAAAAATGTAAGAAAGGGGACCTTTCGTTCATTTTCCTTTCAAAACATGGCAGCGTCTATTTCATGATCTATTGCTGCAGTTCAGGCAAAGATCCAAAAGGAAGATAGAGATAACAGAGGTGTTAAAAAAAACAAACAATATGGCATCCTTATATGTTATCAAGTCCATGCAGGTCCTAAGTACAGAGATGAGTACTGAATTAGCAAACTTGCTCCCCACCTCACCCCTTAAAGGTAGAGCTCAGGACAGCCAAAAACATGTGGAAGAATTACTTTCTTCCACAGAAAATAAGCATTTGCTAGTCTAGCTGGATTTGCACCTACTGATTCCCCCCCCCCTTTGATGTGACACTCTCACATTCTACTTGGACCCTTGTGTGTGGCAAGTTATTCGGAGTTCTTTAAATAATTAATAACTAAGCCAGCAATGCCTGAAATAAAAATACTGAACTGTTAAGAACCACAAAATGTTAGTTCAAGCTGTACCTTCAAGTTGCTGACTGGAAAAAAAATGTAACCAGCGTTCTGTTTAAATTTAAATTTATGCGTTAGGTTCATTCAGAGGTAAAACATTTGCCCAGAAAATGGATCAGTTTTATGTCTGTCTTGGTTGTTAAAACATCAGTTAACAAGAGTTAATTAAAGGTAAAGGCACAGCACAGGTCAAATACTTGCTCTTTTATGGTGGTAATCCTTCCTATAAACACATCTGAGTATTATTTTGAAGCCCCTTACTCACTTGTTTTAAGGCAATATGCCACATTCTTTTTTTTCTTTTTTACACAGAATTTTGTGTTTTTTGCTATGTGTAATATACAAACAGCAATACAATATTCATCATTGTACATCATTGTTAGACAACTGTGCCCTCAAAACAAAATAGTTTTTTGTCCATGTATTGCTTAACAAGGCATTTAACACATTCATTTTAAATACTGTAAACAAAATGAAGTTTCTTAATTCAGTTTTACAATGTCAATTATGTCAAAACTAGCACCACAAACTATATAATTAAATGTGTTTCCTTTGTTGCAAATTATTAGAATATTCTACCCTCTAGTGGTCATAAAGAACATAACAAAATTAATGTTTTGCCTAAAATCAACTGAATATACAAAGAAAAATGTATCCTGACCATTTAAAATAACATTTAAAAGCAGCCCTTTAGCCTAAGCTATCCTTGGTCTAAAACCGAGTACCAGGATTTCTACATCTGTTGGTTTAGTAAATGCCCAATAGCAATTTACTGAAAAGCAGGGGGATAATCAAGTGTATCTATTTCTCTTTTACTGTACATATCCTGATGAGCTGTCTATTGAGTAGCAAAGTCCCTAATGTACTCTAACAGGGTGCTAAAATAGTTGGGAGGGTATGCTATAACCTGGGAAACACAAAAACAAAATAAATACATATGCAATGAAGGTTGTTAATGGCCAAGTGTAAAACCCATGCTGCCAGAAGCAGGGCCTTAATCATTTCCATTAACTGTGACAGGCATCCATTATGCAAAACTTTTAAGTTTTACATAATGTCTCCTACAAGGTGGTGGTGGTGGATGTTGTAGGTAAGAGGGTGCTCCTAACCTACTCGGGCAGATATTGTATCTCCCCCTCTAGTGACTTGGATGCAAGTTTAATAAAAAAAAATGGTTGCTTTCTTCAGCTTGTCCTGTCAAAAAAATTAACATCCAGCTTAACCCTTTTCATGCCACAGATTATAACTGTTATTTTAAAAAAAAAAATAGTTGCAGGCAATCAGAGGCCACTGATCAAGTGCCACCCTTCTCCCCTCAATCCTCCACCAGGTTTGTACAAAACCAATGTGGGGATTGCACAAAATTAACTTCTTGAAAGCCAGATTGTATAGGGAAGCTGCCAATGCGATAAGGGAGTCTCCATGACTTCAGAAGGAGACTTTAACAGTCTTTGGTAATGAAAAATAATTAGAGGACATATTAATACAAGGTGGTCAGTACTGACTACCTAAGTATTGATCTGTGTCCACAGAGAAAAAAAAATCACTTCCTGAAAAATCATCAAATCCTTCATCTGAATTAATTTTTATGTTAAATTCAATTCATTCTATTGGGATGAATGAAGGGATCAGTTATTGCTCCTTCATTTAAAAACACTTTAAAAAAAAATACTACCTCATTTTTATGGAGATATCTAGGAAATGGGATAATCAACATATGTACAAATATAGGGCATGTCTACACTATTACAAGGTATTTATAAAACATAAAAAAAATGTAAATTAATCCAGGTGGAAGATTTGATGATTAAGTGCTATACATTAATTGTAAGGCTAATCTTAAGAATAATAATATACGAATACTAAGGATTAATTACTTTAAAGGGCATGCCAAGTCTGAGTCCATTTTCACGTCTCCATAATATAGCAAAAAGGCATGAGCTGCAAATGCAATTCTGGTGCGTTATAGAGTGGCGTCAGCCTTACTGAGAAGCCATGCATGGCACTGCTCCCTGCAGAAGCTCCAAACATCTACGGCGTTTATTCCGAAAGTTCGAAGAGCCGTGAGTATTAATACCATACTTACCTGTGTCTTTGGAGAAACACAAAATAACACACATACATAAAGGCAGGTAGAGCAGTGTCGTATGTGGCAGTTTAATTTGAGGATTATACAAGCCTATGTCCATAACTCATCTGCAATATAATAAGTTGACTTACCGAAGCCCATTAAATGGTACTTTATTACAGTGTTTCGGTCACGTTATTAAGGGCAACATTCAAGTTACAACTTTTGATACAATAACTTGGTATCCCTATTATACGGATCAATACTATATCTGTATACCATGGATACCTAGTAACATATGGCCGCATTGAACTACAAAACATGATGTGTTTTTCCTACTATGCATTTTCAAATATGTTTTTAATCTGTATATATTTATGTGGGTCTTACGAGAAGTAAGGTACTTTTTGGGTGTTTTTTGAATCTATATAGGAGTGTGTATCGCAATTAAAAATACTTTTTATATGCAAGAGAACTCTGTGTATGTTCCATGGATGATTATTTAAAAGGGATACAGCGAGTGCTAATAATAGGAAACTTTTTGAGGCCTGTCTTTGGGCCTTGTTTGCACAGTAGATGGAAATTTATATAATTATCCCGAGCACCACCCATAATTGTTTGGGGATAACTGTACTGTTTACGCGGTTTTTACTCTCACCAATACCATAAAATTCATGTAAAAATTTAGCATGTCAGTGGCACCTTCCGGATATTTCATTAGCAGATTTTGCCCATACGCACTGGAAAACCACGGACGATCCTGCAACAAAGAAATCCAATGGTGTGTACCCAGCTTTGGGTGTGTCTTCTATCTTCCAACTAGCGACACCAACCCTGCTGAAGTCGCTAACCCGGGCAATGCCACTGTGGCCTCCAGGGGCACATCTGGCGCTAGTGGCTTCAACAAAACCATTGCTAGTGTCTTGATCCGACGTCTTCTTTCTTCACAGCCAGCGACACCAAATCCATTGAAGTCACCAATGCCAGATGAGGTCACTGCGGCGGCCATTGACCCTGCTGGCTTCAACTGGGCCGATGTTGCTGGCCTCTTCTTTCTTCTGAGCTCCAAGGAGGTTTGCAGCCCTTTATATAGGTTTGCTGAAGGACCTAATCCACTTCTGATTGGTCAGTTTTTCAGTGCTTGTGATCATATGGTTATATAGTACCCAATCGTATTTCTGAAATATTCTGAAAAACTGCGGCCGCCAGTGACCTCGCCTGGCATTGGCGACTTCAGCAGAGTTGGCTGTGAAGAAAGAAGACGTTGGATCAAGACGCTAGCATCATCGGCTTTGTTGAAGCTGCTAGCGCCAGACGTGCCCCTGGAGGCTGCAGGGACATTGCTGGTGTTAGCAACTTCAGCGGAGTTGGTGTCACTAGATGGAAGAAAGAAGACATGCCCAAAGACTGTTTCTGTCCTGTTTCGAGCTATGGGACTCCCAACAAGTGCTGCAAGGGCCCATACAAGGGCCGGGGAGGAGGGTCCCGGTACACAGGGCCACAAGGGCACTTTTAAGTGCTGCAAGGGCCCTTATAAGGGCTGGGGAGGGGGGTCCCGGTTCAAACTGCGGGACCCCTTAAGCCCCTTATTAGGGCCGCAAGGGCCCTTCCCGAGGGCCGCAATGGCACTTATAAGTGCTGGGTAAGAGGGGTCTCGGTTCAAGCTGTGGGACCCCTTAAGCTCCAAAGGGCCCTTGTCAGGACCACAAGGCCGCAATGGCCCTTATAAGGGCCAGGGAAAGAGGTCCCAATTTGACCTGCAGGACCCCCTAAAGGGCAAGGGGGGGCAAGGACGTGGTGGGTGTACACCCCGCTGCTACCCTCTGGTGAATGCGACCACCCGCGGCGGGGTGGGCATACACCCACGCCCCTACCCACCGCGATCTCGTCCGTTTTCGCCAACTCAAAGTTGGTGACTTGAAACGCCCGAGATTAATGCCAAAGCACAGTTACCACCACTTTATAAATGAGGCGGTTTTATATATCGTGTTAATAGCAATTTTGGGGAAAACGTCGGGAAACCCGGAGGTGAAAAGTGAACAGCTTTTTATAAATATGCCCCATAGTGAGTGAGTGACAGTTATAAAAAGTTCTGATAAAGGAGGGAGTATAGTGTCTTGACCCACACTGATGTATTGTACTGAAATTCCATGACAACCTAGCAATACAAATAACTATCGCCTTTTACCCTCTTATCCCACAGAAAGCTACCAGGGATCTTTGAGAACTATTCTTCAAAGCACATTAATAACATTATTAGGGCATGTCCACCTTTAAAACAAAAATTGGTGACTTGTCCGATATCCGCAAGCAACCCCAACTGCTATTAGCAATTTTTACCAGATATTTAATGATAAGTTCTATTCCTTTCTGGGGAAGGTATCTGCCTCCTCCCCCTGCTCAGTGATGTGATGACAGCAGTCACAGCCTTGATTGACTGCATGGAGGGAGCGGCCAGCTTAATTTGCCAAAATAGGGACAATAATTATACTTAAATATCTGGTTATTAATGCAGGTAATAAAGTGCAAAACATATCAATTAGGCACGCGCCTAGGGTGTCTGAGGTTGGAGGGGCGACTGTCAATCTCCTCCCACCAATCCAACCCCTTTATAGTCTATTTTCTTCCCCAAAAAATATAAAATGGGTGTGGTCTGTGTTTAGGGGTGGGGCTAAGGGCACCAGGCTCTTTGGGCCTACAGGCTCCTGAGCTGTCAATGCATGGCTCCTGAGGTGCCGGTCCTGCATGGGCACAGAATGCCCACTGTTGTATGCCAATCGGGTGGTCAGAATGAATTAATTTTTGCTGACCCTATAGCACTTTGCCCTCATGGTTGCCACTGGCAGACATATAGATGATTTTTTTTTTAATCATATGGAAAGGGATTGCATTTTTTTCCACAAAGAAAGAGTTTGTTTCTGCACTAATGATAACTGCTACAAATATTACAATAACACTACATTACTCCCAAACAGGGGGACACAACCAGGCCCTTGCTGAGGGTTGCTCTAGCGACACCCAATGCTCTCTCCTGGCTGCGGGTGTAGCCACAAGCCCGACACACCCACCCACAGGGGTGTGGGCCTGAAAAAAACCTCTGCTAGGCAGTGTGCTACCCACGGATTGGGCATAACTGCTCTAATAGGTCTGTTGAATTCCTTGATGTTGTGGGAAATGTTAATGATCAAGGTCATCTATATAAAGCCCTCTAAGGATAGCCCATGGCATCTAATGCATTATTACACTACAAAATTGCACATTAGTAAAATTTCTTAATGGCACCTATCCAACACTTGACTATGTGTACTGCATCTAAGAAAAGAAAAAAAAAATATTACCTATGTGACCCAATATTTGACTATATGTACTGCATCTAAGTAAAGGAAAAACCTATTACCTATGTGACCCAATATTTGACTATATGTACTGCATCTAAGTAAAGGAAAAACTATTACCTATGTGACAAAACATTTCAAATCAAAACATGCTTCTTCTACAAAAAGCCTTTGTTGTTAGCATTGAAATAATTCTACAAACCCCAGAGGGAACATGGATAGTCCTCTTCAGAGAGAGGCATTTTGGATTTTTACCCTGAACACTATTAGAGCTATGTACAGAGAGCCGCTATCTCTCCCTATTGCTCCCTTAAGACAATGCGCCAATGAGATAGCGGTGAATAAAGTTTGTGAATGGGCTTAACTCTTTCTGAATCTTTAACGACTGCTATTTGTTGGTGGGGGGGTTCGACACCAACTGTCTGCCATGTACAATGCTGTTTTGACACCTTACCCTGGGCGTTCCTATAACACCTCTTAGCCACTATCCAATCACACCCTTAACACTTGGCTGTGATATGCTAATTGGGTCTTTTCAGGGTACATAATTGCCACAGATTCTTGTACAAGTCATTCTGAATTGAGAAAGCCAGTCGGATGACTACCGAAACGTCTTCAAGAACTAAACTTCAAGTCCAGTTGATCTAACTGAATACAACAGATATACCATGACCTGGATGAATGAGAACCTTCACAAGCAAGACTATCTTGCTAGCTCCAGCTGTCTGGCACAGTTTGCTACATTTAAGTCTAATCTAATAATAATAGACTATTTTAGTGTGGATTTATAGAATGCCAACATCTTCCATAGCACTTTACAATTACATGTATTAATTCACATCAGGCCCTGCCCTGAAGAGCTTACAATCTAAGAACATTTCTTTGACATATACAACCTTTCAGTATGTCTTATGATTGTGTGGGAAACCGGGGTGTCCAGCGGAAACCACGCAAGCACTGGGAGAACATACAAACTCAGTGCCTCGGTACAGAAACCTGGGGCACTCAATTTGGAACTTTAGCTCACATAGATGTTGCAACAACCAATTTTCTATCTATGCGCAATTTTTTTTTTGTTAGTCAACGGACCTCAGTTTTTACATAAGTCACCTGTGCAGCAGGCTTTAGCAAAAAAAAAAATCTTACTCCTCTTCATAAAAACCAAGCAAGTTGACAAGATCTATTACTCTACTATAAACCCATGCTGACTACTAGTTATACGATCATTTCTGGAGACAAAGTCCAGAATTTGATCGTGTAAGTTTTCAGTATCTTCCCTAATACTGATGTTAGACTTACATTTCTATAGTTCCCAGGCTGTAAACAACTACCTTTTTTGAATACTGGTATTAAATTGCCTTTTTTAAAATATAGAGGCACATCTCCAGACAAAAATGATTTGGAAAAAATAAGGATCAGTGGTCTAGATAAAACTGGACTAAGCTCTCTTAAGATGGGGGGGGGGGTAATATAAATCATATATATATATATATATTGAGATTAACTTTGTCTAACCATTTCTGTACCATACCCTCTGTCATCCTCAATGAACATTCCTTATTTATACCCTTCATATTATTACATTATTACATTTTCTATTTTAGTATATTTAAAGGGTATCTCCACTGAGGAAAAAAAAATTATTTTTTTTTGGGGGGGGGGGTTATTTTAAAGTACACCATCCCCCAACCCTCCTCCTAACTTTTCAGAATTCCCCTTTGTTTGTTTGCAGCAGCATGGGAAAATTGTGCTAGCTCCTGGGGGTGTGTCTTCCCCTGTGCTGGGGGAGCTGTCACTCATCATGGTAGCAGACACACCCACTTGGCTGCAGTAAAGAAATCCTTTCCTCCCTGATTTTTACAGCTGATCATACAGACAGAGACAGGGAAGGAAAAGTTAAAACCCTCTTTCCACACTACTGTAACCAAGGTAGTAATAAAACTTTTGTTTTATTAATAAAGATTTTTTTTGTGTCTAACTCTGAGAGGGGTGGTTGAAAAAGTGATCTAAGATTAATTTTATAGGAGATGCTGGGAATATGAGTCAATCTGGTATGGGAGGGGGTGGGAGAGAAACACAAGCAGATGTGAGAGGGTGTATTGGGAGACAGAAAAAGGTAGTACCTGATTACTCCTCCATTAATTAGTGAACTCAGCAAGCTTCTGTGATGGTCATGTGATTATTCCTCCATTAATCAGTGAAGTGTGTGTGTGTGTATGTGTGCGCGTGCCTGTGTGTGTGTGTGTGTGTGTGTGTAGAATTCACCAACCAGTGGGATCACACAGACAGCAGTCCTCACACATTCTGCGCATGCACTAAAGGAACACACGTCGGATATTTTCCCAAGCAGACAGTCACTGAAAGTGAGTGGACCTGCCCCATCATCAGCGTTCAGGGACAAACTCATTGGATTAATTCTAAACTACTGCTCAAAGACCCAGAATACTGCAGGTACATTTCCACCTCACACATATCTATCCTTACAACCCAGACTTTTAACAGTGGAGATACCCTTTAATTGCTGTCTTGCACTCCCTATTACAGCTTTCCATAAATGTATAAATGTTATAGTTTAATACCCCTTTAAAGCAATCCAGTTCTGTTCAGAATCCTAACTCAAGAACATATTACCCTAGTCTATAAGCAGTAAAGGGTATGTCCACCCCCCAAACAGATTTATTCCTGTGACCATAAACCCCCCAAAACCCAGACTTGGCAAGGTCTAAAAATTCAGCTTCTAAACATACTAACCAGCCCTAGTTCCCTCGGTTGCCTTCTGTTTGCTTCTGTGCCTCTTCCTTAAATATAAGCAAGTAGAAGGGGCCAGAATGGCAGCAGCTCCTGTGATTGGCTGAGATGTGATGTCTCAGCCAATCACAGTAGCCGCTTACTGTTTTTATGGCCACATACCCTTTAAAGGGTAATTGTGGTCCAAAAATTACTTCAGGTAAATTGACAGGAATTGCTTTCCTTAGTATATTTGCAATGTACGTTCATTTTATTTACATAGTTTCGAAGATATTTACATTAGTATGTGTGATATGGTAGCAGCATCACCAGATCCCCTGCTCTTCCTGCTTCCGGCTCTGAAACATGTGACAGTCCCTCTTCCCTGTGTCTCCTCCTCCTCGTGGGTCACCATGGCCTCTTCCATTTCAGGCCCCCTTGGCCACTTCCCTTGCAGACCCCAATGAAACCTTCCATTTACGGCCCCGTGGCCCCTCCCACTTATTGGCCCTATTCATCACTTCTGTGGTTACAAAAGGAAGATCAAAGAGGGAGCCAGCATGGGACTACTTTAAAAACACATCTTTGCTTTTACTGGGGTAATATGACTCTAAGTTAGTGAAGTAGGCAGTGCACACTCACGGCATCTAACAGCTGATCCTGACATCCCTCCTATCTTCTGAGTATGTGCACCTATAGGCAAAGATAAATGGGATATAAGGGCAGTCACAAATCTGCTGTTTAGAAGCAGTAAGCACAGCACTGGCAGGTACTGTAAGCGTAATGCTGCATCGGTTTAGTTCTATTGCACACAAGGAGGTATAAATAAGCTACAAATCTTCCAGCTCTACTTGATGTGTTCAGATTAATGTTCCTATTTATAAAGGTTTTAATATAACCAAGTTGTTGTCATTTGTCTATAATAATTGTCTTTTTCTACCAAATGAAAGTATACAAAGTAACAGCAATTGTTTTAGCAAAGGAACAGAATAAGAGAAGAACTCCTTAATCAGTCCCACTAACACAGGTTTCTTCTGGGGAGATTACTCAGTTTTGTGGCCTCTGTAGACTTTTAATGAAGCTATGGGCTATTGGACATCACATTTCTTTGTCAATAGTGCTCAATAACTTGAGTAGCCCTGTAATAACATAGACCGTGTTTTATCTTCTATTGGAGAGAAGCAATAAGGGTAAATCCTAGTAGAATAGATGAGAGAATTACTGAAGGGGAACCTGTCATAGCTGATTCAAAGCTGAATGAACCAGGCATAAAAGATCTCAGATTTGTTAAATTGGCATATTGTTGGACAAAAAAAAGTAAAGAGGTTAGGACTGCTGCTTTAGTGATATGGTCATGGCATTAGATACAGTACTATACTGTACATTTGATATTACTGTGACAGGAATATGTTTGGTATCAAAAGAATTGGGGATGTTTGGGATAGGTCAGGGTTGTATAGGGGTTTATGTGGTAGAATAGAAGGGAGTTAAACGGTTACATATTATTCTATTTTCCAGCTTAGTAAGCCCCTATCCAAGTGCATTTGAATCTACTGTAAGTTTTAGTGCATCAGACCCAGAACAATTACATAAATACATGATACAGGAACCTAACCCATCACTGAATCAGATTCCATAATTGTATAAATGTGCTATTTCCTATGAATTGTGGTTTTAATGAAGATAAAATTAGGCAGTGTTGCAATAAGGACAGCTTGGAATTAAAGGAATAGTTCACACAAAAAGTGAGCTATTCCTTTAAAGCAGTGATTGAAGACCGGGAGGTAAAGGACCTATTCTTTACCTTCCGTGCTTCAATTACTTGACCAGGATCTAAGATCGAAGGTACAGTAAATATATTTACCTTGCGCACGATCCACCATAGCTCAGTAGAAAATTGCAGACCGCTTCCCGGTTTAGTTTACTATAGCGCACATTATTGCACATGCACGCTACAGTGAACCTAAACCAGGAAGCGGTGGGGGTCTTGTCAACTGAGCTCCGGTGGATCGAGTGCGAGGTTAAATATACTTACCTTTAATCCCGGTCAAGTGATTGAAGAACGGAAGGTAAGGAATAGGTACTTTACCTAAATAAATCAATAATAATAACAATAATATAATGTAACATAAAAATAGTCCAGATCCTGGGCACTCTTGGATTTGTTCAAAAAACTTGTTTTATCATATCAATATTTCGGTGCTGGATTCTGCACCTTCATCAGGATAATATAATGTAACATAATATATATCTTGGGATTGCTATAGTGGTGCTCAAGAAAGAGAAGTTTGTCAGAATGTTCATTATGAATAAAATAAAATTAATATCCCTACATACTACATAAAATCCCCCTACACTACAGAAAGGAACAGGAGCAGAGGGAGGACTCCCCTGCACATGCCAGAGTACTCCAGGTGGACAAAGAAGTATCAGGGACTGGATGACACACAGACAGCACCTACTTTTCACTTTCCTGAACTTTGGACCAACACTGCAGGAGAACCATAAGAAGCTGAGGTGTACAAAAGGGAGGGGGAAGGGGGGAGTGCTGCACAGAGATCTGACACCATGGTTAAACAGAGTCACTGACAGAGATAGGATTAAGGCAGCACAGAGTACATGAATTTAACTTTTTCAAAGGGGCAATGTGTTTTTTTCACTATAGATGCCCTTTAAAACTAAAGTTGTAGATGGGTCAGGTATGGTTGCCATAGAAACAATAGACAGGTTGGGTTGTGAGGGTGTATACATAGGTGTGTGACCTTGAGTCTGTGTGGTGTTAGGGGGTATGTTTGATGATTGGTCAAAATTTGTTTGTTTTTTTACTGTAGTTACCCTTACAGTATGGCTGCCATGCAAACGGAAGGGTAGGTCTGTAGGTGTGTGTTAGGGGGTATATATTTGAATGTATGTCTATAAAACTAAAAAAATTTTGATGATTGGACTACAATGGGGGAAAAAAAAACCCAAAATTTAATGATAAACACGTTCATTAGCTAGAAGATAATAATCTTTTCCTAAGGTTTCACATAGTCTGGACCGAATTTTGTGTCTAGCTAGAAAATTCTGGTAGGAGGTACAGTCCAAAAAAGCAGAAGACTAAAAGGAAAGAAGAAGAAATAGAAAGGACAGGAATTTGCCTCTTCAAGCAAACGTGAACAGTGCTGGATAAGGTTATGGTTAGTAATTTAAATCCATTTCGGATGATTGCACTGCAGCAATAGCATTTACACCCATTTCTATTTTTCTGTAAGAATTGATACAAATTAATTTCTTGTTTCAGGGTGTAACTAAAATTTAATCTATTTTTCCCAAACATTTTATTGTGAATTTTGCAAAAAAAATGTTTTTAGTTATTCTGAACAGAGTGTTAAAGGGCATTTCCAACCCTCCAACATAACTTTTACAGTGCTTCAAAAAAGTTATTAATATTCACTGGCCCTCAAGCAGTTCTCAGCCAGGCCAATGACTGCAGGGCCTACCTGGGGATTGATCAAGAATGACTTGACAAACAGCATTGTTGTAGTATATCAGACATGAAGATGTACTTACCTCCTTCCTCTCTTCATTTAAAATAACAGACTGAGTACCCAAACAGCTAGGAACCGACACCTGAGTTTATCGCAATTCAACTGTTTTTAAAAAAACGATGTAATCCTACTGCGCATTAAAAACCAAACACTGTATATATAGGGCTGGCCAATTGGTGAGGCCACACTAGGAGCGCTGCCCTGCACTGCAATCTGGTTATTGGAGGGCATGTGATCTGCATTTTTAAGCAATTGCATGCACTCCGACTGCGTTTCTGGTCTGCTACTATGCGGCCTCAGTCCAGTGCACTTCCCACTTCTTCATCTTTATGGGGCCTGGCCAGTTGGAAGACACGATTGTCACAGACAGATTGAGGGGTAGAGTTGGGCCAGACCAGCAAGGGAGATCTCAGGTAAGCAGAAAAACAAAGTGCCATTAAACTCAGGGGTGAGCACCTAGCAGTTTAGGTCTTTGTTTGCAAATCTTTTTTGTCTTGATTTTTTGTAAGATAGAAAGTAGAAGGTAACAAAGTATTGGAGAGTAAAGGGACTGTAAACTCCCTTAAATCCCCAAAAATAAGTATGTGCCTTTCGTTTCTATTATTCACAGAGAGGTGAGAACGCTTATTCTCACCTCTCTGTGAATTGTTGGGTGCTCAGGGGTGTTGGAACTTACCTTACCCACCGCTCCACTCGCAGCCGCTCCTTCACTAAACAGCTGTTCTCTCCCGATCGCGCGCCCTATCTTTTGTATTGGCGCGCATGCGCCTAAGATAGAGCGCGCGGTCGGGACAGAGCGGCCGTCAGTGAACGAGCGGCTGCGAGTGGAGCGGCGGTAAGGTAAGTTCCAGGTCCCCCGAGCGTCCTATTATTCACAGGGAGGTGAGAATAAGCGTTCTCACCTCCCTGTGAATAATAGAAACGAATGGCACATACTTATTTTTGGGGGTTTAGTGTTCCTTTAAAAAAGTCCATAAATCTTTACCTCACATATGGCCAATTTATATAAATTCAAAGAAAGGCAAACATCTTTTGCAAAAGATGTTTGCCTTCCTTCAGAAATTATTTTAGGGAATGAGCAATTTAGAATGACTCCAGATCATGGTGTATCAAAAATTAAATTAAAACTCATTGATGTCAGGAGTAATAACTGTGCAATACAATCACAAACCTGTCTAAGGGACAAGCCTGATCAAATGCATATGGACGAGTAGGTAATTGCAGAGAGAATGCATTGCATACCCCTCATTACCCACAATGTTTTCTACAGGGAGATGTGGTTGAACAAAGTTTTACATAATAGCGGTTTCTTTTCTTTGGGGATCCTCTGTAATCTCATGCTTCTATGCAATAAAAAGCCTGCTCATGGCAGCGGTATGGAGTCTTATCTAACCATGCGCAAAATGAGCTGACCAACATGAAGGAAATAATTACAGTCTTTGCTGCTCCGTCACAGTATGTGAATGGACTGACCAGAACATTCCCCGAGAAACATCTCTGCAAAGACTGCAGAATCTCTTGTTAAGAGCAAACTGCTCTGTAGAGTAACTTAACCCTTTACAGTCATGCCCAGCACTTTCCTAAATGCTAGTGAAAACTTAAGGAGTTCAATAAAACATTTAATATAACTTAACAATTTAATATTTTAACATAGCATTATAAGTTTTTTTTTTAGAAGACCAACAAACTGTTTATCTTAAGTGTCTGTTTATCTTACGGCTGTTATGCACATCTCTCAGTATACAGATAATAAACATGTGCTTCTTTAATTCTTTCTTATAATAAAAAATAAAAAAGTCATATAGTTTACTCACTGTGTCTGTTATTGTTCCCAAATTACTGTATACACATGTGTGAATTGTGTATGTTCTCCAGGATATAAACAATACACTAGCCATCTTCTTAACCTCCAATAGTTCGTCATACTAGATCCTTGTAAAGCTTGAAACCCCTTGTCTCTCATCACGAGCCCCTGCATAGTAATAAATACTAGAATATTTATGTTACTTGTACATAATGTATTCATTAAACATATGGTAAAGGTACAGTGCATTAAAAGTAAATAGCGAAAGAGGCGTATGTATACAAACACTTTCCACAGTAAAATGTTTGTTAATGTTTAATCTACCTTCTACAATCACAATACTTAGGAAGTCAAACTCACTGTCCTCCCAACCCATTAGATGGCTTTGCGTAGATAAACGTGCTCTGTTTCATGTATAAAGCAGCTGAAGACCCACAAAGATCTTACTTTTGACAATTTATTTACAGTATTTACCTTTAAATAAAAAAACATTTTATTGTATAGTTGCTCAGTAAATAGAATAACAGGACATGTATCTGGCTAAGTAGTATGTGACACCCTTAAGGTGCATACACATGGGTGTCCGGGGGGGCCAACCCGCGACGTGCGAGGGGTATGCATGCCCGTTTCAGAAGATAATTGTGCTGAGTATGGGCACTTTGTTGGCCAAAACAGCCATCATTAACAAGACCAAACGGCCACTTTGGCAGAAAAAGTTACTCATACACAGCATGATTATTGTCTGAAACAGCTACACATACACATCAGGCATCGCAAGGCGCCCCCCCCCCCGCGATCACACGTGTGTATGAGGTGTTAAACCTTGATGATAATATTTGCTAGATCATGTTAACTGATTTTTCAATTGTGTATCTACTACACAAGATTACATACAGAGATGGGAGTGGGCACATTTTAAACAGCTTTCAGAGCAAATGAAAAAGCAATCTTCATTGGAATCTGTTGATAATTTGAAACAATTTGCATATACAGCCTATGAGTAAGAGCTGGGAACCTATGAGTAAGAGCTGGGAACAGCTCAAAGGCGTGTTTGTCCAACTGTTCACATATATGAATAAAATTTGTTGATTTTACCCGTCCCACATGACTTCTTGACAATGTTGTGTGTGCCTTACTTTTGTGGATTGCACCCCCCATCAGACCACACTATACTTTTTACAGGGAATCATACACTACAGTGAATGCTACTGTATATGCTTCCTTTACTTTAAATTGGAAGCCAAGTTACTATATTTCCATATAATTCATTTTTAACTGAACTGACTAATTCTACGGCAATAGTTTATTGGCATCAGGATTTGCCATTTTCAAGACAAATAGAAACATAGGGTTTGACACGTACCAGGCACATATATCCCCAGCAATGAAATTAAATATAGGTTCAGCACCCACCCTAAAACTAATTTTCGCATTATCCATTTTTAAGAAAGAGGCCCCTGAAGAGACTTACCTGACCCAGTCACTCGCAACATGGGGGCCGCCTCCTGCTTCTGTTGCGAGCTTATTTCAAGCACAAGCAGCAGCAGTGAGACACTTCTTGGTTGTATCTGTCAGGTAATTGGATGGGACGTCACCATTGCACCTTTGACTGACAACCACGACCAGGAAGCAAAGAGGAGTCTCATGGCAGAGCAGTGTTCTTTAGGGGCATCTTTCTTAAAAACAAGTATCTGTAAGTGAATGTGCTCTTGGTCGTGCATCGTTGATAATCCGACCCAGCAGATCATCAACAATGTCCGACCGAAAGGGCTTTTAATGATAACAGTTGATTAATAGCAAAACAAACCTTGTGTAAAATGGTGCTGTATCCCAAGCCTGAGAAAGAGACATTTTCTTGGCTCAAGCCAAGTATTAGGGCTAGGCCACACTAACAATCGCCATCCGTTAGCACATAAGAATTGCAGGTCAGTGTGAGTGGCCACATTACATGCGCTGCGATCCATTTTCAGAATGCATGCAATAACCATTTTTTGAGGATCGTATTTGCAAGTGAACGGTAACACGCATTGGTGTCCGGCATAGTGTGGCCTCAGACTTTTACATATTCACATTTATTTTACATATATCCCACAAGAAACAAACGAACTTAGTAAATTTAAATTTGCAGCTAGACAGAAAAAGTTTGCATCTTGAAGATTAAATATTGCTCTGTGTGTGTGTGGGGGGGGGTTGGTATGGGATGAAACAATTTCTGAACGATTTCTCTTTTTTAGGTGTTAAGCTGGGTAGACACATTAACGATAAAGTGCCAATCTCGTCAGTACTGTCAGGGTTTGTGGCAGTCCCAAAGAATCTCCCTATTCTTTATATAAGAAGAACGTTAGGGACTGGGTGTAATTAGATTTTTGACAGAACCTTACAGATTTAGGGCAAGCCACACTACAACGCACCGGAATTGTGCACACAAGCGAGCAAGTTACAGCACGTGGTGAATGTGCGCATTTTCATAGGCAATTGCCCAATGTTGCGCTATGGTAACGCATGCAATTGCACCAAAATGGTGATCTCATGACGTAAGCAGACGCACGAAACGCAACGCATTGGAAATCGCAATTATTTTTTTAATTCCTGCGATTTCCATTATAATGAAATTACATGCACAATCGCATCAAATACGTGCTAGTGTGGCCTTGCCCTAATTATCGAATAATGATTAAGTCCTCAAAGAACCTTTAAGCTGGGTACACACATTAACGATTAAGCCCCGATACCGTCGGATCCGACGGTATCGGGGCTTAATCGTTACGTGTGTACGTTCGTTTCCCGAACGAGCGCGCGGCCCGCCAAACGATCGAGTCGGCCGAACGCTCGTTCGGAAAGGCCGAAAATTTCCATCGGCCGCGCTAGACTCCTAAGGGAGTCTAGCGCGGCCGATGGAAACACACAGTCCCGAGCGTTCTCCTATAGGGAGAACGCTCGGGACTGTGTGTATGCAGACTTTGAAAGATGGCAGACAGGATCTTGCAGATCCTGTCTGTCATCTTTCAGAAATCTGTACTGTGTGTACCCTAGCTTTAGTGTACCCAGCTTGAGTAGCAGACCCCTGCTGCATTGTCACAGGAGGATTATTTGAAATGTGCGCTACTCTGGGCCACTGTACTTCCTCTAGGGTTCCTTTACAAGTGCAGACAGACAGGATCAGGATCAGGGTTTTGTCAGATGGTCGAGACAGGTGAAGGTTTTGTCAGTGGGCTGATCTATTACACGGATTTGGGACACAGTTTACAGGGCAAACTTCCCCTATGCATCACTCATGGCAAACATTTCATCTTGTGTGTTCAGACAGACATCTCAGCACAATTTCGTTTGTACAATAGTGGGCAGAGAAAAGAGTTGTGAATATATGGAAGGCTGTTTATGGAGGGTGCAGTAACAAGCAATAAAATCAAAGAAAGTGAACCTGTGCTGGATGGTCCATTAGAGAGTGAAAATGATTAAGAAACGGATTAAGAAAAGTGTTTTTTTTATTTATCACCAAAATATCACAGCAGGCAGTCGGTTAGACAGCAAGTGTGAGTGTGCATCAGAACTCGGGGTCAGACAGCCACTAATAATGCTAGTGAAAGGATGTTTAATCCGCGCTGCAGGTTGGACATCATTGTACTAATACATTATTTTCAAGCACAAGCAAGGTGTTTAATGAAAGAAAATGATAAAAAAATATGCCTCTGCTATGATGTCATTATGCTGCATAAATTTTTTTTTTTTCTGACAACTGCCTGGGTTGAAAATTTTGCAATCCACTTTTAGGGCCAGGCCACACTAACATGTTTTTTATGCGTTTGCGCACACAATTTTGCTTGCGATTTTGGTTAAAATGGAAGTCACGGGAACACAAAAATTCACACAATTTCCGATGTGTATGTGTTTCCATTTTGTGAACAACGATTTTTTTACCAAATGCATGCATTTCCATAATGGAAAATAGCAAAATCGCATGCACAAATGTCCAACAACACGCGACAACGCACCAGAATCTGTTTTGCACGTTGAAAACGTTCATACAGGTAAATCCCCCTCCAAAACCCTAAACGTTGAAATCTGAAATATATAAGTCTAACCTGAAATCCTGCACAATGTCCTGTTGCCCCTATTTCTGCTTCTTGGTTCTTCCAGTTAGCAACTGTCAGTTATGGATTTGACAGTTGACATCACAGCCAATGACTGAATGTTAATCCACTGTCTGCCTCTTCTAAGCATGTCCATGCTCATTACAGGCTCAGTACAGGTTTCTAAATTGCTCAGTTTCCATGAGGCATCCAGAAGCATAGCAGGCATACAATAATGAATTCATAGGCCAAAGATATATCAACATATTTTAAAGAGGCCATTCTTTCTAAAAGATGTTCTTATGAGGGTGGAGTTGTCCTTTAATCACAAAATGAATAGACAACAAACTATTTTATTGTTAGACTGGCCACCTCAGAATGCTCTTTTTTATGATACAATATCACTCTTGCAGCTCTGTGTGAATCCCAGTTGTGATTCACGCGTCAGTGCAACTTTATTGCTAAATCGCCCACAAAAGAGACGTTTAATTGCTTTTGGCGGCTGTGTGGGTGAATCCCAGTCTTAAAGACCAGAACAGAGCACTTGCGGCTCTTAATTGTCCCCTGACATGGCAGTGACCCAAATAATTCACCCTTTTAAAAAAAAACGTTAAATAATTTTGATTAATATAAAACATGTGAAATCAGATAAATGCGCTGCTATGTAGATAATACATTAATCCTACATGAAGCTTATATAATATATTTGCTATTTCTAAAAGGAAGTCCGCAATGAAATGAATTTGTTAAGCTTTTTACTTGTTGAAGTATACAACCACAGACACACCGTGACACCTCAAACTGTTAGCTCAGCTCATAGATTGTAAGGCAGGAACAGTTTAAAAAGCAATATTATTAAATCATAAATTTTACTTTTACCCATTATAAGAGCACTTTAATTTCCTTGTTATAATGCCTGTCCAGAAAACAGACCAATTCTAGAAGTAAAAAGGTGTTAATGTTATAATGAGAGTGATGTACAGTATAATTGTACTGATCATTTAATGCTGATTTATAATGAGACATTGCCTGGCACTAAAGGGAATGGTGATATAAAGAGGAAACACTAAATTCTCATTAATGTTTCTGCTGGAGAGCCTATAACCATTCTAAAATGCAGCCATACTCATTGCACTGTATTTATTGTCTCCTACGACAACATACTTGCGTATACCCACCAAGGATTTAAACTGAATTTAAACATTGCATTTCTTTAAGGGTTAAAACTATAATGCTTCCTGCAGAAAGCCAGCCCCAACACTCTTCTTGTTCCAGTTAATTGGATGCCTGTACAGAAAATGTTTTGTTGTCCCCAGCTAACATATTTGAATAAATAAAGTACATTAGAGCTGTCTCTGCTAATAGTCCCCGACATTTACTCTGCAGGATGCAAATTGCTTTGCACTGTTGTGTTTAGTCGTGGAATTATGATTTTATTCACGTTGCTAGTGCTAAGGTACCTGCCAGAGATAAAGCCGCTTTGCCTGCATTAAAACATTAGAAATTACACTTATTTATATTTTACCTTGTTGCAGATATACTGGTAATACTGTTAACTTATGAACTCTGCAATTGTCATTATCCAGCAGGTTTCCATTTTAAAAATGAACAGTCCCCAAACTTTATTCTCGAGATGTCCCCACTTCTCCTTGAGGAATACCTGGATGTACAGCAGTATAGCAAATAAACTGTTAATTTTGTCTTCAAAATAATGGTATTTAAAGGACCACTACACTGCCCAGGTCATTAAAAAAAAAACAACTTATGTGATCTAAAACTTTTAGTGGTTCAATAATATTCATTCAATACTAAAGGCTCGTTGGGCAGATCGACAAACGAACCCTGACCGAATAGACAAATGTACAATTATTGTCTGATACGTAATTTTTACGTCCGCTTAAGCCGTAACCTATTAATGAAAATACCATTCAACCAATACATAGTCAGAAATGCTCCTTCTAATTTATCTACCTTCACACAATGCAAAACACACAAAACTAATTTTTACGTTGCGTTTTTTGTTTGTGATGCGTTTGCATGTTTTCTACTACTGCTATTGAATTATTGTCTCTCTCTACTTTAGTAGGAGGGGCTGATAATATTGGATTGTGAATTGGAGCATCGAATGATCATTTCTTACAATATACAGAACCGTTGTTCCTGTTGATTTGCACACTAATTCACAATCAGAATCCTGTAGAATCTGATGTGAGTTTTTTACTGAAGTTACATGTGTATGGCCAACTTAAGTTTTGCCTTTTTCTAGCCCTTTCAAATATTTTTATGTTTACACAATTGCAATCAGTAATTATATCCTCTAATGATCCTGTAGGAGGCACTAGTGTTCCACATGTGTAGAACCTTAAGTACAGTAGGAAGTATGAATCTGATCTTCGCAGATATACACTGATTGCCAGCTCTTCACCACAGGAAATAGTAATTTCTACCACCCACTGCATTGCATATCCTGTTGTGTATGTTCTATGGGAGACAAAAGTGCTGATACAAGCAGGATTTACTATTTAAATCTTACATTCTAACCAAGAGAGCATTGTAACAATTTCCTCGCTTCCTTATCCCAGAGACCCATCCTAATCCCCACGGCTTCTCTGGAAGCCAGAGATAACTCTTCAAGAAGCAGAAATGTTTGGAGTGAAAAATAATATATATTTTTTTCTCTCTGTCCCTTAGGGAATAACTAACTTGGTGAAAAGTATATATTTTCTTTCAGAAAGCCTAGGTTGCATATAAATAAGAAGCTGTAATGAGGCTTTTCAATTTTTTTTTTTTTACATGTACTGCCACTGACAGATTAATCCGGATAACAAAACGAAACGCACATTATACAGAAATATATTGGATTACCACAGGCATAACTACATAGTGCACATAGATTGTGAACTGCAAAGGGGTCTGTAGGGCCACATAGGTATCAACTATTTATTTATCACAGAATAAAATAAAAATGGCTATAAATCCCAGATTTAGTAACGTAGCAATGTAGATTTTAATGGGTCTCTAAAACCATGGTATGGGAATTTTGTGAGCTCAAGGAGACTTTTTCACTTGGGCTGGTGGACCAAAAGTAACATTTGACCTGTTATATCCTTTTGCTAACATTTTGCCTTTTACTTTATGTCAAACATCAAAGAAAAATTCAGTCATCATTATAACTGTTTACATTATACATACCTCAATAATTCTACATATTTTCTTTTTTTTAAAAAATCAATTGATTTGATACCCCGGGTTTTGGCCTGCTGCGTTTGGTATTGAGCTGCCCTTTCATGTCCTT
Source organism: Hymenochirus boettgeri (assembly GCA_019447015.1). Taxonomy (NCBI): domain Eukaryota; kingdom Metazoa; phylum Chordata; class Amphibia; order Anura; family Pipidae; genus Hymenochirus; species Hymenochirus boettgeri. Next base: position 230,818,800 of record CM033476.1, on the reverse strand, counting down.
CAATAGTCCATTTTTTTCAGGATGCTCACTTCCTTGCTCATTGGCTGTTGGGTGGGTCATACATGATCATCTCTTGGGATGATCAGAATAGCTGACAAAGGTAGTCAAGTGCAAGACCATAACAGACGCTATTAGGCCTATTTTGATCTTCTTTTCAAGCATGGATCTATGCACTAACAAAACAATAGATGGGACTAAGGTCTGCCCATCATTTAGCATTAAAAAGACATTTTGGCATTAAAAGACAACCACAGTAAAAAACAACTAAGCATCTGTTCTCTATCTATCTATCCCTTATATTATATATATTTATATCTTCATAGGAGATTGCATTGAGTTTTTAGGAGCTACCAATGTGGTGGGGGGTATATGATATTACATATAGGAAAGGTGTATATGTATGTGTGTACTATCTCACTATTACCATTTAAATGATCATCAATAAATGTATATAAAGAATAGCACTGACTTATATAAGGTACAACACAAAATATACAAAATGGTCTAATGGCAACTTAAACCACACCCCTCGGTCTGCTCCATGTGAAAGGAAGTGTAGTCTAGAAAAAGTTTCTGTCTGCTACACAGGATATGATGTGTATTGTAATGGACATATACACCAAGGCTCCTTATATAACATCTCCAGCCTGCAGGTGGCATCAGTGAGTAATAAAAGACAAGACATCCCTGCTCTCTATGGCTAGGAGGATAGAAAGTGAAAGTAGATTGTGGTGTGTGCTTTGGAGAGATATTGACTGCAACGCAAGATCCTGTGTAAAAGATCCTGTTACCACCTGTTGGGAGGACAGATTATTGGACAGACAATTTACCTTATTGGATAAAAACTCTGAGGCAACAGATAAGTGTACACCAACTTACAAGGACACACACTATACAGGCCTGGTCAATATTCAAAGTGGTGCACCATAGACAGGGACACCCCTGATTGCTGCACATGTTATGTGGGGAACCTGTTTATGTGCACTGTCTGCTTTATGCCAGACGACCAGAGTAACCCACTGTGTGCCATGCTACCCATAATTATTCCATAAAGCAGTGATCTGGTACAAATTGGTGGCAGCGGTGCTGGTAATACCATTTATTCTCCCTTTTTTCTCTGTATAGTTGTCCTCTGTATTAAGCTATGGATGCTGCTACTGATATAGTATTGATTTAAATCCTCCTGTCCTGGTACCTGCAGATGAAATTCCTCAATTAGACACCGTAGCTCTACCAGGCCCAATTGCCAAACCTATTTTTAAACCTGATCCATTTCAGTGTTCTCCCCAGAATTTTTTTCCAGCCGGGTGGCATGAAAAAGTAGCCGGGTGGGGTGGGACGGGGACATTTGGTGGTGGGGAAAAATGTGCACTGCATCATGCTCATTATATAGGACAGGGATGTCTAACTTTCGTCCCACTATATGTTTGAAAACTATGACTCCCAGCATTCTGTGGTTGTAGAATGCCGGGAGTTGTAGTTTGTCAACATCTGCAGGGAGTTGTAGTTCCCTTTTGAAGGTAACCCATGTAACATGGCAGCACAAGCACATGTGCCACCCTTTTGTGGCCTTGGGGATCTTGGAAAAGCTAGTAAACATGTGCTAAAATAATCTTACAAGTGTATAAAACAGGTCTGGACAGGGCAGTATTGGTGGGAGTTTTTACTGACCTATTGGCACACCAATTAAACCTACATCTAAATTCTTTTATATCACTAGTGTTCTCTCAAGGAATTTTTTCCAGCCGGGTGGCATGAAAAAGTAGCCGGGTGGGCCGCCCGGGTAAGAGACCCTAGGGAGAACACTGCATTTGATAGGGTAACTAGGGAGTGGACTAATTGGCTAGAACAATTTGAATTGGCAGCCACTATTAATGGTTGGGATGAAGGTGCTCGCTGGCAAGTCCTTAGCCTTTTGCTTAGTGGTAAAGCCAGGCAGGTATACCAAATATATAAATAATAAAAAGCAGTTATCAGTTATTAAAAATTGCTCTGAAGAAATAAATCCATTTCTTTAGGTAAACTGGGAATGAGAAATGTTTGTTTATATGTAAGATTATTAGGGCAATGCTATTATAATAACATGATGTTGTGAGGTACCTTCTGTTATAATATATGAGGTACCATCGCCACTTGCTGTGGTGAATACTAATAAGTATTAACCTAACATGTTTAGTTTCAACCACACAGTGTGGCAGGATTGCCTGGGTCTACTCTCAGACCTGCAGGATTATCCTTTTTGGTTCTTCTGGAAGCTGGTGACTGTCTGAGTAACAGTTTAAAATATACCTGTGTAAAGATTCTATATCCACACATAGATAAACATACACACACATAATTATATATAATTATATATATTATCTATATATATATATATATATATATATAGGTTTCCAGCTCCTTCACACTCCGTTCCCACTCATATACCCGGATGGCGGCCGTCATCAGGGCTGAAATGCATAGGAACACGGACCTACTGTAACGCTTAATAAAGCATCTGTTGTAAAGTCCATAGGAGTGCTCCGATTTTAATATACACTAGTGAAAGACTGGCACTCACTAACTAGATGCAACTGCCAGGGTGCTCCCAAAGGATCCAATTATAAAACATGAACAATGAATCAGGGCACTCCTTGGTCTTGCATCCAAAATTCAATAGACCTGGAACCGCAGCTTTCTAACCAAACCTGACCCATTCAAACTCACTGTGGGTTAGCTGAGCCGCAAATCTGGTAAACTTGGGGGGGGGGGGGGGCAACACAATGGAGGATTCAGTATCACACCAACTTCCCCTTTAACGCATATCGCACCACCTACCCCTTTAACGCATATCGCATCAACTACCCCTTTAAGATGTATCATACCAACTTCCTCTTAAGGCATATCGCACCAACTTCCTCTCTAGCGCATGTCAACTTCAACATGTATCGCATCAACTTCCCCTTTAGTGCCAATCGCATTAATTTCAACTTTAGCGCGTATGGCATCAACTTCCCCTTTAGCACTCAGCGCATCAACTTCCCCTATAGCGCGTATCACATCAACTTCCCCTTTAACGCGTATTGCATCAACTTCCCCTTTAAAGTGTATCGCATCAACTTCCCCTTTAAAGCATATCCCATCAACTTCCCCTTTAAAGCATATTGCATCAACTTCCCCTATAGTGTGTATCGCATCAACTTCCCCTCTAAAGAACATCGCGTCAACTTCCCCTTTAGTGCATATCGCATCAATTTCCCCTTTATTGCCTATCAACTTTTTTAGCGTGTATTGCAATAACTTCCCCTTTAGCGTCTATTGCATCAATTTCCCCTTTAGCACGCATCGCATCAACTTTCCCTTTAGGGGGGTACAACATCTTACATTAATTTTTTACTGCAATCGATCAAATTGAATTATTGACAGACAATGTCCCCCAGAAAACAAATTTGTTTGCAAAAATGACTCAAGAAAGGAGAGTGAAAAGAGTGGGGCCCTTGTTTTTGACACAAGGACAGGTATGAAGTGAAATGAACCCCTTACAGTGCAGTTGTATTGCAGTTTGGCAGCTCCATCTCATTAACAGTTCTTATTGTCTTTACTTAAGTTAAATGGGAATTATTACCTTGTACTGTACAATTACATTTTCCTTAGCCGACTGTGATCTCGATGAGTAGCTGCCTGCCCAACCCCCAGTACAAAAGACTTATCTTGGATTGGTCAGTTTACCTCTGAATCTTGACTCTGGGTAAACCACAAGTGAGAGGAGGTTACCGAGTGTGTGGTCACATGACATTGTTAAATCACATGTGCTGATGCTCCTAGTGATTGACAGCTCTATCCTCCTATCACAGCAAAAACAGGACAAAATCAAGTCACGCATTGTACTGCCCTGAACAATCTGTGACATTTGGAATTAACTTGATTCAATCAATTCACCACCAGATGGTAGCAGACAGGTTAATTAACTTAACTTTAACAAAATGTGGGGGAAAGGGGGTACGGAGGCATTTTTAAAAGTTGTAAAGTAGCCTGTGCTTTTCCCCAAGTCCTTATACATAAGTGTAACCCAAGTCTCATCAAAATTGTCCCAGCCATTTGGAAGTTTATCTGGAACATACAAACATACATTGAGTTTTATATATTAGAAAAATATAGCAATCCTTGGTGCACTCAGCTGGATTAATCATTTTATATAAGGGTATGTCCAACTTTAAAACTAAAATTTAACCCCATACTGGTTCCACTGTGTAGTTTAAAAAATCCTTACCATACATCTCTGCTCCTTTTGGTTCTCCTGCAGTGCCTTTTCAAAGTCCAGGAAAGTGAAGAGTAGAAGAGGTCAGTGAGTCATCCAGTCCCTGTTGCTTCCCTAACCTCAACAAGGACTGTGACATGCGCAGGGGAGCCCTCCCTCCCACCATCCGGACCCATCCTCTGCAGCCGTGGCACCTGCGTGAATCCCTTTGGCCATAAGGCCCCCTGCCAGCCCCCAACCACTGAAATATTTCTTTAAAAAAATGCTCAGATCGTTACTTACAGAACGCTCTCTCCAGCGGCGTCTTAAATGATGGCCACGTCTTAGCCAATCACAGATGCGGCTGCAACTCTGGCCCCTGCTTGCGGATCAGAGACGATGTGGAGAGAAGGGGCTGTAAGTAGCGATCTAAGCATATTTTTAAAGGAATAAGTTGGGGGGGGGGGCAGGGGTCTCTATCTTATGGGAAAGGGTAATTTTTAGGGTGGACATGCCCTTTAAATTTTGACCATCTTGCTTCAGGTCATTATTAGGATTACAGAATCATACACATCATTTACTCCCGACCCCCTCCCATAGTTCCCTCTTAAAAGCACATTTTAAAAACTTAACCCTTGGGAGGCTCTAAATTAACCCCTAAGAATGGCAGCATAGTTACTTACAGCCAAATAGTGTGATTAAAGAACACAGTAAGGGTTCACTTCGTAATGTGTCAAGTGAATCTATCCGTGTCCCCAGCCTGATGGCAAGTGTAAAGTTACAGCAACATAATCTGTGTCAGTGCCACAGTCTGCAGCATGTAACAAGGTGTTGGAACCCAGCAGTAAAGTGTTGTGCTATAAAGTGCTGTGTGGCAGTTAGAAATTGAACCGTTAGAAGATACTAGCGGACGAAAATATTAAAGGTCGCTCCAGTCCATGTGCTAGTATAACGGTAAAAGGTGCTATACCACTATGGGGTGCTTATTAAAGTACTATTCGTGTATGACAAGGGTAAAGAAGCAACCACGTAAGGGGCTGAAAATGGTGGATCGCCATCCATTTTAGTAATGCAAGGGGATACCCTAGCTCCCTAAAGTGTCTCGCCACTGTTCCCAGAATTTATGATTCACATTCAAAGTTCTTTTTTATTTTGTGTGGACAGTGTGACCCAATGCCGCCCTGATGGCCTGTATGTAGTTTGCCATTCTGTCCTTAAGGGGCCTGCTGGTGCTCCCAATGTAATATTTGCCACACAGACAGGTAATGAAGAAGAAAACGTGGTCCTTAATTAAATTGAGTCTGGACTTTTTATCTTGCGTTCTGTTGATGCAGAAAACCTGGACCTGTTAATACATACAGTATTTGGCATTTTGTAGCATCCTGGTTTCAATTCCCAGAGGCCATGTGTTACGCTTTGATTGTGCAGCCCCACCCATAAGATCTGATTTTACTAGGTTTTTAGATTCTTTCCTCTCCTATTTGAGTCCTTAAAGGGTAGGTTATGGTCCCTGACTACAATACCCAAACATTGTCACATGATGTTGCGTAACACTCCACTTTGAGGCAAAAAGTGGCAAACTAATGGGGTCCTCTGGTCACCCTTCTTTTTCCCTTTTTATGACTAGATACTATAGGAGGGACATCAGGAATTGGTTGGAACAGAAATGATACATGCAGGTTGGGTGCCACTGAAATAAGGCAATGTCACATGTAACTGTCTCATAATACAAAATGACTTTAAAGGGGAACTGCGCCATTGAAAAGAGCTCTCTCAAAGCACCACCCCTTACATCGCTTTAAGTTTGGATAGATTGCAGCTAGAAAAAAGATCCTTGATTTCAATAGTACTTAATATAAGGAAACTGTGGCCTTGTATCATTATATGGTCATGGAACTCATGACATTTGACATCCTTATATTTTACAATAGTGAATATATTAAGGCCATATTTATAAAGGATCAGTTTTCTGATCAGTGAGCCGATTTACTGAATATACTTAATTTTTGTTATTGTTAATAGAGCAGATAACCAGGATCAAAGGAAGAACTGTTTATTGCAGTATAAAGAGTTTAATGTATGACAACTACAGTCTATAAAATTAGTACTCATCTGTGGTTGTATAAGTTTTTCTAAATTCAGGTCATGGTATATCTGTGGTAATAAATGGAATGTAATCCATTGCTTGCATTTAGGAGGTCCGACACTGCTTGTTTTATGCGGATTAGAACACATTCCAGGGTATTTTTAGCAAAAAAAACTCTAGTAAAAGTCTGACTATCACAGAAATAGTATTCATAGTATTCTATAGAACTAGCTTGAGCAGGAAAATAAAACAGTCACTTTAGGGACAAATATTACCTTCATGAAAACTTTCTTAATATTAATGAATTTATTTAGGTCCAGGTATAGTATTTGAGGTTGCGTAAAGACATACATTCATCCAGTCCAACCCAACTAGCAACATCCTCATTTCCTGCCTAACTGTTGATCCAGAGGAAGGTAAAAAAAAAAAACCCAAACTTATGAAGGGGAAAAATTCCTTCCTGACTCCATGTGGCAATCTGAAATTTCCCTGGATCAACTCTACTTTATGTATCAATACCAGTAACTTGCAACATTCCTTGTTTGCAGAAACTCATCCAGCTTTTTTTTGAAACTGACCAATGAACCTGCCATAACAACGTCCACTAGAAGACAGTTCCATAGCTTTACCTTTCTCACAGGGAAAAACCCTTTCCGAACTTGAAGCATAAACCTTTTTTCTTCAAGTCTTAAGGGATGTCCAGGTGTCCACTGACATGCTCTATTGGTGAACAATGCCCCAGATAGTTTATTGTATGGCCCGTTAATGTATTTATACACAGTAATCATATCCCCACGCAAGCGCCTTTTCTCCAGCGTACATAATTGTAACTTTTCCAGTCTCTCTTCATATTCAAGCTCCCCCAATCCCCTTATTAATTTAGTTGCCCTTCTCTGAACCCTTTCCATTTCAAAGATGTCCTTTTTGTACACAGGATTCCAAAATTGCACTGCATATTTCAAATGAGGCCTTACCAATGCTTTGTAAAGAGGGACAATAACATTTTTCTCCCTTGAATCCATACCTCTCTTTATACAATACCAATCCAATACCATGCTGGCTCTGGCTGTTGCCGCCTGGCACTGCTTGCTTCCTTTAAGTCTGTTATCCACCAAAATGCCAAGATCCCATTCCAACAGGGATTCACTTAACAAAGAGCCATTTATAGTATAAGCAGCACAAGGATTTTTAAGTCCAAAATGCATCACCTTACATTTATCTACATTGAATTTCATCTGCCACTTAGCAGCCCAATGTGACAATCTATCTAGATCCCCTTGCAACGATTGCACATCCTCTGAAGTTTTTATGGGTCGACAAAGTTTTGTGTCCAATCTTATCCAATTTAATGTCTAATTTCAAAAAAAGGGACAGATAGTTTTCGGATTAATGTATATGTTATTACATTTGCAACATAGTTCAGCTTTAAATTAAACAGGACCCCAGTAGAAATGAATGAAACAGGTGGGTTTTGTTCTGCCAGCAGTTCTGTGGAGCATATGGAAACCACAAAAGTTTTTTTTTTTTTTAAAAGTTCCATTTTTCTAAATTCCAAAAATGTCATTGGATACACAGATTTTCATAACTGGTGGTTCTACTTCGAAACCAGGTCTCTAGTCCTCAGCCATAGGACTTTACATGTTTAGCTTAGTAACTTCCCTTCTAAACCCTATTTCTGGTTTCTTTCAACCACGTCAAGGTAACCCCAGTCTGGAAGGTCCTAACGTCTAACCTTTTCAATTTCTTTTACTTCAATTACAATTAGCAAACTTTTGCATTTCTCATTCTCACACACTGGATCCATATAACAGGCTCTCTCCCTTCCACCTCAGCCCTTTGGCTTTTTAAAATGAGGGAAGAGGCCATCCAGTGCTTTATATTAAAGGCAGAGGACCTCCCATTAAAGGGGCGTGTTGGGGGTGCTAACAAGTTTGCTAATCGTAATTGAAGTAAAAGAAATTGAAAAGGTTAGACATTAGGACCTTCCAGACTGGGGTTACCTTGACGTGGTTGGAAGGCTTTTCATTCATGTGATCACAGTAATGTATACTAAAACCCCTTTGTTTATAAAGTATGCCAGTGTGCAGATAATATGATATTGTATGGGGCCTAGGAATGTGCATTGATTATCTTCTCTATGTTTGTATTTATTTTAAAATTGGTATCAAAGCTGATGCTTCAGTAAGGTTGATGGCTCATTTAATTGACTGTGTAAGCTCTACGAGTCATCTTTATAACCCATTTAAGCTTGATTTCTACTTGTGTAACCGTCTAGGTAAAAGGGCCTTTCGAAGCACTGTAAGTGTTGAGCAGTGAGCCCTTTGTCTTGCTAATATATTTTGGGAGTGTAACTGTTCTATCAAAAAGAAAACTAATGGCACGTTAGTTCATAGGTGGACAAATCATTTTTGATATTAGGAACCAGTCAAGCAACTCAAGCCAATCTAGCACATCTAAAATGTTAGTCCCCAATCGTAAAACCTGGTGCTTGGGATTTGTCCAGCTGATTCTGTTTCTGAAAACTATGAAAAGCAAAAATGTTAACTGTCCAGCTAAATAACTGCAGAACAATGAAATCATTAAAGCACCACTCTGTACCTTTCATATAGCCCTACGTGACATCACTCTCCTTTGCAGCTATGTGGCTTTGTCAATGACAACAGTGTTAGCCGCTGAGGATGGGCAATAGAGGTTATCGTCCCTCCTAAAATCATATTGTAATATTAACTTGTTGCATGTATATAGTAGTAGAAGTGTTGTTTTTTTTAAAAGGATAGGTTTAGCTTTATTATAAGCTTATGGTGGATCTGTTTCCCTACGTCCTTGGAATCTGCACTATGAACTGGTGATAAAAGATATATGTGCAACCTAAACTTTTCAGACAAGTGTAAAATGGTAATTGCTTGTTAATTCGGGGTAGACATTTGGTTTCTTTGTTTTTGTCTTTGATTGTTGAGTGAGCGTGATCTACTTCTGAATATGCAGTTTCAGTCAGATAAAATAGTACACAAAGTACACAGTCTCTGCTGATTCTTTCCATATATTCCTGAGATAATAGATAGACTTCACTATAGATGAAGTCAAATCTATGTACTAACTTGCGGTTTTCTTATTTTGCAATGGACCTGCCTGGCCCATTATTTTTTGCATGTCTGTCACAAAAAAGAACAGGTCATGCGGTTCCTCCAGAATAACGTTGAATGGTGTGGGAATGTCGGAAGGTGAGCTCTAATGTATAGGAAGTGGGCTTTACCCACGAAACGCGTCAGGCGGGTGGACCTGGAGTCATTTTCTGCCCTGCGATGTCTGCCTTTTGAATATATGTGTAAATAAACATTGGAACTTTTACTTCTCAACCTCGTGAGTAGCGTCCTGAAGTGCTAATCTAGCACAAAACATGTCAGGTGTGTGGCCTGTTTGGATTGTGATGTTGTGAATTTAGAAATAAAGTTTGATGTTTTACTCCACACTGTGGGTGCTTTCTTGTTTCCCAGCTTATGCGTGTCCCACATTACTGAACCGACTATTTGCCTTGAAAGGATTGAGTCAAGCGAAGGGCTCGGGTCATGAGTGCACCCGGACCAGTGTACCAACCAGGTGAGCCTACCTATCGATTTAAATACTTGAGAATGCCTTTGAGACGTATGCTGCAATTGGCCTTGAACTTTCGATTCAACACGCAGCTTTAGATTTACGCGAAGGGGCCGGGCTTGGTCCACCTGACCCATCCAATTTTATAAGTAAGCTCCTTTGAAGCAGTTTAAAATGTTGCATATTGTATCCACTGTTTGAAATTTTAGTTATTTAGTTATTTGTTAATAATGACTTTTTACACACATGGACATGCTTTAGTGTGCTGGCCCTCCTTATCTATTTTATTATTAAGATGGGTATTTTTTTTTTTTTTTTAAATCAATTGTATAATTTATTCTGAATAAAGCTATGTTCACACCATACAATAATTTGGCCGACCAGAATTTCAGTGTCTTGGTCGGGTCGAATTATTGGATGTAACTGCCGTCCGACCGTTCGGACGAACAGATGATTGGACGTGTCGAAAAATCACAACTTATCATGTGGTCCTAAATGCACCACACGATTGGTCGCAGCTAACTGTCGAACATGGCTACTTTTGCCGCACCAACAGTCCTTCCTCCTGGCTGACCGGTTGGAAGTGCTGTGTACCCACCTGTAGGCAGCCCACCCCATCTCAATAAACCATGCTCGCAAAAGCAAGGTGTTTTAGAGATAAGAGCTGTCAGCCACAGGAATTCCATTCTACTGCCTAAATCTTCCCATGTAAGTAGAAATAGAACACAGAAGTACCTTTCAATACATTTTAGACTGTATTTAAATATATATATATATATATTTTTTTTTTTTTTTTTGTACGGTATTAATCCATCCTTACATGGGTGAAAAGAGGATGCATGTAGTTACCAGAAGTACAAAAGTCTGGAAGTACAAAAGACAAGCAAAGAATTTTAAAAAGAACTAACACAATTTTTATTTTTACAGTTTTATTCTTTTCAGGTAAAATTAAAAAAAGGGAAAAAAAAAAAATCAAAAAATAAATTACAGTACACGGCAAGGACGTCACGATCCATTTAGAAAGTAAAAGCGCGCACACACACAAATCCCTTAGTGACCTTTTCACACTTCAACTTTTTGACTAGTGAGTTTTTGGCAGATTATTATCTTTGCCTGAAATTGTAGCTTTTCATTTTTGGAGATGCCAATTATTAACATTTCATATTCCAGAGGGCTTTCTAGTAAGAAGCTGTCCATCTAGAACTGACATAACAAAGAAATATTTTTTTATCGGACAAAGGAGATCAAAATCCATGAACTATTCATACAGTAACCAAATTCAGGGATTGTGCCAAGTATAAACCAGTAGTGCTTTATATACACTGCAATCACAGTTTTATTATTAGATTAAGGTGACTTGCAGTGTGGGGCCATTCACCAGTCAGGGAGTTGATTAAAACATTTTAGATAATCAAGAAATGGTAGTGACACAATGCTTTAAGACAAGCTGGGCTTGCCAGCCTATTTCCATGCTCCATACTCTAGTTTCATTTTGATGTAATCTATTCCAGCCATTCTCACAGGTAACACTATCCTGGCAAACATGGCAAGCCTAATGTAAACTATATATAAGAAAATTTAGCATTCCTTTTTTCACTAAGCCGAAGTAGGAACCCACTGCAGTGGGGCATTCTCCATAGTAAATCACATATTTATGTATGAACACTAAATGGAAATGTTTACTGTAAATCTATTGAGAATGCCTTACTCACAAATAAACAGAATGACAACTTGTATCCATATGTAAAAATTAAAACCTGTAGATGTTCATTTTTGTAAAGAATAAACGATGCCCTCACACTTAATGATAAAGGGATGCTAAGTACTACTTATATAAATATATATAGGAAATATTTTCTCAGTAAATGTAGACAGTTAAAACATGGCATGTGCATTTATTGTAATTCATGCATCAGATTTAACCTCTGCATTGGTTGTACTCTCAGATCTGACATACACTTTACTGTAATATCAGGACAAATCTACAGACTACAGAAGTATAAGCACAACAGAATTGCAAGCACAGTATTACTTTTTGACAGGACACCAAGAGTGAAACAATAATTTAAGAGATCAGTTTCAGTCTTGGTGTTAAATCAGCAAACGTTGCACACAACTCTCCAGGTTTATCAAATGAGCCCACACCTTCCGACTTCTCCAGCCCTGCAGTCAATGGATATCACTCGTAAATAACAGATAAGAAGGGGATTCAAGACAGTACTTTAAACTGTGAACTGTTCAGTTTATTGCGACGTTTCGGGCTTGCAAGTGATATTCACTGTCTTGAGTCCCCTTCTTATAAGTCTTGGTGTTCTGATACTGATACTCTTTCTACTTATACTCTTTCTGTGTGTGCTGCATCCATTGATAAATGTGTATGCTGAGCCCAAATCCAGCCCAATCTGCTAGTCCTGGCTATGGAAATTAACATTGATATGGCATTATTCGATTACAGTTTTTCCCTTTCTCTTTTAAGGTTTGGAAAGTACAATAGTCTGGCAAGCATTAGTTTTTTTAATGTGCTCAAAACTTAGCCAGCAATAATATTAACCTAAGAATAAACAAAACGATACTGGAAAGATCATTTACTAGGGAAGCACAAAAATGGGGTTATTTGTGTATACTAAAGGTGATGGAAGCGGTTTATTAATAAAGGGCATGACCACCCTTAAAACAAAAAACTGTTAAATTGTCAGTCACCTGTCCCCAACCACAACTGATGTATTTTGCACAGTATTACCTGCATTACTAACCATGTAGTTAAGGAAAATCATTTCCCAAATGATTTTTCCATGCAGTTAGCCAAGGCTGTGACAACTGACATCACAATGATTGACTGCTGATTCACCTACTGCCTCATTTGCAGAGCTTATAAAAACTCATTGTTGAGAGGGAGAAGACAGATACCTTTGCCAGAAAGGAATATAACTTCCTTGGTAACAAATACATATAATAACCTAGTAAAGTTGCACTTGGGGTTGCAGGCAGATAACTGACAAGTCACCAGTTTTTTGTGGACATGTCCTTTAAAGAAAGGTTGGCAAGCAGATTTTCTTCACAAGGAAAAACACACAGTTCTGTAATATGTGGACAGATATTGTACGTACACAAATTTAAACATGCAAAGGCAGTCCCCAGGTTATGAACCAGATGTAGGTTCTGTAGGTTTCTTCTTATATTGAATTTGTATGTAAGTTGGAACAAGTACATATGTCTATTAAATGCATCAGGTGTTAGCAGCATTTATAAATATGGATTGTGGTGCCAGCCAGCTATATGATCAGCAGTTTTTAACAGCTGCTTTTTATACAGCGCAAGGTTGGTAAAAGGGGAGGGTTGGGGGCCCATTAAATAGAGGTGGGTAGCCAACCACCAGTGGACCACCTGGCTGTATGCTCCTGCAGACCCCCATTCTCTACATTATTTGCCCTTATGCCCCTACATTAGAAAAAAAAGAGATTTACGTAAGTCGGATGTTTGGACTGCCTGTATAAATATTTAATCCCCCACCCAGCTGGACAAGTCACAAAGAGCCCAAACTCCATAATGAATCGAAGAGATGATCCAGAGACACCACTGCAGAGACTTCCTTGTTGAGAGACCTTCCATGAAAGCCATTCTGGATCTCTGAAACTTAAAATTGACAGCTCAATATAAGTGACTTTTTAAGTTTCAGAGAACCAGAAAGGTTTTCGTGCTAGGTCTCCCAATAAGGAAGCCTCCACTGTGGCATCTCTGGAGCACCTTATCGATGATAAGTGTATCCTAATGTGGACTGAGAGAGTGAGCAGAGCAGGACAAAGTTTAGGTAATTATTACAGCCAGTCTAGGGTAAGCACAGAGGTGAAGACCTAGTGGTTAAGGTTGTTACCCTGGGTGGGAGTGGTTTGGGTGAGTAAAATTCCTCTTTAAAAATGTATTTATGTTTAAAATAAAGACTTGAGCAGCACAAAGGCCCAAATATAAGATGCATTCCCTTTAAAGGGCAATTAAGCTCTTAAACCACCTATCTACCTTATAATGTAGCCAGAGCAAGGACCTAAAATTCTATGTCCTCCCCCCTGTGTGCACTTGACAAGGGGTGGATTTTTTCATCCCAATTCTATCAAAAAATCTAGGAACTGTTTGCTTTTCTATCAACCCCATCTTCCAGTCTACATCTTTAGCAGATCTCAATTTATTATATATAAAACATCAGAATTTGGTACCTAGCTAGTGCATTTGGCATTTGTGTTTTGTGTTAGTTATCCACAGGATGCCTTTGCTATAACATTTCCTAGAAAAAAAGGGATGCATTAAAGGCAAAAAAATACATATTTTTCTAATGTAAGATACCACACACTTCCAAATCCAAGTCTGCTTGTAGGTACAAAGGGGTATGTGCTGTGGTTTAGTATACAAAGGGGCATGTGTTCTTCATCACTATATAGTTATTAAAAACATGACTCCTTAATAGATCTGAGAGCTAATCCAGGGGCCCCACAGATAATGTTATCTTCCTTGCTAAGGCTGAGGCCACACTAAAACGAACAAATATCACTGTGGGTTTCTGTCTGCTTTTGCCATCCGCTTGTATCCACTTTTACATGCGTTTGCGTCTGCATAAAAAATCGCATGTCATATTGATTGTGTCTGATTTTTTTATGCACTTCTATTAAGGGTGTTAATTTGTATTAAGTGCGATTTTTGACAAAAACATACCATGGGGTCTACTTCCCATGATTTACATTATAAATAAAATGGCATTGCAGATTGCAAAGCGTAAACGGTTCGCACATCGTGGCAAAAACAGACAATATATAAAAACCATGCTGGATCTCAGAAAATTCAAAAACATACGAAAGGGGAGACTGCCAACCTGAGCAGGATTGAATTGTATTTGAAAAGTTTTGTTGTCCTTTCACTTACAGTATTTTACATGGTTCTGTATTAAGATACCTAGTAATGTCACAGGAGTTGAATCAGTTATGTCACTCTGTTTTTCTGTTTAGATAGCTCTTTTATTGATCAGTTAAAATGGTTCCCCTGTGCATTGGCATCTTTTTAATCTGTTTAATTAAAGAACATAATGAAAGATATTTAACATTGAGCGATAGCATATTCAAAGGGCATGTCCTCCCCTTTTTGCAACTTTTCATGTCTTGTAGGTATTTCTTCCCCAGCCCCAACTGCCATAATAGAAATTTGGGAAAGTCCCCTGATCGTTACTTACCTTCCCTCTCTCCTCTGCCGCACTGCCCGGCCTTCTGCTTGCATGGAAATGCAAGCAAGGGGCCCGACCGGCAGCCGCGACCCTGATTGGCTGAGAGGCAGCCAATCACAGACGCGGCTGCTCAGAACACCGGGGGAGAGAGTTAAGGTAAGTAACTATCGGGGGACTTTCTCAAATTTCTTTTATGGCGGTTGGGGCTGGGGAAGGAATACCTACTACATATCAAAGGGGTTTGTAGCTAGGGAGAGCAAAACAGGAGGGAGAGGGAGGGAGGGCTCACCTGCGCATGCCTGAAACCTTGACGAGGTTGAGGCAGAGACAGGCACAGGATGAGTCACTCAGAGCTCCTACACTGCTGTTTTCTGGGCTTAGAAATGGCATTGCAGAAGAACCATTTGGAACAGAGATGTAAGGTAAGGATTTTATTAAACTATACAGTGGGGCCAGTATGGTGTTAAATTTCAGTTTTGGGGGTAGATATGCCCTTTAAGTAAATAAATTAGTTTCATGTTCTTATAATTGGTAAATCATCTGTATTATTCATTATTATGAGACTTGCCAGAATACAGAATATGATGCTTAAAATATGGTCAACATAATGTATCTTTCAGTAGTTTTAAAGAGCAAAAATATATCCCATGCACACAGTGGTTTAGTTCCTCACCCCAAGTACTTAATGGGAAGGGGCAGTTGAGACAGTATAAGTTTTTAAGGATAAGAAAGTGCAAAGATTTGGCAAATTTTCTTGTTCCGCTAGGGCATCAAGCTGAAACACATTGCCTTAAGCATTGAATAAGGGCATTAAAAAGCAGACAAGGCACTGCACATATTAATATGCAACAGAATAGTATAATCATGGCATGAATAAATAAATTAAGCAGGCACATAAGGCTTTACGGAATGTTTGTACAGGGGCATCCAACAGCCGCAAATTATGCAAGGTATAAGTCAATAGTGTAAAAAGAAATCACTGGGCCCCCCAGCAAAACTATAATCTGTGCTTTATCTACAGTGGTTTTCTGAGAGGGGGCTATATCTGTCATTGAAAAATAAGAGGATGGGCAGCCCTGTGGATGCAAGATCTTATCCCCTGGTATGAGCAAAACTCCATACTGATAGACAAGAATTTGAAAGCTGTTGGTTGGACACAGTCAAGCATACAAGGTGGTATACATGCTCTGTAGGAGCAGGGAAATAAGTATCAGCAAGTGCAGCAAGCTAAAAAACAAGGCACTCTACATCATATAAGCAAATACACTTGAGCATGCAAGACATTGTACGAACAAGGGTGTATGCAAGCAACAAAAGAGTGTCATATTAACTTGGGGTAAACATGGGAAGCCATTTTCACTCAGTAAACCCTGCTACATTGAGCACACTGTTACACTATGTTTATCCAAACTAATAACATACTAACCATCTTATTAGTAGCAGGGAAGGTATCTACTACAAATTCCTTTAGTAGATCTAGATAACAAACACCTAAAATTGGAAGGAGCAATATTTTAATCAATAGAACAAGCAATGCCAAATCATTAATTTTAACTGAAACTCGCAGATTGAGCAAGATAAGGGCAGATTTCATTAATTCCTTAATAAACCTGGCCTATGGTTTCCAAGAGTTGTGCTGCTCTCTGCACCCACAGAACATTAAATAAACTTAATACCAAGAAATCACACATTAGATTATTTTTAATGCTTTCACAAATGTATAATTTAATTCCAATGTTTCTTTGTCTTCAATTAAAAAATACTGGAGGATTTGTATTGCGATCAGACTAAAGTATTCTTTCAGATACAGGATTGGGATAAAAAGGAGTCATTAAATAATTATTAAGCATGAGTATGATATGGACTGTCCGGGGGGGGTTCGTTCCTCTATAAACTTGATATGCCAAAATCTTAGATTTGGATTTGTCTTCCCTTCAAACAGTTAATAATGTGAAATTATCAGCATTGGCATTGGATGCAAACAAATGCATTTTGGACACCTGGTTTTATGTATGTCCACAGGGATGTATTCAAGGGAATAAAATACATTCAGGCTCATTTACCCAGAGGTGCTGGGCTAAATTCTTAAAAGTTGTGCTAACCAATTTAATAGGAAACCTTACAATCGGCTATGATTTACCAATATGTCCAAATCGACATCGGCCGCAAGCTGCACAGATTTTTCTGCTGATACACGGAAGTATAGGTTGACTGGGCCTAAAAATCTGCCCGTGTGTACCAAGCCTAAAAGTTTTTCAATGGCTATTCCTGTTTCTGGAAGATAACCGTACAACCATCAAAATAGTGAAGCTTTTTCTCAAAAAATTTAACACAAGCCAATTGTTTTACCTCTGATTTTCATTAATTCTTTTCCTGATTTACAGTCAAACCTACTACAAGCTACATCATAAAACAGACAGTGCAGATAATACATGCTAGTTGACATTTCTGTAGGTAAACCTCTTTATTATATTTTTTAATTTACTGATGTGTTTAAACAACATTTTTGTTAAAACTCAGCAATGCAACACCCATTCGGACACTCCCCCCAAAAAACATAAGCTTTAAAAGGAGAAAATGAATTGACTGAAAATTAACATTCAGAATAGGTAACATAACAGTGAGGTAGTGACATGGTTTTGGGGCACTTTATAAAATCAGGTGGCATGTTGCATCAGACATTCTTTTAACCAACACGTTTTATCAAAGGAATAATATAGATGATTTAATACAAGTTGCTCTAAACTGTGCACAATGGCACATTCACTTATGTATGAAAAATGTTTCCACTTCTTTAAAGTTAATTATCACAAATGAGATACTTGCAAAATAGACATTTCTTTTATGTATAATTTTAAATATCAAATTGTTTATCTAGTTAATGATTTTATCAATAATTAGTCAGGGTAGTAACTGGATTTATAAAATTATATCAAACAATTCCCTCTTATGGGAACTGGACATGCATATAAATAAAGAACACAATTAATGTTTAGATCAACAATTTATCAGTTATAAACCACACAAAACCCTGCAGAGAAGTGTTGTATTGGATTGATATCCTGAATAACACAGGGATGTCTCTAATTGCAACAAATGGTAGGTTCATAGGAGATATCTGTTGTATTCAATTAGATCAACTGGACTTGAAGTTTAGTTCTTGAAGACGTTTCACTAGTCACCCGACTGGCTTTCTCAATTCAGAATGACTTGTACAAGAATCTGTGGCAATAATCTACCCTGGAAAATCCAATTAGCATATCACAGCCAGATGTTAAGGGCTATGATATGCTAATTGGATTTTCCAGGGTAGATTATTGCCACAGATTCTTGTACAAGTCATTCTGAATTGAGAAAGCCAGTCGGATGACTAGCGAAACGTCTTCAAGAACTAAACTTCAAGTCCGTTGATCTAATTGAATACAACAGATATACCATGACCTGGATGAATGAGAACCTTCATAAGTATGTTCATAGGAGATATTCACACTTTCTTTCAGTATCTTGTAGATGGCAGTAATTTAGCCACTCTGAACTCTGTACTTGGTTTAAACATTTGCGTCTCTTGATAATATTTCTATTTCTGCTTGCTTTTCAAACAAAATTTTATTTGGACTAACACTAGCAACCATACTATATTAAAATTGAGGCTTATTTAGAATTGGTTTTAATGACCGTTCTTACTTACATGAAAAGCACTTCCAAGTTACTAGAAGCAGTTCTTAGATATGCAGCATTAGCTACCTAAACTTTCCTTAGAAGCTTTTATCCTCTCTGCCTTTCTCAATCCAGGCAGATGAGAACACACACTCTGCAAGAAGTGTGTCTTCCTATTGGCTACAACATGATCACAGAGAAGAAACAAGCTGTGAAGTACAGTTTAGGTACATAAGTTGCATATCTAAAAAAGAACCCAGGGTTCAGGACCTAAACTGTTAGGGACCTGGGTTCTTTGAGTGAAATTAAAAACGAGGAGCTGCATGGCGGCAAGCAGAATTCTCCTTTTAATACAGCTTTAATGTGACATGGTAAGTGCAAATATTTCCTTAGCCCCAACCCCATGGGGCATAGTGACAGATTATTTCAATCAAATATAGTACAAAATAAGAGATAAAAACAATACCTTACATTCACAGTAAATGCAGCATATAACAAATTGATATACATTGTACTATCTATTGATATATGCTGTATATACTGGGACTATTCTTTTACCATGCCCCCATGGGGTCAGGGCTTAAGAGCACTATGGGTATTTCTGATCAGTATCCAATAAGTTAATGTATGCACCTATCAAAGGGTTACTTACTTGCAACAAGCACTAAACATGTATCAATAAAGCTGCATTAAGTTAAAATGTGTGTGTTCCTTTAATGCATGAGGAATTTATACTCTGTTTATGATTAGCAGCTCCTTGGCAATTGCGCCATGCTACTGAATAAAAGGAGTGCAAGGAGTCAATTTGGATTGAATAGTAATTGGTATATCCAGAAGGAATACATGAGGTTAAGACCTAAAGGGTTCTGTGACCAAAGTCAAAAATGATTTTTCACCATGAAAATAAAAATCTTCATTATAAAAGGGCAAATGCCCAAATCTACATTGTGTGGTTTATAAATATGAACTCTGGAAGACTTAAATGCATGAATGACTGGTGACTGTAGGCATAGGAACCAAGGAACAACCTAAAAGCCTTTTCTTTAGTCCTTGTACAGACATTCTTCTGTTCTGATACAGATGGAGGTAAACTGTAACATATATATGTGAATGTCACAACAATTTTTTTTTTAAATGCAACTTAGTATTAAGTATTAGTATTCCTTTAAGAAACTGGTATCTGAGATATAAAAAATATGTCACAGGCAATAGATACTGTTATTTTATGGTATCATTTGCATAACTATTGGTATTGTTTTAACACTGAAATCTAGAAGAGAGTCCACTAGACTAATTTTCAAAAGCTCATTCTGATGGCAACACAAACCCTCCAGTGTACTTAAAATGCCACAAGCTGATTCAAAAATCTAGACATTCTATATCTTAGTCATTCAATTTCTCATCTGCACAGCAGAAGCTGCTGAATATCAAAAGGTGCAGAAATGCAGTTTTCTGGAGGAAAAACATTTGAGGGCATTTCAGTGAAAGGTTAAAAGATGCAGTCACTAAACTGGGTTTAATTTCCAGTTGTTTTGTTCCAACAATACGGTTTCATATTTGTCAACTGTATATCACTATTGCTAGAAAATCACACACTTTGTTGAACTAAAAACAACTGAGGCATTAAGATAATTTAAGCAGAGCAATCACCTCTACCCTCTACCCTTTAGTATTTATTTGACCAAAAGTAATTTTCAGTAGATCTATTTATATTTGTGCATAATTGGGTGATTAAACCAGCCCAGAACACATTTGATTGGTTGATGTTTGTTTCCTAAGTTGTGTGTTAATCTTTTGCCATTTCTAAACTGAAGGAAAAAAGCAGGCATGTCACCAAGTGCATGTACTTTCAAATTATATAATGTCTCATGGATTTACAGTGATCCACACTATGGGGCCAGGGCACAATTATGCAGGGAATGTGCAGTGTGTAAACAAGAACCACTTTCAAATCTGCAGGCAGCAGGACCTGTGAGAAACCTCAGCGTTATTACCTGAATATGGAAAATTGATTAAAGAAAATGTGAAATGTGTGGAAAGGTGCTTTTATCTCTAACACTGCATGCTTAAAGAAAAGAACAGTGCTACAGTTGGATTTCATTACTATGTGCCTCTTCAAGTATGCTAGGTGAAGAGCACAGTCCCTAGCTAATGATAAGTACTATCAGTGCTTAATACTTTTCTTCTGCTGTAAACATCACCAACTTACTGAGCCAGCAGAAAGTGCTGAATATTAAATGTAGAGTACCCAGTGAATGCATCTTTCACCATCTCACAGCTGTCAGTGAGGGAGAGAATAACACAAATACAAGTCCCTTCAGTACTAATCAACGTAAAACCAGTTAGTTCAATAAATATCTCTGCATATATATATATATATTTGTATTTATATAGATTCTACTAGTAATAAATTTGTTTTCAATTTCTCTGTTAAATTCATCTGTGACAAAGTAGATTAATTTAAATTCTAAAATAAAGGCAGAATGGGCAAGGTCCTAATTTAAAGAACATTCCACATGACAAATATTTGGCTTTTGTGACCTCTTAAAGGAAAAAAAATAAATGTCACAAATTTTGTCCAATCATATAGATTCTTCTTTTCACATCCGTTCCTTATCTGTTTGTTTCTTTTTTTAATTTAATATGTCATTTTAGTTCATTTTTATTTTTGCATGCATCGCAGGAAGTCACAAAACCAGAACAGAAAAAGGAGAAAGTCTGATATTCACTCTCTCTTAGGGAGAGCAATTTTGATTATTATTCATTTTTTGTTGCCCATCTTTATTTGATGCTGTTTGGCTGAAACTAGATAGGAGGTGGCTTATCTTCACACAGGTGTTTTTAGCCCTGTGACAGTGTTCTGCATATTTACAGATGTAGGCCAAATCTATGAACAGGACTGACCAGTGCCACTTCCTTTTTAATATAAAGTTTTTTTTGTTTCCATTAAACATATTGAAAACAATGTGTTGTATAGACATAACAACCTGATATGCAAAGAGAACGCACATGGTTTCTGTATGGCAACAGTCTTCACTAACAATCATTCACCACACAGTCATGCCCACACACATCTGCTCAAGCAGACTGGTTTTGTACATGGAATCTACAGTTCCTTGGCTGTACATGGCTGAAATGGCCATGTGGTGTTTATAAAGTTATCTGAGCTCTCAAAACTCACAAAAAAATCTGAGAAACATAAAATGGAAAAAAAGGTACATTGTTGAAATAAAAGAGTCTGTATGGTTCAGAGTCAGTGACACTGTAATAATATTTTAAGGCTCTCTCAGTGGCAATGCTATGGAACCAAAGGTTTCCTCTGAGCTGGGTCCACGCAGCTTGGGGAGAGAGCCCTAGAACTGGATCTCGTTAAACTTTCCCTTTTTTATATATATTATATATACGTTTTTGCCTCCGCAACAAAAGAAATTTTAAGTGTGCTTTATAATACAGTTGAGTTCCAGTAGTGGCAGAGCATAAAGTTAGTCTCTAGCCATAATGCTCTTGCTCATGCCTCTAGCACAAGGCAGCCAGTTTTTGCATCTTATTCCCAAATGCTGCTACTTTCTGCAGGCATTAATGTTTCTATACATCTCTAACAATTTAGGCTTTGCCTTTGCTATTTGAGTATTGTTCATATTTGTGTGTTTGTATTGAATATATATATTTTTACACATAATACTCCTTGTCCTTATTTTTCTGCTTGTTTTGGTTGCCCTTAGAACTGTGCTGCTTCTCCTTCATCAGGGCCCCGTTACTTTGTGCAGAGTTGCTGATGTAATTCCGCGTCTCGTCCACCTGATAGGACCCCTCATCTCTGTTTCTGTACTTGTACATGGCATATAGCAGGATCAGGATGCAGAGGGCGGCAGCTGCAACAATGCCAACGACCATCCCTGTTGTGCTGCTGGACTCCCGAACCACCTCTGAAGCCCCCGGGACTCGTCTGCTTCCAGGCATCGTGGGGTTTGCTGTGGGCACATTACGGAACATGGGGGATGTTATTAATGGACTCCTGAGCTTAGTGCTGTCTAGCTCGTAGGCAGTGGGTACTGATAGCAAGACTATATCAGGTTGGGGTTTGAGCTCATTATTATTCATTTTGCCAGCAGGCACCATAGGTACCATCCCAGAAGAAGACGTGGAGCGTATCAGCTCAGGGGGCAAACTTGTGGTAGAAGTCCTACCAGGTTCGGAGACTTTGTTAGGTTTTAAGTCTTTTGATCCCCAATTGGGCGCCTGTGATTTGAAGCCACCATCGAAGAATGATGT
Source organism: Hymenochirus boettgeri (assembly GCA_019447015.1). Taxonomy (NCBI): domain Eukaryota; kingdom Metazoa; phylum Chordata; class Amphibia; order Anura; family Pipidae; genus Hymenochirus; species Hymenochirus boettgeri. The sequence continues at coordinate 230,795,775 of CM033476.1, read as the reverse complement.
GGAAAGGCTCTTATCTGTTACCAAGGAGAGGGTGGTGTAAAAATCTTCGTCATCAGTAGGGGGCAGGTTAGAGTCAAAGGTTTCCCCTGAGCCATACCCAGATATCACCAAGCCATCATCATCATCACAACCATCGCTGCCTTGGTCCGACAAGCAAGGTAACCCCGCCTCCGGGGTCACAGACAGGGAATCTTTGGTGGTCTCAATAATGGTAAGGGGTGGTTGGAAGGTGGGGGGGAAAGTGATGGAGGGAGCACGTGTAGCTATTGAGGGGATATCTAAAGGATCCTCTACAAGGACAGGAATTACTAATTCATCTCCTAGGGTGGAGAAACATAGAAAAAAATGTTAGTATTAAATAACTACCATTTATTAATTAAAGCACTGCAGATTAGTGAACATGTATATACTGATTAACACTCACTCTCTATCCTGATACTCTACACTTCTAGATCTATTGATCCCTGAATACTAAAATAGAAAATTTGGATAATGAAATAAACTGGGATTCAACTAGATTACAGGAAAGCAAAGAATAATGGGTTTATGCATTTATTAAATGGGATTTTTAAAAATAGAAATTAAGACATAATAGCTGTCTATTTTCATGTAACAGTGAAAGGGGAAATTTAGAGATGTTTATATAAACACATTTAATTTCTACAGTTCAAAGTTTTGTTTTTTAGTCAGGCAGCTCTATACATATTGTAAACTCTGTGCTTGTAGTTAGTTCAGTAGGTTTATTAGAGACCAGAATGCAATAAATGCAGACGTGCAGAATTTTTTTTTAAATATACTTAACTTATCAAAATACTAAGGCCTCTGTGGAAAAATTCAGAAAATCTTTGCGTTCTAATCAGTTTTTTGGTTTTAAAATGCAACAGACCACACAAGAGTGTTTGGCTTCACCACAAAGATACTGGATTTTTTACTGTTCACCAATGGTGAAATGAACAATGTGTTGCTGCTACAAATCAAGTTTACCCAGATGTGTTGGAATCTATCTTCTCCCAAACATTACCATTTATTAAAATAATGTCAACCCATCACAACCTGCTAGCAGGGACCTAATAGATTAGATTAAAATCTATAAATGCTGCACTAAATCTCCAGATGCAACAAAATATGCAGCCCAGCTATCCGAAATATTGCATAAAAAAACCATTGGAGGCTTTTCTAACCCAAACAAAAGTAAATAAAAGAACAGTCTCTTGTGGGTGCCTGTAGTCACTTTAATAAATTGTTTAATATTTTAGAGCTGATATGTTTTTGTATTTTAGCCAAGATGTACTATTTAATATAGATGTTAATCAACATGGCAGCATAGTATAGCATGAAGATATGTCTGTATCATGTTATATACATTGGTTCTCTAAACTGAAATGTTCATTCTTTTTATGCAAATTTGACATTTACCTTGTTGAAATGAAGGTTCAAAAATATATAATTTTAAATAATTTTCTGAGATATACGTAAAAGTGGAACTATGAGGTCATATAAAGCAATATATTAAATGCTAATTTAATCCACTGCCTTAACATCACGTGATGTGTTTGATGTGTTGTACGTTACTGTGTTGTTCTAGTGGGGGGGTGGATTTCTATGAGTAACATAAATCAATCTGACCTTTTACATAAATCACAAGTCGTTTGGTCTGTTGCAGTCTGAAACATTTTTAAAACTGTCTACATGTTTTCTAGTCAACTAAAATGATTAGGAATAAAATGTATTTACCTTGCTTTCTCAATATCTGGCATATGCCACTATGTTCACATAATATCACAGAACATATTGGTAATTAAAGTGAAGGGTTGGGAAAAAAAAATAAAAGGGAATAAAATGCAAAAAAAAAAAATCCAAAATGAGCACTACAAACATAGAAATAATATAAAAATAATATGCAGAGATTCGAAACAGAAATTCAGGAAAAAAAGGTAAATTTAGAAATAAAACAACCAAAGTCAAGTGAAATAAAAAAAAAAACCCCAACTTAAGTTATAAAAATGAGAACTGAGAACTTTGATTTAAAAAAATGATGGAAGAATTAGAAGAAAAATAGTACTTTACTGTGCAGTTGACTTACATCCACAAATTGCCCGCATGTTTTTTGGCATGTAAAAAAAATTTATAAAACAAAGTTGCGTAAGAATGTCAAATCGATACATTCTTGTCATTCATTTCTTTGCTACCTTGTCTTGTTTTTTTAGCAGTTTTATAAAACCAGAAAACATCTCACTGATAAGATTTAGAAATCTGAATTTGTCACTGAGCTATTTTTTTTAGACAAGGGATGACACAAATATGGTGACAAACACATACTCACAGCATGAGAACACAAGGAGAAAAATCTGTTAACATGAGCACAAACGGCTTCTTTTTCTCTGTTGCCGTTTTCCAAAATTTCTTTAGATTTGAATTTCTAATTCCTTAAAAATAATTGTATAAAAAGGAGGGGGGGGGAGAAATTTAATCCTAAACTATTTTATCTTTAGAATTTTGGCCGTTTTGGTTTAAACTGGGGAAAAAAACCTAATCTGCCAGCATCAAATTGTGTCATACTAAAAATTATTTTTGGCATCTGATTATTTTTTTTCTGTCTATTTTTGGATATGTCTATCTGATAAAATTACATAGGTTTTGAGGTAAGGGGGTGATTGGTATGGGTGCTGGGAAAGGTCAGATCTATGAGGACACTAGACATTTGATGAAAATGAGTAGGCCGAAGGTGTGAGTCAGTTGCCATGTCCATGATAAGGCATTACGAAGTGATCTAGCAGCTTTTGAGCTTCTGGCTGTAAGGAAGGGACAGGCAATATACAAAAAACAGAAAAAAAGAAAACAAACAAAAAAACAAAATGAACATTTGCATGCCCATCTAGTAAAAGAAAAAAGCAAAACTCTAAACATTGAGAAATTTTACAAACCCTAAACTGCAACTTGTCCGTCATGCAAATCTCCTTCACCTTCCACCACCCACCCAGAGTCAGATTCACACCAAACGAAAGCAAGAAAAATACCAGACAGTTTTATGCTAATCAAAGTTATCCCCAAAACTTTTCATCTACTCAAAATTATAGAATTGAAAAAAAATGAAAGTGAGGTCAACATGAAGATCAGAACAAAATTCACAACATAAGGGGCTCAGAATCAAAACTTTTAAATGTTTGTTTACGGAACAGTTTTAGCTGCAGGTCTGAAAAAAACATGGCGGAAACGGGAAATAATTTAAGGAAAGATAGATGGAGCCTTTGATATGTCCCAGGATGTACTTGGAACTTGATTGCAAAGTACATTTGGTGCTAGAGATACTATTCATATTAAATATAAAATAAACTATAATGCATCTATATTAACAAATTGCATGGCCATTAGCAGGAAATAGAACCAGATCAATATATCTGGACAGCTAAAGTTGTTCCTTTGTAGAATGCATTGAAAAAAAATGACAGCATATTCTGCGGCTCATTTTTATGCAGGAAAGGGCAGAAATTTGGAACCAAATCAAGCAAAGTATAGAGAAGAGAATATTTGATATATTACAGCAAAAGTTTAAAAAAAAATATTTTGGGAAAACAATGTAATCCCACCAGGTTGACAAAGCCAGTCTTTAATGCCAAATTAAAAGGGAAGATTCACAAAGGTTTCCAACTGATGCACACACAGACTGCATGACAGTGGGACCTTGTTAGTGTTTAATTATTATAAATTAGTAGGCCCTTCCTAGGTCACTGCAAACTGTGTAATAGTGCAGTACATTGGGCCATACAGTAAAATGCACATTTATCTGGGCTTGATTTTACTACCTAGTGATGCTGCAATATTCCATAGACATGGGTCATTTATTGATTGTATATATGAAATAGCAGCCTTAATTAAACCAAGAAGGTTCAGATGAAATGTATGTGGTACATGGAAACTGAAGCTGTGAAAGATATAAAATGAGAGATTTTTGGGTGGTAGGTTGCACCTTTAAGATACTGGAGAGATTCTGCAACAAAATGTTTGTTTTTGCATGCAGCATTTATCTTGAACTTAATTGGTCAACAGCTGTCTGTTTGTGCATGAGAAATAAACAAGGTAAAAAATAAATAGACTGGTTTTTATTGACAGTGGGTCCGTTTTTTGGCTGCAGGATGTTGATGCATGCTTAAAGTTGCATTTAGGGAAAGTATTAAATAAAATATACAAATCCAGCAAGCTAGAAAAGTGGGAAGAGGGGAATAGGGCCAGAAGGAGTGGAAAAGTGGCAGGAAGCAGTATACGTCCCCATATTATCCCAATATACAAAGCATTAGCAGTTTGCTTCTGGTTTTAAAGACACATTATAATGAGGTTTGTCTAAATATATTTTGCACAAAAAAATATAGTGACACAGTTGTGAATAATTCAAATCCTGAGCTACAAATGTATCACATTATTAGTTAGAACAACAGAAACAGAACTTACTTACAAACCTCTGCACTAAAGCTCTTATTACCTAGTCAGTCCCATTCACAACTTCATAAAATCTTGAGCCTTAGAAATAGTTATCTAAAACCTAGCAAAACATCTGGGGATCTCAAATCTCTGATGCCAACATTCCATTCCACTACATTATCCCACCAGTTTCAATATGCATGTTTCATAAATGCAACATGGAACAAAACCATCTCAAAGCAAACATTTAAATCTTATTTCTTCACAAATAACCATTGCATTATTATCCATTCTCCATAAAGGTTTCTATCAGATTAGCATATTACATACAGGCTAAGCTTTCTAAACTTAAAGAGTGTTTCATGACAAAGAGAACCACTAAAGGTTCAAGTAATGGAAAGAAAATAATGATTGAAAGTGATTGTAATGGAAAAGCTTGAGTTAAGAATAAACCTTGTGACCTATGATTGTAAATAGGACTCAAACGAGTGAAAAGGTCCAGATATTTGTTTGAAAAAAATGCCATAAGGCATCAAAAAAAGTCCCTATTTAGTAAAGATCCTTGTTATGGAGTATATGAAGTTAAAATAAAGTCCTATGAATTATGCAAGCCTGTGATTATAATGAACCAAAGAAGAATGTTGCCTAATAAAAAAACCTCAGGCTTTTTACAGAGGGAGCAACTCGCGCATCATTCAGAGCTGCGTATGCTGATTCAGTACAGAATTTGCAGCGCTCAGTAAATGGTCTGCGAAAGTTTAACACCAGCTGTACAGCTGGTGATAAAGTTTTGCATAAAAATATATTAAATTGGGTTGTGGCAGCTAGATGGTTGGCTACCAGAAAACGCCACTGTAAACCCTCTTAAAGTCACTCTAACCTATATGAAAATGTGGGTAAATGAGGCAGGCTTATTGATCCTTGTAACACAGTAATCAAAAAGGTTTTCCAGCAAATATGAAATCTTATAAATGATATGATGTGGGTCAAAGAAATAATACATTATGGTACTTTTAAGAGTAAGTAAAGATCTTCTTAGTTAAGAATCCTGCAAAACCAAGACTTATATGAAATAAACCTGGAAGGTGATGGGACATTCTGTTGACAAAAAGGACAAAACACATGGTGCAGTATTGTCATTTTATTGTTGATCTGCACTTGTTCTGATTTATCTGATAAAAATGTTTTAGGGGGTTACCTAACCCTGTAATAAAATTTTTAAAAAAAGAGTAAATGGAAGGGGAAAAGTCATATGAGGTACAGAACCTTCTTAAAATAACACAAATGATTGCTTATTTTAACATGTTTAGGCAGTAAATTAATATTATAAAGATCTATAAATGGCATGAAAATAATAAGTGTTAAAATCAGTGTTAATGAAGGATGGGTCCTTGATAAAAACAAGCATTATTCTAGTTGAAACACAAAAGGATAGACTGAAACAGTCTTATTTTGAAAACATGAAAATTAAGGTTTGCTGAAGTAGACATTTACATTTGGTGGAAAGGAAGATGATGCACAGAACATACAGTGTTAAGAGTAAAAAAAAAAGTGATTACAACAATCATGAACATGGCCCCAAGGAGTCTGAAACAGGGTCAGAATATTCTGAAGACTATCCTCACAAGTCAAAACAGCTCATTACACTAAGGATTGTTAATAATCTGTGAACTGTGTCAAGACAAAAATGTGACACCTAAAGTTTTGAGGAACAGATGTGTAAATTGTGAGGTAAGGAAGGAAAAAAAGATTGTAGAGTAGAAATGCTTGTACCAAGCTACATATTTTTGAGGTATAGAACGAATACTTAGGAAATTAGGTCCTTTTAATGATGAACTTGTGAGATGTGTTTTATTGTGATGAAGTATGTAAGAAATGGCAATTATGACAAATAACCCTCTGATGTAATTATACTTGTTGTAGCGGCAGAAGATTCAGAACGTAGATTAATGCACTGTGAGACGCATGGGGAAAAGATGCATGTCTAGTACAGATTCATATGTGAAAAAACTATGTCATGAAACACTGTTGATATAATATATATATACTATATATATATATATATATATATATATATATATATATATATATATATATATACATATATATATATATGGTACATATTATTTTGAGTGTAGAAGTGTAGTCTGCAAAATGCTGGCCCAATATAGTGAATCAATACATATCATCATACAAATCATACATAGCTACACAGAATTCCCCAATTCCCCTCCCCCTCATAAATCAGTATACCTAATTTCTATGATGGGACATTTTTAATGTAATTTTTTACCTACCTAAAACTACATTTCTGTTAACATATTACCAATGCTTATTTTCCTTTCTAACATATTAAATATTAACTTTAAGTGTACTGGGGTAATATGCAGTATAGGACATATTTAGTCAAATCACCAATTCAACAACCAGACTGTAAAGAAAATTAATTTACACATAATCTATGTATTTTTTATTCCATAGTTCATTTTTAACATAGTATGTTAAAATTCCAGTAACCTATGTCAATGTAAATAATTTGATGCATTCTAGAAATCTAAATTGTGCCCATATGAAAAGCTGGAGGTGAGAAACTGCGTAAATACTGCTTCCATTGCCTTTAATGAAAGGACCAGCCATGGATCAAAAAACACTACTTTACAAAAAACATGGCCTAAAAAAACTTTCCAAGGAATTGGTTTACTTAGGTAGTTTAAAGCTACATGTAAAAGGGACAAGTACTTTAGTATGTTAGGTTTATATACTTGATCTTTGGCTGGTTCTTATTGGAGATTCCAAAACAGGTCAAAATTAAAACCAGAACATATTCCCTGGGGTGTTCTTGGGGGTGGTCTCAAATATTGTATTTGGTTTTACAGCTTCTAAATTATCCCAGCGCATTTTTCTATAGTAAATATATTCAGGAAAATGCTTGGATGTGATCTTATAAGCAGATTTACCAGTGGCTGTAGGCTATAACATGCGCAGACTCTGGTAAATAGGCTTGCTGACTATTTTGCGTATCACAGCATGTTTTTCGCACACTTTGCCGTTAGTCATAGTGTGGCCTCTATGCCTATGCCTTACCTCCTGTTCTTCAATCAATGGTTAGATAGCCAGGAACGAACGTCTGAAAATCTTACCTTTCATGGGCCGCTCTGACAGTTCCCGACTGCTTCCTGCTTCTGTTACGCTATAACGCGCATGCCCGATAATGAGCAGTCGAGAATTTCAGAGCGGCCCCGCTGGATCGCGTGAAAGGTAAGTATTTCTGAAGTTTGTTCCTGGCTATCTAAATATTGATTGAAGAACGGGAGGTAAGGGATAGCTCCTTAACCTCCCTGGCTTCAATCAATGTAGAAAAAGGATAGTTCACTATTGCAGTGAACTATTCCTTTAATCATTGCCTGTGGAGCAAGAACGAAAATTGAACAAACTTACCTTTCACAAGATAATCCGCTGTCCCACTGACAGGTCGCAACCGCTTCCTGGTTCCGATTAACTGTTCTGATTAACTATAGCACGCATGCACAATAATGCGCGCTATAGTTAATCACAACCAGGAAGTGGTCGGGAATTTCAGTGTGACAGCAGGGGATTGTTTGAAAGGCAAGTTTGTTCTATCTTCATTCCTGGCTCCACAGGAATAGCTCCTTAACCTCCTGGTCTTCAATCAATGCATTTAAGGAATAGTTCTCATTTGGCAGTGAACTATTCCTATAAAGGTTCATAGTGCAAAGTATTATCTATGAGCATAATATAAAAGTCACTATTGTAATTGTTATAGTCCCTCATGTAATTCACACTGAGCGGTGTTGTAATTGTAGTAGTCCAATACAGAAGTCACAATTGTCACTATACGTTCTTTTGAACGAACACATTAATAATTTAATTATGTATTATCATAAAGCTAAATTATAAGATAACTTCGATTGGATTATATATAATATATTAATACCAATATGCAACTGATAAGCAGTTACTTTGACCTTGAAGTAATGATGTGTTCATGTGTAGGAAAACTTTATGTAAATTGTACTTTCTTTGTGTGTCTCTATAGGTTCTTCAACATAATTGTTCTAGATTTTATGACTCATTGCTATTTGTGTTGCCACAATTTAGCAATGAAAAGACTAAAGTTCCTGGGCCCATGAATGCATCCATTTTCCCTAAAGCCACTATTCGCCTATAACTGCGCTAATTATGATAGAAGGCTGCACTTTTTAAGATCATCTAAACTTTATTCACATACTTTATGATCAACTAGACGGATGACAAAGCATTTCCACACTTCTGAAAGACTAGTTAAAGGGACAGTTCAGTGGAAATGATCAATATTTGTTAAATTGTTAGTTTGTGTAATGCCTTCTTAGTTATTCTACATAATCTCTCCCATTTTGAAAAATCAGTTGATTTCATACCCTTTGCTGTTCCCTGCTGTTAACATTAGTGAGCTGCCATTTCAGGTTCTAACGGTTCTTCTTCTTCCCAGGATGCACCACTTCCTTGGAATGTTCCTAACAGTAATTTCTACTGATTGGCTGTTGGATGGGTCAAAGATGCTCAGATCTCTACAGAGCAACTGAATCAATCCAGGCGCTGGGTCAAGGGCAAGACCATAACGGTCTTTACTAGGGGGTCCTGCAAACAGGAAGTCAGTATTTTGGTTACATTTATTTATACACAGACACAATGCTTAATGGGCAGATTAAGGTCATTGGGATGAAAAAATACTGCTCTTTTTTCTGAAAAGTACATGTATTTGCACTGAACTTTCCCTTTAATTATATACGGTATAAATATAGGTGTTAATATATACACAAAGGGGCATATTTATTAAGGTTCATTAAATTTTTTGCCATCGTTTGCCGCTTTTTTGCCAAATTTGGACTTTTCACAATTTATAAAAAGGCGATAACCAGTGGCGAAAAGTCATTACCACCACCTTTCGCCATTTTGCTTTTCGCCATACATCGTTGTGGTAACCGCTCAAGCATATTTATAAAATGCTGAAAAACGTTTTATTGCGTTAAGTTCAGCCATTCAAAATCGCTAAGTCTGAGGTGGTGAAAATGTAGAAGTGGCCATTTATCTAGCCTGCTAATGGGTCCGTGGAAGGTGTCAGCACAGTGTGGAGTGTTTCTCAATACTAATAAGTATCCAGGGGGTATTAAGACTATTTTCCAGCATTTACTGCAATTTCAGATTTCCCTAAGATCACTTCTTTATAGTTCCGATTTTCTTTATTTACCAATAAAGTCAAATAGGGACATATTTATAAAGGGGCATTATTTTCGCTATTTTTTTGTCCTCCAGACTTCACCACAATTTTTTACACTTTCAACTTTTCTTTTCATCATAGTTATTAAAAAGGTGAATTTTCATCAAAGGCTAAAATTATGTGGCAAAAAGTAGCACTAATAATGCTGAAAATGTGTCGAATTTTTTCTATTTTATTAATAGGACTAATTTTTCAGTATTGCTTATTTTCAGCAAACTGCAGCAAATTATCAAATTTGCTGTAAAATACCAGTTACATTAACATGGGAACATACCATAGTGCTCATGTTGATGGAACATTCCAGTAAGTAAAATCCTCATTTTGGCACTTTATAAATACAGCTTTGGTTTTCATTTAATGCTATGAAAAATGCCATAACTATGTTTGGCGAAAATTCTGGTAAAACTGCAAAAAATGCAAAACAAAAGGCAGAAAAGTTGGCAAAAAGGTGAAATCTCACCTATTTAAAAATAGCCCTGAAATTTCACCTTCTCTGCTTTATAACTATGCCACTAAATTCAACATATACATCAGTGTTTTTTTGTTTTGTTTTTTGCTAAAGACCCCCCTAATGTTGTTAGTGCACATCGCTGATACTACTGCTGAGCGAAAGCAAAAACTAGCTGTTTAATAAATAAGGCGGAAAAAACATTCTTTGCCATTGAGATGTCCTGCGATAGCAAAATGACGAAAATAGCGATTGTTTATAAGTATGCCCCAAACTGTTGCACATTTATTTTGTCCTATTTAAGAGGGGTTTTGCACACAACCTACCGGCAGCCAATCACAGATGTGGCTGCCGGCTATACACAAAGCTGGTAGAATAAAGGTCTGTAAGTATTTTTTGGGGCTTGTTTTACAAAAGTAAATCGGCAGTTGGGGGTGGGCTACACACATTTAAGATCATTTTATGGGAAGGGGGGTTGAAGCAGACAGCAGGGATCTGGTGGGAGGGGGGGAGGAAGCAGCAGGGACTTCTTTTGTCTTAATGTGCCCGATCTTTATATGTTAACAGAAAAAACAATAAACATTCATGTTTCTGCAGTACATTATAAATAAGGTATTACATTTACCATATCTTAGTAATAAAGGTCAAGTTATACAGACAGGTGCCTGTTTTTTATTTTCAGGCTTTGATTAATAGTTATCTTTAAAGATTGGTGTGATTTTTTTTTTAACTGTGTGGAATAATACTTAAAAACTTAAAAATATGTGACCCTGACAGACTCACAACCAAGCATTTTCCATTCTATAGTACTGAAGGACATTCTTAGGGATATGAGTCAATGTGGCAAAACATTATAAGTGAATCAATTGTATTAGTTTGGGTTGTGTACCAATTCTTCCTGTATGCCAATGCCAATTTCAGCTCTTACTATTGGTACCCTCTCATAATACCAGTTTGCTGAAATAGTCAACATGAGTTCTGGTTCATTTGTGCGAATGGGTCAGAAAAATGAGCAGTCATTGGATTATACATTAAAAACAAGTGACCCTCCAGCTGTTGTGTAAAAGAGACTCTTGATTTTAACGTTTGTATTAGTAGTCTTGTGGGTTTTTTGGTTCCCCATTGTCAGATATTGAGGAAGATTAACCATGTTCCCCATATATAGTTTAACTATATTTACTGTGTCTCCTAACTGCTGTTTGTTTTCTATATTGGTACATACATTTTTTTTTTACATCAAGGGCAATATTAATAAAGGTGTGGTATTCTGTCAAAATACCGATTTCTGTGGTAATCATTTTTTCAGTAATATATACCCACCAGAATAATGTAGCTGGTATAACAATTATTAAATATTAAAATAAAGATAAAATACCAGGCTAAATAATATATATGATTCCATAAGCTTCCACTATCAGAATAGAGCACCTTTCTAAATATGCTCATCCCACTGACCACATCAGTCTGAATAGCTCTAGACACGCCAGTCCTTATCCATGCACTGCCATAGTAAATCACATTTCTAATGGGCATGTACATCCTCCTACATATACATAAACAATGTTAGTTAACTTGTAGCGCCCCCCCTTCCTCCAGAATAGTGGGGGCAAAACATTTTGTGTTTACACGTGTTTAGTAGGAGACAGCAGCCAAAGAAGATTGCGGGGGATCCAGAGGCGAATATTTTCTTTTATGAGCGTCGGAAAGGTAAGCAACTATTGCAGTCTCCACTATCTAGGAGGGTGAAAAAGTAAACTAAACATTGCTTACATAGGTGGTGGACATGCCCTTTAAATATTTATAGTGGCACACTGTTCTAAAAAATTAAGTAAAATTTATAGCCCATTATTGTTTATCAGGGAAATTGCAGTATAAATCATTTAACTGCCAGAAAGAGATCACCCTACAATAATGCTGCCAGTGGAAAAGTTCCTGGTCTTTCTCCTTTATGGAATCTCCTGGGTGGGTGGGGGGAGGGGAGTGAAATGAGGGGAAAAGAAAAGAAAGGGTAAAGAGACGTGGAACTTGAAATCTGAAAGCTGCATTACAAAAAGTCTGGCAGATTTATCAAGCAACATACATTGTACAAACGGTACACACTAGGGTGCAGAGCAAAAAAATAAAGGAATATTACATCAATAGGACATGAATCACATGCAGACTACTCCCCATCACAATACATGCAATTACAGTAATCCATTTGCTAAAAGTTGTTTTCACAATGTTTCACTGTCGATTTAGAACAGCAGCAACATGGGAACACACATTCCCACAACTAGCAAAGAGGGCATGCAACAAACTTGACTGTTCACTAACAACATAAAAAAGTACTGTGTGATGGGGCAATAAAATTAATTGTCATGCCATCTGTAATGTTTGCAGTGTGGGGTTATATTTGTGCAGTGTAGGGGAGGGGGGAAGCTCCTCTCTTTCAGTGGTGATCAGAGTTTTGAAGATTATAGCCAAAATTGTTCTGACCCAGGAACGGAGGGAAACTAAGATGTATCTAAATCCGGTGTATCTATGTGCTAGGTAATATTGTTGGTGAAACATAATCATTCAATTTCCAGTTCCTGTTTACCAATGGCCATAAACAACACAGTTACCCTACCCATCATATGGAAAATTTAAAATTACTATGGGGCTATATTTTCCACATGTGTGTAACATATCTGTGGATTTCTGTGGTATAATCATATACAGTTTATCCCACTGAAGCACATAGCAAGCCACACAAATTTAAATGTAAGATATACAACATTACAGTGAGACCACAGTTTAAAGATAATTTATCAAATGCAAATTGCAAGCATTAAAAATATAAATGTGTGCGTGACTACAGTTACGTGCATATGGAGTTCGGTGGGGTAACACAGGCTCTAGGAACGTCAATGCCTCAGGTGTAGCAAACATATTTTAGGGGTAACTAAAATCACTATATATTACAGGAAACAATGGATATGATGACATTATTAAATATTCCAAAGCGACTGAAGTTCTGAACATGTCTAAAAATTGACCCAAATTTATCACAACCTTTTTCTGGTGGGCAAAAAGTGGTGATCTGCTGCTTAAAAAAAACTTTTTTTCTTGAGAAACAAATGTGTAGATAAATAGATGCTTTATTCTGTAAAATTGCTCCTTTTATTTTCCTCTGATTACATGTTAAATGAGCCAAGCAAGAAATAATTTATTGTGCAGCTTAAAGGAGAATGAAAGTCTAATGATAAAAGAAGTCCAGAAATTACCTGTGTATTGAGGACATGAGCTGGTAGAATTATAACTTTAGAAATTATATCAGAAACGTAAAAAAAATAAATGTGTTTGTAGGTGCTACTCCTCGATTTTACACTACTTCTGGTAACACCTGCCTGTGAACCCAATCTTTATTTAAAACTAGCCAGTAAAGGACCACGCAAAATATATTGACAGGGAGCCTCAATTATTGGAATAGTTTTAAATAGTATTAGTTGTATTATGCATTAATGCACAACTGCCCTTCATTAATCCTAAATATGACATTTAAATATGTTCATATACATGTTTTAAGCAGTAATCAAGTGCTTCCACAACAGCACAGAAACAGAGATCAGAAGCATCACAGCTGACCCTTAATAGTGATATCTATTTTCATCAACCTTTTTGAGATGCTTAAATGCTAGGTAAACTGACTTGGAGGTCCCTATTCACTAGGGATGGGTTTTATGTTCGTAATGAACCCGGTTCTGATGGAACATTAAGAATTTTTTAAACTTTTGACATTTTCGAGGTTTCATCAAATTTATCGGGCTTTTGAATTTGAGTTTTCACCATATTTTCAAAATTACATAAATATAAAAAATGAGATAAAAATAGAAACTACATTGTGGATCACTAAATACAGGTTGTGTGTGGAAATTCTGTTATTGGATAATAAATGGTTCTCCAGACCATTTCTTTTCTTTATGCCATTTATACCAAGTTAATATTACATTTCGGATCGAAAATCCGATTTGGAAAGAAAATCAGAGATTCTCTTCATCTCTATGATTAACAGTTGAGATGCAAGAGAGTTCCACCCTCCCTCTTTCTACCTCAACCATTTTCACTTATTTTTTTTTAGTTATTGAATTGATCTCTTCTCACAATTTTGGTTTGTATAGAACTTCTCTGTTTATATAAAGAAAAACCTTTTCTTTTTTTTGTTGCTATGTTCTCTTTATTCATATTCTATGGAATATGAGAAATGCAGATAAACACAGAAAGATCTATGCGTGTCTCCAAAAAGTACATTTCTTTTGGGAGGGGGGTGGTGTCTGTGTGGTTAGCTTTATAGTTCTATTTATGTGTGTATGTCTAGCTTTATAGTTGTATCTATATGTTTATGACTAGCTTTATAGTTTTATCTATGTGTGTATGGCCAGCTTTATAGTTTTATATATGTGTATACGACTAGCTTTATAGTTAGCGGAGCTTCAAGGAAACTTTGGGTAAGTAAATCGAGAGATAGAAATTGTACCCAGGGGTGAGGACAGTGTGGGTTATGTCCTCACCCTGGGTACTAAAGATGGCACGGATGGCAGGAGCGGGGTCTAGGTGAGTAAAATTGTCCTTTAAAGGGCATGTCCACCCCCAAAACTATAATCCCCCCAACTACTGGCCCCATCATGTAGTGTAGTTTAATACTTACCTCACATCCCAGCTCCATATGGTTCTCCTGTAGTCCCCCCCCCAAAGTCCCAAAAACTGCCCACCAGGAGGATAGCAGAGTCCATATAGGACTCTGCCTCCTACCTGGCCTCCGGGAGAAGTTTGGCATGCGTACTGCAGCCCTTCTCCCCCTCCCTCTCAGGATTCCCTCCCCCTAGCGTAAAACCCTTTATCCATATGATTCCCTCTGTCCCCCCAGCCCCAACCGCTCAATTAACATTCTTAGAAAGCTCCCCAAACTTTACTTACCTTCCCTCTTTCCCCCGCCGAAATCAACTCCCGGCAGCCAGGTCTGTGATTGGCTGCCGCTCAGCCAATCACAGACGCGACTGCCGGTTCCGCCCATCGGCTTGCATTTTCTCGCAAGCAAAGGAAAGAGGGGAGGTAAGTAAAGTTTGGGGAACTTTCTAAAAGTATAAATAGAGCGGTTGGGGCTGGGGGGACAGGGGGAGTCATATATTAAAAAATTGATTTTAGGGTGGACATGCCCTTTAACTATGTGTGTATAGCTAGTGTTATGGTTTTATGTATTTTTCTATGACTAGCTTTATAGTTTTATCTATGAGTGTATGGAAAGCTTTATAGTTTTATCTATGTGTGTATGGCTAGCTTTATAGTTTTATCTACATTTGTGTATGGCTAGCTTTATAGTTTTAACTGTGTGTATATGTATGTATGTATGGCTAGCTGTATAGTTTTATCTATATGTGTATGACTATCTTTATAGTTTTATCTATATGTATGTATGGCTAACTTTATAGTTGTATATTTGTGTGTATGGCTAGCTTTATAGTTTAAACTATGTGTGTATGGCTAGCTTTATAGTTTTATCTATGCGTGTATGGCTAACTTTATAGTTTTAACTTTGTGTGTATGGATAGATTTCTAGTTTAAACTATGTGTGTATGGCTAGCTTTATAGTTTTATCTATGTTTGTATGACTAGCTTTATGGTTTTATGTATCTGTGTATGGCTAGCTTTATAGATTTAACAATGTGTATATAGCTAGCATTATAGTTTTGTCTCTGTGTGTATGGCTAGCTTTAAGGTTTTATGTATCTGTGTATGGATAGCGTTATAATTTTATCTATGTGTGTATGGCTAGCTGTATAGTTTTATCACAGGCATTACTATTTGAGGCTCAAGCAGGAGAGTTCATGGAACTCACAGGCATTACCGTTTGAGGCTCAAGCAGGAGAAAGCAGAGGAAATCTCAGAGGGGTGGAACTTAACATTCAGCAAACCAGTAACAAGATGTCAGCAACTTTCAAGGCACAAAGGTAGGCTCTGGAGGGGCATAGGTAAAATAAAATATGGCAACAATATTTTTAAAGCAGCAACTTCAAAATGAACATAACTTTTTACAGTGCACTTATCCTTTAACTATAAGTGTATGGCTAGCTTTATAGTTTAAACTGTGTGTATGGCTTGACTAAACTATGTGTGTGCATGGCTACACAAAATCTGTATCTGGCAAAAAAGAAAGTTTCTGACTGAACATGTATTCTTTCTGGTGGCTCAATGTATAAATACCACGCTTTTTGAAGCACACAGCACGAGGTCACAAGTTCAAATCCCTTCTCTTACTTATGAAACAATACAAAATGGTTAAGTGACTTAGGGCCATATTTATAAAATCCAATAGTAGCGTCGTAAAATTACAGCTGCACATGTTCGCGGTTGCGATGTGCGGCGGTAATTTCAACTAGCTTTGCGGCAGTACAATACCGCTCAAATCACGAGACGGAGCAGGGGACCGGGGGGGATGCCGGGAAAGGATCGCCGCGGGACGTGGCATTCATCAGAGGGGTGCAGCGGGGTTGGTACACCTACTGTACCCTCGTCCCCCCTTCCCAGACCCCCGCAGGGGGAGGGAAGGGCCCGCGGGGGGGTGGAGGGACCCTCCAGCGGGGGGCACTGAAAAGTGCATTCTGGGGCTTAAGGGGTCCCGCAGCTCGAGCCGGGACCCCCGTCCCTATCAATGCCAGAAGGGCATTCCCCTACCATGCCCCCTCTGATGAATGTGACCTCCTGCTGAGATCCTTTCCCGGCATCCCCTCCCAGACCCTTGTAATCTCGGCTGTTTTCGCCACCTTCAAGGTGGTGAAGTGAAACGGCCTAGATTAACGCGGAGCATCAGTTACCACCGCTTTATAAATAAAAGCGAGCGGTAACTGATGCAAAGTTAACGAGGCGTTAACTTTTTTCGGACGGGTTTCGCACATTTGTAAATAGCGATATATAGCTCCATAAAAGCAAAGAAAAGAAAGGGGCAGCTATAGTGGGAAAATGAACTTTTTTTTTCTTTCTTTCCATGTGTTCTATAATTCCCCACAACCCCTACAGTGTCTTCACTTTTTTCAGATTCCCTCTCTGTCCTGAGATACACCAGTTAGAAGAATAGTGATTGCATTCCTCTACTCCTACTTGTGTCAATCAAATCCCTGCACTTGACCCCTCTTCTTATTTGCTTTCATTGATTGATGATGGGTCACAAAGAGAGAGATCGTAAACTGTACTGATCTCCTTCTTCCTGTCTCCAGGACAGCTTGCTTTCTATTGGCCACTGTGCGTGGGTGTGTTTTTCAGGATGTTGAACTTTTATCTCCTACTGCACATGATAAGCTTGTCGACAAGCCGGAGTTGAGACATGGAGGAGGTAACAGAGGGGAGGGGGAAGTGCTGCACAGAGATCTGATACCATGGTTAAACAAAGTCACTGACAGAGATAGGATTAAGGCAGCACAGAGTACATGAATTTAACTTTGCAAAGGGGCAATGTGTTTT
The DNA here is from genome assembly GCA_019447015.1 of Hymenochirus boettgeri. Taxonomy (NCBI): domain Eukaryota; kingdom Metazoa; phylum Chordata; class Amphibia; order Anura; family Pipidae; genus Hymenochirus; species Hymenochirus boettgeri. The sequence goes on along the minus strand of CM033476.1, from coordinate 230,778,157 downwards.
TTTCACTATAGATAACCTTTAAATATATTGCTGCAAATAACCACTTCATTGCCCATCAGTTATTTTTACTTGACCCGTTGCGATATGCTGTTAGTTCCTATGCCAGCTGATTAATCAGCATACTTTTGCCAAATGCAACTTAAATGACAACTGTTCCTCTGCCCCCTTTTTGCCAAGGGCACACTCTGCAACATGCACTTCTTCCCATTGTATAGATGGCAGACTATATAAAATATTTGTGATATCATTGGATAGGGGGGCAGAGCTTGGACAATACAGTTGTTCTTTAACAATTATATTGTTTTTAACCACTAACAAAATTGGTTGAAAATTATTGCACAATTGTTACCTGTGCGTGTGTGGCAAACTTGAAGTTAGGGTTAAATAAAAGCCCTTCTGGAATTTAAATGGACACTGGATCACATTTATATTTTTTAAGAAAGTCTATGCAGATACTTTTTGTTTTTCCCAACATTAAATCTTAAGAGAAGCAGGGGGTCAGATAACGTCATTTAAGCTACTGGAAGAAAGAATTTTGAACATGTGTACAATATAATTTCTCACCGTCTGCAGACAGAGATGTGATTCAGGGCTCATGTTAAAGAAAAGACCACAGACTTTGTTTTAACCCTAAATGGTATGGAGACCACAGTTGCCCTTTAATGAATTTAGACATGTAAAGAACTTCAGCAGAGAATTTCTGATTTTGTCGACTCACAAAGGGGGCATTGTATACCTCATTTTCAGATACAAATTTCCCTTTGATGAATATGCTCCATAGAATCAAAATAATTATATTAATCTAAACTGGCAACTTCCCTGATATAATACCATAGAATAGCTAGAAAATAGAATCAAAAGAGCAGCGTGGTACCAAGGAACGGAATATGTTTTCTTTTGGCATGACAGATTTGTTACTTTCAGTTTAGTGATGGCAAGAAACAATTTTGTTGCCTCTCTTCAAAAACATATGGGTATATTGCAGGGTAACATGGGAGTGGATTAAAATGATTTTTAAAATCGTTTTTAAAAAAATAAATAAAGAAATGATGGAGTGGGAATGTTGTGGCATGAATGACTTAAAAAACACAGATATGAATTAGGGAAAAAAAATTGTAATGGTTTACAAAATCACCCAAAAAATCATGCGGTACAATATGAGGTGGACCAACAGAAAATGTTTTTGATTTTTTTTTTCATAAATATATACAATCATTGTACATATTTAATAAATACTGGTAAATATTTACCTAAATACAGGTCGTTTTTATTTTAAATGTTTTTCCAGAGATGGTTATTCATAGAAAAGTCACCGGTTATCATTTCAACCTTTGCATCCAGAGCATGCATTTTATTTTTTGGACTTTAAGAAAATCTAAGGATCTGAGCTTGGCTGGATTAAACTAACCTATGGTATAGCTCCTTGTCAGTATGATGCAGGCCACTCTTCTGCGATGAACAGAAATAGGTTCTCAGAAGGATAAAGTTGGTAATGAAGTTTTTTTATTCACGGCAGAGACAGTATATAGTATTAAATGCTTATTTAAGCTGAAGCCACACGTAAGCACTCACCAGCGTGCCGGATATGCACAAGCGGCGCACACATTAACGGATTGCACCCGCCCCAGTGCACTAGCATTGCCAAATCAATTGGGCCACACTAGTGTCCGCTTTTTAAGTTCATTCAAATCATGATCGGATTACACTTAAAAGTGCACTAGTGGGGCCTAGCCCTTAATAGCTAGTGATTTTTACATTCATTTTAGAAATGCAATGGGTTTTATAAAATAACTAGTTTTACATGTTTGGCTAGGCAAAGTAAGCAACTCTATGTACAAAAAAATTAATATACAAATCAAGAATTAGTTTTTTTTCTACTATTTTTCTACAAATATCAGTAAGCAAGAGGGTGCTTCTTTCCTAAACAGTGATACAGTAATATCTCTATTAAAACTAGTAATTTTAGATCTGGAACTAATCAAAATGAATCACTACTGAACTTTATACCAAAGCTGTGTCATAACAGACTAATATTATTTCTATATTATTATGCTAAAGATGCATCCTTTTGCTGTTTCATCTAGTACCATTAGTCATCCTAAAAATACTGGGTTTCCGGGTTAGTTGCGTAGTGTTTTCAGTTTAGCATGCGTTTTGCGATTCGCAATGTATCTTATAATATAATGGAAATTGCGAGACACAGTTCCCTCTATATAATTTGCATTCTGAATGTATTCGGTCCATTTTTTATCTGCATGCATGCACAACTTTTGGTCTGTTTGTGTGAGAATCGCACTTTAATAATAATTAAAAAAATAGTTAAAAAAAAGCGGACACATGTGGACGAACTTATTTTTTTGCATTTTTCTTTCGGTTCCTCCAATATTTCCTGTTATTTTCTAAAAAATTCACACCAACACAGACAGACATACATAGACAACGCACAGAATATTGCATGTATTTTACCATACACACGGACTGGAACGTGGACAAAAAGCATTGTCCAGAAGGCATTTAAAATGGACTACACAATGCAATGCATATAATGGGACCTCTCCCTTAGAGTACCACTGGAACTATGGGAGACAAGTCCAAAGAACTCTAGCTATGAATGTAAACCTACATGAGGTATTAAAACATCTTTTCTCTAAAAATGAAATTAAGAAAATAAATTTTTAGTATTATAAACAGTATGAATTTCACACTGTCATTTGGCTGCAGAGGGCCTGCATCACACTCTAGAAAAAAGAATTATCCTGTAAGGGGGGGAAAAAAACTATAAAATCCTCCTTTACAGCTGAAGTGGCATTTGTCCTTGGTTTTCATAGTCCAAAAATATGAAAAACGACTTTTCACTCTCGATGTATATTCTTTTGCCAAAAATCAAAATATTTCTGAAAAGCACATAAAGATGCTTTGTACTCAGAATATATCATTGATTGGCAGCACTGGACATGTCTTATTTTTAGGCTAGATGCAGCATCCAAGGGAGGCATGCTTAAGAATAGTTTTAACCCAAGAGAGAAGACAATCAGGTGATCACTATTTTCTCAAATCAAAAGTGGAGAGACTTCACTTATTAGGGAAGTTCTATGTGCTACTTGATCATTATCCTTATTCCTAACTTAACCATTAAAGATTTAAAAGCTTAGGTTAAATGAAACAGACAAGCTGAAAGATAGAAAGTTAGATACAGACAGATACTGTAGGTTAAGGTAATGACATACATCTAAATAGAGCAATAAAGCTTAATAGAGACATATTAAACTATGGCTTCTGCATTTCACAAGTCATACTCTTTTAATAAATTCATACTTTTTCAGAAATAGCAAGCAGAAAGTACACTGACCTGACGTACCTGTGCCTGTATCACAATCGGTCACATCTTCATCATCACTGCTGATAAAACATTCTGCAGATGAACCAATATCGTCTGTGAGCTGCAGAAGAGAAAAACAATGAGTTTTAAGATGGTTTGTTATATACAATGTATAGGCCACAAACTGTTGATTAAAACTCATTCTACAGATACATTTGTGTAAGCTCTGCTGTCACTCTTAGCCCACAAGTTACTGGCTAATGCATGGTCTGTGTGCTTCCACACAATGCGTGAGCAACACCATATTGTTATGTGGAGAGATGGAGTGACAGTGAACATAACTAATTAACTGTGCACATGACTATCTTTGGTAAGGGACTATTCCGAAAAGAAAATTACATTTATAAAGCAACGCTTTCAGGACTATGTTTAGTCTGAAATTCTCCTTTAAATGAGCAGAACTGGCAGCAGGTTACTAAGGAGCTTCAAGAATTTAACAATGTTAATAATTATAGACATGCACACACATAGTACAAAGTGCTGTTTCTGAGTTTTTGGTTAATTGATATACAGTAACATCTAATAGCTTTATTAAAAAACTGTAATAAGCATAAAACAGGTATTAGGAATATATATACTAGCACGTTTCTCGCACGATTCCAATCGTATTTTTCAATCCGTTAATGTGGGAGAAACACATGCCAGGCCAAACTGTGTGCGATGTTCTGGGACCCATTTCCGGAGAGCTTGCGATCAACGTTTTTTTGCGAATTTCATGTGCTTCGATAACGGAATAATATTAACAATTACATTTATAATTTACATTGCAGTCCAGGCAGACACCACAATACTTGTTTTAATTACAGACTACACAGGTCCAAAGCAAAATAAAATATTCTTTAGTATAGAAATGCTCTAGTAAAAAAAAAAATTCTATCAATCACAGATAGCGCAGGGCCCTCTCTGTCACCAGCAGGCTGTATCGTAAGCATCCCTCTGATTTCCTTGTAGATAAAGTCACTAACGTGGATCATTTCTGCAGAGGGGCCAGAGCTCCAGGGGTTCTTTCTCCTTCTGTCAATAACTGTACTCTGCCAGGCATCAGTAGTCCTTTGGTTACTTGCTACTGAGCAAGTTGGGAATTTTAGAGGTGTGAGTAAAACAGTATTATGAAGCTTTCCATTTTTAAACATTTCCATACAATGTAATGTATCCAAAACCATTATAGATATGTACATAGGTCACATGGCTTTAACACAGCTATGTTATACAATAAATAATATGCATCTGCAACCCCCCCACCCGGAAGCTGGCCCACTTCTTTTTAATATTTTAAAGCTGGAGTTCTTGCTTTTCCTCCCTCCTATTCTGCCCATTGCTCTCCTCCCTATTTTATTTCTCCACTGCTAGATGCAGGCAGATCAGGGAGAGTTAATGATTCATTGGTATTGCTGATTCTGCACACAGGATATTATGGGGGTATTATTCCCACCTGTTCCCAAATACACCCTTTTTTCTTGGCTAAAATACATTTAGTTCTTTTAGGACAAACAGTCACAATACAAGATATGCATTGCCATGAGCCAAGAGTCAATGAAAGTATGTACTTAGGCACTAATACAAAATACACTTTGTTAATATAATTTACTAAACAAACACTGTGGAATAAAATGCCATGTTCACTATTTATTATTATTTCTGTTTCTCCGGTAAAATCACATACTGTGCTTTCATACTTATCATGAAGTTATCAAATATATCTAAGAAATCAATAAACAAAAGTAAAACCTGAAAACCACCAGTGTGGCAGTGAACACATGATTGCAGGTCTTCAAGATCAAATATAATTCGGTATGATTTTACAAACACATAGCCAAAATATAAAGCCCTGACTCATAATATAGCACTTTAGCATTTAGTGTGTTTTCCGACAGGATTGGGGCAACTGCAGCAATTTTTGCAGGACAATTACAACTCGACAAATAGCCTTAAATATCACACAACACCTAAAATTGAATTGTAATATACCAAGAAGTGCAATTGCTACAGTATATTAAATAATGAATGTGGCAGCAATGGGAAGCAATTGCATTCTTCTATAGTGTGTGGAACTTTTATGTGTATTTCTTATCATCACTATCAATCTAAAATAGGAACTTTCCAAATAGTATTGTGTTACAACTGATGAAAGCCACCTTGGCATCACGACTAGGCTTATTATAAATTGGCTGTTTTATAAGAGGAGGGCAGGCATACAACGGGAACATGAAATATAAAGGAGAACTAAACTTACATTGTAAGATTCTTCTCTAGTAAAGTGGCATTGACATACATGTGAGAAATAGATTCTGTAACTATGAAGTTGCCAGTACAACTCACAGCCCATGTAGTCTTTAAAGACCATACAGAGCATAAGCAACTATTGGCCATGCCTCCTGACGCCATTATTCACTGTCTTAATGCACATATTTTATATAAAGATGTCTCCACCCTATATAGATGTCTCTTTGAAAGCTGCCTTTTACCCTCCTGTTTATTTTCCAGCCTAAGTGCATTACTGACAGCCTAGAACAATACAAAATAGCTGATATTGCTGCCTTTTTTTTGTTTTCTAGCAAAATATATAAAGTTTCTAAATGTGCCTGTTTTCTTTGTGGCAACTCTGGTGGTGCAATATAAGAATACTGTGTTTTTAGAAATATGCAGCCCATGTGGTTACATGTTCAAATCCCCAGACTTTTAATTGTTACTGAAATTTTAAGATTCTGTTTCTTACATCGATGCTGGCTAAGAAATAAACTGCAAAGATTATTTTTCTTTTTTTTATGAAAGCAAAGGAATATAAAATTGCTAGTGACAGGAGCATTTAAATTTGTTTACACAAAAACTGCACTGAAATTCTTGTTCTGTGTCAGAGGGAGGGATGATCTCTGAGCTGTAACAAGATTGGCTGTTAGCTTCTAGGAAGCAAGGTTGCAGCTTTTTGGAAATGTAATGTATATATACTGGGTGTCCCCCTGCTAAGGTGGATTATGGGAGCTGACCCCTAGTACCTATAGGTTAATTTCATAAAACACCCACCAGCCACAGCAAAGGGAGATGTGAGACACAGCTTTTTGTATATTTGTGAATGTGCTTTGTCTATTGGGGAAATAGTGTCTGCAGAATTCCCCTTTAGTTCCGCTTTAAACAATCTGCATTGAACTAGATGTGCGCTAATATAACTGTTTTTATGTGTAATGTTTTTAAATATTATATTGTGGATGTACATCCCCCCATTTGTGTACTTTTCACAAAACTCGGTTTAATGAACAATCAGGTATGCATGTCAGTGTCACAGGCTAATGGGAACCAACAGAAATGTTCAAATGCTAATTAGGTTCCAGTAAAAACAGTTTCCCATGCCCCATTGCTTAAAGCAGGTTATTAATAGATTGAATGGTTAAATGAAATAATAGGAGTTGCAGCAATATTTAGTAAACAAGCATAATCTTTATGTATGGCCGTTCTCAGTTTTGGCTTTATCGGTGGATTTAACATTACAGCTGGCACACTCTACTCTAAAGGATACCTGTTCCCTCTGACCTCAGTATTGGAAGCACAACCTATTAAATAAGCATATATCATGCAGCTACGACACAAATACTGCATCAAAATGGACCCAGCTTTGATGCAGTACATCCTTATCCACTGTACTGAAAATGTTATGATTCTCAGCACTCACATAGTTAAAGATTTGACCCTGCTGGAATTGTATAAGTATCCATTCTCAGAAATTATGCATCATCTTAATGAACTTAATTCAAATAAAGGACAAATTATGTTTTATATGAGCTCATCAAGTATGATGCATTTTCTAACCCCCCCCCTCCACTTCCTCAAAATGTTTCTCAGTGAATCTAGCCCATTAACATTTAGATAAAAATACTCTCTCCGATTCAAATTAATTTTGTTAAAGGATTTTGATATGAAAGGTGTATAATAGGAGCATATTCATAAACTATTGATAATGATAAATGGCACGACAATAGTTATTATATTTTATTGCAGCTTTTCATCATTTTAGTTGTTATATACTACACAGAAGAGATGATACACAAAAAAGCCTGGCAAAATGTCTTCCTAAAGACAATATGGCAATTGTCTAATAAAATAGCCTATAGCAAAAGAAACTTCTCAATTCTAAGATTCTTCTGTTGAACTGTACCAATCTTTATTATAACCCTACTGTTTTTCACTTATCACCAATGGCTTGAGAGAAAGAGCTCTACCCATAAAAATCTTATCCTCCCTGTCAAACCATTTCAAATTATCTATGCCAGGCCCCATGGAATCACCCTTGATTGAACAGTGAGAAATAATACATTTTAAATTGATGGCAAAACCATTTTACTGTACAAAATGAACAATAATAAGGAATGAGAAAGCAGTCAGGCAACTGGTGGCATGTGTTGTACTTGAGCAAGCATCCCACACATAGTAGGTTTATGGACGGATTTGTAATTACAAACAAAATCTGAAAATAAAATGCCCTCTTATAATTTTATACTTAAAAATCCTTGTACTGCTTAGACTATAAATGGCTCTTTGTTAAGTGAATCACTGTTGGAAGAGGATCTTGGAGTTTTGGTGGATAACAAACTTAAAGGTATCAAGCAGTGCCAGGCAGCAACAGCTAAACAAGTTTGGAAAGAAAAGTTTGGATTCAAGGGAGAAAAATGTTATTCTCCCTCTTTACCAAGCATTGGTAAGGCCTCATTTTGAATACGCAGTGCAATTTTAGAATCCTATATACAAAAAGGTTCAGAGAAGGGCAACTAAAATAATAAAGGAAATGGGGGAGCTTGAATATGAAGACAGATTGGATAAGTTACAATTATGTACACTAGAGAAAAGGTGCTTGCATGGGGATATGATTACTGTGTATAAATACATTAACGGGCCATACAATAAACTGGGGCATTGTTCACCAAAAGAACATGTCAGAGGAGATCAAGTTCAGAAAGGGTTTTTCATTGTGAGAACAGTAAAATTATGGAACTGTCTTCCATTGGAAGTTGTAATGACAGGTTCACTGGATAGTTTGAAAAGAAAGCTGGATGAGTTTCTGCAAACAAGGAATGTTGCATGTTACTGGTATTGATACATAAAGTAGAGTTGATACAGGGATATTTCCGATTGCCACTTGGAGTCAGGAAGGATTTTTTCCCCCTTCATAATTCTGGATCAACAGTTACGCAGGAAGTGTGGGTATTGCTCAATGGGTTGAACAGAATGAAGGTATATCTTTATTCAACCTCAAATACTACTACTGATGGGAGTCAAGTAAACCAGATAATACCGAGTATTTTCTAGATAGATTTGATTTGTACATTATGGGCAATATACACACCAAAACATTGTTTTAAGGCTTTACATACACATTTTCCTTTAAAAAGTTTTGAGTTAGAAAGCACTTAAGGATAATATAAGCCTTAATATAACAGAACAGAACATTAAAGAGGAACTGTGGTCCAAAAATGACTTTAGGTAAATTGATGGGAATTGCTCTCCTGAGAGTTTTTGCAATTTATTTCCAGCAGCAGCATCACCAGGTCCCCTGCACTTCCTGCTCTGAAACCTGTCAGTCAATCTGTCCTGTGTCTCCTCCGCTTTGCAGCCCCCCTGGTTCCTCCTACTCATGGACCCCATGGCCCCTTCAGTTGCAGCCCCCCTTGGCCCATTCCCTTACAGCCCCACGTGTCCCCGCCCACTCATGGCTGCTGTGGGCCCGCCCACTCATGGGTGCTGTGGGCCCGCCCACCCGCGGGTGCTGTGGGCCCGCCCACCCACGGGTGCCATGGCCTTGCCCGTGGTAGATTCCCTTACCTCCTGTCAGGACTTCACACAGCAGAGAGGAAGAGGGACTTCCTGTCTCCCTCACAAACTGAGGAAGTCTGAGGCTGTGCTCGCCGGTGGCACTATGCAGGAGAAGCCTTAGGAATGTCACATGTCAGCCTCCCACCCATTAACTTTCTGGTCAGTCATTTCTTTATATCTTGGGCTGTGGAGCACGTAGAGAGGTGGTTGATGGCTCGTTTTAAAGGTAGGAAACCGGCCTTTCATTTAAACTCAACTTATTTGGAGACCACAGTTCCACTTTAAAAAGCAACATAATGCCCTGGATCCATGCTCTATACTTTTTTTTATATTAATAGATATTTATCATCAACATTTATGTGTCTTGACTGCGACTGAAAAGCCCATTGGGAATTATTGGGCATGTGTATGGCATGGCATAACATAAAAAATACAAACAATTATAGTCATTCATTAGTCCTTGGTAATTAGTCCTAATTAAACTATTCTTTATGCTGTTATTGATGTGTATGGGATAGAACATGGGGTACTCAGGCAGCCAATGGAAGAAGTATTGGCACTATACATAAAAACTGGAAGGTAAAAAGTACTATAAAGAATCCCATGCAACAATAGGAAATTTGCAGAATTTAAACTTACCGATACAATTTATATGGGTTAAGGAAAAGGTAGGCAGTAGGTTCTAATCATCAACTCTTTATTATCAAATCCAATACAGCATATTGTTACAAATAATATGGAGAATAGCAAACTGGACGCATTTTGTGGCAGATATCAGGATAAGTTCCCACGAAATGCGTTGAGTGTGCTATCCTCCATATTCACTGTAACAATATGCTGTTTTGGATTTCATGAAATAAAGAGCTGATGTTTAGAAACTGCTGACTACTTTTTCTTTTGATCTATATGCTGATTTACTGAACGTACACTGTATGTACACTGCAAAATTAGTTTTTTTATATTGCTCATTAGTGGAAACTATATTTCATCACAACTATCACTGCATCATTTTTTTTTTTGATCTGCTTTTAGATATCCAATCTGAAACATCTTACATTTAATTTCTGTAAGCAGTTTTGCTGTAGCTGGAATGGTTTGACAGTTGGTGTGCTGTATACTGTATGCAGTTTTGACAGTTGGTATCTGGAAAAATAGTCAGGTCAGTGGTCAGAGCCTGAGCAAAACAAGTGTTGTATTGAAGGCATGCAGCAACATACACACCTCAGTGCTACTTACATGTATTTATTTATAGATTAAGATGATGCAAAGTCATTTTTTAGTATACATACACTTTAAGGGTAGACATACTCTTTAATATATAGTACTGTGATTCCTACATGCTACATGTGTATGACCAGTGACATAACTATAAATCCCTGAGCAACCAAACAAAACTACACCCCCCCCGTGATTCATCTACATAGGGAAAGTAAGACATTTGGGGCCTCCTACAGTTGCAGGGCATACTCCCATGGTAGTCACAATCCCCTGTGTATGACCATTAGGAATCACACATAACTGTGATTGTGAGCCAAGGCAATTAGTGGCTAACAGAAACCAGGTCAAATATGGTAAAATTTAAAATCACATAAACAGGAAATAAAATAATAAAATAAGTGTTCCAACAGTAGCAAGTGACAATCTGCATTTTAGGAACACAATGAATAGCTGAAGGGCTCTGGAATAAAGCTGTCACAGTCCCCTATTCTCCAGAATTTAATTTAACAGTGGTACGGTTATTACACACAATCCAAATGACACTAGTGATATACAGCCTGCAACGCACACGGGTAATATACTTATCAGCAGAGCAAGGACTTATCAAATCTTTGTCAGGGCTTGAAATAAACCAAGAGTCACTTGGGTTTTACTGATTATCTGCAGGCAGGCGAAAAACAGCTTATTAACCCTTCTTATAAAAATGTATTTAACTAGTGAAGCATGGTAAAGTGCACTCTATACCACAGGGCTGCTTTTTCTGGATTTTTGCCCACATATTACAGAAACGCAAAGTGTTCTGGCAGCATTTATTCAGAAATGGGCTAAATTATTTAATATATAGTTTTATAAATCAAGGTCCAGCAAGTAAAATGTGAAAGACATTAGGAAAAACACGATTTCTGTAAAAAAAACTCTGGACTCTTTCATCTGGGCCCAAACTGTCTGTTTAACTTTAAACAAAGCTTCTGTATGCAGAAGTACTTACCAATGATGCATATCTCTCTATGTGCACTAACCTAACTGTATTTTTTCCATGACAATGTCTCTATTTTATGTGACGCATCTCTTAGATTTCCATTCATGATGTCTGGAGTACCTCTTAAAATAAAAAACACATTATTTTGCCTACAGAATAACCAAAGCATTTAAATGTGTGATGCACCTCCCAACATACACCATTTCAAATATAACAATGGTGTTTCTGTTCAGATGCTTAAATATTTAATTGACACCTACAGTAGGCTTTGTATACATTATCTTAACCTACTAAACATGAAAGAGTCTGGTCAACACTGAGTGAATCTAATGATTAAAAAAAAGTAAACAAAAATATCTGTTTAGCACCATTTAAAAATACATTCATAAAAATAGTTCCCCCTACTTTTAATATATACATATGTATATTAAATATAATCCAAGAATTATCTGTAATTAATGTAAGGCATAGACTTTTTTTGCAACTTTTGTTGCAAATTCATGGTAGATTCCAATCATGAATTTGCCCGATTCATAAATACATAGAAACAATCATTCAGTGTACTCTTTATTTTCCAATAACAAAATTAGGGACATTAAATAGTTGGAGTACCTATAGCTTTAGTCTCTCTGTACCCTTCATTACTGTATTGCTGTTTAGAAAAGAATTTGATAATGTGCTTAATATCTTAAACCTAAACATTTGGGCCTGCAGAGAAATTAGCTCCTTTATGAGATGGTCATAATGTGCATTGTGCATTGGCAGAAAAAGCAATTCCTCATTTTAATGCACACTGCAAGCAGACAAAACTTATCAGTGGTCCTCCTGGAAGTGAAAGATAAATCTGCACCTCCAAAGCCAAGAGAAGCCATACTGTCAGCAGTGATTTGTACCCTGCCACAGCTGACTTATAGCTCCTTTAATTCACTGGCTCGCCTTTCACTCCTTTGTTAAGCTTTATCCTACTGAGAGCACACAAGGAGGCGTTATTGGCTATAACTCAGTGGACGCAGACAAGATGTTATAATGCTTGGCTACTGAGGGCACAGCCAACAGAAATTTAAAAAGCACTGTGCCTGGTTTAAACGCTTATTATATTGTTCAATAGATATCATATAGATTTTGTGCTGCAGCTTAACTTTATAGCTAATCTTGAGTAATTCGCTGTATAGGGCAGTAGAAAGTAAACACAGGACACAAACAGGGAGATTCAATAAAAGTTCTTATTGTTTAAAATGCTGCTAATTTTGCCCTAACCAATCAGATCTTATTTAACATTTGAAAGCTAACATCTGATTGGTTGGGGCAAAATTAGCACCATTTTAAATGATAAGAACTTTTATTGAATAACCCTGATAATGTTTTGTATCACACAAGAAAAATCTGTATGGGGTTAGGGCATTTGAAGGAGTCTGGTCCTAAATTAGATGCAATGCTGAACAAGTTGATTTGGACTCCAAGACTTTTTTTTTAGCAATCAAGTGAACATAGTGTATCAAATAATCCAGTGCCAAATAACAGTATTTTAAAGGTGTCCATAGAGAAAAAATAGAATCGAATATCAATCAAACTGCTAGATAAGCCCCCAGTTTAGTGGCTCATATGTCTGTAATTTACCTAGATCCGGAAAATGGCACTATTTCTCAGCCACTTTATCCTATGCTCTATTTGGCTTACAAGCTAAATCAGCATCTAAATGCAATCAACACATGCAGGCAAATCGCAAAGCATTCGCTTAGTCTGCCTAAAGGGATCAGCTGTGTGTGTGACTTAAAATATATTAACATTAATGATTAACTGAATACAAAAATATTTCCCATAGCCCCTAATTATTATCCCCCATTTTAATCATTGCATTTATTGAAAAGTACTGAACTCAATATTTCCATATAGGGTCATATGTCTTTAGTTGAAATGTATTGTCAGTATTTCTCATAAATGTGTGTTTTTACAATAGTGTCACATTTTTGAAGAACCAGCCAGCTTTAATTCTGAAATTGCTAAAGGTCAGTGGCCATTATTCTACAGATAGCAGGCTTTGGCAGGGGGAGCTTTAAAATCTTCATCCAAAAGTAGTCTGCTTCCCTTCAACTGTCCTCCAGGACTTCTGCAGGATATCTTTTGAGCAGTAGGAGGGCACTACAGTAATAACACTAATCCATATCATACTGGCCTCTCCCAGCACAGGCTGTGCTGTCTGCCACACACTCAGCAGCATCCATCACCTGCATCTGGGCGGGAGATAAAGGGAATGAGTTTTATAGTGTTCTGTGTGCAGGTTGAAGACAAAACAAGGCGATAATATGTCATCTGTTATATTTACGCAGCTGTGCTCAGCAAGAGATGGTACTCTCTGCTTCCTGCAGATTAAACCACTTGTGCATCACTGATAGTAATCAAGGTCACCTTTGCAAGGATGTCCCTGAGTCTCCCTCCTTGCCTTTATCATAATGTTTTTTCTGCAGTAGTTCTGTCTTTCTAAAACCTTTTAAATGCTAGTGAATATAAAAGTATGCACTCTTTTGTATACACAGTATGTTAGAATAGAATAACCTGTAAACCAAAGGTCTTACAAGGTTGGTTGCATTAATTACATTTAAGTAAATTTTAATTACAATAATAAATAATGGTGAAAAATAGTTTAGAGACCAGTAAACCCATGTGGGTTTTGAGGCTTTTGAGAGAGTTTTATAAACAATTTCAAAATCCCCACAAGGCAGAAAAATAGGTATTTTTTTTAAGTCTGAGAGATTTTAAGTCTGAGAGATGACAGGACCATGAACATAACCTGTTACAGGTTATACCATTTCTCCTTTCTGTTTTCCTTGAATAACACTGATTTAGAAAGTGATCTTATTATCTCCAATAAGGAGAAGTATTGTTAAGCACTTGTTTTGAACAGTGCTGTGCGGCTTGTTAGTATTATACAAAGGAGAGCAATAAAGAGTTTAGAAATCAAATCAATGCATATTCACAAATCTGCATTTGTGTTGTCCAATTTGCAGATAACTGTGTAGCTGAAATTCCCAGATGTTGCCTAATTATCTGAGACTGAGACTAAACAACTCTAATTACTTTGAAGAATAAAATCAAATTGGCTACAGAGAGTGAGAGGAAAGTTATATGCCTGGAAATTCAAATCTGAAACCAGACTACCAAATATACACATTTTAAAATCTTAGTTTATAACCACAATAGAAAAAGTAACAACTGCAAGAAACAAACAAACAAAAAAAATAAGTGGCATCTGGTGTCTAATCAATAACTAAATAGCAACAACTGGAAATAAAAAGAAGAAAAAAACCATGCAGGACACTGCTGTTTGGCTTGTGTTTCAGATGAAACATTTTTTTAAAAAAAAAAGTATAATGCACCCTACCCTATGACTATACATTTAGAACATGCAGGTTTATAAAATCAATTCTGCATTTGTTTTAAATAAGAAAGGCCAGGGTGGCATGCAAAGAATTGTATACTACCAAACCAGTCCTAGATAGTAATAAAAAACTTAATAGAATGCAATAAAAACAAATAATAAACTGTATATAGTAACTCACAACAGCAAAAACAGCAGAGGTTTTTTTTGTGCAGTTATCCCTTATCAGGAACATCAATAGTCCCTGTGTACCAATATGACAAACACGGGTTGATTCGTGTGTGAAGTTAAAAAAATAAAAAACTGCATTAATAATGTACCATAATCAACAATATGATACATATTTACATTTAGATGATCATCTGGGGCTCCCAACTAGCAGAAAAAAGCAGTGGACACTGGGGGCCCAACATGCAACTACATAGCTCCTAGTGTCTTTCCTGCCTTCACTTGACAGTGAAATGTTGGATGTCTAGGGCTGGATATCAAAAAAAATATGATCATTTTTTATTTGTATTAATGAGAGCTTTACACTTCCGTGAATGCGATTCATGTAAAGGGGAAGCAGCAGCTCTGAGGGGCATCAGGCAGATGTTCTTTCTGTCCTTCTCTAAAGCCTTCCCTATGAATCCTGAAAGGCGCTGAGTGAGTTTGGGTATTAGACACCTGCAACCCTTTATAGCACAGTTACAGTTTTATACAATCAGCCCTCAATTTTCTGTCATTTTTTTAAGTATTTCAGAGAGTACAGCTGAAACACATAAAGAGAAGGGGATTCAGAGTCTACTCAGAAATAAATACAAAAATAATAAGACTAACAGGGGAGATCCAAAACAGATGCATGTTCATGAGCACATTTAATAAAACCAGTAGCCTGTATCCCACATTTCATTCTGATATGTGTGCTGAGAAATTTACCTTTCAAACATGGGGTTTGTGTTTTATTTTCCAGCATTCCAGTATAATAAACACAGTGTATTCACTGACCATTGTGCCAGTTCTAAGCTACTGCAGGTGACGCCTACTAGTAGTCTATAGCCAATCCTGTTACAGTCCATATTAGGCAGGGGAGCATGTGACTGAAGTGAGGAATTTTGGCCAGACAGTGCACATGCACACAGTTATCTTATCCAGTTCTTCAAGGGATTGCATTTACTTTAATGACATTTACTGGAGTGGTAATTTACAGTTTGTTGGTGTTCTGGGGGGAGGTGCTTTCAGACTATGGAGTATAAAAATTTAGTTTTGTTCTCCTTTAATTGGCTGAACCAGAATGTATAGCATGTGTAAGAAACAGAAGAACATGTTACTAAGTCATAGGGCCATATTTATAACCGGCCGATAATAGCGCCGGAAAATTACAGCCTCACATCGCGGCAGAAAAAAATACCTCTATCGCCATATTTATAATGGTGAGCAGCACCGCGGCGAAATGTGTCGCGGCTGCGATGTGCGGCGGTAATTTGAGCTATATTCGTGACAATACTGCACTTAGCGCATTGCGAGGGCGTGACGAGGGTGGGGTGGTACACCCCCCTGCCCTCGCAACCCCGTGGTGAATGCGACCCCCCGCTACGACCCCTTCCCAGCAGCCCCTCCCAGCCCCCCGCCCCGTACTCTCGCGGGGAGGGGGAGGGAAGGGCCCGCTGGGGGGGGGTGGAGGGACCCTCCAGCGGGGGCACAGAAAGTACCTTGTGTGGATTAAGGGGTCCCGCAGCTTGAACCGGGACCCCCTTCCCCGGCCCTATCAGAGCCCTTGCGGCACTGACGAGGCCAATTTTTCCGGCGTCTTGATCCGTCGCGACGTCTACGGACTGGCGACACCAACCCCACTGAGGTCGCCGAAGCCAGACAGGCTCACTGCGGCCAAAAGTGAGCCCGCTGGCACTGCCAGACTCTGCGGAGCCGATGTTGCAAGCCACTTCTTTCTTCAGCCATCTACTGCGATGGCATCTAAGGTCCACAGCAGAGTTCACCTCTTTATATAATTTAGCAGAAAATCCTAATCCGTTTCTGATTGGTCAATTTTTTAATGCTTGGTTTACATGTTTTACATTAACCAATCAGATTAATGCGGCCGCCGACCCCCGAGAGGGGTACCTCTTGGGTGTCGGCGGCCTCAGCGGAGCCGTGCCCCTCTGAGGAATGCGACCACCCGCGGCGATCCTTTCCCGATATCCCCTCCCAGCCCCCTGTAATCTCGGCCGTTTTCCCCACCCTAAAGGTGGTGAAGTGAAACGGCTGAGATTAGCGCGGCACTTCAGTTACAGCCGCTTTATAAATAGAAGCGGCCGTAACTGTTCCGATAGGAGCGAAAAGTTAACAAGGCGTTAAGTCCTGCACTACTTACTTGTAATCTCCCTCGACGCTCCGGTCGGATCCTCCCCACTGGCACTGTCAGTGACAGTCCGGGAGGCAGCCAATGGGAAGACACGCCTCCTTGCAGAGCGCGTCATCCCATTGGCTGCCTCGCGACCTGTCACTCAAAGTGCCAATGGGGAGGATTGGACCGGAGTGACGAGGGAGATTACAAGTAAGTAGTGCAGGACTTTTGTTAAGTACCCAGAGGTGAGGACTTAGCGTTTTAGGTCCTCACCCTGGGTGCAGGAGTAGGGGGAAAGGAACGAGGGGGAGGTAAGTATAATTGTCCTTTAAAATAATATGCAATATAAATCAAAAAGCATTAAAATAAATATAAATTCCTTAATTTATTTTAAAGGTGTCCAAAAACTTAAATAGGAGAACATGAATACATCATACAGTAGCCCATTTATGGGAAGTGCTCATGGTCTCACCCACAAGCAGCACTTGAAGATCTTTTGGAAGCTGCTTGCAATCCCCTACACTATACATAGAGTCTTTTGAACAATGCAATTCTGCCTTCCCAAACCAGTATGTCAGTATCACATGTAAAAATAGAATAGAAAATACACTTCTTGCATTCTTTAAAAGCATTGCTAGCCCAAGAGGAAGCATCTTTGATTTTATCTCATGCACGGTAAGATTGCTATAAGTCAATTTGGTTCTCTTGTGCCTAGCTTTATTTAATGCGAACAAAGATTGCAGCAGTGCATTCAGCATGAGCACAGGGCTTAAATTTGACTTAAATTGGATAAGGGTAATTAAGGGGCATATTTATAAAGAATCGATAATATCGCAAAAAAATTACCGCCGCACATCGCGGCCGCGAAAATAGCGCTATCGCCGTATTTATAACGGCGAGCACTATTCCCGCGATACCTATCGCGGCCGCGATGTGCTGCGGTAATTTTAAGCCCCTTCGCGGCGATACTGTATAGTATCGCCGCGAAGGGACTTAAAATCCCTTCCCGCCGCCGCTCCTAAAGGGGCGGGGCATACGCCTACCCCGCCCACACCCCCCGCGGCGGCAGCGGCGACCACCCGCCGCCGCTTCCCAGCAGCCCCTCCCAACCCGTTCCCCGTTCGCGGCAATCTCGGAACGGGAGGCTAGAAGGGGCTGCCGGGAAGGGGCCGCAGCAGGTGGTCGCGACCACCCGCCGCACACCCCCTCCCCGGCAACCCCTCCAAGCCCCCCGCCCCGGCCGCTCCCGGGGAGGGGACGGGAGCCGCTGGGGGGTGGAGGCTCCCTCCAGCGGGGCCCTGAGAAGGGCCTTTTGGGGCTTAGGGGGTCCCGCAGCTCGAACCGGGACCCCCCTCCCCGGCCCTTACAAGGGCCCTTGCGGCACTGACAAGTGCCTTTGGCGGGGGTCCCGCAGCTGAAACCGGGACCCCCAGTGCGGCTCTTAAAAGAGCCCTTGGGCGACGTCTTCTTTCTTCCAGTCCCAGCGACACCAGCTCCGCCAAGGCCGCCGACCCCCGAGAGGTACCCCTGCGGCCGCCAGGGTTACCCCCGGCGGGCGCCGGCGACCTCAACGAGGCCGATGTTGCCGGCGTCTTGATCCGACACGACGTCTTCGGGCTGGCGACACCAACCCCACTCAGGTCGCCGATGCCAGGCAGACTCACTGCGGCCGCCAGTGAGCCTGCTGGCACCGCCGGCCTCAGCGGAGCCGAGTTGCAGCCGCTTTTTCTTCTTTTTCAGCCATCTACTGCGATGGCATCTGAGTTCGCGGCGGAAAGCTCCTCTTATATAGGTTGCAGAAATCCATAATCCGTTTCTGATTGGTCAATTTTTTAATACTGCTTTACATTAACCAATCAGATTTCTGGAAAGTTCTGAAATCTGATTGGGTATGTAAAGCAAGTATTAAAAATTGACCAATCAGAAACGGATATGGATTTCTGCAAACCTATATAAAGAGGAGCTATCCGCGAGGAACTCAGATGCCATCGCAGTAGATGGCTGAAGAAAGAAGCGGCTGGCAACATCGGCTCCGCTGAGGGCCGGCGGTGCTAGCGGGCTCACTGTCGGCCGCAGTGAGTCTGCCTGGCATCGGCGACCTGAGTGGGGTGGTGTCGCCAGCCCGAGACGTCACCCAAGGGCTCTTTAAGAGCCGCACTGGGGGTCCCGGTCGAGCTGCGGGACCCCCGCCAAAGGCACTTATTAGTGCGCAAGGGCACTTGTAAGTGCCGCAAGGCCCTTACAAGGGCCGGGGAGGGGGTCCTGTTTCGAGCTGCGGGACCCCTAAGCCCCAAAGGGCTCTTGTAAGAGCCGCAAGGGCACTTGTCAGTGCCGCAAGGGCCCTTATAAGGGCCGGGGAGGGGGGGTCCTGGTTCGAGCTGCGGGACCCCCTAAGCCCCAAAAGGCCCTTCTCAGGGCCCCGCTGGAGGGAGCCTCCACCCCCCCAGCGGCTCCCTCCCGTCCCCTCCCCGGGAGCGGCCGGGGCGGGGGGCTTGGAGGGGTTGCCGGGGAGGGGGTGCGCGGCGGGTGGTCGCGACCACCTGCTGCGGCCCCTTCCCGGCAGCCCCTCCTAGCCTCCCGTTCCGAGATTGCCGCGAACGGGGAACGGGTTGGGAGGGGCTGCTGGGAAGCGGCGGCGGCGGCGGGTGGTCGCCGCTGCCGCCGCGGGGGGTGTGGGCGGGGTGGGCGTGTCTCCCGGGGCGGGTGCGACCACCCGCCGCGGGTTGCCTGCCCATCCCCGCCGCGGGAGGTTAGTATCGGCTGACTTCGCCACCTTCAAGGTGGCGAAGTAAAACAGCCGATACTAGCCGAGCGAAACCAGTACCGCCGCTTTATAAATAGAAGCGGCGGTAACAGGTAAGTATCAGCGCGAAAGGTTAACGCTTCGTTAACTTTTCGCGGCCGTTTTTGGACCTTTATAAATCGCGGTAAACGCGATTTATGCGTTAATGTCCGCGAAAACGGCCGCGAAAAGTTAACGAACCTTTAGAAATATGCCCCTAAGGCTGAAGAGTGATAAGAAACAAGGACAGGTGGCGTGTGAAATATTGCAAATTGTAAAGTCCTAGTCCCACTGAGTATTATAAACAAGTTCAGTACAGTAATCATGTCAAGAAAAAGGGACCAGGCTCTGTAGCACCACCAACAGCCAATTGTAGTTTAGAACATTTGCAAGGACCTGTATTAATATCATTTAACAAACCTCTGCAAAATTCTTAACACACAACCAATGTTTTATCTTATTTTTTTCTAAATCTTATTTCATCTTTCCAAGTATTTCTGTAATGCACTAGTAAAGGCGAGACATGGCCTTTTAGCATTAGCTAATCACTAAAAGTTAGATACATAGTACCACTGCTACAAACGCATGCCAAGCCCATATTAGTATCAACCCATACAGTTCTGGACCCCAGGCATGGCAACATGAATAATAAATACTGCAGCCAGATCCAGAGTGAATCTTTTCATACCACAGGTCTGCACTGTTATTGTTTTGCATTATTCTTTACCATAGTGTTTCTAACATAGTATGAAAGGTTGAATAAAGACATATGTCCATCTAGTCCAACCTTTTTAGGCTCCTCATGATTCCTGCTTAACAACTGATCCAGATAAAGGCAAAAAAAAAAGAAACAGTATGAAGGGGAAGAGTTTTCCTTCCTGACTCCAAATGGGAACTGGAAAATCAGAAGAACGCTTACTTACCATCTTTAATTCTATGTACCCTGCTCCATGCGCACCTTGTATGTTTCCATAATATAATGTCTTACTTTGTTTAACCTTTAGTGTCCAACATGAGACGCTGCTGATTTATACTTTTTTCTCCCCTAGGCCAGCTTGACTCCTGTCTTGTTCCACATGAGCGGCATGTTTTTGCTCAGGTAACATTTTCTTAGCGTTTACCATACATTTTTTGAGGAGGTCACCATTAAAGCACAACAGATAGCATTTTTCTGCCACTAAACATCTGGATCCGCTCAGTAAACACTACAATACCGTTCTTATGTAAAAACCTAAAATATACAGCAAGGCTGACTTTGACAAATCAGTCCAGCTGCACTAATTACAATATATTAATAATGTCCTCTAATCCCTGGTCGACAGCCCTGAAATGGGGTGGGGTGTTTTCATTGGGTGGTGTTTGGCTATTTGGCTCAGTGGGACTGCCACTGGTCATTGCCCCTCTGCTTCTTTCTCAGTACATTCTGATGGTGTAAGGGGACATTCACACATCTAATGTAATAGGCCGATAGTTCCTTCTGCATTGTAATTTGCTGTAGAGACCATATAGCCATGCATTAAGCGCAAACACGCAAAAAGGAGGGATGGACTTTGTGTCAAAAAGACATATTAAGACTGTGCACAGGGGGGTAAAAGTACAACTAAAAAGAAGAAAAGTGTGTATGAACATCTATGACCCCCATATATTGCCACATCCATCACAACCGCAAACACCAACTTTAAGCCAGCAGTGCACTTTCCTGTAGTGTTAGTACCTTAGGTTTTTGTTAAGTGCAGTTTATATAGGGAACCTCATGTCTGAAGGCCAGGCTTGTCTTAAGGGCATTATATGGCACACATTGCAAAATTTGGTCCAGCACCATCCAGTAACAATCTCCCCATATGCGTGACCACTTTGAAAGTTTGAGGGGAGGGGGAATTAGAATCACTCTCCATGCCTAGTCAATGGAATACAGATAGATTCTATTAAATATTGAGCACTGCATGCCTAAAACAATGAATGGGTGAAATAGTTATACAAATTAAATAATCTACTAGGAATTGTATTAAAATTCATTAACCATATCCCAATGTAATAAATAAGTCCCAATCATTAAGTACTATATCAGAGGCAGATTCATTCAATGCTTTCTTTCTTCCTACATTAGGAGGTGTCAGTGTAAGCCGTTGGAAAATTAGTTACTTTTGTTACTTTTTCAATCTCTTGGCAAATGACCCAGAAGAATTTAACATCTGGCTCCTGAAACGTGTGTCTCATACAGCCCGGACTCAGCGCTGCATCTTCTGGAAGGAGGAAATACCATGCGCAGATCTTCTGCTCTCGAGCTGACAGGATGGAATTGGAGCTTATGCTGTTTTTCGGCTTCTGGATGTCTCATAGATGGATGCCAGGTTCCGCACATCGGATATATTAACAGGGTAAGACCCATCCATATTCTTTCACTCTTGGCATGGTATCCCACTGAGATATTATTTTGCAGTTTTTACTACTTTTGTATACAGAACTTGTGTATGGACTGTGCAGTCTCAAGGGAACAAGTTCACAGGCTTACTGTTTGCTTACTATCTTTTAAGGGAGACTCCACCTCAGTGTTTTACCTATATATTAGGGTTTATTGCATTATTACTATTATTGCATTTGTGTACGCACTATAATAAATGGCTATGTATATATGCACCTGTATTTTTTCTTATTGAGGGATTTATGGCAGCCGAGTGCCTCTTGGACTTTGAGTCCTGAGTTTAACCAGATACATTTGTTCTCTGCTATCATCAATGCAGTATTAAGTTTAGTTAGTAAAAACTGAGGACTTCAGGCATGCTTATAGACCTTTAGACAGCTGTGTAACAATTGGGCCTGTAGGGTCCGTGACGGTAGTGTGTGTGTGTGTGTGTGTGTGGGAGGGGTATAAGGCCTGCAATCCCCAGAAACAGTAATCAGCTGTTTAAAAGACTGGAACAGAAGTGGAACTTCTACCTGTTTGATTCCATTTTTTTAAGCAGCTGATCCCACATATCTGTACTGCATACACGCGATCAGCTGTTTAAAACCAGCTGATTGCAACCCCTTGAGGGGGGAGGGGCATCTTGACAGTAATTTTTTGCTTACCAAGCAGTATATTATCTATCACTCTAATGCCTTATAATTTATATATTTACATTAAGACGGTATAACTACCCGATTAAAAGAAACAAGTGGACAGAATTAATTACAAAAAACCCCACCTCTCTAGAAAAAAAATGGGGTTTATTTAATAAGCAGCAAGCAATCAGATGTTAAAAAATAAGTCTTCTAAGTGTAGATCAGCAAAACGGTATAATCGGATTGGTTTCTGCAAATTAACACCAAATGAAAATGTTTGCACCTCTCATTAAAGGGCAATTGTGGTCTCAAAACAAGTTAGGGTTAAATGAAAGCCTGCAGTATATCCTTTACACTGAGCCAACAATCACATCTCTGGCTGGAGCCTGTAAGGAATTACATTGGGGTGAATGTTCAAACTTCCTGCTTCCAGTAGGTTGAGTGACATCACCTGACCTCTGCCGGCCCTTTTCCCCCGGGGGAGAAGCACGCTCAGTTGAGACTTATTGCTGGGGAAATCAGGAAAAAGTTGACAGCTGAGAAGGGAAGCCTATTAACGCAGACAGTCTGGTCACAGGACTACAAGCTGGTCACATGGCTAAAAACAGGAAGAGTTCAACCAGGAAGTTACATTGCTGAACCTTTCAAGCAATGACTTCTCAAAATTTTATCTAGAGATGTGATTTAGGTTTTATTTTGAAGATACGATGGAAGGCTTTTTATATAATTCTTATATTCTTGTTATAAGACAAGACACAAGATATTTAAAGAAATATAATGTATTATAACAATAGTATTACCGTAGATCCCGGAGAAGAACGATTCTTTCTTGTTGTTGTTGTGGCTAATGTAGTTGTGGTCTCCATAATGGTAGTGGACATCTCTGGAGGCATTGATGTGGTTGGTGTTGTACCAAGGATGGAAGGGACTTCTCCCACCAGCCTCACACTGCCGCTAATATTAATATTAGGATTAGGTTCTGCTGCCATGTTGAGCACTTTTAAGCCATTGTAATACAGACCAGAAAGCTGACCCTGGAATGGGCGACCTCGGTCCTTCCCTCCAATGGCTATCTGAGCTTGGGTGTTGAAGATGGTAAGTGGTCTCCCTGTAAAAAAAAGAAATAGGCATTATTACAGGTTCGCTCCTCAATTGTAGAATACATGAGATGGGGGTGGGAGGGCCTCTCTAATGTGATAAAAGACTGTTATTATAATTTAATTTCTATTCTCAAGAGAGTGATTCTATAAATCAATATGTTGGTCACAGGGAATCACTGTTAATACTTTTTCTTATTTGATTATTTTTATAAAAAATTCTTATGATCACTGGATGAATCTCTATAAATGGGTTTGTAGATGAAAATGGATAAGTGAAGAGTCATTATGACAATGCATTACTCTACTTACCACATGTAATTAAAGAAGCAATAAAGGACGAACACACTGCTGATATGTGAAAGAGGCAAAATAAACCAAGTTCTTTCATGGTATTTGTGCAACACATTTATTTGAAACCCAAAAAAGATTATACAATGTAGCAGATTACTGATACTTAAATTCTATGTGAAAAGTGTGTCTAAATTCCTGCATATGTTTTATGTTACTTGTTAATTTATAAGGCTCTGGAATTATAATGGGGAGGCACAGTGGAGTATTTCCATCACTTAGCTACATAGCTAAGTTACTAATATATTATATTCCACTGAACCCCCCATACCCTTAATTAACAGATAATTAATTTCATAATTTCAGTGTAAATAAGTAGACAGCACAGAACTAATTAATGTCAATTAATGGCATTTTATAACCTCAAGCACCACTGGAGTTAATACTCTTCTTTATAACCATACATAGGTAAACATGTAGCACAGAGACTGTCAGTTCTAGAGCCTACATAACGAGGTTCAATTAGAAAAGATTTGAACAAATAATATTACTTGTTCAATATCACAACATACAAAGCCTGGAAAACTAAAAGGGAACCTATAGTGTGTAAGTTTTTTCAAAAACAATTAAAATAAAAAGTACCTGAGGCAGGGACGTAGGAATGGTGCTTTTTACCTCCCAATATCCTTTCTATGAGGAACAACAGGATGAAGAAAACTGCTTCTGCCAGTCTTTCTGAATGCTTCAGCACTATCTTTAAAATAGAATGGCCCAGGACCATAATCTGGCAGAGGAAAACTTTATGTGCTGTAGCTCCTCAACAAAACAATATTGGGATGTGGGAATAATCAACTCTATCTCCTTGCTCCAGGTGCTTTTCATTTTTAAAAAGTAAATTTTTACAGTATACGGTAGTTGTCCTTTAAGAAAAGTTGGTAGACGAAGATTAAAATTAAGAGGCCATTCAAGGTACACAGATTAAACCTTTACATCACTCTATTAAATATATATTGTCATAAAAAAATCAACTAAAATTTTATATTAATAATAAGTTCCAGTTCAGGTGAAAAGGCTGTCCAGTTTACATAAATAAGCAGCATAGTGGCTCAATTGTTTGCATCTGAGTGTGGTAGGGGCACAAAGGTTAGAAGGGCCCAATCCACACAGATTTGTAAGGGCCATATGGGCGAATGTTATGCCACAAGCACTAATGCCTCGACTAAATTGGCAAGAAATGTATATGTTCTTCCTGTGCTTGCATGGGTTAATGGATTGTGTAGTATGTTCAGAAGTATATAGGAAAATAAATAATGTACTTACATAAAGTTCTGACCTGCTTATCTTACTGTAAAATATTCCTGCTAAATGTATATTTTTTAATTACACTATTATTTCCTATACTATACTTACCTACACTATAAATTGTAAATGTGGGGCATGTCCACCCCCAAATCTAAAATTTGCCAAAGTGCTGGCCCCTATGTATAGTTTTAAAAAATCCTTACTATACAACCCTGCTCCTTATGGTTCTCGTGCAGTCCATGCCCAAAGTCCAGGAAACTGAATAGTAGTGGCTGTCTTCCTGTCCAATGGTCTCTAGCACCTGTGTTGCCTCTGGGAGGGATGCTGACATGCACAGGGGAACCCTTTCCCCGCCTCCCTCCGGATCCCATCTGACTGCCACTTCTCCTAGCGTTAATCCCATTTAATATTATGATCCTTAGGGTTGCCCACCCCAAACCCCATAATAATACTGAAAAAAACCTTCAGATATTTACTTACAGCCCTCTCGCCTATCTTCACAGCCGATAGCCACATCTGTGATTGGCTGGCCGACAGCCAATCACGGACGCAGATGCCAGTCCACCCCCTGCTGTTTCCAGTTAGCAGAGAGGGAAGAAGATAGTCGCAGGAGCGAAGGAACTGTAAGTAGATATCGGAAAGTTTTTTTTTTTAGTATTATTAAGGTGGTTGGGGGTGGGCAACCTTAAGGATCATATTAAAACCTTTATTTACAGTTGTTCAGTTGCAGCTGAACTTAGAACTATAATCCATACAAACCTGTTTTTAAAGATTTTACATTTTATTAAAATCTTTTTAAAAGGAAATGTGATTATAACTTTAAAAGTGCACTAATTTACTTTACATACTGCAGCATTAATTTACCCAGAATCTCATCTTAAATACGTTTGGCATTGTTAAAATATGTTCTAAACCAATGACCCTTACTATCTAAATCTGACACATGGCATCACATTTCAGCAAGATATGTTGCAATGTTACCCAATCTTACTCTTTTGCTGAGCACAATTATTGTGTATAGGTTTTAGAAAAGACCTTTTTAACTGGTATAGCCAAGCAAATTTCATTATTAATAGTAGCACTGATAAGCACCAAAAGGCAAAAAGGTTTTCTACTGGGATTCTTATTCAAAGGAGAAGTCCAACATTTTAAAATTAATTATTAACGTTAATGGGATTACAAAAATCCCTAATGGGGGTAAGATAAAAATAAGATCCTCCAATTTTATAATGGTTTTCCTAGAAAAGGGCAAGTTCCCCTCTCAAATTAAAAATTGTATTTAGTCAAATGACCCCCACCCCCAAAACTGCAATAGTAAGAAAGCTGAGAGATGCAAGTCTAATCTAAAATGTTGCCAGGTGTTCTGTTACCTCTCTTTCTGCTTCCTAGTTCCTCCAGTTAGCAGCTGTCAGTCATGTATGTAACAGATGATACCATAGTCAATGACTGAATGCTATTCTGCCGAGTCTGATCATGTAAAAGTTTGTAAAAAAAAATATGAATATCTTGAAAAGGATACATTTTTCATTTGAGGGGGGAACATGCCCTTTAAGCATTTTTACCAGGGTTTCTCAACCAGGGTTCTGGGGACCCCTATGTTTACCTTGCAGGTTCTAGGGGTTCCTCAAGAGATAGTAATGGTTGTATTGTAGAGATCAACCATTATGATGAATCAATGCATTTATGTTTGCCAAGTGTTTTGGGCCCCATGCTTCAGGGGCAATTCTTGTTAAAGATATGTATGGGATTATTTAAGATACTTGTTTTTGGGATTGCAAATAAAAATATCCAGTTCGCAAAGATTTGTGGGAGAGATTTTGATGCAAACTGAACAAAATGATTTAGCCTATGGAGAAATGGTGCTTAGTAGTGACAAAGGTTAGAATCATAGCATACCTACTGTATTCTCAAAAGAGTCATTAAGGAACAATTATTTACCTATCAAACTATCTATTTATCTAACCACTGTTACTGTACGTTTACAGAATGTTAGACATAGCAATCAGTAACATTACTGTGGAAACACCCTGGGCTACCAAACTGAGGTACAGTATCCAACAAATTGTGATGTCTCCTGGGAAGTCAAAAATATATGGATTTAAACAAGAAAGAAATAAAAAGAACAAGGTTTCAAATATATGTTAGAATTGTTTTAAAAAGGAGTTCTATTTCCCAACTGCTGATAAATTATTGGCTTAAAAGGGACCGTGCAATTTAGTGAATTTTTTTTCAAACCTAAGTAGGCAATAATCACAAAAAATGAGGTAAATAAAGTGGCAAATGGTTAACTTAATGTGTATTCACAATGTCCCATGTTTGTGTCATTACCAAATTTACAAATAGTACTGTAAATTGTAACATCATAAATGTTATAATAGATTAACCATTTTTTGGGCTTTTGCTTTCATTGTGCCTCATTTTTTAGTTGCCTATAAACAAATCTTCAATTGTACGTTAATACAAAAAAAAACAATATTTCTGTTTCACAACAATTAAATCTACATGAAGGTCTTAACAAAGCATGCACTACTCATATTCCCTGCCATAAAAAGACTAATAATGCACCAAAACAAAATAACACACTGCAGATTTGTGGCAAGGGCCAAATCACAAGTATACAAACCTCACAAGTATACAGACCCCCTGAGGCGAGCTTTGTTTTACGGTATTTTAATATACTATTTGGAAGACCTGTACTATTTAAAGTGTGTACTTTGGAGTGTTGGCTCCACTATAATTTAGAACTGGTTGCTAGGTGCCCAGGACAACTTTTATCATTAGTAACCAAATATTATCGGCTTGTATTAAGGACAATGAATGTTATTTATAAGCATTGGGCCTATTTAAGAAGTAGTGCAAAAAATTCAGTATGGTTAATTTGCAGCAATCAATCAAATGTTATAGAATATTTTTTAACTGTAGCAGACCAGTAAAAAGGTATCATCTAATTGGTGGCTGCAAATTAAAAATGTAGGCAAATGTTTGAATCTCTTATTAAATCAGTATGCATGAGTTTTAATTTCTAATGATTAATCTTATTTGATAAATATTACAGACTAACCCACTTCTATTTAGGTACAATTTAAACCTAGTTAGGCATCAAGCATGTAAATATTTTATGTGTTGGGTTGAAAAAGTGTGAAAAAAAGTCAAGCACTTATACTGCTGCACAACTGATTAATATAGATCTGTGCATTGCATAAACCAATGCAGTGTGCAGTATTTGTGTATCTAAGTTGACTGGAAACTATTCATAATTTTAACTTCTGAACAGGAATTATTTAAACTTTTGGTTCACTTTTACTCCAGATGGTCTACATAGGCATCTATTTTGATCTCCAGCCTGCAGGCATCTAGATGTTTGAAAACTTCAACTCCCAGCTTTTCCTGGCAGCCTTCAATTGTTGTGTTTGTAGGGCAATGCTGGCAGTTGTAGTTTTCAAACATCTGAAGGCCCACAGGTTAGAATTTAAAAAAAAAAATCTTTTAAGTGTGTTAAATCAAACTTACTTTTTAAATAACTGCCTTTATTTCCAATTATACAACAATATATTGTAATACATACAAAAATTACTTCAGCTTACAACTTACAATCATTATCCCATTAGATTTGATTCCTAATGCATTAAAAAAGTGCAGCTAAGAAAATAATATCTAAACATCTTCTGTTTAGAGCTCAGCACTCATTTTTAGTGTGAACACTGCTTCCATGCTCCAGATGTTCCTAATATGCATGCATCTGGTATGCAAATGAAAATTGGTGTTCATTCTCTTGGTACCTTTTGGAATTGCAGCTCCCATTCTCTTGAACTCAGGATTCAGAAGTCTTATGCCATCTTCCATTCCTGAGATACTGAGCCCTGGAAAACAGGGACCCTGGTATGGATAAAAATGGCTGCCAGGAGTTTCCACAGAAACCACAGCAGCAAAACAAAAAGAAAAATATCAGCTATTCTTCAGTTGCGGGCAATGTCTGTAAAAGCACAGCAGCTTATTCAGCAAAGGCTGCTTTGGAATGGAAATGCCTCATGGATGCAATTGCTGCTTGAAATATTGGGTTTCTGCAGATGCAGGATGTTAATATGCATTAGCAGATATCTGCTGGTGACCAATAATCTTTTGACTGGACCCATTCCACGTTGCAGGAACACTAAATGGCTTGACCTCCTTTAACAGTTCCTCAAAGCATCAAGTTAACCAGTGTGGAAACAGGCAGTTCTTTCTGAAGAGATTCAAAGCCTGCAAAGTAACTTCATTGTGCTCACATCACAATCTGTTTATTCTGAGACACTAAGGTCCATCTCTCTATAAAAATGGCTTGAAATTTTTTTACAAGATAAAAGGTTCCAAAATATTACTGGTTTCTTAGTTAGCAATTTCTTTGCTTAGATTTTCTTACCTAAGGTTGCGCTCATTGTCAGAACACATTCATTGAAATAAAACAGATATATTTAGGAAACCGTAGCTAAAAGCTAAAAGGTTGAGAGACTACAGCTGGAACACAATTACCTTACAACTGTTTAATGAAAATGCCCTCAAGAAAACTCCCCACTAAGTGAATTGTGGTGAAAAAAATCTCTATACACTCTCTAACATATTTATATTCAGTAGTTTGTCTTTTTTTAGTATATCCACAAAAGGGGGGCTGTGGGAGCACTCCTGTGGCAAAATTACTTTATAACAAATAGTGGAAGTGCTACTGATCTGACCAAAACATTAGAACAAACAAGAAAAGAAATGAACAATGCACATTCCTGGGCCCCATATATAATATCTATGCTAGTGCAAACAGTAAAAACATGGGGGTATTTTGTTACAATTTTTAATGCATAAAAGTGAAAAGCCTTCCAACCACGTCATGGAAGGTCCTAACAATTTACCATGGGTCATTTTTCTGGGCTTGCATTTTCGTGGGAAGTTTTCGTGTTTTTACTGTTTGCGCTAGCATAGATATTATGATATATGGGGCCCAGGAATGTGCATTGATCATCTCTTTTCTTGTTTTTTAGTGTATCCTTATAGGGCTATGCATGAAGAGCCATTATCACTCTCTATTGTTTCCTTAAGCAATGCACCTAGCTGATAGCAGCTCTCTGGGCTTTGTGAATGGGGTTTACCCATACCGAATCTTTAACGCCAGCAATCTGCTGGCGCTAAAGGGTCCGTTTTATAGTGCCGCTATCAGCTTGGTGCATTTGTTGCCTCAGTTGCACAGCCGAGTTTTTGTGCACCACCATAACCACCATTAATTGTGTTGTGCATTAAAGGGTATGTCCACCCTTAAAACTAATTTTTGATATAGTACTCCCTCTGGTCCCCCAGCCCCAACCGCTTCATTTTTATTTTTAGAAAGAGCGGCAGCCAATCACGGACGCGGCTGCCGGTCATTTAGTGCAGTGGAGAAAAGAGGGGAGGTAAGTAATGTTGGGGGCACTTTCTAAAGATAAAAATGAAGCGGTTGAGGCTGGAGGAACAGGGGGAATACTATATTAAAAGGGATTTATGCTAGGGGGAGGGAATCCGGAGAGGGAGGGAGAGGGAGGGGGAGAAGGGCTGCAGTACGCATGCCAAACTTCTCCCGGAGGCCAGGTAGGAGGCAGAGTCCTATATGGACTCTGCTAGCCTCCTAATGGGCAGTTTTTGGGACTTTGGGGGGGGACTACAGGAGAACCATATGGAGCTGGGATGTGAGGTAAGGATTAAACTACACTACATGATGGGGCCAGTAGTTGGGGGGATTATAGTTTTGGGGGTGGACATGCCCTTTAACACCTAGCAGACTTGGAACATCGTTTAACACAACTTTAAGACACAAATAGTCGATAACTGCTCTCCGTACATAGCCCCATTGGTGTTCTTCCTAACACCATCCCCATAAAGATGTTATTTTTTTCCCTTGGCATTTATTGTTAATAAATAAAATATTATAAAATAATATTCTTATAGGGTAACTGTGGTCTCCAATTCTTCTTAGTAAGGGTTATATAAAAAGCCTTCCATCATACCTTCAAAATAAAACCTAAATCAAATCTCTAGATAAAATTTGTGAGAAGTTATTGCTGGAAAGGTTCAGCAATATTACTTTCTGCTTGAACACTTCCTGTCTTCAGCCATGTGACCAGCTTGTAGTCATGTGACCAGCCTTTGCCTGCATTAATAGGCTCCCCTTCTCAACTGTCAATTCCCCCCCCCCAGGTACTTCCTGATTTCCCCAGCTTTTAGTCTCTACTGAGCATGCTTCTCCCCCGGGGCAGATGTAATGTCTCACAGGCTGAAGCCAGAGATGTGATTGTTGGCTCATTATAAAGGAAATACTGTATGCTTTCATTCAACCCTAACTTGGTTGGAGACCACAGTCACCCTTTAACTACAGTGTCCTCAATCCATATTATTAGATCACTATCTATATGTACCTAATCAAAAGTTTAATTTTATCTTTGTATCCTTCTCCTTTATCTTTCTATAACGTACATATAGTTTAATTCATCCTGTTTTTCTGTGATTCTATGCTTTTGGCATGAAATGGCTTTACCTGAAGTCTGGTCATGACGTAAGTTTAATCTGAAAAACCAATACTGTTTGAAGGATTTACTATTGGTAAACACACTTTTCCCAAGATATTCCTATCTTCTCAGTCCTTATCTCAGGGCTCCTATACTGCTCAACTCCTAT
Source organism: Hymenochirus boettgeri (assembly GCA_019447015.1). Taxonomy (NCBI): domain Eukaryota; kingdom Metazoa; phylum Chordata; class Amphibia; order Anura; family Pipidae; genus Hymenochirus; species Hymenochirus boettgeri. The sequence continues at coordinate 230,745,897 of CM033476.1, read as the reverse complement.
CAGTATCTGTTCTAGACATATGCATATAATGCTGTTCCCTTTCTGACTTTGTTCATTACTCTTCTACTCCTATTTCTGTCTTTCCCTCATCCCAATCACTTAAAGAAAAAGCCAATCATAGGGCATTAAAAATGTTTTTAACAGTATGTTTTTTTTTAAATAAATGAACTTTTCCAGAAAGGATTGATTAGTAATGTCAACAATTTTGACTAATACTTACGGGCATATTTCTTTGCCACTATGCTAATTGATGAAAACTCATACCACCACATATCGCAATACATCGTGACTCAATGGTATTTATAAAGTGGTTAAGCCACCTCTAAGGTGGTGCAAATGCATTAATGGGCACATTTCTAGCCTGGAAATAGGTCACTGGTAGATCTCAGAACATTATGATGGTGAGTTTCCCATAACAAAAAAGGGTCTGGGGGGTGTTAGACTATTTTCGATCATTTACTATATACAATGAATTTGTATATAGTAAATGAATTTCTGTTTTTTTTTGCCTTTTGTTATTTTACTATAAAGTCAAGTAGGGGTCTTATTTACACATGTACATGAGTGTAACTGATAAAGACAGGATTTTTTAGCAGTTACACTAATTTATATGTGTAAATAAGACCCCTACTAGGCACTAAAAGCAGCAACAGCCCTAGTCTGGTATTGTCAGAAGTTCTGGACCTGTTTCTCTATTTCGCCGTGATACTGGACTTAAAGGGTATCTCCACTCATAATATTGACTTTTGACGGACCTTGTCTTCTATGCGCATAGAAGACAAGGTCCGTTGGGACCTGTTAGACTAAGCGCCGGGGGAGCGAGCGAGCAAGTTTCTTACCTTCTCTCCTGGCTGTTTGTTCTATTGAAGAACGGAAGGTAAGGCACAGCTCCTTTATCTCCCGTTCTTCAATAGAACTGGATTCCTAAAAGTCAATATTATGAGTGGAGATACCCTTTAAGTCAATGAATATGGAGATATTACTGTTGCATATCGTTGGAGTAAAAACAACATGGTTTAAGAATAAGGTGGTAATAATGCTATTTACCACTGCAAAGTCCGATGTTAGCAAAATGGCAAAAATAGTGCTTCTTTATAAATATTCATGTGTGTAAACAAGGCCAAAACAATCACACACCCCAACTAAATTCCATATAACGTGAGATAGGTATCAGTCAGACTGATTAGTTGTAGAATTAATACACTGTCCTATATATAGTATGATAGTCTTCACTTCTTTGGACTCTGCACTGAAAGTCCTATGGTTAAATGATAAAACCTACATTGGACGTCTATTTCTCAGATATTTTTGTCCTTTTTTGCAACCTGCATTTAATAAAATAACCAAATCCCTTAAATTCAGCAGTTTGACACACAAACATTGTTGCCTTGAAATGGGGTTTCCAGCAACACTGATGACTAAGCAATGTATCCCAGGTAGATAATCGCAATACTGGTTAAGGCACACTCAAAAATAAACTCAAGTGCTTTTCCCAGATGGGACTGTCCCATGGGAATTGGTTGTTTAATTGGGAATATTTAAAATTTCTGACAGACAATAAATGATAAGGTCCAAATTATACATCATCAAAAAGAGAGGCAGGCGCAACAGCAGCATTGCAAAATTAATGGATCTGTCTGTGAGGTCTTTTCCACACATAATTCACCACAAATTGCTATGGAATCTGCAGTATTCCATATGTGATGCAAAGATTGATGCATGTGTATGGAACCTTATACTCTGACAAAAAATGTAAAAACAATTTATAGGATTCTCTCTATAATCTTTCTATTTTTCTAATATAAATTTGATTCCCTGCCCTTATTACTGAATCTTAGTTTATTTGTGAACTGTTCAGCTTTGTTTTAAGGTTACCTTGATTATATTTTATTTTCTTCAGTTTTAGATGCAACACAGAATGTGTTGGTGTGTTGTTTTTATTAAAGTTAGTTGTAAGCAATGAAATTACTTTGCAGAATCTCTTCTCCAGTTATATTCATTTGCAAAGGAGGAGTACTGTTAACTTGGTGCCTTTGAACTTGGGGTTTCTATAACAGACATCAGCTTTAAAAAATATAACAAAACAGAGGTATCCATACAGCCCTCGGGTAAGATAGCCACAGAATCAGAGGGAGAAGCAGCTCCTGACTTGAATTCGCACTGTGTCACAGCTTGCCCTTCTGAGATCTGACTTAAACTGGGAAAATACATCTATTTTTTTTAGATTCATTTAAAAAAAATGTTAACACCTGATCATCTGGCATAAAAATAAAGACAGGGTCAGGTTCTCTCTCTGCTTGATATGGAAGCTCGTGCAAAGCATGGAGAAGAATAAAATGAAAAGATAATCACTGTGCAGTCTCTCGCGGCATTTAAGGGCCCACTTATTACCTCTTATTTGCAACAAATTGCTCTCCCAGTAGCTTGATAATCCTGTGTTCTGTAATTTATACAGACAACATCTTTCTTGCTCTTGTTGATAGGCTTATCCACATACCCATTATATATATTTCCCCTCTCTGTTTAAGAAAGGAAAATGGAACTAACTTGCTTGAGTTGAAATAAAGTAATTACTGGTATAACTTTCAAAATAATCTCACTAGTGACTTATCATAATATTATTTTATAAAGTATCCCTCTTTCCAGTTTACTCTGAGCTTGACATGTGGTTATAACTGGGATTTCCATATAATAATTACTGGAAAAAGCCATCAGCAAAAGATTCTTACAGATAGGAAATAGGTGACAGACTAGATGCCATGGACAAACAGGCAGACAGATGGGTATACAGACAGGTATCAATAATCATATAAATTAAGAAGTAGTTCTAAAACAGGAGTAATATACATATATATATTAAAAAGTTTGCGCTACACCGTGACAGTCTTTTCAGGAAAAAAAAATATATCAAAACCAAAATCTAAAAACTAAAGTTAACTCCTAAAAAATATTATGCCAGAAATGATCCTGTTTGTTGCATATAAATGAATGCATCCCGATACTGGAAAGTCAGGTAACCATGCACCAAATGCACTAACCAGCAGCAATCCATTGTGCTGGGGAAGCCAGTGACGAGCACATGCCTCTGTGTTGCCTACATATCATATTGCATATGCTTCAACCATTCTGAAGTTTTTAGCTGAAAGGAAAGAATCTGATTGGCTGCCATATTCTGGAAAGACTTTTTTTGTTAGCTTGTAATAATACATTTTATGCACTATTTAAATGTAGTTTTTAACTATGTTTTAATACCTTTTTAGGTACATGCTTCATTTTTTAAATTACATTTTTATAACTATATGTTTGTGTGTAAATATTCTACACATAAATAGCTCTACGCAGCAATCAGGCTTCGAATAGTTTGATATTTTTTGTGACATACCATGAAATCCCTGGGGCTAAGAAAGATATTTAACATGCTGTGCCTCTAGCATTTAGTAACAAGACAATATTACAGACATGCATTGGAAAACTGGAAACCATGCAGGGACATGCTTATATTTCAATGCCACTTTATCACAAAAGATGAACACCTTTACCTTTGTCTTGCTGCCCATCTTCTGGAACCCGGGAAATTTTAAAGGGCAGTTTAGGTTTTTGATGAAGTTCTGTGTTACCTTGAAAAAACAGTGTTATCAGTGTCACCCCCAGAGACTATACCCATCAATACATGTAACTTATGCATATGCTACTTTTCATGGCTTGTCCATTTAGATCATTAAGACAACACCATCAGTGCAGTACAGTTCCCCCACAAGGCAGTCTATATTAAAATAGATGTGTCCACTGTCTCTGGTTGAAATGTCTGAATACATTTAAAAGCCTTTCTGTGCATTCCAGACCCTTTATTTTTCAATGCTGCAGAATAGTTTTTCTAGGCATTTCCTTCATTGTCTTTCCCTGATTTAGATCAAACTATAGCTGAACAAAGTGCAGATCATGAAAAATAAATTATACATACCGGTATCTGTTGAATTCAATTAGATCAACTGGACTTGAAGTTTAGTTCTTGAAGTGGTTTTGCTAGTCATCCGACTGGCTTTCTCAATTCAGAATGACTTGTACAAGAATCTGTGGCAATTATGTACCCTGGAAAATCCCAATTAGCATATCACAGCCAAGTGTTTAGGGCGTGATTGGATAGTGGCTAAGAGGTGTTATAGGAACGCCCAGAGTAAGGTGTCAAAACAGCATTGTACATGGCAGACAGTTGGAGTTGAACCCCCCCACCTCTATTTAGGCTTGGTTTCTTTATTTTCACATAAATGGCCTCCTTAACATCTCTCTTGAACCAGTCACGTTTCTTTGCCAATATGTTAACATTACAATCTTCAAAGGTATGTCCTTTATCCTTAAGATGCAGGTACACGGCTGAGTCCTGACCCAAGGAATTGGCTCTTCTGTGCTGGGACATACGTTGATACAGTTGCTGTTTGGTCTCCCCCACATACAAATCAGAGCATTCTCCACTGCACTGCACTGCGTATATGATGTCGCTTTTCTTGTGTTTAGGTATTGGGTCTTTCGGATGTACCAATTGCTGCCTCAATGTGTTGTTTGGTTTAAAGCAGACAGGGATATGGTGACTGGTTCAAGAGAGGTGTTAAGGAGGCCATTTATGTGAAAATAAAGAAACCAAGCCTAAATAGAGGTGGGGGGTTTGACACCAACTGTCTGCCATGTACAATGCTGTTTTGACACCTTACTCTGGGCGTTCCTATAACACCTCTTAGCCACTATCCAATCACGCACTTAACACTTGACTGTGATATGCTAATTGGGATTTTCCAGGGTACATAATTGCCACAGATTCTTGTATTCATTCTGAATTGAAAGCCAGTCGGATGACTAGCGAAACATCTTCAAGAACTAAACTTCAAGTCCAGTTGATCTAATTGAATACAACAGATATACCATGACTTTCACAAGCATAAATTATACATAGGACTATGCAATAAGCTTCAGCAACAAAACAAAAATTCTTATATTGAATAAAAAGTTAAAGCAACTGTCAGCCCTTAAAATTCTTTCAGACAAACCACAGCACATTGGGAAGTGGGGTTTTGCCTATTAATAATGTCCCGTCCCATTCTAGGAACCAGCAGACTGGATTTATAGGCTTAAAACTCAGAAACCACTTTATAGATTGAGACAATATTACCAACTATACAGCTAACTGAAATTATACTATAATTTCTATATTTGTTCACTTTTAAAGTTGACTTTTTTAAATTGTTAGTTTGTGTAATGCCTTCTTAGTTATTCTACATATTCTCTCCCATTTTGAAAAATCAGTTGATTTCATTCCCTTTGCTGTTCTCTGCTGTTGACATTAGTGAGCTGACATTTCAGGTTCTAACGGTCCTTCTTCTTCCAAGGATGCACCACATCCTTGGAATGTTCCTAATAGTTATTTCTACCGATTGCCTGTTGGATGGGCAACTGAGCAACTGAATCAACCCAGGCACTGGGTCAAGGGCAAGACCATAACGGTCTCTACTAGGGGTCCTGCAAACAGGAAGTCAGTATTTCGATTGCATTTATTTATACTCAGACAAAATGCTGAATTGGCAGATTAAGGTCATTGGGATGGAAAAATAAATACTGTTCTTTTTTCTGAAAAGCATGTGTATTTGCACTGAACTGCCCCTTTAACACTTTTATAAGAAACATTACTGCAATGCTGGAACATCAAGATGTGAATTTGCTGTCTTTATTAATTCGTTATAGTATACATCTAAAACAATTGTTTGGATACCACAATTATAGCTATTTGTGAAAGTTAATTTACAGAAGATGCAAATATCAGCTATACAGTTCATGAGGTTCAGCCAAATTCTGTCTCCCCCCCCCCCCCAGGATTCCAGAATTCAGTATAGAAGCAAACACCAAAAGCAACATGTCATGGAGCCTCCACATCCTTTGTTCTAGCTAATATCTTATCCTTTAAAGTGAGGAAGATGCCTTAAGCATTTGTGCTCCTCTGCCTAAGGAAGGGGGATATCAGTATATGTACAATCTCTAATTTTTTATAGAAACATAACAGAAAAAGAAGGTAAGCCTGTGGAATTGAACATGTGTCCTAATGGTCTGTTTGTTTCCAAACCCAACACTTTAGCAGCGTGCCATCACTGCAGATGCAATAGACACAAGTACATTTCATTAAATGTCAGTTGTCTATTTTGTATTGCTCCAGGAAGGCTGTCAGAAATTTACACTGGTCGCTGGTTGGTAAATAAAAGACAGAGCTGCTATATATAAAGTTCATTGTACATTTGTAGAAACCTTGCACTTTTTTTAGAAACATGATGGAAACAAACAAACAAAAAACTCAGGCAGTAGACTAGGGCGCATGGTTTCATAAGTAATCCAGGGGATTTGAACTTGTGACTTCTTAGGCTATATGTTCCTAAAAACACAGAATTTATATTTTGTGCCCCTCTGGCACCAGAGGGTGTGGCTCTTTAAAGCCCAGATGGGCTATGAGTTGTACTGGAAACAACATGGAAGCTTTCTTTGTTACAAAAACTTTCTAATCTTATGTAGGTGCATCCTCTACATCATATGTAGCTTTTAAGACTCTCCACCTCTCTCAAATTCACATGCTGTTCTTGGATAAAGAATCATATTTCATTTATCATCCTATTCTTACGCAAAGCATACCGCAAAGGTGAGAAATTTAAACAGTAAAGTGACATCTTGGGGTATTTTATGACAAGTTATTAATTTCACAGAGAAAATGTAACCTACATCTGCTATGCTCTACAATACAAGAACAAAAAGCAGTCTAACACTATTCATCCTGACATCAGTGCGTGAGAAGAAAGAATTATTCTAACTTCTCTGCAGGCTTCACAACATGACTGAGTGTCAGAACCAGAACCTGCTGAGAACTGTCTGCTGCTGCCAACGCACTGGCTTTATACAGACTCGGATTGATTTACTGCTAATTATGACAATTATGCCTCAATCCACAGGGCTTTCAGTGATCTATGCAGGTGTCCACATTATGCGTGCTCTCCCAATAGCTTTCAATATGAAAGATCAGCAAAGGTTTGAACTCCACATTTAAAGGTTCAAATATGCCTGTTGTAAATAAAGTTTATGTTATAGAATGTAAAACACAAACATAAATATCATCAGAAGGAAAAAAAAATCCTTTTTTTTCCTGGCATGATTACACTGACAATTTAAAGGGGAAGGGTATTTTAACTCTCATAACTTAATTTTTACATACTGCTTAAGCCCCCCCCCAAGTGTATTTTTACTATACTAACCTTTAACATACTTCTAACCTTATTTACACAGCTGATACATTGCAGGCTGGTATAAGCCTCCTCTGCCTCTGTGTCATTTACGTGCTGCACAGCAGCATAGGAGGCATCTCCTCTGCAGCTTTGGGTATAGATGTCAGCCATTGTCCTTGATGTAAGCATTAGAGATGTAATGTGGGTTCGAATAGAACCTGTTTTCAAAACGAATCAGAGGATTTTGAAGTCCCCACGAAACTTTCGGAACTCCCGGATTTTACGGAACCCGGATTTTAAGAATTTTCGATTTTAATTGACATTTCAATAAACATCAAAATCGAAAATAGATGATTATCAAAACCCGGGAAACGAAAGTAATGATCAATTTCAGTAACCCTCGAAAGTAATGATCGATTTCGGTAACCCTCGAAAGCAAGAAACGGTTTCGGTAACCCTCGAATTTGTAATATAAAATGTAAACCCTTGAAAGTAGTGCTCGTGAGGAAAAATAGTTTTGATTATATTTACGGGTTCCCCAGACCATTCCCCAGGACGGTGTGTCATTAACAGTAACCCACTTTTACTATTTGTCCCTCGAAATGGACAGAAACTTTCAATTTTTTTTCTCTCATAGACTTCTATGGGTTCGTTTTTCGAATTTTCGAAGATTTCGAAAACGGAACGAAACTCAACAGTTTTGAACATCTCTAGTAAGCGTCCAAGCAGAGAGAGAAGAGAGCTCCGGCGAGGGATCATGCTGTGCAAAGCATATTCTTTGGGATATGTGTGTCTGGTTACGTTTCCTGTATAGACACCCTCATTTTGCACTTGTCACATTGTAGTACCCCCAGTAATGTAAATTATAATAATACAGCACTTCCTGCAATCAACAAAAATGTTGCAATGAGTTACGCAATATTTTACATAAACAACTCATTTTCACTAACAATGTTCCTATAAGGGGAAACTGATCCAAATAAGAGTTTTTTTTTTCTTTATCTGTAGGGTCGACTGGGTTTCATCCACAGTGTCAACTTTATGGGTTTTCCTGAGTCAGTGCGGACACTCATCTTGGGAGCAGTTAGAAGTACTTTAAGTATAAAATCAAATCAAATCAATGGTAAATAACCTATTTCGCCAACACAGGGAGTAATTTATACTCCTTTTTGTCACATCCAGTAACATTAAAAAAAAAGGATAGTGCAACACCTTTGACACACGATGCATAAAACCTCAAACAGCAATTTTGGGAATGAATTGATTGTGGCTGTATAACATGACAGGGTTCCGCATAGGAAGCAAAAAGGCAAAGTTTAGGATCAGTTATGGTCATGCAGCCATAATTTTAAAAAAAACAAGGTTAAATCCAAATAATGAAAAATGTGCACCAAAGAAATCTGAAAGCAGACTTACAGAAAATGCACAAAATGAGAGAGTCTTAAAGTTATCAGACTGCATGCTGACTTTTTTAATCTACCCTAGAGTACAAAATTTGGTAAACTGTGTGCAGTGGCATACTGTGTGCCTTCAAAACCAGAGGTCTCCCTCTAAATTTAGATAGTGAATATATTTTTATTCGCCTCAATGCAATTTTGGTCACATCTCACTAAATTTGAATATAGGTAATGTGTTAATTTACACTATATTATTTATAACATACTTTGTAAACTGCAAACGATACTGTTAATTTCACTAGAGTCTCATTGAGAACCTCAAATGACCAAGTGTGCCAAAGTCTAAAAAGCATAACCCTAGTATCATGCACAGTGATGTTTGCTAACATTCCAGCATCTTCTGCCAGTAACCTGATACAAAGGACGCGACAGTGATATTAGAGTCATATGGTCACAGCGCAAAGAAAAGTTCTTCAGTGCCAATCAGTTAAATGAAAAGGTTACAGTCATGGCTTTGTACTGCTTTTCCTGTCACCTCACAATGCATCTGTGACTAAATAGGTATAGGAAGAGCATGCTGGGAAAAAATGGTGAAAAAGATACTATTTTTTTCTTAATAATTGCTCATTAACTAATTAATAATAATAATCACAAAACCTGGGCATGAAAAATTATTCTGCAGTGAGGAATTTCCTAAAACAATTTTTAACAGTGATTAGTGTTTCTGTAAAGGTTCTGTCTGGGCAGCATTTGCCATGTAATCATCAAGTCTTGGAAGTATGCATGTCAAATCTCCTTTTTTTTTTGCCATATCCCAACGTACCCATATATGGGGATTTATTATTGAAATTATATTGTTTAGATAATGACATTTAATCAGAAGAATTGGAAAGAGTTAAAAGCCCAATTTCTGGTGACTATGTCATTTGAACTTTACAACAATTATTCTCTGGTAACAGAGATATGCAACAATGATCAGTTGTAGGTTATTGGATATTTCCTAATTCCAGTAAAAACTGACATATATGATAGATGCTTAGGAGACGGCACATTTTTCTCTGTCATGGAAGGGGCGGATCAAATGACTGGGTTTATTCAGACATTTATTAATTCAGAAAGGTTGCAGTTAAGCACAGTCACACAGAATAGATGGGTGCCCAAGCCCTCCAAAACAATGTTTTGTATTTCATTTTGTGGTTGTTTTGTTTAATGAATGTATTATCATGAGTGTTATATAGGGAATTACAACTTACTGAGGATTGTTGTCATTAAGATTAAGGAGGCCATTAACTTACTAATATAGTTTTTGGATTCCTGGTGGCTAGCAATGAGTGTATGGTATGAATTGACCAATCCCAGGGATTCTCATAACTTGTCTAAATCTGTATATATAGACAGGATCTACCAAAATACAAAGGAAGTTTCAGTAGCCTAAAAAACTGCTGTCAAGAAGAGAGATTTGTGAATGCATCTACTTCTTGTACACATTAATGGCCTGTCTGTACATGGATTTACCTGAATTATTCCTTGTGGCCATAAATGAATGTATAATATAGATAGACCAATATCAAGGATTCTCGTAACCTGTCTGAATCTTTGCCTATAGGCTGGATATACCAACATGCAGTTTTAGGTTTGTGGTCTGACTATTGATGCGTTTAGGTGGTAAAACTCCAGTTTAGGGTTAAAGGGCATGTCCACCCCCAAACCTTTAATTTCCCCCACTACTGGCTCTACTCAGTAGTGAATAAAAAGATTTGTTAGAAAGTCCCCCGATAGTTACTTACCTTCCCTCTCTCCCCCAGCATTCTGTGCAGCCAGCAGCCGTGTCCGTGATTGGCTGCCTCTCAGCCAATCACGGACGTGGCTGCCGGTCCAGCCCCCTGCTTGCATTTCCATGCAAGCAGAGGGCCAGGACTGTGCGGCAGAGGATAGAGGAAAGGTAAGTAACTATCGGGGCACTTTCTAACAAATCTTTTATAGCGGTTGGAGCTGGAGGAAGGAGAACTATTATGTGGCAAAAGTTATTGAAAGGGGTGGACATGCCCTTTAACAATATCTCCAAGCCCATAGTTAGCTTAAAGGGTGATGGAAAAATTACTTACAGTAAATAATTAGAAAGGTGCAGTGAGAGATCCACTGGATATCAAATCACATAGAAGTGTATACCTGCCTCTACCAAAATCACAATTTTGTGCCAGCTTATTGAGGATTATGGAGGATTATGGAGGAAGCATAATTTTATCCTTATATGAGCTGTAGCAACCATTTTTAAACTAATTTACAAACAACTGTAGATGTGGTATCCAAACTGTTTTATTTTTGGTGTGTCCTGAGTTTACCTCCAGGATAATGTTCCTTGACCGGCCAGTTGTCCACTTGCAAGGTGGCATTCCCGCCGTTCCGTGTATACTTCACAACATGGTATTTGCCATCATTGACTGGAGCACTTTCTTCTCGAATAGATATGTCTTGGGAGCCAATGTTAAAAGTTACTCCAACCTTGCCTTGCACCTGGACAAAAAAGGCAAGAGGTCATTGAATAAGAAGTTATAGATGCAAACAGACACCTAATAGAAAGATACAAACAATAACTGCATTTTAAATATACAAAATTAAAGAACAACTCCACCCTCAAATAACAACTTTTGGAAAGAATATGTTGATATATCCTACTTTGTCCTCATACATTACTGTATGTCTGCTATGCCTCTGCATGCTTCATGAAAACTGAGCAATTTAGTGACCTCTACTTTGTCTGAGCATGCTCAGAAGAGGCAGCTGGGGGATTAGCATTCAGTCATTGGCTGCGATGTCAACTGTCAAATCCATAACTGACAGTTGCTAACTGAAAGAACCAGGAAGCAAAAACAGGGGAAACAGGGCATTGTGCAGGATTTTTTTTTTTTAGGTTAGACTTACCTTATATATTTCAGATTTCAAACTATTACAGTTTAGGATGTTGGGGGGGGGGGGGTGATTTTGGGGGTTGCTCTTTAACCCAGCACTGGCCATATTCTGAATTCTAGCAAACTCTGAATTTGGACAGTCTTTAACATTAGCAACAGGAAACAATCAAGCAGGGACTAATGCTGGCAATGCACTTATTAGATGTTAGATATATTTAATGTTTAATCAATGAATCTATCTAAAAACACCTCTCAACTTTCCCAGTACTGGCCTTTTCATTTTGTGATGAAATGTTAATCAAGTAATAAGTTACCAATCCAGGCGTTTGCAGTACCATCCGAAGTATTCTAATGAACGGTATGGCCAGCTTAACGCTCAACCATTTACTTTTACAGTGTTTAAAGGGCATGTCCATTTTAAAAACTGGATTTTGCCATAAGGTTGCCCACCCCCAACCACTATAATAACGCTAAAAAAAAACTTTCAGATATCTACTTACAGCCCCTTCTACCCTCTCTAGTAACAGGTAACAACAGACAAGGGCCGGACTGGCAGCCGCACCAATCACAGATGCGTCTGCCGGCTAAGAAGATAGTACCGGGAGAGGGGGGCTGTAAGTAAATATCTGAAAGTTTTTTTTCCCGTTAGTATAGCGGTTGGGGGTGGGCAACCCTAAAGGACATTATGGCAAAAGCCTTTCATGCTAGGAGAAATGGGTGGCAAATGGGATCCGGAGAGAGGGAGGAAAAGGGCTCATGTCAGCATCCTTCCCGGAGGCTTCACAAAAGGCAGAGACCATGGGACAGGAAGACAGCCACTGCTCTTCAGTTTCCTGGACTTTGGACAAGGACTACAGGAGAACCAGAAGGAACAGGAATGTAAGGTAAGGATTTTTTAAAACTATACAGAGGGGCCAGCACTTGGGAAAATTTTAGATTTTGGGGTGGACATGCCCTTTAAGGTTCTATCTATATGCCGAAACCATTATTCATACAGATTGGTCTGAAGCTAATAGTAAATCAGCAAATCCCTGATAGTGATTTGAGAGTGTCTTAGACAGCAACATATTTTATTCATATCCTTAGCAACCTTCAAACAATGTTGTTGTTAGTAAGGAATGTAGCAAATAATATTAATGCAAAAATCTTCTATTGTTTTCTCCATTTGGTTTTTATTTAGATTTTTTTTTTTTTAAATATTTTGAAAATCCACAGGAAACCAATTAAAGTCAATGGGAGAAAAAAAATATAATGTAAAATAGCAATGGTAACTTACTGTAAATGGCTCTGGAAACTGGGAAACGGTCTGAGGTTCATATATACGTAACATTAAAAAAAAAAACTTTCCTCACCACTGCACTGTTTTTTGAGCGTCCGCACCCTATTTTTAAGCAGTATTCGAAAATTTTCAAAAATTAGAGAAAATTTTGTAAAGGTGCGTACAGTGTACAGTAGTTTACTGTAAATGGCTCTGGGACCTGGGAAATGGTCTGGGGAACAGTAAACCAATCAGATTTTTTTCTGAAATAAACTGATTGTATCCAATCAGAATTGGTTACAATCAGATTTTTTCAGAAGGAATCTGATTGTAACCGATTGTATACTAACTAATCAGATTCCTTCTGTAATAATCTTGATTGTAACCAATCAGAATTAGTTAAATCAGATTCTTTCAGAAAGAATCTGATTTGTATACTAATCAATCAGATTCTTTCTGAAAGAATCTGATTGTAACCATTTCTAATTGGTTACAATTAGATTCTTTCAGAAATAATCTGAAATATTATCAATTCTGACTGAAATAGAATCTGATTGGTTAGTATACCAATCAGATTCTTTCTGAAAATATCTGATTGTCTGTTCCCCAGACCATTTCCCAGGTCCCAGAGCCATTTACAGTACAGTATATACTAGAGTATAAGTCGAGGTTTTCAGGCTGTAAAAATAGCCAGAAAACTTAACCTAGACTTATACTCGGGTCAGTCACTAACTTGAATGAGGAATCCGGCTGCTGCATCACTACCCGGCACGTCTCACTTCCTGGTTCCGAGTAGTGACGTCAGTGGATGCGGCAGCTAGATTCCTTGTTTCAACAGGCAGATGTAAGGAAAGAAGCAAGTGACATGGCCGGATTTCTTGTTTCAAGTTAGTGACACAGGCAGATGTAAGGAAAGAAAAAACTGACTTGGAGGCAGAAAGATGTTACACAGGCAAGTTTGCGGCTACAGTTTAAAACATGTTTAAAATGAACAGAAGGAAATCAGGCACGGAAGGTCCATCTCTAGTCACCATTAGTCCACCAACCCACCCCCTCTCAAGAACTTCTGTAGATCACTTTTAATATTGCATTTAGCAAATGTCCATGTTTAGCATTCATAATACACATATAGAATATGGTGAGTTATGTTAAATGAATATTGCTATATAGCATATCTCGAATAGTTATGGCTTGCCTGATGTGGTGCTATAGTAGTTTAGTTGGAATAAGCAGAGCCTATGGGTTATCAACCCTCCTCCCACTGTGGAGTGTGCACACGCAAGTAGGGGTTGGCATCTACAAAGGCGCGTGGACAATGGAAAGAGTTTTGATGATGCAACGTTCAAGCTTCTGTGTCCGTAGGCCATATGATTTACACCTGTCGGTTAGGATAATTGACTGCATAAGAGTCCAAAATATACCTTTGATTCATGTGAATTACGTTTCTAAATTGTAATTAAATTCTTAATTTAAAGACATTCGCATATTAACATACTATCTAAAAATCTGCTTGATTCTTAATTGCAGTTCCCTGTTGTGGGAAGGTACTCACTCCCTGCAGTTAAATTTCCAAACATCCAACTGGAAGAAGCCAAGCCTACCTACATCAACACTAACATCTCTAGTGGTTGGCTACCAGCACAGTAGGGCAGCATGCACATTGTATTTTGTTTCACATACCCCTGCCAATGTTGCAAAACACTATTTAAAACATAGAACAATACTAAGCTGTAGGGAGTTCATATCCCTTTTAGCTCATTACAAATGCTGTTTAATGTGATAACTAGCTACAAAGTTAGGAGAACTGTGTGTATTGGAAAACAGAATTCAAACATCTATGGGCAAGGTTACAAAGGGCTTTGCATGCTGCAAATTACAGGAGAAATGGTGAGGAGATGAAAAACCTCAGTATTGTGAAGTGTCATTTTTTTTTAGCTGTGATGACTAGCTAGACTCCAGCTTACTACACCGAAACTTACCTCGAGTAGTTCTAAATATGGGGAAAAACAAAGATAAAGACAAGCAGGAAACATCTGCAGCAGATAGATTGGGCAGGTTTGCTAGACAGGATCCGGCTGAACCCAAAACTCCACAAGCGCCTTTGCCGCCATGTGCACAGGCCCGAAAAGCAGTAGAGGAGCCAAATGGTGATCCCTGCCAGATGGAAGGTGAACAGGCAACCATAACTCAACCGCAAGTTCACAATAGTCTATTACAAGCAATCAGCTGAACTGCTGACTGCTATACAACAACTTCAACCAGGGAAACCCCTGGGTATGACAGTATCCCCATAGATATATTTTAAAAATATGTAAATATATTGGGTAAACCCCTTCTTGCTGTGTACCAGGCGGCGAAAGAATTAGATGTTATTCTATAGAGTGATTCTATCCCTCGATGCAAGAAAAGCTTTTGACTCGGTGGAGTGGAACTATCTGTGGGAGGTATTGAGATTTTTTGGATTTGGCCCCAAATTTGATTTGTGGATACAACTGCTTTACACAAATCCACAAGCCAGACTATCTATACAAGGTGAGCTATCTAAACCCTTCGGACTATATAGAGGAACACGTCAAGGGTGTCCACTCTCCCCTTCCTTGTTCGCGATTGCAATCGAAATTTTAGCACTCAAAATTAAAAATAACGAAGAGAAAATAGGTTTATACGCAGACGATATTATACTATATCTAGATACTTCAGGTTACTCTCTTCTAACAGCTATCAACACAATTAACGAGTTTGCCCCGATATCGGCACTGTTTATCAATTGGGAGAAATCCTGCATTCTGCCTCTGGATGATAAAGCACCAATACAAAATATACCGCTGCCACCCATACCTATAGTTAATGAATTCAAATATCTAGGTGTCATCATAACTAAATCAACAAATAACTCTGTTAACCTCAATACAGCACCATTACTAAAATTCATTAAAACTAAATTACTGCATTGGAAAGTTCTTCCACTAAATTTGATTGGAAGGGTCAATATGATTAAAATATTCATACTGCCCAAATTATTATATGTACTGGAACATTCAATGGTATACATACCAAAAAAATTCTTCACAACTATAAATGGATTGGTTACATCATTTTTATGGGGAAATGGTAGACCATGTATTAAGCTTAAAAAACTACAAGCCTCTAAAGTGGAAATGGGATTGTCCCTACCAGACTCCCAACTATGTTATTGGGCAGGTCAGCTCCGCTATCTGAAGGGATGGCTGAGTTCAGAGGAAGAGCTTACACAATCTGATCTTATGATGCAATATTATGTCACAGGCAAATATCTAGCATATATCGCAGACCCGGAATGTCATATGAAAGGACCGGGCACCACACTTCACAAACAAGACGTCAGGATCTGGAAGGCCACCAACAAATTACTAAAATACAATATCAACTGAAACTCCACTATGGCGCAATAACACTTATCCACAATTGGCACAGATGCAAGAGGCCAGCAAATGGGAGTCACACGGAATAAACACCTTTGGTCATATATATAGTGGTAATGAACTTAAATCCTTCTCTCAACTAATGGAACAATTTGAACTCCCATATTCCTACCAATTTAAATATCTACAACTACGACACTGCCTGCGTGCTGAATTTATAAACAAACAAACACAACCAGAAATAGCTAAAAACTCGATTCAAATGGCACTAAAAAAGCAAAATAAGAAAGGGCTGGTATCTAACCTTTACCAAATTCTATCACAGGTTAGCACTATGGCAATAACTACCGAAATAAAGGATAAATGGAAACAAACAGTACCAGAACTTGATTCGGAAGGTCTTGATGATATTATACAATCTCATAACCTAGTATCTCCAGCATCACACAACAGGTTGATTCAAACATATATAATCAATCAAGCATACCTCACTCCGAAACAACTTAAACATGTGCAACGTCTGCAACACGATCTTTGCCCGAAATGGAGCAGATTTCTGGCACCTTATCTGGCAATGCCCACAGATACAGGGATTTTGGTGCGAGGTGTGCCACTTTATAAGACACCACTTAAATATATATATATACAACCCAACCCAGAAAACTGTGCGATAGGGATACTGGATAATGAAAGTTGGTCAAAGTTTCAATATATATTACTCACGCAAATCCTATTCTATGCTCGAAAAGCTATAGTGCTTAAATGGATGGCAGCTGAACCACCCTCAGTTAAAATCTGTCTTGAATTAACCAACAAGGACCTCCCGCTCCAACGTATTATATACAAACATAAGAACTGCTTAACTAAATATGAGAAGATATGGGGGGTTTCGTATACCTCAACAGCAACCACCACAGGTTACTTACTATAACTGGGAGAAACAAAATGATTGCTGGGATGTGAATTCCATGTAAGCCTCTAGTTTGTAGGGTTGATGTGCTGTGTGAGAGGGGGGGTGCCCCGGGTGGCCATATACAAATATATAAACAGTCAGGGGTAAAGATACGTATAGTTCATAGGAAGGCACACTCCATATAGTATTTGAACAATACTCATTTATTAGTGCTGAAAAACAATGAATGCCAAAATACACACAACGTTTCGGGGGGTCCAACCCCCTTCCTCAGGAGCCCCATATTGTGATACCAATACACTAAAGTACTGATGTATATTAGACCTTAAGTAATTTGACTACAATATAATAAACCAGGAAGCACAATGATATAGAAGGTAACAAACTTTATTAACAGCAATTAATAATTGGTTGACAGTTAATAAGTTAAATGAAAATCAAATCTATAAATATTATTAATTTATGCAAAATATATAAAATGTATAAGAAATGCATGTATCTTCTGTACAAATAAGCAAAAAATGAAAAAATGTATATTATGATATGGCATAAATATCAATAATAAAAAGAATTAAAAAAAAAAAAAAAAGTATCTACAGGCTATGCTCCTGCTAATCAGGTTTTGCCTGCCATTTAATGAACAGTATGTATGTGTTGTTAGAATAAAAAGTTGTGAATTCACCTGATTAGTGTGCTCCCCCATATCTTTCTTGTGCTAGAGAACTTTCTGGCCCTTGGAGTGGAGGACTAGGGGAACTGCACCTATCCACTTGTCTGGCATACAGCCAACACCAGTGTGATGGAGTGTTCCTTGGACTGCATTTAATGAACAGGCAGTTTTTACATTATGTGGAGAATTAATGTTAAGGAATGAATTCTGTCAGAAGCTATAATATAGAATCCCCCATTACACAGCATACAACAGAAATCTCTAAATGCAGAAGGTACTTTACAAACTCTGTCCAATAGATGTTTTGTCATTCACTGAAGAAACATAAAATCCTGACTTATTTGCATATGAAGCATGGGAGCTGAAGCCAAACCTTTTAATGCCATCTGAATGGTGCTTTACTATGCAGGGTATTTTGTACTGTTTTGTGTACATCTCCACAGTATACACATTAAATATAAATTCCATTTTAAAATGAGCTGCCGAAATATGAAGTGTAAGCCAATAGAACTACCATGTTCAGGTGGATCATAATGAAATGGGTTGCATATTTGGTAAAATAAACCAATAAAGGTTGTGGGAAAACAAACAAAATGTTTATTTGTACTTTAGACTAATCGGATTTAACATCTAACTGCCCTGAGTCCTTCCCCGGCTGGATTATACTTAACGAATGACGTTACATCTGTAATGTAATGTTGGTCATAATTGGATCAGAAATCCAGTTCAGGGAACATTGCTGGAATGTTGCAGGTAAGTTTATGGGCATCTTTAGACCTTAGATTTAATTTTGTGTGTTATCATACAAAGCAACAAATGAACCACAATCTGATCGCGATTCTGATTCACATTGCTAACACATTGCTAACATAATCAGAATATTCCCACTATGTGCTCTGCGCTCCAATCTGTTATTGGAACTCAAGTGTGCATGACTTTTTGTGTGTATTGCATGCGTTTCAATAACACAGATGGGAACAGGATCCCACAGCAGTGCATTGCAAAAATATTGCATGGGCTGCTGTGCGTTGATAATGGGACCTAAAATAATAATGGGACCTAAAATATAAATTTAGTACCTCCTCCACTAGTCATTTGCTTCCTTCTGCTGTAATGTAGATCCGTCCATAGTCCACATATACAAGCATATATTCAAAGAGAAATCAACTGATAGAAAGACTCCATACAACCCCATTCATTCTGGTGTTGCATTTATTAGCTTTGTGCCACACATCATGTTTCGGACCGCAAGGGTCCTTTATAATGTTTCACATGATATCACTTCATATAGGACCCTTGCAGTCTGAAACATGTTGTATGGACCTAAGCTAATAAATGCAACACCAGAATGAATTGGGTTGTATGGATTCCTTCTGTCTGTTGATTTCTCTTTGAATATATGCTTATAGTGGAACCTAGCCCTTTCTGAATCACATGGAAAGTAAGAAGAGCCCTGTGCTCCCATTTAAATCTTTCCAAAATGCTACACTAGTTTCAAAAGAAAAGGCTTCAACTTAACGTGGAAATGATATCTTAAACATGACTCTCCTGTAAATAAGATCATTTTAAAGAAAAAATTCTACTTAGCTTAATATCCTAGAGGCTTTACATGAAATGCCAAAATGAAATCAAGTGCATAATACAGACCATTTTTTTTCTTTTTTGCAAACAAAGAAAATATTTAATGGTATTACTATGGTTCTTTTAAGATCCCAGACCTAATGTGAACATTTACTTAAATAGGTGCAGCGAGGTTGTTCACACAAATCTTTCTTTTTAATTTTTCTATTAATACAGGTTACCTACCTTTCATCAAATATATTAAATTAAAGGGCATCTATAGTGGGAAAATGAACTTTTTTTCTTTCTTTCCATGTGTTCTATAATTCCCCACAACCCCCAGAGTGTCTTCACTTTTTTCAGATTCCCACTCTGTACTGTTACACCAGTTAGAAGAATACAGGATTGCATTCCTCTACTCCTATTTGGACTGTCAATCAAATCCCTGTGACGTGATCCCCCCTCCCTGCTCTGTAAAAAACATAGAGATAAGAGCATTAGCAGGAGAGCTGTAGCTTTGATGGTAGATATAAGGCAGCACTTGACCCCCCTTCTTAATAGCTTTCACTGATTGATGATGGGTCACAAAGTGAGAGATCTTAAACTGTACTGTTCTCCTTCTTCCGTGTCTCCAGGCCAGCTTGCTTTCTATTGGCCACTGTGTGTGGGTGTGTTTTTCAGGATGTTGAATTTTTAACTCCTACTGCACATGATAAGCTTGTCGGTTAGCCGGAGTTGAGGCATGGAGGAGGTAACAGAGGGGAGGGGGAAGTGCTGCACACAGATCTGACACCATGGTTAAACAAAGTCACTGACAGAGATAGGATTAATGCAGCACAGAGTACATGAATTTAACTTTGCAAAGGGGCAATGTGTTTTTTTCACTATAGATGTCCTTTATACATTTTTTACCATGTGCAGTCCACCCCATCACTCCCCCAATCGCAAAGTTAGTTTTGCAAGAAAATCCCCAGAAAGACCCTCAATCACCCAGCTCTCTGTTCCCAGCTCTCTGCTAGCCGGAAACAGCAGAGAGGGGCGGGACTGGCAGCCCTGTCTGTGATTGGCTACTCGACTGCTATGCAGAGCACCGAGGGAACGAAGGTCTGTAAGTGACTTTCTGGGGTTTTTCTTGCAAAACTAACTCAGCAGTTGGGGGTGGGATGGGATAGACTGTACATAGTAAAATGGTTTTAACACTAGGGGTATACAGCAGACAGAAGGGATGTGTCTTGTCTTTAACAACTGGATGTACTAATTTCTATCCATATTTCGTACAGAATCATCATGAAAAACGAAAGTTTTAAAATGATTGTCTCTTTTTCTTTGTCACATTAATATATTATGATGTGACAATATAAATCAAGCATTTAGTTTTATCTAGACTGAGTTATACATAAATTAAAATTAAACTAAAGATGCATACATATAGCAACTTGTAAACAAACAAGCATTCATGGCACTTCTTTCAAATACTAAAAGTAAACTTTAACCTCTGCCTTCCTTTCTGAGAAGGGTGAAAGCAATTCTGCAGATAACAGAGAGACGTTATTTCCCTGGCATTACAGTTGGATTAGGTATGATTACAGGAAAATTGCCAGTCTTGTGATCTAAGCCTATCAAACCGCCCACACAACAAAGATCAGAGTCAGTCACTCTCAAAGCATGTATCTGACAAGAGCCTTTCAGACATGTTTTCCTGCTGCAAATCCTACAATCATATTGAACTTTAGGGGGCAATGTGTTGGACTAAAGGCTAGTTGTACCTAGATTAATTTCTGACTTTAGGAAGGACATGTGTGTCTTTGCTCAAAATTCATTATAAGCTAGAATAATGATGATCACTAAGCAAATACACAGACAGTGACACAATAGAAACAGAGAAAAGAAAAAAAGAACTGGTAGACATCACGGTCCAGACAAATAATGGAAAAGAGCAGAGTAAATAAAACACTGGGAAATAGTTCTACTTTTGTTACAGATGTCTAATCGGTGTCCTTTCTACTCATGTTAAACTGCCACTTGACATTTCCAGCTATTAATGTTTACATTTTTTTTATTAGATGCTGATTTGAAGTTCAGGGGGAGGGTTCTGAAATTGGCTGCAAATGAGCCCATGCAATCTACTGTATATTAGTATGGGAAGTTGGAGTCTATTCCTACCGCCCAATAGTACATCTTAGCAGAACAGCACTTTGTGCAATTTGTGCTGATTTACTTCACAGCTATCTCGTATGTTTTCCCAACAGTCCCCTTATTCATTTGCACAGTCCTGGAGAGTTTTGAACCTCACCTTATATATCTGCCAGTGTGCAGTGTGTTTTGTGGGCATCTGTTTTATGATCAATGCAATTGTTATTTGCACTAACTACTGTATGTGAATGTAACAATCACTATTTTATTTCTGGGATTGTTGCCTAGGTGTAAGTATATGACACCACTTTTTCCTTTTTACTACTAGGATAAGTTGGTGGGTTATTTTGAAAAACATTTGACTGAGAAACACTGAGTTTCTAAAACAACTGTGGTTGCAGTTGTAGGTTACTTAGTTGGGGGGGCTGCTTAAAAAAAGGCACTTTGTTTTTCTCTCGTCACTGCTCGGTTTGTATGTTTATCAGAGTTTAGGGTGGACAGTTTTGTTGGTTTCACGCAATGAACATCTTGTTGCATAGTATTAGCAGTTGTGGCATTAGAGTTTCCCCGTACAGTGAGTAAAATTCTCTAGGAAGGCCATCCATGCCCAGGGCCTTAGCCACAGATAATTGTGTCACAGCCTCTTGGATCTCCACCAAAGTCAAGGGCCCTTCTAGCATATTTTGCTGTGTCAGGGTCAATTGTGGGAGTGGGATGTTCCGTACGGTAGGTATGTTAATGGGTCAGGTGAGGTTGGAGTGATTCAGGAAGATTATAGTCTTTATAGAAGGAGCCAATTTGGGCTGTTATTTTAGATAGATCTGTGATTAACTGATTAGAATGGGAGCATAGTCATATCACAGGGAGCCTGTGCTCATGATTCACTATGTACGCCAGCAGTTTCCCACACTTATCTCCGTATTCAAAGATATGATTGTGCCCCCAAAAAAAGCTTTTTGGTTGCTCTGCCCTGTAGTATGGGATTGGTTGTTCTAGTTTGCTATTTTAGAGCATCTGACTTTATTACGGAGGGGTTAGAGACATAATTCACTTCAGCTCTATCTAGTTCTAGTATTGCTGCTCTTTCCTCTGCAGAGGACAATCTCTTAATTTTATTTCCTGGGTCATGTAATTTAAAGGAATTGCATACAATCAAGGGGTTGGCAGTGCCAAGGTAAGGGGGACCCTTCTGGGAAAAATGTTAACCAGAATGGGTTTAGGTGCCAGGGCAGAGGGGGAGGGCAGAGTAACCAGTTAAGCGTTATCCAGCAGATGGAGTGGTCCGATATCACTCGGATCCGTATTCTGCTCTATCAAGTGATGGGAGTAATTGATTAGAGTTAATATGTTGATTTGGGACATAGAATTGTATGTGAAAACAAGAGTAAGCCTCCTGGTTTGGGTGTTTGTGTCTCCATGCATCAGTCATATTGACCAGAATAGTCTGCCAAATCTAGTGAGGCGATTGAGCGGGAGATGGTGGGTGAATACGGTCTCTCACACAGTCCAGAAGGCAGTTAAAACCGCAGAACCAAATAGAGAGGACACCCGGAAACTCTGCCTGGAACTGAAAACCACAGTGGACATCGGACTTAGAAATGGTAGGGGGCACAAGTGGCTATCAGCAAAACTGGACGGGAAAATATTCTAGCATATACATGAACAAAAGTCCCCTGTTGGTCCAGCCTTATTGCCAGAGGTTCAAATTGGACCGTTCGTGAAATCAGGAGGGTCACTCCTCTCAACCAGTACTGTAATATCTGGGGAATACTTTCACACAAATCTTAGAACAGACATGTGTTTTGTTTTGGAGTCCATGAATGTTCCAGTTTAAGGGATATTAACTACAAGCTGAGGCATACAAGACTCTACCGGATTCCCTCCCCCCGCCAACAGTACCCCTACAATATAATCTTAGCATAAAATATCTGTAAACAGTAATGGCAAAGTATCCATGCATTATCATGACTCATTAATGTTATATTTGTAAAGCATATGTATTTGCACCAAATAAAACATAATTAAACTTAACTTGGAATAAACAATTTAACACTTTTGTTCCAAAAGGCACGGTTGTAAAATTGAAATTGTGTTATACTAGGGGGGTAAAATAGACTCTTAAGTAGACGTGGCCATAGGGAGAAATACCAGTGCAGGCATTTTACAGCTTCGCTCTGTGCGTATAAGGGGGAGTGAGAAGGATAAGAGGGGAAATTGGAAGCAGAGGGGAGAGGTTAGGAGGTAGTTGTGCTGGCACCTTCATAGTATTAGTTAATACGAGTGTTATGTTATGTAGCTTATGACAGTGATTTATCTAGGTATCAGGATATCAGAAAGATGAGGGAGGATAAGGGGTGAGGGGTAGTTATAGCACATTTGAAATATTATTTATATCATTATTATTAGGCAGAAAATACAGTTTGACCTTATATTCTATTATATTATAGAACCTGTGATGGTGAGAGTCTGTTTAGGTTTCAGTTCACCTGGGAGCCAGGGTGTCAAGTTAGGTGGGGGCCCCATTTCTCTTTTCCAACCAGGACATTACATCCTCGGGCGTATGTATGGTCTCTATCTCCACGTGGGATATAGCATAGTATATTTTAAGTTGAGTGTACGCAGTTTGCATTTGACTTATAACAATAAGCTTTGCACGTTATTTTTGCAGCTCAGTGGAAAAGTCCGGGTAAACTGATATGAAGACATTTTGGTAGGCAAAGTTTCCCAGGATTGCATCCCTTTCCCTATAGTAAAGAAATTTTGAGGCATTATTTATCCATGGGGAATTTAAGTTACCTGAACTATGTTGCAAGAACTGAGTAGTAATCAGCATAGATTCATGAGAAATAGATCTTGTCAAACTAACTTTCTTGGTTTTTATGAAGACGTGAGTAAGAAATTAAATTTAAAAAATCCTTAAATTTATACTTGTACATCCAAACACCCAACAGGCAGTAGAATGTGTGCTGGGTCTGCTAGACGAAGAAGACTGGCCAAAACTCCAAATACTTATTTATCTAGAATTTATTTAAGCCATGACATTAAATGTTTTGAAATGTCATGGCTTAAATGTCATGTTTGCTTAATCACACCACCATAGTGATCTTGCTTTTTCTGGTGTGCCGGTGCCTATGATTGGGGTGAGGTGTTTTCTGTTATTGGATATGGACGAAGCAAAGGGTCCGGGGATGGCAGCACCTGGACCACCCAGATGGATGGTGAGTAGTTGTTACTACGAACAAACGCATAATTCGTATATGACATTCAGCATCGACATTACGAAAGTAGCCGGGGGGTTAAGTGAAGGGTCTAGGGCAAGGGCACGTTGACCACTATCAAATATAAGTAAGCTTCTCCTTAATAAGTTGTGAGATATGAATTATATGTTAATAGAGGACTCAAACGATGTGGGCCCATATTATTGTTGCTAGGACATTGTCATATTGTTTTTTTGAAGCTAAGCTAATGCCTAGCACTGAAAATAACTAACACTGCTTGCTTAACAAATGTAATACCCAGTTTCTTTAGATTCTTTAATACATACACCTGCTTTAAAGTACATGTTTCCAACAAACGATTTCATGCCTTTAATATATCTAGAAGAGCACCTAGAAGAAATGTTTTTTAAAAATCAGTATATGTCATGTGCAAAGTCTGTGTGAGCTTTTGAAGCTGGATCAGACTTACAGAGCCTGGGAACTGTACAGGATCCACTACGAAGGTGCCTATTGTCCTGGAAGGCTGAGGAAACTGAGGGACATAAGGGTCACCCAAACAGAAAGAGAAAGTGAAAGACCCATTCTGATTATAATGGAAAGATGGGCCAAAAGACCTTTGCAGTTTAATCTGCTTCCATTCAATTACTGGCTCAGGACAATATGTGCACAATATAAAATCACTGGGCTTAAAGTGATGTTGACAAATTGAAACTTAGACAGACAGGACCAGCAAATTCCAGCCCATCTTGCGGTTCCTAAAAAACAAACTTTCTGCTGTCACAGGTACTATCAGGGTTATTCAATAAAAGTTCTTATCATTTAAAATGGTGCTAATTTTGCCCCAACCAATCAGATGTTAGCTTTCAAATGTTAAATAAGATCTAATTGGTTGGGGCAAAATTAGCACCATTTAAAACGATAAGAACTTTTATTGAATCTCCCTGTATATTTATAACAAATGTGTAGATACAATAACTTCTCTTTCCTTTCACCTTTTAATGTTACCTTATAAAGGTAATAACCAATGCTAATTGCTTTTCAACCAGCTTTCTTAAAGGTATCTGGATGTATAGTGGGTACAACATTTCATATTCTGCATTACCTTACATTGTCTTCTATATACAATCTCACACAAACTTTTTAGCACGCCTTGGTTGTATCTACTCTTCTTTACATTTATCACCCCTTCTACATACTTGTCACGACACCAAACTACTCACCCAATAACTCTTCTTAATTTTAATTCCTAATGCCATCATTTACTAACTGATGTCAAAACCATCTGTGCTT
Source organism: Hymenochirus boettgeri (assembly GCA_019447015.1). Lineage (NCBI taxonomy): Eukaryota > Metazoa > Chordata > Amphibia > Anura > Pipidae > Hymenochirus > Hymenochirus boettgeri. The sequence continues at coordinate 230,719,901 of CM033476.1, read as the reverse complement.
ATCCATAATAGCTACGGTAATACTATTCATACAATAATAAATTATGCTCATCCTTATTGAATACTCACAGAGCAGGAACTACAATGAAGTTAAGCTGGATGCACACCTATAAATGGCCAATACCATCGGTACCAACAGGATCGGTAATGTGTGTACATCTGATATCAATGAATGTTCAACGTCGGCATCGGAAACCTTGGCCAGCCCACTGTACTAAAGTATAGGGAGTGGCTGCGATCGTTATGTGTATGACAGTCACAAGTTTATAAAGGGAGAATGCTTGTGACTGTGTGTTACACATTCTGTCCGCCATCTTTGACAGATTAGTACTGTGTGTACCCAGCTGTATTCTGTACAATGGGAGATCTGGATATGTTAATTACAAAGTAGCACATTTTTCCTGTTCCATCGCTGTTTCAGCTCTAGTCTTCCCAGCAGCAAAAAATTTATGCAACTCTTTGTTCTACATCGAGATTATCTTGTGCTGTTATAACTTAGCTGAATGAGTAGAGGCTGACATAAAGGTTGCCCAAAATGTAACACCAGAGGCTGATTTAATTGCATTAACACAATTAAGAAGGGAAGCATGAGACTTCCAACTATGTAGAATCAGGTGAAGCTTCTAAGGTAAGCATTTCCCAAAAGCTTAATTTGTAGGAATGTTTTTTTTTGACAAGTTTTTAGAATTTAGTTCTTATTTAAAAACTGTCCTATGTTAGTAAAAGCGCACCAAAGAGAGAAAAGAATTATGTGAGAAAGGAAAGAGATGATTAGCGTTTGTAAGAAAAAGTGGTGGTAAGTCAACTTGATGAGATGGATAATTGGTTTGTGGGTCACTAGAGAAACAAATACATAAGGTCCCTTACCCTAAACAAACACTTGATTGCACCTTTGAAAAAATGCAAACAGGGTAATTCACAGAGCAAATCTTTTCAATTTTACGAAAACTTCTTGGAATAACAAAAATTTGTAAAACCTTTGGGAAACTACTGATACACCATTCATAAGCAGCTAACAGTCTGTTCTATATGCTGCAGAAAACGAATAATCTATTTACCTCTAATCACGTCCCTATGTGTTTTTCGCTAGTGAAGGAACGGTGACTGGTAAGCTGGGATTTTGCATTAAGAGGCTGTTAAACAATCTCTCACTGATTGCTTTTAAGCAGGCTTCTACAGACATTCAGCCTAGCATTGGACTCTATCTGACATTTCAAGGGCTGCTCTGTTCAAGTTAAACAAATTATACCCTTTCAGCTCCTCTGCAGGGATGAACAGACGACATACTGGAGATTAAAGGCATCAACTTGCTTAGACAAGTAGGCAAAATTAAACTCGTAATTTACTGGCTTACACATTCTCATTTATTGTTTTTGTGCTTTACTGTAAACTGTGCAGATTTATATATATATATAGGGTCCAGTTTAAATATTATCTTGTGCTGGAAGCTTCTCAGCGATAAAATTATGACAAATGTCTTATCTGATACTGTGTTTTTTTATTTTTTACTCACAGAGAATAGATTAGGCTTTAGAATCTGGCTATGTTCTTATAGTAATGTAACAATGATAATGTTTTCAGCTGAACCTAAAAGAATGTAGATATTGTAATTAACACAACCTGTTTATACAGACATCTTAACTGTCAAACTAAACTTTCTTTCTTCAAGAAATAGTATCCTACAGAATAGAGACATAAATGAACTAAAATAAATACAACCTCACCAGTGCGGGTGAATTTGCATTTCTGTGTTGGCTAGTAAGAATTATGGGGGATACTATACCTGTAATTGCATTTGGACATATACCCACAAAAGAATATGCATTGAATAATTAAGAATAGCACTTTACCAAATAATAAACTAAATAATTTCCAGAAAGTAGTGTAAACTGTAAATGCTTTTATAATACTCTCTCAATGAGGGGTTAACTGGCAGCCAGAATTTCCTTTAATAAATGTGTATGAGATGAGTTTTTCTCTGCATACCCAGTGAACAAGGAAACATCCTAGCAAAATTTAAATATACCTCTGGAATCTATAATTACAGAAGGGTATTAATTATTAATCAACCAACTGCTGTATCCTCATCTAAATTTCTCATCCTGGAACAATAAGAAAATATACATGCAGTTAGTATAGTGATTATACCGCACAGGCAGCCTTTGTGATAAACAGTTCCCACAGATCAATTGTAACAGTAGCATACAGAATGGCAAAGAATATTACATTTGTTTAGGGTCTTACCTGAGTTAGCACACACTCCATTTTAGAGGTAATAATCAATGGAAATATGAATAAACCAAGGCAACATGCTTGTTTTATTTTAGTTTTTTTTTTTTATTGTATGGCAGGTCACTTTAATGTTCAAAGTGGAACATGCATTTTTATATTCCTTTTAACTTTTTAGAGGAAACATAACATTTAAACCCCCCCCCCAAAATCTTAACTTACGGTAATATTATTCTTACTGTTACTTAGGGGCTTATTTCATTAGATGGGCAAAAGGTTGCATGTTACTTCATAATCATAAAATGACCTGCCTGTTGTATTGCAAAAGCCCTCAAATTTTTATAGGTTGAAAAAAAAAAAGACATTAAATTATCCCTGAATTTAATTCAAACTATATGCATTTGTATCAGTAGCACTGAATTTTCTTAGGATATTTATGGCTCTTATGCATTACATTTGTAAAGAGTAATAATGACAGCGCCTCTTCCATAGTGTGAACATCTTAACTAATCTGTTTTTTTTTAATAGCTAAGCTCTTCAATTGTCTTCATAAGTCATCCATATCTAAAACCTCTCCAGTCCTATAATGTAATTTGTTGGTCTAGAATGCTATTTTGGATTGAAAGGAAGTTTTACAAAAAAAAGTCTTACCCAACCCCTCTAATGATAACCAAAAATAATATAAAATATAACTATAAAAGTCAACCTCTCAACCATACTGAAAAATCAAGTGAGTCTGTTCTTGTCTCGTGTTCTCTGTTCTCTGCCCTCGTGTTGGAGCTCAAAGTCTTATTCCCACCATCAGATTACATGTCCTGTCATTAGCAAATCTATGTCATGTGCAGCACACCTAAATCAATAATATTGACCTTCAAAAAAGTTAAGGTTTTTGTGCAACTTTAGATAACACAGCTTACAGATGTAGCTATCAGTAGTTAACCACATACACAGTGGTTTGCAAAAGTACACTTTACTGCCACAAACATGAATCAATTTTATTGGAATTCCACGTCAGACCAATACAAAGTGGTGTACACGTGAGAAGTGGAACGAAAATCATACATGATTCCAAACGTTTTTAACAAATCAATAACTGCAAAAGTGGGGTGTGCGTAATTATTCAGCCCCCTGAGTCAATACTTTGTAGAACCACCTTTTGCTGCAATTACAGCCGCCAGTCTTTTAGGGTATGTCTCTACCAGCTTTGCACATCTAGACCTTGCCACAGATTCTCGGTTGGATTTAGATCTGGACTTTGACTGGGCCATTCTAACACATGGATATGTTTTGTTTTAAACCATTCCATTGTTGCCTTGGCTTTATGTTTAGGGTCGTTGTCCTGCTGGAAGGTGAACCTCCGCCCCAGTCTCAAGTCTTTTGCTGACTCCAAGAGTTTTTCTTCCAAGATTGCTCTGTATTTGGCTCCATCAATCTTCCCATCAACTCTGACCAGCTTCCCTGTCCCTGCTGAAGAGAAGCACCCCCAGAGCATGATGCTGCCACTACATATTTGACAGTGGTGATGGTGTGTTCTGAGTGATGTGCAGTGTTAGTTTTTCGCCACACATAGCGTTTTGCATTTTGGCCAAAAAGTTCCATTTTGTGCTCATCTGACCATAGCACCTTTATTCCACATGCTTGCTGTGTCCCCCACATGGCTTGTGGCAAACGGGACTTCTTATGCTTTTCTGTTAACAATGGCTTTCTTCTTGCCACACTTCCATAAAGGGCAACTTTGTGCAGTGCATGACTAATAATTGTCCTATGGACAGATTCCCCCACCTGAGCTGTAGATCTCTACAGCTCGTCCAGAGTCACCATGGGCCTCTTGACTGCATTTATGATCAGTGCTCTCCTTGTTCGGCCTGTTAGTTTAGGTGAACGGCCTTGTCTTGGTAGGTTTACAGTTGTGCCATACTCCTTCCATTTCTTGAACAGTGCTCCATGGTATGTTCAAGGCTTTGGAAATCTTTTTGTAGCCTAAGCCTGCTTTAAATTTCTCAATAACTTTATCCCTGACCTGTCTGGTGTGTTCTTTGGCCTTCATGGTTTTGTAGCTCCCAAGATTCTCTTAGACAACCTTTGAGGCCATCACTGAGCAGCTGTATTTGTACTGACATTAGATTACACACAGGTGCACTCTATTTAGTCATTAGCACTATGGGCAACTGACTGCACTCGGACCAAAGGGGGCTGAATAATTACGCACACCCCATTTTGCAGTTATAGATTTGTTAAAAATGTTTGGAATCATGTATGATTTTCGTTCCACTTCTCACGTGTATACCACTTTGTATTGGTCTTTCATGTGGAATTCCAATAAAATTGATTCATATTTGTGGCAGCAATGTAACAAAATGTGGAAAACTTCAAGGGGGCCGAATACTTTTGCAAACCACTGTACAGCAGTATCACTTCCACTGTGGGTGCACAATCCCCTGGGACCACTGGTGTCAAATACTCCTTTTCCAGGAAAACCAGCACCAGTCTACAGCCTAAAAGTTAATAATGGAGTTGAGGGGATTTATCCTAGTAAAGAATTTCTCCCTGTGACATGTGACAAATTGATACAATGCAGATAGAGTTTGTGATTGTTTAAAACCTTCAGAAATATGTTGCAGCGATATAAAGTATAGCGACTTCTGGGTATTTGCATAAGTGAGAAGTGAGCACTATAGCTTTAAACTCTCCCTACTTTATTTGATTGCTTAGTGACAGGGCTATAAACACAGAATGACACTGAAATACTATTAAATTACAATATTTGTGTATATATGTCACAATAGATTGTACCCCCTCTGCCTGCTTCTAACAAAGAACAAACTACATAGTAACATTAACTGTAAAACAATTACCAGTTAAGAGATGGTTATCACTTGTACCCATTTTGCTACTATTTAGTAAATAACAAAGAGGCATGAACATGCAAATTACTAAATAAAGTCAAATTAAATAATAACTAGGGACAAGGTCAAACTACAATACGTAGTAGCAAGCTGGAAACGCGTGCTTATTTCAGGTGTGCATACGCTGTGGCTGCTCGTTGTTTCTCAATCTTAGCAAATGCAATTGAGCAAAGTTGCGCATTTGGAGCACATGCGATTGCGAAAAAATGCAGATGGCATGCGCTCCAAATGGTGGATCACAGACCAATGCAGGGGAGCACACCTACTGTGGCCAGAACAATTGGGTAACACTAATGTGTGCTTTTTAACTTGGGATCGGAACACAAGTTAAAGGGCAACTGTGGCCTCCAAACAAGTTAGGGTTAAATGAAATCCTGCAGTATTTCCTTTATAATGAGCCAACTTCAGCCTGTGAGAAATGATATTGAGGTGAATGTTCAAACTTCCTGTTTCCAGTAGGTTAAGTGACATCACCTTATCTCTGCACACCCCCTTGCCCCGGGGGAGAAGCCTGCTCAGTAAAGATTTAATGCTGGGGAAATCAGAAAGTACCTGGGGAAAAAATGTACAGTTGAGAAGGGGAGCCTATTAAAGGACAACTAAAGCCACAAAACAACACTTAAACCAGAATGCAGAACACCTTGATATAAAACCAGTAATCTGTGTCTTGCCTCTCATTTTAATATGGGCACTGAGAAATTTACCTAAATAACATATGGTTTGTGCTTTATTTCTCAGCATTCTAGTATCACACATTTAGGTCAACGACCATTATGTTCTGCACATGCTCAGTCCTTAGCTATGGCAGAAACTTGTTACAGTTGGTCACACCCATTAATAATCTCTAGCCAATCCTTTTACAGGACAGATAAAGCAAGGAAACATGTGACTAAGGTCAGGAGGTGTAGACTGACACTGCACATACACACAGATACTTCCTCCAGTTCTTAAGAGACTTACATTTAATTTAATACAATTTACTGAAGTGGGATTTTATAGTTTATTGGTGTTTTAGGGGGGTTGTTTTCAGATTCTGGAGTATAAAAAAATTGGGTTTAGTTCTCCTTTAATGCAGACAGACTGGTCACATGACTGCAAGCTGGTCACATGGCTGAAAACAGGAAGTGTTCAAGCAGGAAGTAATATTGCTAAACCTATACAGCAATAACTTCTCACACATTTTATCTAGAGATATGATTTAGGTTTTATTTTGAAAGTACGATGGAAGGATTTTTATATAATCCTTACTAGTTTGGAAGACTTGGAGACTACAGTTACCCTTTAAAACAGAGCAGTGTGGCCTAGCAATTGTATCTATTTTACAGTAAGCAATAGGACAGTGGAAACACATATTCCAGCAAAATCAAGTATTCAAGCTGTAATTTTGAGTGCTTTAAGTTGCTTAAAGGGCATCTATACTGATTTTTTTAAAATTCTCCATTACTCAAAACTATAATTCTTCTAAAACTATCACTGTGCCACATTTGTTATCTTCAATTTCAGCTGTCACTCAAGTATTTTATTATATTCTGCTCTGTGCAGTTTTGCTGTAACTGGAATGATGACAGTTGGTATGTGTAAATTGCATGATGGGAGATTCCCTCTCCCCATGCTGGCTAATAATGAATACTAAGCATGCTTGAAAGTCATATCAGGTGGAAGGAAGAGCTGGTTGGGAGTGGAAGGCGATTTAGCCTAAGCAAAAAAGTATTGCAATAAAGGCATGCAGCAAAACACACGCCTCAGAGTAAGGGCTACTTGCAAGTATTTTTTTTATAGATAAGATAAGGAAATGTTATTTCAGTATAGTTGTCCTTTTAAGTTAAAACACTGCTGGCTGCATTCATTGTTGCTGATCCTTCACTTCTTCCTATGATTCTCCATGCATGCATCAGGCATCCCATAAATTTGAAAGAAATGACCAGTCTATAATTGCAATGGTAGGTTTATTGTAGGTGTGAGAAACAGAATAACAACAAAAAACACTTGAAAACCCAGTTAATCTTCATTGTAATGAGTAAAAAAGTATATGATACCTTATCAAAAGATGACTTAGTACTTGGTTGAAAACCCTTGTTGGCAATAACAGAGGTCCGATGTTTCTTACAACTCAAACCTTCAGCTCCCTCCATTTTATTTGGGATTAAGGTCTGGGGACTGGCTTCATTATTCCAAGACCTTAATGTGATTCCTTTTGAGTCACTACATTGTGGCCATGGTTTTAGGGTCATTGTCTTGCTGAAATACTCATCCACAACCCATTTTCAATGCCCTGGCAGGGAAGGAGGAGCTCACCCAAGATTTTATGGTACATGGTTCAGTTTATCATCCCTATGATGAGGTGAATGTGTCCTGTCACCTTAGCAGATAAACAACCCCAAAGCAGAATGTATCAACCTCCATACGACTGGTTAAGATGGAGTTATTGGCATCATAGGCAGCATTCCTCTTACTTCACACTCTTTGGGGCCGATTTACCCAGACTCGCTGGGCAAATATATGGTGTTAAAGTCGCACTAACCGGTTCGCTAATGGTAAGTGCTACTTTATCTCCATATTATGGTCGTATGCACGGGTTACACAAAAATTACCAGAGTATCTGCCGCTGGTGATTTTGGTGCAGGATTTTAACGCCAGCAAATATCTGCCGTTAAAATCCTGCAGTGGGTAAAACCCATACCGGGATTTACTCACATTCACAAAAGCGATATTGAATTGCAATCAGGACATTTACCCAGAGCGATAGCGGCATGAGTTTAGTTGATGCTAAACGAGCTTGATTTTGGTTTCATCTGATCACAATACTTTTACCTAGTTCTCCTCTGGATCATTTAGATCTTTATTTGCAAACTGCAGATAGGCGTTTACATGTGCTGTCTTGAGCAGGGGACCTTGCGGGCCCTGCAAGATTTCAGATCTTCACGGCATAGTGTGTGACCTAATCTTTTCTTGGTGACTGAGGTATAAATCTGCACCTGGTGCCCATTGTTGTCTACTTCTCACTAAGCTACTTGCCAATATTCTTGTATTTCAGTCCAGCCTTGTGTAGGTCTACAGTCTTGTCCCTGACACCCTTAGACAGCTCTTTAATCTTGGCCATGGTGGCTAGTTGTAATCTGATTGATTGCTTCTGTGTACAAATGTCATTTAGGTTGAGGCCACGCTATGATGCACGATAACGCATTGGAAATTTGGACACACGCTTTCAAATCGATCCATGCAATGCTGTGATATCAAAGCGCATGCGATTCGTAAAAAAAATTGTGATCGCGTGAGCTCCGTAATTAGGAACGCAGTACAGCATGCCTAGTGTGGCCAGACCAATTGGCTGACACAGCATTTTAATGCACAATAGGAACCAAAAAAGCTGGGATTAGGAGTACACCCTTACAGAGGGTGCTCTTAATCTAAAATAATTACCTGAATTTGGTAAAAAGACCTGAAAACCTAAAACATTGCTGTTTGATAGGGGATCAAATACTTTTTCCACTCATTAGAAAGTACATCTCTGTTTTTTTTACCCGGGTTTTTTTTGTTGTTTTTTTTTGGGGGGGGGGGGGTTGCTATTCTGTCTCTCACAGCTACTATAAACCTACCATTACAATTATAGTCTGGTACAAAATCAGCAGGGGATCAAATACTCCTTTCCCTTAGTGTAAATGGGAATCATAAAGACAACTGGCAAAAACAATCAAATCAATTTAAAAGAGAACTATAACATCCATAACTTGAAAAAAAAACAGTTAAAATAAAAAGTGCTTGGGACATGGATATAGGACTGGTAATTCCTACCTCCCAATCTTGTTTCTGTGGTTAGCACCAGCCCAAAGAACTGATTCTGACAGTCTTCCTCCTGCCTTCAGCACTATATTTAATACAGGACTAGTCTAGGACTAAACTGGCAAATTAAAACTGTATGTGCTGTAGCTCCTCAACAAAACAAACAGTGTGAGGTAGGAATAATCAATCCTACCTCACTGTCCCAGGTACTTTCTTTTTTTTTTAAAGTTAGTTTTTAGAGTATAGTTATCCTTTTAAGTAGTAGTGTTTTTTATACTTAAAGGGCATGTCCACCCCCAAAACTATAATCCCCCCCACTACTGGCCCCATCATGTAGTGTAGTTTAATACTTACCTCACATCCCAGCTCCATAGCTCCATATGGTTCTCCTGTAGTCCCCCCCAAAGTCCCAAAAACTGCCCACCAGGAGGATAGCAGAGTCCATATAGGACTCTGCCTCCTACCTGGCCTCCGGGAGAAGTTTGGCATGCATACTGCAGCCCTTCTCCCCCTCCCTCCCGATTAGCATTCCCTCCCCCTAGTGTTAATCCCTTTATATGTAACATTCCCCCTGTCCCCCCAGCCCCGACCGCTCTATTTATTTTATTTGAAAGTGCTCCAAACTTTACTTACCTCCCCTCTTTTCTCCGCCGAAATGAACTCCCGGCAGCGGCGTCCGTGATTGGTCCCGTGATTGGTCCCGCCCCTCTGCTTGCATTTTCTCGCAAGCAGAGGGCCGGCAGCGCGGCAGAGGAAAGAGGGGAGGTAAGTAAAGTTTGGGGCATTTTCTGATAAAATAAATAGAGCAGTTGGAGCTGGGGGGACAGGGGGAGTAACATATAAAAAAATATTTTTAAGGGTGGACATACCCTTTAAAACATTCACCCCTGTATCAGGTGGAGAAAAGACTTTACTTTAGTTTAAAGGGTATCTCCACTCATTTTTATAAGTTTTGTTAATCATTTTCAGGATTACAAGGTAAGAAACGTACCCCGCTCGCTCGCTCCCGACCGGCGCTTGGTCTGACAGGTCCCGACGGACCTTGACTTCTATGCGCATAGATCGCGCATGCGCAAGACAAGGTCCGTCGGGACCTGTCAGACTACGCGCCGGGGGAGCGAGCGAGCGGGTAAGTTTCTTACCTTCTCTCCTGGCTCCTGTGTGTTCTCTTGAAGAATGGAAGGTAAGGCACAGCTCCTTTACCTCCCGTTCTTCAATAGAACTGGATTCACAAAACTTATAAAAACGAGTGGAGATACCCTTTAATCTTTATGTTATATAGGCTTTTGTTGTATTTCATATAAGATGCCCAGCATGCGACTGTGAGAAGGGAAGCCTGTGCCCGTGCTTACTAAGTGTGTGTCATGCCCTATAAGATGCACTAGTCTGTAGAATTAGCTGTTCATTTCTTAAAGGGTATCTCCACCCCCCCAACCAAAAAATAATAAGAGGCAGGGAATCCCCCCAAACCTAGACCTTGCGAGGTTTAAAACCACTGAATCACCTCCTAAATGTACCAAACAGCCTTTCCCTATTTCCTGGCCCCTTCTGCTGCTTCTGTGCACGGAACAGCAGAAGGGACTCTTCTGTGATTGGCTAAGAAAGGTGAAAGAGCAGTCAAAGGCAGCCAAGGGAATGGTACCTTTGGGATCTGCTTTTGGGGTTTAAACCTAGCATCAAGGATTGGTGGGATTTTATGCCTCTTCCAAATTTTTGGTATTAGCCTCAGATGCAATGCAGCAACAAAAGGATGCCGGAGGGAGGGGGGAGAGCTTGCCTGCGCATGCCACAAACCTCTCAGAGGTGCATTAGAAGGCGGAAACGGATTACATACACACAGGCTTCCTACTCTTCATTTTCCTGTACATTTTTACAGCCGTGCATGGATAAACATGCAGCAGAAGAGTATGGTAGGATTCTTTTAACACTACACAGAGGGCTCAACAATGTGGTAAATTTTAGTTAGGGGTGGACACTCCCTTTTTTTATTTGTAGGTTTTTTAAAAGATAGAACAATGAAGGTGAACAAAATTATGCGTGTATCTTTGAACCATCCCTTTTAGAGTCCCTAGGCAGTAACTGTGTGAATACTGCTACATGACAGAATGCATTTAAAAGATAGATTTCATATTGGGATTTTATTTGGTCTAGATCATGCAACCCCTAGAAAGAAAGAGTGTATAACAATAAATAAAGAGTTACTCTTGAATTGAAAATAAAGAGTTACTTCATGAATTTACCTGCAAGGTGTTAGTTTATTACAGACCTCACAGCATAGGCCCTGTATATAGGTATAATTCAATAGCTACAGTTTACAGAAATGTTATTAGAGGACACGTTTTTCTGCCTCTGCTCCCAGGTTTGGTTATACGCTATGTAATACTAATTATACAATTATTACCTCAGTAGTGACTGAGACTAGGGGGCATATTTATTTAATTTTTGGACTTTAATTACTGATGCAAATAGCTGTGGATAATGTAGTTAGTAGTAGTAGTGTAGTAAGTATAGTATCGCAACGAAGTGCTCAAGTCCAGACATAAGGGGCAGGGGGCTGGGGAAGCATTGTGCCATGGGTGGTCGCATCTGCTGCCATAGGGGGCAGCATGTACTGAAATATGATTGGTTACTGTGGTCGCATATGCCGCCAGAGGGGGCAGGGTGTTTTGAAATATGATTGGTTACTATATAATCATATGATCACAAGCAGTAAAATATTGACCAATCAGAATTGGATTAGGTCCTTATACAGTACCACAGCAAACTGCTACATGCAGTGCATTGGTAATAATGCTCTGCATTGTAGCTCATAGGTGTGAACTGTTCTGTCAGCATAGCTTTTTAGTAAAAAGTGTTAAAATCTGCTATTTACAAACAGCAGGAAAAAAATAACACTTTAAAGGTACAAGAAGGATGAAAAAAAGGATGTTCGTGCCCTTTAAAGGGCGTGTCCACACCTCCAACAAATATTTATATACCAGCTGAACCCCCCCCCCCCAAAACATAGACCTCGTTAGGTTTATTTGTTTCAAATCGACCCCTGGACACCCTTACCAGCCCTCATTCCCTCGCTGCCTTCTGCTTGTCTCCCGGGCCTTTTCCGTGTCTCAGCCAATCACTTTCTTGGCAGCCGGTCGAGCCCCTTCTGCTTGCTTCCATGCACAGAAAAGGCATGGGAGACAAGCAGAAGGCAGCAAGGGAAATAGAGCTCATAAGTATGTCTGTGGGCCCATTTGAAAACGAATAAGCCTAGGTTTTTGTTGGAGGTGTGAACCTTTAAGTGTGTTTGTGTTCTGGAAAGTAGTTATTGCACAAACATTTCTTTTAGTTTAGTCATTAAATCTGGATTTTATATATAGAAATATATATTCATTGCTAAATACTACCATGGGTAAAACTGTTGTTTTATTTGAACTTGAATGGTATGCATAATCTCACACAAACATAATAAATAATGATCTTCTTTATTAATGTATATCAAACAGGTATTCTTGCACATGCATATACAACTGAAATGTTTTACAAATACACTCATGTATTAACAAGATATTATTTACTAGATAAGAATAACTGTAGAGGTTTTGTGGAGCTGCTGTCACTCAGTGTATTTCTAATGGCCTTGCAAGCAGTAACATTAGAAGCATCTGGTTTTCCCTTGATATCCTTCTCTGTCCCTTCTCTTTTCTCTGTACAATCTTTCTTATGTCTGTTGCTCCCAGCGACATCTGCTCGGTTTGATGTTCCCCTCCCGCAACAGAGATGTTCGAAGTGAGGGCGGACACGTCCCCTGGAGCGGAGCACAGCCTTCTGCCTTTGAATCAGACAGGGTAAGGTTGCTGTGTCCCACCAGGCTCCAGACAGATGCTTTTCGGTATATAAATCATACTATACACAGAAGGCTTATAATTAGTGAATCCAAAATTTAACATACATTCCTCCTTCATAAAGTTAAGCTTTATATAAAGGATGGTAAATCTGCAGATTAAAAAGATTTCTCAAATAATTGGATTGTAATGATACAGCCAGCAAGACTATATATTATTTTGTTTCCAGTATATAGTGATATTGCAGTGATTGTCCCTGTAGAAATAATGCAGGGTTTTCTACAAATATTGTAATGTCTTTCATTATTGTCACATAATTGCCTATAATGTTTTATAGGTTATTTAAATATACATTATAACACTATTCTCCCACCATTTTGTTCAGATATTTCTTTTTCATATAACGTGTTATATTTTGCAAAGTCTTATTAGTAGTAACACATAGTTAACGGTTTTCTAAACCCTTCCGCTACAGGGCTATGAGCTATATATAATTATTTTTAATATTCCAATTATTTTTAATATTCAATAGGATTGACCAATAAGAATCACTGGTGTTGTACTAAACCCTGTCTAATTTACCCTACATAACCATTCCTATTGTAAAGTTATTTATAAAACTCTGAGTATCTTGTTTCTTTTCAAGTGTCCAATCATGTTGGGTTTTTACTGTACAGTGGTATACTGGAGTCATGCCAGCCATACAAGCCTGTATGCTCCCCATCATGGCACTATTGTTCTTAAGGTTGAAATTAACCAATGAATCACAGGTGCTAATGAAAATGTCCTTACACTGAACAATTTAAAAATAAAAGTTACCTGACTGACAAGACACCATCCATGTACTTATTTCCATTTAAAATGTATCTTTAGTTTAAACAGATGTTTTAAGAATAAATAACTATTGAGTTTCCTTGTTTCATATCTTGCAGCCCTGTGAATGATCATTTCATGCTTCAGATCTCATTTTGTAACAAATTCCAGACAGGCAGTTTGCTCTAGACAACTGGTCAATAAGTTACAGGGTGTATCGCTTCAGTATAATTCAGTCTACAGTATGTGCTGTGATGCTGAAAAAAGCACAAGTTGTCGTGAAGATGTCAACTTGGTCTAGTGTCTCTGACAGTAGAATTTTTTTTATTTAAAGAGCTTGTCGCAAGACTCATGAATGAAAAAAATACGCTATTATGCGTAACACAGCAGAAAAAATACAGAGAGGAGCATTAATCTTCCTCAGAGGAGCAAGCCTGATAGTGGCAGGTACAGATACAATGCAGCCATCTGCTATGCTGCCAAGCCAGCCATGGCATGAATGTTACATCTGGTCCCTTACATGCCCTCTGCACAATCCTAACCACAACTCGCTGAGCTGGTCATATGATGACTAATCTGTCAACTAATGAATTAATGTTATGAGAAGATCTGTCATTCTGTGGTTCTTAACTGAATACTGAATAAGGAAAATAATATGTATGTGTGTGCTCTTTTACACAAAATAATTTGTTGAAATATTTTTATAGAAATGATGATTATTGCTATATTTAGTCCGTCAAGTGCTTGTGAGTCATTCAGTGGTTATATTTACATGTCTGGAAGCCTTTACAGTAATTGTTATTATTATAATTATTATTAAGTATTTATACAGTGCCAACACCTTCTGTGGCCCTTTTAACATAATACATACATTGTACTTTTCATACGTGAATAGGTACCTGTAAATAGATTGGCAGTGGAGCGGGTTATGTCAGGTTGGGTCAATGAGAGGGGTAATGTCTAGGCCAGGTTAAATGCTTGCCTGGAGAGGTGGGTTTTGAGGTTACGTTTGAAGATTTTAAGGGATGGTAAATGACAGACAGAGGAAGGAAGGGAGTTCCAGAGCAGAGTGGCAGCACAAGCAAAGTCCAGAATGCGGGAGTGGATGAGAGGAGGATATTGTTTGCAGAGCAGAGGTTGCGTCTGGGTTGGATAGGATTAGCAGCTTGAATTGGATCCTTTGTGTAATGGGCAGCCAGTAGAGAGACTAACAGAGAGACTATGCATTAGAGAAGCAAGAAGAGAAATGAAAAGTGGGCTAGAAAGTTTCTAAAACTATACAATATTAAGAATTACTGGTATTAATACATTTACTGTAGTTCTGGTTGATCTGATTTCCGATTGCCATTCGGAGTTAGGAAGGGACCCCCCCCCCCCCCCCTTTTAGCAGTTTTCTTTGCTTCCCTCTGGATCAACTGTAACCTAGGGTTAAAAGGGAGGGTGAAAATGTTGGACTTGATCGACGTCTTTATTCCATGCCAATTTAGAGTTAGTGTCAGAGGTGAGGAACCAGGTCAGCATAGACATGTCTTTCAGCAGTTTGGAAGCAAAAGGGAGACAGGTCGAAAGCTGGAAAGAGCAAATGGGTCCAGAGAAGGTTTCTTAAGTATAGGGGAAATCACGGCATGCTTAAAGGGTAAGTTCAGTGCAAATACATATACATTTAAAAAAACGGGCAGTATTTTTCCATTTTAATGACTTTAACCTGCCCAGTCTGTATTTTGTCTGTGTATAAATAAATGCTCCTGAAATACTGGCATCCTGTTTGCTCATTTTGCATTGCCTGTGCAATTTCCCAAAAATTTACATGCAATGCAATAAATTTAGGGATGTTTTTTTGCACAAAAATTAAAGCCTTTCAACTGTTGCTTCAAATTGTAACTTACCGCTCACGTTCACACAATGTAATAATTGTCGCACAGTGGTCTCTGGAAGACGTGAAGCTAAGTTGCGAAAGGGAAATTTATTGCATCTCCCCCATAGTGTTTTTCCTCCATGCACCTTTAAAATAGGGATATGTTCAGGCTACATTCAAGCACATTTTCCTGACTTATAGTCCAGAACATGCACCTTAGACAGTGTCATTGTTTTTTTAACAAAACAAATAGCTGTGTGAAATGGCCAGCTTCACTCTCTGCTGAACCAAAGGCATGGGGGGCAATGGGTAAGACTTGTGTCCAGCTTTATGTCACTTATGTAAACTACAAGACCTAGCTAAAGGTCTCCAAAATAGCAGTAAAAAGTATGCCAACTTACCTTTAAGAAGTTATAGACCTGAAAGAATTACCATGAGCAAATTCATTTGGAACACATGTAAATACAATGCAACAAACTGCCTCCTATAATATGTATAGAGAACATTGTATGGACCACACACATAGCATTGTTATAAGATTGTTAGTAATAAAGGAAACTGATAACGACCAATGGAAATGTTAGATTCAGAAAACTTGAAATTTCTATGCCCACATCTGGCTGATATTTGGCATATTGTATTAGATTTAAACAGGATTTGCTTGATATCATCAATGGTCACTGTTACTTTTCCAATTTTGTACGGGAAAAAGCATTTAATCTTGTTTTGCATTCCTTGGGTTTTGTAACCTACCTTCAGAAAAGACGAAGATTTTTAATACAAAGGTGTCTATTTCTCCTTCAAAGAGAACCAACACAGAGGGGGTAGGCAATGATGATGTATAGTATATTATCAATGAAGCAGTGTTTCCTGACTTTCCCAACAGTAAATCTAGATTGCACCAGCTATCTTCTCAGCACCAAATTTTTAAGTTGCACCCACAGTTGTGAGCCAAGCCTTGTTTTAAAGATAAGAGGACAGCACTTAATTTAGGTTACAAGGATAAGTTTGTGGAAAGGGGTGGGGGCCCTCTTCCTATCCTAGCCATGCTTTTTTGAAGCATTGCAGATAAACAATCATACAGTGCAGAACACTTATATCTCATGCAGTTTCTTACTATGTGCAGCTGCAGGTAATCCATCAGTCCTGGAGCACTATCAATCCGCACAAGAATCCCTTCTTTTACAGTAGTGCTGAAGCCGACAGCCAGACGATCTGAACGAGTACTTGGCCTATCATTGTGTGGCCAAGTGTAGACAATCAGGCCCCCAATTTTTCCAAAAATGTACGTAGCACCAGCTAGAAAACAAAGAGAACCCATTTAGTTATGACCTTAATTGGTGGAGACCACAGTTCCCCTTTAAGGTTCAAAAGCCAATAAAAATTAGCACCAGCAAGAAAGCAAAATGTATAAAAAAAAACAATAAGTACAAACCTTTTAAAAAATGTTATCCAAATTGTGTTCTGTGTAGTTTCAAAGAGACTAAGACTGCAGTTAGCTTCCTTTTAATCTATTAAAATGGGCCTCTCTCTTTTCCACAAAGCACTAAGAATACCATTTATAAAATTGGTAATTTTCATATAATTGCATTCTGGCTGGAATTTTTTACAGGTTTTGTCGGATTTAAATGGGAAAATATACCCCTTTTTAAACTGGATTATTATTTTTCACAACAAGGTTTCTTATTCTCATGTAAAATGACATTTATAACAAGGTGGTCACTTTACATAACCTGCACAAACATTTGAAATCCCCTGCTACTTAATGAAGGGAAAACAGAGGAAGATTTTGCTCTCCATAGTGCTGAAAGCTGTATTTTTGCAAATTAAATAGCCACTATAGATGTGTTTAAATTATCTTCTTTGCAGTCTGTTCATCTTTATATTACTAAATAAAAGTATGTACCTGGTCTATTCAGCTCCTCTGTGCTTTATTTTAATTAAACCTGCAAACCCCCCCCCCCCCCCCCACACACACACACACCCACACACACACACACACACACACACACACACACACTCCGTATGATACTGGGTAAATATTACATTACAAAGGGGGGTTGATTAAAAAAAAAAAGTCATGGGTAATGATAGGAACCATAAAAAGTCAATACATGGAATAATTCAAGGACTGTGGCAACCACTTAAAGTATTGCAAATAAATAACAAAAGTGCATTGATTTCAGACTCTCACACACAACATGTTTCGGACTACTTGGTCCTTTTTAAAGTTTTCACACTTCAAAAATGCCCGAGTCGTCCAAAACATGTTGTGTGTGTGTGAGTCTGCAATAAATGCACTTTTGTTATTTGTTTGGTTACCGAAGTCCTTGAATTATTATCTGTATTGACTTCATATGACATCGGAGCTAGCAAGGAAGAAACTTGGTAGAATTACAACTGATGTATTATATAGATTAATAATAGGAACATAAAACTGTAGATAGAATGATTTTAATGTTAACTACATAATGCAATTACATATTCCAACCATGACGATCTTGCGATCTGAGTGCTGCAATCTTTAATTGTAATTTAGTCATCTTTTTATGATAACTACTTACCTAAAATTGTCAATTCCACTTTTTTTTTTAATAAGACATTTACTAAAATAGTTACAGTACAGGAATAGTGTCATACTGTAAAAAAATATTCTCTCTCTTATGATGTGGAAGAAGCTATGTGCTTGGGTGTGCAATGTAGCCTATTCAGGTTCCAGTCCCAGGTGCAGCTCTGCAATGCCCATAAACCAACGGAGTATTCAGAACACATACTTTGCGTAAGTACTCAGTTTCATTCTTAATACAATGGGGCAATTTTTTTAGTTTATGGTACACACAATTTTAGTGTACACACTGGTTTTTCTTATGGAGAACTGAAGAGTCCTTTTCTGTTAATACTACCTACCTACTAATGTACTCTAAAGTATATTATAGGTATAGTTAAAATATACCAATATCTTCCATTATATATGAATACTTGCATTTATTAATATTTACAGAAACTTTCACGCAATTGCTTTAATGGGTATTAATAGAATGTATTTATCAGAAAAAAAAGTGTACATAGATACAAAAAAATCAATGGATCATGGGAAAATAGGCAATATTTTCTGCTATTTATTTTATCATATATTTTAGACCACAGTATTATTCTGTGTCGAAATAGCCTTCTTGACTGAAATGCTGCTTTTCAGAAACTTTCTCTTCAAAAGAATATCCCCATCTAAGTGATCAAAAATGACTGAAATCTATTAAGAAAAACCCCAAGGCACGTAATTACTAATAGCTGCACCATTTATCATCAGTCAAAGAACCTTTGTTTTATTCAGCAAAAAAGTCAAAGCTTTTGTACCGTATATTGATTTTAAATAATAATAAATAATAATTGATCAGTATCATGCCCATTTAAAGGATATGTACACTGAAAAAGTAACCTAATGTTATTAAATGCGCCTAGCTTATTTTTAACTGCACCCACTCCACAGACACCATGATAGCTTCACGCTGGTATTGTATCTCCTGAAACATGTATCTCAGTTTGGGTATGATCTGCCATATATTTATAGTATTTAGCGAATTATGGGTATTTCTATCTTATCCTTTATGCACTATGTCTTTGCTGTTACATATCGTATGTGCTTGAAGATTATGTATTAACTGATGGTACTTTCATTGTCTGTATGAATGTATGATACAAATAATTATTATGGTTACTTACTAGCGATATACCGGTATATCAACCTTTATTAATGACTATTGCTCTATGGCCATGTGTGAGTGGGTAGTGTTTTTAATTTTTGCACTTTATATGCTGACTTGCTCCCTATGTCTATAATAAAGGAGTTTTATTTTTTCATATGGCATGTTGGTGGTGTGCCCATTTATATATCCGCTGCTTTTTTTCTTCAGTGTGCTAATGTTACTAGATAGCTGGGGCTGTATTCTGAACATGTGTTGCTTTTTTTGACCTATTCCCTTCCCACTCTCTACCTTCAGTGTTAGTTGCCTGGCTTCCTCCTCCATGGCAAGGTTGCTCCTAGCACCGCCCCCACGAGATGTGGCTTGCCACTGCAAACAGGTAGGTCCAAGGATCTAGATGCCGCTTGTTATGCGTGTGTTCAGTGACGTCGTGCACGCATTGTCCACGGTAATGTCATCATCGTGAGCATGGATACAGCCCCGGGCGTATGCATGGTGATGTCAATGGACATGCAAACACGCGCAACAAGCAGGATCTAGTTCCTCAGACCTACCTGTTTGAATTGGCAAGCCACATCTCGTGGGGGCGGTCCAAAGAGCAACTTCACAATGGAGGAGGAAGCCAGGCAAAAACTAACACTGAAGCTAGGGAGTGGGAAGGGAATAGGTAAAAAAAAAGCAACACATATTCAGATTACAATGTACATATCCTTTAAAAGCAGTTGATGAACAATACTTATAGCTCAAAATGCATTTGGACAGCTCCCATCCTGCTTATGCCCTATTCAATTTGTCCTGTAAACTGAAGGAAGAATCTGGCGCCTGCATTCTGATCATGTTCAATTACAAAACCAAGAAAGCAGTTTGAAGGTGTTAGGGCAATACCAGGCTATTTATATATGTATGTGGATATTGTGTAAAAGTATGTGCATGATTTGGATTTTGAGATATTCATTATTTATTAAAATCACTGTTTTGATTTTGATACATATTTTCCATAGACATCATTATACTGAATGAATTGGGGTGTTAAAGGAGGTAATGTATTTGGAATTTAAGCCTCAATTGAAAGAAATGACTTTTATAAGGCTTAAAACATATTCCACTATTCTTATTCATAGTGATTACAACTAAAACAAGATTGCCAAACAGGATGAGCGCAGCAGTGAGAATGAGTTAATTTCTATTTCTTGCATTCTTCTAAAATAACTAAATTGGCAGTGAATCTGTTTCTGGGAAGCTTGTAAAATAATCATTGTAAACTACCTAGCAATCTAAGGCATCATCTCTTCAACTCCCACTGCTCCTGAGACAATATCCTACACTGTCAGTGTCTGTTCCAGCATCTTATCAGCTCTGTGCCTCAAAGGCACCTCATGTTTGAAGTTAATTAATCGGTAATTCTGATGTGCTAACATGAGATAGAAGGTAGGCGAGGGGTAGCCACAGAGAGATAACGAATAGTGTGGCGCTCTGTATGCTGAGAAGACTCTCTCTTCATGCTGGGGAACAGTGCAATTCCATTTTGAGTTCAAAGTGAAGAAAAGATTTCCAAAAAAAAAATAAAAAATTAAGGTCACATGAGAGCTTTGGTGCATGCAAAAGAATAATAAAGAAAAGGTGGCAGCAAATAATGAAATAAAATGTTTAAAAATGTAAAACAAGATGTTGGAAAGTCATGCAGATTTATGTATGCATCGAAAGACTTAGTCTTGGCAGAGTCTACGAGTGACACCCTGTTTCAAAATGTCACTTTGTTCTAAACCTAGGTTGCCTTGGACAGGTATGTGAAGGGACAAGGTGCTGTTTCTGATTATGGTCAGCCAGATGGCATTAAGTGAGACTCAGTTCTCTCTGGGTATTCCTTTAAGTAACATACAGAAGCAGCATTAGAATGCACATATTGCCAGTA
The DNA here is from genome assembly GCA_019447015.1 of Hymenochirus boettgeri. NCBI lineage: Eukaryota > Metazoa > Chordata > Amphibia > Anura > Pipidae > Hymenochirus > Hymenochirus boettgeri. The sequence continues at coordinate 230,698,882 of CM033476.1, read as the reverse complement.
GGCATTAGATAAACAGACATATTCTGCAAAGCTTCCTTAATAGTTTAGATTTCTTCAAATGTTAAGGCAGTTACAGACAGGAAAAAATGCCCAGCGTTGCCTTTCCTTTATCCAATGAAGGATAAAATTGTGTTTTTTTATTAATACTAAAGTAACATCATTCTAATTGTATTTTTTTTAAATTCTCTTTGTACGGGAGATGCATTTATTACCTGTACTTGCTCCTGTGATGTATTAAGCACTTTGCAAATGTTATTGCATTGTGTGAATGCAATTAGTAAGTTGCAATCTTTTGCAGTTTTAAAGTCACAATTGAAATGGCTTTAAAGGGCATGTCCAGCCCTTTTTTAAACTTTTCATGTTATACATATTGATCCCCCAGCCCCAACCGCCGTAATAAAATTCTTAGAAAGTGCCCCGATATGTGCTTACCTTCCCTCTATCCTCCGTGGCAGTCTCCAGGCCATCTGCTTGCACGGAAATGCAAGCAGGGGACAGGACCGGCAGCCGCGTCCCTGATTGGCTGAGAGGCAGCCAATCAGGGACGCGGCTGGCGGCTGCTCAGAACGCCAGAGGATAGAGGGAAGGTAAGTACCTAACTATTGGGGCACTTTCTATGAAATCTGTTACAGCGGTTGGGGCTGGGGGATCAATATATATAATATATAGTGGGGAATTTACACTAGGGGGAGGGAGAAGAAAACGGGAGGGAGAGGGAGGACTCTCCTGCGCATGCCTCAACCTTGTTGAGGTTGAGGCAGAGACAAGCGCAGTATGAGTCACTGGGAGCTTCTACACTACAATTTTCCTGGCTTTGGAGGGGCACAGCATGGCAACCATAAGGAGCTGGGATTCAAGGTAAGGATTTTTGTACACTACAGAGTGGGGCCAGTATGGGGTTAAATTTGAGTTTTGGGGGTGGACATGCCCTTTAATTTTGGTGCAAAAAAAGGAGCGCAATAGTCATCGCTAAATTTACGAAATGCGTCAGGGAGATGTTTCTTTTGCATGTTTTCCTTACCTCACGTTTGATGCTGAGTATGCCACAATAAAAGGAACTTGTTGAAGACTTGCCCCATTTGCTTTATTGTTTGGAAGGAGTTTCTTTGTGTCAGAGATTCTGGTCCTCCTGAGACTATGGGTCTCCCTAAGTGCTGCACCTGGTGGTAGAGAGGATCAGGAAGAACACCCGATCTTTTGCTTAAATTTATTGCATCGCTTGCACTATGCGATTTACAAAAGTAAATCGGATATTGCATCTCCCTGTGTATGTATATCACTTACGTCCCACTATTTGAGTGCTCCATCAATAGTTAATGTCAAAGAACAAATTGGGATCCAAGACATCCAGGAAACTATGTTGAACAACACGCTAAGCTAAAATTTAGAATGGAATCAAACCATACAAAGCAGATTAATAAATTTACATATAACACTTTATTTAGAGAAGCTCTAGACATCCTGAACAACATCCAGCTACATGTACATCCAAAAAACAACCTGCATGGGGAACAGTCAGTAAGGCCCAAACATTTCTCTTGTTCACTGTGGGTTCCCTGGAAGCCAGGAACAAACAATCAGGCTCAGGACTGTGTAGCCACAACTTTAGCAGATCACATACAAACTGAAAAGCCCCCCATACACGGTATTGAGATTTTGTGCAATTTAGTGTATTCAATCAAATCACCCAAAATAGTGATAGTGGTTTTCCATTTTTGTTAATAAGCCTCTCAAAAATATAGAGCAGTTTATTTAAAAAATGTAAAAAATGAGGATCAGGCAAGACAGAAAATCCCCATCTTCAAGTTCCCATCTCCCGCAGATTTTAAAATGAAATCACAAAATCAGCTGACGATTGACTGTATAAGGTGGGGAACAACAAACAGTTCTTCCAAACATATTTTCGATCAGACAAAATAATCGCAAAACCGACCATAATAAAATGACCCCATGTATGGCCTGCTTAAAATTCCATCTGTGATCTGCTAAACATCTGGCATGTTTGTAACCAACTTTATAGAAAAAATACACTACTACTCTGTATATGTCCCTTAATTTACAATGTATACCTATTATATACAGTAATGTCTACTGCTAATTTCCATAGAAATTTCTACCTACTTCTTTAACTAGAAATCACCACTAATTTATTTTTTTTAAATCATTAATTTTACCCACAGCTTTACAAAGTCTACTCCTTACTCCCCTGACAAATGAATCTATCTATACCATCACAGGACGGTTTCCTTTTCTAACCCTCTATTGTTATCCTACATAGCTTATGCTAAGCAAACATCAGCATTAAACATATTTACCTAGTTGAACATTTAATTAGGTCCCATTTATGAAATTTGTACCATGTTTTGCAATCCATTCACAATTACATTTCGCATTGCCAGTACAATGCAATTGGTATGGTCCCTATATGTGCAATGCGATTTTTTATGCGTTCTGCATAAGTTCCAATAATACACATGTGTATTATTGTACCTCCAAGGCCATTTTCTTTTTTTCTTATTCTCTAGGTTATTCTACTATGCCCAATAGATTACAAGCTTCATGGTAAAGCGTATTGTATCACTGTTTTCTGCCCTGTAAGTAATTGGGTAGGTAATTATATGTATGAACTTAAAAATGGAAGTTTATGTTGATTAGTACAAATGCACTTTTAACTTTACAAAAACATCTGGATACTAAAAAAAGGAATAAGGCACAATCAAGCTGAATTACTTAGCAGGAAGGATGCAGATCTTTGGAAATTAAAAGTTGTGCTGCTGACATTGCTAACTCTGCAATATATGTATTCAACATTATACATTTTTTGTGGCAAGCTGAACATTATAGATTATTATAGCTAATGATTAAAAAAAAAAACATCCACTGCAGATACATATTCACCTGCCAAAAACTCTTCTAGCTCTCAAACACTCACACTAGTAGAGTGCTTTTAATACATGTATATCTCTTCCTCCCACCAATATCGTTAATTCTGTGCCTTCTCATCATTACCTTTTGGACAACCCTGACTATTTCTACTGGCACCTCCTGGCAGTATCTCTATGGTGACAACAGACCACCTGAGAAGATAAATAACATTTAAGTTTTGTTTCAAAACAATTTCCAGCTGTTCCAAACTTTTCTGTTTATCTCTTCAGATTCACAATTAAAGCAATTTCTTTTTCAGTCCTGTTTCCTCCCACCAAATACACTCTCTGGGTCCACCTGATGAAAGGCATTTGTGCTTCATTAGGTAATGACAGATTCACTGCAATGCAAATTACTTCTAATTATTACCTTGATGTGGCATCAAGAGCTTATCCTGTCAACATTATCAGCTTCTGCACTAAGTTACCTGTTTTGGACTAGACTTTTATTGGCAGACATTTTGAGGTTTTTGCCACTGAGAGCTTACCGCGTGTGCATCTAAGGACAATGAGTTTCTCTCCTTCATTGACAAATCATTCAGAGACTGGAAGAAACCTTTCCTAGTCTGCTTTTTGTACTTTAATCTTTTCATAGTTTCAGGGAGTCTCATCTGAGCAGAAATGAGTTTTAAAGACAAGAAATATATCTGAACTGTACTCATGGCTACACAAGAACATTAATTACTACAATCTCTATAGATATTAAGATTTACTATGACTTACTCACAGCAGTTAACCATGCCATTGTTAGACTATACTCTGGCATTGCTGGACTCTCTATTACTTATAAATACATGTAATTTTAGACAGGTTTACATGTAGACAATTTAACACTGTCTTTGTTTTTCACATAACTGTACACATTATAACCCGGGCTCAGAAACGTGATACCTCTACAGTAAACATGCAAGGATACATGCAGGGAGATGAAATGAAAGTTCTTATCATTTAAAATGGTGCTAATTTTGCCCCAACCAATCAGATCTTATTTAACATTTGAAAGCACCATTTTAAACGATAAGAACTTTTACTGAATAACCGTTTGTGTGGTTAAGTGGAGAAGCAAACTTAATTCTGTGCCCAATATACCCAATAGGACAAATTGAACGCAAACTAAATATGAGTCAGACACGTTCTAAGATAAAGCACTTTAATATATAAACTGATAGCTAAAACGCCACACAGTTTTTTAGGGGTAACAACAACATTGTGGACTTTTAGGTACTTTATAAGCACAGTATAAATCTAAAACATCTATTAAAAATCATATGCATGGTATGTTGATTTAAAAAAAAATGATTGCAACATGCCTTATCTAGGTATTGTGGAAATGGGTGCAGTAAATCAAATTATAGATATAACGAGTTAGTTTCATGTTTTAAAATTTAAAATAAATATATGCAGCTATGGAAAAAAAAACTCAGCTATCAAAAGAAAAAAGAGGATGTACTGAGTTTAGCAAATTACACCATTTTCATCACATATCTAATTCTCACATTAATAAAACGTCTTAAACCCAATGTTTAACTCATTTTAAAAAATAAACTTAATTTTATTTTAATTCTCGTGTGAAAGCTTTTCTCCCCAGAACACCTATACAGACATCCTATCTGGAATACTCCCGCGACTGCCGGACGGGGTGGAATACCTGCCTATACATTGTAAGATTCTTTTTTAGTAAGTTGCATTTAGCACATGTAAGTAATAGATTCTGTAACTAAGAAGGATTCCATGTTGTTTGTTGCCAGTACAACTCACAGCCCAAGTACAGTAGTCTTCAGAAAGCCAAGCACCCTTATCACAATATTGACTGTCTCTATGCTGAGTTTCTATAGAAAGATAAGGAGGCAGTGGCAGTGAGTTGGGGTGCGAGGGGCTGCTGGAAAGGGGGACATGTCACACTAGTGCCGCCCCCCCTTGGGAGTGAGCAAAAGCAAAGGGTCCTCTCCACCTCTACAGGGGCCCTCAAAAGAGCCATATGAAGCTTAAGGGGGTCCTGCAGATGGAAATCACCCCCCTACCCCCTTCCCAGCACCTATAAGTGCCCTTGTGGCACTGATAAATGCCTTTTGGTGCTTAAGTGGTCTCGCTGCTCAAAACCGTGACCCCCCCTGTCCGGCACTTATAAATGTCCTTGTGGCACTGACAAGTGCCTTTTGGTGCTTAACAGGTCTCGCAGCTTGAAACCGGGATGACCCTCCCTGGCACTTAGAAGTGCCAGTGTGGCACTGGCAAGTGCCTTTGTTGGGGGTACTGCAGTACCTTAAAAGAGCCCTTCTGGCTTTATTAAGTGCCTATAGGATAAGGGGGTCCTGCAGCTCGAAACTGGGACCACCCATGGTCTTAAAAATTACCTTTTCAGGTAATCACCGTGATCGTGCGTGCAAACATCCGTGCATGCACTGACGTCACGTCGCGTGCGCTGTGGCGTCATGTGTGCGCATGGTGGACGCACGCGCTGATGCTTCCAATTGACCTTAACTTAAAGTTTTTGTTTGGACAGTGGTCATACCCTTTTAAAAAAAGAGGTGCAAAACTTTGCCTATGTTCTTAATCTGCAGAAAGCAATCAAATGCTTTCTAACTGTATTAGACTAGTAAAAAGTTATCATCTGATTAGTTGAGGCATAATAAAAGCTCAGGAAAATGTTTTACCATAACAAAACATGAACATCCGCAATCCTTTTATTGCAAAGTTCCCTATAAATTTGGCAGGGTTGGGAAAAATAAAAACTCAAGTCCGACGTATCCCCTTTACCTCCTGTTTTTCAATTAATTAGAAAAAGGATAAATTCACCTTTTGAATGAACATATCCTTTAAAAACATTGCACATCTATACATAGATAAAAGCTTCTTAGTTTTCTAGAAAGATACCCAGAAAACACATTTTAGACTTCATGCTGCATTAATGCTTACTATATGGCTGAATGCCAATTATTCATCTTTCTTAAGCTGCCCATACACTATAAAACTTACTTCTCTGCAACATTTAGACAACTGTCTGGATCGATCATTTCACAATTCAATGGAAAGAGAACATCCAGGAATATCGGTATAGGAAATTAATGTATGTATGTATAATTTTATTTAAAAAGCGCCACTTGGGTATGATGCACTGTACATTATAAAATACAAACAAGCAATTATACAAATAAATAAAATGAAATACAATTTCATACATAGGTTAATATATATAGATCAAAATATATATATATATATATATATATATATATATAAATCATGGATAAATTGCTATAAGTGCAGGAATGAGACCCCAGCCCCGAAGAACTTACATTTAAAGTGGGTAGGACAATATACAGACACCAGTGAGGGGATGGATACAAAGCGCTTGAGATGGCTAACAATCATTTGTTGTGCTGGTGCTCATAAAGGTAAGATAAGATCAGCTATAGCATATGTTTGAGGTTAGATAGTGGTTCCTATGAAGGATTCCATCCACATCAAAGGAGCATTCTACCAATCTCCTATAAAACTAGATTCCAAATGGTAAGTGTGAAGAAACCTTGGAAAAGGTTGCTTGTCGCTCGGAACATGTCGTGTGTGTAGCTTGCAGTTGTTAAAATAAACACTATTATATTCATAGCCTAGCCTGTGCCTACTTTTGGTTTCTCCACACTTACCATTTAAAAGGTAGGATAAGAGTCTAGATTTGATAGTATTAATGGAGGACACCTGGTGAAACGAGAGAGAGAGAGTTCCAGTAGGGAGCAGCAAGAGAGAATGGTTTAAGGCGGGAGGAGGCAGTGTTCGTTGGGGATTTGTGGAGAAGATTTCCTTGTGAGGAACGGAGGGCACGGCCAGGAGTACATGGGGCCAAGAGAGAATATAGGTTGGTGGTGCAGACGATTGTAGAGATTTAAAGGTCAAAATAAGGGTATTGAATATTATTCTTTGCTTGATGGGAAGCCACCCCATAGACTGCAGTATCGGGGTTGCAGGTGCTTGTTTGGAACAGAGTGAACTGCTGAGATCAGGATCGACTGGAAAGGGGACAAATGATAAGTAGAAGAATATTACAGTAGTCAAGATGGGAGAGGACAAGGGCATGCACGAGCATTTTAGTAGTGGATCGAAATAGGTAAGGGCAGATCTTGGCAATATTGCAAAGGATAAAGCGTCCTGGTGACATTGTTAATGTTCTGACAAGAGGAAACAAATGTCTTTTTAGATTGAATGTTCAAACATCAAGGGGGAGATTCATTGACGCTAAAATAAGTGTAAAACCCACATTAACCTGCTAGAATAAACTTCTGCTATAATATTGTGTTAAAGTGAGTTTTACAGTTATTTTAGGGTACTGCGCCATGTCTAAATCCTTTTAGAAATAGTGCAGTGCTTCCAATACAACAATACCCATTTGGCCAAGTTTTGCTACCTTGTAGTGCAAAATGTAACTGGGTATTGTAAGGGGATCTTGCCGCAATACAAAACCGGACGTTAATGCGTCTACGTCTGGTATTGCATTGTGGTATTGCGTAAAGGTAAGACGCAGGGATTTGCAATATTGAATTCCCCTGCAAATCTATCTAATGTCTAATAAGTGTATGACCATCATTTGAAGCACATTGACCATGCCTGAGCCAGTGGCTTAGAGGGGAGCGGAAAAGACTGGAAGATGTGACTGCAAAAGGAATCACTAAAGTCTAAACTTCTCCATTAAATCCTACCAACAGTGTTTTTAAATCAAAGCCTTTAATTGTTTAGGGTAAAATATATTTTAATATCAAATACATACTATTCTTATTTTTAGAATTTTTAGTGAACTGCAGACGAAAATGATGGCCATAGGGTAAAATGTGCTAAAATCAATGTACATATTCTGTAGTCACTGTGTAATGTGCTAATGAGATAAATAGATTAATGTCCATGCACCACATGTTCAAAAGTCAAATTTTAAGGTCAAAGCCCAGAATCTGGAAATTTGAGAATAATGTGGATAGAAAAACATCAGTCCTATTTATGGTACATTATTATGTAGGCTGAAAGCTTTCCCCAGTATTGTCCTGTACAGGAAATGTAAGATCATCACTTTTACTATCTCCTACTCATATCAGATTTTAAAAATAAATCTGGGAGTTTAAAGGAGAGGGTGATTATTTTCAGATATTTTTTTTTCACAAAAGCGAGTGTCTGGGATCCAAAACAGAAAATGGAGAATCAAGTAGTAATGAATAGGAGCAATTGCAAAATTTCTAAGCATTCAAATTATACGTTTGCCATTAATGTTATCTTACACTTGTAATATTACCCAAAAAAACTACTAAGTAATAGGATGGCCGAACTTAAAGTTCGGTCCGTTTTCGACTTTCGAACTATATGGAAAGTTCGAAAACGGACCCATTAAAGTCAATGGGAGTCAAATAGTTTAAAATGTTTGAATGAAATACAATTAAAATATCAATGGTAACTTAATGTAAATGGCTGTGGGACCTGGGAAATGGTCTGGGGAACATGTTTGAATATCCATGACATTCGAAAATCAATTTTACTCTCACTCGTGCTATTTTCGAGCTCTCGCGTTCGAACATTTGATGTTTGCGTCTAGGTATCATGGACATTTTACTCACGGATTTGATGCTCGCGTATAGGTTTTAATGGACACTTTACTTGGGGATTCGATGCTTGCGCCTAGGTATCATGGACATTTTACTTGCGGATTCGATGCTCGCGTATAGGTTTTAATGGACATTTTACTCGCGGATTCGATGCTCGCGTATAGGTATAATAGGCATTTTACTCGCATATTTAATTTCCTCGAACAGTCGAACATTTGATAATTATCGAGGAAATATCGAAAATATCGAAAATCCGGGTCCGGAATAGTTCGAAAAGTCTGCATTTGTTCGAACTCAAATAGTTTGGCTTGAACTCGGGTCCGAGTTCTAGTCCATCTCTACTAAGTAACAGTAACCAAAAAGATGTGGTTTGCAGATGTCGATCCTAATTTACAGAATAAAGCCAAAAAATCAACTGCCAAAACATGTTTATTGGTCTCACTAAGATTAAGTACTAGTTATGCAATGGTCTGTGTACATTAATTTGAGGAGGAACTTGAGGATGAAGAGATACTGTGTCAAACTTGTTTTCCTTGTACTAAACTATATTCTTAATACTGACCTGTACATCACTGTGAGTTGGTGCTGGGTGCCAGATGTATGGCTAAATCTGTGTATGAAGTTAGCTGTGGTATAACTTAAGCTGGGTACACACATTAACGATTAAGCCCCGATACCGTCGGATCCGACGGTATCGGGGCTTAATCGTTACGTGTGTACGTTCGTTTCCCGAACGAGCGCGCGGCCGCCAAACGATCGGGTCGGCCGAACGCTCGTTCGGGAAAGGCCGAAAATTTCCATCGGCCGCGCTAGACTCCTCTATAGGGAGTCTAGCGCGGCGATGGGTAACACACAGTCCGAGCGTTCTCACTAGGAGAACGCTCGGGACTGTGTGTTTGCAGATCTTTGAAAGAGGCAGACAGGATCTTGCAGATCCTGTCTGTCATCTTTCAGAAATCTGTACAGGTTGTACCTAGCTTTACTGAGGGGAAATTGGACAGATATGTGTATCAGTGGAGGAGCATTGAGACTGATTGAATCTAATCATTAAGGAGGGGAGTTGGGGCAGATAGCTGTGCATATAAGGGCACGTGTGGCACATTACTGTGTATATCAGAGGAGAAGCTGGGTCAAGAATGCTTTGCATATTAGAGTGAGGAGGAGGCACACTACCATGTATATAAGTGTGGTAAATGTATACGTGTATTTGTGTGTAAGTTGGAGCAGGGTGACAAATAGATGCTTGCAGGGAGCAGACTGACTGTTGTGTATAGACTACAGAAAACTGCTGGAATACCTTCATATTCTGCAGGTGATCTTCTACCCACCATTCACACATTTCCATTTTAATAAAGAATTTCTAAACATACCCATATATGCAGTGTGTCCAGCATATCCCCACCAAGCGAGAAAGAATTGAGTAGAAAACTGTGGGGAGGGTGGAAAATAAACTATCTAGAGGAAAATAACCCTATACTTTCAGTGGCTCGGTGTGTCATTAGCGGCTGCAAAGTTCATTTATATTCATAGGTTTAGAGAATGGGTGTGGAAAGTGGGAAACATATTTGACTTTATGCTCCTGTAGATGGGGGATGCTCCACTAACCCCTTCATTACCAAATGCCTGTACAGAAGAAAATGTTTTATGTATTATATAGAAAAAGAAACTTAAGAGTGAAGTAAATGTATATGCTCTCTTGGTTGCTGACATCTCACATGATGCTGTACAAAGTCCCTTGACTGATTTGAAGTCTATTTTAGTTATACTGTATACAAGGCCTTATTGCTTTCCATCAGGAAGTATAGCACACACATCCTTCAGTCTTTGCCTATTATTGAGTGGCTTTGATTTCTGACCAAGAATTTGACAAAGTCATATACCAAGTGTCATTATTGTCTAGCATACATATTGTAGCCAAGTCCTGAAGATCAGACAAAGAAAGCCATATAGTGACTAATTCTATCTATACTACCCTTTCATGCTGTTCATATTAGAAAAATGCCACCACGATCTGCAAATTAGATCTGTGATATACCAAATCTAGATTCATGTTTCTCATTTGTACTAAGTAGGAAAATACAGCTAATCATTTTAAAGCAGCTCAAGAGTAATCATGGTTATTAGTCAAAACACAGTGTGATAGGCGGTGAGCTTGTTCTGCATGACTGAGCCCAGATGCGACTTCCTCCTGCTGCAGAGCTGTGAGGGTGAGCTAGCGAGAGGTGGATTTGTGCAAGATGAAAAAGTTGTCAATAAAAGAAAATGAGTGAATAAATGAAGGGAGGATGGTATATTATGTTACAAATCCAGTGTTCTCATTTAAGGAGAGAAGACAGCATTTAAATGTTCTCTGCTTTGCTCCAACCATCTAACTAAAGCTGAAGTGGGGAATCAGCAAGTCAAATAAGAGCAATTGCTTACTAACAAAAAGTACAAGGCAGGACAATATACTCACAGCTGGATATATTTTGGGTGCCACACAAATTTTACAGATGGGCTGAAGCTGACTATGTGACCATTAATATATGAAAAAAGGAAGGCAAGCCAACAAAAAAAATCCCAATATGGTGGTGTTAAGCAGAGATGGATTAAGATCATATATTGTGTAGACTAAAATATTGTTACTGCTTCTGATGCTGGGCCCCCAGAAGTTTCCTGGGCCCTAGGCAGGAGCCTAGGGTTGCCTTGTGGATAATCCTGCTCTGGTGTTAAACTAGATAGCATTTGTACTGCTGCATAGTCACTTTTTTCACAAAGAAAAAAAACAGTTTAGACAACAGTAATTTTCTCATATCATTTTCCATTACACTTAAAGACCCTATGAGAAAATGAACATTTACTATATGAAATGTACACTTAGGGTGACAGCTTCTTAAGCGCTCCTCTGCTGTAATTACTAGGATTCAGATATGCAAATATAGAAAAATAATATACAAAACACTTTTGTTTTTTGCAAAAAAAATCTTCCAACTTTCAAAGCGCCTTTACCAGCCTTTTTTTAAAATTTCCTTCTGCCCTACTCACACTGATTACTAAAATAGGAACATAATAAAGATCTCCCCATAGCAGTCTGTATGTTCTTATGGCTGTCACTTTTAACTCACAATTAGCTGCACTAGACTTATTAATATAACAATGACAAGAGCTTGAGGTAAATATGGTAACTATGAGAAAAATGCAGTGGGGGTGATCATAATCAACTCCTTTAGGGTTCTTTTATCCCTATTTGCCCTAAAAGCTGCTTAGGTAAACATTGTTGCATGTAATGCCAATTAAAAATAATATATGTACTACTCAAGTAGAGCCACTGAAATACAGACATAATTGCTAGAAATTATTAAAAAATGAGTTATGGCACCCTTAACTTTGCCCTTTTGTAATAACTGATACAATCAGTTAACAATTTAGCAGAGAAAAAGAGTGAAATCATTTATCATGAAATCACACAAGGACAAAAGCAAACTGATGTGAGAATTTTGAATATTACCTCTTTTAAACCTATGAGAGAGATTTGTTCTTTCCATTTCCAAAAACATTGATGTAGTTTGAAAATTCACAAATACTGGTATTCCATTTTAATATTAGTGGATAATGTACCCTACTGAAAATTATATGATACTAGGGATTTGGTGACCATATAAAGGTCATGGAACCACAAGGTAACTTCTGATATCCATATAACCCATTTTCCCTTTCACTCCTCAACTGAATATATCAAGTGGGAATATTGCCTGCAGATTCTCCTTCTCTCCCCAACTGAATATGCCAAAATATTTCTATGGTTCTAAAGCGGAAAAGTGTGCAAATTATAAGAATATTAAATGGACACTATAGTGAAAAAATTACTTTTGCTCAGTTTAACCTATAAATAAATACTCGTAAGTAACACTTATTCTGAAGTGTGTGTGTTGCTGCATGACTTCAATCTAGCACGTTTTGCTCAGGAACATTATTCCCCTTACCTCTTTTAACCACTCCTACTTCCATCTGACCTGACTTTTTTCCCCACAAATCAACTATCAAAACACAGCATTCCAACTGTCAAAAAATCTTGTTTGTTTAAGCAAGAAAAATACCATGTATAGTAGTGAAGATGGCTGACATTAACAAACCAACAAATACATGAAAGGTGACTAAATGGATGGACACATTGAGGATAGGCTCATAGAAAATACATTCAGGAATGAAGCAGAATTAGGAATGTCATTAGTTAAAATATTCACAGTGAAAAAATGACAAATAGGAAGCAATAATCCATTCAGGAAATGAATGGAGATGATTCTGAGAAAATGAAGGGGTCCATAATGCAATGTCCACTGTACGATCCTGGACTCTACATACAAAAATTGGTATGGTTGCATATACAGGCCCCACAAGTAATAACAGATTTATAGGAAAATGTCAAGAAAATGAGTACAGAATCAGCCAGATTACCCAAAAAGGAAAGAGAGAGCACAAAGTACAACTTCGACAGACACTTAGATAATAGACATTTTTATATCAAGGTAGAACAGCCTTTCTATTTTTTATAGGCACAGGCACTTTCACCTCAATTATATAAAAATAAGAAAAACGATTTCTTGATAAGCCACTTAAAAAGTTAAAGTTTAAAACAGTTAAAGGGGAACAGCAGTCTGAAAATAGATTTTAAAAATATTTTCAGATTTTAAAGTCCATTCTCCAAGGAAGAAGGTAACAGTTGACTATCTCTGCAAAAATTAGAGGTACGGGAGATAGTTCTGCACTACCTGCACACAAGCAGGTAACTGTTAGCTGCTGTACAAGTGGAAATTTGGCAGCTCACTGCTCTTGTTAGCAATCACCCAGGGAGGTAAGAATAGGCTTGTGAAATGGATTCTCTATTTCCTTAGTACCTAACATAAATATTTTGAATATTTCTAACAATACTACTTTAACACAAACTAATCCTTTAGCCAAATGAAAAAAATAAATTGGAAATGTATTGGAACTTTCACCTATGTCTGTATATGTATCCTAATATACAAACCTGTACTTTTAATGTGAGCTAAAGGGTTAGACCTTTCAACCATTAGTTGAACACGGGCAGACTAGGGCTGGTTACACACAGCCAATATTTTGGACAAATTAACCACTTGAAGCAACATTTCGGTTTACCTGGTTAAAACAGTGGTGGGAATTTTTGATCCATGATCCAAAAATTTTTCAGCTTGATCATTTTCTCCCGATTGTGTGGTCTTAAATATTCTACCCAATTGCCTTCCTGACTGAAAGATTAGCAATCGCTTAAATGATTGGAATTTTTGGCTGAAGTTGGCCCGTGTGTACCAGCCCAAAAATGCATTAGACATAGCACTGCATGAACTACCTACAAGGAGTTATTAGTTTTACTAGCTACTGCTTCTGGGTCTGGGTACCTTCTTGGTGCATTCACTGTGGTTTAATCAGATACAATAATTCCCTACAAATGATATGCTGGTCAGTAGGGCTGCAAAAAACAATCATGACTATTCTATTGTATTATAGTCTCCTGACTATACAAACCCTACTCTCAGCATATTCTGTTTGTATTATGTTAGGGACAGCTGACAACTGAAGTAGAGAAAGACAGTACTGTACAATCAGTTTTTCAGCCAGTCAGCTAGACACCAATGCAAACAAATATAGAAATTATATATACATAATATATAAACTAGAAAAGGATCGCACAGGTCTTCATTATGAAATATTGTATTGGTTTTATTGCAACTTGAGTTACATGGAGTACACCTATGCATTTCAACCCGCAACGGGCCTAATCAGCATATTAATTCAATGCTGACATTTACCCGTATTTAACTATTAACCCACGAACAACAAACTCCTACCATAATAGTCCCTATCCGATATTGACTTCATAAAAATACATAATGACACAGATAAGGATTCGGTTTTATTTGGCACTAGTTGCCATCCAGTGTAATCCAAGTATGGAATAGCCTATGGTCAGTTCCTTAGAACATTGCAAAACAACACAGACTGGAGGATATGTCCCAAAATGCAAACCTCAAATAAAACAGCAAACCCTAACAAACATAACCCTAACCAACTGACTAAATATACAAAACTATATGCAAGGAAAGACTGACTGACTAGCTATATACATAAGCATGGAAACAAGACAAAGGCATAAGACAAGATCAAGGATGTGGAGAATACAATGAAAACTTGAGAGAGAATGGGGCAAGTAAGGATAACTGGGAAAGGGCCGAAGCAGGATTCCAGAAAACAGGACTATAGAGCAGGATACAAGGACTCTGGAACAGGGACGAAGCAGGATGCCAGGAAACAGGACTATAGAAAGCAGGATACAAGGACTCTGGAACAGGGACAGGGGCTTAAGCAGAATGTCAGGAACAGGACTATGACTAGAAGCAGGAATCTGAGATCAGGATACAGGAACCAGAGATCGGGACAACAAGAAGGGTTAAGTACAATTGACGATCTGGCAAGGAAGTGAAGGAGTGGAGTCCATATATAGTTGAAACAGTTAGCAGGTGAAGGTGATTAATGATAATGGTCTAGAAACTTGAAACAGCCTACTTCTGGTGGTAAGTGGAAGTTCAGAACCCAACAGAGGGACAGTGACATCAACTGGTGGAACACCAGAACTGCAGGAGTTCCTCACATAGTAGCTTAGGTTCTGCAGTAGGAGTTCTAAACCAGACAAACTTTACCACCAGATGCTAAGGGAGTTCAGTGGTCCCATAAAAAAAAAAAAAAAAAATACAACCGTGAAGGATACCTGTGTAGGCTTTTCAGTGTTCTCCCCAGAATTTTTTTCCTGCCGGGTGGCATGTAAAAGTAGCCGGGTGGGGTAGGACGGGGAAATTTGGTGGTAAGGGAAAATGTGCACTGCATCATGCTCATTATATAGGTCAGGGATGTCTAACTTTCGTCCCACTAGATGTTTGAAAACTATAACTCCAACATCCATGGTTGTAGAATGCAGGGAGTTGTAGTTCGTCAACATCTGCAGGTAACCCATGAAATAGCAGCACAAGCACATGTGAAACCCTTTTGTGGCCTTGGAGATCTTGGAAAAGCTAGTTAACATGCTAAAATATTCTTGCAGGTGTAAAAAAGGGGTCTGGACTGGGCAGTTTGGGGGAGTTTTTACTGACCTATTAAACCTACTTCTAAATTTTTGAATCACAAGTGTTCTCTCAAGAATTTTTTTCAGCCGGGTGGCATGAAAAGTAGCCGGGTGGGGTAGGACGGGGAAATTTGGTGGTAAGGGAAAATGTGCACTGCATCATGCTCATTATATAGGTCAGGGATGTCTAACTTTCGTCCCACTAGATGTTTGAAAACTATAACTCCCAGCATTCCATATTTTAATTCTCGTGTGAAAGCTTTTCTCCCCCGAACACTCATAAGACATCCTATCTGGAATACTCCCGCGACTGCCGGACGGGGTGGAATACCTGCCTATACATTGTAAGATTCTTTTAGTAAGTTGCATTTAGCACATGTAAGTAATAGATTCTGTAACTAAGAAGGATTCCATGGTGTTTGTTGCCAGTACAACTCACAGCCCACAGTACATAGTCTTCAGAAAGCCAAGCACCCTTATCCACAATATTGACTGTCTCTATGCTGAGTTTTATAGAAAGATAAGGAGGCAGTGGCAGTGAGTTGGGGTGCGAGGGGCTGCTGGAAAGGGGGACATGTCACACTAGTGCCGCCCCCCTGGGAGGTGAGCAAAAGCAAAGGGTCCTCTCCACCTTACAGGGGCCCTCAAAAGAGCCATATGAAGCTTAAGGGGGTCATGCAGATGGAAATCACCCCCTACACCCTTCCCAGCCCTATAAGTGCCCTTGTGGCACTGATAAATGCCTTTTGGTGCTTAAGTGGTCTCGCTGCTCAAAAACGTGACCCCCCCTGTCCGGCACTATAAATGTCCTTGTGGCACTGACAAGTGCCTTTTGGTGCTTAACAGGTCTCGCAGCTTGAAAACCGGGATGACCCTCCCTGGACTCTAGAAGGGCCAGTGTGGCACTGGCAAGTGCCTTTGTTGGGGGTACTGCAGTACCTTAAGAGCCCTTCTGGCTTTATTAAGTGCCTATAGGATAAGGGGGTCCTGCAGCTCGAAACTGGGACCACCATGGTCTTAAAAATTACCTTTTCAGGTAATCACCGTATCGTGCGTGCAAACATCCGTGCATGCACTGACGTCACCGTCGGTGCGCTGTGGCGTCATGTGTGCGCATGGTGGACGCACGCGCTGATGTTCCAATTGACCTTAACTTAAGTTTTGTTTTGGACAGTGGTCATACCCTTTAAAAAAAAGAGGTGCAAAACTTTGCCTATGTTCTTAATTGCAGAAAGCAATCAAATGCTTTTCTAACTGTATTAGACTAGTAAAAAGTATCATCTGATTAGTTGAGGCATATAAAAGCTCAGGAAAATGTTTTACCATAACAAAACATGAACATCCGCAATCCTTTTATTGCAAGTTCCCTATAAATTTGGCAGGGTTGGGAAAAATAAAAACTCAAGTCCGAGTATCCCCTTTACCTCCTGTTTTTCAATTAATTAGAAAAGGATAAATTCACCTTTTGAATGAACATATCCTTTAAAAAACATTGCACATCTATACATAGATAAAAGCTTCTTAGTTTTCTAGAAAGATACCCAGAAAACACATTTTAGACTTATGTGCATTAATGCTAATATATGGCTGAATGCAAATTAATCTTTCTTAAGCTGCCCATACACTATAAATACTTCTCTGCAACATTTAGACAAATGTCTGGATCGATCATTTCACAATTCAATGGAAAGAGAACATCCAGGAATATCGGTATATAGGAAATTAATGTATGTATGTATAATTTTATTAAAAAGCGCCACTTGGGTATGATGCACTGTACATTATAAAATACAACAAGCAATTATACAAAATAATAAAATGAAATACAATTTCATACATAGGTTAATATATATATAAATTATATTATATATATAATATATATATATATATATATATATATATATAAATACATGGATAAATTGTATAAGTGCAGGAATGAGACCCCAGCCCGAAGAACTTACATTTAAAGTGGGTAGGACAATATACAGACACCAGTGAGGGATGGTACAAAGCGCTTGAGGGCTAACAATCATTTGTTGTGCTGGTGCTCATAAAGGTAAGATAGATCAGCTATAGCATATGTTTGAGGTTAGAAGTGGTTCCTATGAAGGATTCCATCCACATCAAAGGAGCATTCTACCAATCTCCTATAAAACTAGATTCCAAATGGTAAGTGTGAAGAAACCTTGGAAAAGGTTGCTGTCGCTCGGAACATGTCTGTGTGTGTAGCTTGCAGTTGTTAAAATAAACACTATTATATTCATAGCCTAGCCTGTGCCTACTTTGGTTTCTCCACACTTACCATTAAAAGGTAGGATAAGAGTCTAGATTTGATAGTATTAATGGAGGACACCTGGTGAAAACGAGAGAGAGAGAGTTCCAGTAGGGAGCAGCAAGAGAGAATGGTTTAAGGGGAGGAGGCAGTGTTCGTTGGGGATTTGTGGAGAAGATTTCCTGTGAGGAACGGAGGGCACGGCCAGGAGTACATGGGGCCAAGAGAGAATATAGGTTGGTGGTGCAGACGATTGTAGAGATTTAAAGGTCAAAATAAGGGTATTGAATATTATTCTTTGCTTGATGGGAAGCCACCCCATAGACTGCAGTATCGGGTTGCAGGTGCTTGTTTGGAACAGAGTGAATGCTGAGATCAGGATCGACTGGAAAGGGGACAAATGATAAGTAGAAGAATATTACAGTAGTCAAGATGGGAGAGGACAAGGGCATGCACGAGCATTTTAGTGGATCGAAATAGGTAAGGGCAGATCTTGGCAATATTGCAAAGGATAAAGCGTCCTGGTGACATTGTTAATGTTCTGACAAGAGGAAACAAATGTCTTTTAGATTGAATGTTCAAACATCAAGGGGAGATTCATTGACGCTAAAATAAGTGTAAAACCCACATTAACCTGCTAGAATAAACTTCTGCTATAATATTGTGTTAAAGTGAGTTTTACAGTTATTTTAGGGTACTGCGCCATGTCTAAATCCTTTTAGAAATAGTGCAGTGCTTCCAATACAACAATACCCATTTGGCCAAGTTTTGCTACCTTGTAGTGCAAAATGTAACGGGTATTGTAAGGGGATCTTGCCGCAATACAAACCGGACGTTAATGCGTCTACGTCTGGTATTGCATTGTGGTATTGCGTAAAGGTAGACGCAGGGATTTGCAATATTGAATTCCCCTGCAATCTATCTAATGTCTAATAAGTGTATGACCATCATTTGAAGCACATTGACCATGCCTGAGCCAGTGGCTTAGAGGGGAGCGGAAAAGACTGGAAGATGTGACTGCAAAAGGAATCACTAAAGTCTAAACTTCTCCATTAAATCCTACAACAGTGGTTTAAATAAAGCCTTTAATTGTTTAGGGTAAAATATTTTAATATCAAATACATACTATTCTTATTTTAGATTTTTAGTGAACTGCAGACGAAAATGAGGCCATAGGTAAAATGTGCTAAAATCAATGTACATATTCTGTAGTCACTGTGAATGTGCTAATGAGATAAATAGATTAATGTCCATGCACCACATGTTCAAAGTCAAATTTTAAGGTCAAAGCCCAGAATCTGGAAATTTGAGAATAATAGTTGATAGAAAAACTCAGTCCTATTTATGGTACATTATTATGTAGGCTGAAAGCTTTCCCCAGTATTGTCCTGTACAGGAAATGTAAGATCATCACTTTACTATCTCCTACTCATATCAGATTTTAAAAATAAATCTGGGATGTTTAAAGGAGAGGGTGATTATTTTCAGATATTTTTTTTTCACAAAAGCGAGGGTCTGGGATCCAAAACAGAAAATGGAGAATCAAGTAGTAATGAATAGGAGCAATTGCAAAATTTCTAAGCATTCAAATTATACGTTTGCCATTAATGTTATCTTACACTTGTAATATTACCAAAAATAAACTACTAAGTAATAGAGATGGCCGAACTTTCAAAAGTTCGGTCCGTTTTCGAACTTTCGAACTATATGGAAAGTTCAAAAACGGATCCATTAAAGTCAATGGGAGTCAAATAGTTTAAAATGTTTGAATGAAATACAATAAAATATCAATGGTAACTTAATGTAAATGGCTGTGGGGACCTGGGAAATGGTCTGGGGAACATGTTTGAATATCCATGACATTCGAAAATCAATTTTACTCTCACTCGTGCTATTTTCGAGCTCTCGCGTTCGAACATTTGATGTTTGCGTCTAGGTATCATGGACATTTACTCACGGATTTGATGCCGCGTATAGGTTTTAATGGACACTTTACTTGGGGATTCGATGCTTGCGCCTAGGTATCATGGACATTTTACTTGCGGATTCGATGCTCGCGTATAGGTTTTAATGGACATTTTACTCGCGGATTCGATGCTCGCGTATAGGTATAATAGGCATTTACTCGCATATTTAATTTCCTCGAACAGTCGAAATTTGATAATTATCGAGGAAATATCGAAAATATCGAAAATCCGGGTCCGGAATAGTTCGAAAAGTCTGCATTTGTTCGAACTCAAATAGTTTGGCTTGAACTCGGGTCCGAGTTCTAGTCCATCTCTACTAAGTAACAGTAACCAAAAAGATGTGGTTTGCAGATGTCGATCCTAATTTACAGAATAAAGCCAAAAAATCAACTGCCAAAACATGTTTATTGGTCTCACTAGATTAAGTACTAGTTATGCAAGGTCTGTGTACATTAATTTGAGGAGGAACTTGAGGATGAAGAGATACTGTGTCAAACTTGTTTTCCTTGTACTAAACTATATTCTTAATACTGACCTGTACATCACTGTGAGTTGGTGCTGGGTGCCAGATGTATGGCTAAATCTGTGTATGAAGTTAAGCTGTGTATAAACTTAAGCTGGGTACACAATTAACGATTAAGCCCCGATACCGTCGGATCCGACGGTATCGGGGCTTAATCGTTACGTGTGTACGTTCGTTTCCCGAACGAGCGCGCGGCGCGCCAAACGATCGGTCGGCCGAACGCTCGTTCGGGAAAGGCCGAAAATTTCCATCGGCCGCGCTAGACTCCCTATAGAGGAGTCTAGCGCGGCCGATGGTAACACACAGTCCGAGCGTTCTCACTAGGAGAACGCTCGGGACTGTGTGTTTGCAGATCTTTGAAAGAGGCAGACAGGATCTTGCAGATCCTGTCTGTCATCTTTCAGAAATCTGTACAGTGTGTACCTAGCTTTACTGAGGGGAAATTGGACAGATATGTGTATCAGTGGAGGAGCATTGAGACTGATTGAATTATATCATTAAGGAGGGGAGTTGGGGCAGATAGCTGTGCATATAAGGGCACGTTGTGGCACATACTGTGTATATCAGAGGAGAAGCTGGGTCAAGAATGCTTTGCATATTAGAGTGAGGAGGAGGCACACTACCATGTATATAAGTGTGGTAAATGTATACGTGTATTTGTGTGTAAGTTGGAGCAGGGTGACAAAAAGATGCTTGCAGGGAGCAGACTGACTGTGTGTATAGACTACAGAAAACTGCTGGATGATACCTTCATATTCTGCAGGTGATCTTCTACCCACCATTCACACATTTCCATTTTAAAAAGAATTTCTAAACATACCATATATGCAGTGGTGTCCAGCATATCCCCACCAAGCGAGAAAGAATTGAGTAGAAAAACTGTGGGGAGGGTGGAAAATAACTATCTAGAGGAAATAACCCTATACTTTCAGTGGTCGGTGTGTCATTAGCGGCTGCAAAGTTCATTTATATTCATAGGTTTAGAGAATGGGTGTGGAAAGTGGGAAAAATATTTGACTTTATGCTCCTGTAGATGGGGGAGCTCCACTAACCCCTTCATTACCAAATGCCTGTACAGAAGAAAATGTTTTATGTATTATATAGAAAAAGAAACTTAAGAGTGAAGTAAATGTATATGCTCTCTTGGTTGCTGACATCTCACTGATGCTGTACAAAGTCCCTTGACTGATTTGAAGTCTATTTTAGTTATACTGTATACAAGGCCTTATTGCTTTCCATCAGGAAGTATAGCACACACACATCCTTCAGTCTTTGCCTATTATTGAGTGGCTTTGATTCTGACCAAGAATTTGACAAAGTCATACCAAGTGTCATTATTGTCTAGCATACATATTGTAGCCAAGTCCTGAAGATCAGACACAAGAAAGCCATATAGTGACTAATTCTATCTATACTACCCTTTCATGTGTTTCATATTAGAAAAATGCCACCACGATCTGCAAATTAGATCTGTGATATACCAAATCTAGATTCATGTTTCTCATTTGTACTAAGTAGGAAAATACAGCTAATATTTTAAAGCAGCTCAAGAGTAATCATGGTTATTAGTCAAACACAGTGTGATGCGGTGAGCTTGTTCTGCATGACTGAGCCCAGATGCGACTTCCTCCTGCTGCAGAGCTGTGAGGGTGAGCTAGCGAGAGGGGATTTGTGCAAGATGAAAAAGTTGTCAATAAAAAAAATGAGTGAATAAATGAAGGGAGGATGGTATATTATGTTACAAATCCAGTGTTCTCATTTAAGGAGAGAAGAAAGCATTTAAATGTTCTCTGCTTTGCTCCAACCATCTAACTAAAGCTGAAGTGGGGAATCAGCAAGTCAAATAAGAGCAATTGCTTACTAACAAAAAGTACAAGGCAGGACAATATATCACAGCTGGATATATTTTGGGTGCCACACAAATTTTACAGATGGGCTGAAGCTGACTATGTGACCATTAATATATGAAAAAAGGAAGGCAAGCCAACAAAAAAATCCCAATATGGTGGTGTTAAGCAGAGATGGTTAGATCATATATGTGTAGACTAAAATATTGTTACTGCTTCTGATGCTGGGCCCCCAGAAGTTTCCTGGGCCCTAGGCAGGAGCCTAGGGTTGCCTTGGATAATCCTGCTCTGGTGTTAAACTAGATAGCATTTGTACTGTGCATAGTCACTTTTTTCACAAGAAAAAAAACAGTTTAGACAACAGTAATTTTCTCATATCATTTTCCATTACACTTAAAGACCTATGAGAAAATGAACATTTACTATATGAAATGTACACTTAGGGTGACAGCTTCTTAAGCGCTCCTCTGCTGTAATTACTAGGATTCAGATATGCAAATATAGAAAAATAATATACAAAACACTTTTGTTTTTTGCAAAAAAAATCTTCCAACTTTCAAAGCGCCTTTACCGCCTTTTTTAAAATTTCCTTCTGCCCTACTACACTGATTACTAAAATAGGAACATAATAAAGATCTTCCCCATAGCAGTCTGTATGTTCTTATGGCTGTCACTTTTAACTCACAATTAGCTGCACTAGACTTTAAATATAACAATGACAAGAGCTTGAGGTAAATATGGTAACTATGAGAAAAATGCAGTGGGGGTGATCATAATCAACTCCTTTAGGGTTCTTTTATCCCTATTTGCCCTAAAAGCTGCTTAGGTAAACATTGTTGCATGTAATGCCAATTAAAAATAATATATGTTACTACTCAAGTAGAGCCACTGAAATACAGACATAATTGCTAGAAATTATTAAAAAATGAGTATGGCACCCTTAACTTTGCCCTTTGTAATAACTGATACAATCAGTTAACAATTTAGCAGAGAAAAAGAGTGAAATCATTTATCATGAAATCACACAAGGACAAAAGCAAACTGATGTGAGAATTTTGAATATTACCTTTTAAACCTATGAGAGAGATTTGTTCTTTCCATTTCCAAAAACATTGATGTAGTTTGAAAATTCCAAATACTGGTATTCCATTTTAATATTAGTGGATAATGTACCCTACTGAAAATTATATGATACTAGGATTTGGTGACCATATAAAGGTCATGGAACCACAAGGTAACTTCTGATATCCATATAACCCATTTTCCCTTTCACTCCTCAACTGAATATATCAAGTGGGAATATTGCCTGCAGATTCTCCTTCTTCCCCAACTGAATATGCCAAAATATTTTATGGTTCTAAAGCGGAAAAGTGGTGCAAATTATAGAAATTAAATGGACACTATAGTGAAAAAATTACTTTTGCTCAGTTAACCTATAAATAAATACTTAGTATACACTTATTCTGAAGTGTGTGTGTTGCTGCATGACTTCAATCTAGCACGTTTTGCTCAGGAACATTATTCCCCTTACCTCTTTTAACCACTCCTACTTCCATCTGACCTGATTTTTCCCCACAATCAACTATCAAACACAGCATTCCAACTGTCAAAAAATTGTTTGTTTAAGCAAGAAAAATACCATGTATTAGTGAAGATGGTGAATTAAAAACCAAACAAATACATGAAAGGTGACTAAATGGATGGACACATTGAGGATGGCTCATAGAAAATACATTCAGGAATGAAGCAGAATTAGGAATGTCATTAGTTAAAATATTCACAGTGAAAAAATGACAAATAGGAAGAATAATCCATTCAGGAAATGAATGGAGATGATTCTGAGAAAATGAAGGGGTCCATAATGCATGTCCACTGTACGATCCTGGACTCTACATACAAAAATTGGTATGGTTGCATATACAGGCCCCACAAGTAATAACAGATTTATAGGAAAATGTCAAGAAATGAGTACAGAATCAGCCAGATTACCCAAAAGGAAAGAGAGAGCACAAGTACAACTTCGACAGACACTTAGATAATAGACATTTTTATATCAAGGTAGAACAGCCTTTCTATTTTTTATAGGCACAGGCACTTTCACCTCAATATATAAAAATAAGAAAAAACGATTTCTTGATAAGCCACTTAAAAAGTTAAAGTTTAAAACAGTTAAGGGGAACAGCAGTCTGAAAATAGATTTTAAAATATTTTCAGATTTTAAAGTCCATTCTCCAAGGAAGAAGGTAACAGTTGACTATCTCTGCAAAAATTAGAGGTACGGGAGATAGTTCTGCACTACCTGCACACAAGCAGGTAACTGTTAGCTGCTGTACAAGTGGAAATTTGGCAGCTCACTGCTCTTGTTAGCAATCACCCAGGAGGTAAGAATAGGCTTGTGAAATGGATTCTCTATTTCCTTAGTACCTAACATAAATATTTTGAATATTTCTAACAATACTACTTTAACACAAACTAATCCTTTAGCCAAATGAAAAAAATAAATTGGAAATGTATTGGAACTTTCACCTATGTCTGTATATGTATCCTAATACAAACCTGTACTTTTAATGTGAGCTAAAGGGTTAGACCTTTCAACCATTAGTTGAACACGGGCAGACTAGGGCTGGTTACACACAGCCAATATTTTGGACAAATTAACCACTTGAAGCAACATTTCGGTTACCTGGTTAAACAGTGGTGGGAATTTTGATCCATGATCCAAAAATTTTCAGCTTGTCATTTTCTCCGATTGTGTGGTCTTAAATATTCTCCCAATTGCCTTCCTGACTGAAAGATTAGCAATCGCTTAAATGATTGGAATTTTTGGCTGAAGTTGGCCCGTGTGTAACCAGCCCAAAAATGCATTAGACATAGCACTGCATGAACTACCTACAAGGAGTTATTAGTTTTACTAGCTACTGCTTCTGGGTTGGGTACCTTCTGGTGCATTCACTGTGGTTTAATCAGATACAATAATTCCCTACAAATGATATGCTGGTCAGTAGGGCTGCAAAAAACAATCATGACTATTCTATTGTATTATAGTCTCCTGACTATACAAACCCTACTCTAGCATATTCTGTTTGTATTATGTTAGGGACAGCTGACAACTGAAGTAGAGAAAGACAGTACTGTACAATCAGTTTTTCAGCCAGTCAGCTAGACACCAATGCAAACAAATATAGAAATTATATATACATAATATATAAACTAAAAAGGATCGCACAGGTCTTCATTATGAAATATTGTATTGGTTTTATTGCAACTTGAGTTACATGGAGTACCTATGCATTTCAACGCAACGGGCCTAATCAGCATATTATTCAATGCTGACATTTACCCGTATTTAACTATTAACCCACGAACAACAAAACTCCTACCAATAGTCCCTATCCGATATTGACTTCATAAAATACATATGACACAGATAAGGATTCGGTTTTATTTGGCACTAGTTGCCATCCAGTGTAATCCAAGTATGGAATAGCCTATGGTCAGTTCCTTAGAACATTGCAAAACAACACAGACTGGAGGATATGTCCCAAAATGCAAACCTCAAATAAAACAGCAACCCTAACAAACATAACCCTAACCAACTGACTAAATATACAAAACTATATGCAAGGAAAGACTGACTGACTAGCTATATACATAAGCATGGAAACAAGACAAAGGCATAAGACAAGATCAAGGATGTGGAGAATACAATGAAAACTTGAGAGAGATGGGGCAAGTAAGGATAACTGGGAAAGGGCCGAAGCAGGATTCCAGAAAACAGGACTATAGAGCAGGATACAAGGACTCTGGAACAGGGACGAAGCAGGATGCCAGGAAACAGGACTATAGAAAGCAGGATACAGGACTCTGGAACGGGACAGGGGGCTTAAGCAGAATGTCAGGAACAGACTATGACTAGAAGCAGGAATCTGAGATCAGGATACAGGAACCAGAGATCGGGACAACAAGAAGGGTTAAGTACAATTGACGATCTGGAAGGAAGTGAAGGAGTGGAGTCCATATATATGTTGAAACAGTTAGCAGGTGAAGGTGATTAATGATAATGGTCTAGAAACTTGAAACAGCCTACTTCTGGTGGTAAGTGGAAGTTCAGAACCCAACAGAGGGACAGTGACATCAACGGTGGAACACCAGAACTGCAGGAGTTCCTCACATAGTAGCTTAGGTTCTGCAGTAGGAGTTCTAAACCAGACAAACTTTACCACCAGATGCTAAGGGAGTTCAGTGGTCCCATAAAAAAAAAAAAAAAAATACAACCGTGAAGGATACCGTGTAGGCTTTTCAGTGTTCTCCCCAGAATTTTTTCCTGCCGGGTGGCATGTAAAAGTAGCCGGTGGGGTAGGACGGGGAAATTTGGTGGTAGGGAAAATGTGCACTGCATCATGCTCATTATATAGGTCAGGGATGTCTAACTTTCGTCCACTAGATGTTTGAAAACTATAACTCCCAGCATTCCATGGTGTAGAATGCAGGGATTGTAGTTCGTCAACATCTGCAGGTAACCCATGTAACATAGCAGCACAAGCACATGTGAAACCCTTTTGTGGCCTTGGAGATCTTGGAAAAGCTAGTTAACATGACTAAAATATTCTTGCAGGTGTAAAAAGGGGTCTGGACTGGGCAGTTTTGGCGGGAGTTTTTATGACCTATTAAACCTACTTCTAATTCTTTTGAATCACAAGTGTTCTCTCAAGAATTTTTTTCCAGCCGGGTGGCATGAAAAAGTAGCCGGGTGGGCCGCCCGGCTAAAAGACCCTAGGGAGAACACTGTTTTGAACAACCTTTACTCCACACAGTGCAAAATTGAGAGATGTTATTAATCATAAAAGCATAAAACCATTTTTTCTAATACTCACATTTGCCGCACACACAGGAGGCGTAAGAATCTCCGTAATCCATTGGTGTGCACAGATATAGCTAATATGAGATCTAGTGAACCAACCTAAATTCAGAAACTTCGGTGCACCAAGAAAGGATGCTTTAGGTGCCCGAATTGCACCACCTGCAACTCAATGCTTAGAGGCAAGGATTTGCCCCCCCCATTCAAAAGATGGAACTACGATACCCAGCAGACAGTGCTTTTCATGCAACAGTAGATGTGTAATTTTTTTTTCTGGCTTGTCCATGTGGCCCCTTTTTTATTGACAGGGAATCTTGTTGCAGAAGGAAGTGGATTCACCATTTACAGAATTCCCCTAGGGACTTAATGAGCAATTTTCTCTACATTGTTTTTTATAATAAATAGCTATGCACCTTGAAGATGTGGATAAGCTATTTTCTATCTTTCGGGCTGTCCGCTGTATCATAGAGACTGTAGAAGTTGCTATTTCTAGTGAGATGTACATACCTTCTATATCATTAAAATGTGACTAATGATTTGATACAGATGTATATATTGTGATATTCATTCATTTGTATGTGCCATTATGCATTTTTATTACGTCAATATAGGAGAGTGTCTATTATGGGAGGAGTTTGTTGTTAGTTACTTGATAGTTAAATACGGGTAAGAGTCAGCATTGAGGTAACATCTTGATGACGGACCATTGAGGGTTGAAATGCGTAGGTGTACATCATGTAATTCATGTTGCTATAAAGCATGTGTGTGTGATACTTTTCTAGTTAATGTTGCATATTTATACGCACCCGGGCAATTGCATTTCGAGTACAGAGCTAGTCAATCATTTGAACTATATATATATCTGTTTAAACTGTACATACTGGTGAGATGCCATACATTTTTTGTTTTTAAAAAATATTTTGTCCATCAGTACAAGTTCAAAATACAGTTTCCCAGCAATGCAATTTTTTGCACAGTTTAATATTACACTCCAGGTTTTATAATTCATTTCATTGAATAAGAGTGCAAACTGTATACTAAAAATAGATCTCTAAGAGTCCAGCACATATGTATTTATAGTTCATTATTCACAGTATAGAATGTCATGTCAACCATATAGCTGTTAATATTTATATTTAAAGTCAGCATCCCTGCCCAGTTTATATGACCTAGATAATTCGTCATATGATTAAATTAAATTAATGTTAAAATTGTCTGTATATTCCGTGTAGCCATAGTCCCTTATCTATTGAACCCTAATATTAAAATCAGCTGCATAGTGTTGTCCTGTCATACAGATGCTAATGCGTTTACATAAAATGACCAAACTAAACACCAATACACCTGGGAGAAAACACATAATTATTATTGCCATCATTTTATCACATACAGTGAAAGTTATTAACAGTTTACTGTCCCCTGCCACTGTGAAGCAGCATCGATTCCCCAGATTAAGTGAATCTTTGGGCACTATAGAGCTGTTGACACACATGCCAAATTGGAGGGTGCACATGATATTGTATCATACATTCCCACATGTGGGCATGCAGCCAAGAAAAGTCACTGTCTTGCTCTCTCAATTGCACCGAGCTTTTTTAAAAACTGAGTCAATGTAGGAGAAGCATTGTACACAATCTTCTCTACCAAATACACAGCTATATTCAGAAAAGCATGTAAAAGAGGCATTTATATAAAAACATGGGATGCTGTCACATCACCTACAAGACAAGAAAAATGTCACCTCCTCTTATATAAACATAGTCAAGTAAATCATCTGAAAATATTGCATATCACCCCAGAACAGGGTGTGATCATCACACATATGAACATTTAAGGGTCATGTACATATATTCTGTAAACTACTCTTTACACAAGATGCTAATCTAAGCCAACATCTCTGCTGCACACAAAACTTTCTGAAAGGAAAAAGCTTCTGCGCACATCGAACCAGGTACATTACTGTGCTAGGGACAATGAAAAATGCTATGAACAAGAAAATTATAGACAGACCCTCAAAGCAACAATTTGGATGATGTTCTTTTCCCTCTTTGTCATTATGTCAGTACACAGAGCTAAGGTAAATTACCTTCTGTACAATCACAATGGCAGGGTCATGCAAGTGTTTATAGGATGCACCATGTAAAAGGTTAACCTGAACTGCTTTCTCCATGTTTAAATGGAGAATAAAACCTTCTCTCTATCCTCACTGTATACTGCAATAGTAATTAGTGTTCCAATGTAACTACAAATTGTTTTTTTTTAAATGATTACTTCTGAATTAACCGACAGGGACTGCCTTATATTACATTGCAATGTATTTACCTGCCTAGAAATACAGTTTATACCTATTAAAATGAATCATGATTTAGACACATTAGACAGTATTTGTGGGACAGCGTTATAGTGACGGCTCAAGACCTGTGCAGATCCCACTGATCAAGCAAGAGAAGTGTCTTCCTGTGTACATGGTATACAGTGTATAATAATAATAATAATATAACCCCTAACACTGACACAATCGCATCGTTAGCCAGACAATACCCCAGTACCCACCGTGACCACCCCGCAGGGAGCTTGGTGTCCGATAAATGGAGACGGGCGCCGGTTGGTGCCTCCCAGGGTGGGCTAGGAGGGTCCCACAGGACATGGTTGCCGCCAACACACAGCCCAGAAGGAAGGGCCAGAACCAAGATGAGCCGTGACCCGGACCGGGTACAGACAGCCCCCCCCCAGGCCACATGGTATCAGCGCAGCGCAATCCGCTGGTGGGAGCGGTCCCAGGGGGTCATTCTTCCCTCCAACCACATCTACAACTACCGTAGGGTCCGGTCAACACAGCATCCTTCACCGGGAAGGGACGGTCACCCCCTCCCGTGCGTCAAGAAGGTAACAATTCCTCACAAAGAGTTGGACACCATTACAAGTCCCGGGGCTACTCCAGCGGGGAATATTATGTTAACACCGACCATAGAGAACAGGTCCCGTGCGGAGCGGCGAATAACGTCTGCGACGTCTGTCCCAAATCAAGGTACCCGCACTGACTGAACACAGCTCAGGTGCGTTCAGGATGCTAAGCCAGCAGGTGGGCGTGGAAATGCTAATACCGGTCTTTGAGGTAACCAATCAGAGAATAGTTTCCTTGAGCTATAAGTTGACAGTAACCCATTCCCTAACCACAGACGTCAATAGTATTCTGCACCGAACTGTGTAACAACCCGCAACGATGAGACCGTTACTGACACAGGCTGGTGATGACGATCTGAGCGCTGTCCCTCGGTTTGGTGCTGAGCACAGTGTTATATGTTAAAATCGGAATGGAATCTCGACACAATACTGGCTCTACCTCTGTCCCACGGGCAGTACTGTACAGGAACTACCACCCCACTAGTCACTACTACACAGGAGCCGGTTCTGCAAAGGACCTACCACCCCAACAGTCAGTTTTATACAGGACTTAACATCCCAATAGTCGGTACTATAAAGGACCTACCAGGCAGTTTTATACAGGACTTACAGTCCCAGTAGTCAGTACTATAAAGGACCTACCACCCCACTAGTCACTTCTACAGAGGACCATCCTTCCCTGGAGCCGGTACTGTACAGGACCTACCACCCCAACAGTCAGTTGTATACAGGACTTACCATCCTATCAGTCAGTAGTATAAAGGACTTACAACCCCAGTAGTTAGTACTATAAAGGACCTACTGCCCCAGCATTCAGTATTATAAATGACCTACCACCCCAGCAGTCAGTTTACCTCCCAGTAGTCAGTACTATAAAGAACCTATAACCCCTGTAGTCAGTAATATAAAGGACCTATCACTGCAGCAGTCAGTTTTGTACAGGACATAACATCCAAGTAGGCAGTACTATAAAGGACTTATCATCCCAGTAGTCAGTACTATAAAGGACCTACAACCCCACTAGTCAGTATTATAAAGGGCCTACAACCCAATTGTCATCACTATAAAAGACCTACCATGCCAGCAGTCAGTTCTATACAGGACTTACCATCCCAGTAGTTGGTACTATAAAGGACCTACAACCCCAGTATTCAGTACTATAAAGGACCTACAACAACAGTAGTCAGTACTATAAGAACTATAAAGAACCTACAACCCCAGTATTCAGTACTATAAAGGACCTACCACCCCAGTAGTCAGTACTATAAAAACCCTTCCACCCTAGTAATCAGTACTATAAAGGACCTACAACCTCAGCAGTATGTTTGATACAGGACTTTTTAGTTTACAGGATGTTGGTGCCTGCTGCCAAGTTTAAGTGAAAGAGAGAGAGAGAGTGTGTTTGTTTTGAGCCTATTCTGGTATTGTATGCTGGAAATGATACTATCAGAGAGAGAGTGTGTGTTTCTGTGTGTGTGTTTTGAGCTTATTCTGGTATTGTATGCTGGAAATGATACTATCAGAGAGAGAGAGTGTGTGTTTGTGTGTGTGTGTGTGTTTTGAGCTTATTCTGGTATTGTATGCTGGAAAGGATACTATCACTGTTTTTGGTTGCTGAACTAAAGACTTGGAAACACGATTCCCTCTAACCTATAACATTATGAAGCCAAATTCTAACTCATACTGTATATTGCATGACATTCACTGGTCCGGAAACCCCTAAGTGAAAGCCTTAGGCAGCCACAGGATACAGTATTGAACATCTCAGTGTATTTGTCTGTTTCCAGCCTTAATAAGGCAAGAGAATTAACATAGCAATACATTGACATGAATCCCAACACACCAAGTATCTTCTCATTGCTTACGGGTGAGAGATCCTAAGCTGTCTGGCATGTACCCATACTCATTTGTAACATCTGAAACACCATAACAGTTATCTTTTTTTAAGTTAACAAGGCTTTATTTTTTTAAACAGAGAAATCTCCAATGATTCCAATAGACTACAAACTGGATTTGAATATACCATTTACTCCTTGCTATATTTAATTTGTCTAGAAAGAACCAGATCACTAATCTTTTTTATTTTATGGACTGTCTCTGCTTCCACAATTTTCTAGCTAGAGACATGAAATTCAGTACAGATTTGCGGGACAAATAGGAGAATTGAGCTATCACCTAGCTAAGGAATCAGTGAAAGCATTTTCTGTATAATCAGTGAATTTATGGACTTTATTGTTCATAGATTTGAAAGATTCACTGTGGTCTCTGAACAAGTTAGGGTTAAATGAAAGACTGAGTCTTCCCTTTAAAATAAGCACTGCGTTACATCTCTAGATGCAGATAACGTTAAAATATCCTGCTTACAGTTGGTTAAGTGACATCACCTGACTCTCTGCTCCTCCCCTCTCCCCAGGGAATCATGCTCACTAAGGATTTAGGGAATGGCACAATAGCCTGTTTCTCACACACTTACGATTGCATTATGCGCGTGAGAAACACAGAGCAGTGCATGTCAATGCGAGTGGCCACATGGCATGCGCTGCTCTGCGATTCATTTTCAGAGCGCATGCCCATGTGCTCCGATTAAGCAACACTGCACGCATGACTGAGCAAGCAGATGGTAAGTGGAAGGAAGTAACATTGCTTAACCTTTCCAGCAAAAGCTCCTCACTAACATTACCTAGAGATGTGATTTAGGGGTCATTTTGAAGGTACAACGGAAGGCCAAATCCACCCCTCAAATTAAAAACTGTACATATAGTTACATAGTAATGGAGGTTGAATAAAGACAGACATCCATCCATCCAGTCCAACCTTTAAAGTTTCCTCATGAGCCCTCCCTAACAGTAAATCCAGAGGAAGGGGGGAACAAATGCTGAAAAGGGGGAAACAAAATTCTTCCTGATTTTAAATGGAAGTTTGAAATATATAAGACTGCCTGAAATGCGCACAATGTCCTTTTACCCCTTTGGTTGGCAACTGTCAGCCATAATTATGACAGTCAACATCGCATCCAGTGGCTGAATGCTAATCCTCTAGCTGCCTCCTCTGGGCATGCTCAAGCTCATAACCAGCTCACTAAATTGCTGAAGAAGGTGAATATAGCCGCCATTAACACACACCACCCTTTAGTTTTCACAAGGCATCTAGAAGCATAGCAGGCATAAGCTAATGATTGCATAGGACAAGTTAGGCTAGATCAACATATTTTAAAGGGGCAATTCTTTCTAAAAGATATCATTTTGAGGGTGGAGTTGTTCTTTAATAGACATGTGTTGCAGGCTCAATCAAAATTGAATGCCGTTGATTGGATTCACCTGTGAGAGACATTCTAAATTGCATGGCACTGAAGAATCAAATTCTATGACTGCTGTATCTAGGTAATGCACCATTAGGGAATATGGAATAAGCTGTTCTCCTTCCTGGTCCTGCTTCATTTTCAGCCTTCTTCCCAGCACAGCACTCAATTATGACCATGACTGGTGACGCCATGGCCAATGACTGACTGCCACCTCCTCTAGGAATGTCAGAGCTAATAACAAGCTAATACAGCTTTAAGAAGAGGCAGTAGGAATTAAAGAGCTTATTCTGGAGCAAATATCTCTATTCAGGTACGCTGATCAGGTAGGTCACTATTGTGATTTTGGGGGTTTCAGGAGGGGGGTCACGTATGAATTTGTATGTGGTGATGGACATTTCCACCACCACCTTATCTCATGATAATGTCTGCTGACTGCTGAACGGAATGCAGACATTTCTGTATTTTGTTCTCTTCTCTACACACCATCTTTTTTATACTCTTTACAGATAGAAATTCACAGATGACAAGCACCAACAATTACAAAAATTACAATTTTATAAACATTAAAAAAATGAGCCTGTTCCTTGGCATACTCCTAAACCTATTAGCATTTATTTCTACTTTAATTTGTGGTGTATCTATTATGTTCTGGGCCATTCAAGCACTTTCCCCAGCAGTAAGTACTGCATGTCCCTCCTACAGAATATACAGAATCTTTTCAATGGTTGGGTAATATAAATGGTTATAAGGTAATATCAATGTATATGTGCATAGCATTCTAAGCTGTCTGTTAGATTGCTTTCAGAAAAAATAAATAAATGTAGATTCAAACTTAAAAAATATATACTCATATATCCTTGATATCTTTTTGAATACCCTTTACTCCCTTGCAAACCTAAACATTTTCTTCAGCTCTCCTAGAATTACATTTTCAAAATTAAAGGGACACAAAACAGATTTTATTTACTTCGTTAAGCACATGAAATCAATAGCTATTATTCACAGGGAGGTGAGAACTCTTATTCCCACCTTCGTGAATAATAGAACGCCTGGGTAACAGTGCAGCACTTACCTACGAGCGACCCACTCAAGGCTCCTTCCCAGCAGATGGAGCTGTGTCTCGACTGACCACCTATCTTCGGCACACGTGCACCAATACAAAAGATAGATGCACAATCGGGACAGCGCCCGTCAGCTGCGAAGGAGCCACGAGTGGAGCGCTGGTAGGTAAGTGTTGCAAAGTTACCCGGGCATTCTATTATTCATAGTGAGGTGGGAATAAGCGTTCTCAAATACCTGTGAATAATAGATACAGATTTCATGTCCTTAATAAATATGGTTTAGTGTCTGATTAAACATTTTTTTTCTCTAATCAATAACTACATTTCCTAGTAGCTGTCAGACTGTGATCCACTTCCTTTAGATAAAAAGGCTTGTGCTGTAAAACAATATGTAATGTTGTGTAGCTTTGGAGAGAAGGTGAAATCACATTTTCCCTTCGCTAAGGCGAGACATACAGGCACTGTGCTTTAGTTTACTTTATTCTTGGTGAAGAAGCAATTGTTTTTTAAATACAATTATAGCCTGGACTGGAAATCTACAATGTATATCAGAGCATAAGACCCAGGTGCAATACATTTGAAAGCATATGTGGGTAGTATTTTATTAAACAGAAAAGTCACAACTCTAAGTGGCATGGAAATACGATCATTTTGATTCTGCATATCCGTTGAAAGTGAAAGGACATTTTATTATTTTAAATCCATTGGATAAAGCATTATAGTTGAAGTAGAATTCGTTCACATTACCAAGCATGACCATTTTCTATTTATATTAGAAAATAAAAATCACATTATTAAAAGAATTGCATTTATAAAAGAACAGCATTTTTAAAGAAATCGCATTAGATAAGAATCACATTAATAAAGAATTGAAAATCAATTACCATGTGTGGCTGGGTGTTTGAGGTAATAATCCTCAGTACCACCCTAGGCCATTTTACATATTAAAGGAAAAGTTCACTGCAAAAGTGAACTATTCCTTTAATGCATTGATTGAAGACTGGGAGGTTAAGGAGCTATGCCTTACCTTCCATTCTTCAAATTAATGCATGTGGAGCCAGGAGCAAAGATAGAGCAAACTTGCATTTCACACGATCCACCGCAACAGCACTGACAGTTCCCAAACGTTTCCTTGTTCTCATTAACTATAGCGAATGTGAGCTATAGTTAAACAAAACCAGGAAGCGGTTGGGAATTTCAGTGCTGCTGCGGAGCATCGCACGAAAGGTAAGTTTGTTCTATCTTTGTTCCTGGCTCCATATGCATTAATTTGAAGAATGGACGGTAAGGCATAGCTCCTTTACCTCCCAGTCTTCAATCAATGCATTAAAGGAATAGTTCACTTTTGCAGTGAACTATTCCTTTAATGTATAGCAAACAATTACAATTTGTAGCTTGTGAAATGTACACTTTTGCTATACTAGATAAAAAAGCAATACATGAAAAAAGACAAAGCAATTTCTAATTAGGCTCTTTTATACCTTTACACAAAAAACAATGCTACATCAATTAAGGCTAATACTACATACTGTAGTCTGTAGCAAAGATAATACTTGCGCTTATACTTTTTCCAACAGGAAAAACAAAAAAAACTCAACTATAATTTTTATTCAGAACTGAATGGTAAAACAAGGAAATTTCTAAATAAAACAAAGTGATCAGCATGTATCCTTTTGTGTAGTTTCAATACAGTGAGTAAAACGCCTACATGCAACCCCCCATAGAACAATACATTAAAATTGTTTACCTGTCTAATTACAGGCACCCTGGCAGCTAAAAATATGAATCTTAAAGAATAAGATTCATATTTGCTATTAATACTGCTAATTTATATTTAAGCCCATCAAAGCTTATTCTGTGTATACTTTTACATTAAAATGTCCTATAATTTGAATAGCTGAATGTTTAGTTAAAATCACACAATATTCTTTGATTTTTTACAAAAATATTGAAGAGATAAAAAGCTTAAATATCACAGTATACAGTTTAATTCACAGGCATATTTTTGTGCAGATAATTCTTACTGTAAACTTGGCTTGGTTGTTGCAATTACTATTGTAATCGATTGGATTTAAACCCTTAATCCACAGCAGGTGGAAAGCAGTGATCAAAACTATAGCCAAAACTATAGAATTTTTCTATGTAAGGAAAGCATATCATTAATGAATGAATATGTACCACAGAACTCCTACCCACTGCCTGTTTTAGGCATGCACATCATTTAACAATTAATACATTTTTGTTATTATCATACCTTTCAATCATACCTTTCAACATAGTGGGATGTTAGCCTATCCTTAAAAAAGAGATGCAAAAGTGTGCAATCACAGTGTTACTTCTGTTTTGATTGAAACGAGAATAAACAATTCCCTTTACTAAGTAAATGTGAAACCTTGGGTCAGAGCACAAGCTTTTAAACAACCCCTCAGTGTGAAGCAACCAGGTAACTGTAATTCACTTGCATATGGACTAAAAGTACAGTCTTGTACAATGCATTGAAGTGACTTTGGTATTGTATATAATCAGAACAATTGGTAGCCATTTAGGGAGCGCTGGCACTATGAACCACAGTATGCACAGCTGTAGTATATAATTGCTTCTATATAGAATATAATTGCTGTTATAGCAGTGGTCAGAATCAAAAGAATAAGTGTTAAAAATGCCCTTCAAATAGGCATTTCTATTCCTGCACAAGTAGCTTTTCTTGTCCAAACCATTTCCTGCTGGACAGAGACAAATATGATGTGGATCAAAGTCTATGTGCTGATTTAGACCAGCAGGACTGCAGCCAACACATTCCACGCTCCACAAACAGCAGTGTTAATTACAACCAGTAAATTCCAATACTGCTGCATTTATAACAGCCTCTTCTGCTGGGACTGAATTGTCCATAAAATAAGATGACACCATAAATACAAAACCTCATAATCTGATTAGGAAAAAAAATCTGAAATATGACTCTGTTATTTTCTCATACCCCTTTTTTATTTCAGTTCCTTTCCCTACGCAGAACTATGAGCCAGTGCTCTGTACTTTAGCCTCAGTGGAAAGCTTTAAAATGAAATAAATGGGCCATTTGTTCCTTCTGATGTCAGTTTATTCTCAGGCCATGACCAGCCGTTTGTGCTTACTACTCTGCCAGTTAACTGTAGGAAATGCTGCATTTCTTAATCAGAGAGCAACATAAAATACACAGAAAGAGGTAAATGTAGTTACAATAACCTGACATTTCATTTGGCAGCTGGGGGTGTCCATCTGTTAGTTTGGACAAAGCACAAAGTGCATTGGTTTCACATAAAATACCAGAGCTCTAAGGCTGAGGCCACACTGCACCGCTCTCCGGCGCACAAGTGCACAGCTTAGAGGGAACACTAGCCATGAGGTGCATGCTGTTATACATTCTTTTTTTTAAAGAATCCTGTTTAGCTGCAGTTTATAGGTTAATGGACTGTTTGCAGCATTAATTTGCCTTTAGCATGGTAGTTTATTATTTTCTTTACTTTGTTAAAGGGTACATGGCTGCTGTGTGAGCTCAAAACAAGCTTGCATCAGCCAAAAAGGAGGTGCGACTCTGCCAATAAGAAATCAAGGTTGTAATTAACTTTAGACATACATTTTGCAAATATAATGGAGACTGTTTGAGAGGTGCATAACCTATAAACAGGTTTTTGTTGAGAGGGTTGACTGAGGTTTTGCCACAAGAAAGAACTGGGTAGCCCTCCCACCCAGAAATGTTGAAGATCTGCATGTAGAGCTATGAAGCCTTTATTGGTGAGAGTTTTGATTTTATTGTGACCGTGCAACTATTCTGGTTTGCACAGTGAAAACTGGTACTAAATGGTATGAAATAGAATATTTATAAAGACTGTACACATACCCAAATGTCTCTGCCCATATAAATATCTTTGGTAATGGTGTTTTGTAATGTCCCAAGTACAATAAAAATGTTTTGGTGTTTTAACTTTAAACATTGAGACCATTGAGAGATTATTACACTTGGCATCATACTAAGGGCTAGGCCACACTATCGCATTTTTGGGGGATTGCGCTCGCATGCGATTGCGACTGCGTTTCCGTTTGCAATATACGCAAATCGCATGCGATCACCATTTTAAAGCACAATTACATGCAATTTCGTATCTCAAATGAAGATATCACGTGCGATTGCGTTTGCATTTGTGGCCGTGCCCTAAAAATCATATTATCATTAGTTATCAACAGTGACATATCTATGTTAAAGGGCATGTCCACCCCAAAATTTTACTTTTGATATGTGGTAGGGCATGCTCCCCCAGCCCCAACCGCATTAATATAATTGTTAGAAAGTCCCCCGATTCTTACTTACCTGCCCTCTCTCCTCCGCTGCAGTGTTCAGGCCCTCTGCTTGCATGGAATTGAAAGCAGGGGGCGGGACCGGCAGCCGCGTCCGTGATTGGCTGAGAGGCAGGGAGGGCTGCACTGAGCATGCCTCAACCTTGATGAGGTTGAGGAAGTCTCAGGCACAGCATGAGTCACACACTGCTCCTACACAGCAGTTTCCTGGACTTTGGAGGGGCACAGCAGGGGAACTATTTTGAGCAGGAATGTAAGGTAAGGATTGTTTTAAACTACTTGATGTGGCCAGTAAGGGGTTAAATTTTAGTTTTGGGGGTGGACATGCCCTTTAAAGATTCGGGGCACATTACCCCGGATCTTTCGCTCAGTGCCCCAAATGTTTTATTACCTCATTTCCATTAAATGCCCCGAATCTCTCGCGTTCCACTTTAAAATAGCATCGTGAGTTGAACGTCACGTGACGTCTCCGCAATTCGGCCGCATGATCTTAGAAGTAGGCGGTAGCTGATTGGGGCTGGGGCTGGCTATAAAAGCATTGCTCTGCCTTTCCTCCTCCTTCTTGACCACCAAAAGCAGCAGCCAGGCCAGCAGGGGAGCACCGCAGGGGCCGGTAAGATTGATTAATTTATTTTAGTGTATATTGTTTTGGGAATTTAATTTGAATAATTGTGTTTGTGAAGGTTAAAGCACTAGGTTCTCTTAAAAGGGCATCTCCACCCTCAATAATTATTTTTTCATTTCCCCTCCCACCCCCAACTGCTATATTGAAAGTGTAAAAATAGAATCCAAACTCTACTTAAATCTCCTCGCTTTAGCGTCATTCTGATCCGGCTCCCTGCCTGCTAGAACTACAAGCAGGGGGCTGGACTGGCAGCTGTGGCTGTGATTGGCTAAGAAGCAGCCAATCACAGCCACGGCTGTCAGCAATAGAAAATGCCGCGAGAGTGAGGATCTGTAAGTACAGTTTGGATTCTATTTTTACACTTGCAATATAGCAGTTGGAGGTGGGAGGTGATGCCCTGCAATATATATGAAAGCTTTAACGCTACATGAAGGACAGCCAGGTCAGGATCAGGTGGGAGGGAGTAGGGGAAAGGGCTCCTCTGCGCATGCCAGAAGCAACTGAGAGGGCAGATCAAAGGAAGAAACCGTTTGGACAGGAAGACAGCTCCTACCCTCTAGTTTCCTGGACTTTGAACAGGCACTGTAGAAGAACCATAAGGAGCAGGGATGTAAGGTAAGGATTTTTTAAAACTTGTACAGTGGGGCCAGTAGTGGGTTAAATTTTAGTTTGGGGGGTGGGCATACCCTTTAATCTCGTGTGGATAGAACTTTGTCTGTCTAGTCAAATGGATATGAACAGCTTCCTGTAATCCACACAAAAGAACCTTCACAAACATATTTATTCCAATTCCCAAAACATAATAATGTATTAAGAATGGGAATAAATGTGTTTGAAAATGTTTGTGTACAGTAGATTCATGGAAGCTTCATATCCATTTTGGAACTCCCCTCCACCATTTTATATTATTTCCAAAAGTCAAAACAGAGCTGAAGCACACATGAGATAACCTTCAGAAACACATTGTCTTAGTGAAGGTTTTCTCATGTGTGCTTCAGCTTCATTTTGATTTTGGGAAATACATGCATGATTCTGAAGTTCTGTGTGTCTGCCTGCCATGTGGCTGCCTAATCTGTCTCTTGTAAAACCTAAACCACTGGATTGTGTGTGTTCACTTTTAAAACTATATTATATGATTCAGTAAGGCAGCAATTTCATCTATTTTAGATTTTACTATGGCACATGGAATTGGCATCATATATATTATGCATATCTGATCTGATTTTTCAGTTTGGGGCAAAATTAGCACCAATTTTAATTATAACTCTTGGTAAACAAGCCTGTAAGTATTTGATAGGTGTGGTTTATTAGGGGCGTGGAAGGGCATGGCCTTAACGCTCCGGATCTTTCACAACCCTAGATACGCCCCTGGGTATCAATTAAGACAAGACACAAATATGATCTATGGAACACAATAAAGACAGCCATAAGTAGAGAAAATATGGCTCAATAATCTATGGAACACAATGAAGACAGCCATAAGTAGAAAAAATATGTCTCAACAGTTATGTCCACCCTAGATTGAGAGGAAAACTGGTCAGGAAGGCCACAACAAGGCCTATGACAATATTAAAGGAGCAGCAGGATTTCTTGGCAATTACAGTTTGTTCTCCTTATGTAAAAAAAAATAAATAGTTGTATTCTTCTTGTTTCTTATATTCCCCCCTAGGCTGTCTGTGGATGTTAATTAGGTTACCATTTGTTCCGAACTTCTACCTGTATTTTCCGGACACAGAAACATGGTATTTGTGTTATGGCCACTGTTTTCTTAAATACTTATAGTGCAGCAACTCAGGTTGTTCCTGTCCGGGTTAGGCGTGTTCGGAGGATTGACTCCTAAAGTTAATGGGATAGGTATGTCTCCCGGCTGGACCTATAGAGGTTGGACAGCGGCCAGGGGGAGGTGAGGTAAGAATGGGCTGAGGGATGTGCTTTAAAGTCGTTTCAACATGGTGTACTTTGTATCTATTTAATTAGGGTAGGGAGGATGGTTTGCTTGAACCCTATTGACAGCCTAGTCCAATGCTAAAATCCATAGGTAAATAAAGTATTTTAGTTGATATGATTCTAACGAGTGCACTTCTTTTACAGACTGTGTTTTGTGTAAAGTAGCACAGAGCCATTGTATCCACTGTGCTATTGCTTAAAGATTAAAAAATGGCAAGTCTCTCTCTCTATTTGAATTTGGAAGGTGGGTTTAATGTGTGTTTAAAGGCCTGTTCACCCCTCAAATGAGAAATTATATATAGGTAAATGACCCCTAAAGCTCAAAACTAAAATACAGTTGTTAGAAAGCTTTAGATTAGCACAAAAGGGTAGAAGCACACTCAGATAACTGATCAAACATTTGAAAACACAGCACCCGTATTAAAATAGCTTGTGAAATAGGCTAGGTAGAACATACCACCAGCTTGCTCTCACCAAGCTCTGGTTATTTTATTTTATAACATTTAACAAGCCAACAGATGTAGGGCTAATCTTATGCAACAAAATCACGTCTCCTCCTTAAGCTCGCTGAGCTTTTATACAAGCTTTTACATACTCAAAAGAATAGCATTCAGGTATTGGCTGTGATGTAATCTGTTTCATTGATGACTGACAATTGCTAACTGGAGGAACCAGGAAGAAGAAAGAGAGGTAACAGAACATAAGGCAGCATTTTGGGTTAGACTTACATCTCTTGGATGTGTTGGGGTTTGCAAGCCAATTTACCTATATTAATTTTTTTATTTGAGGAGTGAACTTTACTTTTAATGTGTAACATGGAAAAAGGCTGTACCTCAAACATGCTTGTGAAGGTTCT
Source organism: Hymenochirus boettgeri (assembly GCA_019447015.1). Classification (NCBI taxonomy): domain Eukaryota; kingdom Metazoa; phylum Chordata; class Amphibia; order Anura; family Pipidae; genus Hymenochirus; species Hymenochirus boettgeri. The sequence goes on along the minus strand of CM033476.1, from coordinate 230,656,775 downwards.
CATTCATCCAGGTCATGTCGTCAAGAACTAAACTTTAAGTCCAGTTGATCTAACTAAATACAACATATTCTGGAAAACTAACCATGTAATATGGCTATTTGTCCTAGATTTGTATATTTTACATATTTATATGTAATTAATTCCCAGGTACACCCACCTACTAATCTACTTATCCATTACTGTGGCAGCCAAAAAAAACTAATTTAGATTTATTCTCAACAAAAGATAGTTTTATGGTTGTAAACACAAAAAAGACATACCCCCTCAACCAGACCCAGGTACACATACCTACTGATTTACTTATCCATTTCTGTGGCAGCCATACAAAGGGTAACTAAAGTCAAAAAAATTAATTTTGATTAATAATAAAAAAGGTTTGTTTTTTTTAACCCCCATGTGGCACAGTTACATACACCTACTGACCTACCCCTCCATTACTGTTGCAGCCATACCTAAAGGGTAACTAAAGTCAAAAAAACTAATTTTGACCAATCATCAAAAAAGTTTGTTTTTTTAATCCCCAACCAGACACAGGTACACACACCTACTGATCTACTTATCCATTACTGTGGCAGCCAAACTTAAAGGGTAACTAAAGTAAAAAGATTTGACCATTCATCAAAAAGATAAAGAGAGATTCAATAAAAGTTCTTATCATTGAAAATGGTACTAATTTTGCCCTAACCAATCAGATGTTAGCTTTCTGATTGATTGGATCAAAATTAGCACCACTTTGGGCTGGGTACACACAAAAGTTTTTTTTGTCCCAAACAAGCGTTCACTACAAACTCATCATTCCCATTATTGAGTTTTAAAATCTGCAGCAAACACACATATTCCCTTCTAAAATGCAGCCCTTCAAGCCAAATTCAGAGTTTATACTTAAATTTTCCCTTTCTAGTTGCTATTTGTTTGTAATCAGGACACTATATTTAAATTGTTTTTAAAAAATATTACAAAAAATGTAAATTTAAGTAGTTAAAAAATTGGTAATGAGCCATAATTAACAGTGTACAATCAAATACTACCATCTGATAAAGGATAATTACAGGAAAAAAATAGGATATTGTTAGTGGTCTCCTGGATGATTCATGTTTTGGGTCAAGGTCAATCATAAGTGGGGAATTTCCCCATATATATCTAGAGAAACATTAACAAACTCATACCTTACTACCCCACCCTGAACACAATAATTCACACCATGAACAGATAGGGAACCAAAGGCATTGGGGTTCCGATACAAAACAGAAAATTAAAAACTAAAAACTTAAATTCTACGTTTGAGAACAATCACTTTATCAGCAAAATTTGCAGGCACAGCAGTGAGATTTATAAATAATTTACAGTACAATACTCTGTGCATGAAGTATAATAATTGTCAGCTGTTTTGAGTATAATAATTTGATTTCAACAAACATTGAGGGTTTTTAAAAATGTGACCAACTGTATCTCCCTTCTAGGCACATCCTGCATTTCACAATACTAATCCTAAGGCAATCAATCTGTATTTGCTTTAAATCGACCCCCCTCTCCTACTTCTAACCTCTCCCCTTTCTTTCAACTGATGAGAATGTAACCAGCGTATCATTACTGCCGCCATTCCCACAGGTGAGGGAAATGATGCTGCAGCCCAAGGGGATGGGAGCTATTAACATTTGGAGGATCAGCACATCGCAATCTGACAAAATCTCCTGCTTGTGTCTTCGCTTAACTCTCTGTTGGGAAATGCCAAACCACAGCTGCCATTCTATTGTCACTGACTGCAGCTGTGCTAGTCAAAATCAGAAACAGTAGAAACCATGGATTTTATAACTGCTGGTCCAGACACTAATATTATCAACACAGCATCACATACCATCACATCCCAACATTACCAACATAGCCTTACATACCATCATTAGATAGATAGATATAGGTAGATAGATTGATAGATAATAAATAAAAATAGACATAGTAATTAATTAGTAACATAGTAATTAAGGTTGAATAAAGACATATGTCCATCAAGTCCAACCTATTCACCCCCTTTTTTTTTTTTTTTTTTAACCCTACCTAACAGTTGATCCAGAGGAAGTCAAAAAAAACCAGCTAAAAAGGGGGAAAAAATTCCTTCCTGACTCCAAACGGCAATCGGAAAGTATCCCTGGATCAACCAGATCTATATGTATTAATACCAATAATTCTTAATATTTTTTAGTTTAAGAAACTTATCCAGGCCTTTTTTAAAGCTATTCAATGAACTTGCCATTACCACATCTGCTGGAAGACTGTTCCACAGTTTCACCGTTCTCACTGTAAAGAAACCCCTCCTAACCTGAAGATGAAACTTCTTTTCTTCCAACCTTAAAGGATGTCCATGTGTCCTCTGATATGACCTGTTAGTAAACAATGCACCAGAGAGTTCATTGTATGGGCCATTAATATATTTGTATAAGGTTATCATGTCCCCACGCAAACGTCGCTTCTCCAATGTAAACAGCCCTAACTTGTCTAATCTGCCTGCATATTCAAGCCCCTCCATTCCCTTTATTAATTTAGTTGCCCTTCTCTGAACTGCCTCAATTTCCTAGATGTCCCTTTTGTATATGGGATTCCAAAACTGCACCGCATATTCCAAACGAGGCCTTACCAGTGCCTTGTAAAGAGGGAGAATAATATTTTTCTGTCTTGAATCTATTCCCCTTTTTATAAAAGACAATATCTTGCTAGCTCTAGCCGTTGCTACCTGGCATTGTTTGCTATAGCTAAGTCTGTTATCTACCAGAACCCCCAATTCTTTTTCCATTACAGATGCACTTAACACAGAGTTATTTATGGTGTAGGTGGCACAGGTATTATTAAATCCCAAATGTATCACCTTACATTTATCAACATTGAATCTCATCTGCCATTCTACTGCCCATTTTGATAATCTATCTAGGTCTGCTTGCAGCACTTGCACATCATTGGAAGTTTCCAAAGCTCTGCATAGTTTAGTGTCATCAGCAAACACAGAGACCTTGCTCTCAATGCCCCCTTCTAAGTCATTTATAAACAGATTAAACAGAAGCGGCCCCAGTACAGAACCCTGATGGCCACTCCCACATAGATGTAGCTCCATTAACCACCAAACTCTCTGTTTGCGGTCCAATTACCAGTTCTCTATCCATGAACAAATGTTTTCTTCAAGGCCAACAGTCCTCAGTATATACATTGTGGCACAGTATCAAAAGCTTTTGCAAAATCCAAATATATCACATCCACTGCTGTGCCTGAATCTAACTTCTTACTCACTTCTTCATAAAAACCAATTAAATTTGTCAGGCATGATCTATTTCTCATAAATCCATGCTGACTACTACTAATAAGATGATCTCTGGAGACAAAGTCAAGGATATGATCCCTTAACAAAGTTTCCATCACCTTCCCTACCACTGATGTTAGGCTTACAGGTCTATAGTTTCCAGGCTGTGAACGACTACCTTTTTTGAATATTGGTATTACATTGGCTTTTTTCCAATCCAGCGGCACATCCCCAGACAAGATCGCATGCGCGATCTATGCGCATAGAAGACAAGGTCCGTCGGACCTGTCAGACTAAGCGCCGGGGGAGCGAACGAGCGGGTAAGTTTCTTACCTTCTCTCCTGGCTCCTGTTTGTTCTATTGAAGAACGGAAGGTAAGGAACAGCCCCTTTACCTCCCGTTCTTCAATAAAACTGGATTCCTATACCTTCTCTCCTGGCTCCTGTTTGTTCTATTGAAGACCTGAAGGTAAGGCACAGCCCCTTTATCTCCCGTTCTTCAATAAAACTGGATTCCTAAAACTCAATATTATGAGTGGAGATACCCTTTAAATGTAAGCACTGTAATATCACTGCACTCTCTGTACTATATAAACAGTATACACACTCATTCCCTGCACTGACATATTATTATGAATGTATAATCTATTTTAACCCAACTGAGCTTCTGGTGTCTAAGCTACATAAAGCTGAGAAATCAAGTTTATAAATATATCTTATCTTTTCACAGTTTCCAGCAGGTTTTTTCACTTTCTATCACAAGAAAAAGTCTTTAAAAGGCGATGTTGATTTCATATGTATATTTACTATAAGGCCAATTTACAGACTGTAATAATGGAGAAGAAAGGGAAGGATAGTAAGAAAGCTGATATGGCTGTCCTGCACAACAAAAGTCACTAAAGGCATAAAGGTTTAAGAGTTGCAGAGAGAGGCTAATGGAGAGAAGCACAACATTTTTTAAATGTGTCTCTCTCTTTAAAAGGAAATGTTCGGAGGTAAAGCAGAACAACACTGAAGTGGAAGTCACAGCACTGGTGCAGAAAAACAGTATTCTGTGTCTCACCTCTTTACCTTATTAACATAGAGTTTATGCTTTATTTCCCAGTATTTTAGTATCCCACAGTTTGGTAAATGGCGGCAAAGTTCTTTGCAAATGCCCAGTCCTACGGTACTGCAGGGACTTGTTGCAGCAGGCCATGCCCACTAATAGTCTCTAGCCAATCCTGTTAAGGGGTCATGAAGCAGGTCAGGAGGCATCTGTGGCATAGAAATCACTCAGCCCCCCAGCAAAACTATGATGTGGCCCCTCACCCGGTTTCATCTACAGTGGTTAACTTGGAGGAGGCTGTATCTGTCAAAGATAAAATAAATAGATGGGACCCCCTGCAGATGCTAGGTCTGTTCCCCTGGTAGTTATGCCCCTGGTGTACATACAAGCACAGTAATCACAAAAGGGGGGCTGTGGGAGCACTCCTGTGGCAAAATTACTTTATGGCAAATAGTGGAAGTGCTACTAATCTGACCGAAACATTACAACAAACAAGAAAAGAGACGATCAATGCACATTCCTGGGCCCCATATATCATAATATCTATGCTAGTGCAAACAGTAAAAACATGAGGTTTTTAGTTACAATTTTATGCATAAAAGTGAAAAGCCAAGTTTACCTTGGCTCAGTTATCTGGGCTGACACTCCCTGCTTGGTTGCATTTTCTTGGAAAGGTTGTCTCCCTGACCTTGCATTGGATTAGTATTACAGGCTATCACTTCCCCCCGCCTACTGGCTTTTAACAAGCAGGGAAAATGCCTCTCATTCAATGCTTAGTATTCAAGGCATAAGACCTCCAATTAAAGGGACATGTTGGGGATGCTACTACCACATGGAAGCTTGGTCAATCTTTTTGCAGAGAAACTCTGCCACAATATATGCACAAATGGGGGGCTGTGGGAGCACTCCTTTGGCAAAATTACTTTATAACAAATAGTGAAGGGCTACTGATCTGACCAAAACATTAGAAAAAACAAGAAAAGACATGATCAATGCACATTCCTATGCTAGTGCAAACAGTAAAAACATGGGGGGGTTTAGTTATAATAATACTTATGCAATGCAAGGTCAGGAAGACAACCTTCCCATGAAAATGCAACCAAGCAGGGAGTGTCAGCCCAGATAAATGATCCAAAATAAACTGTTAGGACCTTCCATACTGGGGTTACCTTGACGTTGTTGGAAGGCTTTTCACTTTTATGCATAAAATTGTAACTAAAAACCCCCATGTTTTTACTGTTTGCACTAGCACAGATATTATGATAGTATATGGGGCCTAGGAATGTGCATTGGTCATCTCTTTTCTTGTAAGCACAGTAATCAGTAATATCCAGTTCTTCAAGGGGCTACATTTTCTTTATTGACATTTACTGGAGAGGTATTTTTAGATTATGGAGTAAACAATTTTGCGTTTAGTTCCCCAATGTGCAATGCATTTCTCATCAGTGTAACTTATTGAAGTGAATGTAGAAATCTGCTTCTTTGTTTGTCCCCTTTTTGTAACCAGTTTAATATTTGCCTCATTTTTTTAAATGTAATGTTGTAATTTGGTCAGACCACCCATTTAATAACTTGTGTAATTAACATTTAGGGAATTAATATGTCCCTACAACACTTTTTTTCATTGTCCTTGTTGATGGTTGAACTACAGCTCTCAGAATCCCTTACTAGATAGAGTCACAAAATGGCATCTTTCAGGACAGCAATAAATATGTCATGAGAATATAATGTCCGGTAAGGAATGCTGGAAAATGTAGTTTACCCATCAACCAAGATCATTTATGGTAATGCACATGAAATGTGCTGCAATGTGATTAGTTGATAGTTTGGCCGCAGCCTAAGGGATGCTGGGTGGTGTACTTCACCTATTAACTTGAGTAATTTTTGCTGTGCATTGTTGTGGCATGTTGTGAACGATGCAGTTTTTATATCACTTTGTTTGATAATGGATGATGGAAGGTACAGTTTAACCACCAGGACAATTTTAAAACAGTTACTTAAGTGATATAAAAACTGCAATGATTATGTCACAACAGCACATTGTATAATGATCTTAGTTCATATTGAACTACTAACACCAGCATCCTTTACAAGGAAAAGTTAATTAAGGGCTAGGCCACTCTATGGCAATTTCCGTTTGTGCTCAAGATTTTATTTCTAACATAGGAATCACGGCAAAACACAGATATTGCGCGATTTCGAGTGCGTTGCAAATGCACATCCGTTTGCGATACACATTTTCATGCGATCACCATCTTTATGCGCAATCACATGCAATTTCCTATCTAAAAAGGAGAAAAAGCAAATGCACATAAATCTCATGTAAATCGCACATGCAATCAAGAGCGATTGTGAGAGTGCTTCCAGTGCAATGCAGTGTGGCCATGCCCTAAGAGGTATAAAAACTGCATTTTTCAGTCATGAAATGTTCATATTTGTTACCAAATGGCTAAACTACTGTACCATTATCCCTTACAACCTTATTAAAGGCATAGTAATTTATTTTGTTATGCATATCCTTCGAGGAATGTGAAATGATTACCTTATTCTAGTTTTGTATAAATGACCAGATCAGTAGCACTTCCGCAAAATGTAATTTAGCATAATAAGTGCTGCACAGTCCTTTTATTGTATATATATATATATATATATGCCCTTTAAACAAACAGTAATTCAACACAACTTTAAACGTGGCCATTCACTAAGAAACATGCTGGTCAATACCGATATATCTCCCATAAACAAGTCCAGCCCCCAGACTAAATCGGGATGCTTCAGGTGCCCCAATTGCACTACTTGTAATGGCACGCTGTCAGGGGATTCGTTCCTCCATCCACAGACGGGCAGACGTATCAAAATTAAGGGCAGATTCACATGTATTAGTCGCAATGTAATCTATTACATTGTGTGCCCATGCGTTTTTTTTCTACATCGGGAAGACCACTACTTCCCTCAGAGAACGCATGGCCAATCATCGTACATCCATTAGACAAGCCATGGCCGACATGGCCAAACACTGTAGATCACTCAATCACCACATCAGCAGTCTTCGCTGGATGATTATTGACGGTTTACTGCCTAATGCTACACAAAAAATTGACACCGAAAATATGCTCCTGAGACGTGAAGCAAGATGGATACACCAATTGGGAACACTGGCCCCAGGTGGCTTGAACGAACAATGGTCACTACAGTGCTTTTTATAACTTGTTGGACAGCTTTTAACTATCGCCCCACAGATGTAGTGGCGTCCTCTCTGTCATCTTGGGCTTACAGCTTCACATTCAGTGCTATTACCTCTGTTGTGGTAGCTTGGAACCTTATGATTGTTAGTGGTTTTTAGTGTCATTTTCATATTTCCAATCCTTCACGCCGCCTTTGACCATCCCCATATGAACCCATTTTTCCATATTTATTTATCACATTTCATTGCCCTTGTTAATGGCAGTCTTCATTGCTATTAGTTGGACATCATAATTAATATACCGCCGATTGTCCTCTTGTGTTTGAGAATAGATTTTGACATATATATTAACATTGTTTCGCTTTATAGTTAGTCGACCCCTATCTCTGTTTTAAAGGGACTGTCCACCCCTCTTTTGTGGTATATGTGGTATGTGGTAGATTAGCCCCCAAAACCTAGACATCGTTTAAGTCTCAAGCTGTAATTCAGCTCCCACACAGAGATATTATACTTACATCCTCCTTGCTCCACCGCCGCTTCCGGGTTCTTCTCCCAGTCTCCACTGTGGCTGCTCTGTTCTTTTTCTGTTCCCGAGCAGCCGCAGTGGAGACTGCTCCAGGAATGGCAGTCAGTGATTGGCCGTGACGTCACAGTCACGGCCGACACTGACTGCCTTACCCGGAAGTGCAGAGCCGCGGCGGTGGAGTGAGGAGGAGCATGTAAGTATAATATCTCTGTGTGGGAGCCGAATTACAGCTTGAGACTTAAACGATGTCTAGGTTTTGGGGGCTAATCTACCACATATTAATTTTTCAAAAGAGGGGTGGACAGTCCCTTTAACATAGTGCCAATATTTATATAATGAGCCATTGATGTATAGCAGTCACTCCCGTCTATTTTATATGTTTATATTTGTTATTGTTTTTAGCGTGTGTTTGTTACTGATATTGTATTTATATTAGGCACTTGGCACTTTCGAGCACTTTGACACTTTATTTTCATGAGTCAGCGGCCCTGACCGCTGGTGTTTCTATTCTGGGACCTCATAGAGTAAAGTTGACATGAACTGTATACCTCTGCGGGTTACCTTCACCGGGTGGTGCTTATTAGCTTCGTAGTATGTTGCTGTTGGCAACACACCCCCAGACACTCCTACCTTTCATGCATGTCGGGTTTCCCATTGGTTGGCCTCACACTGATGTCACGCATACACGCCCCTCCACTTGGGCTGATTGGAGCAACACGGTATTTAAACTTGCACTATACACTTTTCTGATGTTCTGAAGACGGCCCCGCATTTGGGGCGGAAACGTGTAAACCATTGTGTTTGAATAAACACTAACTTTGCTGTGAAGACCTGTGAGTGCCTCCGTTCACTTTACCTTTGTATATTTTTGGATCGCGCACCCAGGCATTCGATGAGTAGGAGTGCCCACTGTTCCCCACTACCTCTCTCTCTCTTTTTATATATATATATATATATATATATATATATATATATATATATATATATATATATATATATATATACAGTTTCTGTCGCTTGTGCACAAGTAGACCTGCCGCTTAACAATAATTCTAATGCAGATTCAAGAAATGGTCCATTTTACCCCAAACAGCTTTTGTAATAATGTTTCAATGCAAAATGAAAGTAACAAAAAGTTTTCTAATATTCACAGCTTGGTAAAGCCCATTGAGTCAATTTTTGCAAAGATAAGTGTTGTCGCCTTGCCATATGGGCTTCACCTGTGACTAATAATGGATCAATTAGGTGTCGGGTGTGTATAAAAAGAACCCCAGTACACTAGACCTTCACATCAACTGCAAATAGACCTGCAAACATGCCTAATATTCACCCTGAGACTAAAGTGTTAATTATCAAGAGGCTGAAAACCAAACCCACTGCTGATGTGGCGCACACATTCAATATCTCTATGTCAAGTTCAGAGGATAAAGAAAAGATTTGAAGAGACTGGAGACGTTTTTGACAAGCCCAGGTCAGGCAGACCCCACAAGACAACTGCTCAAGAGGACCGTTTGTTGGCTCGAAAATCCAAGGCAAGCCCATTTTCAACTGCAGCAGAGCTCCAGGAGACCTGGTCACCTGAAATTCCTGTGTCAAGCAGAACAGTTTGTCGGATTCGGTCTCGAAATGGCCTCAATGGTTGAATAAGTGCCCATAAGCCAGCGCTAAACAAAAGACAATTGAAAAACCATGTGGCATTTGCCAAGTCCCACAGCCTGCTTAAAGGATGGATCGGAAAAGTGGCAAAAGGTGGATTTGTGTTGTTATACCAATCAGATTCTTTCAGAAAGAATTTGATTGGTATGCTTTGTGGAAGAATGTTATTGTAACCAATCAGAATTAGTTACTATCAGATTCTTTTACAGTAAATTACTGTATAATTTTTACAAAATTTTCAAAAATTCATTGAAATTTTCTTCCAATTTTCGAATGCATCTCAAAAAAAATCTGCAAAGCGGAATTCCCGCAAAATCCGTGAATCACGGAAATCTGTTGCGGAACTGGGTTCAGATCCGCGATCTGGTCCATCTCTATTCTTGATCTATTTATTGTAACATTGTATAGAGTGTTATAGTTCAGTAGAAACACCACAGTGAACTACAACTGGTGTGCAGAGCTTGAATCATTCTTTTCCCAATAATAGATCAATAGGAGATCCATTGGATCATTCTATAATTAAAGTTATCAATCTGTCTTTCAATACTCGCCCTCCCCATTTAGGCCAAGGCCACACTACAACGCACCAAATCGCGCACACAACCGCGATCGTAATTGCATGCGATTTTGTGCGTGATTCTTGTGCGTTTTGCGCATGCACTTTTGCCGTTTTCCATTACAGAAACGCATGCGTTAATGCACCAAAAATGGTGAATGCATGCATTACCAAAAGAGGGGTGGACGCGCAATCTCACGTGCATAGGAGATCATGGGAATCTTCGCATTCCCGCGATTTCTATTTTAGTGAAAATTGCGGGCGCAACCTCGAGTGCTAGCGCGCTACTGTGGCCTAGCCCTCACAGTTGCCACCAGGGATTCTATTACAGAGGGATAACTATTGGTAAGTGTGTTAGAGAGGGATCACTATTGGTAAATCTGAGGTCCTATAAAGAATCCAGACTATCCTGTCATGGGGTCTATTGCTTAAATAATGTAATAAACAATTAATAAACTCACTTCATTGTCTCAGAGAAATGGGCATGGAGATGCCAGTAGCTCTCCAGATGTTTGAAAACTACAACTCCCAGCATTCCTCTACAAGCACTCTGTAGTTGGGAAATCTGGGAGTTGATGTTTCCAAAACATCTGGATATGTACTGGTTGTCTATCCCTGATCTATAGATATCTCTTACTGTCCAGCAAACAGCAGCTCTCCTTTGTTTCTATTGAGAAGGGAGGGGTGGGATGAGGTGAGAGACTATCACATGTTTTACAAAGGAAGTGACATATAAGTCTTGCAACTTCCTACTAACACTTCCTACTTCCCTACTAACAGTCAGAAAATGTTTTGATTGGCTAACACTGCTGTCAATCTAATATTAAGCACACCATTGGATACAACGCTAAAAGGGAAGTGAGAAATATATTCCTTTGTAAGCTTCCATTGCCTCCTTGTAAAACTTCCTGGGGTGTGGCTTAACAGTCCATTTTGAAGATACCATTACAAAACAGGAGTGGGGACTACTAAGTACTATTATTTATTTATAGATTTTGCCTTATTTACATTTCTATATACTTTAATATCATTACTACATATTTGTTAATATTAATATTAATTTAGTGCTTAAACAGCACATAAACACTGTCCCTATGTATATTACTTTTACCTACCCCCACCAACATAGTAATTCCGAAAAACCCATTGTATTCCCTATGAAATCATAAATTTATTTATATAATATAAGGGATATATATATAAGTATCATGTGGGAAATACGGTGCACACAAGGGTCTTTTCCAAAGTATATGAAAATGTATTCAAACATGGTGCAACAAAGGGCTTTAACTGAACAGCCACATATGCAATATAAGTGATGCTATAAGTGATGTTCACAGCACATCATTCAAACATATGCTCTCTGCAGGATGCACTAGAAAATTTGCAAATGTGGGTAAAGAATTAAAAAATGTTTCACAGTCCCTAAGGAACTAAACACCATGGGACATTCAAAACTACAGAGCAACTCTATAGCTGAAAAATGGAGGTCCCCAACTGTTTAACTTCAAAAACTTTGGATGGATATAATGTCACTATGAAACTACCAATGGATCTATAGGTCAGTAAATACAGTGTAATGTGTTACATGCAGTATTTCTACCCTTCAAGCCTGAAGGAGATTCTTCTACTTAAAGGAACACTAAACCCCAAAAAAGAACTATGTGCCATTTGTTTCTATTATTCACAGGGAGGTGAGACCGCTTATTCTCACCTCCCTGTGAATATTAGGACGCTCGGGGGACCCGGAACTTACCTTACCGCCGCTCCTTCACTGACAGCCGCTCTGTCCCAACCACGCGCCCTATCTTAGGCGCATGCGCGCCAATACAAAAGATAGGGCGCACGATCGTGAGAGAACAGCTGTTTAGTGAAGGAGCGGCTGCGAGTGGAGCGGCGGGTAGGGTAAGTTCCAGGTCCCCCGAGCGTCCTATTATTCACAGGAAGGTGAGAATAAGCGTTCTCACCTCCCTGTGAATAACAGAAACGAATGGCACATAGTTCTTTTTAGGGGTTTAGGGGAGTTTACAGTCCCTTTAAGGTTCCCCTGTAAGCATTAATCTTTGCATTAGTAAAAATAAACAATGATATTCAAACTCAGTAGAGACAGTTTCCACACAAATATACTGACACTCTTGCATTGTTTTATGTAGTCAGACATGGTTTTACTGTTCAAAAATTGGTGCAGTTCAAATATAGGGGGATGGTGCAATAAGAGGTGGAATGGTTTGCCCCGCTATTAATTTGTAGCTTTAGATATTTCTAAGTTACTGTTGTTAGAAAACATCTGTTCTCTTTGCTACATATTAATAGCCTAAATTATGTCGTAAAGGGAAAGTACACTCCCCAACCTTGAAAATACTAATAGGATGAGTATGGTAAGTCAGTGGCAAAACAACCACCCCTTGCAACAGTGTGTGGGTGGGGGGGATGAAGCATATGTGGCAGTCCCGAATGTTCCCCAATACTATATATAGAGAGAATGCTTGTGACTGTCTGTAGCTTAATCTTTAAAATATGACAGACAGAATCTTGCTGTGTGTATCCACCTTAAAGTTACTTTTAGATGATCTGCATTGTTTGAATGTTTTTTTAAGCAATCTCCCCCAACATGGGGGACATCTGCAAGTACTAACAATAAAACACTTGTCTTAAAGTAGCCTAACTTCCGGACTGCTATTATGAAAATGCATATTATGGGCTAGGCCACACTAATGTGCTTTTAAGTACAATCCGATCACGCTTTAAAAGCACACACTAGTGTGGCCCAATTGATATGGCCACACTAGTTCACTGACATTTTTTTCACAATCACATGCGCTACATGCGTGAGAGTGCTTTGAAGCCTCACCCTTAGGGGTAATAATCATGTGCTTATTCTACAACTTGTCATTGCAGTCAATCTGCAATAATTTTTGTCAAGCTGTTACAAAAGTAGATAGGGGTCCTTTTGCCAGCAGGTCCACTGAATCAGACATATTTTTGGTTTGAAACTGAAGTTCCGTGCCGAAACTATGAAGTTTTACTGTCATGTCAAGACTGTTGAACTCTCGGAATTTCAGCAGCAAAAAAAAAACAGGTTTGGGTTGGATCTCCAGCACACCCCAATACAACAGTCATAAGGTATGGCAGAAACCGTGCAGTGCATCTACCTCATAAATATATCCCAACAAGCCCCAGCTGGAGAAACAGCTAGATTGCATTCTTTTACAAATCAGACAGGCATTGCTAGACTCCTATAGAGTGAGCAGTAAATCTAATTTGTTAAACACACATCAGGCTAATCTGCACTGAAACATAATACAACTTCTGTTCAGTTTACACAGCCTCCAGGAACCTAGCAAGGAAACTCTTAGAAATGGGGGATCTATTGGTTCAGATATTAATCCTGAGAAATATGCATATGAATCAGAAAAAAAACAACCTCTACAGTTAATGAATTAGGATAAAGTCAACCCTGCTTCCTACTTAATACAAAGGTGTCTTTAAAGAGACAAACACATTAGCGAAAACAACGCTCCCAGATGCAGTACTGTGAAATCAGGGAGGAAATGCTTTCCTGTAGACAGGCTAAACATGGGAAGGCTCCATAGAGGGAGGCTATTGGTGGCTTTAACTGAATATAATTATAAAAAAAAACTGAATATAATCATTGTCAAATAAATGTTGCTGTTCAAACAAATCCCTTTATATGTCAATCTCATGATGTCCTGATTTCTAAACTGTTTCTATAAAAAAATTCTAGTATAATAGTATAATTAATTAATCAAAAGACATGCAGGCTTCTTAGCCTTTTTTTCCACATTTCTGCAATTCCAGTGTGTGTAAGTGAAGCAAATATAGACAATACAGATCTAGAGCTGTGGAGAGTGAAGGTTTATTCAAAACATGTACGCTACATGTTTTAAACTCACATGTACAGTATATTCTCAAGCCTCTTTACCAAAATTCAACATTTGTAATGAAAGTCAACCTCTGTGTATTGGAATGCCGAGCACCTACATCTTCCATGATCAGGTCTTTGCAGCACTCTGGGCTTGCCACTGTTACAGGGGTGGGAAAGGGGGCATGAAAAGAGGGTGTGATGTCACATGGAGGCGGGGCTATCCTTCTAGGGGTGGTGTGAGGCGGAGTTAGTGAGGAGCGTTCCGGGGGGTGGTCCTCAAAAGGGGGCTTGGCTGAGGAGGAGACTACCCCAGAATGAGGGAGCCTTCCAGACTATCCGGGAAAGGTGGAATACCTGTTACTGTTACTTAGTGGGTAATACAGTATGACAACAAACAGTACAACTACCACAGCAACTTTTTCAAAATTCATGTTCCCTGCAGCATATCTACACTGTATGATTTGCCAGCTATTCTGCAATACTACACTGTGTGCTACATTATATTCTGTCACCATTGTAAGGTACTAAACTCCGATATCCACTCAGATCACAATTTATAACCTGCTATAGTAAGCTGTCACCCTGACAGCTTACTATAGTAAACTATAGTTAAATAATTTAAAGGCACAGATCAATACTAGGTGATCAGTTAGTATTGATCTTTGCTAATGGAGAAAAAAATCAAGTTCCTTATGATAATGATTACAAAATTAATGATTAACACATTTACAAAAAATCTTCAAGTGAAATAAACACCTTTTTTTGTATTATAATAAAACTATGATTAGTGAAAAAACTGCCTTTTTCCAAGCTTGCACAAAAACTGTCCAAGCTGCGCAAAAGTCCCCAGGGAATAATAATAAGTAATAATAAGTAAACGCAGATTAGACCACGGGAAACTGAGCCTCACATTTCACCTGACAAAAATGCAGGGGAAAAATTGGCTCCGAAAATTCTTGTAAATCCAATACCAAAATGTGTAGCGAATGATTGTGTTTTTGTGTGACGAATGACATATCTAACGCGTGAAATTTTAGACCATGCTACTTTCTCCTCCCCATTTAAGCCACACCCATTAGATGCATGGATAGACAGAAAGATACAGAGAGACACAAACAGGCAGAGACCTTACGAAAGAAAGATAGACAGACTTAATGTAAGGAATATGGCCTTGACGGCTGTGGTACTCACAAGTACGCTTTCAGGAGGAGGCTGATGGGAACAGTAGGCTGGATTCTGGGACAAGGTGCTGCTGGGAACTGTAGGCTGGATTCTGGAGAAAGGTGCTGCTGGGAACTGTAGGCTGAATACTGGAACTAGGTGCTGCTGGGAACTGTAGGCTGGATTGTGGAACAAGGTGTTGCTGGGAACTGTAGGCTGGATACTGGAACAAGGAGCTGCTGGGAACTGTAGGCTGGATACTGGAACTCAAGATGCTGGAGTATAAGTAATAGAACAAGCAGGGTAAGTAGGCACAGGAACAGGCTAGGTAAGTGGTAACAGGAACTGGCAAGGTAGGTATAGTCTCTGGAATGGGAAAGGTAAGTAGCAGGATAAGTACAGGAGCCAGAGGTAGTGGAGCTACAATCAGGCACCAAAAGGAGGACGGCGCCGACTTTTCAAAGTTTGTGCCGGGAGATGAGTCATGACTTCTGGTCACAGCCCGGAAGCATCCGGCTGTGACCTGAGTGGCGCTGGATCGGAGCAGCAGGTAAGTTCGTGACAGTACCCCCTCCTCTATAGAGGGCCAACGGACCAGGCTTATCCGGAAAACTCTTGTGGAAATTCTTGATCAAACGGGGAGCATGCAGATCAGAGTGTTTAATCCATGGTCTTTCCTTAGGGCCGAAACCTTTCCAATGGACTAGATACTGGAGAGATCTCCTAAAGAACCTAGAGTCCAGTACTTTTTCAACCTCAAATTCTTGTTGCCCATCAACAGAAATTGGAGTGGGAGGCTGAAGAGGGGTAGAATATTGATTTGAGATTACTGGTTTAATGAGGGAAATATGGAACACATTAAGGATCCGCAAGTTGGGAGGGAGTTGGAGACGAACAGCAGCTGAACCAATTAGTTCCATAATAGAATAAGGACCGATAAATTTGGGTCCCAATTTAGCAGAGGGAACACATAGATTAATATGGGCAGAAGAAAGCCACACTTTATCTCCCACAGAGTAAGATGGGGGTTCCCTTCGCCTCCTGTCAGCAGCTTTTTTTTGTACCAGAGCAGATTTCTGAAGGCAAATTTCAGTAGAGTGCCAAATAGCCGAGATTTATGCCAGAGTCATCAGAAGCAGGAACCTGAGTACAAAGGAAATCCTGAGTAAAACATCTTGGATTAGTGCCAAGAACACACAAAAAAGGAGATTTTCAAAAAGAGGCATGAGTGGCATTGTTATGGGCAAATTCAGCCCAGGGCAGGAGGTCAGACCAATCATCTTGGGTATAGGAAATATAACACCTGAGGTACTGTTCTAGAGACTGATTAATGCATTCAGTAGCCCCATTGGACTGTGGGTGATAAGCAGAAGAAAATTGTAATTTGATTCCCATGGATTTACACAATGCCCTCCAGAATTTAGAAACAAATTGAGTTCCTGGAGTCCATGGAGGCGAAAAATATGAGAAATAAATAATTGAGCCAATTCAACAGAAGATGGTAATTTAGGAAGAGGGACAAAATGAGCCATTTTACTGAAGAGGCCTATAGTTACCCAAATGACAGTATTCCGTTTGGAAGGAGGAAGCTCAACAATGAAATCCATAGACAAATGAGTCCAGGGTTGAGATGGAATGGGAGGGGGTTGAAGAAGTCCACAGGGAAGGGTTCTAGGAGATTTTGACTGGGTACAGCGAGAACAGGCTAGAATAAAGTCCTTAATATCCCTTCTCATGGTTGGCCACCAGAGAGAGCATGCTAGAAGATCAAAAGTTTTGTTCTCATACCAGGATGTCCGGCCTGTCTAGAGCAATGAGTCTGCCGAAGGATGGTGTTCCGAAGAAAAACAGGTACAAAGATTCTGCCTGTCGGGGTGTCAGGAGGAGCAGACTCCTGAGCTGCTTGAATCTGGGAACAGAGTTGTGGAGTAAGGGAGGCCAGGGACTACAGGACCCTTATCCTGGTAAGAAAACTCAGAAGAAATGAAGGATCTGGAGAGGGCATCGGCTTTAGTGTTTTTGGAACCTGGTTGGTAGGTGATGATAAAATTGAATCAGGAAAAGAACAAGGACCAACGTGCTTGGTGAGGATTTAACCTTTTAAGGTTTTGGATGTATTCAAGGTTTTTATGGTCGGTAAAGATGGTAATGGGCAAAGAAGTGCCTTCTAGCAAATGGCGCCATTCCTCGAGAGCAAATTTGATGGCCAGTAGTTCACGGTTTCCGATATCATAATTCCGTTCATTAGGCAGGAACTTAGAAAAATAGGCACACGGATGGAGTTTCTCTTTGATACCTTGTCTTTGTGACAGGACGGCACCGGCACCCAATTCAGAGGCATCTACATCAATATAGAAAGGGAGGTTGGGAACCGGAAGAACTAAAATAGGGGCAGAGGCAAAGGCTTCCTTTAACTGGTTAAATGCTTGGATGGCAGCCAGAGACCAGGAGTTGGGTCTACCACCCTTTCTAATGAGGGCCAAAATAGGAGAAATGATGGATGAGAATCCTTTAATAAACTGTCTTTAATAGTTTGCAAAGCCGATAAACCTTTGAATGGCTTTGGTACTAGTAGGAAGAGGCCAGTCTTGGATGGCAGAAACTTTGACAGAATCCATCAAAAAACCTTGAGCGGATACAATGTAACCAAGAAAGTATACTTGAGGAAGTTCAAAGAGACATTTTTCAAGTTTGGCATACAAGTTATTTTTCCTTAAACTTGCAAAGACCTGCTGTACATTGAGACGATGTGTAGGAAGATCTTATGAATAGATTAAAATGTTGTCGAGATATACAACCACTGAGTTACCTAGAAGATCTTGAAAGATATCGTTAACAAACTCGTCCCCTTTGCGAATGCGGATTAGATTATATGCTCCTCGAAGGTCGAGTTTGGTGAATATTTTAGCTCCTTTGATCTGGTCAAATAATTCAGAGATAAGTGGAAGAGGGTAACGGTTCTTTATAGTGATTTTATTTAAACCCCTATAATCAATACAGGGACGTAAAACTCCGTCTTTCTTCTCCACAAAAAAGAAACCGTCCCCGGCTGGAGAGCTAGAAGGTCTAATGAATCTCCGAGCCAAATGTTCCTTAATATAGTCTTTCATGGCTTTGGTCTCAGAGGGGGATAAAGGATATGTGCGTCCCCCAGGAGGCATGGTACCGGGAAGAAGATCAATGGGGAAATCATAAGGGCGGTGTGGAGGAAGTTTTTCAGCCGTTTCTTACAAAAGACATCGATAAATTCATGGTAACATTCAGGAAGAGTTTCCATAGGTTTAATTTCACAATTAATGAAAGAACAAAGAATAGGAGAAGAGAGACATTTGGAAAAACAAGAAGAACTACAAGATACTAATTCATTGTTAGACCAGTCTATAACAGGGTTGTGAACACGGAGCCATGGAAGTCCTAGGATCAGAGGAGCAGAAGGACTGTGGATCACCAAAAAGGATAAACATTCTTGATGTATGCCGATAGGCAAAGAAACTCCGTACGTGGATTTGCAGATGAATTCTGAAGCCAAGGGGTTATTATCAATAGCCAGAATGCGAAGAGGTTGCTGCAGGTGAAGAAGAGGAAGCCCCAATTGTGCTGCGAAGATAAAGTCAATGAAGTTTCCGGCAGCACCAGAATCGACAAAAGCCTGAGTGGAAAAAAAACTTTTAGCATTAAAGGAGATAGTCACAGGCAAAAAGAGTTTCAGTGGTTCAAATTTAGTAGGAGACTTGAAATTACCTAGAAGGAGATCCTCCTTAACTTCAAGGTCATGGAGTTTCCCGACTTCAAGGGACAGTTCCTAGCAAAGTGCCCCTGTCCGGCACAATAGAGACAAAGTCCGTTAGTACGTTGACGTGACTTTTCTTCAGGGGACAGATGAGTGCCGCCAATTTGCATAGGCTCTTCAACCGAAGATACAGATTGGGGAGCGGTCTGAGCAGGCCAAGGAAAGGTCTTAGAGAAATTGGAATGAACTGCAGACCTTTCTGCGTTACTGGTAACATTATTGACTAGAGGATCATCTTTGTCCCATAGGGGAGAAGCCCAGGCCAGAGTGTTGTCTTCAAGCAAGGTGATGATGTAACCAACCTTTGTTCAATCAGATGCAAAATGAGATGGTTGAAGTTCAAATTGGATTTGGCACTGATTAATGAAACCATGGCAAGCCTAAGCATTACCATCAAACCGGGAAGGCGGAGGTATGCGGGGTTCTCTACGAAGAAAGGAGTCGCCAGATCCGGACGATGAAGGAGGCGGTGTAGAACCAGGAGTAGAGGCTGAAGCCAGGGGTAGTCGGACAGCTAGGGTGTCCATGTATTGGGCCAACTGTCCCTGATGGGGTTCAAAAACGTCCATGCGTTTGGACAAAGTTTGGAGCGTTTTACTCAACTCCGTCATAGCCCCCTCAGGCATTTCCATGGGCTGATTGTACTGTAAGGAATATGGGCTTGACGGCCGTGGTACTCACAAGTACACTTTCAGGAGGAGGCTGATAGTCCGGAAAATGCAGGACACAGAGGCTGCTGGGAACAGTAGGCTGGATTCTGGAACAAGGTGCTGCTAGGAACTGTAGGCTGGAATCTGGAACAAGGTGCTGCTTAGAACTGTAGGCTGAATACTGGAACTAGGTGCTGCTGGGAACTGTAGGCTGGATTCTGGAACAAGGTGTTGCTGGGAACTGTAGGCTGGATACTGGAACTCAAGATGCTGGAGTAGAAGTACTGGAACAAGCAGGGTAAGTGGTCACAGGAACAGGCAAGGTAGGTATAGACTCTGGAATGGGAAAGGTAAGTAGCAGGATACGTACAGGAGACGGGTAGCGGAGCTACAATCAGGCACCAAGAGGAGGACGCCGCCGGCTTTTCAAAGTTCGCGCCAGGAGATGTGTCGGCGTCATGACGTCATCACTCCGGCGACGCTGCCTACCCGGAATCGCCCGGCTATGACCAGAGCGGCACTGGATCGGAGCAGCAGGTAAGTTCATGACACTTAATCTTCGTACACACGTACAATGTTAGCAGCGACCCCCGAACACAAGTCACAAGCGCAACAAATGCCCATTTTTGGTCGATAATCGCATGTGTGTGTGCGTTCGTTTGGGGTCATTCATTGATCAGCCATGGTGGATTGACGAACGACCCCTGAACAAACGCATATCTCAGGAGCCAGGGACAAAGATAGCAGAAACTTACCTTCTGCATGATCCACCGCAGCAGCACTGAAAATTCCAGACCACTTCCGGGTAGAGATGGCCAAATTTTTGAAAGATTGGTCCATTTTCGAACTTTCGCACTTCTAAAAAAGTTTGAAAGTCCGAAAACGTACCCATTAAATGGGGGGTAAATAGTTCGAAAAATTAGAGTGAACTTTCCAAAAATATTGCAGTGTAAACTTACCTTACAGGCCCCTGAGATCTGGAAGATGGTCTGGGGAACACGTCCGTGCGCATGGAACAGCATAAAAACTGGACATAGTGCACACACGCCCTACTTCCGGTTTCCACGTGCCACTTTTGGTAATCCTCCAACGTTCGATCGAATGGCCTATTCGGAAAATCCCCGAATGGCCGGAGATTCCCGAAATCGGTGCCTCACTGCGGCTGACAGTAAGCCTGCCTGGCATCGGCGACTTGAGTGGTGTTCGTGTCGCTAGCCCGAAGACGGCGCATCGGATCAAGACGCCGGTAACATCTGCTTCATAGAGGCCACCAGCGCTGAAGGCACCCATGGCGGCCGCAGGGATACTTCTCGGGGTCGGTGGCCTCACCGGAACTGGTGTCACTGGATGGAAGACAGAAGACGCCACGCAAGGGCCCAGTTCGAGTTGTGGGGCCCCCAAGAAACGGATTCGAGGATTTTCAAAAATAGTCCCGCAAGTCCAGAAAATTGAACTAGTTCGAACCCAAACTAGTTGGAATAGTTCAAGTTCGTCCGAACTCATAAAGTTCGGCTCAAACTCAGGTTCGAGTTCGAGTTCTAGTCCATCCCTACTTCCTGGTTCAAAATTTCAGAAGCCAGGGACAAAGATAGCAGAAACTTACCTTTCGTATGACTCACCACAGCAGCACTGAAAATTCCCAACCACTTCCTGGTTCTAATTAAATAGAGCACGTATTATCGCGCATATGCACTATAGTCGATTAGAACCAGGAAGAGGTCGGGACCTATCAGTTCTGCTGCGGTGGATTGCGCGAAAGGTAAGTTTCTTCTAACTTCCTCTCTGGCTCCTGAGATATTGATTAAAGAAAGGAAGGTAAGACATAAGTTTCTTTTCAAATGAGCTATTCCTTTAAAATTGGAAAATACCACAGTGCTGTGTAAGAAACAGTCATGTTAATGCAACATTCCAGTAAGTAAAATAAACCATTTCTGGGCGATTTCCCCATAGATGAATTTACGCCACCTCACACAAAAATCCACATTTTGGCACTTTATAAATACTGCTTTGATTTTCATTTAATGCTATAAAAAATGCTTTAACAATGTTTAGCGAAAATCTGGTAAACTGCAAAAACAAAAGGCAGAACAGGTGGCAAAAGGGAGAAATGTCACCAATATATAAATAGCATTAAATAAACAATGTCAAAAATAGCTCTGAAATTTTACCTTCTCTGCTTTATAAATATGCCTTTAAATTCAACATATACAAGACTGCCCTGTAAAGTTGGTAAATTTTTTCTTGCAGCCCAAGTCTTGTAATGGCTGACACCAGAGAGCAATTTCTCTTTTCACCATAACAGACTTAATGCAATAAATAAGGCGAAGTTGTCAGTGCACAGAGATACTACCACCCACACATCTTTGCCATTACGATGCCCTGTGATAGCGATTGTTTATAAATATGGTCCTAAATGAGATTTATGTAACCTAACCAGGCTAAACTGCAGTATGTTTTTTTAAAACCCTCCTAAGAAAAATTTTACCTCACGTAGTTCATCCAAAAATGTGGTTATGCGGGGTAAAAACTTGCTTAGGATGGTGCCTACACGTGACCTGGATGCACCCCTTTGGCTCTGGGCCCCATAGAAACTTCTATGGTTGCTATAGTGATCCCTATGCCCCCTGGCCAGGTCTTGTCAAAAGTTAGTGAAGAACCCTTGAAGGACTTACAGTCTCTCATTCTGGCTGATCCACATTTTTCTCTGCTTTGGAAAGCAACTGCTGGTTTAAATCAAAATAGGCTTGCACACTCATGTGTAGATTGATACCAAAGCAAATACCTCTGTTAAAGCATACTCTGCTATTGCAGCCACAAGTGCTTATGTGGTTTAAGTGGTATGGGCTAGAAGGCAAGTGCACCAGTTAATTACAAGTAGATTTGTTTGCTTGGTGATTTTTCAGTTTTGTAGAAAGCCCTGTTCAGATGAGCTTAAAAAAATAAACTCAGCTCTTTATTTAGTTAATCTGATGCATAAGAAATTCAGACCTGCCACCCAAGCCATTGAATCCAGGGAGATAAATACAAATATATGCAAAGATCACTGGTAAAGGTTCTAAAAGTCTTTTTATCATCTGAATACAAGCAGGTGTCTCAGATAAACTCAAATATATTTTCACGCCAGTTGCACTTTTTTTCCTCCTTGAAAAAGACCTTCTGCTGACTATTTGCTCTGCATCACAACATCTGCAGATCTTTTATTTGCATACTAAAGAAAGGGAAGAAAAAAATGTACTCTGAATTACATTTTCTCTTTACAGAAAATATGATTTCAAATTTCAATTAAAAAGAAATGAGCAGGGTGATTATCACTATAGTGCAGGTTCTGGAAACAGCAATAGGCCCTTTTCATAGTCATAGCAACTGCGCCCTATTGTCATGGCTACCTTGCTGTTACATATAATTCTTGGTGTGTGAGCTAAACTGATAAAGGCCGCAATCGATACACAACAAGCAGAAAACATCACTTTTCTGAGCAAAGGAAGGACACTGTGAAAACTTGGCTGAGACAATAATTGGGAATGTGTGGTTTGCTTGCTAAGACATTAGAGAGGAGATAGCCAAGAGCCAGGAACTGTATAAGTTCTTATTCAGTCTGCTGACAACCATTACATTGACATACATTTGAGGGGATAATAGGAGATATGCTTTTCTCATTTTACAGTAGAAGACATTTAAAGTTCTAGTGCTGGCATAAATACAAGAAAAATGTCACTGAATCCAGAGTCCATTGTAGGCCACAGTAAACTTCTTCCAATACCTTGTAAATACATACAGGGTTCAGAATAAACAACTGCAGATAAAAACACATCCAATAAACAATTTACAAAACCACATAAAATTACATTAATACTTATGACCCATTACTATTAAATTCTTGTTGTGTATGTCTGATACCCAGGGAAAAGAACATTACAATAAATATAAAGTGCTCTGTATAGCTGCATATAGCTGTTGAATTGTGTTGCGTTGTAATGTGCTAATGGTTCTCTCCAGCAGACAAACCACTGAATAGAAAGTTTATGTAAAAAGTAGATGATATGATTGCCAGTGCTGCTATGTACATATATTGCCCTATGTTCATCTGTCATTTTAAAGCTAATTTTGCTGTTAAGAACTGTTATATTCACATAGCTTTATGGAATCCATTTTGCATTTAACCCACCATTTAATGTTATATTTTATTTATGCAAAAATCAGTCTTAACAGTTGCCCTTTATCACTATATATACTTCTATGTGTTAACATGCTAATGTTGAGGCTGGCATGACATTTCACGTCTGCTCATAATTCTTATAATAACTCTTAAAAGAATAATATGTTAGAGAGGTTGAGATTACTAATAAACCCATGTTACGTGCTACAGCATATTTACAGAGGAAGCTCACATGACTATATTCAATATAGAAATCGTTAAATTTTTAGAATAAATGCAGTGATGACTATTTCCAATTATTATATACCAATAATATGAATATGTAGAATAGAGCTGGCATTAAATAAAGTTCTCATTATACCTAGGTACTGGCATGCTAGGGTGCCTGGCACTGCTACTAAATCTGCTCTGCATTATATATATATACATTTCCAGATGAGTGAAGTATGTGCAGGGGAGGCTGGCACTGCAATTTCCTGTCTGCGGTTACAGAGACCTTACTCTCTGCCCTGATTATGAAATAACTTGAGGCAGAAAAACATGTGGCAAATAGGAAAGAAAAAAACAGCTAATAATATGTAAATGCAGTTTCTTTTAAAACTTGCCAATTTCTCTCAAAATCATCTTTTCCAAATGATTCATCCTCTCTTAAATATCCGGATGAGCTTTTATATGCAAATCCAGCCAATCTCACTCAAAGAAACATCCATTCTTGGTTTTCCTTTGTTCGTTTGTATATTTAAGTGAAGCGACCGATGAAAAACAACTCACAGTGAAATTATTCTGAAAATCCTTAAGCACTTTCATATTCAAGATACTGTACAGGCTTTTTAAGGGACTACATGTTGCGTGGGGAAGGAAACAGCCAAACTGTGAGAGAATTAGATGTAGAATAAATCACTTGATAAAAAATAGAAAGATGCACACTCTTTTTAATGCTGAATCAGGGTTTTGGTAACTTTGGATCACTGCAACAATAAACCTTACTATAAGTATTTATTTGTGAATAGAGAAAGATGGAAAAAAATAGAAAGAAAAAATTAGAAAGAAAGGTTGAATACTGTATCTTCTCATTAACTGGGATCAGCATACTATATTATATATATATATACTATATATATATATAGATATATATATTATATATAATATTGCAGTAGTACAGGCACTCAGTTCACCACTCTCTTTAGAAGCCTAGGTGCTGTTGAGGTTATCAAAGATTATAAGCATTAGTTGTAGGATTCAACGCACTCTCAGGTCTTATTCATCCAAGGGACCTTTTGACTTGAGAAAGGGACCTAGAAAGGTACCGAAACGTTTCCTACACAATGATGTATTGAACACAATAAAGGTTTGGATGAATAAGACCTGAGAGTGCGTTGAATCCTACAACTAATGCTTATATATATATATATATATATATATATACACACACACACACATATAAACTTTACATTTCCTGCAAAATTATTTGTTACTTACTTCACTGCACGCATTTTATTCCTGAGGGGATACCATGGTTAATTAGCATAGACTGCATGTGGCAAAATAGCCATTTAGCTATCAAGCATGTGACGGGCTGGCAAAAATACTCACAGATGTTAATGAAGAAGTGGGGTTCAGCATAGGACCTCATGCAGGTAAAGTACTTCAATATCTTAGGTCTTTAGTTCTATTTTATTTATCTAGCCAGTAGAGGGAAACAATGATGTAATTTATATCTACCCCTTATAAAAAAAAAATTATATATTGTGCAAGACCCCCCCAAAACCTAGTTTCCATTTTGTTAAAATATAATAATTCTGCTCCCAGTAAGAGTAATCATAATTTCCAGCTCCTCGATCCCCGCCGCAGCTCTCTGGCAATTCTGGGCAGTCAGTGTCGGCTATTACAGTGACGTCATGGCCAATCATTGACTGCTATTACTGGACGAGTCTCCACTGCGGCTGCTCGGAAACACAAAAAGAACAGAGCAGTTGCAGTGAGTGAGCGAGAGACAGGAAGCGCCAGTGGATCGCTTTCTAGTAAGTAGATTTCTCTAGCTGGAAGCATAATTTTTATATTTTAACAAAATGAAAACTATTAATTTTTTAAGGGGTGGACATTCCCTTTAACTCCAGACAATAATTTACACCATTAATTATTACATACTAAGGACCTGCAGTACGTGGAGGAAACACATACAAGCACTGTGAGAACAAAACATACATACTGTCTCTGTAAGTTAGAATCCCTAGGTCAATTGCTTAAGTTCTGCTAAAACAGTAAGCAGTTGCAGCAAACATATCTCTAAAGACTGACAAAGCCTGAGAAAGAAGCCTAAGTGCTTCGAAAGCTTGTATTTTTTTCAAGGTGGCAACTCTACATGAAAACTAATTTAACAACTGGCATGTCCAAAAGATAAACCAAGTATTTTTTGTGTCCTATCCATAACTGTCTTCAATCTTCCATTGTTCTGTGATATCTAACATATGATATTGTTATACGTCATACTCCGCGTGTTAACAACATTCTATTTATAGGGAAAAAAACAAGCCCCAGAAAGATTACGTACAGACCTTCATTTCCCCAGCGGTGTGCATAGCCGGCAGCCTCTTCTGTGATTGGCTGACGGCTAGCCAATCACAGACGTGGCTGCCGATCCTGCCCCTCTCTGCTAAAAATATTTTAGGGGTGGAGATACCTTTTGCATACTGGAAATACTTATCCCTAATGCTTAAGTAATGCTGCCTGTGTCATCCCTTCACCTGGTACCACTTGAGGCTGCTATACTTTATTATAGATGCACCCTGACATTTATCCATGCTGTTAATTTGTTTCATGCCCTTACATTACTCTCCTCATATTCCTGTTGTATGCATGAAGACTATCAGCTAAATATGGTTATACATAACAACTGCCTTGTTACTAGTGCAAACACTGTTTCCTGACCTGTTCCCTATTGGCATTCTCCTATCATGTTATATTTTTATTGAGTCTAGTAATTTTACAATGTTGAACACTGATCTCTAGGTCATCAAAGCATAGATAAAGTGATTGCAACTTTTATAAAATACACCTTGAAAATGCAGTGTACATTAGTGTCTAAACATTTTATGCAGCCCTGACCTTGGCATATTTTATGTTTTCCTTATTAATATTGGATAGTATGCCTGCTGAGCAACTTCAATTATATATAGGCAGACATAATTTCACATCTAGGTGGCAGGTGCAATTAAACATATCACAGCAATGATCAAGATATTTAAAATAATTGAATTCTAAAGGGTATTTTCTGCAATGCCCTGGAGCTCATTTTCATGTGACCTCAGAGGTCCATGCTCTGGGATCTATTTAAATCCTTATGGTTTTCTTGTATCTGTGTAATTATTATTTCTTTTTAACTACCTACAGTCTAGTCATTTATTCATTTTTTAAACAAACATCCCCATGCATATCCTGCTGCTTTGTAAATATTGTAACTGAATAATGTTTGTTTGCTCTGCTCATTACCGCAATCCAAGATAAGCGTTATAATTGCAAAAATTAGTCTCACTGTATCATTCTCACTGGGTTAATGAAGCAAGGAGGCTTGAGGAGTCCTGCAACATGTTTCAGTTATGAAATTTAACCTATAAAGGGCTGAGACTGTAGGAAAGTTGCATATATCTATTACACATATATATTGCACATATCTGTTAGACATACAGGGAGATTCAATAAAAGTTCTTAATGTTTAAAATGGTGCTAATTTTGCCCCAACCAATCAGATCTTATTTAACATTTGAAAGCTAACATCTGATTGGTTGGGGCAAAATTAGCACCATTTTAAATGATAAGAACTTTTATTGAATAACTCCTGATAGTATCTCTACTAGAACCACACTTATATCTGGATCACATTTTCTGTATCATTAGCAACATTCAACAGTAACAACATTTCTGGGAGAATGGAAAAATGTAGGACAAGAAATGAACAAGTGACAAGAAATCGCCAGTCTAGATTTTTAAAAAAATATCTTACTATATAGAGCTCCTACTCTGTATTGTAACCACGGACGTATCTACCAAGAGAGCAAACCCTGCAACCACAAGTGGGGCCAGAAGCCAAGGGGGCCCCATCTTCTTATTTTCCCTATGACAGATACATCCTCCTCCCAAAAAAAACCCACTGTAGATGAATCAGGGAAAGGTGTCCCATCATAGTTTTGTTGGGGGCCCCAGTGATTCTTAGTTACACCAATGATTGTAGCTAGATTCTATTTTGTTCTCGGTAATACACATTATGTCCTTTGCTGCTTAACAGATGTCTCCAGATTTAACCTGGACGTTATCTTGTCACATGTCTCCGATATATGATAAATGTGAAACAGAATCCAGACTGACACCAAAACAAAGGTATAGATGACAATTGTAGAACCACAATTAGTTATACAAACATCCCACTCTTTCTACTGATATAGAATAGAAATTAATAAAAGCACATGATAATTTACTTGGGTGAAGGCCTTCGTAATAACATGTGACTGAGAAAACAACACATCATAAAAAATAAATGACCGAAGAGTCAAATAGTAGTTAAAATAAGTGACCTGTCACACCAGGAGACATTAAACCATTGACCAGGAACGGATGGAACAAGTAAAACTGATGGATGTTGAACAGAATTGACTAAACTAACAGATTGTAATAGAGGCATCAGCAATATTATACAGTAAGCAAACACTCTCTGTAGACCAATCACTATAAATGCATACAATACATACAAAGATTTGTCCTCTGTAGTCACACTCCCAAGTAGCTCAACTATTATATATGCCAATAATGGGTAACAGGCAAACCAGGGACCCACTACCAAAAATACAAAAAAAAACTTTACAAAATAAATATATTAGAAAGTAGTAGATAATACCAACAGTAGGGGGGGGGGCAAAATGTTGTTAGTGCCTTGTTTTATTATAGTAAACTAAGAACAGGAGGTAGCAATAGTATATCCAAACTCATGGTAAATTATTGATTTTTATTTTGTAAAGTTATTTACAGTAAAGTATTTCTTAAATTACTTGGGGTTTAAGAGCTAGGCCACATCAGGACGATTTTACAGGCGATCGTGATTCGTTGATCGGAGCGCATGCGATCATAATTTTTGGTGCGATTTGCATGCGATCCAATCCCCAAAAATGACGGATTGCAACGCAAGCAGGCACTATCGCATACGAAGCGTTGTGCGTGCTTAGTGTGGCCTCCGCCTAACCAAATATCAAAATGTATCTGCTTACTTTTAGAATGTATGTCTTCATTAACATGAAGAAACAATGCACCAGAAATGAAAGTTTTGAGTCTAATTTTGAGTCTAAAATGCTGTTTAATTGTTATACAACCTCAGAAAGCTCAGATTGAAGAACAATGTAAACAGACCCCCTAGAATAAATAAAAAGAGAGATTCAACTATCTTTTAAACAGAATAAATTAAAAGGACTTTAGGCAGGGAGGTAGGATTAAGTATTCCTACCTCACATTTTTCTGCAGAGCAGCAGCACGGACTTTTGTTTTACATCTGCCAGGTCTTGCTGCTTCAGATCTGTAAGTCCTGGCATATGTGCATGAAGAGATGTTCAATGTGCTGCCACCCTGCAAATCTGGGAAGTAAATACTGTATTTAAAAAAAAAAAAAAAAATTAGGGTATATTTGCCCTTTAAGGTTACAGATATATCTACCACTGTTTTATCAGTTGATAAAAAAAGCACCGAACATTTCACATAATTTTACTTTTAAATTTCCTTTAAAAAGACATATTCATGTTTTCCAAAATAGCCCACATTATTTTAGAAAAATAACCTAAATTGTGTGACTTTTTGCCATAATTCATGTTTACTACACTATGGCCTGATTTGGCAAAATACTTAGGGCTCTTTCACACTAGAAACTAACAGAAATGCACTGCTTGCCTGTATATTTTTTGCATGCATTTGTGTCCATTTTTCACAACGCATTTTCCATAGATTTACATAGAAAACGCATACAAAAAACGTACATGAATGCTATGTGCAGTGGGTTTTTTAAACACAATGGACCAAAACGCAAACAGAGAAAATCGTAACGCAATAGTGTAAACGGTACTATTGAATTCTATGTGTCCTTACCTTTTTTAAAAACGTTCTGTTTAGAAAAACGCACCAAAAACGGACCTAGTGTGAACAAGCCCATAGCGTGTGCTTTTCCCAGTGGAAAAATATGTCAAATCAAATTCAGTCAGTGTCCGAACAGTAAGCAAGTTTGACTGCACTAATGAATAAGCTTTAAATGATCGCTCTTAATGTTGCTTGCTTGAGCTACATCCCTTATTGATCACACATTGCAGTGACTGATACTTATGCAGACAACCTAACCAGCAAACAGTAACAGTATAGTATAGTATTTGAGGTTGAATAAAGACATACGTCCATCCAGTTCAACCCATCTAGCAATATCCTCATTTCCTGCCTGTTGATCCAGAGGAAGGCAAAAAAAACCCACCAAATTTATGAAGGGGGAAAAAATTCCTTCCTGACTCCAAGGGGCAATCGGAAATTTCCCTGGATCAACTCTACTTTATGTAACAATACCAGTAACTTGCAACATTCCTTGTTTGCAGAAACTCATCCAGCTTTTTTTTGAAACTGACCAATGAACCTGCCATTACAACGTCCACTGGAAGACAGTTCCATAGCTTTACCGTTCTCACAGTGAAAAACCCTTTCCGAGCTTGAAGCCTAAACCTTTTTTCTTCAAGTCTTAAGGGATGTCCTCGTGTCCTTTGACATGTTCTATTGGTGAACAATACCCCAGATAGTTTATTGTATGGCCCGTTAATGTATTTATACACAGTAATCATATCCCCACGCAAACGCCTTTTCTCCAGCGTACATAATTGTAACTTTTCCAGTCTCTCTTCATATTCAAGCTCCCCCAACCCCCTTATTAATTTAGTTGCCCTTCTCTGAACCCTTTCCATTTCAAAGATGTCCTTTTTGTACACAGGATTCCAAAATTGCACTGCATATTCCAAATGAGGCCTTACCAATGCTTTGTAAAGAGGGAGAATTACATTTTCCTCCCTTGAATCCATACCTCGCTTTATACAAGACAATACCATGCTGGCTCTGGCTGTTGCCGCCTGGCACTGCTTGCTACCTTTAAGTTTGTTATCCACCAAAACTCCGAGATCCCTTTCCAACAGGGATTCACTTAACACAGAGCCATTTATAGAATAAGTAGCACAAGTATTTTTAAGTCCAAAATGCATCACCTTACATTTATCAACATTGAATTTCATCTGCCACTTAGCAGCCCAATGTGATAATCTATCTAGATCCCCTTGCAACGATTGCACATCCTCTGAAGTTTTTAATGGTCGATAAAGTTTTGTGTCGTCAGCAAACACAGAAACCTTGCTGACAATACCCACTTCCAAATCATTAATAAATAGATTAAATAGAAGCGGCCCCAACACAGAACCCTGTGGCACCCCACTTAGCACTTTAGTCCATAATGATGAAGCCCCATTAACAACTACTCTCTGCATCCTATTCATTAACCAATTTTCTATCCATATACAAATGTGACTCCCCAGACCAACAGACCTTAGCTTATTCATTAGTCGCCTATGGGGGACTGTATCAAAAGCCTTTGCAAAATCCAAGTAAACTACATCTACTGCTATGCCAGAGTCTAAATTTCTACTTACTTCCTCATAAAAGCCAAGCAAGTTAGTTTGACAAGATCTATTCCTCCTAAATCCATGCTGGTTACTACTTATAATGTCAGTCCTTGAAACATAATCTAGAACATGTTCCCTTATTAAACTTTCCAGGATCTTCCCCACCACTGAAGTTAAACTTACAGGCCTGTAATTACCCGGCTGTGAACGACTACCCTTTTTGAATATTGGAATAACATCAGCCTTTTTCCAATCCAGAGGCACACCACCGGACATGAGGGAATCAGCAAAAATAAGAAACAATGGCCTAGATAAAACTGAACTTAGCTCCTTAAGTACCCGAGGATGTATTTTATCCGGTCCAGGAGATTTATTAATATTAACCTTCTTTAGTTCTTTCTGTACCATATCCTCGGTTAACCAAAGTGCACTTGAATCTTTTATACCATTATTGCTACTATACTCTATGATATCTGTACTTGGATATTCTATAGTGTATACAGAGGGAAAAAAATTATTCAAGACATTTGCTTTATCGCCATCCTCCGTAACTAACTTATCCCCATTAATTAATGGTGCCACATTCTCAGTCCTCATCTTCTTACTATTAATATACTTTAAAAAATTTTTAGGCTTAGTGATGCTTTCTTCAGCTATCCTAACTTTCATTATTAATTTTAGCTAGTTTTATTGCTTTCTTACACTCCTTATTACAGTTTTTATAATCCCTAAAGGCCCTTTCCGTTCCCTCGGCCTTAAAGGTTTTAAATGCCTTTTTCTTCCTTTCCATTTGCCTCTTTACATCAGAATTCAGCCACATGGGCGCGGATTTATTTTTTTTACATTTATTTACCAAGGGTATAAATTTAGATGTGAACTGGCTTAAAATCCCCTTGAACACAGTCCACTTCTGTTCAGTACATTTAGCTGATAATACATTATCCCAGTTGACATTCTGAAGAGCTGCTTTTAACCTGGGAAAATTTGCTTTCCTGAAATTAAATGTCTTTGTTAACCCAGTGCACTTTTCCTTTCGATAACAAAGTCCAAATGCCACTATTTCATGGTCACTATTCCCTAAGCCTCCAGTTACCTTTATATCTATAATGCGCTCCACAATGTTAGATATTACCAGATCCAACAGAGCTCCTTTTCTAGTAGGAACCTCAACCACCTGTGAGAGAAAATTATCCTGCAGCAAATTCAGGAACTCATCGCCTTTTTCTGTGATGGCAGTTCCACCACTCCAATCAATGTCAGGGTAATTGAAGTCCCCCATAATGAGCACACTCCCCAAACTTGCAGCCCTTGCCAACTGCATATGAAGTTGACTCACCTCCTCTCTGCTAGCATTTGGCGGCTTATAGCAGACACCAACAATGACATTACCCCCTTTCCTGTTGCCTAATTCCACCCATATTGCCTCCACTTTCAAATCATCCATTTCACCAGTTATCGCTTCTTTTAAATTTGGCTTCAATTCTTTTTTCACATAAACACATACTCCTCCCCCTTTCCTTTTTTTTCTGTCCTGCCTAAACAAGGCATATCCTTCTATATTTACAGCCCAGTCGTGAGAACTGTTCAACCACGTTTCTGTTATACCTATTACATCATACTTTTCATTCAATGCAATCATTTCCAATTCACCCATTTTGCCAGCCAGGCTTCTCGCATTTGCAAACATACATTTTAGATTATGATCCTGTAATTTATTCGTACACTTTAATACACATGCCTCCCTATCCCCTATGCTAGCCCCACCCCCCTTTCCTCCCACCACTGGCCTATCTACACCCTGCTTTCCTCCTGTACTATCTATCCCAGTGAGACTGCTAATACCCCCCCCCCCCAACCTAGTTTAAAATCTCCTCCAACCCTCTAACCATCTTCTCCCCTAAAACAGATGCACCACCATCAGTTAGGTGCAACCCATCCCTACTAAAGAGCATGTAGCCGACAGCAAAGTCTGCCCAGTTCTCTATAAACCCAAACCCTTCTTCCTTACACCACCCTCTTAGCCACACATCAATGCTTCTAAGCTCCCGCTGTCTCCGTGGCTTAGCACGTGGCTGCGGTAGTATTTCTGAAAACACTACCCTGGAAGTCCTTGCTTTTATCTTGGCCCCTAGTTAAACAGATGTTGATTACCTGAAGTGAAGCACAAATAATTACAATGCCGCAAGAGTATAAATGGTATCAATTTATAATCAACTCTATATTGTTTTTACAATATTAAAAGAAGCACAATTTTATAAGTTACATTTTGACAATCAAACGTAATGTATTGAGGAGGTTGCCAGAGTCCTCAGATATTGAGCAGGGCAGTACAATACTAGCCATGGTAGCACCTACTAGTCTGAATTATATGGCCTATATGCCTGGGTAATTAATAAATACATATCATACTAATTACAGAATAAAGAGTGGAAATAAAGACCTGGGCCCAGATTTGAATTGTACAATTCAAAGTAAAATGGGCTACCAGTGTCTCAGGGCAAAAAGTCAGGAAATGCCCCACAAAAAGTAGTAGTCTGCCTGGATTTATTAGATTGTATCAGACAAATTTACTTGTTTTTAAATTTGTTAGTAAGAATTTAGATTCTGGTATAGCAGTGGATTTAGTATACTTGGATTTTGCTAAAGCTTTTGATACTGTGCCACATTAGGTGACTAATGCATAAACTGGTCTGTTGGCCTAGAAAATGTACATAGATTGAGAATTGGTGTAATGCAAACCTTCAAAAGATTTGCAGTTGGGAACTTCAAATGATGTGCAATTGCTGCAAGCGGAGCTAGATAGATTATCAAAATGGGCAGCAGAGTAGCTCATGAGATTCAATGTTGATAAATGTAGTGATACCTTTGGGGTCAAACAATCGTTGTATCACCTACACCATAAATAACTTTGTGCTAAGTGAATCTCTAATGGAAAAAAATTTAGGGTTCTAGTAGATAACAGAATTAGCTGTAGCAAACAATGCCAGACAGCTATTGAAGGAAAATGCTGTTTTGGAATCCCATATACAAAAGAGAAATAGGAGTTTAGAGAAGGGCAATTAAAGGGTATCTTTAGGGCTAGGCCACACTGCTGCGCTTTTTTTGTGCTTGCGTTTTTTTCATAACATTGAAAATGTGGCAACGCACCATAAACGCCTTTTTTTCCGGGTGCGTTTGCGATTTGCGTTCCACATTTTAAATCGCAATCGCATGTGGTTTTCAATAGTTTATGAAAAAAAAACGCAATGAAATCGCACATGAAATCACATGCGTTTGCGTTGCAGTGTGGCCGTGCCCTTACTCTAGAAAAAAAAAATTGATTTTTCAAAAATAGTACAGCAAGATTCCAAAAGACTCCTCCAAAACTTTTTTCAGATTTTAATTCTGAGCAGTAGATTCTGAGAAATCATCATTTTAATCACAGCATTTACAGGGAAAGACCTGTCACTCCAGAAGCAGAAATTATAATATGTAAACTATGCTTGACCTCTTTGCCTGCCTACCAGCACACTTTCCGCAACATTTAAAGGAAAAGTGCACTGTAAAATCAAGTTATGTTCATTTGGAAGCTGCAGCTTTAAAAATACCATTGCCATATTTTTTTTTTACCTATGCCCCTCCAGAGCCTAGCTTGGCCTTGGGAAAGTTGCTGACAATCTTGTCACTGTTTGCTTGAATGTTAAGCTCCGCCCCTCTGAGATTTCATCTGCTTTCTCCTGCTTGAGCCTCAAACAGTAATGTCTGTGAGTTCCGTGTACTCTCCTGCTTGAGCCTCAAACAGTAACGCCTGTGAGTTCCGTGCACGTGCGTGTGCACGGAACTCATAAGCATTACTGTTTGAGGCTCAAGCAGGAGAAAGCAGAGGAAATCTCAGAGGGGCGGAGATTAACATTCAGCAAACCAGTACCAAGATGTCAGCAACTTCCAAGGCACAAAGCTAGGCTCTGGAGGGGCATAGGTAAAAAAAAATATGGCAACGGTATTTTTAAAGCTGCAGCTTCCAAATGAACATAACTTGATTTTACAGTGCACTTATCCTTTAAGAAAATCAGCAGAGGAAAGACAGCAGGGGGGAGGGAGGGGGAGATGTGTGAGCAGAGCAGTGTCCATGGTGAGGCTGTGCAGAACACATAAGTGTCGCAGAAGGCAGTGAGTAAGGGAGGGTGGGGGGAACTAGGAGTACTCACTAAACATTAATAATTTAATGACAAAGCAAGCACAGATAAATATGTGAGTATCATCATTTTACTTGTATCAAATTGTAGTTTCAGGAAATATAATATAAGTTGTTTCAGTGAGTATAGTGACCCTTTAAAATAAGAAGGGGAATGGAAGAGCTTGACTATGCAGGCAGATTAGACAAGTTAGTGCTGTTTACACTGAAGAAACAACAATTGCACAGGGATCACTTTATACAAATATATTACTGAGCCATATAATAAACTCTCTGGTGCACTGTTCACTAATAGGTCATATCAGAGTACTGAGTGGACATCCTTTAAAGGCATCTCCACCCTACAGAAAAACTATTAACTAATAACCCCTTGCCCACCCCCAACTGCTATATCAAATTGCTAAAAAAAGAAGCAGAACTCTTCTTACAGACCCTCACTCATGTGGCACTCTGATCTGGCTCCCTTCTTGCTGGAACTTTTTTAATGGTCGGTGGAAGGGCAGCCAGGGAAGGTTTCGGAGGAAGGGGGGAAAAGGGCTCTCTTGCGCATGTCACACTACCTCCCGGAGGCAAGATTAGAGGCAAAAATCTTTTGGATAGGAAGACAGCTATTCAGTTTCCTGGACTTTGGACAAGCATTGCAGGACAACCATAAGAAGCAGAGATGTACGGTAAGTATTTTTTTTTTTACTTCACAGTTGGGCCAGTAGTGGGTTAAATTTTAGTTTGGGGGTGGACATGCCCTTTAAGATTAGAAGAAAAGAAGTTTCATCTTCAGGTTAGGAAAGGTTTGGCAAGTTTATTAAATAGCTTTAAAAGTGGTCTGGATATTAAAACTAAAAAATATTGAGCATTACTGGTATTAATATATAGTATTAGTAGTTCCAGGGATACTTTTCTAATGCCATTTGGAGTACCGATTTCACACACACACACACACACACACACACATATCTGTTAGATAGGGTTAAAGAGGAGGGTAAAAAGGTTGGACGTATGTCTTTATATAATGTACATTACTATTTTACTATGTTGCAACCTTTTAAAATGCACATAAAAGAGTGTTCATTCAACAGTGCATTTAAACTTGTTTATTCACTTCCCTGCAGGCACCAACAATCAGTAACATCAAATATGAGGCTGTAGCAAACTGTATAGACAAAACACAGCGATGCTTTGTCTCCAGTCAATCTTCACTTGTGTCCTATTGTAGTCTGGCTTACAGTTTGGAGGGACCTCTAGTGGTTGGATGTGTTGCAGCTTTACTAAAGTAGTAAAAAGTGATACTTTTAATGGACTAACAGTTTATTTTAGTAGAAAAGCTTTTGAGGGATCTACCCTCTTCCTCAGGTCAGAGCAGTACACAGAGCAGTACTGCTCTGACCTGAGAAAGAGGGTAGATGACGCCTCTCCTACCATGAAGCAAGCTGAAAAACTTGCTCATGGCGGCACCCAGGTCAGAAATCCTAAATAGGCGGCATTTCCCCCCTTTTAACATTCGCTCCTTAACATATTAAAGAGCGCAAGCGCCTGTGACAGTGCCGGTCGGGTCTCGGAAGTCAAAACCCCATTCACAGCAGCAGGCTAGCTGCAAATTGCAAATAATATGTCCGGGGGAGAAGTCCGGAAGTTCGGAACCAATCAGAGTTGAGTATTTTTCAAATTTCCTCCTGTTTCCCCTCTGATTGGCCAGCGCTCCGCTCCGCTCTGCGTAACTTACGTGACTACGTCGGTTACGTCACGTCGCTTACGCGCTCAATGCGCCGGGAAGTACCTTACCGAACCTAAAGGGAAGGAGCCTGTCACTGCCAGTTATTTGCAGAGCAGCAGCCTGTGAGAGGAGCGGGATTTTCTGGAAAGCAAGCTTACCTGAGCTTTTCTTTCCCATCGATTGCCTAGCCCTAGCCTATTTCTAATCTTGTGAGTGAGGGCATTTTATTTTGGGGGGGAGAGAGGGGGCAGGAGGGGGGAGAGAGGGGGAAGGGGGGGCTGGTGGTGCCTTTTGGAGGGAAATCTGGGCTTTGGAGCAGGGGGGTCTCTAGAGTGTGAATGTGTTGCTGATGGCTGGGCTTTTATTGTGGTGTTTTTTTGTGTGTGCTGGCACATAGATTAGATAGATAGAAGGTAGATGATAGATAGATAGATAGATAGATAGATAGGGTGATAGATAGCTAGATAGATAAGTAGATGGAGTGATAGATAGACAAACAGACAGACAGATAGATGATAGATAGTGATAGACAGATAGATTGATAGATAGATGTAGTGATAGATAAATAGATACAGTGATAGATAGCGTTAGATAGATAGATGGAGAGATAGATAGATGGAGAGATAGATAGATAGAGTGATAGATAGATAGACATCGATAGATGGTAGAGAGAGAGCGCGCAAGATAGATAGATGGAGAGATAGAGAGATGTACAGATAAATAGAGAGTGGCATGGGGGGCCCCATCCAAAATTTTGCTGGGGGGCTCACTAAGTTCTAGTTACGCCCCTGGGACTAGGGCCTGTGGTGGAGGAGGATCACCATTCAAGATTCTCAAGATTCAGAAGGACGTGTGGTCGACCGAGGATATCTGGAGGAGCTGGAGCCTGGTCCCTGAAGGAAATCTGTCTGGTATGAATTTATGATTATAATTATTTATTATGTCAAAGCTGCTTTATATATATATGTGTGTATGTGTATATATATATATATATATATAGATAGATAGATATAGTGAGTTTATTCACACAAGTGGCAACTTTTCGGTCCCAGGGACTGAAACGTTGCCAATTGTGTGAAAAAATCACCTTATTTGTAAGACCTTGGAGTGCTCTGATTTGTCTTCATCTAAACCGGTGGATCCTTCAGTAGCACCCAGGCAGTTGGACTGGGATTACCTTGACATGGTTGGAAGGTTTTTCACTTCTAAAACTCCTTTGTTGATAATGTATGCTAGTGTGCAGATTACATGATATTGTATGGGGCCTAGGAATGTGTATTGATTATCTTTTCTATGTTTATAATGTATGCCATTGTGCTGATAACATGATATTGTATGGGGCCTAGGAATGTGCATTGATTATCTTTTCTATGTTTATAATGTATGCCCCAGTGTGCAGATAATATGATATTGTATGGGACCTAGGAATGTGCATTGATTTCTTTTCTATGTTATAATGTATGCCATTGTGCAATAACATGATATTGTATGGGGCCTAGGATGTGCATTGATTATCTTTTCTATGTTATAATGTATGCCATGGCCAGATAATATGATATTGTATGGGACTAGGAATGGCATTGATTATCTTTTCTATGTTTATAATGTATGCCAGTGTGCAGATATTGTATGGGGCCTAGGAATGTGCATTGATTATCTTTTCTATGTTTATTATATTTGTTTGACCAGATCTTAGCACTTCCGCTAATGTAGTTGTAATTTAGCCCTAATGGAGTTCTTCCACAATCCTGTATTGAGTGTTTTTTTTACGGCGTACACTCTCCTGCTGTAGTTAGACCCGGGTGTCTCCTGTGTCATAAAACATATAGCTTAATATGGAAGACGCACTCACGGATTTTGAAGAACAAACAACGGCTTTATTCCGCCATAGTTATAACTGGTGGAATAAAGCCATTTGTTTGTTCTTCAAAATCCCAGGAGTCATCTTCAATGTTAGCTATATATATATATATAGATTAAAAGAGAACCATGACCATGACGCCAGCCTTGACTGTGGGAAACGCTTTGGTTAGGTTCTGACACACCTGTTCTTATCTATGGTATTGCACCCAGACACGGTGGGTTAGATAGTTAGGTATTTAGGGCCCTGCTGAAAGAGTCTAACCTTGATGTGGTAGCAGGGCTTACAATCTTTTGGCCAACGTCTTTTATTCTACAGTCAGCGCCGCTCCTACCATGACGCAACTTGAAAAAGTTGCTCATGGCGGCATTGTACTTTCTGTGTTTTTTGGGGAAAAAAGGCGGCATTTCCCCCCGGCCGCGAGCGGGACTCAGCAGCGCCAGAAGTTCGGTTAAGCGCCGGAAGCAAGCGGACTCGGACGCATCACAGCGCCGGTTTCGGGTAGTGTGTGTGTGTGTGTCTGTCTTCTACACAGCCTGCCATGCTGGGTGTCCCTC
Organism: Hymenochirus boettgeri; assembly: GCA_019447015.1. Classification (NCBI taxonomy): domain Eukaryota; kingdom Metazoa; phylum Chordata; class Amphibia; order Anura; family Pipidae; genus Hymenochirus; species Hymenochirus boettgeri. Next base: position 230,616,901 of record CM033476.1, on the reverse strand, counting down.
ATCTGTCTCATCCACTTGGGGCAAGGACAGGAGCCGAAGTTGGGTTCACCGGTCGGTTACAGCAAGGGAAATTTTTTTAAAAATTAAGTTGCCCGCTAAATTGTTTTAGGAGTGCTGAAACTCCTTCCTGGCAGCAGGTCGTACTGGGCTCTGGCTTCGGGGGTGGTAGGTAGGTAGGGGAGATAGATATATGAGCAGACAGAGATAGATATATAGATAGATAGACAGACAGAGATAGATAGATGATGAAGGTAGGTATGTAGGTAGATAGATAGATATAGATAGATAGCAGAGATAGAAAGATAGATAGATAGCAGAGATAGATAATATAAGAAATAGATCGATAGATAGATAGCAGCGATAGATAGATAGCAGAGATAAGATAGATAAGATAACAGAGATAGATAGATAGCAGAGATAGATAGATAGCAATATAGATAGATAGCAGAGATAGATAGATAGCATAGATAGATGATTAGATAGATAGATTGATAGATATCAGAGATAGACTGATAGAGATAGATATGTAGATAGATGATAGCATAGATAAGATAGATAGCAGAGAGTATGCTAGATAGATAGAATAGAGAGATAATAAAATAGATAGATGCAGAGATAGATAGAGAAGATAGATAGCAAGATGAGATAGATACAGAGATAGAGAATAGATAGCATAGCTAGAGGATAGATAGCAAGAGATAGAGAGATATAGAGAGATGAATAGATAGATGAGAAGAAGATATAGATAGAGAGATAGATAGATAGCAGAGAGCGATAGATATAGATAGATAGATAGATAGATAGATAGATAGGTAGATAGCAGAGATAGATAACAGATATAGATAGATAGCAGAGAGAGATAGATAGATAGCAGATAGAGATAGATAGCAGAGATAGAGAGATAGATGCATGAGATAGAGAGATAGATAGCAGAGATAGAGATAGATAGCAGGTAAGATATATAGAATAGAGATAGCAGAGTATGATAGCAGAAGAGATAGATAGCAGAGAGAGAGAGATAATAGCAGAGTATAGATAGATAGCAGAGATGAGATAGATATAGAGATAGCAGAGATATAGATAGTGCAAGAGAGATAGATAGCAGAGAAGAGAAATAGATAGCAGAGAGAGAAGAGATAGATAGCAGAGATAAGAGATAGATAGATGAGAGATAATAGATAGAGATGCAGAGATAGAATATAGAGAGATATATGCAGAGAGAGATAGATAGCAGGAGAGATAGATAGATAGCAGAGAGATAGATGAATAGATCAATAATAGCAGAGAGAGGAAGAGTAGCAGAGATAGATATTAGCAGAGATAGATAGATAGCAGAGATAGATATAGCAGAGATAAATAGCAAAGAGTAGATAGATAGATGATGCAGAAGATAGATGATAGCATAGAGAGATAGATAGCAGAGATGATAGCAGATCTAGATAGATAATAGATAGATAGATAGATAGATAGTAGATAGATATAATATGATAAATAGATAGCAGAGATAGATAGATATATAGCAGAGAGGATGATAGATAGCAAGATATATAGATAGTAGATATAGATAGCAGAGATAATAGATGATAGATAGATAGATAGATGATAGATAGATAGATAGATAGCAGAGAGAGTAGCTAGCATAGATAGATAATATATGATGATAGATAGATAGATAGATAGATAGATATGAGCAGAGATGGATAGTAGCGAGATAGATAGATAGATAATAAATAGATAGATAGCAGAGATGGATAGCTAGAGATAGATAGATAGATAGCAGAGAGTAGATAGCAGAGATAGATAGATAGCAGAGATAGATAGATAGCAGAGAGAGATAGATAGCAGAGATAGATAGATAGCAGAGATAAATAGATAGCAGAGATAGATAACAGATATAGATAGATAGATAGCAGAGAGAGATAGATAGCAGAGAGATAGTAGCAGAGAGAGATGAGCAGAGACAGATACAGAGCAGAGATAGATAGATAGATAGATAGCAGCGAGATATAGATAGATAGCAGAGAGAGATAGATAGCAGAGAGAGATAGATAGATAGATAGGTTAGATAGCAAGATAGATAACAGATATAGATAGATAGCAGAGAGAGATAGATAGATAGCAGAGAGAGATAGATAGCAGAGATGAGAGAGATAGATAGCAGAGATAGAGAGATAGATAGCAGAGATAGAGATATAGATAGCAGAGATAGATAGATAGAGATGCGAGATATTAGATAGCGAAGAGATAGATAGCAGAGAGAGAGAGATAGATAGCAGAGAGAGAGAGATAGATAGCAGAGAGAGATAGATAGATAGAGATAGCAGAGATAGATAGATAGCAGAGAGAGATAGATAGCAGAGAGAGAGAGATAGATAGCAGAGAGAGATAGATAGATAGCAGAGAGAATAGATAGATAGATACAATAGATAGCAGAGAGAGAGAGAGATAGCAGAGAGAGATATATAGCAGAGATAGATAGATAGCAGAGAGATAGATAAATAGCAGAGATAAATAGCAGAGATAGATAGATAGATAGATAGCAGAGAGAGTAGATTAGAGAGAGAGATAGATATAGCAGAGATAGATAGAGATATAGATAGATAGCAAGATAGATAATAATAGATAGATAGATAGAGATTAGTATAGCAGATGATAGAATAGATAGCAGAGAGAGATAGATAGATAGATAGCAGAGTATTGATAGATAGATGATATATAGCAGATATAGATAGATAGATAGCAGAGATAATAGCTAGCAGAGATAGATAGATGATAGATAGAATAGATAGATAGCATAGATGGATAGCTAGCAGAGATAGATAGATAGATAGATAGAATAGATAGATAGATAGATAGATAGATAGATAATAGATAGATAAAATAGATAGATAGATGCAGAGGATAGCTCAAGATAGATAGATGATATCAGAGATAGATAGCAGAGATGTAGATGCAGAGATAGATAGATAGCAGAGGAGTATAGATAGCGAGATAGATAGATAGCGAGATGAAATAGATACAGAGATAGATACAATATAGATAGATAGATAGCAAGAGAAGATAGATAGCAGAGAGATAGATAGATAGTAGCAGAGAGAGATAGTAGCAAGAGAGATAGATTAGCAGAGAGATAGATAGCATGAGAGATAGATAGCATGCAGAATAGATAGATAGATAGCAGAGAGAGATAGATAGAAGCAAGGCAGAGATAGATAACAGATTAGATAGATACAGAGAGGATAGAGAGAGACATATATAGCAGAGATAGATAGATACAGAAGAATAGATAGCAGAGAGAGATAGCAGAGATAATAGCGATATATAGATAGATGATAGATAGATAGCAGAGATAGATAGAATATAGATAGATAGATAGTAGAGAATGAAGATAGATGATAGATAGTAAGATAGACAAGATAGATAGATGATAAAGATAGATACAGAGGTAGATAGATAATGATAAATATCAGAGATGTAAATATCAGGATAGATAGATAGACAGATAGAAGAGATAGATAGATACATAATATAGATAGATGCGAGATAGATAATAAATCATATAATTATTATAATCTATATATAAATAATAATCTGATATAGTTATGGCCCTGCTGAAGAGTCTACCTTGATGTGGTAGCGGGCTTACAATCTTTTGGCCAACATTTTTTTCTACAGAGTATGGTAACTTTCAATGTAATGTACCAGTTGCACCATTATTTTTTTAGTGAAGCGTATAAATAACTTTTCAAATGGTTTTAATGAAATCTGCCACGCCCCCACACCAGCCACACCCACTGACCAAGCCACCCCCACATATTAAGCCACGCCCACTTTTGCCGCGGCGGCGACGCTCAGTCTAGGGCGGCATTCAAGTATTTTCAGGTGCCAAAATCCCTAGGGACACCCCTGGGAGTCCCTCGAAAGCTTGTCTTTTTACTACATATAGTGGACTAATACGCAAAACAATTTTTTTTTTTACCAAGCTTTACTAAATGCTGAGTTATGCATTTGACTAAAATTGAATGCTGCTTCCATATTTTAAAAAAAAAAGTAAAGTAAATAATTATATTGTAAACTCTTCGGGGCAGGGCCTGATGTGAATTGAGTAATAATTGTAAAACGCTGCGGGAATATGTAGCGCTATATAGAAAAAAATACAATACATCACTACAATGCATTTATTTTGTAAAAATTGAAATGTGTTTGATTAAATTGAGAATTAAAAAGCAATATATTGTTCCAAGTGCTAGTGCTTTGATGGGCAGCATTTCGAAAAGCCCACTACAATACCTCACAGGCTTCCCTTAACCCAAAACAAAATCCTAAGATTTTAGCACAGTGTGCATAGAAAATCAATTTTAAAGGAAAAATAAATCAAAACTTATGCTTTTGGTAACGTTTTTTTTCATTGTATTGGCTTTTTCTGGCACTGATAAGGGGTGGGAGATGTCAGAATTGGAGGTACATACATCCAACCTCCAACTGCCTCTACTTTTTCCTCCAGCTAAACAGTTGGAAATTCTCTTTAAAGGAGTTTAATGAAACACCTTGAATAGTGTGTGATATGCCACTATTAGTTGATTATCTATATTCTGAATAGACCAAATGAATGCATGGCTCTTCCTCATATTTTGTAGATGGATAGACAGCAATAAGGCATAAAATGCTTCTTAGCACATAACGTTTTTTCTTCCAGTCTCACGATGCTGTATGCAGCTTCTATTTGAATACTGTATTTAAATAAGTTCAGAATGTTTGGTAGAATATTAGACAAGGAGGGACTATTAGCCTCTTCCTAAAAATACAAGACAAATTGCTGTGTACGAGAATAAACCTTCTCCTTTATGAGGCAGATCATTATAAGTTTGACTAAAAACACAAAACAAAATAAAAATAAATCTTGCTGAAAACAAACATGGATTTTAGTATTATTATACAGCATTGGCAAATTTAGCTGCTTTGTGCCTGAGGGAATACTTCTTAGCAGCAATAGAATGTACATTTTGTGTGCCTTAGTGGAGAAACTGGCAGCCAATAAGTTTAATTATAGTTTATTTTTTCTAGAACTTTTAAATACATACGTTATTGTACTAGAACTGGTCCATTTTTTATTATCATATGACTGGCCACATTGAGGTATAATGATATGCCATGCATCTATGCCACAGGAACCGAACACTCATTGACTTATTTGTCCTGGAAACGTCAAGTATTTTTAACTTTAATGAAAGAATGCTTTTCCAAAAATTCTGTTTGGAACACGAAATAGTTTGAAATGGTTTTATTACCTAATCAGATATTTAACCAATAAGTTTTTTTGTATACACTAACAAATCTGTAAGATAATCATACAAAATCCACACACAAACCGACGATGTATGATATCAGGATATCCCGATATTGCACGACCAGGATTGGTGCGTGTATGGCACCCCATAAGGAACATGGTTTTACCTGAAGCTACAATTTATATATCTAGAATTGTTCTAACAATATTATGAATACATATAGCTATCATGAAGGCAATGGCCAGAAAGTAAGTAAAGAAGGATTGAACATAGGAATACACAAGATCGTTTAAAATCATCAGCTGGAAATCAACCTGTGTGTGTCATTATTTGATACTGTCCAGCAATATTGGATAGCACAAGAATAAGTATTGGGGGAGCCACACTAAGTAGGTGAATCCAAATTGTGTTATTACAACAACATATACGACGTTTCGGGACGCACTGTCCCTTCCTCAGGTAGGGACCCGAGGAAGGGACAGTGCGTCCGAAACGTCGTATATGTTTGTTGTATAAACACAATTTGGATTCACCTACTTAGTGTGCTCCCCCAATACTTTTCTGGTGCTATAGAATTATTCGCCCTTGGATGGAGGCTAGGGGTTAGCACCTATCCAGTTGTCTGGCAAACAGCCAACATCGGTGTGCTGGAGTGTACTCTGACAGCATTCCCTATTGGAACATATTCCCACATCATATCATCTGTCACATATTCTTGTGTGGACTTGAAATCACAGTGGTGGCAACCGCTTGTAGGCCAACGTATGCATTATTTAATAGTAAGTTTTGTGGATATAATCTTTTTGTTTTTTTAGAATTACTTGCCTTTCTTTTCTTATGCTCTCTAACAAGAATGATCTGGTTTCTGGGTGATATCTGAAACGGATAGCAAAAAATAATATTACCTATGAATGACTTTAGATACCTAGATGAATGCTACAGTTATATTATTATGAAATAGTTATTTTAAATTAAATGTTTTTAAGACTACCGTATGAAGAAAAACCATTTAACTGGCATGTTTGCCAACACCCCCCCCCCCCCCGCCAAAAATAAGATTGCTTCCCTGAACTTCTTCAGTCCCTCTGAATACAAAAGCTTTTTGGGTGGTGGCATTTAAATTGGGATAAAACAGTCTTCATTATATTAAGAGTATATTTTTATTTTAAGGCGAGTTCCCCTTTTTCAAATTATTTATAGCCTTATTATAGCTTAAAGGATTCATCCCATTTCTTTTCTAAAATAGCATTAAACTGATTATACAGGTATGAACACTGTGCAGAAAGCTCGTGTTATGTATTTTTCTAAACACTAAAACCATTGAGATATCCCAAATGAAATAACGTGTAAGACTAAAATAAAAGAGTAATAGAAAAATCTAGCAGGGTTTCATTATTTGTCCCTTTGACACCAAGTGCTGGATGTCTTCCTCGCTCACAGTTGACTGCCACAGCATCTGTTAATGGCTCTATTTCCCACTCTGCACAATATAGGAACTACCAAAGCTCCATCAAGCCCTTCAGTCAACCATGAACACTGCTGCATACTTCTGCCCATTTACCATACCCTTATTGTCAGAAGACAGTAGAATCTATACAGAAGTCAAACTATTCAGGTCACTCACAAATCTGTTATAATTTATTATCTTTAGGACAATTGTTTCAAGAATTTTAAGGATTGTTACTACTCCTATCTGCATTCTGTATCTTTGTTTATCTAGGCTCTCAGATAGTATTTCAAAACCAAGGCCCATCACATCCCGGCTTTATTTACATGTCACCAAAACATGCTGTTTTTGCTGTAATGTAAAGACGGCAACGCTGTGAGAGGGTTTTTTTAGCCCTGACCTATCCAACAGTACACTCTCACACAACAATTAAAGTAAAAAAGATAAGATTATATCCAAATATAGTTTTGTGTGAACATGTCTTAAGATTAAGCCCCTGAGCAATTCCAGTTAGAGACAAACTGTATTATATGATAGAAAGCAAACATTACTTGTTCATCAAAACATTACCTTACTGCCTCTTTATAAAAGATGTAATTGTTAGAGGCAAAAGCAATGGAATGAGAATGAAAATCGACTTCTTAGGGGGGAAAATGCAATTGCCCTATTTGTTTTTCTTATTTAATTACACTAGGTTGGGGCCACAAGGGTATGAAAAAGCTAGCCAAGAAGAAGACAGATGGCAAAAAGAGAATTGATTTAAAGGGCATGTTCCACCCAAAAATGTAACCCCATACTGGCCGCACTGTGTATTTTAAAAAAATCCTTGTCTCTGCTCCTTATGGTTCTCCTGAATGCCTTTTCAATCCAGGACAGTGAAGTAGTAGAAGCTGTCTTGAGTCATCCGTGCCTGCTACTTCCCTACACCTCAACAAGGACTGTAACATGCGCAGGGGAGCCCTTTTCCCTCCACCATCCGGATCCATCCTCTGCAGCCGTAACACCTAGCGTGAAATCCTTTTGACAAGAGTAGGTACCCTCTGTCCACCCCCAACCGCAAATATTTCTTCAAAAAATTTAGATCGATACTTACAGCCCCTTCTCTCCTGCGGCATCTCCATTGAACTCAGCTGCATCTTGATTGGTTCCTCTCAACCAAAAAAACTGAAAATTAAAACCGGATACATACGATATTCATCTATTAATTAAAAAATACACTGAAGACCTTTTTCTGAATATACATAGGAGAGGGTGTATATCAATCGGTATTACACCAGAGGAACCTGTGTCTGCAGTACACACAAAGCAATTTTTATGTATTATAAACTGTGCTGAGTGTTTGTACTGTATGTATATTACACATAGAACAGCCTATCTTTATTATACAGGAGGGAGGAGGGAGGTATGTGGGGGATCCCCTTTGGAATGACCCCATCATCCCTGTAACAAACTTTAAAAAGAGCACCAGCCCAGCATTGGACCATGACAGAAACTCTGCACTCACTTCTCTGCACTGGACTGTCAGTGAAGAAGCCCCCCACCCCCAGCCCTGCACCAGACTGTAAAAAAAAAAATAGATACACCACAACTCTGTCAGCCCACTGCATTCTGGACACACAGCACCCCTACCCGGCACCAGACTGTGTACAGAAACTGGGTTTGTGACAAAGAAATCTGTTTAAAAGGGTTAGCCCCACTTACGTGTTTTTTAAGCGTATGCGCAGCGTTTTGTCGTCCGCAAAATCGCATGCGATTTGGTTATAATGGAAATCGCGGTAACGCAAAAATCCAGCGATTTCACTGCGCATCGCGATTGCACATCCGTTCCATTTTGGTAGCGCATGCGTTCACCATTTTTGGTGCGTTAACGCATGCGTTGCCATAATGGAAAACGGCATAATCGCATACACAAAAACGCACACAGAAATGACGCACACAAACGCTGTGGATAACGCTCACGATTGCGTTAGTGCGTTAGTGTGTTGAGTGGGGCCATAGCCTTAATAATCAAAAATGAGCAGGTTTGATTATTCTGGATAATCTGTGTGTGGGGGTGAGGGCTTTGTCGCTGTATTACAACACTCCTTATAACACACAATAACCTTATACTTCTACATTCCATATTGCCACCTGCATCTGTTTTTATACAGTATGCTATATCTGTATTTTCATGAAGAGGGTTGCCACCTCATCACTTTAAAGCCTACTACATATACAATCTACATATTGCATGGATATTGACAATTAGATGTATGCTGCTCTAATGCATAGAAACCATGCATGAGGTGAGCTTACAACCTCGTACAAGATGAAGCATGTATCTCTGTAGCTTGCAGACCAACAGAACAGCAGTGAAAAGCTTTCTGTTTCTACTCAAACCTAACATTAGATCCACGCTGACTTCCTATTCCCGACTGAAATGCGAATGAAATGTTTTGTCAGCGCTCCTTCATGTATGCAGCGTACCTTCAACATTTACCCTAACAGATGTTCTCTGCCGTCCCATAAACTCCCTTATTAGCTCATTTCCCTGCTGCCTACAGCACATTTATCATACAAGGAACGAGTGAAACTCGCAGAAGGAAGATTGCATAGCAAGGGGCTATATCCAAATTGTTAATAACTATGTAATATGATTTACTATTTGCCATATGTAAAAATGAAAAGACATATTTTGAATCTATATAATATAAAGCAATGTGATAGCACCCTCCCCACGCACACCACATAAGGTGGGGCTATCATTTTATGTTGTCCCTGGGATATATAGAATCATATACATTAAACGACAGGCAGAAGATACATTGTTAAAGAGATCCCAACAACAGAGCAAACTGCCTTACCCCCATATAATAAAATTAGCACACCTTTATTGGTACTCATAACAAATATATAACATTGTTTCGATTAAAATATATACAGTGTTATTCAATAAAATGTTCTTATCGTTTAAAATGGTGCTAATTTTGCCCAAACCAATTAAATGTTAGTTTAAATGTTAAATAAGATCTGATTGGTTGGGGCAAAATTAGCACATTTTTAAACGATAAGAACTTTATTGAATCCTTTATAAGGTATAAAATGTAAAAAAATATACAAATGAGCTGCCTCATCATACCAACATGTGTATTGAAACTAAATATGCTGCAATATAATCTATCAATCCTAGGGTTTCTTGCCAACAATCAGGGAGCCCTCTAATACACAACTCCAGAATACTGTGATAACCGACAACCATTATTTATGGAAGAGCACAGATGAATGCAAAACGGGACTTCACAGTAGCGGCTATTGGAAATATGTCCATGCTGCAGTTTGTTGTATCCACGGTTCTCTCACAAACCTCCTCCCATATTACATCTTTAGAGCACTAGATGCAAGGTAGTGGTATTACGGAGGAACAAGGGTAGGTGCAAAAATTATACTTGTCGAGTACTTGACAGCGGCCACTCTTACAGTCCACTTGTGTTCGCACGGCACGCCCTCCCTTCTCTTCACCCGTTGCACGCACAAATATCCTCCACTGGTCACTTGGAGAATAAAGGCTTCCTTCCTTCGCGGGCCATTAGGTCTCTACACCGACAGCTCACAAACCCCTTGACATATGCATTTTTTATCCCAGTGTTGGGACTTCGTCAAGACTTCACAGACGCTCCTGTGAAGTCCTGATAAAAAAATTTCTGCACTCACCTGTGCCTTCCATAAACACGCAGTATTCTGGAGCTGTATCAGAGGGCTCCCTGATTGTTTGTCGAGCACCCTATTGATTGATAGCCAAGGGGGTGTTTGGCTGCTAATTTATATTGCAGCATTTTTGGTCTTCAATACACAAGTTGGGGAAATAGGGGGATGCCCCAATCACGATGATTGGCAGCTCATTTGTATATTTTTTTCACATTTTTAACCGTACTTTTATACATAATATTTTTATCTATACATGTTATATATTTGTATATAATAACAATAAAGCTTGTTAATTTTATTTTATGGTGGTTAAAGGAGAAGTTCAGTGCAATACATATAATTTTAAGAAAAAAGTAGTATTTTTCCATCTAATGACCTTAACCTGCCCATTTAATGTTTTGCCTGTGTAAATAAAATGCTTCCAAAATACAGACTTCCTGTTTGCAGCACCCCTAATAGAGACTGTTATGGTCTTGCCCTTGACCCAGTGCCTAGGTTGAATGACTTAGTTACATTCCAAGTGTGTGTGCATTCAGGGGAAGAAAGGATTGTTACAGAACCTAAATGTCAGCTCACTAATGCCACCAGCAGATAATAGCAAGGGGATAAATTCAACTGATTTTTCAAAATGGAGAGAACATGTAGAATAACTAGGTATGCATTATATAAACTAAGAATATCTGTTGTATTCAGTTAGATCAAACTGGACTTAAAGACGTTTCGCTAGTTATCCGACTGGCTTTCTCAATTCAGAAGGACTTGTTCAAGAATCTGTTGGCAATTATGTACCATGGAAAGCCCCAATTAGCATATCACCAACCAGGTGTTAAGGACATTAGAATGCAAGGCGTGATTGATGTGGCTAAGAGGTGTTATAGGAACGCACAGGGTAAGGTGTCAAACAGCATTGTACATGGCAGACAATGTGTCGAACCCCCCCACCTCTATTCAGGCTTGGTTTTCTTTATTTTCACATAAATGGCCTCGCTTGACACCTCTCTTGAACCAGTCCTGTTCCTTTAAAAGGTTCAAGGTGGATTGGGGGGTTTTCGACACCCAACTGCTGCCATGTACAATGCTGTTTTGACACCTTACCCTTGCGTTCCTATAACACCTTTTGCCACAATGCAATCACACCTTGCATTCAAATGTCCTTCACCCTGGCTGTCATTGCGAATTGTGACTTTCCATTCCAGCAACAGCAAAACAAAATATTATAACAAAATATTATGATCCTAAAAGACATTTGCTAAACAGCTGAAATGTAAGATGTTTCAGAAATAGGGACAGATCAACGAAAATGTGTCCATGATAGTTGGAGAAGATCATAGTTTCCAGCAATGGACAATAAAACAATTTCCCAGTCACAAAATATGCTTTAATGGTACTGGTGGTCTCCTACAAAGCCTTTATTGAAAAGAGCTCTCTCTACCTTTTAAACAAGCTTTATATTGTTTGTCTCTAGATTCTCTGGATCCAAGTATAGGCTTGTAATACACACTTGCAACCATTGTTTGTTCCTTCCTCTACCTATGGACACCTTCGAAGAGGGAAAAATACTTTATCGGTTTTGGATAGGTTTCAAATTATTTACCGTATATACTCGAGTATAAACCAGAGTTTTCAGGCTTTAAAAATAGCCTGAAAATCAAACCTCGTTTTATACTCAAGTCAAACGCTACTAGGCCCTTTTCCTACCTTGTCCAGAGGCCACTCATTACCATCCTCTGCGTTCTGGATTACTCGGCACCTCTCACTTCTCAGCACCATTACTGACGTCATCCAGAACACAGAGGATGCAAGTGAGCAGCTGCCAAACAAGGTAGGAAAAGGCAACAAACAGAGGAGCTAACACCAGTTCCCCAAAACTTGCAATAGGAGTAAAACCACCTTTATTTGTGCATATAACAAACCAAAAATAAAGGAGGTTTTACCCCTATTTGCAAGTATTGGCGACTGATTAGCTCCTCTGTATGTTTTTTGGATTGGTCTACATTGGCATTGGTGGCAGTGGGTGGCCACTGCAGATGTTTGAAAACCACAACTCCCAGCAAATAAACATGCTGGAAGTTGTAGTTTCCAAAAATCTGAAATGGCAAGGAATTGGGGGTTACTGTGTGGGATTTACATTTAAAGGGCAACTAACCCAAAACAATACAAATCAGAAGGATGGTCTCTATTGTTATAATTGCCTTCTGAGTCTGTATTGTTTTGAGGCTTTAGTTGTCTTTTAAATGGACACAGAAGATAAATTTAATAAACTTTAATTGATCTTAACTGTAAGGTTTTAGATAATTATAAATAATCATAGGTTACCCCAGACGATCCAGATTCCTACCAAAACACAAGATTTTACAACATAAACCAGCCTTTCACGCTCCACTGCCAATCTATTTACAGCCTACCGATTCCTTGTCACCTTATGTCTCACCCCCATATCCTCTATTCTGTAAGCTCTTTGGGCAGAGTCCCCCTCCTATTGGTATCACGTTTGCTGTAGAAAATCCTCACTCTGTTTACTTATATTATGCATTACCTGTGTATGTAATATGTATGACTTTATATACCGTAACATGTATTACCCTGTATGTATGTATCCTATGTAATTGTAAAGCGCACACAAGATGTTGGCGCTATATAAATCAAATAATAATATAACATAAAGCTGTTACGACCTTTTCCGATGCCAACGAACGTTCAGCGTCAGCATCGAAATGGTTGTTCTAACTGGAAAATTTCCTCGACCACCATCCACCCCGTTTTAAAGTATAGGGGATGCTTGCAATCGTAGGGAGTATGGCACTCATGAACGATCGTGACTGTATGTACTCCCATTTGTCAAATCTTGCAAATCTCTATTTGACAGATTGGCACTGTGTGTACCTCTACAAGAAACCATTCTTTTTGTTAACCCTAAACTGAACTATACATTATATTTCAAGGTGCTCTAAAAGATCCACAAAGTTTGAATTACTGGTGCAAATTTGAATGTTAGGACATCATTTACGGGAAAAGATGTGCATTTTCGCAATGGGAACTCGCACATCCAAAGAAAGAGGGGTTCTAAACCCCCGCGGCGTCTTCAACATATAATATATAAATCCGGTAGGTTAAAATCAAACTTTATTGTATACATATTAAAATAGGCTGGGCGTGGCTTGGTGCAGCACTGAACGGACTCACAATCTACTATCTCTGCTATCTATCATCTATATCTATCTATCTATTCTGCTAGCTATCCATCTCTTCTATCTAATCTAGCTATCTATTCTATCTATCTATCTATCTATCTATCTATCTATCTATCTATCTACTATCTTATCTATCTATCTCTGCAGCTATCCATCTCTGCTATCTATCTATCTATACTATCTATCTATCTATATACTCTGCTAGCTATCTATCTCTATCTATCTATCTATCTCTTTTTTTCTTGCATCTAATCTATCTATCTATCTATATATCTCTGTATCTATCTCTATCTCCTCGCTATCTATTATCTATCTCGCTATCTATCTCTATTATTATCTATCTATCTATCTATCTCTGCTATCTATCTATATCTATCTATCTATGCTATACTATCTCTCTCTGCTATCTATCTCTTCTGCGTATCTATCTATCTATCTATCTCTGCTATTTATCTCTGCTATTTATCTATCTCTTGCTATCTATCTATCTCTGCTATATATCTCTCTTGACTATCTCTCTCTCTCTCTTGCTATCTATGCTATCTATCTATCATCTCTCTGCTATCTATCTATCTCTCTCTGCTATCTATCTCTCCTCTCTGCTATCTATCTCTCTGCTATCCTATCTATCTCTTGCTATATCTTCTATCTATCTCTCTCTGCTATCGATCTCTCTCTCCGTCTATCTATCTCTCTCTCTCTGCTATCTATCTCTCTCTGCTATCTATATATCTCTGCTATCTCTATCTATCTATCTATCTCTGCTATCTATCTCTCTATCTCTGCTATCTATCTCTCTATCCTCTGCTATCTATCTCTCTATCTGCTATCTATCTCTCTCTATCGTCTATCTCTCTCTACTATCTGTTATCTATCTCTGCTATTACCTATCTATCTATCTATCTCTCTGCTACTATCTCTCTCTGCTATCTATCTATCTCTCGCTGCTATCTATCTATCTATCTATCTCTGCTCTGATCTGTCTCTGGTCTATCTCTCTCTGCTATCTATCTCTCTCTGCTATCTATCTCTCTCTGCTATCTATCTATCTATATCTGTTATCTATCTCTGCTATCTATTTATCTCTGCTATCTATCTATCTCTGCTATCTATCTCTCTCTGCTATCTATCTTATCTTGCATCATCTATCTGTATCTATCTATGCTATCTATCTATTATCGTATGCTATCCATATCTCTATGTATCTATTATCTATTTATCTATCTTTATCTATTCTCTGCTAGCTATCATTCTCTGCTATTCATTATCTATCTATCTATCTATCTATCTATCTATCTATCTATACTATCTCTGCTAGCTATCTATCTCTGCTATCTATCTATACTATCTATCCATCTATCTTATCTATCTATCTATCTATTATCTCTGCTATTATCATCTCTCTATCTATATACTCTGCTATCTATCTATCTCTCTCTGCTATCTATCTATCTATCTCTGCTATCTATCTATCTCTATCTATCTATCTATCTATCTATCTATCATCTATCTACTATCTCTGTATCTATCTATATCTCTATCTATCTCTGCTATCATACTCTCTCTGCTATCTTATCTATCTCTGCTATCTAATCTATCTCATCTCTGTATATTTATCTGCTATTATCTATCTCTCTGCTATTCTATCTATTCTGTATATATCTCTCTCTGCTATCTCTCTCTCTCTCTGTCTATCTATCTGCTACTATCTATCTATCTATCTCTCTGCTATCTATCTATCTCTCTCTGCATCATCTCTCTATCTTGCTATTATCTCTATGTATCTATGCTATCTCTGCTATCCTATCTATCTATCTCTCTCTTCTATCTATCTCTCTCTCTCTGCATCTATCTTTCTCTCTATGATATCTATCTCTCTCTCTCTGCTATCTATATCTCTCTGCTATCTATATATCCTCTGCTATCTCTATCTATCTATCTATCTCTGCTATCTATCTCTCTATCTCTGCTATCTATCTCCTCTCTATGCTATCTATCTCTCTCTGCATCTCCATATCTTCTATCTCTATCTATCTATCATCTCTAATCTACTCGATCTCTGCTATCTATTTCTATCTTGCTATCTATCTCTCTATCTCTGATCTATCTATCTCTATCTGATCTATTCTATCTATCTCTCTCTGCTATCATCTTATATCTGTTATCTATCATGCTATCGACTATCTATCTATTATACTATCATCTATCTATCTATCTATCATCTCTCTGCTATCTATCTATCTCTCTCTGCTATCTATATATCTCTGCTATCATAATCTATATAATTATATATAATCTATATATAAAATATATAATCTAGATAATAGTTAGGGCCCTGCTGAAAGAGTCTACCTTGATGTGGTAGCAGGGCTTACAAATCTTTTGGCCAACATTTTTTATTCTACAGAGTATGGTAAAGCTTTCTAATGTAATGTACCAGTTGCACCATTATGTTTTTAGTGTAGAGAAGCGTATAAATAACCATTTTCAAATGGTTTTAATGAAATCTGCCACGCCCACACACCAAGCCACACCCACTGACCAAGCCACACCCACATATTAAGCCACGCCCACTTTGCCGCGGCGGCGACGCTCAGTCTAGGGGCGGCATTCAAAAGTATTTTCAGGTGCCAAAATCCCTAGGGACACCCCTGGGTAGATCCCTCGAAAGCTTGTCTTTTTACTACATATAGTGGACTAATACGGCAAAACAATTTTTTTTTTTACCAAGCTTTACTAAATGCTGAGTTATGCATTTGACTAAAATTAGATGCTGCTTCCATATTTTAAAAAAAAAGTAAAGTAAATAATTAGATTGTAAACTCTTCGGGGCAGGGCCTGATGTGAATTGAGTAAATAATTGTAAAACGCTGCGGGAATATGTAGCGCTATATAAGAAATAAAATACATACATACATACAAATGCATTTAATTTGTAAAAAATTGAAATGTGTTTGATTAAATATTAGAAATTAAAAAGCAATATATTGTTCCAAGTGCTAGTGCTTTGATGGGCAGCATTTCGAAAAGCCACTACAATACCTCACAGGCTTCCCTTAACCCAAACAAAATCTAAGATTTTAGCACAGTGTGCATAGAAAATCAATTTTAAAGGAAAAATAAATCAAAATCTTATGCTTTTTGGTAACGTTTGTTTCATTGTATTGGCTTTTTCTGGCACTGATAAGGGTGGGAGATGTCAGAATTGGAGGTACATACATCCAACCTGCCAACTGCCTCTACTTTTTCCTCCAGCTAAACAGTTGGAAATTCTCTTTAAAGGAAGTTTAATGAAACACCTTGAATAGTGTGATAATAGCCACTATTAGTTGAATTAATCTATATTCTGAATAGAACCAAATGAATGCATGGCTCTTCCTCATATTTTGTAGATGGATAGACAGCAATAAGGCATAAAATGCTTCTTAGCAAACATAACGTTTTTCTTCCAGTCTCACGATGCTGTATGCAGCTTCTATTTGAATACTGTATTTAAATAAGTCTCAGAATGTTTGGT
The DNA here is from genome assembly GCA_019447015.1 of Hymenochirus boettgeri. Taxonomy (NCBI): domain Eukaryota; kingdom Metazoa; phylum Chordata; class Amphibia; order Anura; family Pipidae; genus Hymenochirus; species Hymenochirus boettgeri. The sequence goes on along the minus strand of CM033476.1, from coordinate 230,599,774 downwards.
AGAATATTAGACAAGGAGGGACTATTAGCCTCTTCCTAAAAATACAAAGACAATTGCTGTGTACGAGAATAAACCTTCTCCTTTAGGAGGCAGATCATTATAAGTTTGACTAAAAACACAAAACAAAATAAAAATAAATCTTGCTGAAAACAAACATGGGATTTAGTATTATTATACAGCATTGGCAAATTTAAGCTGCTTTGTGCCGTGAGGGAATACTATCTTAGCAGCAAATAGAATGTACATTTTGGTGCCTTAGGTGAGAAACTGGCAGCCAATAAGTTTAATTATAGTTTATTTTTCTAGAACTTTTAAAATACATACGTTATTGTACTAGAACTGGTCCATTTTTTTATTTATCAGTATGACTGGCCACATTGAGGTATAATGATATGCCATGCATCTATGCCACAGGAACCGAACACTCATTGACTTATTTGTCCTGGAAACAGTCAAAGTATTTTTAACTTTAATGAAAGAATGCTTTTCCAAAAATTCTGTTTGGAACACGAAATAGTTGAAATGGTTTATTACCTAATCAGATATTTAACCAATAAAAGTTTTTTTGTATACACTAACAAATCTGTAAGATAATCATACAAAAAATCCACACACAAACCGACAATTGTATGATATCAGGATATCCAGATATTGCACGACCAGGATTGGTGCGTGTATGGACCCCATAAGGAACATGGTTTTACCTGAAGCTACATTTATATAATCTAGAATGTTTTCTAACAATATTATGAATACATATAGCTATCATGAAGGCATATGGCCAGAAAGTAAGTAAAGAAGGATTGAACATAGGAATACACAGATCGATTTAATCAAATCAGCTGGAAATAATCAACCTGTGTGGTGTCATTATTTGATACTTGTCCAGCAATATTGGATAGCACAAGAATAAGTATTGGGGGAGCACACTAAGTAGGTGAATCCAAATTGTGTTTATTACAACAACATATACGACGTTTGGACGCACTGTCCCTTCCTCAGGTAGGGACACCCGAGGAGGGACAGGGACAGTGCGTCCCGAAACGTCGTATATGTTGTTGTAATAAACACAATTTTGGATTCACCTACTTAGTGTGCTCCCCCAATACTTATTCTGGTGCTATAGAATTATTCGGCCCTTGGAATGGAGGGCTAGGGGGTTAGCACCTATCCAGTTGTCTGGCAAACAGCCAACATCGGTGTGCTGGAGTGTACTCTGAACAGCATTCCAGCAATATTGGAACATATTCCCACACATCATATCATCTGTCACATTATCTTGTGTGGACTTGAAATCACAGTGGTGCAACCGCATTGTAGGCCAAGTAATGCAATTATTTAATAGTAAGTTTTGTGGGATATAATCTTTTTGTTTTTTTAGAATTACTTGCCTTTCTTTTTCTTATGCTCTCTAAACAAAGAATGATCTGGTTTCTGGGTATATCTGAAACTGATAGCAAAAAAATAATTACCTAGATGAATGACTTTAGATTACCTAGATGAATGCTACAGTTATATTTATTATGAAATAGTTATTTTACAATTAAATGTTTTAAAGACTACCGTATGAAGAAAACCATTTAAATGGCATGTTTGCCAACCCCCCCCCCCCCCCCCGCCAAAAAATAAAGATATCTTTCCCTGAACTTCTTCAGTCCCTCTGAATACAAAAGCTTTTTGGGGGTGCCATTTAAATTGGGATAAAACAGTCTTCATTATATTAAGAGTATATTTTTATTTTAAGGCGAGTTTCCCCTTTTTTTCCAAATTTATTTATAGCCTTATTATTAGCTTAAAAGGATTCATCCCATTTCTTTCTAAAATAGCATTAAACTGATTTATACAGTATGAACATGTGCAGAAAGCTCGTGTTAATGTATTTTTCTAAACACTAAAACCATTGAGATATCCCAAATGAAATAAACGTGAAGACTAAAATAATAAAGAGTAATAGAAAATCTAGCAGGGTTTCATTATTTGTCCCTTTGACACCAAGTGCTGGGAATGTCTTCCTCGCTCACAGTTGACTGGCCCACAGCATCTGTTAATGGCTCTATTTCACACTCTGCACAATATAGGAACTATCCAAAGCTCCATCAAGCCCTTCAGTCAACCATGAACACTGCTGCATTTACTCTGCCCATTTACCATAAACCTTATTGGCAGAAGACAGTAGAATCTATACAGAAGTCAAACCTATTCAGGTAACACTCACAAAATCTGTTTGAATTTAATTATCTTTAGGTACAATTGTTCAAGAATTTTAAGGATATGTTACTACTCCTATCTGCATTCTGTATCTTTGTTTATCAGGCTCTCAGATAGTATTTCAAAACCAAGGCCCATCACATCCCAGGCTTTATTTACATGTCACCAAAACATGCTGTTTTTGCTGTAATTGTAAGACGGCAACGCTGTGAGAGGGGTTTTTTTTAGCCCTGACCTATCCAACAGTACACTACTCAGCAAACAATTATAAGTAAAAAGATAAGATTTATATCCAAATATAGTTTTGGTGAACATGTCATTAAGATTAAGCCCCTGAGCAATTCCAGTTAGAGAGACAAACTGTATTATAGATGAGAGAAGCAAACATTACTGTTTGCATCAAAACATTACCTTACTGCCCTCTTTATAAAAAGATGTAATTGTTAGAGGCAAGAAGCAATGGAATGAGAATGAAAGATCAGACTTCTTAGGGGGGAAAATGCAATTTGCCCTATTTGTTTTTTCTTATTTAATTACACTAGGTTGGGGCCACAAGGGTATGAAAAAGCTAGCCAAGAAGAAGACAGATGGCAAAAAAGAGAATTGATTTAAAGGGCATGTCCACCCAAAAATGTAACCCCATACTGGCCGCACTGTGTAGTTTAAAAAAATCCTTGTCTCTGCTCCTTATGGTTCTCCTGGAATGCCTTTTCAAATCCAGGAAAGTGAAGAGTAGAAGCTGTCATTGAGTCATCCGGTGCCTGCTACTTCCCTAACCTCAACAAGGACTGTAACATGCGCAGGGGAGCCCTTTCCCTCCCACCATCCGGATCCATCCTCTGCAGCCGTAACACCTAGCGTGAAATCCTTTTGACAAGAGGTAGGTACCCTCTGTCCACCCCCAACCGCCAAATATTTCTTCAAAAAAAATTTAGATCGATACTTACAGCCCCTTCTCTCCTGCGGCATCTCCATTGAACTCAGCTGCATCTGTGATTGGTTGCCTCTCAACCAAAAAAAACTGAAAATATAAAACCGGAATACATACGGATATTCATCGTATTAATTAAAAAATACACTGAAGACCTTTTTCTGCATATACATAGGAGAGGGTGTATATCAATCTGTATTACACTCAGAGGAACCTGTGTCTGCAGTACACACAAAGCAATTTTTATGTATTATAAACTGTGCTGAGTGTTTGTACTGTATGTATATTACACATAGAACAGGCATATCTTTATTATACAGGAGGGAGGGAGGGAGGTATGTGGGGAGCTCCCTTTGGAATGACCCCTCATCCCTGTAACAAACTGTTAAACAAGAAGCACCAGCCCAGCATTGGACCATGACAGAAACCTCTGCACTCACTTCTCTGCACTGGACTGTCAGTGAAGAAGCCACCCCACCCCCAGCCCTGCACCAGACTGTAAAAAAAAAAATAGATACACACACAACTCTGTCAGCCCACTGCATTCTGGACCATCACAGGCACCCCTACCCTGCACCAGACTGTGACAGAAACATGGGTTTGTGACAAAGAAATCTGTTTTAAGGGTTAGGCCCCACTTACGTGTTTTTTAAGCGTATGCGCACGCGTTTTGCGTCCGCAAAATCGCATGCGATTTGGTTATAATGGAAATCGCGGTAACGCAAAAATCCCAGCGATTTCCCATGCGCATGCGATTGCACATCCGTTTCCATTTTGGTAGCGCATGCGTTCACCATTTTTGGTGCGTTAACGCATGCGTTGCCATAATGGAAAACGGCATAATCGCATACACAAAAACGCACACAAGAATGACGCACACAAACGCGTGGGATAACGCTCACGATTGCGTTAGTGCGTTAGTGTGTTGTAGTGGGGCCATAGCCTTAATAATCAAAAATGAGCAATGTTTGATTATTCATGGATAAATCTGTGTGTGGGGGTGAGGGGCTTTGTCGCTGTATTACACACATACCTTATACACACATACCTTATACTTCTACATTACATATTGCCACCTGCATCTGTTTTATACAGTATGCTATATCTGTATTTTACATGAAGAGGGTTGCCACCTCATCACTTTAAAGCCTACTACATATACAATCTACATATTGCATGGATAATTGACAATTAGATGTATGCTGCTCTAATGCATAGAAACCATGCATGAGGTGAGCTTACAACCTCGTACAAGATGAAGCATGTATCTCTGTAGCTTGCAGACCAACAGAACAGCAGTGAAAAGCTTTCTGTTTCTACTCAACCTAACATTAGATCCACGCTGACTTCCTATTCCCAGGACTGAAATGCGAATGAAATGTTTTGTCAGCGCTCCTTCATGTAATGCAGCGTACCTTCAAACATTTACCCTAACAGATGGTTCTCTGCCGTCCCATAAACTCCCTTATTAGCTCATTTCCCTGCTGCCTACAGCACATTTATCATACAAGGAACGAGTGAAACTCGCAGAAGGAAGATTGCATAGCAAGGGGCATATATCCAAAATTGTTAATAACTATGTAATATGATTTACTATTTGCCATATGTAAAAATAGAAGACATATTTTGAATCTATATAATATAAAGCAAATGTGATAAGCACCCTCCCCACGCACACCACTAAGGTGGGGCTATCATTTTTATGTTGCTCCCTGGGATAATATAGAATCATATACATTAAACGACAGGCAGAAGATACATTGTTAAAGAGATCCCAACAACAGAGCAAACTGCCTTAACCCCCATATAATAAAATTAGCACACTTTATTGGTACTCATAACAAATATATAACATTGTATCGATATAAAATATATACAGTGTTATTCAATAAAAGTTCTTATCGTTTAAAATGGTGCTAATTTTGCCCAAACCAATTAAATGTTAGCTTTTAAATGTTAAATAAGATCTGATTGGTTGGGGCAAAATTAGCACTATTTTAAACGATAAGAACTTTTATTGAATCTCTTTATAAGGTATAAAATGTAAAAAAAATATACAAATGAGCTGCCAATCATCATACCAACATGTGTATTGAAGACTAAATATGCTGCAATATAATGCTATCAATCCATAGGGTTCTTGCCAAACAATCAGGGAGCCCTCTAATACAACTCCAGAATACTGTGATAACCGACAACCAGTATTTATGGAAGAGCACAGATGAATGCAAAACGGGACTTCACAGTAGCGGCTATTGGAAAATATGTCCATGCATGCAGGGTTGTATCTTAACACGGTTCTCTCACAAACCTCCTCCCATATTACATCTTTAGAGCACTAGATGCAAGGTAGTGGTATTACGGAGGAACAAGGGTAGGTGCAAAAATTATACTTGTCGAGACTTGACAGCGGCCACTCTTACAGTCCAACTTGTGTTCGCACGGCAACGCCCTCCCTTCTCTTCACCCGTTGCACGCACAAATATCCTCCACTGGTCACTTGGAGAATAAAGGCTTCCTTCCTTCGCTGGCCATTAGGTCTCTACACCGACAGCTCACAAACCCCTTGACATATGCATTTTTTATCCCAGTGTTGGGACTTCGTCAAGACTTCACAGACGCTCCTGTGAAGTCCTGATAAAAAAATTTCTGCACTCACCTGTGCTCTTCCATAAACACGCAGTATTCTGGAGCTGTATCAGAGGGCTCCCTGATTGTTTGTCGAGCACCCTATTGATTGATAGCCCAAGGGGGTGTTTGGCTGCTTATTTATATTGCAGCATTTTTGGTCTTCAATACACAAGTTGGGGAGATAGGGGGATGCCCCAATCACTGATGATTGGCAGCTCATTTGTATATTTTTTCACATTTTATACCGTACTTTTATACTATATATTTTATATCTATACAATGTTATATATTTGTATATAATAACAATAAAGCTTGTTAATTTTATTTTATGGTGGTTAAAGGAGAAGTTCAGTGCAAATACATATAATTTTAAGAAAAAAGTAGTATTTTTCCATCCTAATGACCTTAACCTGCCCATTTAATGTTTTGCCTGTGTAAATATAAATGCTTCCAAAATACAGACTTCCTGTTTGCAGCACCCCTAATAGAGACTGTTATGGTCTTGCCCTTGACCCAGTGCCTAGGTTGAATGACTTAGTTACATTCCAAGGTGGTGTGCATTCAGGGGAAGAAAGAGGATTGTTACAGAACCTAAAATGTCAGCTCACTAATGCCACCAGCAGATAATAGCAAGGGGTATAAATTCAACTGATTTTTCAAAATGGAAGAGAACATGTAGAATAACTAGGTATGCATTATATAAACTAAGAATATCTGTTGTATTCAGTTAGATCAACTGGACTTAAAGACGTTTCGCTAGTTATCCGACTGGCTTTCTCAATTCAGAAGGACTTGTTCAAGAATCTGTTGGCAATTATGTACCATGGAAAGCCCCAATTAGCATATCACAACCAGGTGTTAAGGACATTATGAATGCAAGGCGTGATTGCATTGTGGCTAAGAGGTGTTATAGGAACGCACAGGGTAAGGTGTCAAAACAGCATTGTACATGGCAGACAATTGTGTCGAACCCCCCCACCTCTATTCAGGCTTGGTTTCTTTATTTTCACATAAATGGCCTCCTTGACACCTCTCTTGAACCAGTCCTGTTCCTTTAAAAGGTTCAAGGTGGGATTGGGAGGGGTTTTCGACACCAACTGTCTGCCATGTACAATGCTGTTTTGACACCTTACCCTGTGCGTTCCTATAACACCTTTTTGCCACAATGCAATCACACCTTGCATTCATAATGTCCTTAACACCTGGCTGTCATATGCGAATTGTGACTTTCCATTCCAGCAACAGCAAAACAAAATATTTATAACAAAATAATTTATGATACTAAGACATTTGCTAAACAGCTGAAATGTAAGATGTTTCAGAAATAGGGACAGATCAACGAAAAAGTGGTCCAGTGATAGTTGGGAAGAATCATAGTTTCCAGCAATGGACAATAAAAACAAATTTCCCAGTGCACATATGCTTTAATGGGTAACTGTGGTCTCCATACAAAAGCCCTTTATTGAAAAGAGCTCTCTCATACCTTTTAAACAAGCTTTAGTATATTGTCTCTAGATTCTCTGGATCCAAAGTTATAGGCTTGTAAATACACACTTGCAACCATTGTTTGTTCCTTCCTCTACCTATGGACACCTTCGGAAGAGGGAAAAAATACTTTATCGGTTTTGGATAGGTTTCAAATTATTTACCGTATATACTCGAGTATAAACCGAGGTTTTCAGGCTTTAAAAATAGCCTGAAAATCAAACCTCGGTTTATACTCAAGTCAAACGCTTACTAGGCCCTTTTCCTACCTTGTCCAGAGGCCACTCATTACACATCCTCTGCGTTTCTGGATTACTCGGCACCTCTCACTTCTCAGCACCAAGTACTGACGTCATCCAGAAGCACAGAGGATGCAAAGTGAGCAGCTGCCAAACAAGGTAGGAAAAGGCAACAAAACAGAGGAGCTAACACCAGTCCCCAAAACTTGCAAATAGGAGTAAAACCACCTTTATTTGTGCATATAACAAACCAAAAATAAAGGAGGTTTTACCCCTATTTGCAAGTATTGGCGACTGATTAGCTCCTCTGTATGTTTTTTGGAGTGGTCTACATTGGCATTGGTGGCAGTGAGGTGGCCACTGCAGATGTTTGAAAACCACAACTCCCAGCAAATAAAACATGCTGGAAGTTGTAGTTTCCAAAAATCTGAAATGGCAAGGAATTGGGGGTTACTGTGTGGGATTTACATTTAAAGGGCAACTAACCCAAAACAATACAGAATCAGAAGGATGGTCTCTATTGTTAATAATTGCCTTCTGAGTCTGTATTGTTTTGAGGCTTTAGTTGTCTTTTAAATGGACAGCAGAAGATAAATTTAATAAACTAGTAATTGATCTGTTAACTGTAAGGTTTTAGATAATTAATAAATAATCATAGGTACCCCAGACGATCCAGATTCCTACCAAAACACAAGATTTTACACATAAACCAGCCTTTCACGCTCCACTGCCAATCTATTTACAGCCTACCGATTCCTGTCACCTTATGTCTCACCCCATATCCTCTAGTCTGTAAGCTCTTTGGGCAGAGTCCTCTCTCCTATTGTATCACGGTATTGCTGTAAGAAAATCCTCACTCTGTTTACTTATATTATGCATTACCTGTGTATGTAATATGTATGACTTTATATACCGGTAACATGTATTACCCTGTATGTAATGTATGACTATGTAATTGTAAAGCGCCACAAAAGATGTTGGCGCTATATAAATCAATAATAATAATAACATAAAGCTGGGTACGACCTTTTCCGATGCCAACGAACGTTCAGCGTCAGCATCGGAAATGGTTGTTCTAACTGGAAAATTTCCCTCGACCACCATCCACCCCGTTTTAAAGTATAGGGGATGCTTGCAATCGTAGGGAGTATGGCACTCATGAACGATCGTGACTGTATGTACTCCCATTTGTCAAATCTTGCAGAATCTCTATTTGACAGATTGGCACTGTGTGTACCTCTACAAGAAACCATTCTTTTTGTTAACCTAAACTGAACTATACATTATATTTCAAGGTGCTCTGAAAGATCCACAAAGTTTGAATTACTGGTGCAAATTTGAATGTTAGGACATCATTTACGGGAAAAGATGTGCATTGTCGCAGATGGGAACTCGCACATCCAAATAGAAAGAGGGTTCTACAACCCCCGCGGCGTCTTCAACATATAAATATATAAATCCAGGTAGGTTAAAATCAAAACTTTATTGTATACATATTAAAAATAGGCTGGGGCGTGGCTTGGATGCAGCACTGAACGGACGCACAGCACTGGGCTCCCGCGGCAACCGGTCATAAAACAGACCACAGTACCTAGCAAAATGGGCAAACACCACAAAAAAGTAGAAGACAAGGACCCCAAGACCCCAGCTGCTACTCAAAAACAGCGGGTCCTACAGGAGTTCTTCGCCACGGACCAGGAAGAGGGCCTATGCGAGCAGGGAGCGGCCATGCGGGAGACACGTGACCACTCCGGGAGTAACCCTGCGGCCTCCCCTCAGGCCCATGAAGCACACCCTCTCTCAGCTACCCAGAGGAGTTACCCACCTTCTGCGCTTCCCTTCCCAAAATAAACCTTCCAGACTGGACCCCGCATCCCAATCTTGTCCGACTGCGCCTCGCAACCTTGGCATACAAACAAACCACAAGAAATCAAATCCAACTCCCCTAGAATAGACAGACTCACCCTGAGACCTAGACCCTCTGGAGGCCCTGAAGACAGTTTAGCAAAACGATTCCGACAATTGATACGCCGTTGCCATCTATATGACTCATGGAGGATTGAACACCCCACTGCAAGACAATATACGTTCTACTCCTTCCCACACTATACACATTCCCGGATTGACTATTTCTTCATCTCCGCACCACTGCTTCATTTAACCTCCACCTCTCATATCTCCAACATCTCCTGGTCCGACCATAGCCCAATCACACTATCACTCCACTCAACCGCTCCCCCCCTCCTTTTTTTTTAGGTCCCTTCAGAGCCTACCTGTGCCCCAGTAAAGTTCTGGCCATCTTGGATCATGTCTTCACTCCGCCCCCGAGACTTGCTGGACTTCGTTGTTGTCTGTGTGTAAAAATCCAGGGGCAGTTTGCTCTGTGCGCGCCACCTGCCGCCGGGGTCATGCGCGCCTGACGTCATCACGCCGCTCTTTTACAAGCACGTGCGTCCTGATGATGTCATACGTGCTGACGTCACGTGCATGCATCATGACATTGTGCGCACGGAGCAAACTGACCCTGGATTTTTAGACACAGACAGCAACGAGGTCCAGCAAGTCTCGGGGGATGGAGCTTACCTGACTGAAGACATGATCCAAGATGGGCAGAACTTTCCTGGGGCACAGGTAGGCTCTGAAGGGACCTAAAAAAAAAGGGGGGGGGAGGTTAGTTACAGATACAGCTTCCATTTAAACTAAATTTGTTTTTTGAGTGTACTTATCCTTTAACTAGTCTGAGAAAGTCTAGTTTTACAGTTTTGAGTTGCAAAAGGGTTTTCCAGCGATGAATTAATCTTTTAAAATTATAAACTTGCATTACTAAAAAAACAACATTTAACAGAAACTGAACTAAAAATGGATGCCACATTTAAGGGTTATCGTTGATTTTGAGGGTTACTGAGCGCCGCTCAAGTTGAGGGTTATTACCAAATTTGATGGTTACCAAATACAAACTCCACATTTTAGGGTTATGGAGCGATAAAGTCGAAGGATATCTATTTAAAAAGGCGAGAATCATCGAAAAATTCGATAATTATCACAAGTTCGAATAGTTAAAAATCTGGAACTATTAAAGTTCTGATCGAACTCGGGTTCGAGTTAGAGTTCTAGTCCTTTTCTAGTGATGACCTAAACTGCTAAGTCCTCAACCTTGGATTCTTTACAGATCAGCTGTAATACTTACACAGAATTTCCCCTCACCACTTTGGCAGTGACAGTCTGCAATCTCGCCAATTGGAGGACATGCTTCTTTGCAAACCGTGTCTTCTCATTGGCTACATCGAAGACTGCACACAATATTAGGAAAAGGACCAGCATGGTGAGTCACACTACATTCAAGTACAACAACTGATCTGTAAAATACTCAGGGGTGAGGACTGAACAGTTTAGGTTTTTATTAATGGGGGAATGAATAGGAGCAAGTGGGAGGTGAGTATAATGCTCCTTTAAAGGACACTACCAATTTTTTGCCAGCCCCCCACACACATTTCATTACCCAGGTTAAGCACCTGGGTTTGCAATTGATCACAGTATATACTTTGCAAAATGTGTGCTTGTTACTGTATGTTTGATCCATCCAGCCTCCTTTGTCTAGGGCCTCTACTATTGTAATAGACACATCCATCCAAACCTTTTAAGCCCAACTTTAGATCTACTGCACACCCAGGAGTGTGGATCTAATGGTTCAGGCCCTCCCCCTGGCTAATTTAACAGTATGGAGAAATGAGGAGCGAGTTAATATGTGTAGAGTTGTCCATTGATCAGTAACAAATTGCTGCTAGTGCAGCCCTTAAAGTGCCACACGTAGGGACTGGTCTACATTGTGTTTCTGATGATATTATTTTCATGAATTTTTCCAAAATCAAGTTAAACCGTGACTGACTTTTGCATAGTAATGTTCCACTGAGAATTTCACTAAGAATCTGGTAACACACAGAAAAGAGTCCAAGAGCAAAATAATCATTTTATAGAAACATGATTCTTTAGCAAGGTTCAATTTCCAGCCTTCTTTTTACCAATAACACTGGGATTCTTCTCACTTTTTAGGGGTCAAATACATTAAGAGGATGAAAGTATCTGCTGGAGACAGCTCCTCCCTGACCCTTTAGCTCACATCTCTTGCTTCACAAGAACTTGTTTGGAAGGAAAATTAATTATCTCCCTCAGAAAGAGCAGGGGCTTTGAGATAAGATCCCTACGATAATTCTGGAAGTCTTTTAAATCTTACAATTCAGTCCTATTAAAGAAGAGGAAGACACAAATAAAAAAATCAGCAAAATGCTGACATTTTAACATCATTGAATTGGTAAATACTACAAAAAATGATTTTGTGCCCAACCAGGTGGTATTGGTATGCTTTTTCCAGCTTGCTCTCTGCCTTTAAAATTACACTGCCATACTATGAAAAGCTATGAATAAATTACAGATGCACCTTTCATTATGGGATTAGATGCACTTCCATTTACTGACATGCAGTGTATAGAAATATTTTTGTTATCTTTATTATAAAAAAAACATGTTTCAGAGCTACTATTTTTTACTAACTACAAGGTTAATTTACTAAGATGCAGTAACAGAATTAAAGAGATCATAACTACAAAATTAGATTGAGAATTCTATTTAAATACTTTGTAATAAACTGAACTGTTCACTATTCAACGAATGACTGTCTTTTTCCCAGTAAAGCTTAGTGCCTTAGTATAACAGCGATGTCCTTATTGCCAGTTTATAAACACTACACTACAGTAAAATGACATAGACATCTTGTGGGATCCCCAAACATCATAGGTGATTTCCTTACCATCTCTCAGCACTTTCTATGTTATAGTATCTAACACACAATTAAATGATAAGTAAGGAACTATTTTAGAATGCCCAAAGGTACATGCAAAATAAAAACTTATATTAAGGTAATTTGCTCTTTAAGCTTTCACTTAACTCGAAGGCTCCAGACAGCAGACAGACAGCACAACTGGGAATAATGTGGGATTTGCCAAACGGTTTGCAAAAAAAAAAAAAGATTCCAAGGGATACAAACCAAATGTTATTTTACCATCCCAGATGTCTCTGGTCACTAACAGTGAAACTAAATGAAGGCTTAGGGGGTTGATGGCACTGCCAGAAAAAAAAGAGTGAAAAGTCATTTATGATCAATGAAATAAATGGAATAAAGCCGAAACCATTAAGAAAGACACACAGCTCAAAAACAGTTCAATGTTAAAATCCCAAAATCATGTTAAAAAGAATATATGCCAAATAATTGTCAAAATATGTTAATTTGGTAATAACTAATGAAGAGAACCCTGTGCTATTTTATTTAGATTTTTACTGTAGAATGCCATTCTCTGCTAAATTGAAACATGGATGTTAGTTAGACCCTGCTCTCTCAATAGATACATGTATTGTCAATAAATACTGCTCCTTCATCTGAGAGGCACCGTGAATAAATAAATCTCTCTTCACTGATACCCAATAAACACTATCTCTCTCAATAGTGCTCTCACTTATACAGAAACTAGCAAACCCCATGGCACATGCACCAAACATGCGCAACCCCCTCCCCCACCTCATGCATCCTCCTGTGCGCACGTCCTCCAATCCCTCCCTGGGAGGTGGTTGGATGACACAGCAATCGAGCAAATGCGTCCGGTGCATATTTACAGCCTTAGGTTAGTTTATAAGATCCCAAAAAACTTCTTCTTGCTATGATACTGGTTTTATCAATAAACGCAGGTAACCCAAAAAATACTGCCCCTTTCATTGATTCAAGTAATGCAATAAACACTGCCTCCTCCCTTGGTAAAGGGCACATATCATTAATAAACCAGTAAACATAGCCTTATACTTTGATATAGTAATCACTATTGAGCACTACCCTCTCGGAATACATGTAACCTGATAAACACATACTTTTTTAATTGATTAATTGCTAAAGAAATCTAATAAATACTACAACTTCCTCAGATAGATACATACAGAATATAGATAGATAGATAGAAAGATAGATAGATAGACGGATAGATTTGTAGTAGTAGAAAGACAGAAAAGCATATTCATACAGTTCTTATCGTTTAAAATGGTGCTAATTTTGCCCAAACCAATCAGATCTTATTTAACATTTGAAAACTAATATCTGATTGGTTGAGGGGAAATTAGCACCATTTTTTAGTATAAAAACTTACTGAATCTCCCAGTTAATTTTTTAATTGCAGTATTGAATTGGATATTGAACAGACGTTCAAGAATACCTTGTCTTTAAATAATTTAGGCCAATATAATTTACTCTCGCACACAAAAATGTTCTGTCTCAACTTGACCCTCTTATCCTAGAGATACAGATATGTTAATTTATTCATGGCTGTAGGTTAGCAGTTATTCTTGTGCTTGGAATCAAGGGCTAGCAGCCCTTGTTCTGCTCTTCAGGATATGATAGGATTAGGGAAGACTGCTCCTAACACACTAATGGATCAGCAGATGGGGAGACTTACTGCTGAGTCAGTAAAATAGCATTTCAGACACTGGTGGGACCACAGAAGTTTTCAAATGAGAAATGGTTATTAAATGACTTCTGTTTTCGACACTCGTCTCCTTGATCCAATCACTTAACAGGCAGCTGTTGTTTTTTTAGGCTTTATGGAAGATACTAAAAAATGGACAAAGACAGTACCAATCAGAGGGGTTTCTGGGCCTGACCCTCAAAACCAGAGGAGAAATACAGAAATGTGAAGAATCATTAAGCTTAACTCTGTTGGGATGAGAATATACACACAAGCCCCTGGGGTTCAGCAAACAGAGATCAAACTAAGAGAGGAAGAATTAAAAAAAAGAACAGGGAAAAATAAAGGACAAGCTCTAAACACATACATTTTCTTATGTGAATAGAGAAAATGTGAAACTTTCAATGGACTTATCATTTGTTTAAGAAGTGGAGATTTACAGTAGCTTTCTGTGGTTTGAACAAAACCTCTCAGTGATGGCTGAAGACTCCAGGGACAGCCCAGTGACACATATCAGCTGCACCCTACAGGGAGAAACACATTGGCAGCTGAACCACTATCCAACAGAATCTCATGTTCAGACTCCCATTTATTATTACATGCTAGAATCCCAAAGAACCAAACACAGGCAGTGGCTATAATACCTCTGGCCGTCTCTGTGTCTGTGTTAAAACCACCAACAAGCAAATCTGTGAGCCATCACTAAACAAAGACCCTTCTGGCACAGGCAAACTGGGGATTCTAAAATTCATAAAACAAACACATTGTTTCCCTGGTTAGAAAGATGTACTGGGTGGTCAAGAGATTTTTTCATGCCTGTGCATTTTCTATTTAACTTTTTTTATTGATGCAATAAAAAACTGGGTGGCGGAAACGGGACTCACAGAATGAAAAATAAAGGCTGCAATATTGCTCCATGCCCTAACAGACGGAATCTAGAAGAAAATGTTATTAAGGGAACAGCACAGCTTAGTGGTAAAACAGGTGAACTGCTAATAGTGTAGTATAGACATTTTGCAGCCAGTCACAGCAGGTAACCAAGATTCCTAGCTGGGAACCACTGGAGATCAAAAAAATAGTTTTCACTTACAGTATGAAGTGCAGCCACTATATACAATATCTTTAATATGCAAGGAATATATTGCATAAATGAAAGCTTGATATTTATACATAGCTTACATTACAAATGTACTAGTAGTTAACTTGGGAATCATTTATAAAAAAAAAAATACATCAAGTTCTTTATTTTTTAATTCTTTACACCTTTAGTAACCAGCAGATATGTGTATCCAGCAGATATGTGTACCCAGCAGATATGTACGAATGTAAAATAAGTCACAGCTACAGTGCTTAAAGTTGGACAATCCAAACATTGCTATGTGTATAAAAAATGTCATGTCTCTTTCAGATGCTTTGATTCTTTTGCAATGTCACACGTTTCAATGTTTTTGTTGCTATAAGTGCTGGTTTATGTCTTTCACCAAATATTTACTAAATAATCACCTAAGCATTTGGTCACCTTTAATGCTGCGTCTACCAAGTGGATCTGCCTAGGAGCGAGTGCTTCTCCAAGGGTAAAGCCAGATAAGCACATTGTCTCTGTGTTATTTAAAAGTACTGGGAGCAGCAATAATGATGACTGGAAGTTTTTCATATTAAATGTTATCATCTGTGAATAATAGAAGTAGTTGTTAATTTTGTTTAGAGGGAATAATACTGGCTAAGCAGTATATTTGGTGTAGTTTTAAAACTTCCATTGGATTATTTTAATTCCCAGACTGACAGGTGGTATCTGGAAAAACAAATTATTACTAGACATTTATAAGAAGTCATCTGTGTAAAGTAAATCCTTGTATCCTTGTATCCACTGTTCCATTAATTCCAGCCATATACTGTAGATACTGTAGTTTCTGGAAATACTTGCAGGGAGATGTGATAAAAGTTCTTATCGTTAAAAATGGTGCTAATTTTGCCCCAACGAATCAGATGTTATTTACCATTTGAAAGCTAATCTTTAACAATAAGAACTTTTATTACATCTACCTGTTGGTTTGGATTTGTAAAATAAACACTGAAAATCAGTTTAAAGGGCAACTGTGGTCTCAAAACAAGTTAAGTTTAAATGAAATCCTGCAGTATTTCATTTAAAATGAGCAGACAATCACATCTCTAGCTGGAGCCTGTGAGATATTACATTATGGTGAATGTTCAAACTTCCTGCTTCCAGTAGGTTGAGTGACATCACCAGACCTCTACCCCGCCCATCCTTCCCGGGGGAGAAGAATGCTCAGTTAAGACTTAATGTTGGGGAAATCAGGAAGTTCCTGGGGGAAAAAATTGACAGTTGAGAAGGGGAGCCTATTAATGCAGGCAGAGGCTGGTCACATGACTACAAGCTAACCGCATGGCTGAAAACAGGAAATATTCAAGCAGGAAGTAATATTGCTGAACATTTCCAGCAATAACTTCTTACAAAATTCATCTAAAAAATGTGATTTAGGTTTTATTTTGAAGGTACAAGGCAAGGCTTTTTATATTATTCTTACTAGTTTGGAAGAATTTGAGACTACAGTTACCCTTCAAATATAGACGCTTATAAGTGGGTACATGATGCCTGATACAAAATGATGTTATAAATGCAAGAACATGGGGCTTGGGTAAATATTAGTATTAAAAAATTAGTATACAAAACTTTAATATTTCTTTTGAAATGTACTGTAGACTGACATAATATACCTCCCTTTGCTCAATGGGTTTTTTTTAAGCTTGAGCATGTGCAGAAGTGGCAGCAGGTGAAACATAAATCAATAATTGGCTGTGATGTCAACAGTCACAGCCTTGATTGACTGCATGGAGGATGGGGCCAGTTTACGCTACCAGAATGGGGACAATAATAATCCTTAAAGGACAACTTCACCCTCATAAGAACATCTTTTAGAAAGAATGGCCTCTTTAAAATATGTTGATATATCATACTTTGTCCTATGAATTCATTACTGTATGCCTGCTATACTTCTGGAGGCCTCATGAAAACTAAGCAATTTAGAAACCTGTACTGAGCCTAGGCATGCTCAGAAGAGGCAGACAGTGGAATAACATTCAGTCATTGGCTGTGATGTCAACTGTCAAATCCATAATGGACAGTTACTAACTGGAAGAACCAGGAAGCAGAAACAGGGGCAACAGGACATTGTGCAAGATTTCAGTTTAAACTTAAATATTTCAGATTTCAAACTATTACCGTTTAGGGTTTTGGGGGGTGATTTACCTGTATGTAAGTTTTCATTTTGGGGCTGGAATTGCCCTTTAAATATCTGATAGGTAATTCAGGTAATAAAGTGCAAAATATATCAGTTTGGGTTGGGGCCAGGAAACTGACAACTGACCAGTTTTTTGCTTTCAGGGTGGACATGCCTTTAAAAGATCTTTGTTTTTTGGCCACAGTTGTCATTTCAGTAACATTCACACATGATCTGCATTTTTGGACAAAGTTAAAGGGACAGTTCAGTGGAAATTATCAATATTTGTTAAATTGTTAGTTTGTATGATGCCTACTTAGTTATTTTAGATATTCTCTTCCATTATGAAAAATCAGTTGATATTATACCCTTTGCTCTTCTCTGCTGTTGACATTAGGGAGCTGACATTTCAGGTTCTAACGGTTCTTCTTCTTCCCAGGATGCACCACATCCTTTGAATGTCCCTAACAGTTATTTCTACTGATTGGCTGTTGGATGGGTCAAAGATGCTCAGATCGCTACTGAGCAACTGAATCAACCCAGGTGCTGGGTCAAGGGCAAGACCATAACGGTCTCTACTAGGGGTCCTGCAAACAGGAAGTCAGTATTGCAGTTGCATTTATTTATACACAGACAAAATGCTGAATTGGCAGATTAAGGTCATTGGGATGAAAAAATACTGCTTTTTTCTGAAAGGCATATGTATTTCCACTGTACTTCCCCTTTAAGAGTACAATTATTTGTTGTGTATATAAACAGGGATATGCACTAGAGATGGCCGAACTTCATAAAGTTCGGTCCATTTTCGAAAGTTCGATTTCAGACCCAAGTCAATGGGGTAGTGATAGTTCGAAAAGTCTGGACGATTTACAGCTAAACTAACAATGGTAACTTACTGTAAATGGCTGTGGTACCTGGGAAATGGTCTAGGTAACATGTCACTATCACAAAAACCTGTTAAAACACTTCTTGAACACGAGTGGGCAATTGTCGGGTTTTGCGCAAGCTACATTCGAAGGTTACTGCCAATTCAAGGGTTACCGAACTATACTTTCAAGGGTTTACCGAAATCGAACGATACTTTCAAGGATTACCAAAAAGGAATGATACTTTCGAAGGTAACCAAAAATCGAAGGCTACATTCGAGGGTTAGCGAACAATACATTCTAGGGTTAGCTAACGGGCTGTTAATTCGCTAATTATTGAATTTACAATAATAATCGAAAAAGCGTTCGGAAAAACAAACTAGTCCGAACTCATAAAGTTCAGCTCGAACTCGGGTTCGAGTTTGGTTTTGTGTCCACCTCTAATATGCACACAAATTCCAATATAATAATGTGCTATTTAAGACTTTTGGTGGAGTGTATAATGTTTATCAAATACATGCTCTTTCAGCTTTCAATTGTTGAATCTTAAAACAGGGATTTATACAGGTAACATCTAAATGTATTAACACTTCCTGCTGGCAATCCATAAGATGGGAACCCCATATAGACAGTCCTTGTGATTGTTGTTTTACTGATACACAGACAAGTCAGAACAAAGAACAAATAAAAGATACAAAAAGGTCAGTAAGGAAGTGTACAAGGGAGATAAGGAGGATGCTATAGTCATTTGGTGCTCTACAATGACTTAATTAAATATTATAAATAATTAAACTCTCTCAGACAGGCAAATTACTAAAACCACAAATGACCTTTTCTTGTTGACCTTCTCAACCATCCTTTTAATACATTCCATAAATGGAAAGCACACAGTTCATACTTACTGATGACTGTTGTACTTTGTGCAGACATAAGAAATGTATAAAATGATCAGGTTGCATCCTGGTATTCCGTGTTGCACCACTACTGGGAGTAAGTGAGTGATTGAATGAATGAATGAGTGTTATTCTTGTTTGATTGCTTTACCAGGTTGCTCTATGTTATAAAAATAACAAGAAAAATACATAGATTTTTGGAAACTGATGCGTGTTACAATGTGTTACTGAAAATTATAGTTGCGTGGCATTTAAATGAGTTGTGCATTTGAGAAGAAACACATTAAAAACAGTAAAGACCTTCAGCTTCTTTCTGCTTTGCTTACATTCCTGCTTCAGTGACATAAATGGTTCTGCTGAGTGCCATTAGGGTTGATAGTTGGTATGTGTGAAATGCATTGTGGGAAATTCCCTCTCCCAGTGCTGGCTCATAGTGATAAGTAAGCATGCTTACCCTCACAGTGAGTTGTGTTTGATAAAGGGTGAGTTGGTTAAGAGCAGGAAGGGGGATACTGAGCAAACCAAGTAGAGGATGAAGGCATGCAGCAGCACACATACCTCAGAGCATGTGCTACTTTCCATGTATTCATTTATAGATTAAGATGTGGAAAAGTCATTTTTTTCAGTTTACATACTTTAAATCATTATAGAATAGCAATGCGTTAATATAAAATGTTAATATAAAATATGGCCGCAATCCAGCAACCAGTGTCAGTGTCTTTTCCTGTTTAAAAATTCTTAATCTTAAATTCCTAAGTCTTGAAAGCTGATATCACCAGGGCTATCAGTAGTTGTATCCCCTATTGTTGTTAATGACCAGGCAGCAGAGTAGCTGGCCTTAATGTATAAATCCCGCTGAGAAAGAAAATGAAGTGGTCAGAGGGTCTGTGTGATATTAGTACATGTGTGTGATTTTATCAGAAGGCGATATATCTCTAGATTCAAAGGAATAACAAAACATTCAAAGGAATAAGGCTATGCAGGGTGTTTTAACATCATAACCAACAACTCAAGGTCTGTGAAAGATTGTTGCATTTTAATTGTTTTGATAAAAAAATTTTTTAGCAAAATACTTTATATTTTTTAGATTCATTAATCCCTTAACTACCTCCAGTAAATTAATTTAATAATTACTTACCAACCTCCAGTATGTTAATTATTTAATCCATTAACAACCTCCAGTAAGGTACTATAGTTCATTAATTACTTACCAACCTCCAGTACATTAATTAATCCCTTACCAACCTCCTGCATGTTACTTCATAATCCCTTACCCCTCCAATATTTTAAAGTATTAATCCCTTCATGTTTGACAAAATCACAAAAATAATATTAACCGTGTCTTATTGTTTTACAGTTTCTACTGCACATTGCTAACATAGTGAAAATTTAAGTAAGTTAGGATTCAGCCCTAACTATATCTGTTTTATATTTGCCTGATATGTCCTGTATATTTTACTATAAATACTTGTGTTTGCCATATCAATTGTACTCACGGTCATTGCAATGAGTCCCTGAATACGATGTCATGGAACAGTCACAGGTAAAACCTTCCCATTGCTGCATGCAGACTCCCTGATTTGCACAGGAATCCTCTTGACAAGTGGTGGTAGGTCCTAAAATTCAAAACCAGAATTTAAAAAAGATTAAAGAAAAACGTAAAGATTAAATAGAATATATTTTCCAAAAATCAAGTGTTGTACATGCAACATTGATATACCTCATTCATGCAGAACCTGGAAAAGGTAACATCCGTTACATGCAGGACCATCAACCAATGGGATATTTTTTTAATTTTCACCAAAGCAAGCTTTACCTTTAAGGTCAATATACATACATGCTGGGGAAATCCAGATTTGACAAAATTTAGAGGTGCACAGCCATGTAATACAGGTAGCATTGTTATAGGATAAGTTCAAATGAAACACATT
Organism: Hymenochirus boettgeri; assembly: GCA_019447015.1. Classification (NCBI taxonomy): domain Eukaryota; kingdom Metazoa; phylum Chordata; class Amphibia; order Anura; family Pipidae; genus Hymenochirus; species Hymenochirus boettgeri. Next base: position 230,578,851 of record CM033476.1, on the reverse strand, counting down.
TTCCTGATTTATAGCCTAGAAACTGCTAATTAAAATGGTGTATCACTTGCCTTTCCTAACCAGAGAGTCATCAAGCCCTCCAGTCAATTCTAACCCCTTTTGCTCTCCAGCATTAACTTAGTCATGTACAGTGTTGTGTTTTTACATATTGAGGGAAGTTGTTCAATGAGCTACTGTGTATCTACCAGAGCTAAGGAAGAGGTGAGTAAAAGTAAATGTGTGAAAAGGATTTCCTCATTACACATACAGTAGGTGTATAGGTGTATATTTGAGTAGAAATTACACAGGGAGGCAACTGATACATTAATTCATTATTTCCTGCACAATACATTTTAGCATGAACTTTTCCTTTAACTGCAAAATGTAATACATGTGCACAAATTACCAAAACATGTCACATTAGCTCTCCTCATATCTTCCCTTTACTGACCAGACAGCCAATCATAATATCACCTAACTTATGGATACTTAGCCTTATAAACCCAACACGTTCACTTTCTGTACAACCACTCATACAGTACTGCTGTGATATCAGTGGCAGGCCTCCAATGAAGCAAATTCACACATTTGCTCACTGCACGCCTCTGTGGTCTATTAGAATGCATCACAGCAGCGGTCTCTCACCAGGATCCTGCCTCTGCTGCCACAGTAAGTAGCCATTGTGCATAATCTTATGTACCAATCACTGTGGAAAAAAACGTATGCACCAATTACTGTCGGCAAAACTTATCTATCTATCAACCACTGTGGGCAAACTTGTGTAACCAATCACTGCAGACAAAACTTAGGAACTAACTACTGTGGGCAAACTTGTGAATCAATCACTGTGTGCAAACATATGCACCAATCACTGTGGGCAAAATGCATTTACCAACCACTGTGGGCAAAACTTATGTACTAACCATTGTGGGCAAACGGTCACTGTATCCACCAGCCAGTGTTAAGTTAGCCCTTCAGTTCACCAATCAGTGTTGTCAGCCCTCTAGTTCACCAGTGTTAAGCCCACCACACCGAACTACACAAGCCACACCCACTTCCCCAGACAAAACCATGTCCACAACAGCACCCACGCCTATAGGCATCATTTAAAAGTTTGGTTTGAAGTATTTTCCTTGCATTCCTGTATATATAGCTGCTATGGTGCTTAATCTCCAAAACTGTGCATACAATACAATGGCGGAGAGAGGCACACACAGTGTGTGCCTCTCTCCACCATTGTATTGTGACATTTAAAAGTTGTTTCAGGTGCCAAAAACCCTAGGGACACCCCTCTGTGATATTCAATATAAAACCTTTAGTTACAAGCTGACATCCCTGTAGTATGCTGGGTAGAAAATGCTGCACCTAATATTCCTATAACCTACCCCTGTAGTGGATTTCTATGGGAGGAACTGTAAGATTATAGCCTTATAATCTTACAGTTCCAGGAGGAGAAGGAAACCAGAAGCCACAAAAGGGTAGGTTATAATAAATAATGCACCCCAAACTGTAAATTAAAGGGATATTAGAAGTCACATTGGAATTCTGTGCCCTGTATAAAAGGTACTCGGCCTGTGGGGCCGGCCTGCAGGGGCCTTCATTTATGTTAACTTGAGAGTAGTGCCTAGAATTTAACAAATAATAAAATGTTGGTTCATCCGGGCACTATCTTGTATCCTAAATGTAACTAAACTGTATGAGTATAACGTACAAAGCACTGTTAAAAGTAAGTAGTTAACTACTTCACCAGAAGATGTCTCTGAGCTTCATTGCTGGTATTTCTTGTGCTAGATGGTCATAACCAAACAATAGCATGGCTCCTAAATATCTTAAAGAGCTTTTGACGTTCTAATTCTTGTTTGGTCTGTGGTTTATTTCTACTGATGAATAGCTACTGGTTAAAGCATGCACATTAGTACTTCAAAGGCAATTTGGGAATAAACAAAGCAGCTCAGCAGCAGAGAGGAAGAACTATGATTAGCAGCTAAGAGCTGATAAGCACTACCATATACCTTAGCTTGAAGGCAATGGATCCAGTGTCAAGTCAACAAAAGCCAAGAGACCAAAATCAGCCACCAGCAGCACAGATTGGATTCTAGGTAATTGAGCCCAAGAGATCCAAGGAACTTCCCCCCAGGGACCTACCACTTAAAAAAAATCCCCCCATCTATATAAGCCAGTTGCTGATATTTCTTTGCAGAGTGCTGTTGCTGTGTGGCTTCTGTGGGTCATGTAAACACATGGATTATGGGATTATTCCACCCAGTATAGGCTCCCGAATTTTTTATTTTTTTTAAAATAAGGATAATCAGAGAGACTGCTTGCCTGGAGGACAAGGGACTGGGTACAGTGTCTTTTATTCTGGCTGTCATATCTGCCCTGCCTGTCCCTGGTCTTCAGGGGGGACATAGATATGAATTTCATCATCTTGTTGCAGATTTCTTTACCAATCTCTGCTTATGTTTTCTAGTCTTTGGGGGAACTGGAAGACTGAAGATAAAAGGGCAGCTTTAAAAAGTTTGCCTTATGTGGCAAAAGGTCTATAAATGTCCCTGCAGTGACCACTCAATTGTATGGATAGAGTTACATTTAATCTAGCTCTGTTCCATGCAGTGTCAATGCTGCCCCAACAATGAGCAGGTGTGAATTTAAACTTGATTGCACAACATTTTATGGGATTATAGGTCCCCTTCTTTTTATGACAGGTGTGGGGGATCCTTTACTTCTCATCTTCTGAAGAAAGTAGAGAACACATTACTCTAAAAAAGTTGGGTGTCCAGTCTGTTGTTTATGCTTGTGAAGGTTCTCATTCATCCAGGTCATGGTATATCTGTTGTATTCAATTAGATCAACTGGACTTGAAGTTTAGTTCTTGAAGACGTTTCGCTAGTCATCCGACTGGCTTTCTCAATTCAGAATGACTTGTAATTATTATAATTGCCAAAGATTCTTGTACAAGTCATTCTGAATTGAGAAAGCCAGTCGGATGACTAGCAAAACGTCTTCAAGAACTAAACTTCAAGTCCAGTTGATCTAATTGAATACAACAGATACAGTCTGTTGTTTGCTTTTTTTCCTGGGCCTCAGCTGACTTGAAGCTCTGAATTTGTATGTTTATCATAATAATATTGTAATGAAAATCTATTTTAATTATACCTTAGTCATCAATAGCTGCATGACAACACACTATGATAGTCAGAAGATGGACATAATTACACACAGTATAAAAAACTTTGCTGTTTTGGAACTACCTATTATTCAGTTCTGCATCTACAGTATATATGCTTCCTATATGGCTTTCCTATCTCTCTTGCTTTTCTGCTATCAAACCCTGTTGCCTTTAAAAAAAAATTTTAAAAGTAGCCTTTGTGGCAACAACATATGCTTTTTAAATGATTAGCCTATCCTTTTTTGCATTAATTGAAGAATGTGAGGTAAAGGAGCTATGTCTTACCACCCAATCTTCAATTAATCTAACAGGAGCCAGCAACGAAGATAGAAAACTTACAAATTAGCGTAATCCACCAATGGCTCCTATGACAGGCCCAACTGTTTAACAAAACTATATGCATGCCAATATTTTGCACTTTATTACCTGGCTTACTAACCAGATATTACATTTTTTTTTTTGCTGGGTAAGCTGTCCCCTCCCTCCATGCAGTCAATCAAGGCTGTAACAACTGACATAAACAATAACTGATCACAGCCAATGACTGAATGCTGTTTTCCTTACTTTCTCCTATGCACATGCTCAAGCTTATAAAAAGCTACAGAGCCGGATTAAGACAAAATTGGGCCCAAGGCACAAGTCAGATTTTTGGGGGCCCCCCCAACCTAACCATTAAACGATAAACATCCCCAACTGGCACCACCAGCCTATCCCCTCTGGCACCACCAGCACATCCTTTCTGGCACCACCAGCACATCCTTTCTGGCACTACCAGCACACCCCCTGGCACCACCAGCACATCCCCTCTGGCACCACCAGCACATTTCCCTGGCACCAACCAGCACATCCTTAACTGGCACCACCAGCACACCCCATGGCACCACCAGAACATCCCCTCTGGCACCACCAGCACAGCCCCAACTGGCATCACCAGCCCCAACTGGCATCACCAGCACAGGCTCTGGCACCACCAGCACATCCCCTCTGGCATCGGCACCACCAGCACATCCCCTCCGGCACAACCAGCTCCAACTGGCACCACCAGCCCCAACCGGCACCACCAGCACATCCCCTCTGGCACCACCAGCACTGACCCAACTGGTACCACCAGCCCCTCTAGCACCACCAGTACAGCCCCAATTGGCACCACCAGCACAGCCCCAACTGGCACACCAGCATACCGGTCACAGTGTGTGACTGTCAGATCATGGGTTGGAAGGCCGAATCCGATGCTGTTGCTTGCCTTTCCTGCTCTCCTGCGAGAACCCAGCCCAGCAGTGGCAGCGGGAAATAGGTACACACCACCCCATGTGACCACACGCAGGTGCACACCATAGTGTGCTGCTCGCCAATGTCAGAGGAGCTGAACCACCAATGATTATTTCTGCCAGTGCCTCCCCACCCACCGGTCTACGGCCGGCGCTATTTAAAGTCTTAAAGAGGTAAATGCCCAAAGTTTGTTCATAGATACTGGGGCCCCTGGACGGCTTCCGACGGGCCCCCCTAGCATCCGGGCCCCAGGCACTTGCCTCGGGTGCCTTGTGAATAATCCAGTCCTGAAGCTCATTGAGCAAAGGGAGGAGGTAGATACCTTTTGCCAGAAAGTAATAGAACTTATCTTCAAATATCTGGTACAAATGCATGTAATAAACTGTTAGCAGGTGTGGTTGCGGGCAGATAACTGATAAGTCAACAGTTTTTTGTTTTAAGGGTTCGGGCTCTGCCATTTCTGATATATGTTTTTTTTTGTAACAACAAAAGAAAGCTTGGTTGCTCCGTGGTTGGAACCAATTCCTGCATTCAAAATCATTATTTGCTACATCTGCAATTAGTCTATTGGGCTCATTTACCAAGAGCAGGTATCACAGTAATTAGCGTTCAATGCTCTGATTAAATTAAAATGGTTGCTAAATTTCTAACCCTCTTGGCATATTGGCTTTGTTTACACAAGTTTAGCACCAGCCCTGAGACTGGTGTTAAATTTTCTCACAACAAAACCTGCAAAAATGCTATATTAAATTGGGTTGCAGCAGCTGCATGGTGTATACTCGAAAACCGCCACAAAAAAATCCCTTCTAAAAGTTGCACTTACCTAAATTAAATAGTTGAGCGTGACTTTAAAAAGGGATTTTTGTTCACTGCCTGTGGGTAAAGGAGGCTGTTTATGTCCTCCCTGTGCACAGCTGTGTTTTCTTTGATTTTTTCCTAAAGACCAACTTATAAAACCCGATTAGTGTGTATTAGAGGGTATATGGAGTCTAGTAATCTCACAGCAAGTAGTGCAAAGGGTAATTTTTGTGGCTGGTTATGCAAATTAGGATGCAAGGAGTGTTATGTTAGGACAGGGAGGAACTTTAGTATATCAGGGAACAGCTACATAAAAATTATATTATTATATCTTTTTTTCTCTTTTTCTCCAATTCATCAATGTACCTCTAATTCTGATTCTGACCCTCCCAAGCCCTGCCCTGGGCAGAGCTTGACAGTATGGAACAGGTCCTTCAGATTGGGTGAGTCTGGGATGCTTTTATACAAATATAACATATCCATAGATATATCTATATTTTTGGGGGGGGAAACCTCAAATTCATTAATACAGTAAGTTGGGTCTGTTAGTTGTTTTAACAATCTCCTGAGAAACCCTTAATGCTGGGGACACACAGTAGCAATTTTTGAAAGCTGAAATACAGAGATGTCATTCAAAGATGTGGCTGTACACTGTCAGGAGCGTACTCCGGCCGTAACAACCATTTCTGATGCAGAGAGCATTGAAAACAGTTGTTTTGCACGTACACACAGTACTTTATCGGTAATGTACCCAGCTGAGCAACTTCTCAAAGAACTCTAGGGGTAGTGGCGTAAATAGGAATCACGGGGCCCCTATCCATACTTCATCTACAGTGGTTTTCTGGGAGGAGGCTTTCAGCCAATGGAAAAATTAGAACATGGGGCCTGGTTGCAGGGTCTGCTCCCCTGGTAGTTGTGCCCCTGATTAGGGGTCCCTAGACCTCTTGTTTAGAAATACTGCACTAACCTTTTGTAAATGGGTTAGCTTGACAGGAAACTTGTGGTTGCAGCGCTCTGTAAATTCCCCATATTACCTAAAATTACCTGTAATGTAATTTATGAGAGGTAACACCGTCATAGAGAAAAAAATGTGTTATATTGAGAAAGATTCAGGATTTAAATGACTTAAAGGTAAATACACCAGACGAATTATGTTCTTTTTTTAGATTTCTGTGCTGTTCATGTCAGTGTAAGTTATTAATACCAGAAGGATTGTGTTCTTTTCCAATCACCCGGTGATTGATATCAGTTTACAGAAAACAAAGCTATTTACAAGTTTTCAGATGGATTGTGTTCTGTTGAGATTCCTGTATGGTTTTCATGATCCAAGAAGGAGTTTGTTCTATTCAGTTTCCTGTTAAATTGTAATTTGTAAAGAAACTTAAGCAATTTGCAAAGCATCCTAGCATTCCAAAGTAGCTGTTATTCCCCCCTCTATTAAAACATCTTTGTTCCTTAGAAGAAAACTGTTATTTTTAGCATGCTAACCAAGACCCTATCTGTCATAATTTTGTTAAACTATTATAGTTCCTCACATGCAGTGGCTAAAAACCACTACAGGTCTAAGGCTTTCACCCTTTTCTGTCTCCCTCACTGGTCACACACACTGCAAGGTATACATACTGTAGGTTATCATGCAAAAGGAACACAGTGCAAGGCTACCAGACAATGAATTTCATGCAAGACAGACTAAAAGCATGGCAGGCAACAGTGTTCTTTGAATAAAACTATGAAACATGGAGTTATTAGTGCAAAGCAACTGTGGAATATTATACAGTACGTACTATTCCACTAAGTTCCTTTTTCATTTTTACAGTCTTATTACAAAATGAAGGACTACTTTTTGCTGTTTAACTATAATTACATCTCTTCAAAAGATTCCTTGGGAACTATTTTGCAGCTTAGTTCTAGTGAGGAATGGTGTTATGCCTTTAAATATAAATACTCAAAATATCATTTTGGAACTGGACTATAAATTTAATAATGGACAAACCCAATCATGGCCACAGTTACCATTCCATGCTTTTAAGACACAAAGCAGCCAAACCAACAGCCAGCCTCCTATAACTCAGAGTTTCTTTACATAATATGACTCTACATAAAGACCCTATGCAATAAAATACAGAAATCTATAAATAGGGTCTGTCTGGCTGTGGTGAGGCTGAATTATTGATGGGGACACAGGTTAAGAAGTGCAGACTACCTTGTAGATTAGCTTTGGTCAAAGCATCTTTGTTAGCAAAGGAACAAAAACAAAGCAGATGTTAGTATGATTCGCTTGACCCCTCCTGCAGCTAGAAGCAAATATAGTACATTTCCGTTTTCCTCACGCAGACCTTGCATGGAGGGGCCAGGAACAAAAAAAAAACCTAAAATACAATAGCAGAAGCATTCCAACTATGTGCAAGCCAAAGGAAATCCAGTGCCCTGAGAAAAAGCAGCCAGCCAGAGGGTGAGCAGCCAGACACAGGATGGGGCAGAGCATGTCCTGTCCACAAACAAAGCTCACAGTGCAGCAGAGTTATCACAATGTCTGAAAAGAGCCCAGCTGTTCAAACCCAGGCTCTGCGGCACCTTATCCAAATAGGCCTAAAGATTCAAATATAGTTTGCCTTATAAAAACACATGGGGGGGTGTTACACATATTATTTTATTTATTTGACTGTTTAGTATTAATACTACTCATGTTTAAAGTGCACTTGAGTACAAATTGTGTTATCATCTGATGTATAATCAAGCAATGGTGTAGCTTGTCTAACTCCTAACACAACAGCTGTCAAAAGATAAAATAAACCTGCAAAAACCAGGAGCAATATATCAAATGCGAAGTCCACATAATATCCACACCCTTTTCTTCAGTTCAATCCTAAAAGAAGAATGGTTAACACTAAAACATAAATGAACCTGAATCATTTAATAAAAATAATATTTTTTTGTGTCCTATACTGCCTTTGAAATCAGCAGTATTGTGGAAAAAAATACCTGTTTCCTGTACGTGTTTTTGTTGGTCATTGAGAAGTCACAAATTTGTTCTCTAGTTAATTCCCTATTCCCAAAGAGATATTAATTCACTACTGAATAACCTCCTACTAGCCTGTATGGACACTTATGAACAGTGAAAAAACGAATTATTTTTCATTTGGAAGACAGAGACAGAATTGACACAGAATTGGAGAAAAAAAAAGAGATTTTCTGAATTACAATAAACTGTTCCATATTGCTGTTGATTTCAGAGGTGGGGAACACATCTAACAGTAAGATGAGAATTACTCATGGCTCATTTAGATTTTAGCATTTGTTCTTCATTAAATTCCACCTGATGTGTGGTTATCCAGTATGTGCAAAGTAACATGTTTTGAACCAAAACATAGCAAACTCTTACCATCAGTGAACCTCAGGCAGTGCACAACCATGTGGAATAAATAGGTACAATTACAGACCACAATTATAATGTAGGACAATAAAACAAAACATTGGGAATTAAAAACTGTTGTTTTGTCTATTGATCAAATTGAATAAAAGCAACATTTTAAAACTCCAGCTGCTAATTGTTTTATATTTGTGTTAACACAAGAAGATTCTATATATGCATGAGTAATCTCTACAGAGTAAAGCTGAAATTTAAAAAATTATAATTTACAAATTGATGCCATACAGAAGTTAAATAAGGAAGATGGGAAAGCTGGTTTATAAATAGCTATTTTGCCACATTTGGAATATCTACAACATAAAGAGACAAACTAAATCTAGGAGATTTTTACACGAATAGAATGGTACATTTACAAGACTGAATGTTTCAGAAAGACTTGAGAATGAGGTAAAAACAAATTGAGTGTCAGCCTGCAGAAATTCCGCTATAAGAGTTTAGGTGTGTCATTTTTGTTCCTAAAACTCTTTTTGATCCTAAAACTATGACTATTATTATTAATAATACACACAATAAAAGACATTAATAGGTGCTGAGAACCAAATATTATTTTTATTTTACAGATAGTTCTATATTTGGCTGAACAATGATTTCTCTTTAACAAATAAAGAATTTCTTTAAAAAAGTGGCACATTGTATATCTGAGAATCAAGTAACCAGTATATCTTTCAAAATACCCCCTACAAAAGAGATCCCCAACAAAAGCAAAAGGCTAGTGCCAAAGTAATTTTTTATATAGAAGAATTGTATATACTATTTTCATGCACATGTGCTTAGATTAGACAAAGGCTTGCTTTTTTTTGACAAATGTATTCAAATAGGTTGAAAGTATTATTTACATTCTATGCACCATGCCATACTTCTGTCTGGATGCTCGGTTATTAGTCTTTAATATTTCACTAGCACAACCCCTTGCTGTTGTAAAATACTTTAAGATATCCCTTGCCATGAATACAGTGTTTCACCTATAAGTATTTTAACAACATCAGTAACCACATCCCTATAGTTTTTCTTTCACACATTTCCAACTGAAAACAATCATTCTAGTAGTAGATTCCAGGTCCAAATGGCTTCTAGGGTGTTCACTGCAAACCTTTGATGTAGATGAGTAGAATGGCAGTGAAAGGTACGGTAAAGGAGCAGGTGTGAGGTGAAGAAGGAGATGAGATGGAAGCAGTGTGAAGTGGTAAGTGTGGATCCCAAAAGTGTACACTGCTCTTACTGTGGCTGCCACTCATATATGAATTTGTACCTTCACATCCACGCTCTATTTGTCCACTGCGGTGCAAGGCATCACTAATTAGGTCAGGAAGGCGCCCATTGAGATCGACGGATGCCAAACATCCCTGAAATCCATCGCGCGATGCAACAAGTTTGGGCAAAGTGCTGTACATGCTCTGAGCAAGCCCAGCAATGTACAAGTCGCCTGTAATTAAGAATATATAATTATTTATATCACTCTCAAAAGTGCTTACTAATTCTTAAGAAACTCTCAGGGTTATTCAATAAAAGTTCTTATCGTTAAAAATGGTGCTAATTTAGCCCCAACCTACCAGATCTTATTTAACATTTGAAAGCTAACATCTGATTGGTTGGGGCAAAATTAGCACCATTTTAAACTATAAGAACTTTTACTGAATCTGCCTGTCTGTTTCTCAGTAAAACCTCTCTCTGTTCAAAAGCAAAAAGTTCTATTCTACGTATACCTTTAATAACGAAGATCTCAGCTTAGCTCTGTTGTATCAAGTTGAAGTGTGTCTGAGTGGCAGAGCAAATGGCCTGGGGCATTGGTGCACCCGGAACACCATTCCACAGGAATTCATCTACATGTTTTGGCCATCTTGGATTCAGCCAATCATCAGGATTACACATGGATAACATGGATATCCGTGATTACAAATAGTAGTGACTGCCCTCACCACTCCCCCATCTCCACCTCCACTCTATATGAGAGCCCACCGACAACTACAGATACATACTTAGTGCAAGTGTCTAAGATGCCCATCCTGGAGATTCTCTCCTCTTCAAATGTGCCACAACTATTTTCCACAGATATAGCTATATCGAAAGGTTCTAGAAGAACAAATGTGTGTGTAAAAGTACCCTACATGACTAAAGTGGGGGGAAATCCGCCTATCGTCTTCCATAAAATTCCTGATATCTCCTACAGAGGGGTAAAGTGATAAGTGCAGCATAAGGCCTATTAGTAGTCATAGGTGTCCATTTTCTGTAATCCTGATGATGGCCTGAATCCAAGATGTAGATAAACAGGGAACATGGATATGGTTTGGTTTACTATGTGTTTAGATTCTTTGATATCTTTACTTTAATATTGGTCTATTTGCTAAATTTAATAAAAATATTAAGGGAGATTCAATAAAAGTACTTATCGTTAAAAATGGTGCTAATTTTGCCCCAACCAATCAGATCTTATTTAACATTTGAAACTAACATCTGATGGGTTGGGGCAAAATTAGCACTGTTTTTAACGATAAGAACTTTTATTGAATCTCCCTGTGTCTATTAAAAATACTACAAATTCTGCATTAATCAAGAGCACTAAGACCCAATCATTTTCCTAAAACTAAAGAAATACAGACTATCCTCACCTTTCAAGTCCAGGTTTTTGGCTCCATTTATGACCTGAGTAACTGCCTTAGTATCCACTTTCAGTGTATGAGTATTGCTGTTGTCTCTGGTGATTACCACATGGTGCCACTGGTTATCATTTAGTGGCCTTTCACTATTACCCTTAATGACATTAGGCCCATTTCCAAGGTCAAAAACATAGTGGATGTACCTGGATAAGGAAGCAAATAGTCAAGGCATTACAATAGACAAATCAATTAATACACACATTCAACAAATATAAAATTAGTATATTCATTTTACTTTTATATTCATTTAGATATTGGCATCAGAGGAATCCTAAACTGTTCATTTCTAAACTGTCTTTACTTCTCTTTAAAACCTTATTATCAAAATATGTTTTCTAATTTTTGCCTTTGCTTTCCCATCCTTCCTTTATCCAAAACTATTATCCTGTATTGCATCCTTATCCTCATTTATGGGTTAAAGTCAGCACCCCCACTTTGTACTACCCATTAGTCATACCCCTTCACCAGCTCCACTGCAATGAAGTCATTGCCATCTCCACTGTTGAAAATAATGAACCCATCGGGTGAGATCGTCTTGAATTGAAAGAACAGATGCATAGAGGTGTAAGCCTGCAGTGTGGATAGTGTCAAGTAGCTGGCCTTGGTCCTGAAGGTGACAGGGTCAGCTATGATGGAGCGCATGCCAAACCGTGCCTTCAGTTCACAGTAATCAATATCTCCATTCTTGCACAAATCGATATACAGCAGACCATTGAACATAAGACTCTGGAGGTGCCCAATGAAGCTGGATGGCACAGCTGAGGCAAATCGCTTCTCTGTCATCACCCCAGTCTCAATGTTGTGGAATTCCAGACGGGTGTGATCTCCAACCATCGTGCCTGGAAATACGGAAACATGAAAGAGCCATAAAGCATTAGATAATAAGATGACTACAAGATCAGTGTCACAGGTGTATGTATCCCACTGATATACTGCAAAAATAAGTAGGCTTTTTTTCCATATAACTTGTTCCAAATGCAGCAATTGAAAGGTAGTTCCTAATCTGGACTCAGTTGGCAGAATGGCCATAATTCTTTTTCTATTGAGCATTACCGGCCTCAATGAGTGTTAAAAACAATAGTTAACCCCTTTTTGCCAGATGCTCAAATGCAGCATTTTCACTTCTTGTACATTAGAGGACAAAACTATAATATGTTTTTAGACTGGCATCTGCTGGTCACAGGAAAGAATGCAATGTATGGACAAGCTTAAGTATTTAAGTCACCATCTTTTAAAATGTCATCATTCACACAAACACATTCACACAAATCATGTTCCAGCTTTAACTATAATAATATTTGGCCATTTACAGTACACATTTATATTATCTCACCTTCTGCCACATCATCATCCACAGTTAATTTCAGGGTTTTTCCTCTCCGAACTACACGGACAGTGTGCCATTCATTATCATTCAGCTTCTGGCCAGCATACAGAGTCTCTGGTCCCTTACCTAATGTGTGATGGAAGATATGAGTCATTTCCACAAACTGCTTAAGCATGATATTGATGATACTGTGCAATGTCTGGACAGGATTGAAGAGGGCTGGATTGCTATATAATGTAGTGATTTATCCTGACTGCTCATCACTAGAGACAAATGTAGGGTTTCTTCACTGCTTGTTAATTTCCAGAATTTCTGAAATCTGTGAATGGCTATAAACGTGTTTGCCTGACACTAAAAGTGACAGGTGCTGTGAATTGGTCGAATTAATTTCTTGGTAGTCTCCTGATTGAATATAACAAATAAAATTCAACAGAACATGTAAAATTCCTTTCTAGAATATCAGCAGCAGACTAAAGCACTGCTGGTAAATATCATAAGTGGTACTTTGTCCATGTTTTGTTGTTTGTCTGTAAAAGGATCAATGACAAAACAAGGTTAATGGTTAGATTCCTTAATGATAACGTTCAGGTTTTACACTTTAAAATTGAACCTAAATAAATGCCAGGGAAATACATAATTATATAAATTAAGTTTGTATTTGTGCTGTACCATGCTCTGTATTACATTTCTGTTCATTTTTATCATATTCACTGTCATTTAATATAATAAAAACACAATTAATTATAATAACTCTACAAAACCATATTATCTTTTACAAAAGACATATATATTGGTCAAACAATTTGCCCCTTATTTGTTTGTACTTTAAACTGACCCTATAATCAAACAGGTGATATAAACAAATGCTTTGTTTTACAATAATAATATAAAAAAGTGAATTTCAATTTCCAGTGTATACCCACTGCCTGAAAATCTATTTTCTGTACTGAGTAGAGAGCCAGCAAGGGACAGTGCAGCCCAATGTCATTTTAAAGATGTTGCATAACTTTTCTAATGCAAAACTCAGAAGTAAAAAATCTTTGCAATTTTCTTTTTAAAAAACATATTGCAGTCATTAAAAATATAAAACATGCAAAGCCCATTACACAAAAATATAAAACAATCAAGACCCAATGCTAAAGAATATACTGCAGACAGTAGTTCCTAACTGACAAATTTCTGACCATTAAAATCAGCATCACCATGGAGAAACCATTCTGCAGATTTCTTCGCTTCCAAATAAATCCTACTTTATATTGCTGTCAGCCTGTAGAAACTTAGAAGCTCTGGTAACAGAGAGAGGGGACTATAGAACTAACTGAGCATGTGTAGATTTGTATCTTCTAAGTGACAAGAGTTTGAGACAATACTAACAAGTTGCAGTGAAATTATTAAACTAAGATGCATAGCTGACATAGTTGCAGGGGTCACACAGCCATAAATGTAAAGTGGGCATGGGTGCCGAAACCCTAAGCAAGCTCTTTCAACTCACCTAATGGACACGCTTTTCTCTCTGCAGACTCTAGGACTTTTAGTGAGTATGAACATTTTTCTACACTATACTGCTGATTTTAGAGATGAGAGAGACTGCTGTTCATTAGGAATGATAGATTTCATGCAGCCTTGTTTATATTAAGGATTTAGACTTCAGTCCTTGCTGAAAATTGTGTTCAATGGCTTTTACCTGAGCGTCCACTGCTTACTGGAAAGACATATGAAGAACCTTTAGTTGCCACAACCCTCAGTAAGTAAAGGATTTTGATGTTTAAAATTTTATGGTTAGGAAAGAAAACTTAAAACAATTACAATTATATAATGTGTGGTATTTGTTATGCTGTGTATTCCAGTATTTTCCCATAGTGCACAAACTGTGTTTAGTTAATGCTTCTGAACATAAATACTGTAACTTCCTTACCTATAGTGCTGGTGCAAGGAGGGGCCCTGCCACAGCTAAAGAATGAGGACACTTTCCAAGAATGGATGGTGGATTGACGTTCAAAGAAACACTACCCTGCAAGAACAAAGGTACCTCCAGAAATATAAATTTATAGGAGGTTAGAGGACCATTATACTAACCTCCCCCTAACTCCTCTCCTTACACGGCTGAATAGTACCCTAGCGGTTAAGGTCCTCACCTATGAGTGATTTTATCATTTGTAATAATTACTTTTTCCCTAGCTGGCCAGCCCTACTTCCATCACTGACTGTCAGTGACAGAAGACTAGAGGAAGTGTGGACTGGTGCGACGAAGGAACACTCCAAGTAAGTATTAGCGAAGATCTGTAGCAGTTTAGGTCCTCATCCTGGGTACTCTTTTGGTGTGGATTGGAGGTGAATATAAGTGTTCTTTAAGACAACTAAACTAAATGCTGGATTGCTGCCTTCGCTTGCAAGAAACAATATTAAACAGCATGATGTTTAAAAATCCCCACCCCCTATTACAGCAGTAGGATTCAACTTAGCATGCTCAGTGCCTCTGGTACTACCCTTTAAATTTTGGATAGACTGCAGCCACAGGCATGGAGTAATTTTAAAGGTATGAATGCGCTCTTTTTAATAATGGTCACTTGTATGGAGACCACAGTAACCCTTTAACAGACAGTTACAGACGCACAATTCTATAAATATTCTATAAAAAATAAACACATAAAAAAAAAGCGGAGCTGGTGTTGCTGGCTGGAGAGAAAGAAGACAGGTAGAAGCTTGGAAACAAAATTCTGCATAAACATTATCAAACTTTTTATCAACTATTAAAATTAGTAATTTTATAATGAACTATTACGAACCATGGTGCTTGGTTTAGTTATGCTATATTGTGTTCATTTATATGTGTTATTCCAGGGAATACAATTTCTTGAAAGTTTTAAACAATGTTCTTGCTTTTATTAACAGATTAATATTCTTTTACCTCTGAATCCAAGGTGATGTGTAAACAAAACAGAAATATGTCTAAACTATCTGAGAATTTAAATTGACTCAAAATTAAATTCCTTTTGGGCTTGAAGCCCGATTATTCATTCCCATCTACTAACAGAGCTGAGCCAGCATAAAAGATCTTAATCATGAAAGGAAAAGATTCCTCTACTGATTTATCACCCCGAAACATGTCTGGCTTTGCATCATGTATTTCTTTAAAATAAGCCAAAACAAAATGAGTAAATGAATCATTTGCTGACACATCATTTGTTGCTAAAGCCAAACCTCTGTGGCCTAATCATAACATTCTTCATTTTCCTTCAGCATTTTAAAACATAAAAAACACAGATTTTGCAATCGGTTATGAACCTTACAACGCCAGAAAATGAAAATAAGCCCACTATTGTTATACATGCATTGCAGTAACTGTTTATCAATTTAAATACAATGTATAAACTTTGCAAACTATGGTATATGTATGTAGATAATACCAATAAATATATGACTGTTTTGTATAAACTACTGTCAATCACTGTAATTGCATGTCAGTATATGACGTAATTTCACTTCAAAACATATAGGATGTTTTTATTTTCTCTGTTTTATCTAATTTGTACATTAGACTTTTGTATTTTCTGGAGGTCTACTTAGTACTGTTATAAATAGACAGCTCATCTCACCTGAAGGCCACCCACAATTGGGCAAATTGGCATTAATCCTTAAAGGGCATATCCACCCCCAAAACTATAATTTCACCCACTACTGGCCCCACTCTTTAGTGCATAACAATCCTTACCTTACATCCCTGCTCCAAATGGCTGCCATGCAATGTCCCCGCAAAGTCCCAAAAACTGGCACACTGCAGCCCCCCCCCCCATCTCCCTCCCCCCCTCCCTTTTCATATATTGTAGGGCTTCCTCCCACAGCCCCAACCGCATTATTATTATTTCCAGAAACTCTCCCGAACTCTACTTACCTTACCTCTCTCCTCCAGCATTCTGAACTACCACCAGCCGCGTCCGTGAGAGGCAGCCAATCACGGACGCGACTGCCGGTCTGGCCCCCTGCTTGCAGTTTCATGCAAGCAGAGGGCCGGGACAGTGCGTCGGAGGAAAGAGGGAAGCTAAGTATTAATTGGGGGAGTTTCTGGAAATAATAATATTGTGGTTGGGGCTGGGGGAGGAAGCCCTAAAATATATTAAAACATTTTTAAAAAGGGGTGGACATAGTGACATAGTATTGGAGGTTATATAAAGACATACATCCATCTAGTACAACCTTTACCCATAATGTCTATATAACAGTTACATAGTAACATAGTATTGGAGGTTATATAAAGACATACATCCATCTAGTACAATCTTTACCCATAATGTCTGTCTAACAGTTACATAGTAACATAGTATTGGAGGTTGTATAAAGACATACGTCCATCTAGTCCAACTTTTATACCCTACCCATAATGTCTGTCTAACAGTTACATAGTAACATAGTATTGGAGGTTATATAAAGACATACATCTATCTAGTCCAACCTTTATACCCTACCCATAATGTCTATATAACAGTTACATAGTGACATAGTATTGGAGGTTATATAAAGACATAGTAACATAGTAACATATTAATTAAGGTTGAATAAAGACAAAAGTCCATCAAGTCCAACCTATTCACCCCCTTTTTTTTTTTTTTTTAACCCTACCTAACAGTTGATCCAGAGGAAGGCAAAAAAAAAAACAGCTTAAAAATGGGAAAAAATTCCTTCCTGACTTCAAACGGCAATCGGAAAGTATCCCTGGATCAACCAGATCTATATGCATTAATACCAGTAATTCTCAATATTTTTTAGTTTTAGAAACTTATCCAGGCCTTTTTTAAAGCTATTCAATGAACTTGCCATTACCATATCTGCTGGAAGACAGTTCCACAGTTTCACTGTTCTCACTGTAAAGAAACCTTTCCTAACCTGAAGATGAAACTTCTTTTCTTCCAACCTTAAAGGATGTCCACGAGTCCTCTGATATGACCTGTTAGTAAACAATGCACCAGAGAGTTCATTGTATGGGCCATTAATATATTTGTATAAGGTTATCATGTCCCCACGCAAACGTCGTTTCTCCAATGTAAACAGCCCTAACTTGTCTAATCTGCCAGCATATTCAAGCCCCTCCATTCCCCTTATTAATTTAGTTGCCCTTCTCTGAACTGCCTCAATTTCCAAGATGTCCCTTTTGTATATGGGATTCCAAAACTGCACCGCATATTCCAAATGAGGCCTTACCAGTGCCTTGTAATGAGGGAGAATAATATTTTTCTCTCTTTAAATCTATTCCCCTTTTTATACAAGACAATATCTCGCTAGCTCTAGCCGTTGCTACCTGGCATTGTTTGCTATATCAACCAGAACCCCCAAAACTTTTTCCATTACAGATGCACTTAACACAGAGTTATTTATGGTGTAGGAGGCACAGGGATTATTAAATCTCAAATGCATCACCTTACATTTATCAACATTGAATCTCATCTGCCATTCTACTGCCCATTTTGATAATCTATCTAGGTCTGCTTGCAGCACTTGCACATCATTGGAAGTTTCCAAAGCTCTGCATAGTTTAGTGTCATCAGCAAACACCGAGACCTTGCTCTCAATGCCCTCTTCTAAGTCATTTATAAACAGATTAAACAGAAGCGGCCCCAGTACAGAACCCTGAGGCACTCCGCTAGGAACTTTAGCCCACATAGATGTAGCTCCATTAACCACCACTCTCTGTTTGCGGTCCAATAACCAGTTCTCTATCCATGAACAAATGTTTTCTTCAAGGCCAACAGTCCTCAGTTTATACATTAGTCGCCTATGTGGCACAGTATCAAAAGCTTTTGCAAAATCCAAATATACCACATCCACTGCTGTGCCTGAATCTAACTTCTTACTCACTTCTTCATAAAAACCAATTAAATTTGTCTGGCATGATCTTTTTCTCATAAATCCATGCAGAATACTACTAATAAGATGATCTCTGGAGACAAAGTCAAGGATATGATCCCTTAACAAAGTTTCCATCACCTTCCCTACCACTGATGTTAGGCTTACAGGTCTATAGTTTCCAGGCTGTGAACGACTACCTTTTTTGAAAATTGGTATTACATTGGCTTTTTTCCAATCCAGTGGCACACCCCCAGACAAAAGCGAATCTGAAAAGATGAGAAACAGTGGTCTAGATAGAACTGCCCTTTAAAACATTATTCTAACCTCTGTGATTTACAGTATTTAGCCATTAATTTCATATGCAAAATCAACAAATTACACTTAAGTTGTAAAATGTGTGCGAGTGTTTATACAGCTTTGTGGAAAGCCCTCAATATCTACAACAGCCTAAAGCACCCTCTACATAGGCTAGACATTACAAGCAATTTCAACATTTAGATCAGATCGCTTAAAATGTAGAAACCGTTTCCATTTTTTCCAATCGACCGATAGACAATGTCCAGCAGTTTATCGGAAAAACAAAGATCGGGCCAGGTGGAAAATTTTCTGATGACCCCATCTTCTGTCCCAATCTGCAGAAAGATCAAAGACATCAAGGTAAGGAACTTCAAGCATTTCTTCCAATCGGATTTCCAATCATTGCCCTTGATTGGAAAACTGATAGGAAGAACATCTGCCCATGAATAGCTTTAGCCTAAAAAAATATCTAATCAGATAACACCCTTTTACCTGCTCAAGCCTCACCCAAACTAGGACAGGGTTCTGAATCTTAAAATAGATTGGGGGGACCCGAGTATATAAATTTCAGGTGGACACCAGTTCATATAATAAAGCAATTAAGATTAATTTCCTAAATGCTTCATAGAGGTGTGTGTAATAGGTCATTTGTGAATGTAAGGTGCCAGGAAACAAACATGTTTGCCTCATTATTCTTTAAATTTCATGTTTTATACAAAATCAGAACTTGCTGATTAGCCATTTTGCACAATGAGGTTGGCAGCTCTTATGTATCTATTGTCAGTGTGACCTCAGTATATTCTGGACTTTTTTTTGGGGGGGGGGGGTTATTATCTTGTTATCTTATCTATGTAAGTAGCTTTTTACTTTCTGTTAACCATTGTTTCTATCAGTACTGCTCTGACCTGAGGAAGAGGGTTGATCCCTCGTAAGCTTGTCTACTAAAATAAACTGTTAGAGCACGGCCACACTGCAACGCAATCGCACACGATTTCATGTGCAATTTCATTGTGTTTGTACATGCGTTTTTTTCATTAACTATTGAAAAACGCATGCGGTTTAAAATGCGGAACGCAAATCGCAATGACAATGCACCCGAAAACGCGCGTTTTCGGTGCGTTGCCGCGTTTTCAATGATATGAAAAAAGCGCAAACGCAAAAAAGCGCAGCAGTGTGGCCTAGCCCTCAGTCCATTAAAAGTATCACAGTACTTTTTACTACTACACTAGTAACACATTCTTGTGAAAACAACTTAACTACAACCAAAAGATCATGCTTTGCTTAATATTAAGATACAGCTAGTAACCTAATGCATTTAATAGCTGAATATTTTGATACTTTTTAGAACTTTTAGTGGACTTTTTGGATAGGTACAGTGGGGCTTTACCCTTAATAAGCTCTTAGCTATAACACCTCCTCTATAAATATGCAAGCTTGTAAAAAGCTCATTTAGCTTTAAGAGGAGGTGGCAAGCTTTCTGAAAGGTAGAGAGACTGGGATGCGTGGCATAAAAGGTTAGTGGGGGATGAATTTGACCTTTAAAATATAGATCTAACCTTTTCCTTATTGCATGTAAATTAGGTGTATAACATATGCCACAAGTAAATTATCTGATATTCCTGGGTGTAGAAATTCTCTGTTTGAATACTGCCAATTACAAAACATTAGACTTTGTTGGAGTTTTGCTTTATAGTAACCACTATAACCTGTAATCTGTGCAACAATGAAAATTACATTCATCCTCATCTGAACTTAGATCCCTGCCCGATAACATGGTGAATGGCAGTTTCAGACGACAATTCATTCACGTTTGGGCATTCATTCGGGCGTCATTAGTGATCAAACCCATCGGATCAAACAATGACGACTGTCCAAATGCGCATGCAAGTCCATTTGTCGTGTAGTCGAGCGATGCATTAGCAATTGCATGTCTGTACCTAGCTTAGGCCTTCATTTGCTGTTGTCAAACAATGTTATGGCATTTGACTGTAATATGCCACATGAGCAGTGGAAATACAGTGCATAGAGCACCACATTTAGTGCTGTCATCTGACTTTAGCCTTAGTGTATAGCATTTTGAAATGTAAATGATACTATGGGGGACAAAAGTTCCCAAGCAGATTTCTTTCATACTATTGTTACTTAAAAAAAACAGTTATATTTGAAGGAAATCTTCAAGCTACAATACAATTATAACTCGTAAATCACTGATAAAAAAATCTGTTGAAACCCGTGTAAGGAAGATATGAAGAGGCGTGTAAGCAGTGATGTATGTATGTAAGCAGTGATGTATGTATGTATATGTTTATTTATATAGCACTACTTGGGGATGCAGTACTGTACAATATTAGAATACAAAAAAAGCAAGGGGGACAATAAATACATAAATATATAATAAGTATGTGCATCATGAAATATACAAGTGCTTGAAACATGTAACATGAGGAAATAGGTCCCTAACCCGTAGAGATTACAATCTAATTAGGTGGGTAACATACAATTACATAGGAAAGGGTAGAAGTTCCATAGTAATAACTGGTGCAGCGATAAATGAAAAAGTCACCGAGGGGTTCCCAGAGCACTGATACTACCTTTACATTGTTTGCAGATATGTGCAATTCTTTTGTGATTTCTAAGAATAGATATGCCCAAAACTAGTTTCGTACCATTTTCAGATCTCTGGAAAATCCCGAAGATCCGAAAATCTGGAACAAATTTTAGATCATTTTCGAATGTACATGGCTATTTTCGATAGTTTTCAAAAATAGCATTGAACGGTCGAAAATTATCAAAATTACAATTGGAGACTATTTTCGAGTTTCCGATCGAATTTTAGAAGATTTTCGAATGTTTGAAAATTATCGAAAATAGCCTCAAACATTTGATTTTCGAAAATACAATCGGAAACTCGAAAATGGTCTCCGATCGTATTTTCGATAATTTTTGAACATTCAAGGCTATTTTTGAAAATTATTGAAAATAGCCCCGTACATTAGAAAATTATGGAAAATGCCTCCGAAATCCGGATAATCCGTCCAGATTCGGATGGATCTTTCGGATTTCAGAACCGAGGGGTTCCGTGTCGGATCCGGGTTCGTGTCCATCTCTAAGAATAATGTGTTTTGGCCTTAGTATTTACATAAGAACAAATCTTAAAAACCACAGAGAAACTAAACGTCTAAAACTACAGCTTTGTAATAAGTCCTAAATAAGAATAAAAGGTGGAGATTATGGCACTGGGGAAAATTTTATTTTATTAGATGCCATTTCATATTTTTGCAGAAACTGTAATTTGCAGTAATACAATAAAAATGGATTCTGGCAGCTGCCTTGATCTTGAATACATGTACTGGAAAAGCTGAGCAGTTGTTAATTAAAAAAAAAACTCTTACTCTTTATCTACCCCTTAATTAATTACTAAATTGGAATTTCAATATCTACAATTTTACAAAACAGAGATACTGTTTGGTTTCCTTGCCTATCAAATTAACCTGGAGAGTATCAATAACACAATGGTCTACAGTGATTTAGACCACATGAATTAAAGGATAACTGTATTGCCTCAATGCATTTTTTTAAAAATTGCTTTAAAAAGAGTAAAGGTATGCAGCCCTCCCCATACATTTTTGTCCTGATTTTCTGCCTTCAATTAGCCATGCTGTGAAGGGGGCGTAACAATTCTGTCTAACCTCTGTCAATCTAAGCTAGTGGGTGAGAAAACACCCTTGATCAGCTTGATTATGTAGGCTGTATCCTAGCAACAGGACATTTCAAGTTTGTTTAACTGGCAGAGGAGGAGGAGAGAGGTTGTAACAGACATTCCCACCAGCCAATGGCAAGTGATATGGCCCTGGGCAGTCTAGGAGGCGGGCTTTTAGCACTCATCTTTGCTGTGTGATATGTAATGGAGGGCAGCACGACTGTAAATGTGAGTAAGTGTTTATAGCTGCTGGAAATGTGGATATGTAATGGGGGTGATGTTGTTTTTTTATATTGTTTTCCTTTAATTCCTCCACCTTCCCCAAAAATCAACTTTGCTCCTTTCCCATCCAGTGGTACTCATAGCCATGAAGACTGTAGACCACACATTACTACTGGGCTCTTGATAACACAAAATACAGTCAAGCCCAAAGTAGATACACAGGGTTGATTAGGTTCATTTTATTAACCTCAAATTCAGCTCTGTGCGGTGTTGTACCAAAAAAAATTTTGTCAATTGGTATTGCATTATCTTGCTTCTGGGAGGTCTCATCATGCAGAATGTTGTTTCTGTAAGTGTAAAGGTAAATGTTGGAGGGTATGTTGAAAGTGAGGTTCATAAAAGGAGAAATAAACTTTAAACATCTTTTTTTTTTTGCGTTTTTGATCAAATTCATCATTATTTGACTTGAAGAAATTAAAAGAATCAGAAATTAAAATCAAGTTTGAAAGGCTTCTTTTCAGTTGATGTAACAAATATGCCACACTTATGCAGTGATGACAGGAAACAAAACTAATAAAGGATAAGCAGAGTTTTGACTTTCTGCTGAATAAGTAGCAGTTTTTATTTTCACTTTCTTACTATAGACATGCAGTTTTACATGCATATCTGGACAAGGGTACTGTCTCCCTCCAGTGGTAAATGTTGAAAGCACCAGTACATTAATAATTCTCAGATTGAAATAAGATTTATAAATTAAAACTGAAGATTTTATTAAAGGTATGGCAGCAATTAAGCAAACTGGATACCAGCCATATTCTTCTTATACCTACCTTATATATACAGTATAGTTTCTGAGATACATAAAATGTTTCTGGGGCTGATTAGCGGAGCCATATAAACATCCACAAAGTGGAGACTTCTTAAAAAGAAACTTTAACTATAAAAATAAACATCATTGATTCCCATCATAGAGCACTGATTAAAATAAAATTAACCTATTCCAAATTCTGTGTGTGATATAGTACAGGGAAGGCATGGGGGCAATATCCATGTTTATAGACAACCTCTAGGAAGCTACCGTATATACTCGAGTATAAGCTGACCCGAGTATAAGCCGAGGTACCTATTTTTACCTCAAAAAGTAAGAACCCATGATTGACTCGAGTATAAGCCGAGGGTTGAAATTATGGGAACTCTGCTGTCCATAAAAAAGCCTCATTCCTTGGCACTCCAGATGTTTTGGAAACTACAACTCCCAGCATGCTTTATTAGCTGGGAGTTGTAGTTTCCAAACCCCTTTTGTGCCAAGGAATGAGGCTTTTTTTATGGACAACACCCCCAGGAAAGGCCCAAAAACCTTCACATGTGGTAAATCAGGGTAAATCTGCTGCTGCTTACCGGTACCGTACTTCTCTATGTAACCAGCTACGTGTAACTTAATTCTCTGGATCCTGCTGCGCTGCATGTCTGTACTCTGCGGCTGTACTGTCCGGCGCCGAGTAGTGGATCCTGCCTGCTGGCACTCTGCACGCTGCTCTGCATGTCCGTACTCGCCGGCTGTGTAACTTACTGCCCGGCACCGAGTAGTGACGTCACTACTCGGCGCCGGGCAGTACCCGGTAAGCAGCAGCAGATTGTTAAAATTTACCATGACCCGTTATAAAAGCGAGGTCGGGTTTTGAGGCTATTTTTAAAGCCTGAAAACCTCGGCTTATACTCGAGTATATACGGTACATCACCACTTTAGAAATCTCCATTCACCACCTATTATAACCAAAATAAATGAGGTGAGAATGGACCATTCCCAATGTTATGTCCACTTCTATTTCACATTGAAAAATACCTTATAATTATAACATGCCATTTTAAAGATGTATGAAAACTTAAAGTAGGACCAGAACATGCTTGGGCCAGAAAACTGCAAGTGAGGCATGACCGAGTTTGATTTGGTTTAAAAGATACGCACAGGAAGAATCTGTTTATAAACAAACATAAAGGCAAAAGTGGGTTTACATTGACCAAGTGATCTCTTTTTGTGATAAATGTTGTTTATTGGGGTAGCCATGATTTATTAAGGCTTTTAAAAATGAGCCCTTTATTAAAATTAAAAAAAAATACATTTTACTAATAATAATAATTTATTCCTCTATTAGGGCTAGGCCACACTAGTGAGTTTTTTGTTCGTTCGCATTTTGCGCTCACGATTTTCGCAAACATCGCGGGAACGCGAATGTTCCTGCAATTTACGATGTGCATGCAACTGCGCATCCGTCCGCATTTTGCGGCAAGCATTTTCTCGCGTAATTGCTTGCGTTTCCGCTTTATAGATAGCGAAAAAACGCAAACGCATAAACAACATGCGCCAACGCACAATCGTAAGTATCTGGTTTGAGAAGGTTTGTACTTACATAGTAAATGTCAGTAGGGCTTACATAGGGGCTTACATAGGGAGGAATGCTTTCCTGGCTCCTTTGGAAGAGGTGTTAGCATATAATTATCTGCATCAATGTCACCCTCTTTTTAAAAATTGTAAAATGTCTATGGGTAGTTGTGTAAGATTTCTAAGATATTTTGATGACATTATGGTTATCTTCAACTGTGTTCTAATTAGTCAGGAATCTTCAATTTTATTACTTCTTTGAGAGTGTAGAACTTTTTACAATGATAATGATATAATAGCTTGCAATGTATGTACAGGGATGCTTTTAGTTATTCTATACACTATTTATAAAACACTATGAATATGCAATAAAACAGGCATTACACAATGTCATGAGATGTGTTAAATTTGGGCGTACAGTATATCAAACTGTGCTAGGATAGTACTACTCCAATTCAGGAGAGTCTGCCTGACCAGCACTGGGTATGTATGTAGGAAGGAGCAGTCATTTGCCTTGTGGCTTCTTTCATTGCATTTGGGGATATATCATTAAGTGGAGAAGCACAAATTAGACAGCTGTCCTCTAATGGTTGTCCTGGCACCATTTTGAATTAGTTTATGGAGGCACAAATTTCTTACCCCCAATCTATGTATATGGATTTTACAGCCCATTGTTCCCATTAAAAGGCTGCTAAACCAAAAGTACAGACCTTAGACCCCACCTCCCACACAATACTAGGGATATTAGTGTTGCTTTAATTTTAATGGCCATACTGCTTTGCCATACTGCTTTACAAAGCAAAATAAGTTAACTGCCTGCTATTCAATTAAATTTCTTGTGTATACCAGATGCTCAAAATTTAAAAATAACTTGTAAGAAATAAAGTTAGATTTAAGTTTTAGAGCATCCCCAGATTATGGGGACCTGGTCCTCTACATTTTTAATAATAAAAAAAAAAACAAAGCACACACACATGGCAAAATCAATCGAGAGTGTCTCTCATCTTGTCCTGTTTGTCCTTTGAGGCTAGTCGAGGAGGTTGGTGTTCAATAAATACTTGCCAACCTAGCAGTAGAGATGGGATCCGGGTCCATCATGGAACCCCTTGGTTCCAAAATCTGAATCTTCCATCCGAAACTGGATGGATCATTCAGATTTCGGGAGTTTTGAGCCTATTTTCTATAATTACTGAATGTTCGAGCATTATCGAAAATAACCTTGAACGTTCAAAAATCCTCAAAAAACTTGAAATTAATTTCTCATTGTATTTTTCAAGGATTATCGAACATTCAAGACTATTTTTCGAAAATAACCAAGAACGTTCTATAATTATCAAAAAAAGGGCTCTGAAGTTGCGAAAGTATGTTCCATTTTCAGTTTTTCAGATCTTTGTGATTCCGAAAATGGAACAAAACTCGACAGTTTTAGCCATCTCTACGTAGCAGGTGTAACCTGACACAGAGATGTGAAGCACACCCAATAACATCATCATTATATGGGGAAACCTAATATGCCTCTATTTCTTTAAATTTGAATATTCATTACAATGCAAGCCTTCAACATTTATACTAGAAAAAAAACTTAAAAGTCAACTATAGTGCCCCAAACCTTTCTCCATCCATCCTAAACCGCTAGGTCCTAACCTCTGAGTTTGCCCTTAATGTCTGGGACTTCTCTCGGACTGTCCAATGACAATGATTTAGGTCCAACCCAGGGGTACTTAGGGTCCTCACCTTGGGTACTATAAGGGGAGGAACAATGGTTTGAGGCACTATTGTTGCCATTTTAAAGGGAACTAAATGCTCTAGATAACATTGTCCCAATAAACAGAACAAATCCACAAATATACAAAAAGCGGTGTCTCACCTCTCCCTTTGCTGTGGCTGCTGGGTGATTTATGAAATTAACCTATGGGTACTAGGGGTCAGCTCCCATAATACACCTTAGCTCGGCACATCCAGCTTAGTGTACGCAGTACACTTCACAGGAAGTAGTAGTTCCTAGAAGCTGTCAGACCATCATGTTACAGCTTAGAGATCATCCTTCCCTCTGACAATTTTTAGTGTAAAGTTTGTGGGGTTTGTGGGACTGAACTACGTGAGGTAAATTTTTTCTTTGGTGGGTGGACCTGTCTGCAGGGGACCTGGTAGGGACCCCTTTGGCTCCGTGACCCATAGCAATTGCTATGGTGATCCCTACTGTTCTTTAAAACATTGTCTGCCCATGGGTCAATACCACAGCAATCTCTTTTAGGATGGGTCCACTAGGATACCAGGGAAACCCTTGGTGGGTCTACAATCCATTCACCTCTACAATTACTGTTTAAATTTAGGGGCAGTTAAAGGACAACAATAATGTTCCCATCCACCCCTTCCCATTTAAAGTACCCAGGATAAGAACCTAAAATGCTAGGTCCTCACCACTGGGTGGTGCGTTAACTTTTCGACGCATTTTTCACAAATATTGTATGAAATTTGACGGCAAAAAGTTATTATCACTGCGATCGTTGTTTCGCATATCGCCAGCGGGATCACGTGGGCAGGTGGTGTAGATGGGGTGTTACAAGTGCCTTTTGGGACTTTGGAGGTCCCACAGCTCTTAGTGCTGGTGGTGCCAGGGGGGGATGTGCTGGTGGTGCCACGGGGGATGTGCTGGTGGTGCCACGGGGGATGTGCTGGTGGTGCCAGGGAGGATGTGCTGGGGGTGCCAGGGGGATGTGCTGGTGGTGCCAGGAGGAATGTGCTGGTTGTGCCAGGGGGGATGTGCTGGTGGTGCCAGAGGGGATGATCCCCTCTGGCACCACTAGCACATATTAAGGCCAGTCAATCCTACTGCCAGGCCTGACAGTACCTATGCCAGTTCTGTGGAGCCCTTGCACGAGTGCTCCTCCTTGCATCTGCTATCCTCAAAAATGTCCCAAACATGTAAGTGCCATGCTGTAAAGGAAGTACTAGATGAGTCTTTGCAGACATGCATGTGTGTGCTGACGTAATGTCCATTTGAATAAACATTTGAAGGCTGCCTGGATCAATTTGGGTGTGATCAATTCTGGGTGTGCTACAAGGAGACACACTGTAAAGCACCCCCCCATGGCATAAAATTTTTGTAAGTTTATATGTAGTGGGTACCTGTCTCTGTCTGTCAGGAGGGAGTTGAGATGGGATGGATATCCGATGAATCTTTCTGCCTCCTCTCCTCCAGCCCAGGCAGCAGCACAGCCGGAAAGACTTACCCACCCCCACGGCCACGTGACCATGCAGGTGCAGTGTGTTGATGCCGGAGAAGTAACTGGAAATGACAGTTTGGAAGTCCGGGTCAGGCCCCCCGCCGGACTCTGTAATGATTTAAAGGTAAATTCCCTAAATTTGGGCTATACATACTGGGGCCCATGGACAGCTCCTGATGGGCCCCCCTGGCATCCAGGTTCCAGGCACTTGCCAAGGGTGCCTTGTCTATAATCTGGCCCTGTAAGGTTTCCTGGAGCTCAAAACTGCCCATTGGCTCTTAGAAAAACCCTTGTGGCTCTAATAAGAACCTTTCTGAAAGGGGGTTCCTGCAGATTGAAAGTGGGACCCCCCATGGCCCTAAAAAGGACCTTTCCAGGTCTCCGTTGTCTTCCTTCTTCTTCGCCGTCGCTGCCGATACCACCAACAACACCAACTCAGCCCATGTTACTGACACTGGGCAATGTCACTGCATCCAGCAGTGACACCACCATTGCTGGCCTAAATTGGTGTCGCTGACAATATCAGCAGAGATTGCAAAGAAGAAAGAAGATGGCAAATACCTGGGACCCCCCTATCAGAAAGGCTCTAATTAGAGCCACAAGGGCTTTTCTAAGAGTCAATGGGGGTCCTGGTTTCGAGCTGCAGGAGCCCCAACAAAGGCACTTCTAAGTGCTGCAAAGGAACTAAAAAGTGATGGAGTAAGGGTCCCGGTTCGAGCTGAGGGACCCCCTAAGCTCCAAAAGGCACATGTGGAGGTGGGCCCCCCTGCCAGTGCTTCTCACAGTGCCACTTGTGGGACATTCCCCCCACTTCCCAGCAGCCCTATGTGTCACCACCACCACACCCCCTGTGCAAAAACTATGCTTACCGCAGCTTTTTATCTTTTTAAACTTTTATCGCTGAACATCAATCGGCTTTACAAATACAGCAGTAATGACGATTGTTTTGCGCCGATGTGCGGTGATATAAAGCAGGAATGTTTATAAATATGCCCCTAAGTCTGTTACCTATAGATGTTCCAATTGCTGGTGCATTGTTCTCTGCGTGCTCTCCTCTCCTGGGACTTCATCAATAGGAAGACACTATTTTTATTGGCCGGCCAGCTGACCGGAAGGAGGAAGCAGGGAACACTGTGCCGGTGATCGTAACTTCTAAGTTACGATCACCGGACCCAGGATTGAGAACAGTTAAGGTCCTTACCCTGGGTTCTTTAAAAGGGCCAAACAAGAAGATCAAGGCTAAGGTGGGTATAGTTGTCCTTTAAAAATTAGTAAAAAAATTTCATAAACCTTAGCAGGTAGAGAAATAAAGATATATAAAAGAGTGAGAGATTAAGGAATTACATGTCTTAAAGGATATTTACACTATAAAAACAACTTTAGCTTAGTGAATAGCTGTGGCTTTAAATATAAAGGTGTATCAACAAACTCCTTACTACAGCTGGTATCTACAGACAGAAATCCAAGAGAAGAACAACAAGAAATTATTGATGTTGTATTGTAAATAAATTAATTATAATGTAATACTGATCTGATATATCCAGGAGACATATATTGTTCTGAATCTAATAACAATGTGTTAATATATACTGTCGATATTAAATCTTTACTCCCACTTCTCCAAAACTTTTTGCAGATTTTAAATCTGAGCAGTAGATTCTGAGAAATCATCATTTTAATCACAGCATTTACAGGGAAAGACCTGTCACTCGAGAAGCAGAAATTATAATGTGTAACCCATGCTTAACCTCTTTGCCTGCCTGCCAGAACATTCTGCAACATTTTAGAGAATCAGCAGAGAAAAGACAGCAGGGGGGGGAGGGAGGGGGAGAAGTGTAAGCAGAGCAGGGTCCATGGTGAGGCTGTGCAGAACACATAAAAGAAGGCAGTGAGTAAGAGAGGGTGGGGGGAATTAGGAGTACTCACTAAACATTAATAATGACAAAGCAAGCACAGATAAATATGCGAGTACCATCATTTTACTGGTCTCAAATTGTAGTTTCAGAAAAGTTGTTTCAGTGAGTATAGTGACCCTTTAAGTAAGATTTATTACTTCCTGTATTCTTTCAATAATATGCACTGGACTCAAAATAAAACATGTTAAAATAATAATAATAATATTATATTAATAGTATAATTTTATTTTGTTCTACTCCCCTCCCATACCCTTGATGAATTGACGTCACATTGCCTGTGCACGAAACACGAACACCATACAAATGGCAGTAAACTAACCAGACACAGCAAGATGGTAGAGATCTCGTGGGGGCAGAGCTAAAAATGCCATTTCAGAGAAGGAGGAGGAAGTCAGCAACATTCATGTAGTACAGGTAGGCTGTAGGAGGGAAGTAGAACAAAAAAAATTCTACACCTTTATATTTAAAGCCACAGCTATCCAGTAAGCTAAATTTGTTTTTACAGTGTACATATCCTTTAATGCTTCCTGATGGGCCTCTGGTCTTATAATTCCTGGTTGGTCAACACATCGAACCCAGGCTAATATTTTCCAGAATCTTCTTTGAAAACTACCTACCTCTTCTATTAATAAAAATAGAAAAACTAAAAATAAACCAATGTGTATTTAGTATGCCCCAATGGGCTTTTCTCTCATAGCAGATTTTAACCTACATCTACCTGCTTAGTGGCATATTTCCACAAATCAGAAATCTTAATTTCAACAATACTGATTAATAATGCTGATACATTATACCAAAAAACACAAATCATTTAGATTTTCTCAATGCCTATGAGGCTTTGCTGGGATTGGATTTGGATGCACAATTATATAAAACAACCTAAGCAAGAATAAATATGTAATTCAAGCTGAGCTTGCTTGCCTTACTTTCAGCTTAATTCAGAGACTCGCACTCTCTCGCAATCATCTTTTGACGTTCAACGTGATCCTCTCTATATCTCTCATCTGCTGACAGGACTACTGGAAATCAAACAATTAGACACCAGAAGGTCATCTGAAATTTTCAAATTGCCAACTTGTCCAGGCCTGGCTGAATTAGCTCAGCCCTACAGCATAACATATATCAATAATATATAACAATATCACTTAAAGGATAACTCCACCCTCATAAGAACATCTTTTAGAAAGAAAGGCCTCTTTAAAATATGTTGATATATCATAGTTTGTCCTATGAATTCATTACTGTATGCCTGCTATGCTTCTGGATGCCTCATGGAAACTGAGCAATTTAGCAATTTAGATTTAGATTTTTTATATATCTGTGCAGTCAAGGGTTAGATACACTTGTAGTTAATCCAGCTTTATATTATATGTTATTGGCCACAATTATATCTTTAAAACAAGCCATCCCCCATCAAAATCCGTTCAGACATTTTTAAGATACATATGTTTTTACACCATGCTTTTTGCTCACTGTAATCTGACGTCACCTTTCCCGTGCCTTTTGCCTCCCTTGGTGCTCCCCCCCTCCCACCATCTGGATCCATCCTCGGCCCACCTACATCCTAGCATTTCATCCTTTTAGGGTTTGATAGAGGACCCCTGTCCAGACCCAAACGCCGGATTATTTTTGAAAAAAAATGTTTGCAGCCTTACTTACAGCCCTTCATTCCCGAGGCGCTTTCTTGTGACGTCAGCTGTGTCTGTGATTGACACAGATGCTGCTGACGTCACGAGAAAGGCGGATTATATATCTTATACATCTTCAAATTGGCTGAACGGATTTTGATAGGAGATGGCTTATTTTAAAGATAGAATTGTGGCCAATAACATATACATTTTAATGTTTTTGCTAGGGTAAACGTAAAGAATAGCAATCCATACTAGTCCCTTTCGATAATTTGAGCATATTTCCTGAAGCCAATATTAGTATTTAAAAATATTCATTAAAGAAAAATGTCAGTTTCTGCTAAACAAATAATAAAAATGATTACATTTTTAGGTTTTTCTTTACACCTATGAGTTTCCATGATTTGTTGTGTAGAGTTCGGTATACTGTATAAACAATAAACTCACGTACACAGTTTATGCTTCATAGTTGTACACAAAATGAATTACATGAAATCTTTTTATGATTTTTGTGTAATTCAACAGTAAAGAGGACTATGAGGTGTACAATATATGGCTGTACTATGTGATCTTTCTCCCTACAAAGTACTGTAATTAAAAATATGCAAGTAGGAATTTCCCTGAGGTGTGTGTTGCTGCATGCCTTCAATACAGAACTTGTTTTGCTCAGGTTCAGTATCCCCCTTCCCCCCCTTTACCGACTTCTCCTTTCCTTGGACCTGACTTTTTTTAGACCGAGCATGCCTGCCAATCACTATCATCTATCACTGAGAGATGATATTCCCCAACTGTCACCAATCCAGTTACAGTTACACCTTTCCAGTAATAGCAAAATCCATAATAGCACACAGCATAAGTTGTATTATAAGGTACTTAATTGACAGCTGAAGAATCTTAACTTCAGATTAGATATCTAAAGAAATAGGGTACAGATCAACACAATAATGGTATAGTGATACTGTAGTTGGGAAGAATTATAGTTTCCCCAGATTTACTAAAATATGTATTTTTTCTTTAATGCTTGCTAGGAAATAAATTGCAAAGATTACTTTTGGGTTTCGTTGTATGAAAAGCAAAGAGATGTGTGGAAGAACAGAGATTGTTTTTAAATACAATTGTACAATGTTAAAATGCTCTGCTCTGTGTCTGAGAGGCAGTATCTGCTGTAAAATGAATTGTGCCTAGCAGAGATGTGTCTCTGTGCTGTAATAGTAAAGGCTGTTGGCTTCTAGGAGGCAAGGCTGACTGTTTTGATCTACTTTGCACTAGAGAGCATTTTAAGTGTATTGTGTACACTAAGACCCCAAAACAAGGAAGTGAATTATGGGAGCTGAACCCTTGTTCCCACAGGTTAATCTCATCTAGCAGCCACAGCAAAGAAAGACCTATTTGCATTGGGACAATGTTGTATGGTTACTTTAGTCCCCCTTTAAAGGGTATGTCCACCTTAAATACAAACTTTATATCTTGTTGGCCACCTCTGTCCACCCTCAACAGCTGAGTTACATTTCTAAAAAAAGAAATAGAATCATACTTACAGCCCTTTGTGGCGGCTGCCTTTCCCGGGTCCCTGTTTGCCAGAACTTGTGTCACAGATGCAGCTGTCAACTTTGAAGACAGCCGAGGTAACGAAGGGCTGTAAGTATGTCTCAGATTCTTTTTTTAGAAATGTAACTCAGCGGTTGGGGGTGGGCAAGGGTGGCCTACAAGATATTAAAAGTTTATTTTGGAAGGTGGAAAGGCAGCCGGAGAGGGATCCGGAGGGTGGGAAAGAGCTCCCCTGCGCATGTCGCTTTCCCTCCTGGAGGCAAGAGAGGAGGCAGACACCTTTTGACAGGAAGACATCTCCTATTCTTCAGTTTCCTGGACTTTGCACAGACACTGCAGGAGAGCCATAAGGAGCAAATATTTTTTTATTATTATTGTTGTTGTTGATTTATATAGCACCAGCATATTCCCTAGAGTTTTACATTTCTATAATTGTGGAAAAACTTTCCCTTTAAGATAGGGGAGTGTTATTGAGATAATAAAGGGAGACACAAGTGGTGTGGACACATTGTTCAAAGATAAACATTTTAAAGTGTATTATGATTATTCTGATGATGGTGCTGAAACATTGATAAAGAACATGTTTATAATATAAAACAATGAGAGCTGTTAATGTAAAAATACAGGTTAATGTAAAAATATTGCAGATTGAGGCATCTGCTTTTCCTAGAGTGCAGGTGTGTGGAATATCTATATATTTATTTGTTATGATCAAGAACTTGGACATTTGAACTTTATTCATATGATTTGCAATATATACTTTCCATTACAAGCACATTTGGTTTTCTGGGGTCACGTTCAAGAAATATAAATTCAATTTGTGGTGTCTAACGTTATTATTTTCAGAAATGCTTTTGAGAGCAATGAGTATATTTAAAATAAATATTTGGAACTACAAGGTGACTATTAAGCCAGAACATCTGTCTAGTTATTGCTTTGTGCCCAAAACATAATTCTAACTATAACCATATGTGTTATTTTTAGTTAGGGTGTAACAGATTCTTATTCAAGTTGGACACTGAATAGAATTTCAGAATTTTAGTCACTTAAGGCAAATATGACAAAATACGTTCCAACATATTTTTGGAGTCACATTAAAATTATAGAGGTGCCCAATGGTGTGGCTGCCCCAAACAAACACACAAGCAAGCAAAGGAGGAATGTACATTAACTTAAAGGAAATGTTCAGCCAAAAAACTTCACTTCTCTTGGTAGGCCACAATTGTCTCTATTAAATAGAGACAACATTCACCCTTCTATGTACTATGGTTCCAGAGATATGTTTTTAATGAAAGCCCCACTCATTTACACTACTGGCCAATCACACAACAGCACTAAATGCATATTCATTAATGACAAAATGTGAGCAAAAAAAAAAAAATCTTATATACTACTTCTATCAGTAAATCACACTGCAAACCTAAATGTGTACCAGCTCCCCTACCAGGATGTCACATTTACAGAACATTGGAAGGTGTTTTACTGCTAGGAAAAGCATTGGAAAATCGGCATGCATGCATGTTGCCAGTGGGGACCGGGAGGGGAGGGGTGGGATACCTGACATTTCCTTTAAATTCT
This sequence comes from Hymenochirus boettgeri, assembly GCA_019447015.1. Taxonomy (NCBI): domain Eukaryota; kingdom Metazoa; phylum Chordata; class Amphibia; order Anura; family Pipidae; genus Hymenochirus; species Hymenochirus boettgeri. The sequence goes on along the minus strand of CM033476.1, from coordinate 230,543,888 downwards.
TATATTCTCTGGCAACAGTGAGCAGACCCAATATCAGTAGAATAAACAAAGGCTAACAATGTCTAAGGCCTGGTATACACAGGTCAATTTTGATCCCATGTTCCCAACCAACAGAATACCAATCAATTAACCTTTTGGTAGTCTGCTGCTTGGGGGAAATGCAGTACCACTGATATTTTGGCACAATCAATCGACAGGTTTATTGAAGTCATTGGGCTTAATTTACCCAGAACCGCAATTGCTTGCGTTTACGCCTCCCAGCTGACATTAAAAAGACCCGTAAAAAAAAAACTGAAAATTTGAGACATTAAAACAGTTGTGCAGGCTGCGCGGGTGTCATTTGCGAAATACACGCAGCCTACACATAGATGGAGTTAAAGTTGGGCTAAATAATATTGAATCGGTTAGCTTGACTTTAAAGGTGGCCATACATATACGAATTATAATAGGTAATTATGGGGATATTCCCGGCCAATTGGAGTGCCGAACGACCATAGTCAGCACTCCGATCAATCGGGAATGACGGAAAGTTTCTGTCAGCCTGGCATCGATACCGATCATGCGGTGTATGGCCGCACGACTGACTGGTCAGGTCCGTGTGTGCTGTTCCCACAGCATGCATGCCAACAGATACCAATGTGATCTACTGGCACACATGCTGTGGGATCGCATGTGTATGACCAGCTTTGGTGTCCGAAATTCCCCAACATGTCCAACAAAGTTTTTGATTAAAAAAAGTGCTGATATTTTGTCTCAATCTACCGAAATAATATACCTGCCAGTCAATTAGGTCACAATATTGTACCTCCCCGATTTCATTATTCAGATGGGCGTAATTTATTGCCAATCTACAGAATATTAGTAGCTGCGATTGGCTGCCTATCCGTCTATGGCCACCTCATGTCTGGATCCACACACCTGTATTCAGCATTAATGCTATCATTCTCTGATAGAATATGATTAGTGTATGTATGCATATGAATATATGAGTAAATATAAAATGTGCAAGAGCAGTAAAATGTAACTGTATTTTGGAGTGGATGGAGGATGGGCTTACAAAGTGCATTTACACCATAAGCAGCTAGCTCTTCTGGGTATAACATAAATCTTTTTTAGACACAGGGTAGCACACTCCTCCTTTAAACCTCTCACGCTATGCAACTGTTTGTGCTAATTTATTGGTAACTTTTTTTTAATGCCTATTTTACTTTAAAAATAGGCAATGTGCTACTGCAGTAAAATTAATAATTGTGTTCCCTAATAACATAATAAGAAAAGGTCTGAAAAGCCTCTCCTAATGGACAATTATGACTAAATGAAAAGGCTTTTAAAAGTCATTTCCCAAAAAATTTACACTTTTATCCAACAATTTTAGCCTGAAACAATGGAAGCACCTGTAATTTGGGATAGAGAATATTGTAGTGGGCTGCGGCTCAATATAAATACTGCTTTTGACAGATTTCAGTAATGTAAAAAGGGTTTATCTATAAGTAATAATTGTCATTTTCATTGTCAACATAATGGATATATCTTGGTATAGCTTTAATATGCAAGTAGATGAACATTTTTTAGAATAATAACAATTTACGTATATACTTGAGTATAAACGAGTTTTTCAGGCTGAAAAATCAGCCTGAAAACTTGGATCGGTTTATACTCGAGTCGTAGCTTACCTGAGCATTCCGGCAGCCGCACGATCTTTCTGTGTATGGCGCGCCGGCCTGACGTCACTGCCGGCGCCAAGCCCGGCGCCGGGCAGTGACGTCAGCCGGCGCGCCAGTACTGGAATGAGCGCGCGGCTGCCGGAATGCTCAGGATACCGCTAAGGATACCGTACCTGCCAGGAAGCCCTGGATGGAGGAAGCCCTTGGATGGAGGAAGCCCTGGATGGAGAGAGCCCACAGGGAGAAGAGCCCACAGGTACAAACTGAACTGGGTGGGAGGGTGAGGGGGCATTCAAGATGTGGGAACTACACTCCCAGCATGCTTTATTAGCTGGGAGTTGTAGTTCCAAACATCTTGAATGCCAAGTGAGGGTGGCTTCAAGATGTTTGGAAACTACAACTCCCAGCTAATAAAGCATGCTGGGAGTTGTAGGTTCCAAACATCTTGAATGCCAAGTGAGGGTGGCATTCAAGATGTTTGGAAACTACAACTCCCAGCATGCTTTATTAGCTGGGAGTTGTAGTTTCCAAACATCTTGAATGCCAAGTTTCTACCCTCGGTTTATACTCGAGTCAACAACTTTTATTAGGATTTTTATCTGAAATTGGGTACCTCGGTTTATACTCGGGTCGGTTTATACTCGAGTATATACGGTAAACAGATTTACTCAACTGAAACAATAACATTACAACATATGTTATTTGCTTAAACAAACATCCAGATCTATTCCACTCCAAACAATCAAAAAAATATTTTTTCTATTCTATTCACTGAACTTCTTGAAACTTAAGCTAGCATACACCTGCGATGCCACAGCATGTGTGCCGACAGATCACACTGGTATTGTTGGCACACATGCCGTGGGAACAACACACACAGGTATGGGGATCGGTTGGCCGTGCGGCCATACACGCACTATCGGATTGGCTCCTTTACTTAAAGTAAAGGGAGCCAATACCGACCTACGGAAATTTTCCTGGTCGATTGAAGTGCTGACTACGGTCGTTCGTCGGCACTCTGACCGGTCGGGAATATCCCCTACACACAAGATAATAGGTAAATCCCATTGTTCCACGACGGGATTTACCCATAATCATTCGTATGTATGGCCACCTTTATTACTGAAGGGGTTGATTCTGTATTCATAGGTTTGTAGAACATTTGGATTAAGGTCTTTTTCTCAACTCTGTTCATGTTATAATATTTTTGCTGTGAAGAATAGGCATGTGATCTCTGCTGAGCCAAATTCAGTTTTGAGAACTGCAAAAGTAAACCAAGCATCTATGATAATATCTTGTGAAATGACATTGGGAATGGATTAATGGAGTTTATTTACCAAACAAATTAAACATAACAGCCTTATTCTACATTATTAAAAACAAATCTTTATTTCATGATGGAATAACCTTTGGATGGCAATCCTCAAAAAGCATTTTATTTAAAAAAAAAAAAAACGATTTAAATCAAAAAATCTGATTTAAATTTAAAAAATCAGATTTTTTGTCATTTTAAATCCTGTAAAATATAGCTAGATTATAATGCAGCAACCGTTTTAATAGGCTACGGTCCCAAGGCATTGAATAGAAAAATGCAGTGCTTCATGCGTTTGTGTCCGCTTGTGTCTGCATTTGTATTTTAAATTTACACGTGGGTAAACATAAGTAGTTAATTTTATCTTTGTTCCCATGAACTTGAAATGAAGAGCAAAAGTGACAGGAATGGACAGAAATGTGATTGATAAAGGTTCAGAACACAACGCACACAGCGGGAATCGATTCCTGCGATTAACAGTTTAAAAAAAAGTGTCAATGCAGATCAGAAAAAGCAATCAGACAGAAAAGCAGATAGTGGGACCTAGGCCTTAAGCTAGGTACACACCTAGCGATTTTCCTCCTGACCGACCGTTCGATACTTTCGAACGGTCGGCCAGGAGGAAGGACTGTCGGTCGCGGCAAAAGCAGCCGTCGCCGATAGTCACCGCGACCGATCGTGCGGTCCATAGAGGACCGCACGATCGGACGGAGTTTTCCACCCTGTCCGATCGTCCTTTCGTCCGATTCGGACAAACGGTCGATCGGACATGGGCACATTCGGATTCGATAATTTCGACCGATACACTGAACTATCGGTCGATCGGACCGAAATATCTAATCGTGTGTACCCAGCTTTAGGAAATATGCTTTCAATGCGATATAATTACTCACTATTTAATTTATTAATATTACTAGATTGCTTTATATTGCAGTACTACTCTAAAAATAATTAAATAACCTCTCTATATTTTAGAACATCTGCAGTAGACATTTAGATTCAGACTGACTATGACAATATTCATGTACATTATCTCATGAAAGTGACTACACCTCCTATTTAACTGAGGGGTATTCTCAGCTTTGTTGCTAGCTGTTTAAACATTAATGGATGTTTAGAGATATTTTGAGGGGACAGCACATTTATATAAGCTGTAAAATAATTACTTTACATTGTATCAAAGTGTCATATCTTCAGTATCGTCCCATGAAAAGACATAATAAGATGCTTACAAAAATGTGAGGGGTGTACATACTTTTATATTACTGTATATGAGCTACTGTATATGAAAAGTCAATGAAACAACTTCAAACTTTCTTTGGCTGAAGCAAATAAGGGTGTGTTAGATGAGTCCCTTAATAAATTATACTTCATTCAAAATTCTCTCAGCAACACTGGTTCAAGGTGAACAGTTAAACTAAAACAAACTTTGATATCTAATGCAGCAAATTGGTTAGTATAATTGAAAATATTTCTGCTAGTAGGAAATAACTAGTACTAACTATTTTGAGGTAGTGGGTAAAGCATGTATTTTCTGCCTATTAATGTAATTTGTTCCCTTGATATAATCCAACTACAAAGGGGAATTATCTACAGAAAAAATAGCAAACAATCTGACTGCATTCCTTCACAAATTGCAAGCATTATTCTAATATTTTTAGTTCTAATAATTCCACACAGTCTAAATTAAAGTCCTCAATTTAAAGAACATTTATAGTGCCCTATACCACTTTTCCTCTTTGAAATCTGTATTCCCTAGGAAGGTAGGAAGCTGTACTCTACACACTGTTCTGAAAATCCGAACTGTAAAAGAGCTGCTTGTGCTGTTGCTGACAGCTCTCCCTCTTGTCCCCCAGTCTGATCACCCTCCCGTTTTAATGTATACACATGCTACATTAGTGAAGGTAGGAGAGTCCGAATTAGGGGGAGGAGCAGTAAAGCAGTCAGACACAGCATGAGTGTCTCCTCAACTTACTGATTGGTTTAGCCATCAGAATCGGAAGCAGGTATACCATTTCCTAACTTCCTATGTAAAGGGATTTTAAAGAGAAAAGGGTGTTTTGTGTCCAGGTTTGAATTTACACCTCAAAGCTATAAAGGTTTGTTCAGAAAATGCACAACTGTATTTTTATTTGTGCTAACACAAATTACTTTCTCCAATTTTATATATGATACACCAAAACTATTTAGCAAAATACATTTTATGCTCCATTTATAAAATAATTTTATGTTTTTTTCTGTTATATTTTAGTGTCAACTGCAAAAACAGACAATGCTTTCAATTCCCATTTCAAGGTTCTAAATTCACAAATTAAAACAGTGCATTATATGGCCTATGATTAAGTGAAATCCCTATTACGAAACCCATTATCTATATTAGGGTGTTGTGCATTTCCCTGCCTGCTTCTGTGTTCCTTTATGTGAATCAATAAAGCTAAAAGCCTGTTCAAATAAAATTGCTGCAACTATGATTTTCTGAATGCCAGGTACATTTGTCTTTTCAGTACTGGGTATTGAACTTAGGCTCTTTCATGATTTTTTCTACCATCCAGATCTCTTTTAAATAATTGTGTTCTTAGCCAGCTCTATTTCAGTACATGAAGTACAGACATAAGGCTATAGTCATATAAGGGTCAATTTTGATCCAATACTCCTGCCTGACAGAACATTCATCTACCAATTTATTTTTCATCCATTTTTTTTCTTCACAATCAGACAAAAAAGTCAGTTCATCCGAACACTTTTGCTACTATTTAGATCCAACTTTCCTCAATATTTTTTCAGTTGGCCAATTAGGTTGAAAATATCAACTCGTGTGTACCAAGGCATAAGGCTGGGTACACACCAGAAGATATTTTTGTCCGACCGACTGATTCGGCTCTTTCGGTCATCCGGACGAAAATATCTCCTGTTGTGTGGCGGCCAGCCGCTAACGACCATGATTGTCCGGATCAGACATGTCGGACAATCCCGATCGATCGAGCGGTTCCCTATCCCTATCGTCCGCGCCAGAATTTGCGGTGACCATGTTGGTCTGTGTTGGGTCTTGTCGTGCTTGTCTCAATGTTAGTTGGGTTTAAAGGAAACAGGAATGTGGTGCCTCTAGACATCTACTTTGGCCAAACATTTTGTGTTTGAAATCACAAAATGAATGGACCAGGAAACATTAATGTCTGGAGGTGATAACACTGCTACTAGTAGATATTATATCAATTTGATGATCAAACTTTGAATTAATGTAATAACTTTGTACTGTATGTCTGGATTTAGGCTGAGAATCCGGCACACAGCACAAAAACATGCTAATGTGGCCTAGCCTTTAGTCTAGCTTTGGATCTGTTCTTCCATTGTGATATTGTCTCTTTTCAGTCTTTTACATATAGCTTCTTTAGTAGAGCAGTATTATCCATTAAGGCAACCTAGGTAGCTGTCTAGGGTCCAGTAAATATCAGGGTGTCCCACTTCAGTTCTACAACCATACAGTACAAGAACATGGGGGCCCTAAATATCAGTCTTTCCATGGACCTATTTAATCTTAAACCATCTCTGCTCTTTAGTGGGTAAACGTGTTACAATCAATGTATGCTTGTGAAGGTTCTCATTCATCCAGGTCATGGTATATCTGTTGTATTCAATTAGATCAACTGGACTTGAAATGTAGTTCTTGAAGACGTTTCGCTAGTCATCCGACTGGCTTTCTCAATTCAGAATGACTTGTACAAGAATCTGTGGCACTTATGTACCCTGGAAATTCCCAATTAGCATATCACAGCCAGGTGTTAAGGGTTGTGGATATGATAGTGGCTAAGAGGTGTTATAGGAAGCCCAGAGTAAGGTGTTAAAACAGCATTGTACATGGCAGACATTGTTGTGTAGACCCCCCCACCTCTATTTAGGCTTGGTTTCTTTATTTTCACATAAATGGCCTCCTTAACACACCTCTCTTGAACCATTCACGTTCCTTCGCCAGTATGTTAACATTACAATCTTCAAAGGTATGTCCTTTATCCTTAAGATGCAGATACACGGCTGAGTCCTGACCCGAGGAATTGGCTCTCTGTGCTGGGCCATACGTTGATGCAGTTGCTGTTTGGTCTCCCCCACATACAAATCAGAGCATTCTTCACGCACTGCACTGCATATATGATGTCGCTTTTCTTGTGCTTTGGTATTGGGTCTTTCGGATGTACCAATTGCTGCCTCAGTGTGTTGTTCGGTTTAAAGCAGACAGGGATACGATGTTTTTTGAAAATTCTTCTTAATTTCTCGGAGACCCTGCACATATGGGATGACCATGTTCTTTCTCCTGTCTTGCTTTTCCCCTTCACTGTTGGTATTCGTGTTCTTTTCTTTCCTTCTTCTACTTCTTTTGACAAAGGCCCAGTCTGGATATCCACAAGTTTTAAGGCTCCTCTGAGATGTTTCATTTCTTTAGCCTTCGCCTCTGTGCTAGTGGGGATGTTCTCGGCTCTGTGTTGCAGGGTTCTGATGACCCCCAGCTTGTGATCTAAAGGGTGGTGGGAGTCAAACATCAAATACTGATCTGTGTGTGTTGGTTTTCTGTAAACCTCTACTTCCAGTTTACCATTTTCCTTAACTTCTACCAAGCAGTCCAAGAAAGCAAACTGGCTTTCTTGGACTGCCCCAAAATCAGGGAGACTCCCGTGACTCCCGGGGGGGTGGGAACCTAATGGTTTATACTCGAGTATATATTCTGATCGATTCGATCAAATTCGCCAAATTGATCAGAATATCGTTGCCGTGTTTAAGGGCCTTTTAGTTTGCTGTAATAAAGTGATGAACTTTTTTTTCCCCCTTGGATAATTAACATATTTTGCTATAAATATGCTAAGGAATATTTCTAACTCCAATGAAAGAACTGATTCATGAACTACAGACACACAGAAAACAAACATTTTTCTGTGCGGTTTTACCTATGAGGTTGCATTTTGCCTTCACAGCTATAGGAGAGAAACTCATGCTTGCAGCAGTCCATTTTTGAAAGCACTGATTGTAAGCTTTACGGGACAGGGACCTCCTTTCCCCTTGTGGCAAATCTTTAGCACTTCTATTTATATAATTTATATATTTATGTACTGAACTATCTATGTATTTATCCCCCTTGTATGACTTTATTGTATTTTGTTACTGTACAGTGCTGCATCCTCGTGTGGCGCTTTATATAAATCTTCTACTATATAAAGTAGAAATCTTGCATATATGTATGTATGTATGTATGTATGTTTGCGCTCACCTCTCAGCCACACCCATGAATCCCCCACATAACAGCAACACCCTCTAAAGGAGCCGACAATTGTGAAGTCCAGTTTGACCAATAAAAATCCTGCACGTCACTTGCAGAGTGTGATTCCCCATTTCAGTAACTGAGATGAAGGGCCTGGGCTCTGTGTGCTGCCCGACTTCACCAACACAGAGTCCACTTACATAACAACAACGTTTGTAAGGCTACACAACTTAGAGAGCTGCAGACACAGAACAACAGCTTCTATAACAGAGGGAACAAGACATTTCCCTTAAAGGACAACTCCGCCCTCATAAGAACATCTTTTAGAAAGAATGGCCTATTTAAAATATGTTGATATACCCTACTTTGTCCTCTGAATTCATTAGTGTATGCCTGCTATGCTTCTGGATGCCTCATGGAAACTGAGCAATTTAGAGACCTGTACTGAGCCTGGGCATGCTCAGAAAAGGCAGACAGGGGATTAACATTCAGTCATTGGCTGTAATGTCAACTATTAAATCCATAACTGACAGTTGCTAACTGGAAGGACCAGGAAGCAGAAACAAGGGAAACAGGACATTGTGCAGGATTTAAGGTTAGACTTATATATTTCAGATTTCAAACTATTACCGTTTAGGGTTTTGATTTACCTGTATGTAAGTTTTCATTTTGGGGCTGGACTTGCCCTTTAAGGTCTGTAAGACATTACAATTTGCTCTAGCAATGTTTCAAATATTAAAGGACAATTATACTCAACTTCCCTCCGCTCCTCTTCTTTGTTCATTACCTTTTACCCAGGGTGAGGACCTGAACCGCTAGGTCCTCACCCCTGGGTTCGCGTAACTTAAAGCAGAGTCTTAGTGCAACCTTGCTCTGGTAGGCTCCGCCCCCTCCTCCCTGTCGGCGACGAGGCCAATAGGAAGGCACGCTCTGCAACAAGCGGAGGGAAGGTGAGTATAATTGTCCTTTAACCCTGGAAAGACTGTGTTGCTATTGGTGATATGAACCACATTTACGGTTATTGTCATGCTAAGAAATTTGAAGCAGGGCCTCCTGGAATGTGACCGTGCCCCCAGATATCGCTGTCATGGATACACCACCAAAAATCATGGTCACGCTCATACCCCAACCATCAAGGCCACGCCCCCAAAGAGAACTGCCACGTCCCCAAACATCGCAACTGTGCCCCAAAATTTTGTGAGCACGCTACCAAAAAACACCAAACCATTACTATCTGCCCCTATACATCATGGCCACACTCCCAAACATTACAGGTATATCCTAAAATCATGCCCACATCTACAAACATCCTGTCCATGCCCCCAAACATCACAGGCATACTTCCAAACACCACACACCCAAATTTGAAACCCATGCCCCTAAATGGCTTGGCCACTCCCACGCTTTGAAACAGCGTGGCCAGGTCCCCAAATATTTTGACCACCAAATGTCACTTGCAAGCCTTTCTGGACACCACAACATCACAGACATGCCCCCAGACCGTCCACACCCTAGAGTGTTGTTCCCCCACCCACCGCAACATTGCAAACATGCCCCATCCACGTACTCAAACGATTGGGGGGTATGGACTACATGGGAATTGCTAGTTACAACTAAAAGAACAAAGACATCATGGCACTTTCAATTCGGACCAGAAAGTAACTTTATTGATTGGGATCTATTAATTATTATAAAGTGGTCCTTGAGCATAAAGTGCTTAAGTGCAAACTGCTAGTGATATACTGCTAACTAATGTGCAAAAAATAAAGCATGCTTCGCAAAAACATGTAAGTACATATAAGTAAGGTAAGTACAATTCGGGGGAGTTTCTACAAAAAGTAATATGGCGGTTGGGGCTAGGGGAGGGAGCCCTACACTACAGCAAAACTTAGTAAATGGGGTGGACATGCACTTTAAAAAAAAAAACAAAAAAAAACAAAACAGGATAGCCTGCCATTTTGTAAAGATTGCATCATACATACGGTTTGTGTATGGGCCCCATAGGACTTTCAAATTCTGACGATTATCATTAATATTTTGTTTCAACTATGTGTGTATCAATTGTCTTCAGTCAAAATAATATGAAAGATTTTTAAAAAGATAGAAGAAATATGTGAGTTTGAAGCTTGTTCTTCCTGCAAGGAGTGTTTCAAGAAAGCATGTATTTAAACCTTTATCCACTTTGGTTGTAAAACAAAATAAATTTAGCACCTTTTTAAAAGAGCTGGAACTAGGGGATTACATTACTGCGCTTTTAAGCACAATTGCAATCCGATTGCACTTTTAAAAGCACACACTAGTGTGGTCCAATTGATGTGGCCACACTAGTGCACTGCTGTGCGCTGCGCATGCAATCCATTAATCAGAGTGCATGCAATCCACATTTTTACGCAATCGCATGCGCTCCAAATGCAAAACATTGTGTGATCGCAACGCACGCAAGAACGCGTTGTAGTGTTACCTCACCCTAAGACCTCAATCAAAGAAAGAAAGAAGCTGCTTTTCAAGTATTGCAGTATTGAAAGGCTCACATAAAAAAATATATATTACCACATCACTGACTCCTCTAATCAGCACAGGAAAAACACAGAATAATTACTATACTTTTTAATAAACTAACATAATATAATTAGGCTTTGTGTTGATTATACTATGGAAGTTTCATGGGCTCTTTTATCCAATAATGAACCTGATGTAGTTTTAAGTGTTGTGCAACAGACAATATGTATTTTTATGGAATTTTAATTGTTATTTACTTTACTATATCCAAAGGCACTCTGGGTAAACTCCTGGAAGAGATTCACAAAACGCTGTGTGGCTCTGGGCGAATCTCCCTCCTAGCTGCCATTAATACTTACGCTAGTAAAACGGCTGCAGCACATGCATTAACTGTCTCCTGCAATACTCACATAGCCCCCTTAACAACCGACTGACTGTGAATCAGTTAGTGTGGCTTTAGCCCTTTAGAGTGCTCTGCCGTAAATACAACTGATCATGTTGTTATTTGCTCACATGCTCTAAGAACAAAAAATAGGTGTCTGCAGTATAAAGATCAGCCACTGGGTGTCAGTGTTAACAAATAAATATTTCTATCTTGTCCTAATCTACAGTCTGTGAAATCAAACTGCAGCTGTTCATTGTCAACCAGTTCTTCAAAACGATCCCCAACAACCAAAAAGCATTGAAGCATGGAATAAATGTAAACATAAGTAGCTTAGATCCTATTATACACAAAGTGAGAGATAGCAATAACAAAATGAGATTTGATTTGTATAAACTTACTGGTATTACAGTTTATCCTGATACAGTCTAGATGGGAAAAAATAAATGAAAGATGAAATCGCATCCTTCAAGGTTATAGCTGCAGTCATCCAAAAACAGTAAGGTCCACCCTTCCGGGGACAGACACACGCAACAACAGTGGCCATTTTATATCTGACTTTCATATGTGTGAGTGCAGTTTGAACTACATGTTGCTATCCTAATGATTGAAGAACAGGTTATTGACTTGTGTGCAGTACAATGCAACATCACAGGAGCACAACAACATACTCTTTCTCATTTAGAATATACATACAATTCATGGAGCATGTGATTTATGTGTATTACCTGTCTATAAAATGGCCACGTACAAACTGCAAACCGCATGAACACATTGTGCCAGAACACAAAAGGTTTTTGGCTGGATTCCAGTAATACCCTGGAACTTCCCTGGGCTGGCACTGGTCAGTTGCCTACCATACCCAGTATAACAGAAGATAGGGGGAAGCTGAATTTTTATTTTTTATTATAATTGGGTAAATATGGGTGGATTAAAGCCTCTAAATTTATAGCAGGACTATCCATATCAGACCTGATAGAAAAAGTGCACCCAGTCTTGTGAATCCTTCACTAGCTTACTTATCATTTGTAGCTGTAAAAGCATGTTAGACTCAATACATTGTTCTTGACACATTAAAAAACTACTCTCTTACAGGTTATCCATAATCCACCATTCATGCTAATTTGTTAATCAAGTTAAAAGATAGCGATCACTTTGCATTAGGGAAGAGTAAGAGTAAATTATGTCTCCTTTTCTTCTGGAGAATTCTGTGAAAGTTGAAAGTAAATAAAGGCCTTTCTAGACTTATAAAATATTTTATCATTTACCAAATATTTAATTCTAACTGTCAGTGTTACAATAGTCTCTTTACACAAGCAACTTGGTATTTCTAATATCATCAACCTATTGTAACAGGAGTGAATACACCTTTCCCAATATGTCACATGGTCTGTATACATGGACAGTACAAGGCTGTGAGGCTTAAGTGGAGACTATACAATTTTTTTGGGAGGGTGGAGGATTGTTAACTGGATTTCTGGCACTCTGATGTTTCATGTGATTAAGTTTGCTATGTGTCGTCAACCGCAACAGAAAAGTGGGAGCAAACAGCCTCAGAGAACACGTGAGACCAGCAAATAGTGGGGGGGCAGCAGAGAGTGAATATAGGTGTTTTAAGTGTTGCACCCTTAAACTTTTAAGATGGTGATGAGAAGAAAAAAAATGGGAGCCCCATCCTTCCAGCAAAAGGGATGTATCATGGCAGAGAGAGTGAGGTTAGTATTAGTGAGTGAGTGAATAAATAATAAATTTAAATAAATAGGTTGAAGTAAAAGTTAGGTTAAAGTAAAGTTAGAGAAGTTAGAGTTAAAGTAAATAAAGAAAACATAAGCAGTGTTCCTTAGAAGCGGTTTAAGAAAGAATAAATAAACTGGGGAAAAATACTGAAAAATGTGGAAAATAGGGCTCCTACTCCTGGCTATCTACTTACATGACTATGTCAGGGACTTTATGCACCATATATAATTTTGTCTCCATTACCCACACTTGTTGATAAAAAGGCACAGGATCACTGAGGAAGGGTAAGACAACCTTGGATGAGGATGGAGATTCAAGCATAGGTGAATGTTCTGATCACCAGGAAGATGGAAACATTTATTAATCTTAGTCAACTGCCACAATGCCTTGTGTTGGATCAAGCAAGTGGAGGGATGATAGGGCGCACCCCCCTACAAGCTGCTCAGCATGATATGTTCTCAAGGCTGTTTGCTGTAAGGGCCGCAGGCTTCAGGCCTTTGAAGGGAAGTGAGTGCCATCTTTTGAAATAACATGGCAATGAAATACTTTTACCAAACTTAAAGACATAGAAAGACAGAATGAGAGACAAATACACAAAGTCACAAACATCTACAGTGCATATAGAGGCAGAGCACAGACTGTGTTTACAAATAGCTCCGAAAACAGTCCCCATAGAAAATATAATTCTCAATGCTGTAAATCTATTCCAAATATTTATATTTAAATTTTCATATAAAAATGTTAAACTCCACCCAGCCTGTTGAATTTTGCTAGTCATTAGAAATGCTTCCTTTAATTGTTAAATTAAATCCAAAAAGGACTCACATGATGCTGATGAGTTTTGAGACTGTTTTGGGTGGCAAATAAAATTAATTTTAATAAATGAAGGGCAGGTAGAGTGAGATATTAAGATGAAATAGGGAGTGGGAAGTCTTGAGGTGTCAGACAGAACCCAAAAGGAAAGGAACCCGGAATACCCTTTTTCTAAGTCATTTATCCTTTAAGGGTAACTCCACCCAGAAAAACAACTTTTCAAAAATGGATTCTATAATTCAGTGGGAGATAGGATCACTTGTTGCCATCTCCCAATTCAATTTACAAGCTGAGATCTGCCTGTGTTTACTTACACAATCCTGCAGCTCTCTCACTCCCCTGCTGGCACTCTGGCTTCCCCTGCTGGCAGCTTCCCCCTCTTTCTGGTGTTCTGCACATGCCAACAAATGTAACCAAATGGAGCTCAGTCAGGAATGCTGCCAGCAAGGGGAGACAGAGAGCCAGCAGGTCAGTCAGAACGAGCTGGAGGATCGTGTAAGTAAACACAGGCAGATCTCAGCTTGTAAACTGAACTGGAAGATGGCAGATAATCCATTTTTGAAAAGTTGTTTTTCTAGGTGGAGTTACCCTTTAGATATTAAAGTAATAAAGACCATAAGATCAGAATGGCTAATCTTTTTTTCACCTGCACAGCAAGGCTTAAATCAGGTGAGCAGAAAGAAACAAAAATGGGATCACTGACTCAACCATAAGCTGTCCCTTATGGAAAGCAAATGGTTTTTGACAGTATTATTAATATACAGAAATTCACCTCAGACTGGTAAGGTCATTTAGATAGATATTTTTGGGGATTGGAAGTGAGGGAACATGCAATGGTAAAAATTTAAATTAAGGGCCAAACAAAGTGGACAAAACATGAAATACACTGAAATGACCCTCCCTTCATCTACCCACACAAGGAAGGACCTATACGATACCTAAGTTGACCGTAAGTGACTTTCCCTCCGTCCAGCTCTAGGCGCAGTGTGTCAGCAGAGTCCCTGGAGTTGTGGCTACTAGAAGCCCATAGGCTCTCTGAGACTTGAAACGGAAGGAACATCCTCAGCCTCAGTGTGCATGACAACTGGCATGACAATCTTCATATACATGCTCCCATCATAGCTCAGTATAGAGGCCTCTGTAAAAAGAATGTATGAAGTTAGATTAATGTCAAATTGTTAACTAAATACAATTTATTACTGCCACTGATCTCATATTAAATGAAAAGGGCTCTGGGTAGGTAAGTCTATAGATATTCCAATTACCTTTTTTTTACATTTTTGCTTCATTTAAAGAAGAATGACATTTTAAAAATTAAACCTTAGGGAATATATTTGTGGTGGGGATGATCATTCTCAATTGAGAAAGTCAGTCAGATGACTATAAAAATGTTTTTCTAAACTTCAAGTCCAGTTAATCTAACTGAATATCACAGATATTTAGGGAACATATCAAGCCATATAATTTAAATTCACCAGTTTATTTATCCTTTGAGCAAAGTAAGATCTGACAGTTGACAGGTAAAGAACATGAAATTTAAATGCTAAACTGACCATGTTTTTGGTATGGTGAGCAGGTTTTTCTATAATAGTGTATATCAGCAATGAGACGATCCAGTCCAAGTGTTATTGGCTCTCTTGTAAGTTATATTTTTTGACAGATTTATACAGAAGTCTCTTTAAACGCCAATATATAACATTCACTTTTATGTCGTGAATTTCTTAAACTGTGTGCTGTAGTACACTGCGGTGCCTTTAGAGAGCCAGAGTATGGCACTAAATCTATATACTGGAAAGTATATTTTCACTGGCCTAACTTGTGTTTTTTATGTTATAAATTTATTTTAAAAAATTAATTACAATATACACTGTAAGCTGCATAAAATATAAGGGATAATACGCTACCTACAGTGTAATATAAGGATATTACACCACAGAGGAGTGGCCACAGGCCGAGTGCCCTTATACAGGTCATGGAACTCCGAGGTGAAGTAAATTCATATATTACACTGGAGGTAGCGTATTATTTCTTATATTACATATGGCCAGCCAAAAAAAAAACTACCCACTACCACTCTCTAGCCCTTCCTGTATTAGTCATTTATATAGGAATCCCTGTTTATAAATAGTTAATTACTGTTCCTATCTGTTGTATTCAATTAGATCAACTGGACTTGAAATGTAGTTCTTGAAGACGTTTCGCTAGTCATCCGACTGGCTTTCTCAATTCAGAATGACTTGTACAAGAATCTGTGGCAATTATGTACCCTGGAAAATCCCAGGTGTTAAGGGTGTGATTAGATAGTGGCTAAGAGGTGTTATAGGAACGCCCAGAGTAAGGTGTTAAAACAGCATTGTACATGGCAGACAGTTGGTGTCGAACCCCCCACCTCTATTTAGGCTTGGTTTCTTATTTTCACATAAATGGCCTCCTTAACAATGGAAAATAAAGAAACCAAGCCTAAATAGAGGTGGGGGGGTTCGACACCAACTGTCTGCCATGTACAATGCTGTTTTAACACCTTACCCTGGGCGTTCCTACAACACCTCTTAGCCACTATCCAGTCACACCCTTAACACCTGGCTGTGATATGCTTATTGGGATTTTCCAGGGTACATAATTGCCACAGATTCTTGTACAAGTCATTCTGAATTGAGAAAGCCAGTCGGATGACTAGCGAAACGTCTTCAAGAACTACATTTCAAGTCCAGTTGATCTAATTGAATACAACAGATATACCATGACCTGGATGAATGAGAACCTTCACAAGCAAATTACTGTTTCTATTAAAAGAGAAAGAAGGACGGAACATTGTCTGTCAAGAATAAACAAGGATTCCTATATAAATGAATACAGGGAGGGGGAGACAGTGGGAGGGGCAGTGGAATACAGGAAGTCACTCAGTGACATCACTGAGTGATTGTAATATAGATTCTAGCCACTGCACCTCCCCATTGAAAATGCCTAGCTTTATGTATTATATGTAGAGATGGCCGGTTCGCGGACCCGAACCCGGGTCCGCCGCGGACTTCTCCCGTCCGCGAACGGCGGATTATTCCGGACTTTCCGGACTTTCCGGACTTTCGAACTTCCGAACTACGGGTTTTTTTTTTTTACGAAAATTTTCGAAAATACGAGTATCTCCGTAATTACGAGGATCTACGATATTTTCGGGATCCGGAAAAACCGAAGATCCTCGTAATTACGAGGATTCGCGTAATTACGAGGATTCACGTAATTACGAGTATTCTCGTAATTACGAGAATACACGTAAAAACGAGTAATTCGTGTAAATTTTTCAAGACGGAGCAAGCCACATGATCCAAATTAGCCAATGGCAGCTATCATAGTTACGGAAAGCCTCGTTTTTTACGGAAATCCTCGTTTTTACGGGAATCCTCGTATTTTCGAAAAATACCGTTTTTTTTAAAGTCACGCTAGCGGACTGTACTTTTTAGGTATTGTAGGCATTTATACGTGCTTCTAAGGCCATTACCCAGGTCCCTGAGTGGTTAAGTGTACGTTACCAAGGCTATTTAGACCACTTTTAATGCGGATTTTGCCGAACTTTCATTTTAATACGTTTTAACGGGTCCGCTCGCGGATTTTCGAATTTTCGGATTTTTTCGAAAATCCGCGGATCCTCGCGCGGACCGGATTTTTCGAAGTTCGGACATCTCTAATTATATGGTTATTACAACATAACAAGTCCAACAATGAGTATGCCCAAAATGCAATTGTATATCTTCCAATTGTCAGAGTTTCTCTTGGACAATCCTATTTTGAGGGGCCTGTCCTAGTGTGGATGGGGCTAGAGCCCCAGGGTTATGGCTGGGTATTCTGAGCACTGGCTAGGTTGGATGTGGACAGGCCCCTGCCAATGTTCCTCTGGACCCACTCTGGCTATATACTACAGTCTGAAAAAGTTTGAGAAAAGATTTAAAGTACAGTTTGTTAGTAGTTTGAATTTGTAATGTTTTTAAAGGACATGTAAACTGTGCCAAATCATTTTTTAACTAATCCCACAGCAATAAGGATTAATTCTCAATCTTAAATCTGCTTTTTTTCTTCTCTGACCCTTCCTATCCCTTGTTTTATAGCTCTGTTATCTTTACCTTTTAAATGGGATGGGGCACAGCTAATCAGTACAGAACTATCCATCACCCAACACCATCCCCTGGCACACTGCATTTAGAAACTATCAATTCTAAAAAAGTAAAGCTTATTTCTTTGTCACTGCATGGCTAATTGATTCAGCATTAAGATCAGGAAAAGGAATAAGCTCTGTGCTCTTTCCGTGCCTGCAGCTAACAACCAATCCTACACTTAGCCTCTGTCTGTGTCACTGAAGTTCAAATGTAGCAATTACAAATTCCCCCTACACCACACACACACACCTTAAAACTCTTACATCTAAGAGAAAATCTTACTTGATTCAAGCAATTACAGCTGCCAGTGCTGCTTCCCATATCAAAGCAGTTTCACTTTCACTATAACACAAAATCCCTGGGAGAATGATATTGGCTGTATGAGGGCACAGATCATCTCCGTTGCACATGCTCCACATTCTGTGCCTAAGTTTTGGGAGGTAGCGGACACAGAAAGAGTAAAATGCATACTAACTAGGAGTGAGCTCAACAAGACATCAAGAGATCTAGTGACAGGGAGCACCAAGATGCTGTGAGTCCCTCCCCCTCCCTCGCTGCTGTGTGAAGATCCCCACAGAAAAGGTAATGGTATCTGCAGCCCTACTCTCCTACTATGTGAAAAGTTCTCACTCTCTGTTTTCACACAGTTTTCTGTAGGGGTGGGGTTGGGGGTTTGAGTGAGGAGGGGCCCACGGCACCCACGAGTGGGAGGGGCCAATGCACCCACAAGTGTGCGGGGGCAAATTAGGCTTTAAAGGGTAACTGTGGTCTCCAATTCTTCCAAACTAGTAAGGATTAGATAAAAAGCCTTCCATCGTACCTTCAAAATAAAACCTAAATCGCATCTCTAGATAAAACTCGTGAGAAGTTATTGTTGGAAGGTTCTGCAATATTACTTCCTGTCTAAACTCTTCCTGTTTCCAGCCATGTGACCAGCTTGAAGTCATGTGACCAGCCTGTCTGTATTAATAGGCTCACCTTCTTAACTGTCATTCCCCCCCCCCCCCCCCCCCAGGTACTTCCTGGTTTCCCCAGCATTAAGTCTTTACTGAGCATGCTTCTCCCCCGGGGCAGAGGGGCTAGCAGAAGTAAGGTGATGTCACTCAACCTACTGGAAGCAGGAAGTTTGAACATTCCCCTCAATATCATTTCTCACAGGGTGAAGCCAGAGATGTGATTGTCGTCTCATTATAAAGAAAATACTGCAGGCTTTCATTTAACCCTAACTTGTTTGGAGACCACAGTTGCCCTTTAAGGGAAGGGGCCAGGGGGGCTTGCAAAAGGAGGGGGATGCAAGGGCAGGAAGAGACACAGGGCAGTCTGACTGTCACATGGTTTCTAAGCAGGAAGGAGGAAGTGCAGGGGACCTAGTGATGCTGCTGCCATGTCACACACAAAAATGTAAATATCTTAAAAACTATGTAAAATAGACAATGAAAGTAAAATGCAAAACTTTTCAGGAGAGCAATTACTTTCAATTTACCTAAAGTCATTTTTGGACCATAGTTCCCCTTTAAGGGTATGTATACTGAAAAAATGACTTTGCCTCATCTTAATCTATAATTAAATACATGTAAGGTGTGTGTGTTGCTGCATGCCTTCAATATAATACTTGTTTTGTTCAGAGTAAGTATCCCCTCTCCTCTTTTCCTCTGACCTGACTTTTTTTTAAAACTGAGCATCCTCTGTAATCCCTGTCATCTAGCTTTGTCCCCCATCCAGTTACAGTTCCAGTTACAGCAAAATCCAGTACTTGCACACAGCAGAAGATATAAGGCATAATATGCTACCATCGAGGCGTTCCGTACCATATAAAAGCATGAGGCCGTTAGGCCGAGTGCTTTTATAGAGGTCAGGGAACCCCGAGGTGAAGTAATAGCTGTATATTTTTCTGTAGGTAGCGTATTATTCCATATAATACATAAGGTTAAAAAATAAAGAAGAAAAATCCAGCACAGACATTCTGTCTCCCCCCCCTCCCTCTTTCTCCCTCCCTGTATTAGTGATGTAGATAACAATCCTATTTTTCTACATATATAAATAGTTAACTGCCGTTTCTACCTCAAACTAAAAGAAGAAAATAAACAAAGCCAGTGCTATTCCGGTTCGTTACATTGACTGACTGAATTATTGTGCTGATAAGGAGGAGTGAGCGCATTCCTGTGAGTCATAATTGACTCGGCCACTCGCTCCTTTTTATCAGCACAGTAATTCAGTTAGTCAGTCAGTCAGTGTACAAACATTGGCTCCTTATCTACATTACTAATACAGTCAGGGAGAGAGAAATGGGTAGGGGCAGTGGAATACAGGAAGTCACTCAGTGACATCACTGAGTGACGGATTATATAGATTCTCACCACTGCACCTCCCAATTGAAATGCCAGAGCCTTATGTATTACAAGGCACTTGATTAACAGCTGAAGCAACATATGCTTCAGATTAGATATCTAAAGAAATATGGGGCAGATCAACAAACTAATGTTACAGTGATAGTTAGGATGAATTATTATTTCCAGTAATGGGCAATTTAAAAATATTTTTTCAGTGTACATACCCTTTCATAGATGTCTACAATCAACTAATATTTCCACACATTTTCCACATATCTCCACATGTAGTTTCCAATTTTTAATACTTATTTTACATCTGTTCCAATCTTTATATTTAGATAAGACCACCTAGAGAGACTAATTGCTAATTTTATTTGGAAAGGCAGCAGGTTAAGAAAAAGTAAAGAAATATAGCCTCCGGCTGCGGGAAGGCTTTAATCACCTTCAACCCGACCAAAACAACAAAATACTACAAGCCCAGCAGGTTTAAAAGAGAAGAGCAAAATACCTGGTTCAAGAACTAATTCTGCATTTCAATTAAAAAATATTTGTGGGCAGGGAAATAGGGGAAAGGATCTTAAATAGTAAATCACTGTCGAAGACACATAAAAAACATTTCAAAAGACATTTCAAAAACTAAAATCTATTCATAGAATATAACTTGCACTATTTTGCGTAAAAAAATACTTTTACAACTTAATATATTGCATGATATACCAGCTAAAAAATAGTCACAAAATCACTAAAAAAACAATAAGCAACTTATGAACAGTTCTGAGCATCCCCAGCAATCTAAATCATTTATTGGCAGGGAATCCTATATACTAAAAGACAAGTGTAAAGTACATGGATAATGGACGCAGAAACTCGTACGCTGTGTCATCAACCCTCCTCCCACGCACCGTTGGATAATTCAACCCTTAACGATGCATGTGCACTCCACCGTGGAAGGAGCAATGATGAAGTGGCTCTCGCGCACACACCTGAGACTCACGCGCAAGACACCATATTGCAGAGGAGGAGAGAGTGAATAAAGAGAGAAAGAGAAGGGGGGGGGGGAGGGGGAGGGGGGGGGGAAAGGGGGGGGGGGGGGGGGTTCTTTTAAGAATCCGGGGTTTCTGCTGGTGAAGCCTAATCATATAAGGAATTCCGAAAATGCTGGTGTGAATACATTAAAAATATGCAACTTAAAGGGCAACTGTGGTCTCAAAACAAGTTAGAGTTAAATGAAAGCCTGCAGTATTTCTTTTAGCATGAACCTACAATCACATCTCTGGCTGGAGCCTGTGAGAAATTACATTGGGGTGAATGTTTAAACTTCCTGCTTCCAGTAAGTTGAGTGACATCACCTGACCTCTGCCCCACCCATCCGCCCCAGGGGAAAAGCATGCTCAGTTAAGACTAAATGCTGGGGAAATCAGGAAGTACCTGGGGAACAAATTGACAGTTGAGAAGGACAGCCTATTAATGCAAGCTGAGGTCGGTCACATGACTGAAAACAGGAACTGTTTAAGCAAGCAATATTGCTAAACCTTTCCAGCAATAACTTCTCACAAATTGTATCAAGAGATGTGATTTAGGTTTTATTTTAAAGTTATGATCGAAGGCTTTTTAAGTCATTTTTACTAGTTTGGAAGAATTTAAGACCACAGTTCCCCTTTATAAAGGTTAAAAAATAGGTTATTTTAAATTCACCATAACTGGAAACTATAATTCTTCCCAACCACTACTGTATCATTTTTTTGTTGATCTGCCCTCTATTTCTTTAGATATCAAATCTAAAACTTCTTATATATTTCAGCTGTCAATCAAGTTCCTTGCTCTCAAAAACTATTCTTCTGTGAGTAGTTTTACTGTAGCTGGAATGGTGACAGAGATTTGACAGTTGGAATGGAAGTGGGAGTGGTTAAAAAAGGGAGGGGGGTACTGCTCCTAAACAAAACAAGTGCTGGATTGAAGGCATGCAGCAACACATGCAAATCAGAGTGCTACTTACATGTATTCAATTATAGATTAAGTAATTTTTTCAGTATAGTGTCCCATAAAATTGCTGAATGAGTCATGTCCTGGCCTCTGTGTGGAAAGTGGCCTTAATACACATACACATTCAGTAATGACCACTAAATTGTAGTGGGCAAATTTTCTAAATAAATTGTACAAAGATAGGACCCCAAGCTATAAAATATTCAAGCATCCCACAATATTTATAGACATTTAGTATTGAGGGTATACTTTAGTATTGAGAGTAATACTATGACCACAATAAGTGGAAATAACGACTTGCAAAGACATTGAATAGTAAACACTCAATGTGTAGTAATGAAGTCACAACCTCTGCCACATAATCCTCCAGCCCTTATTGCACACAAAATCATGATGACAACTCACCTCCCAACCAATCCCACAACATTCAATCAATTCTTTAGGAACTGCCTTTCCTTTTCACAATCGACATACGATCGCAATGGTCCCACCTGGCCCATGTCAGTCGCAAAAAAGAAATAGGCAATGGGGTTCCTGAAGATTTGTGCAGCCGTTGCCGGGAGGGTAGAATAGCCCGGATGGGGGGGGGGGGGCACACCTAGCAGGTCCGCATATGATTGCACGGATTTCAATCCTTGCAATCATATGATCACACATTAACCAATCATATTAAAATATGATTGGTTAATGTGTGATCATATGATTGCAAGGATTGAAATATTAAGTAATCACAACTGGATTTGGTCCTTCAGCAATCCTATATAAAGAGGTGCAAACCTGCACAGAACTCTGAGTGATGACAGAAGAAACTAGATGCTGGCGACATCTGAGATGATGATCGGTGGCAACATCAAGGAAAGGAGACACCGGAGGGGTCCTGCAGCTGGAAGACAAGGTGTCTTCTAAGAAGCAATGTGGTCCTTGTCAGTGCCCCTGGTGGGGTGCAGGGTCCATGCCTGTGGAGGTGGGGAGACCCCCAATACTAGTGCGCACCCCCCTATGTTCACCTTGCCCCCCATCCCCCCCCGCAGTCGGGTATCACTATTTTCCCCCCACGTTTGGTTTTGTTCATCTCTAATCACTCATTAGAGCTTACTGTATCATCTGTAAAAAAATCAAACGATTTCTTGCAAGTTAAAGTCCTGTTAGGGCCTCAGAATTGCCTGTAGGAAGTATGGTGTCCAACTGGCAAAAAGATTTTTTAAAAGCAATATTATAGCATCCATTTGTGACAAACTATACTTATATTAACTAAAGCATTAAATATATATATATATATATATAATATAAAAATTATAAAATTATTTGTATTTTCTTTTTTTTTTTTTCCAGGGGCTGAGAAGTCAGAATTTTTTTTTAAACCATTTCTGCAAATAGTCACCCATTTTGCTTTTATTGTCATGCCTCTTTGTAGCTTATTTAAAAAGGCAGGCAGCGGTGAGCAGTTAAGAAAAAACAGAATGCATTGCACTTCAATGTACAAGTTACATGGAGGTGAAGAGTGGGCAGGGTGCTGGCAGCTGGAGGGTTATGATCAACCATATCAAGAGCGAGCAGCGCAACGGAGTGTGAAATGGCTGTGACGTGACTAGGATACAGCATCTGTTTCTTAGGGAGGGTAGGGGGGGAAAGGAAGACTGAGTACACAGCGAATGAAAAGATACCTGTCAAAGCCTGAGGAGGGGGAAAAAAACTTTTTGGTTTTCTGTGGAGTCTACTATTTCTTCTTCAGTTTGTATGCAGAGGTATGATTTAATGAGATTAACAATTAGAAAAATGGGCTAGTGAATTTCCACTCTCTATACTTACATGAAGTAGTAATAATTCCAAGGGAAATACACTGCAATTACCACATGTAAAATATTCATGTCAAGACACTTACACAATGAATGCTAATAATGTCCTGTAATTCCTGTCCATTCCAGAGATCGAGGTCTTAGCAGGCCACTCGACCCCTATATCATTTACTCTGCCAATGTTACTGCCTTAAATATAGCTGTCATGTTTCCATCTTATATATTCAGACATTAACCCTACAATTAACAAACCTCTCAATGCAGCTCTGTCACAAAATACCTTAGGCTGCTATCCTACCATTATGTATTTTTCTTTCTCATCATGTCATAATCTAAGCAATGTGGCTTCTTTCTCCACATCATTCATCTCCTTTATATAGAGCACAGTTGCAGAATCTTGACATATAATGTGGACCAAGCGTTTCACATTCAGCAGCTATAAAAACAACAAAGCCCACACTGGCAAGCAGAAATATTTTTGTACTGACATGGTAAATGAGATGAATCAGTTAAAACCGAAAGGTGAATTACAGATACTGGCTAGAACCATAGCTTTATTTCCAGATTACTGTCATTGCTTGCATTTTAGGTAGAATACTTTTTTTTCCTGTTGCAACAAATGGTACAATCATAATTATTTATTTTAACTTTTATTACTGCAAATTGGAATGTATTCCAAAATACATACTACTCAAGACATTTGTATATTCCCAAACAGACACAGACATTTCTAACTCACACACACTTAATATAAAAAAACATTTTTTGGAAACCCTTTGGCTGTAACATAAGCATGTTTGCAGAAGGAAGATATTCTTGCTAGTTCAGTAAATGTTAGCAGTCGCCCTGGGATACCATACAAACAGGGAGATTACCATAGAGAGGGCGGGGGGCAGCACGGGCAGTACCCACCACACAATATAAAAGCCCACACAAATGTCAGCACAACATTTGCACAGTTAAGTAACAAAAGGCACAATTATCAGTCTTCCTAAACAGGAGTGGCACCCAGAATTATCACCGATACCCAAATGTTTAACCTTTTTCATTTTTAAAGATAACCACGTCCCTGTAAATAGTGGTTTGTAATTTTTCTTTTTTTTTTCTTCTTAAAAGTATGCCAAAACTAAAATGAACATGCATGGTGGTAGGAAATTCATTTTATTTAGTAGGTGGTATAGTATGTTAAGGGAAAACAGATGACCCACAGTTTGAGGGCACAGTCTGCACAGATGCTAGGATTTGCAACTGACAGGATAAAGCATGTAATCATACATTATTATAAAATGCGCTACTGATCAAATGGTCAAAGAGTACAACACAGGGCTTGGTGGATTATCACAATGTAAAAACAAAGGAATAAAAATGCAGTATTTAGATTTTAAAAAAAGTAATCCATAGATAGAATGGCCAAAACCAGAAGAGTAAATTGACACATGAAAAAAAAGTTATTTGACACATTAATATTCTTATTAAATAGAAAGAAGGCATGTGTGGTATGTAACTGGCTAAATTAGTGTACAGGAAAATATGGAATAAGAGTGGTGCATTTTACAATGCAATGGATCTTGGTTTACTAACATATATATTCACAGGTGTAATATAAGGGTGGTGGTTGAAGCTCAATCATGAATTAACTGAAGTTAGCAGTGAAAAATTCCATTATACAGAAAGTACACTTGGTAGAGAGAGAGAGAGAGGTGTGGTGAATGATCCCCTAATTCTGCTGGGATTAAAGTAAATAATGTGTCAAATTATTAATGCTAATACTAATCCTTCCATCTCTTTTTTGCAGCAGTGAAAGGGTGGAGAAAGAGTGTACAGGCACACAGGCTATCATAATCTGGATTAGAGAAAATCCTTAGATCAAGAGGATCTGTAATTGCTAAACTGGCACAAAGCACAGTAATGTGGGAGGGGACGGCAGAATCCATTGAACATACTACAATAGAAAGTGACATGCATGTCACAGAGAATAAGAGAGCTGCAAATGTCTGCATAGGAGATTAGAATCTCTCTAAAACAGTAGAAAAGTACAATGTCAAAGATTCTGAATTCTAGATTGCAAAAAAATGCTGCACCACAAACACTGATAGCTAAATTTCAAACAATTTACTAATAGAGGTTTCTGAGAGATCATATAGGAAATGACAGAAAACAAGAAAGAAATTGGAAATCTCTGCAATGTTTTATATAATTATATTCCCTGCACTGATACATATGTATGTCCAAAAATCCCTTATCTATTCATTACTACTAAACCTCTCCCTCTTTCATCCCAAAGTGCCACCTCTTTACATACATTGCTATAATTCTTCTCCTTGTTTCACCCGAACATGCCGTCCGCACTTCATTTATTAAAATGATATCCCTCCACCACTTAAAGTGTACCGGTATGTACACTGTAAATATAACTTACTATTTCTAGATACCTTAGGCTTTAAATGTAAAGTGTATTTTTTTTGTGTGTGTGTGTGCTAGGACCCTGCTATACCCTACCTTTAGTCTTTAAAAGTTTCTGTCTTCCTCCCTCTGTCATGTCCCGTGTTCAGCTCCGCCCCCATGATTGGCTAAATCCCTTTGCCAGAGCACAGAGCACACGTCTGACATTACTGCACGCTTGACATGATGTCAGTGTACACGTGCGGTTGCGGTGACGTCGCCACGATCATGTACGCAGTGACATTATGCTGCATGCGCACTGACGTCACTGACGTACACTCTTTCCTTGGCAAACACCGGACATACAAAAGGAGGAAGACAAACTTTTATTGACTAAAGGTAGGGAATAGAAGGGTCCTAGAACAACAACAAATCAATACACTTTACATTTAAAGCCTAAATTATCTAGTAATACTAAGTTGTATTTATAGTGTAAATACCCTTTACATTGCAATGCCTTTTCTGTTAAATACATCAATACCATATTCTTACCCTATCCTACACTATCTAATATAACAAAAAAAATTGGAGACCACAATCTTCTCTGTAGAGTAGCCCATTTTTATTGGAACACACACAAAAAAATGGATAACGTTTTGGGTTATACAAGCACCTTTATATCCCCCAAAACGTTATTTTGTAAACCAAAGACCAGACACTTTGCTTTTGATTGGCAGATAAGAAGTGTAAAGTCTTATTCAAAACTACAGAAAGCCCTTGATTGCAGTTACTGCTTGCTTAAAAATAAAAGGGTAATTTACTGAGAGCCACAATGACTCATTATAGATGATGCAATGCTGATTTTGTAGCTTGGTTGCAGCTCTTGGTAAATCAGGATTACATTTATACTTTTGCAGAGTTAGACTTTCAAATCTATCTAATATCTACTCCCGACATTCAAGAAAATTTTCCTGACCTGGCTCATTTATTTTTGCAATCTTTTTTTTCTGCAGTCAACATTGCAAGCATGAATGTCGGGAAGTACAGCATTACCATTTTTAAAATGGCAAAAATAGGTTAGCGTTACCTTAAGATTTTTTTTTGTGATTCTTTCTTTATAAATGTGTGGTTATTGGTACTTAAAGAAATAGATTACTAATAGTAGGGTCCAAGACATTTTTTTATTATTTAAAGTATATGTTAACTTATAAATGGATGCTCTGCACTATATATGATGAAAAATACTGAACCTAGCTCCCAAAACAATTCAAATAGCTAAAATAAACAACATACTTCCATTTTGGGCACATACTGTGTACATGAGATAACATGCAAATTCAGTCTACCATGCATACTGGTAATTCTACTAGGTCAGTCATTCTTTACTATTTTTCACACTTGGCACACTTGCCAATGCAAATTTATGTCAAAGCACACCTGTGCTCTAAATGCTGAACTCATGAATATTGTAATGTTTTATACAATTTTCAGAATATATTTCAATAGAATTTGGATATAATCATTGTAGGTTACAGGAACAACGCATTCAAATTAAAGGGCATGTCCACACAAAAACTGGTGACTTGACAGTTATCTACATGCAACCCCAACTGCTATTTGTCAGTGTTCATCGGTTACCTCTCCTCTGCTCCCGCGTTGTTCCATCTTCCTCCTCGGTTCACAGCTAACTTTGTCTCTTTCAGTCAGTTTTGTTCGGGTCTTCTTGCAGCTGTATCTCCTAAGATGCAGCTGGTTTTTTATTAGTGTTTTTCGGAGAGCAAATTCATATTCTTATCTTTCTATCCTCTTCTTAGTTTTGTTTTGCAATTTTTCTTTTTGGTCTGCTCTCCCTTTTTAACTTCCTGCGTTTCCTTACTTCAGTGCCTGTTATAGCTTTTGGTTTCTCTGGCTTGTGGTGTGTATTTTCTAGTTACTGATACATGTCTGTTTCTGATTATTTGCCCAGATTTTGGCTTTCTTCTCCTGTACATTTATCTAGCTGCAGCTAGTAATGCCCCGTCTGCCAGTCACACACTGCAGTTTTCTCGATTATCCCTAGCCTCAGCACAGATACCATGCACTTTAAGTCCAGAGGGCCACCGTGTTTGTTGAGGCACTTCTAGCCTCCCGGCAAAGGGTGGCTTGTCTACTGGTGAAGAAAGTGGTGTTAGATTGGAGTATCTGTGCTGAAGGGCCACTCAGACTCTGGAGCATTACACTTATATTTATCATTTTATTACATGCATTTGTAACCAGATATTTAATGATAAGTACTATCCCTTTCTGGTAAAGGTATCTGCCTACTACCTGATCAATGAGTTTTTTTTATAAACTTGAGCATGTGCAGAGGAGGCAGTAGGTGAAACTGCAGTCAATAAATGGCTGTAATATCAGTTGTCACAGACTTAATTGGCTGCATGGAGGAAGGGGCCAGTCTACTCTGTGATTAGCTGAGACATCACATCTCAGCCAATCATAGGTGCCACTGCTAGTCCAGCCCCTTCTGCTTGCTTCCGTGCACTGAAAAGGCATGGAAGCTAAGCAGAAGTACATCAAGGGAACAAAGGCTGGTAAGTAGCTTTATCAGCACCTTTGAAAGGTAAGAACTTCATGAGGTTGAGGTTTTGGGGGGCACTCAGCATTATAACAAAAGGTTTTGGGGGGGGTGGACATACCCTTAATATTTTCTGGAGAACTACATTTTTTAAATCCTATTGTGAACGCTTTTCTCCCCACAAGACTCTAGTAAGTTGTATTTATGTCATGTAAAAAGTAGATTCTGTTACTATGAAGGCTTCTAGTTGCCAGTACAACTCACAGCCCATGTCCCCATACCCACTATTCACTTTCTCTATCTGCTTATTTTCTATATAGATGTCTCCAAACCAATTTGAAAGTCCCTGATAAGACTCTAAAAGCTGTTTGGTAACCTGTAGTTTATATTTCAGCCAGAATGAATTGCCGACTGCCTATTAGGAACAATACCAAATAGTCAACTGATTTTACTGCCTTTTTAATTGTTTGCTTCCACTTTGTTTAGTAATGATAAAACATTACTAAATGTACCTGTTTTCTGTTGCAGGTTAATGTTCTACTTTTAGTAAGAGAAAGCCCATGAGGTTACAGGTTAAAATTTCCAGATTTGGAAATAAAAAATATATTTTTTTAAATCACACTATTAAATTGCTGTTCTGTGTTTGAGAGGCAGGATCTGTTACAGCATGATCTGTTTGTAACAGATGCGGGTCTCTGTGCTTTAATATAATTGTCAGTTTTTAGCGAGCAATGTTGCATCTTCCTTGTCTTGATCTGCTGTCCACTAGAGAATATGTGAAGTGTACTGTGACCAAAGGACACACAAAACTTTGTGACTGAGCTCTGTCTATTAGGACAATGTTGTCTGGTGACTTTTGTTCCCCTTTAAACCACAGGGGCTATCTTGGATATCTATTGCTACTCTTGAACACAATAGCATAACTTCTTTGGATTCCTAAAGCAAAACACTAAAAAAAAGCTCGTAAAATGAAAACGAAAGATAGCTGGTCATGTGAGCCTAGTCTAATATGCACACAAATATCGCTGTTTATTCCTTTATCACATACAAAAACATCTCCTTTAAATGCTTTACTGTAGTCCAGAAAGAGAAAAATAAAAAGTCCTTGTGCCAGATTTACTGAGAGCCGCAATTGCTGGCCTACCAGCAATTTAATATAGATGTTGTGGATCTAGGTAAATTGCATACTGGCATCAACCATTGCGCAACTCCAATGCAAGCTAATTGCTGGTGTTAGGATTTGTGAAAAAAAGCAAAGCAACTGCTATATTAAATAGGTTGCGTTAATATTGCAGATATTGAATTGGTTGACGTGACTTTAACTCCAACTTCTTGCACAGCACCTCCCTGTAAATGAGCACCCTTGGCTTACACACACAGGCATGTATCTCCCTTGCACATATATTAATTCTGTTCCTGGCATACAACAACAGTTAGAACCCATGAAATGTCTCTATCATAGGAGGAGTTAATGTGTTCTATCTCCAGCTGCATGATGCCCTCATTAACCCAGATGAGATCATGCTGCGGCCTTGGCTTCAGCTTTTATGTACATCTTATCGGCTTATCATGCATATTCCCTTCGGAGATGGTGGGATTAGAATAAACTGGAGAGACACTGCTGGCAGCTTTGTAAAATTAATTGGAAAAAAGCTAACCAGGGATTCAATCCATCCAATGATACTTAACACTGTAGACTCAAGCTCTCTTCTGCCCAAATGCACATTTTGCTTCTGATCACACTACACTGATTTGTAAACTGAACGCTAAGTAGGGCACAGGATTTCACTATGGGGATGCATTTTGCATCTTCTTTTATTTCCCTTTGTGTTTCCCTGTTTAATAATGTTTGTTCTCAGGTACAGTTCTTGACAACAGATCATATACACACCGACATGGCATGACAGAAACAAGTGCTACATAAAAGATTGCATAATGTACAAAAACATGTCTGCCCACAGTATGCTTTTTATGTATAAACAAGTTATAGTGCTATAAAGATGATTTGCCTTTAATTTAATAAAAACATTAGGGGCATATTCCCCAGTAGCCATTCCATCTGGGTCTAAATGAATTATACCCGATCCAACTTTCCACTTACTGCTGGTAACTTCTCTGGTCATATTAATGCGTAAACCTCTACTTCCATCACTCAGTGATCATTTGGCTCATTTATCTCTCACATTTTTGCATTCTCATAAACACTGCTGCTTTTATTTACTGTGTTGATAGCCTCTTTTTTAACTGATATTATTGTATCTACTTTTTTTTAATAACCTGAGATATAGCAGTGGAAAGTCTGGAAAATCTTTTACTACAGCAAGTAGCTCAAACATTTACTCTTCTGATCCCATTTCATAACCTAAAAGTTAGACAACTAACTTTATTTAAAGGCAAGTAATACATAATTTTCTGGCCTATCGATAAAAAAATAAATGTGTTTAAAGGACTATTGTCTCCAGACTACTTTGTCTCAATAGACAGAGCACATTACCAAAGATATAACAGGCTGTGGCTTTTGATTTATGAAATTAACCTGTGGGTCAGCTACCATAATCCACCTCTTTGTTTTGGTTAAAGGAACACTAAACCCCAAAAAAGAACTATTTGCCATTCGTTTTTATTATTCACAGGGAGGTGAGAACGCTTATTCTCACCTCCCTGTGAATAATAGGACGCTCGGGGGACCTGGAACTTACCTTACCGCCGCTCCACTCGCAGCCGCTTTTTAAAGTTTAAAAAAGTTTAAAGGGCAAGTCTACCCTCCTACTCAAAATGAATATGTTGCATGAAAAACCCCCATACCTAGACTTCACTAGGTTTAAAGGAATAGTTCACAACAAAAAGTGAACTATTCCTTTAAAGCAGTGATTGAAGACTGGGAGGTAATGGACCTATTCCTTACCTTCAGTTCTTCAATCACTTCACCAGGATCCAGGACCGAAGGTAAGTTTAATTACCTCGCGCACAATCCACCACAGCTCCATTGATAACTGCCGACTGCTTCCTGGTTTAGTTTACTAAAGAGCGCAATATCGCGCATGCGCGCTATAGTGCAGGTAAGGAATAGGTCCTTTACCTCCCGGTCTTCAATCACTGCTTTAAAGGAATAGTTCACTTTTTGTGTGAACTATTCCTTTAAGTGTCTTAAATGTGCTCCAAAATATAGTAGCAAAGGCTGATCGCTGAGGGAATAAAGTATATTTAGTAGCACGTTTGAAACATTTAAACCTACAGCAGTGAAATCTAACTATGGGAGGATTTTATACAGCATCTTTTTGACAGAGAAGGCAGCCAGAGGGAGGGAGAGTAAAAACTGCACATGCCAGAAACCTCCCAGAGGCACAGTTAGAGGCAGAGACAGATTACACCAGGAAAAGGCTCCTTCTCTTCAGTTTCCTGCACTGCCTTTTAGCCATGCAGGACAACCATTATGAAGCAGAAGAGAAAGGTAGGGGTCATTTAACACTACACAGTATGCTCAACATTGGGGCAAATTTCAGTTGGGAGGTGACAAGCTTTTAAAGTATAACTTTGAATTTGGCTTGAAAGGCTGCATTTTGAAAGGTCAAAAAGTTGTGGATATCCAACAGGTAAGTTAAGAAGGTGCACTCCCTGAGCCTGTGCCATATCAGGTGATATACAATCCATCAAAAAAGCAGGGGGCACATTTGAAGATAATCACAATTTTCATTTATTTAAGTGCTCAACATCAGGTGTACCTGCTGTTGAGCACTTAAATAAATGAAAATTTGTGATTTATCTTCAAGTGTGCCCCCCTGCTTTTTTGATATGGATTGCATTTTGAAAGGGAACGTCTGTGTTGTAGGTTTTAAAACTCAATAACCTTGCAACGGTAATTAAAGATGACATTTAGTTTCATAATCCATTCTGATTGATAATGATATGATAATAACATATATTGTTATTATTGTGTGTATGGTTCCCATGGAAACAGAAAGGTGAGTTTTAAAGTGTATCAATATGTGAGTGTACCTGTGTCTGTGGTGTGGGGGGCTGTTTTTGTGTTTATGACTGTAAAACTAACTTTTTTGATGGTTAAGGTATGGTTGCTATGGAAACGGAAGGTAGGATGGGTTGTGAGGGTGTATCAGTAGGTGTGTGTAACTGAGTCTGTGTGGTGTTAGGGGGTGTGTTTTTGCATTTTATACCATAAAACTAACTTTTTTGATAGATAATGTATGGTTTCCATGAAAATGTAAGGGTAGGATGGGTTGTGAGGGTGTATCAATAGGTGTGTGTACCTGTGTTTATGTGGTGTTAGTG
Organism: Hymenochirus boettgeri; assembly: GCA_019447015.1. Taxonomy (NCBI): domain Eukaryota; kingdom Metazoa; phylum Chordata; class Amphibia; order Anura; family Pipidae; genus Hymenochirus; species Hymenochirus boettgeri. Next base: position 230,510,756 of record CM033476.1, on the reverse strand, counting down.
GGTATGTTTCTGCATTTCAGACCATTAAACTAACTTTTTGGAAGGTTACTGGGTCCCGACCTCCTCCCAGGGCTAGAGGTAGGAGCGGATGTCCTCCTGTGCACGCACGCGTCGATGTTCACGTGCGGGTGCACGCGTCGCGGCTGGATGACGCAAACAGAGCTTCTTTAAGCCCTCCTCTTCCAGTTTGCTCTTGCTGCCAGATCAGTGTTTGTGCCCTGTTCTCAAGCCCTGTTTTCTTCTGGATTTTGGACTTTGCTTGTTTCCTGACCATTCTACTTGCTTGCCGCCTGCCTTTGGACTTTTGCCTGTTTTCTGACCACTCTTCTGCCTTCTGACTGACCGCCTGTTGCGAACCCAGATTACCCAACCTTCACCAGCTTGCCGCCTGCCTTTGACTCCTGTCTGTCCTGTGACTATTCTGCCGCCTCCTGACTGACTACCTGTTTCTGATCCGGATTGCTTGACCTTTGCCAGCCTGCTGCCTGCCCTGATTTCTGCCTGTTCACGGACTTCTTTGCTTGCCGCCAGTCCTGACCCTTGCTGTGTACCTTGGATTCCTCCTTTTCTGTGGCTGTCTCCACATTGTTGTATAAGGTCTTGTGGTTGTCTTTCCTGGGGCCGCGACCTGGTACCTGACCGACGCGCAACATCCTCACCATCAGAGGCTTTAGAGAAAACCGGCAGGTACTTAGACTCGGCGCCCAGGGAGGCCTCCCAAAGGATTCCTTTTCTGAAGACGTTAACAGTATCTGGCAGCCTGAATGAATCCCACCGGAGATCTCAGTCCAGCTGAGAATTTATACAGACAAGTTTCCGAACTTCAGAAGGCCCTTCATGAGACGCAGCAGGGATATTTCCAACTGGATGCTAGGTTAAAATCTATGGCCCCTGCGGGTCCAAATACTTCCCAAGATGTAATTTCTGAGCCTAAGATTCCCCTGCCTGATAGGTTTTCTGGGAACTGTACTAAGTTTACACAGTTGAAGAGTGCCTGTGGGCTTTATTTTTCCCTACGCCCAAGAACCTTTTCTGAAGAAAGAATTAAAGCGGGCTTCGTTATCTCTCTACTTCAAGATAAACCTCAGCTTGGGCTCTTCGCTTACTGGAACAAGATGGCCCAGAAGTGGCTTCCATAGATGCTTTTTTTTTCAGCTCTTAGGAAGATTTATGATGACCCTGGGAGGGTTGCTTCTGCTGAAGCAACTTTGCACAACCTCTCTCAGGGAAGAAGACCGGTGGAGGATTATGTAGCCAATTTTCGCAGAGTTAGCGCTGAGACCAAATGGAACGATGTCGCCCTTAAGCATCAGTTCAGAATTGACCTATCTGAAACCCCGAAAGACACTTTGAAAGACCTGATCTCTTCTTCAATTCAGATAGATAGACTTTTATGAGAGAGAAGGCTAGAAAGAATGAATGCTAATCGTGTACCTCTTGAGTCATATTCTTCTTTTCCTCCTCCTTCTTCAACTACTGCTGATCCTTTTCCTATGCAGTTGGGCCTCACTCGTACATCGCTTTCATCTGAAGAGCGTAGTCGAAGACGTCACCTGAATCTATGTCTATACTGTGGGGAGTCAGGCCACCTTCTTCATAGCTGTCCTATTAGACCTATAAGTAAGAGTCCTCCTATACCATCATTTCAACTCAATTCTACTACCCTGCCTTACATTTCCATTAATATCTCGTTACAGGGAACCAACCAAATATTCGAGGCACAAGCCATTATTGACTCCGGAGCATGTAGTTGTTTCATCCTGGAATCCTTTGCCAAAGAATGTGGTATTCCAATTCGTCTCAAATCTTCTCCTCTGTCTATTCATCTAGCCGACTGCTCAAAATTCTCTTCTGGCCCCATTCTTCAAGAGACTCTGCCTATATTAGTTAAGAATAATAAGCATTCTGAATATATTTGTTTTGATGTATTACCTTTTCCATTATTTCCTATTATCTTAGGTGTGCCTTGGTTAAAGGTACACAATGCATTAATAAATTGGTTCTTTGGAGAGATCTTTTCCGTCTCAATATTGTCGACAGTCCTGTTTTTTCTCATCATTACTGGGGATGGAAGGGGATTGTTCTAACACTACTCTACCACTTGTCTACAAGGATTTGACAAAAAAGCAGCAAACTTGTTACCTCCTCATCGTATCTATGATTGCCCTGTTGAGCTGTTACCCGGACTCATATTTCATTTTCTTGGACACCAGCGGCACAACTGGCTTTCGAACTTTTGAAATCTGCTTTCGTTTTGGCTCCAGTGCTAGTTCATCCTGATCCTTCCCTTCCTTTTGTCTTAGAAGTTGATGCATCTGAATCTGCTTTGAGAGAGAGCTTTGAGAGCGATACTCTCGCAAAGAATTGGCCCCAAGGCTTTACTTCACCCGGTTGCTTTCTTATCTAGAAAATTGTCCATCTCTGAAAAAAATTAAGATGTTGGAGATCGGAAGCTCCTGGCTATTAAATCAGCTCTGGAATTGTGTGTGGCGTTATTTACTTGAGGGAGCCAACCATCCAATTGTAATCTTTACTGATCACAAGTATCTAGAGTATTTACAAACAGCAAAGAGATTAAGATCTTGTCAAGCCAGATGGGCTCTTTTCTTTACTAGGTTCAACTTTCATATTACATTTCGTCCCGGATCTAAAAATGGAAAAGCCAATGCCCTGTCCAGACAATTTTCTGAGGATGCTACATCTGATCTGTTTTGTATGTCAAAGTTTCCGCAGGTAAATTGAAATATCTGGTCAAGTGGAAGGGTATCGGTCTTGAAGAGAACTATTGGGAACCGGCAGAACTGGTTCACGCTCCTCGTTTAATCAAGGCTTTCCATTTAAAAACCTATGTCTAAGAGCACCCGGAGGTTGCCCGTAGGGGGGTGGCAATATTATGCTCCTACCAGCTCGGAGGGTTCTTCGGGCGTGGGCACGCGATTGTGCGCATCACGATACGGTCGTGGCTCTGTGTGCATGCACGCCGGTGCTGCCGTGGGCACGCCATGGGTCCCGACCTCCTCCTATGGCTAGAGGTTGGTGCGGATGTCCTCCTGTGCACAGGCGCTTGCGTCGCAGCTGGATGACACAAACAGAGCTTCTTTAAGCCCTCCACTTCCAGTTTATTCTTGCTGCCAGATCAGTGTTTGTGCCCTGTTCTCAAGTTTTATTGGAACCCTGTTTTCTTCTGGATTCTTCTGGATTTTGGACTTTGCTTGTTTCCTGACCATTCTACTTGCTTGCCGCCTGCCTTTGGACTTTTGCCTGTTTTCTGACCACTCTTCTGCCTTCTGACTGACCGCCTGTTGCCGACTCAGATTACCCGACCTTCACCAGCTTGCCTCCTGCCTGTCCTGTGACTATTCTGCCACCTCCTGACTACCTTTGCCAGCCTGCTGCCTGCCCTGATTTCTGCCTGTTCTCGGACTTGTTTGCTTGCCGCCAATCCCCACCCTTACTGTGTACCTTGGATTCCTCTTTTTCTATGGCTGTCTCCACATTGTGGGATAGGGTCTTGTGGTTGTCTTTCCTGGGGCCGCGACCTGGTACCTGACCGATGTGCAACATCCTCACCATCAGAGGCTCTGGAGAAAACCGGCAGGTACTTAGACTCCATGCCCAGGGAGGCCTCCCATAGGATTCCTTTTCTGAAGATGTTAACAGCTGCCATGGATATAGAAGAGTAGATCAATAAGAGGTGTACCTGTGTCTATGTGGGGAATGGGGGTATGAGTGTTTGTGTTTATAAACTATGGTCTAGATTGGGTTGTGATGATGTAGAAGTAGGTGTGTACCTAGGTCTGTGTGGTGTTAGGGGATATGTTTTTCCATTTCAGACCATAAAACTAACTTTTTTGATGATTGTTCAAAATCGTTTTTTGGCTGTAGTTACCCTTAAAGTATGGCTACCACGGAAATGAATGGGTAGGTCAGGTATGTGTTGGAGGGTATATATTTATATACAGTATATGACCCTAAAACTATTTTTGAAGACGGATCAAAATTTGTTTTTTTTATACTATAGTTACCCTTTAAGCATGGCTGCCACAGTAGTAAAATAGAGCGTCTGCAGGTGTGTGTTGGAGGGACATATTTGCATGTATGACCATAAAACTAAAAAGCACAATCTGATTGCACTCAAAAGCACAGTAGTGTAGCCTAGCCCTAAATCTACTGGTCACAGAAACCTTTCTGTGGTATTCAGATAGATCAACTTGAAGTTTAGTTCTTCGATAGAACATCCGACTGACTTTCTCAATTCAAATTGCCTTGTACAAGAATCTTTTAGCAATGAATACCCTGGAATGTGTCACAATCAGCACAACCCAGTGTATTTATTGCCAATAGATTCTTGTACAAGTAATTTTGAATTGAGAAAGCCAGTAACGTGACTAGCATATGGGCACAGAAACCTACATATTCCACAACCATTTTGTAGACCTTGTATCATTCAGCAGACTTTTTGAAAATGAAGACTACATTATATCTGAGTAACACAGCGCAACTCTGCAGCTGATTGGTAGGTTAGTATGTGTTTTAGTGGATTAACGTTCAGTAAGGGCCATGTTGTTTAACAAAATCCTAACTCTTCAAGTTTTGTGTTGCATTCACAGGAATATGAATAAATACCGCAAAGACAAGGTTGTCTCAAAACAGCTTAACTAGTCCACTGAATCCTTGCTACAGTGCTAGTTGAATAAATTGGTTTTGGATACACAGTTCATTCACTTCAAGAGAAGGAAAAGCTTGGTGACCATTTCCAGCAGAAATGTCCCTACTGCAACATTCTGCCTATAATGACACTTGAGCAGAGACACTGTGATAAACAGGACTGGTAGTCCAGATCTAGATTGCAGGTAAAGATTCTTCTAGGTAATCAACTGAAAATGTCAAGGACAGAAATCAATAGGCAATGAGTCTATTAAACTAAACTAATTGTCTCATGCTGACTTTCCCTTAAAGGATATGTCCACCCTTACAAATATTTTTTTATATGTTACTTCCCCTGTCCCCCCAGCCCCAACCGCTGTTTATTTTATCAGAAAATGCCCCAAACTTTACTTACCTGCCCTCTTTCCTCCGCCGCGCTGCAGGCCCTCTGCTTGCGAGAAAATGCAAGCAGAGGGGCGGGACCGGCAGTCGCGTCTGTGATTGGCTGAGCGGCAGCCAATCACGAACGCGGCTGCCTGGAGTTCATTTCGGTGAAGGAAAGAGGGGAGGTAAGTAAAGTTTGGTGCACTTTCAAATAAAATAAATAGAGCGGTTGGGGCTGGGGGGACAGGGGGAATGTTACATATAAAGGAATTAACACTAGGGGGAGGGAATGCTAATCTGGAGGGAGAGGGGGGGAGGGAGGGGGAGAAGGGCTGCAGTACGCATGCCAAACTTCTCCCGGAGGCCAGGTAGGAGGCAGAGTCCTATATGGACTCTGCTATCCTCCTGGTGGGCAGTTTTTGGGACTTTGGGGGGGGACTACAGGAGAACCATATGGAGCTGGGATGTGAGGTAAGTATTAAACTACACTACATGATGGGGGGGATTACAGTTTTGGGCGTGGACATGCCCTTTAAATCAGAGAGACAGTTTTGTTAGATAATATAAAAATGGTTTATGTTAATTATGATGTACTTGAAGCACAAGGTTTTCTCACATGTTTTTAGATGTGAAATGATATCCTATATTGATTGCATAAGCATATTTAAACACGCAGGTTGATTAAAGAGTTTTTGGTTCCCCAGGTGTTTACTGAAGCCTTACAGAATAACTGAAGTTAAAAATTAAACTAAAGCCCTCCATACATGGCATCGATATTCAGATCAATATAGCAAATTCAATCTAATCGAACGGAATATCAATAGGCCTATCAGTGATATTGATTGGTTTATCAAAGAAAAATGAAGATTAGGCAAGACGGAAAATGTTCCTTCAACCCAATCTTCCAGTTTAAATCTACAGAAGATGATCAGTGCAAGGTGGGAAATTTCAGTCGGCTCTTGTGATATGAATGGATCACTGAAAGCAATCGGCCTGTGTATGGCTACCATAACAGAATTCCAGCACCCCTGGGTCATTGTCTTAATCTATTTTCAATTGTATATTTGCTTTATGAATGAGTTTACTCATTTGAAAAACTTTCAATGTGAAATTACACAAAATACCATGAAAAGTAACCAATTAACTTTTTCGAATAGTGTGGGTAGAATTTACATTTTAAAAAAATAAACTTTCAATAAGGCAGCTGCTTTAATCTTTTCCATGTTTATTTTTCCAAAAATCCATCTCCTAACCCTCTGATGGGTATAAGTAACTGATATCACACAGTTACACAAACAGACTGTCTCTGCCCCAGATTTCAATAAACAGGGGGAAGTAGAGCATGTGCAAATCAGCTCCCTTTGCTGCTTGACTAATCAGAAGGGGTACAGTAGAGCAGATGGGGCTAAATTCAATTAAAAATATTTGAGCTTAAAATTTTTATTTAAAAACATAAGCAATTAATCCAGGGTGTTAGAATGTTGTCTTACCTTTTCTTTGCAACTTTAGTACTTCCCAAATATGAGTTTTTGAGATAAAATGTCATATTTGAGTCAGTATATGAACACTTTTGTTACAATGTTCAATGAAACTTTGTTACCGGATCATATCCTGGCCTTTGTCTCCAGAACAATAAGTAATAATCAGCATGGATTTGTGAGAAAAAGATTGTGTCACAAAAATCAATTTATGAAGAGGTGAGTATGAATTTAGATTCTAGCAAAGCAGTGGATGTAGTATATTTGATTTTGCTAAAACTTTTGATACTGTGCCACATAGGCGATTAATGTATAAAATGAGGTCTGTTTGCCTAGAAAAAAAAATTGTACATAGAGAATTGGTTGTTAGATTGTATACAGAGAGTGGTCTGGTCAATGGAGCTACATCTATGTGGGATAAAGTTCTAAGTGGAGTGCCTCAGGGTTCTGTACTGGAGCCACTTCTTTTTGATCTGTTTATGAATTACTTAGAAAAGGGCAAAGAGAGCAAGGTCTCTGTGTTTGCTGATAACGTTAACTATGCAGAGCTTTGGAAACTTAAAATGAAATGCAATTGCTGCAAGCGGATAAATTATCCAAATGGGCAGCAGAGTGGCAGATAAGATTCAATCAGGGTTATTCAATAACAGTTCTTATCGTTTAAAATGGTGCTAATTTTGCCCCAACCAATCAGATGTTGGCTTTCAAATGTTAAATAAGATCTGATTGGTTGGGGAAAAATTAGCACCATTTTAAACGATAAGAACTTTTATTGAATAACCCTGAAATATAATAAATGTAAGGTAATACTTTAGGGTTTAACAATCCTTGTGCCATCTACACCATAAATAACTCTGCGTAAGTGAATCTCTAAAGGAGAAAGATTTGGGGGTTCTAGTAGATAACAGACTGTAGCAAACAATGTCAAACAGCCACAGCTAAAGTTAGCAATATATTGTCTTATATAAAGAGGGGAATAGATTCAAAGGGAGAAAATAATTATTATTTTCCCTCTAAACAAGGCACTGGTAAGGCCTAATTTGGAATATGCGGTGCCGTTTTGGATTCCCATATACAAAAGGGTCACCTTGGAAATTAAAGGATTTCAGAAAAGGGCAACTAAAATAATAAGGGGAATGGAGGGGCTTAACTATGCAGGCAGATTAGACAAGTTAGGGATGTTTACATTGGAGTAGTGACGTTTGCATGGGGATATGATCACTTTATGCAAATATATTAATTGGCAAAATAATAAACTCTCTGGTGCATTGCTCACTAAAAGGTCATATCAGAGGACTTGTTGGCATTCTTTAAGACTAGAAGAAAATAAGTTTCATCTATGAATCCCCCCTCTTTTTTTTTTAGCGCTACTTTTTTTGCATTCCTCTGGATCAACTGTTAGGTAGGGTTAAAGAGAAAGGTATAAAGGTTGGATTAGATGGACATATTCAACCTCAATTACTATGTTACTAATGTTAAAGGAGTATTGAACTTAATTTTTTTGTTCCTAATGTGAAAGCCTTTCACTTCAGAACATTGTAAGATTCTTCTCTATTAAGTTGCATTTAGTACATGTAAGTTATAGGTTCTGTACCTAAGAAGGCTTCCATGTTGTTGCCAGTACAACCCACAACCCATGAAGTTATCAAAGATACCCCAGTATTTACTGCCTCTATGCACAAGGTATTTTCTTTACAGATATCTCCACACAAATATGGACGTTCCTAATAAGACTTTTAAAGCTGCTTGTTACTCTGCAAGTTATTTACCAGTCAGTGTGAATAACATACAGTATTCCTGGGGCAATGTAAAATAGTCATGTAGTAGGAATCCACATTTCTCTGTTAGGATAGGAGTAAGAGATCTGCTTTTAGCAAGCCAGACTACATTTAATTCCCCAGACTTACTTTTAATTTTTACTGAAATATTAATATTCTGTTTCTTACATCCATGGTAGCTAAGAAATTTAATTTTATAAATCACCCAGCAGCCACAGCAAACGGATAGGTGAGACAGAGCTTGTTGTATGTTTGTGAATGTGCTATCTTTATTGGGAGAATGTTGTCTGGAGACTGTGATCATTTTGTTTAGAAAGACTTACGGTATAAATTAATCCTTTTACAATCTTTCTTTACTGCTTCACTTTTCACAGGGCCATTTTTCAGGAACAACCATTTCCATTAGCACATAATGAGCACAACCCTTATAACATTGTTATATGGTGAATCCTTGGTTTTATATTGGTATTTGTGGTTGATAAAAGCCTGTCAACATTTTCTACTCTTACTGTGTCTAGTTATAACAGCACACCAGTCTAACAGGGCATAATCATATGCTCCTAATTATTAACATAGAACCTTTGAATATAGCTGTATAACTATATACACAGTGCTATGGGGAATTTCAAAAAAGCTTGCAACTGTAATTATCTATAAAATGGATTGTTTATGAAACCATCTGCAACAATAAGACCACAATAAGCTTAATACCAAAATCAGTCAATCAGAAAAGATGATGGATCCTCTTGAAATTGTGGTTTAGACTATAATGTAAATGTTAGCAGTAAGGGATAGATAAGAAAAGGAAAGGCACAAGAACCAATAAGGGACATAAGAGTGGCATCAAGCACCAGAGAATATATGGCCACTCAAGTCAAGTGACCGAAAGAGATTGGATTCCATAAGTATTATTTCACTCAAGTCCCACTATTACTAATATCGATTTATCCTAACAATTTTGTTTCAAGAAAATCCTTTACAAATCCAAACAATTGACTAACAAAAAAGTTATTTACAGAGAGATTTAATATTAAATTAAATTCCCCATAGCAACTGTATAGGGGAGCATTAACAAAGTTACCATATATACATACTGTATATCTGTAGGTTTACACATAGAAAGTTACTTTGTACATTAACCTCTGCGCCTATTACATAGTTTACTTTCATTATAAATAATAGCTTCCTGAATAAAGAGCATCTAAGTTTGGCCTTCAAACACAGAAAGGCTTAATCAGATAACTGGGGTCTAGTTCATATAAGAAGGGTTCCACTTCAGTCTTTTCAACCCACTGGGAATTGGTTAAACAACAGCTGCTACCTCTACAGACTGAAATATCCTCTCTAGTAAGTAATCAGATCATTAAGCAATTAGTGTTTCTCCAATAGACTGACATCAAAGGCACAACAGTAACATTGTTTTCCTAATCTTACATACGTACGCATACACACTGCCTTGGAAGAAATCCGTTACATTCCTCTCTTTATAATAATCAGTAATTTTGCTTGAAAAACAAAATGAGATTAAAAGACCAGTGTTGTTTTTCAGATGTCCAGCATATCTCTGTGGCATTCAGACTGGATGCATTATGTCATTGACAACTAGTGATGGAACCAAACTCGAATCTGAGATCTTTATGAGTTTGCACGAACTTGAACTATCCAAACTAGTTCAGTTTTACCAACTTGCAGCTGTATTTTCGATAATTATCGAATTTATGGGCCGTTCACTAACCCTAGAACGTATCGTTTGTTAACCCTCAAATGTAATGTTCGCTTTCGCTAACCCTCAAATTTATTGTTTCTCTTCGGGAACCCTTGAATGTGATGTTCCTTTTTTACTATTTCTCAAATGTATCATTCACTAACCCTCGAATATAATGTTCGGTTTTGCTTACCCTCAAATATAGCCTTTGACTTTCGGTAACCCTCGAATGTTATGTTTGCTATTGCCAACCCTCAAATGTAATGTTCGTTTTCGCTAATCCTTGAATATATTGTTCACTAACCCTCAAATGAAATGTTCGGTTTCGCTAACCATCGAATGTAGCCTTTGATTTTCGGTAACCCTCGAATGTAATGTTTGTTTTCCCTAACCCTCAAATTAATCTTTTGCTAACCCTCAAATGTAGCCTTCGACTTTTGGTAACCTTCGAATGAATCGTTAGTTTCGCTAACCCCAGAATGTAGCCTTCCACTTTCAGTAACCCTCAAATGTATTGTTCGATTTCAGTAACCCTTGAATGTATAGTTGGATTTTTAGTAACCCTCGAATGTAGCCTTTGGTAACCCTCATATTGGACGCAACCCTCGAATGTAGCTTGCGTTAACCCGACAATTGCCCGATCATGGAGAAGGAAAGTGTTTAAACAAGTTTTGTTCCCCTGACCATTTCCCAGGTGCCACAGCAGTACAGTAAGTTACCATTGTTAGTTTATCTGTAATTCATCCAAACCTTTCACTATTCAACTATTAGCTCCCCATTGACTTTAATTGGTTTGTTTCCGAACTTCCTAACATTTACTGAAGTTTAGAAATTCGGAAATGAACCAAACAGTAAGTTCGGCCATCTTTATTGACAACAAGCACTATATGTGTATTTCTATATAGATTGTTATATCAAGCAATTATTTTAAAGGTCTGGCAAGTTGCAGCTTTGAATAATTCTAGTTATAAAGCATTGGGGATTTAGCACATTATAGAAAATCAGATATTTAGTGTTTGCATAGAGTAATCAGTTAGCATCCATAGGCATCCCGCAAGTTTGTCCCACATGCAAAAACAGACAGAAGGGTGTAAGTTTAACATATCCCCAGGGCCAGCCTTAGGATTAACAGCACCCTGTGCAAGATTTGTTACTGGCGCCTACCACCCCCCAAAACACACAATACACTGTTGAATGCTGCTTGCCTTGGCCTGCTTCAAATCAAGTTCCCAACCTGGGCTTACTGTCTTTCAGTAACTTCAGTGCGTGCTTGTATATATCGTGCGTGTATTATTACATAACACGTAACATACTAAATACACAGACAGAAAAGCATACAGACATCTTATGTAAGGCTTATGTGTGTTGGGACTAGAGGGGCTGTGGCACTGATGCACAATTTTAAATTACAAGTCCATGACCTAAGACTCCCGGCTGGCGTGCCCCCCCCTGGTAATGTAACCTGCCCATATCAAAGGCCGGCCCTGCATATCCCTCCAAATTGAATGCATATACCTGTTCTTGAGACTTTTGTTGTCTACCATTCCATTCCACCTGTTATAATAAAGCTGATACATATCTTGTTTTGTGCACTCACCTCTTTCACAGGTTCTTCCCCAGTATCCAGTGCCAGTACAGTCACAAACAAATCGGTTCCATCCATCTCTGCATGCAGCATTGTTCTTGCAAGGGTAGCTGTCACACTGTTTGCCACTCAGTCGTGTACAAGAGGACTTTACACCAGCCGCATTTTGTGCTTCTGCTAGCTGCCGAATATTTTTACTGCGCCCATCAATAAACAGGTCACGGATACATCCCACATAGCCATAGTTGAGCATAGCAGTCCAGAGCTCAGTGGGGAGTATGAGACCTGCACGGTTTTCTGGAAGACCCCCTAAATACATGTCCCCCTCCAGGTCAAGAATCTCGCTCTCTCCACTGGCAGTGAATGGAGTCCGCTTGCCATTTACAGAGATGGTGCCTGTATAAACAGAATTACATTATTAGGGGGTGCCTTTTTACATTAGTTAAGTGTAAGGAAAAGGTCAAACAATTGCTGTACAAAGCTCTTAGATATTATGAGCCCATTAAAAGCAATACATATTTTGGAAAACATCTCTTTCAAAAGCTTACAAAATTCATTCATTTTATTATTTAAGTATAAAAATTTGCAGGGAATTGCAGGGAAGTTAACCACTTGTTTTATGTTTATAAAATACAAATTCTGCAAGCTATTCCACAGTATTAGAATTTATTGTTACATATAATATAATTTTGGGAAGATATGTGCAGAGGGCATCATAACGCCATAATGCAGGCGCGTCTCTTGCAGAATACATCATAGTATAAACTAATGAGGAAACGTTTTAGGATTTCATTCCATAGCAAACCCCTTACAATAATCCTTCTCTCTGTGTAACTAATTAATCTGTGATGCATTTTCTCATCTTGAGTTCTAATCAATTGTTATAGATCAAACCTAGATTATTGTGCTCTTTCAAAGTGATGCAAAACGATGCATTTTAGAATTTTACAAATAATATTTAAATGAAGAATATGGATGTGCATTGATCTTACTAACACGAATAAATGTTAGTCACTTCAGGCACCAAAAGTCTCCTCGGTACTGTAGATGCAAATCTTTACACTGCGAGGCACCATTATATATTTAAAGGGCATGTCCACCCCTTTTTTCAACATGTCCTACAGCCCTTCTTTCCCACTATGTGAAAACAGCCTTTTCAGGCAGAGTTCTCACTCTGCCTGAAAAGGCTGTTTCCACAGTTTTCTGTAGGGGGGGTCTAAGTGGCCCACGGCACCTGCGAGTGGGTGGAGCTTATGCACCCGTGAGTGGGTGGGGCTTATGCACCCATGAGTGGGCGGGCCACGGCACCCGTGGGTGGGGGGGCCACACAGGGCTGTAAGAGAATGGGCAAAGGGGGGCCTGCAACTGGGAGGGACCATGGGGTCCATGAGTGGGAGGGACATGGGGGCTTGCAAATGGGAGCAGGAGACCAGGGCAGATTGCCTGACATGGTTTCAGAGCAGGAAGCAGGAAGTGCAGGGGACCTGGTGATGCTGCTGCCATATCCCACATAAAAATGTAAATATCTTCAAAACTATGCAAAATAAACAATGAAAATAAATTGCAAAAATTCTCAGGAGAGCAATTCCTATCAATTTACCTAAACTCATTTTTGGACCACAGTTCCCCTTTAACAACTGTGAACTGTTTAAATATGGTTGTGGGACTCTGTAACTTCTGTAACAGCTTTATATTTTATTGTGAAGGATATATTATCCTCTTTTATCACTCAATCCTAGAGCATAAGTGAACAAGTGTATTTTATTGGAGGGCCAGTCCGACCCTGTAGTGAGATCCCACCCTTGATTACAATTATATTAAATAATTAGTCCCTCCTAAGCACTGAATATGAACAAAAGCTTGTAGGAATACTTTCCTGGTCACTTTATGCATGCAGCTGTATTTTACATGTAAATAGTACATGTAAATATGTTTAAAGGGGTTTCAATGTTTATTTTGTTACTTAATTTTTCTCTAAACTGTGACTTGTGTTGCATATAGCTCAAAAGATATACTCACCCACTGGCCTCCCACACTAATGGAAGGTTTACGGGGTATTTAAAAGACATTGTTTTGTCTTGTCTAGGATTAGATATATTTATAGCTGCACAGTACAGTAATATTTGTATGCTTTACACTTCAGTTTACTTGAGTTTAAATTGTGGATCAAAAAAAATGCTCAAGCCCAACTTTTAAGACAACATACTCACATTATCTATATTAGTGAATACTGTAGCTGTTCGGTTATTCAACGATCCCCCAACGAACAACCGTTTCGGACGCTAAAGCGCCTACACACGGGCCAATTATTGGCCGAAACGGTCGTTCATACACATCGTGCGTTGCGGGTCGGGACCCGCGATCACACATGTGTGCAAGCCTTTAGATTTCAGGACTGGGTATATATAACAATGGATCACCACTGCACATGAACAGTGTATAGGAAAGTGTCTTATACAGTAATAAATGGATGGTAAATAATTATGGGTCACACCTTCCGGGCCAACAGTGTACAAAGGAATTATTTACCCTCTGTATAAACTTACACTACACTGATTTTTGTATTGCCTACTGTGTGAAGATCAGTCTTAATAACTGAGAATGAGAAGATGAGTCTCATTTTAAATGTCAAGTACATTTGTATTGTAAAGGTTAGTCTGTTGTAACTGGTGATTCTTTAACATACCACAAATTATTTAATTAAAAATATAATTCAAAGAATATAAAGCCATATAACGGTATTCTAGATTAAAGTAGATTAAAGTATAAACAGTACACACATCAACATTTTATTCTAAAAGTGTATTCTTGCAATAAATTCTTTATTGTAGATCACACATTATCTACAAATTTATTTATACTGCCTGAGGAAGGCAAGGAAATCTTGAAATTTTGCAGTATGAGCCACAAGTAGGTGATGTGTGATCTACAACAAATTATTTATTGCAACAAGTGATATGCACATGGACAATATTTCTAGTGCTTTTCCTCCCTTATAATTTGGGTAGATAATGCACTACATATAAAGCATTGCTATTTAAATCAAACTACCGGTATTTGTGAATGTACAACTGGGGTGTAACTATAGCAAGGGATAAGACCCTGCAGCAAAATCTTTTTTATTTTCCCTATGGCAGATACAGCCTTCTTGCAGAAAACCACTGAAGATGAAGCAGTGTGGGGGTCCCCCATCATAGTTTTGCTGGGGGCCCAGTGATTCCTAGTTAGGCCACTGAATGTATAGGAGTTTGCATAGTCAGTGACAAAATACATGTGAGTGATGTATTGGTGTGTCACACAAAAAGAGATTAGTGCTGTACTGTCACAAAATGTTTTTACATAACAGCAGGAAAAAGACATACATGAAATGTAATGAAGTTTGGGTTTAAAGAAAAAACTGCATGGTTTTTAGCTTACTGCTTTTTAAACATATCTTCTTTTTTGAAATGGTATATTACTATCTTAGCCTCTGTGAAGAGCTCCATGTGTATTGTGTCACTTTTTATGTCATCACATAAGATTGGCATATACTGACTCACATTGACCATCTGATTTAACTGTGTAGTGGTGTCGGTTATGAGCCTTTTTTCCATTTCAAATGTTTAGAATAGCTGTAAATGAAGATCTTCCCATAGTGGTGAGAAATGAACACTACAAATTAAGGCCATTATAGAAAGGACTGGTGTGAGTTACCTAGGACATTGTGCTTTTATTGTGTGACTGTGGGAATGTTCTTATTTGTACTTTCAGCCAAATTTTTGTACGGTAAGAGTGCCTGACAAACCCTCTGCGATCAGCTGATTTTTAAACAGCTGACTGTGCGTATGAAGGAAACATACGCATGATCGTCTGTTTAAAAGACCGGGACAAAACCGGAAGTTTGGGTCCAGTCTTTTAAACAGTTGATTATGCATATGTTTCCTTCATATACACGATCAGCTGTTTAAAAACAGCTGATTATGGACTGGAAGAAGGGAGGGGAGGGGCCCAGGCCCCTGAAGTTACGCCCCATGGCTGTATAAGGGTGCTGTTCCCATAAATGCTGGCATTACATATAACACAAAGGGAATGAGAGCAACTATGAACTGGAGGAAGGGGAGGGGCAACTGCTTTCTGTTTATTTATACTGGGGGAGGCAACAACTATATTATTTAAATATATATATTTTAGATTTTGGAAGCTTGTGCCTCAAAATGAATGCCTCTTAAATGGCATGTCAACCCCCCAAACTAAAATTTAAAAAGTTAACATAATTACTCCCCATAACCTAGACCTCGATAAGTTTAAAACTCTCTGCAAGGCTTCTAAGTATACTTGTAAGCCTTGTTCCCTCGCCTGTTTTCTATTACTGCTCTGAAAACGGCAGCAGCAGAAAGGGCCAGACCGGCAGCTGCATCAGTGATTGACTGAACATGTATTCTGAACCAATGAAATTGACTGAACCAATCAAAATCTTGACCAATCTTTGGCCCAATATGCTCCAATCTTGCCCAATCTTTGTTTTTTCAATTATAATCAAACAATATGTCTTCAACAATCAATTTGATCAAATTGGATTGGAATATTGATGCCATTTAGTCTATAATGGCAGCAATATATTACCACTCCTATAAAAGAATTATTTTTTAGCTGCATTTGTAATCAAGTAAATTGTAATAAAAGGATCTGACAATCTATATAAATAGGAATGCACTACTACATGCATATATTCAAATATATACTTTTTGAAAGTGATACTAAAAGATGTTGCACATATTTACTAAATTCTTCTTTTTTAGTATAAAGCTCTCTTTACTAACCTGATCTCCCATCTCTCTGGATGTCAACATGGCACCACTCTCCATCATTGGCCTTTTTACTTGTAGCTTTCACTTTAATGGTCCCTGAACCCATATCTAACAGCAGGTACAGATTTCCGTCCAGTAGTTCAACTGCAAAAAAATCCACCTTAGTGTTCTTCTGACTCCTAATATCCTTTCTGTCTTGGGGTTTTCCATGAGTGAAAAGGATGAGTCCATTGGGTTCTGTTGTGCGGAAGTCAAAAGAGATAGATCCCATGCGTTTAGTGTTCCATTTTGGAAGGCTTATATAAGCCTCTGGACTTTCAAAGCTGATGGGATCAAGTGTAGCTACATTCTCACATTTAAAAACAACATCTCCATATATCTTCATTTTCATGTCTCCTATTCGAGCTAAGCGTGAGAGCTCAAGGCGGATATCATTATTCTTATAGACCACCTATAGGATACAGGGCATTTTTAAAAACAACTGTATGTGTTAGTTGTAGGCAATCTAGCATATGTATAATGTCTCACATTGGATTATCTATATCTAGCAGAAATAGAAACATACAAGTAACAGGGTCAGGATCACAAACTTTATTAAGGTCTAAAGAAACATTGTAAAATACAGCAATACTTTTCAAATGTAAAATACTGCATATACTGTAAAATATTGTATGGTATATATATTTAGCAACATAGTTGTAAAATACCAATACATCGTTGTAGGTTATGTCTGATACCAATGTACAGTAGCCAAATACTCACCTGCCACATGATAACGGGGTGCTCTGTTTTTAGCACTGGTGATCAAAAGAATAGCAGTTCCTGAATTGGGCTCAAAACCTGCCCAATAAAACTTACTTCTGAAGACCCATTTCTGTAGCTTTAAGCCCATTTAGTAACTTCTGCTATTCTTTTCTATTTTGAGTGTCAAACTTTACAGAAAATGTTACATTGTGTGGTTCCACTTCCAAAGCTAAAAAATAATAAGCACCTAACCTAAAATCAGTTCCTTATGAATCCTTGTTATTGGTTTAAGTATCATACAGTCTCACTTCTGTTACATTTTAATTTCTCTGTATTTCTCTTACAAATAATAACAGCCATGAAATATTATTGTAACAGAGGTAAGGCTGGATTCTACTAGATAGAAGGCTGTATTGTATGAGCCAGGAGGATTATAAAAAAAATGGAGATACAACGATTTATTAAGCTAAATATGGGCATTGCAAGGAGAAAAGACAGAACAGAAATTTCCTACTGCACTTTAAAGCACAAGAAAATGTATGGCTTTAAAAAGTATTCTTCATCTATATATATAGTTCCAGAAAAGCTTCTAAACGTCACAGATTGTTCAGGACAGTACAATGCTTTACTTCATTTTGTTCTGTTGTTGCTGTGATAGGAGGATAAAGCTGTCAATCATGAGGAGCAGCAGAACATGTGATGTCACAATGTCAGTCTCCTCCTCTCACTTGCGGTTCACTGGGCGTCAAGATTGAGAGGTACGATGAGGAAGGGGGACAACTCCGAAAAGTTTTGCAGCGCATAGTCACAATAAAAACAGTTACATCTCATTTGAGTGCACCTCTCTGGTATTATATTGTACCTATGGATTTCACTTCGAGTGGTTGAGCAGTTTGGGGGAAGCAGCACCTTTGAAGATTTACAGGATTTCAGGTGTGCAAAGATAAATATATATATGTTTATTGAAAGATGGAGAGGTAACCTGGCCAATCCAAGATAAGTCTCTTGTACGGAGGTTGGGCAGGCAGCTACTCAAGGAGATCACAGTTTGCAGCAGTCTAGTGCAGAAGTTAAATAAGGCAGCAAAGGAAATGTGTAGTCAGCCCTCCAGTTCATTACCCAGTGTTAGTCAGCCCTGCAGTTCATTAGCCAATGTTGTCAGCCCTCCAAATCAATACCCACTGCTGTCAGCCCTGCAGTTCATTAGCCAGAGTTGTCAGCACTCCAGTTCATTATCTAGTGTTTTCAGCCCTGCAGTTCATTAGCCAATGTTGTCAGCCCTCCAAATCAATACCCTCTGCTGTCAGCCCTGCAGTTCATTAGCCAGTTTTGTCAGCAATCCAGTCCATTAGCCAGTGTTAGTCAGCCCTCCAGTTCTTTAACCAATATTGGTCAGCCCTCCAGTTCATATGCCATTGTTGTCAGTCCTCCAGTTCATTACCCACTGTTAGTCATCCCTCTAGTTCATTAGTCAGTGTTCTTAGCCCTCCAGTTCATTAGACAGTGTTGTTAGCCCTCCAGTTCATTAGCCAGTGTTATCAGCCCTCCAATTCATTAGCCTTTGTTGTCAGCCCTCTATTTCATTAGACAGTGCTTTCAGTCCTGCAGTTCATTAGCTAGTATTGTTTGCAATCCAGTTTATTACTTTGTTACTGTAATCTTAAAGGATAGGTAAAGGATTGGGAGGTAAGGGAGCTATGTCTCATCTCCCATTCTTCAATTAATGTAACAGGAGCCAGTGGTGGAATCCACTCACGGGTTAGTTTTCTATCTTCCTTTCTGGCTTCTGTTACATTAATTGAAGAACTGGAGGCAAGACATAGCTCCTTTACCTCCCATTCTTCAATTAATGCAAAAACAGAATAGTTCTGAGTAAACTAATCCCTTAAACCATACAACTGAAAATATTGCAGGCAATAATGTAAAATGGGAATAAGGCCGTAAAAAATGAGTGTAACCAAAATAAAGTGGCCATGGTCTTAAAGTGGATGAGGCCAAACATTTTTTGCACGCTTTTTCATGCACCACATCACTTTGATGTTTACCAAATTTGTGTCTCAGCTAACCCACAGTGAGTTTGAATGGGTCAGGTTTGGTTAGAAAGCTGCAAGTGTAAAGACTGTTGAGTTTCAGATGCAATCCTCCCAAACCCTTTTTCCCCCCCGCCAAAAGTTAATTAACCTGTGTGCTGGCATCTGGTGGTGAATTGAGTAATTACCTAAGTTAAATTCATACCTTCCAAATGTTATAGATTGTCCCCAATCCCGCTGTCCCGAATAACTATTAAGTTTTTTGGATTCCTGCAGCGGTAGAAAAATCCACTCTAAAAAAAAGCCACTTGGCCCAGTCACTGATGATATAGCACTTCCCTCTGTATAAATATATTTATTACATACTGTTAGATATTAAGCTGGCCGACGTTATTAAATATTGTATTTTACATTATTAATTTATGACTATTGAGTATTTTTAGCTTTTTTTCATATAGGTTGCATTTTATATTTATTATTACTATATTATGGTCCTTTTTTACCCACACAGGTTGTATTCTGTATTTATATTTGTTGGGTACTTAAAGGTAACTTTGGGTGTATTTCCTTTGGTACCTTTACCTAGAAGTGGGATCTAGGAGCACCTCTGTTCAGATTTTGAGCAATAATCATGTATAATAATTGTAATATTAAAGGGTATGCAGATTAAATGCTCTGTAAGAGATTGAAAGGAATTTTAAATCTGGCAGATTTAAAGGATTTTAAAGAGATTCTGGGGAGATCAAGCCATTAATTCTGCATCGGGTCGGGCACCCGAGATTTACTCGATTTGCAGCTCTGTTTCAGGTAAACCACATTGAGTTTGAATGGGTGGCGGATCAGGTTCAGTTAGAAAGCTGTGGGTGCAGCTTAGGGACTGTTAAATTTCAGTGAGAAAAACAAATAAATGGTGTTGGGCCATCAGCCATCAGCCATCTCCAAGCTGGCATGTATGCAATATCCAGAAAATATGATACAGAAGTCCAATCAAATATTAAAGGGTGATTCCAGATTTATTAACCAAATAAATGTCCAGAGCAAACAAATCACATTAAATTTCAGGTGCAGGTAGGATCTTTGGGGGAAAAAAGGCAATGCTGGGTACTCTGCTAGTATTTTATACACAGCTTGTTTGTTTTTGGCTTATATAATTACCAGATCAGTTATCCTAAAAATGCTTTACCATTTGTTTCCACTAGATGTCACAGCAGCATTCATTATATGAACAGTATCAACTGTTTCAATCATAGCTAAAGTATCTTTAACATTGATATCGAACATCTCAGGCAAAAGGTCTACACAATTCAACCTTTATAATCAAACACTATGTATAATTTTAAGCTTAACATTTACAGAAGAAAGAAGTACCACCATCACTAGTGAAAGAGCTTATTAAGATCAGAAAGGTATATTGTTAAAGCCAACAAATCTGGAAGTTAAAAAATTGGTCTAATACAATAATTACAATGAACATATGTATGTTATGCACAAATGTACTGGATGTTAATAAAGACATGCAAACTCACTCAGTGCTCAAGCTGCTATGTACCAGGAAGTGTGCCTACCAACATTAAAACAATGGTGACCACCAAAGTTCATATGAATGACTGTCACATTGCAAAAGCTGGTTTAAATCATGGATGTTGCATAAACAATAAGACATACATTACATTAGTTGTAGCCTAATTCTTTGATAGAATGTAGTTACCCTTTAAGACACAGAGACAGAAAGTGTAAAATGGATGGATCAATAGACAAAACAAAATGGGGAATAGAAACAGAAGCGTAAAAATTCAGGAAAATATCCAAGACTGAACAAGAGAACATAAAAATACACATTATTCTGATCCCCGCAGGTGCCAGCAATCCAAATAAATGTATAGCAATTAGAGGAATTAAAACAGCTTTAAATAGCTGCTGCAGGCAGATGTGGCTGGTGCTCAGGGCGGGAGGAATATAACATTATGGCACATAAAGCTATTAATCATATGCTCAGTTGTTCAAAAATCCCCACCATGCACCAAGAACAGAGAGGACAGAATATGCAGAAAACACAGAGAAATGTCCCATCCCTTCCTCTACTCTGGCGCCATTATTTGTGAGTCGCCTCTACTTTTGGCCCCAAGGTAATGCTACAGAACCTAAGAAATAATAATCTCAAAAATAACTTCTCACTGCACATTTTGCCATTTTAAAATAAAGTATATTTCTATTTTCTCACTATTGGGTGTTAAATATCACATTTTCAGACCTTTCTCCAAGATTCATCTTTATACATTAATTTATTGTTGGCTTCAATAGAAGGATAGATAGGCAATGAATATACACTATTATTTTACATTATTGCACTGGAAAACTAAATATTCTTTTACCATATAGAAAGAACAAATTGTTCACACCATAAGCATTTGTTCCTTTCACATTGGTTTTACAGTACATACAGTATTATGTTTTGCTGTACAATATTTGATTGTCATCCTGATTTATTGCCAAAAAAGGTGTTGCTGTTCGCATAAACTAGTACGCTGTCAGATCAATGTACATAACATTCTAGCCACTTTCCTGCTGATGTGTAGTACTACTAGGATATGGCATTTGTATATAGCAAACTATAATAAATTGTGCTACAAATAGGATAGAGAGTCAAATTCTACTTTTAATTGTAAGCAAGTTAATTCACTAAATTATCACAATAGAGTTTAAAACTTTTCCTTGGCACAGATTCTTTTTTTTTAATTATTGGATTTGTAAACTTTTTCACCTACCTCTTTCAGACATCCCATAAAGTTGTTGCTGACAGGAGAGCCTGGAAGGTCTGCAGTGCTTGGGCTACCCCCTACATAGAAGAAATCATCAGATCCCAGCATTGTGTAATCTTCTTGAGTATAACCCGTAGTTGTAAGAATACCATCCACTGAGATTGTCACCTTATAGAGAGAAAAGTAACATAACCTATTCTCAAAACTGCCAATTTTTAAAGCTCATGATTCCTACCTTTTTAATCCCATTTTTGCACCAGAAAACAAACTAATTATCTTAATATTTTCCACTGTTGAGTCTAGTGTCCCATGAGGATCTTCTGTCTCTTTCTGCCTTGTATCTCCTAAAGGAACTATTTAAAATAGTTTTGTATAGAAGTGTTGGATAGAAGGTTAACCTCATTTTATGACTAGCGGCACTATAGAAAGGCAAACTCTGCTCATGTTCAAATTAAGTAGTAATATTCATTTGAAGAAAAACATACTGAATAACAACTTTATACTGAGTATATCTATATACTTCCAAATGATGCAGACCTGTAAAGCAACTACTCAGTTTCCCTTCAGATTCCAGATTGTACTAATGCAAAAGAAAAATCAAATACCATTTACAGTAATCCAAAGTATACAAACTATAATAGTATTATTGTTTGAATACTGTATATGTATACTCAGTACAGTTGCCTTTGAAATACTTCAGCATGTACAGCTTCTAAGAGACTTCAAAAATATCAAATGTTATTGAAATTTGTGTCAGCTGCTAAACACATGGCCATTTTTCACAACAGTGTTCTACATTAATGAGAATGTAGAAACCATTATAGCACTGTATATTGACTACTAAATTGAAATATGCTAGTAATCTGGAAAAAAATATGCCTATAGTCTTGTAATTGGGTTTTGATATTGCATTTCTTATCAGTCCACAGTTGCTGAGTGGCAGCAAGTGAACTACATGTCCATGTTTGTATTGCACATGCTATATACTGGAGAAATTAGAAACATGTAAAAAATGTTTAAAACATTTTTACACATATTAGTTACTAAATACATAGGCTGAAAAAGGCATACATCCATCTAGTTCAATCCTTTTACCCTACCAATGGTGTCTTCCTTTTACAGTCAACTCAGAGGAAAGCAAACTGCTCCCCACCCCAGTCTGAAGGGAGAAGATGACTTCCTGAATCAAAAGGGCAGTTGAAAGAATCTTTGAACTATAAAGGTCCCACTAGAGATGCATGAACCCACTGCAGCTCCACATTGTTTACGTTTTTTTTCTCTTTCAGCAGAATGTTTTTGTTAATGGGGCCCACGTGTGTAGGGTATATGACACCCCTAGCAAAAACAGTGTTAATAATTCCCATCATCCTGTAGAACACACAGTTGATTAACCCTCCACCAAACAGAAACTTAACATCTTTACTGCTGAACAGTGCTTGTATTCATATTTGCAAATCCTACCCAGCACTAAAGGGACTAAATTGATTGGAAAATAATTGACAAGTTTCCACAAACACTTAGAAGGAGTTTTGCCCAAAATGTAACTCTTCATACTTTCAAACCAAAATGAGAATGGAAAGAAAGGCTTCTCACCACACATGCCAAGAAGAAAACTCTTTCCACACCTCAACCCCCTGCCCCCATCACCAAAATATGATGGACTGATCCAAGCAATGATATATGAGAACGAACATTGTCTGAATTAGCCAGTTAGAAAGAGCAATGCACAAGATGAGAAAAAGAGGACAAGAGTGCTGACTGACTGTGCCTTAATTTGAGAAAAAAATTGTAAATAAACTTAAAGGGCAAGTCCAGCCCCAAAATGAAAACTTACATATAGGTAAATCACCCCCCTAAACTCTAAAACGGTAATCATTTGGAATCTGAAAAAAATAAGTCTAACCTGAAATCCTGCACAATGTCCTGTTTCCCCTGTTTCTGCTTCCTGGTTCTTCCAGTTAGCAACTGTCAGTTATGGATTTGACAGTTGACATCACAGCCAATGACTGAATGTTAATCCCCTATCTGCCCCTTCTGAGCATGCCCAGGCTCAGTACAGGCTCAGTACAGGTTTCTAAATTGCTCAGTTTCCATTAGGCACCCAGAAGTATAGCGGGCATACGGTAATTAATTCATAGGACAAACTATGATATATCAACATATTTTAAAGAGGCCATTCTTTCTAAAAGATGTATTTATGAGGGTGGAGTTGTCCTTTAAGTATTCAAATCTAACATTACTTTTGCTGCTTATGGAAAATACCTTTTTCACTCAAAACTGAGTAAAAAGAATTATTTCAGTAAACAAACTATTGATAAAATTATCTTTTATATAAGGGATAATGCGCCCCTTACAGTGCAATATAAGCCAAAGATTATAATATAAGGACATTACGCCACAGAGGAGATCCCTGACCATATAGAAGCACAAGGCCGTAGGGGCGCATTATTTCTTATAATACATAAGTATCTGATTCCTTCACCCCATTCACATTTTAAATTCTAGCCTTGTCCATATTTCCACCTTAAATCCCCCAAGCTACTTTCTGTAACTTAAACCCAGTAGAAAGGAACATCCCAGCATCTATGCGGTTAAACAAATCTTTGTGGAGGAGGAGAGAGACATTGGTTATGAAGTGATAGGAAGCACCTCCAGCAGGTTCTGTTAGTGAAGTTAAACACGGCAAAAAATGCTGAGTCATTGTCCAGACATGAACACTGAAATGGGCGGAGTAGTGGGATATAAGAAATATAAGAAATGAGTCACTTAGTGACATAGCTGAGTGATTTTTATAAGGATATATACCACTGCAGCTCCCATTATAAAATATCACACTTATGTATTATATAAAATATATTACATTTAAGCATTACTCAGATACATTTTAACCCTATCAACAGAAAAAAATACATAACTTGTATATACCAAATATAAGGTAATACACAGTACATTACTTTTATTTTACTCTGTTTACTTGTCCTTAGGAGACTTTATTAGATAAAGGTATACCAATATTCTTACTGCAGGGCCTTCTTTAGCTTCTATGGGTTTTTTTACAAATTAAAATTGAATGAAACCCTTGAAGCAAGTAATGAATCATACAGAAAAGGGGTGTTTTATGTTAATGTGCATTCACTCTTGAAAGAGAAATAAGAATGGTTATATTACCGTATATACTGAAGTATAAACAGAGGTTTTCAGGCTTTAATTTTGGTTTTTAGTTTAGGTTTTAGTTGCCCTTTAAATGGACAGAAGAATTCCCATACAGTAGTTCCATACAGTAATAACCATACTCGATTTGGCTATTAATGTATGGGACTACTGTACCACTACCCCTTTTACTCCTTTTTTTCAGGTAAAATTAGGAACTTCTTTTATACTCAGGTCGGTTTATACTCGATTATATACAGTAACATGCTGAATAGCAGCACCTGGGAAAGTTATTGTTAAAGCCTGGTGAATGTACCCAATTAATTTTAAAGGCAGTGATACATCAAGTTAGCAAGACACAAGATTCACTCATATCTTGACAGCGGCTATATAGGTCACAGTCAGCGCCAACACTCAAGCCTTCTTAAAGACTGAGAGTGAAAATACATGCAGAGTATGTAGTAAAAAGATGATGTAGAAGCATCTGTGCATGAGCATTTCCTCAAAATTCATTAAGGACCAGCTACTTCATGAAAATAAGAAAGAAACTCTTCAACAAGGACTCACTTAGCACTGTCCATGACTTGGAAACTACCATACAGGACAGTAAAATAAATAAATAAATAGAAATACAGCAACAAACCTTGGCTTGGTTAGACCTGGAGTAGCAATCAATGACGATTTGTGTAAATGGGAAAAAATGTATCACAACAAAAACTGCTATGGGCCCGAGATGAAAAATAAACACAGATATGTAAATAGTATACATATATATATGTGCATGTATAAAATAATGTAAATATTTATTTATTTATTTTCTAACAGGAGATGAGGATGAAACCGCAGTCTTTTAAATCAAGATAGGAGGAGCAGGTATGAGCAAGGAACCGAGGAGTTCAAGTGGAACAAGAAAAAGGAAAGAACACACCGCAGCTCCAGAAAGAGTATTAGACAAATAAGAATGATATCTACCAGACAATGTAGTTTGTTTACCATAGCGTGTCCAATGCCAGAGTGCTTTGCATAAAAGTGGGGAAAAAAGGAAATTTGAATAACTGTGAACAGAAGGATTGTTAAATCCAAAGCAAATAAAATAAATAAAAAAGGAAAACAAAACAGAAAAACAAAGATGATCAGTTAAGAGGGTGTTAGTACAATATTGGAAAGGTTTTGGTTAGTAGCAATGAAACATTATATGAATGATTTGGCTTATTTGTTTTGAAGTAGTGGCCTTCCAAATATCCCACTCAGCACCAGCCATAATTCATTTTCTTTCACACTCAGGCTTCCTAAAAAAACATGCACATAACCTTTCTCCTCATCCAATCAAGTGATTTACCACCACAGCTTCCCCAAATGCCATACTTACATTCCCACATCCTGTGCTGGGTATTCCTTACATGTGTCATCACAACACAGAAAAACTTGTTAGCAGAAGTCAAGAAATTCCAACCAGTGGCTCAAAGGGGGCACCATAAACCAACACAAAAATACAAATGGCATTTGCCAGCACCTTTAAGATACATGGCATTTGAATGACATCTATGTAATGGTAATAAGGGTTTATTTTATTTTTTGCTATTGTTTAAAGTGTCTTTTATCTTACATTTGCATAGCTGAATCACACAAAAGTACAATGATTAGGCAGCATGCACTAGCAAAAAGCCCAGGTTCAATATCCATGGGTAAACAAAAATACACATTAGTTAACACTTCTTCGTGATCTGTAGGTATATCCAACTTGCATCTTATATACATTTCTTTAAATTAATTGCTTGATCACATAAAACACTTTAAATAGTTTCTCAATCCCATCTCTCTATATGGCTATATTCCTTATAATTTTCATATAAATTAAACATTTTTTCATTTGCACTAGTTTTTATTTACACTGTGAAGAAAAAAATAATATTCTGTGTACCAGGGTGCCCTTTCAAGAGTCCAGAATTTGTTCACAGTTCCTATACTTTTCATTAATTGTACACTTATTGCTTTGTAGAATAACTTTTTATTTATGAATTATATTTTTTTATAACTTGTTTCGTGCATATCTACATATTGTATCCTAACACATATATTGGCATCTTATTAAAAATCATTAATATTATAAGCTTCTTTTTAAACTCAGTAGACTAAAGATATTTGCATATCACGTGAAAATTTTGTACTTTAATAAGTGAATGCCAATTTCAGATCTTGCCTAGGACATTTCTATCTCTATTCTAAATATTAGTCAGTATTTTAATGGGTTTATGTCTATTTAGACTAATTTACTCCTCACCCATCTACACTTATTTCAAGGGAAATGGCATAGAAACTGCAGCCTAAAGTATTGGCTTTTCAAATTCCTTACCTGGCGTAAGTTTCGTGTGACCTTGACATCATGCCACTCATTGTCATTAAACTTGTCATTGGTTGGCTCTACAATGGCTTCAAAGGCACCAGATCCTAAGTTAATGACCAGAGAAACCGCTCCGCCCTTTAGTGCCAAGTTGACATAGTCTGCAGACTTGCCAGTATGTAGAATAAGACCATTTCTCTGCCGGGTTTTGAAGGATAAGGTGATCTCATCACTGCTGCTCTGGATGGGATTCTGAGACAGGTCATAGCACAAGTACTCAGAACCACGAAATGTAGCCACATTTTCCTCCCTAGCTGTAGAAGAAATACGAGAGATTTTTAAAATAGACCCAAATTCAACATAGTTGGTAAAATTAAGGATGTCTCGGACATTTGTATGACCTGAACATGACCATAAATCCATGAATCAATGGACAAAAGATTTTAAAACTTAATAGGATTTTTTTTTGCTTACATAAACCTGTTTCACAGGGAATAAGTCGCAATAAGGCCAACATTTCCCTATTGAAACTAAACATATGAACCATAAAACTAACCAATATAGGTAATATTTCTTAAGCATGTCACAATTTATTGAATATATGCCTGCTAGAAAGAAATGTAAGAAACCGTATGACAATGCAAACTCTGTGTTATAATCCGAGTCCATGTTCTGTTTGGTATTCCAAAAACTGCATAACACCAAAATTTGTTTTTTGTGCATCATCCAAAAAGTACAGTTTTAAAAAAACAAACAAAAACACTGGAAAGTAAAGGTTTTTCTGTAAATAATAAATACTATGTGTTTACATAATGCCTACCTGGCAGCTATTTCCTTAAAATATCTACCTGCTATTATATTGCCGGTATTATACTATTGTTATATTACTGCAAACCCCTCCCACCAAAAAAAATTTAACACATGGACAATTATTTGTTTGTGTAAATAGTTTTTTAATACACTTGCCACTTTGTTATAAACTTTTTAAAAATGTATTTTGTAAATGGAGACCAGTGTGCATATACTGTAATAAATGTATTCAGCAAGGTTTATTAGGAATTACACATCTAATAAACTAATTCTTCCACATTAAGTAAGTACACATTCTTTTAGTAAGGGTATTTTAAAGGGTCACTATACTGAAAATATGACTTTTTCCCATCTTAATCTATAATTGAATACATGTAAGTAGCACTTACTCTGATTTGTGTGTGTTGATGCATGACTTCAATCACCATGTCAATTTCATCAGCATTTACCTTCTCAGAATCTCTGATCTGACTTACCCTTTAAAACATTTCCATGTTGATTTGCACATATTTAGAAATAAGACAATAAAAGGGCAAAGCAAGCAATATTATTTGATCAGAAAATAGCCCAGTTTTAAAATCCATCAGCCCAAACCCCACATAAAGAAAGCAAGCTTTGCATTCATGGAAGATCATATTAGTTACACAAAGTGAGGCTTCGGTTTAGCAAATAAACATTACAGTGACTCAGCTGCAGTGGAGGTTGAATGTGTCAGTTCTGTTTCTCCACTTTGCACTGCTCATGTACCAAAAAACAGTCAGGCAAATCTCAATTTCACTACCCAAGTGAATACTTGCAGTTAATTATAACCAGAGACTCCATCCCCATGCAAGTACTGAATCACATATGAAGTGGGTTAACAAAGATTCCTATATAAATGTTCTTCCTTCCCTAGGGTACAAGCCTTTTTCTTTACTCACTGACAGCCTCTGTTAATGTAATCTGTGTATAGATTGTTTGCTAACAAAATCCCATGAGCAGGGACTTTTCCTCTGCATGTAACAGTGTGAGATTACATAAAGTGTCCCAAGGGAAAGATTGCAGGAAACCTTACACTTCACACTGTTGGCCTCTTCATATCAACATACATTCTCAACTGGCCTATAGGGAACTAAGCAAAGGAAATATCAGTCATTAACTACATGTGCAGAGGGAGGGAGGGTGCAACAGCCTGTTCTTGAACAGAATATCCCCTCTGGCCACAGGAAAATAAGAACAAGATATGAATTCACATAAAAGCTTTCTTGTTTGTAAATGCAATCCACATCTTATCAGTACAAATAATTATTGCCTATTAAGAACTTCAGTGTAATCTTTAGGGACTCTATAATAATTGGAAATTAAATTTGAGGTTGAATAAAGCCCAACCTACTCTGCAATACACACATTTCCTGCCTAACAGTTGATCCAGGGGAAAGCAACAAAAAAACTGTATGAAGGGGGAAACTATCCTTCCTGACTCCAAGTGGCAATCAGAAAAATCCCTGTATCAAAAAAAGGCATCCATGTTGTTGCCAGTACAACTTACAGCCCATGCAGTCTTCAAAGAGACTTGTGAGCATTTGCACTTATTGGCTATGCCCCCTAACCCTAGTATTCACTGTCTCTATGCACAGTGCTTTTTCTCTACAAATGTCTACATACCAATATGGAAGTCCCTGATAGGACTTTGAAAACTGTTTTTTACCCTGCAGCTTATTTACCAGCCAACGTGAATTGCATACAGCCTTCATTGGGGCAATACAAATGATCCAGCTGATTTTACAGATTTTTTTTCTTCTGTTCCTAGCAAAAGATAAAACTTCTAAATGTACCAGAGTTCTTTGTGTATGCTGTGGTGGTGTCACCAAAAAAGCCATGGTTTTAGAAACTAGCTAAGAAATAAAGTGCAAAAATGTATTTTCTTTTTTTTTTTACAAAGCAAAGGAATATATTATTGTTAGGGACAAGAGCAATTAAATATGTTTACATAAGATGAAGATACGGGTATAAAGCTTTTCTTTTAGCAAGACAATGTACATGAGGTAGTGAGTTCAATTCACCAGATTTTTTTTAACTTAAATTTTAATATTCTGTGTCTTACATGTAAGCTAGCTAATAAAGACAAAAAATACTTCTTTTTGTATGCAAAGAAAAGGAATATATAATTGTTACAGACAGGAGCATTTAAATATGCTTTGTCAGGCAGAGGGAGGATTTCTGTGCTACTTTATGATTGGCTGTTAGCTTCTAGGAAGCAAGGCTGCAGCTTCGTTATTTTGATCTGTTTACCATGTAAAGCATGTAAAGTGGGATGGATTATGGGAGCTTAACCCTAGTATGCACAGGTTAATTTCAGAAATCACAGAGCAACCACAGCAAAGGGAGAGGTGAGACAGCTTGATGTATGTTTTTGTGAAAGTGCTCGGTCTGTGACAATGTTGTCTGTAGAATTTAGTTTCCCTTTAAATCCAAATGGTTGATCTATGCCAGTCCTAGCATTTAAATTTTACGTTTTTTTTCACAGGGAAAAAAAATGCAATATTCCCATGACCAACTGTTTTTAAACTATGAATCTTAGAAAAATCAACTCAACATAAGTTAAATGGCCCTAATGGTTTTTACATAAATAAGCAATATTTCATCCTAATTCCATGATGTCAACAAGCCACGGTTACGGTAACAATTTACTATGATCTTTCATCCTCGCTAGTCATGAAACGTTTAAGTTTCCAAATCAGTTGCATGCCACGTTTGTAAACACCTACAAAAAATACATTCAAATTGACAAAGTGCCCAGAAAGCTTGCATTAAAAAAGCACAGTGGCAGCTCATTTCTCAGCTACAAAAGACAAGCAATACTTGCTCTTTATTCTCCCAAACCCCCGCCAACAGCACTCGTGGCCAGGTCAGAAAGACTCGGCGGCTGGTTAAATGCCTTCAAGAACAGAGTGAGATCTATAGGATGCTTTATTACACAATAAAGACTTGTTGCAATGTTAAATGTGGCTAATCGAACATGTTTGTGCTTACATTAAGCACTGCAGCAAATGCACTTGAGAACCAAAGAACTGAGGGCAG
Organism: Hymenochirus boettgeri; assembly: GCA_019447015.1. Classification (NCBI taxonomy): domain Eukaryota; kingdom Metazoa; phylum Chordata; class Amphibia; order Anura; family Pipidae; genus Hymenochirus; species Hymenochirus boettgeri. Next base: position 230,479,498 of record CM033476.1, on the reverse strand, counting down.
GAAAACAATTCAATAGCAAAATAGAAAAGAAAATGTGGAGAGAGGGTGAATAGAAAAGGAGAGATGGCAGCGACAGGATGGAGAAAACTGGTACCTTCAATTTCGATGTTTTTTATTTGTTGTTCTTCTATTCTAAATAAATTAAAACCACCTTTTTTTGTTCAATTCCATTCATCTAATTTGGCTAAGTGCTCAAAAAGATTTTATTTGTCCATTCTAATGCAGATATTTGTTAATCAGCAAAAAAACTGCAAATGTATTTTACTAATAAAAATAAGGGATGATTTCACCAGAAACAAGATTGTATATGCATTCAAAGCTTATTTATTCCTACCTTAACTTCAAGTAATAATTTATGGCTATTGTAACAATTTATTTTAGGCAGCTGTGTAGTTTATGTTTATCATCAACCCCGAAATCACTGTATTATTTAATTTCTCTGAAGAGATTATTCTGTCTATAATTTAAATAGAAACATCTGTCTGACATCAGAAATACTACCATTTTTCTAAATAAAATATCAGCAATTAGTGTGAGTTGCTATTAGTGTATTGTCATAGGAACAGCAGTGGTTAATACCCACTACTGAACATTAACAACATTTTACTAATAATGGTAATACAAAGATGGGGATAAGTGAAAATACCTAAATAAAACAATGCTGGCTGCTTCTGATAATGTTTTGACCAACAACACAACCATCATAGGGACAGCGAGAGGACTGAGCGACCCAGAATCACTTAGAGGCCCAGTAGTTTGGTGAATCAAACAGCTTTACTGGAACATCTTAAAGGGCATCTATACCGGGGGGGGGGGGGGAAGTTATTTTAAATTGACCATAACTGGAAAGTATAATTCTTCCCAACCACTACTGTACTATATTTTTTGTTAATTTGCCCCCTATTTCTTTTGATATCCAATCTAAAGCATCTTACATTGTAAGTGCCTTGCTTTCATAAACTATACTTCTTTGAGTATGTCAGGAAAATGTGTAGAGTGACTTGGTAAGAATGGGTTAACTAGTAGTATTGGTTCTTGAAAAGGACCAATAAACATTCCATTCCACCCTGGAACAGTCCTTTTGTTTATATTACGATTAGTCAAGCATGGAACCAGGTCTCCTTTCTCAGACAATGTGGGGCCGAACCGTGCATCTGGAATTCTCTTCAGCTAGGGGTCTGGTGGGTACTAAGAGGTCATCTTAAGGACAAGTCATACATGTAAAATAATTGTATTTCGGTATTGGAATGTGTAAGACAGAAACCAATGTTATATTTGTAAATATAATAATATGCCCATTAATAGGATACCCAACATGGAGCCCTTATTCCCTTGCCAAGGTGAGATATTAATATCTGGGGAAATATGGATTACACACAGGTCATGTTTGGTATTGGAGGAATTGATAATTAATAAAGGAGAGGAATATGTGATCAATATCCCAATACAATGTACATATCTACATTTATATGGAATCTGTCTAACTGAGGGGGAATGAATGCTTTTGGCTAGTCGTAAATCTGGACATTCCTGGACACTCCCACCTCATGTGGAGGGCGTAGTTCAACAAATAGTTTAAAAGTCCATGTAGTCCAAAATAATGTTGTTCATACTTGGGGACATGCTAAAAACGTGTGTATGGACCCAATGTTTCATCCTGCCCCAGGACACAGGACTTCTTCTAGTGAGTAGGGTCTGTGAATAGTTTTATCCTTTTTATTTTCTATAACTGTTGTACTTATTGTATGTCATTTTATTATAACACCATTTTATTTTGTTTTTGTATTATATGCACTGTCCACCTTTTGGAATATTAAATCTAAAATTTAATAAGTTTTGTCTTTGATGCTCTAAAAGAACTCAGTTAGCCTCTGATAAGTTTATATGTGTTTTGAATGGAGTGTGCAGTGTAAATGCTAATTAACTCTGCTTGTGAAGGACTGATGCTAATTAACCAGTTAGTTGCTGGAGTGAATGGTGTAGTGTTAACCATTTAGCTGCCAGGACAGGGGTGTGCATAGTCAGTGAGAGTCAAGAGTGGGTTTTTGGGGCGTCTTTAAGGCCGTAACTTAAAGTGGTGGCAGCGAATACCGATTAATTAGTCAGATCACGTGCCCAGCGAACTGGCGTTCGGACAAATTGGCTGGCAGCGTGTGGGATAAATTATTTTTTATTAGAGCATTAGTGCTTGGATTAAGTTATTTAAACCTTGTACTAAAGAACTGTATCCTTGCGAGGGTATCAGTCTTCAAAGACAAACTCAGTGCATTTATTTTTAAAAGACATACGTACAAACAGTTGTTCCCTCCCCTTCTCTTTTTTTTTTCTTTCCTATATTTTATTTGGCAAGGTTAGCTGAGGATGGCAACCTTTTACAAGAGACAAACCAAGGAGGTCCTGATCAATCTCTGTGAGGAAAGAGGTATTGATGTCCTGGACAAGTCCAAGGAGCTGCTGATAAGGGCATTGTTGGAGAGTGACCAGGAGCAGCAGAACTACACAACTGAGTCGGGAAGCGATGTGGATTTAGCTATCCCAGAGAGGACTGTTAACCTTGGATTTTCTCAGCATGAGAATACCACAGTGCAGGAACATACTTCTTCCCTGCAAAAGGATTTACAATTGTTGGGTTCAGATGACCCACAGCTACGTCTTCAATTGATCTTGCAGCATCAGGAGAGGGAGGCACAGAGGGAGGCAGCCGCAGCAGCAGCAGCTGAGAGAGCTGAACGGCAAGCCCAGCGTGAAATGGATGCCGCAGCAGCGGAGAGGCAGGCGCAAAGGGAAATAGAAGCAGCCGAAAGACAAGCAGACCGTGCATTTCAACTGGAGTTGGCAAAGCTCCAGCACCAGACCCAGTCTCCACAGTCCAGTGAGTCCAGAGAGGGTCCGTTTGCTTTGCATGGTTCACCCAAGTTTCCTGTCATGGACAATGATAGCAATTTGGACACTTTTTTGTTGAGTTTTGAGAAGTGCTGCAGACAGTATCAGTTGCCACAGGAGCAGTGGGCAAGATACTTGACACCTGGATTAAAAGGCAAAGCCTTAGATGCCTTTGTTGAACTACCACCAGAGCTTGATGGGGACTATGAGGCTTTGAAACAGGCTCTGATTAAGAAGTTTAACCTCACGCCAGAGGTGTATCGCAAAAAGTTTCGAGCATTGCAGAGAGGTCCCACTGACAGCTACTCAGATGTTGTGAGTAATCTGAGAACCAGTTTTCGCCAGTGGATTAAAGGGCTGTCGGTTACCAAATTTGAGGAGCTGGAGGATCTTATGGTAATGGATCAGTTCCTTAATATCTGTCCTGGAGATGTGCGACAGTTTGTATTGGATCGGGAGCCAAAAACAGCGCAAAAAGCAGCAGAAGTGGCAGACACCTACGCAGCCAACAGGGTGCCAACATATCCAAATCGTCCAACGTTACAAAGATCACCCAGCTGGAAGGATCGTTACCCTGGGAAAGTAGCTGGCAATTTTTCCCCTGGGGGTCATACACCACCAGCCCCTGCTACTATACCCTCAGGAGGCAGACGTCCATCAGTGGATACCAGGAGGTGCTTTATCTGCAACAAGGTGGGTCATGTTAGTGTCACCTGTCCTGAGAAAAGGAAACCTAACTTTCCCCCTAGAGCATCCCCCTCATCCCCTGCTGTTCTAATTGCTGCTGGTAGTGCCAGAAACAACACAGATAACCTTCAACCTGTTACTGTGGGTAACAAACTTACTATTGGCCTTAGGGACACTGGGGCTGAAGTTACTTTGGTTCGCCCAGAACTGGTAGAATCTGACAATTTTATTCCAGGGAAGACCATGACTGTCTCAGGGATTGGAGGTATCAGTCCTGCTGTACCCTTGGCCCGGGTATTTCTTGACTGGGGAGCAGGAAGTGGAGTAAGGGAAGTGGGGGTATCGGATGCCATTCCGACTAATGTTTTGCTGGGTACTGACCTAGGGAGGCTGGTATCCCAATATGTGCCTGTAACTGCTTCCAAGGAATATATTCTCCCACTGGAGGACTCTAATAATTTAAAGGTACTTTACAATGACTCTGATTTAGTTAATGAGAATCTGAATGTGGAAATGTGTCCTTCTATTACACCAGTAACAAATGTATCTAATGTACCAGGTAACAGTGTTAAGAATGTAATTGATACTGGGATTAACGATAATCTTTCCATTGCAATTGTAACAAGAAGTGCAAGTGCTAGGTCCTTGTTGGCAGAGCCAGGGGAAGACTCAACCACACTAAGTTCCCCTTGCTCTGACACAGTGGAACCAGGGGTTGCTAAGCCTTTACCAATGGTTACTTTCTCAGTTGGTCCTACATCCACAGCTGATTCCAATGAGTTTGAGGCTGCTCTGAAAGCGGATGCTAGCCTAGAGGGGTTGCGGATGCAGGCAGACCAACCACCCACTGAGACGGATAAGGAAAAAGTTTATTGGGAGAACAATAAACTGTATAAAGAGGTGTTTCCATCTGAACCAGGGGTATCAGAGAGACAGTTGATTGTACCTGCACAATACAGAGATCAACTGTTAAGGGTAGCACATGAGATACCCTTAGCTGGCCATTTAGGGATACACAAGACTAAAGGCCGTTTAAGTCACAGGTTCTATTGGCCTAATATGGGTACTGACATTGCTAATTATTGCCGATCATGTATCACTTGCCAGCGTGTAGGTAAATCTGGGGATGTTAGCAAAGCTCCACTCATTTCCCTTCCTACTATTGATGAGCCATTTCAGAGGGTAGCTGTGGATATCATCGGGCCTTTAGCCATACCCAGTAGTTCGGGAAAAAGGTTCATCCTGACTGTGGTAGACTATGCCACCCGATATCCAGAAGCTATACCGTTATCTTCCATACGGGCAGACAAGGTTGCAGATGCCTTGCTGACCATATTCTCACGGGTGGGTTTCCCACGGGAAATGCTCACAGACCATGGTACCCAATTCATGTCAAATTTAATGCAGAGCTTGTGTAAGAAGGTGCAAGTGGAACACCTGGTTAGCAGCCCATATCATCCCCAAACTAATGGTTTATGTGAACGCTTTAATGGCACGTTAAAACAGATGTTAAAAATGTTTGTGGATTCCCAAGGAAGAGATTGGGAACGGTATCTTCCCTATTTACTGTTTGCATACAGAGAGGTACCCCAGGCGTCCACTGGATTCTCCCCTTTTGAACTACTATATGGGAGGAGGGTACGTGGGCCTTTGGATCTAATCAGAGAGGCCTGGGAGGGGAAGAATGTGGGTGAGGAAATTTCGGTGGTTGACTATGTAACTAACTTTCAGGAAAAACTACAAACTCTCATGGGTTTAGCACAAGAAAATCTAAAACAGGCCCAGGTAATGCAAAAGCAGTGGTATGACCGCACTGCCCGAGAACGGGTTTACGAAGTGGGTCAGAAAGTGTGGGTTTTACTCCCAATGCGCCAAAACAAGCTACAGGCTGCTTGGGAGGGACCTTACCTTATTGTAAAGCGACTGAACAATGTAAATTATGTGGTGGCTATGGGAGACCAGGGCCAGAGACAAAAGGTATTCCATGTTAATATGATGAAGGCCCATCATGAACGAGCTGCTTACGCTATGCCCGTTTGCAGTCTGCCTAATGAGGGGGAGACTGACCCTCTGGTTGATTTACTCACATGCACAAAGGAAGCAGGGTCCTTTGCAGACACACAAATCAACCCCCAATTATTGGGAAGGCAGAAAGCAGAACTGGTGGAAGTGCTTAAGCCATATCAGCCAACCTTTACAGCAAAACCAGGGAGGACCCACCTGGCAGTCCATAACGTTAACACCGGGGACCATCCTCCTATTAGACAGTCAGCATACAGAGTGTCCTTGGAGGTACAGGCTGATATTAAAAGAGAAATTGAGGAAATGTTAGAACTGGGTGTAATTAAAAAATCCCATAGTGCTTGGGCCTCACCTGTGGTTCTGGTGCCCAAACGAGACCAAACCACCAGGTTCTGTGTGGACTATCGGAAGCTGAATGCTGTCACGGTATTTGATGCATATCCTATGCCTAGGATTGATGAATTGTTGGATCAGTTAGCCAGTGCTCACTATCTAACAATCATGGATCTAAGCCGAGGATATTGGCAGATTCCGCTGACGACCGCAGCACAGGAGAAATCGGCCTTCATAACCCCCTTTGGGTTATTTGAGTTTACGGTCCTCCCCTTTGGAATGTCTAATGCTCCAGCTACGTTCCAGAGAATGGTAAATGAGGTGTTGGAAGGTCTGGGTAAATTTGCAGTCGCCTACCTAGACGATATTGCTGTGTTCAGTAGTACTTGGGAGGAACACATGTCTCACCTCTCACAGGTACTAGACCGGATCAGAGCTGCAGGTCTGACTATAAAGCCAAGCAAGTGCCAAATAGGGATGACCGAGGTACACTATTTAGGGCACTGCATAGGAGGTGGCAACTTAAAACCCGAACACGACAAAGTAAAAGATATTTTAGCCTGGCCCATCCCACAAACCAAGAAGAATGTGATGTCATTTTTAGGAACTGCGGGGTATTACAGGAAATTTATTCCCCATTACAGTTCCCTAGCAAAACCCTTAACAGACTTAACCAGGAAAAAATTGCCCAAGGTGGTACTCTGGACACCGGAATGTGACCAGTCTTTTAAGGCTCTCAAGAGTGCGCTGTCTACTGCTCCTGTCCTACAGGCCCCTGATTTTAAAAAGAGGTTTATAGTACAGACAGATGCCTCTCTGATGGCCTCGGGGCTGTACTGAGTCAGGTGAATAAAGAAGGTGAAGAACATCCTATACTTTATCTGAGTAGGAAGCTATTGCCCAGAGAAGTAGCTTATGCCACTGTAGAAAAAGAGTGTTTAGCCATTGTATGGGCATTGCAAAAGTTACAACCCTATCTCTATGGTCGTAACTTTACAGTGATAACTGATCACAATCCACTGAGCTGGTTAAACAGGGTGTCTGGAGATAACGGAAAACTGCTAAGGTGGAGCTTAATACTTCAGCAGTATGATTTTACAATACAGCACAAGAAAGGGAGTGAACACGGGAATGCAGATGGCCTTTCCCGCCAATCAGAGCCGCCTGAGACTGGACGCAGTGGACGTGACCTGTAAGTCACATCCCGTGCGCCAATTTTAAAGAGGGAGGTGTCAGGAAAATGTGTAGAGTGACTTGGTAAGAATGGGTTAACTAGTAGTATGGTTCTTGAAAAGGACCAAAAACATTCCATTCCACCCTGGAACGTCCTTTTGTTTATATTCGATTAGTCAAGCATGGAACCAGGTCTCCTTTCTCAGACAATGTGGGGCCGAACCGTGCATCTGGAATTCTCTTCAGCTAGGGTCTGGTGGGTACTAAGAGGTCATCTTAAGGACAAGTCATACATGTAAAATAATTGTATTGGTATTGGAATGTGTAAGACCGAAACCATGTTTATTTGTAAAATAATAATATGCCATTAATAGGATACCCAACATGGAGCCCTTATTCCCTTGCCAGGTGAGATATTAATATCTGGGGAAATATGGATTACACACAGGTCATGTTTGGTATTGGAGGAATTGATATTAATAAAGGAGAGGAATATGTGATCAATATCCCAATACAATGTACATATCTACATTTATATGGAATCTGTCTAACTGAGGGGGAATGAATGCTTTTGGCTAGTCGTAAATCTGGAATTCCTGGACACTCCCACCTCATGTGGAGGGCGTAGTTCAACAAATAGTTTAAAAGTCATGTAGTCCAAAATAATGGTGTCATACTTGGGGACATGCTAAAAACGTGTGTATGGACCCAATGTTTCATCCTGCCCCAGGACACAGGACTTCTTCTAGTGAGTAGGGTCTGTGAATGTTTTATCCTTTTTATTTCTATAACTGTTGTACTTATTGTATGTCATTTTATTATAACACCATTTTATTTTGTTTTTGTATTATATGCACTGTCCACCTTTGGAATTAAATCTAAAATTTAATAAGTTTTGTCTTTGATGTCTAAAAGAACTCAGTTAGCCTCTGATAAGTTATATGTGTTTTGAATGGAGTGTGCAGTGTAAATGCTATTAACTCTGCTTGTGAAGGAATGTGCTAATTAACCAGTTGCTGGGTGAATGTGTGTAGTGTTAACCATTTAGCTGCCAGGACAGGGGTGTGCAGTCAGTGAGAGTCAAGAGTGGGTTTTTGGGGCGTCTTTAAGGCCGTAACTTAAAGTGGTGGCAGCGAATACCGATTAATTAGTCAGATCACGTGCCCAGCGAACTGGCGTTCGTGACAGAGTAGTTTTGCTGTAGCTGGAATGGTTACAGAGTTTTGACAGTTGGAACGCTGTATGCAGACTTGACACACGGTTTGTGGTAAAAAGTAAGGTCAGATAAAAAAAGGAGTGGTTAAAAGAGGGAGTGGGGATACTAATCCTGAGCAAAACATGTGCTGGATTGAAGGCATGCAGCAACACACACACCTCAGAATAAGTGCTACTTACAAATATGTATTGATTAAGATAAGGAAAAACTAATTTTTCAGTATAGTGTCCCTTTAAAAAGGGGCAGTATAAGGGACACTAAGGTAACTGACTAGCCAAGTCTGGAGCATTTTGTATCAAATAACACTTCAGTGGAATGCCTCTTTGACACAAAATGCTTCAGGTATGCCTCTGATGAAGTGTCATTTGACACGAAAAACGTCAGACAGGGCTGGTCAGTCACCTGTTTTTAAGATGTTACAATAAAGCAGTTTGATTCACCATGCTACTGTGCCTTGTTGTGACCTTAAATGTATTCCAACAGCTGTCTGAGCTTCCATAGTAATGGTGCTCTGGCTGAAAGTATTTAATTAACTACTCTCACGGTGTGGATACAAATTTCAGGGTTCTAGCAATACATATTATAAAATATTATAATCTTTGTTGATATTCAGCAAATCCCATCAAAAAGAATATGGAGCCGACATACTAATGCCTTTGACATTGAAACCTATAAGGCCAGAGAAACGGTCATTCCATGTAAAGAATGTATGGAACGATCGTTCCTGTGTATTTGCAAATCATGCATATTCATGATCAGATTCCAATGAAATCTGCTGTGAATTTGTAACCGACGTTGCATGAATATGGGCAGCTTTAGTCGAGAGCCACATTCTCTGTGTTCGTGTTCGCGTTAGAGCCTTTATGTAACTTTTTTTCATAAAACACAAGTCTGCTTTGATTAAATTCTATACTAATTTGTCTTTTTTCCACTAGCATTCCACATGTATAAGATCCATCCTCCCTTCTCCAGTTACTTTGGAAAATATTTTGTTGCAATTTTCAGGTAACTGACATTTTTTGTTCAATAAAAATCAGTAAAATAGGAAAACCTACAGACACTGTCAGATAAAGGCCAAACAAAACAAAAAAGTGTGCAGCGCAAAGTGTCTCCACTGGGAAATTTTCTTTGTCAAATATACTAAAAAAACACAGGTTGCAACTCACTGGAGTTAATGAGCATAAAGGAAATTGTGCAATTTTTATGTATGTCCTATGTATTTACCATTTACCATAAATTTTTGTAAATTACATTTCCCATAATGTAATTTAGAATTGTGCTTATAGAGCTTATTATTATTTCTGATGATCTTTTCAAATATGAAGACTGTAGGATATCTTGGAGAGGACAAAGGCTAATACTATGGGATGATCACAAGGTACTAAACCAACTGATTGTCCCTAAGTAAAGGTAAAGGAACCTTGTAAAATATAAACTGGATACCCCAATGGCATAACATTTTTTGTATCTGCTAAAAATAAGGTAATCACAGGAATGTAAACACTGCAGTATTTTCTAGACCGAAAAAGAAAATACTGAAATACTGGAATCAGAACAGATAGCTAGGACAATTTTTCAAAGCTTACAAATGTTTTCATTATTTTCTGACATCACGATAAAAAGCATATCAATGCAATCAAGCATCCCTAGCATTTATTGCTGAAGCTTGGGTGGTGAATTTAGAAATGACACAATCCAAATACAGCTGCTGCTCTAGAAAAATAGTGGATTTACATAGGAGAATTAAGGGTATAACTTGCAAGAAGAATCAGATTGGAACAATGCCTATTCCTGGGTGCAAAGACTCCCCGCCTTTTACTAATAGTGTCGCTCTGCATGACATCTTATATTTCAGGCCTCAGAGAGATGAAACAGTGTCTGTGTCCTTGACAACTGAGAAGGGACATACGCAATATCACAGCATAGCCAGCAGAGGTCCACACTCTGAGATACAGGCTTATGTCCACTGGAGAATTAAGACACCAGTCATCAAATATTAAGTGTATGCAAAATGATTCTAACTATACAGAACTATTTTGAGAAGGGTGGGGTTAATACATTAAAAAATGTAGGGGATGGAACAGTGAATGAAATGTGCTTCAATATTGTTGGTAAAAATAATGATTGTTTTGCCGTATTATATAAGTAATATATGTAGTAAAAAGTACTGTGATACTTTTAATGGACTAACAGTTTATTTTAGTAGACAAGCTTTCGAGGAATCAACCCTCTTCCTCAGGTCAGAGCAGTACTGATTTAAACAAAGGTTAACAGAAAGTAAAAAGCTAATTACATAAGATAACAAGATATTGTTAGCGTTCAGGCAGGATAAAGCAGTATGCATATAAATAATGCAATACATAATAAAAGTTACTTGTATCTCCTACCCTTTGTTTCTAACCAGCAAATGTATCTTTCTATTATGATATGGTAACTACTGTAGGTCACATCTGTAGTAATACAAAAAGCTGGCTCTGGGATGCTCATGTGAGACTGTCACCAGGGCCGCCATCAGGGGTGGGGAAAGGGGTACTCTGGGGCCCAGAGAAGGAAAAACTTGCCTGAACTTAGAGCACTTCTGTGCTGTAATCCTCTATAACAGAGCAGAAGGGAGTAACTGTAAGTTATACAGAACCCATTTCTGCTTGTGAGAGTCCATGGGTGGGAGGCATTTAAACGCTCTGTCTCACTGCTCTGTACAGGTACTGACAGTGACTGCTAAACCTCCTCTTGGGGGGCTGCTGGTACCAGTACCTATATATCAGTGATGGCAAACCTTGTAACTTCAAATGTTAAGAAACTCCAATCCCCAGCATACCTTGGCTACATTCTGCTACCAAGGCATGCTGGGAGTTGTATTTAACAAAACATCTGGAGTACCAAGATTTGGCCCCAGCAGACCCCCAGGAGAAAATTTACCAGTCACTGCCAGTGTGTTTAAGAGCCTGTGTGTGTGCTAAGTCCCTTACCCAGTGTAGTCAGCCCTCCAGTTCATTAGCCAGTGTTAGTCAGCCCTCCAGTTCATTAGTCAGTGTAGTCAGCCATCCAGTTCATTAGCCAGTATAATCAGTCCTTTAGTTAATTAGCCAGTGTTGTCAGACCTCAAGTTCATTAGCCAGGTCAAGTGTAGTCAACCCTCCAGTTCATTATCCAGAGTTATTCAGCCTTCCATTTCATTAGACAGTGTTAGTCAGCCCTCCAGTTGATTAGCCAGTGTAAGTTAGCCCTCCAGTTTATTAGCCAGAGTTAGTCTGCCCTCCCGTTCATTACCCCGTGTAGTCAGCCCTCCACTTTATTAGCCAGTGTTAGCCAGCCCTCCCCTTCCTTAGCCAGTGTTATCAGCCCTCAAGTTCTTTAGTCAGTGTTGTCACCCCTCCAGTTCAATAGACAGTGTTGTCAGCCCTCCACTTCATTAGACAGTGTTAGTGAGCCCTCCAATTCATTAGCCAGTATTCAGCTCCCCAGTTCATTAGCCAGTGTTAGCGAGCCCTCTAGTTTATTATCCAGTGTTGTCAGCCCTAAAGATCACTAGCTACTGTTGCCGGCCCTCCAGTTTATTACTCAGTGTTTGCAGCCTGCCAGTTCATTACCCAGTGTTGTCAGCCCTCCAGTTCATTAGGCAGTGTTGTCAGTCCTCCAGTTCATTAGGCAGTGTTGTCAGTCCTCCAGTTCATTAGACAGTGCTGTCAGTCCTCCATGTTCATTAGACAGTGTCGTCAGTCCTCCAGTTCATTAGATAGTGTTGTCAGCCCTCCAGTTCATTAGGCAGTGTTGTCAGTCCTCCAGTTCATTAGGCAGTGTTGTCAGTCCTCCAGTTCATTAGACAGTGCTGTCAGTCCTCCCTGTTCATTAGACAGTGTCGTCAGTCCTACAGTTCATTAGATAGTGTTGTCAGCCCTCCAGTTCATTAGACAGTGTTGTCAGTCCTCCGTTCATTAGACAATGATGTCAGCCCTCCAATTCATAAGACAGTGTTGTCAAACCTCCAGTTTATTATTCTGTTACTGTTATCTTAAAGGAGCTATGTCTTACCACCCGTTCTTCAATTAATGTAAAGGGAGCCAGTGGTGGATCGCTCTCACAGGTTTTCTATCTTCGTTCTGGGCTCCTGTTACATTCATTGAAAAATGGGAGGTAAGACATAGCTCCTTTACCTCCAGTTCTTCAATTAATGCAAAAACAGAATAGTTCACTGTCTGAGCTAACTAATCATTTAACCACATCATACACTTGAAAATATTGTAGGCAACAATATAAAATGGGAATAATGGTCTTTAAAATGGGTGTAACCTAAACAAAGTGGACGTGGTATTAACAAAGTGGACATGGCCAAATAATTCCTGCGCGTGTACCACATGTTGTCCCTCTTTTGCGTTTTAAAACTTTGAGGTATGCATACTCTGAATTGGTACGTGTTATGGGGGCCAAGAAATTTACCCAGTATGGTGCCCAGAAAAGTCGGATGGTGGCCATGAATGGCACTCTTATAACACTAAACATGTTAGTTAAGTATTATAACATACCCTGTGCAATACTATGAAAGGCTTTTTTAACTATCAGGCTGTACCAAAAATAACAAATCAGGTTCCTAAACATTTTGTGGGTCGCAGTCTGTTAAAATCAAATTCCCTTTTTACTCCTTCAACATACCGTGTAGACCTGTAATCAGTAAAATGATGCTTATTACAATCTTTGGTGTCAATTTGTTTATCTCTGTTTTGAAATAATACTTTAACCGCTTGGTTGATAACACATATTTAAAAAAATATAATATTGCACTTGTAAATATGATCAACAGCTCTCAGTGTCATGTCTGTTGTTTATAATGAAACAGTCTAATGATCCAAAACCAGACCTTATGGCACAAGCTCTTATCAGAACACGACAGACCATCCCTCCTGCTAACCTCTCACACTACAGAATCATAGCAGCCCACTGTCCAAAAGAGAAAGATGCAGGAGACAAGGAAGATGTATAACGCAAACATTCTGCCACAGCCAAAAGGTGGCCTGGGTCACCCAGCATGACAAAAAAGTGATAACAAAAATAGCCAATAAACAGTTCAGGACTATATGCAATAATAATAAAAAATTATTACATAGTTCAATACATTATTTACCCTTCCATTTAATGTTGTCAATCTTTAACAAAGTTTTACTGCATTTTAATCTCAAACTGCATCCTGACATTTATTGAAATACTCTAACACGCACTTCTAGCACTTCTTTACGAATTCTTACAGAAAGTATTACATTTTATATGTATTAAGGAATACAATAAACATGTTAGGGGTATACAATAAGAGCTGCAAATCTACATAAAGCTACAGTTAAAAATTTGCTGCATTGTTTCAGTGGGGTATATTGTGGATGCAGCAAACAAGAAATGTAGTAAGGCTTTACAGCAAAATCGATGTACAAAACATTTAGACAGAAATGTAATGGGGGAAAATGGCAGGTCTTAAAGGGGAACAGTGGTCTCACTCCAAGTTTCCTACATTTCAAGCCATGAAGAGGTTAACACTTCCTATCTGCACTGTCTCTTCTTTGCAGATGTGACAAAGGGGAATCCCACCGCACTAATACCGTAGCTTTTACCAAAAAAAACAACTTTTTTTTCCAGACACCAATACTTAAAGGAGAACTAAAATTAAAGGGCATGTTCAGCATAAACAAAAGTAATGTAGCGTACCCCCGACCCACACCCTATTTTTGCATTATGTATATGTATAATTGCAAAAAGATGCCTCTGAAGTGACCTGACTTAATTTATTTATTAAAGATAAAAAAACTATGCAAAACTACATGGCTCTATGTGAAGTATTAATTGCCCCCTAAACCTAATAACTGGTTGCATCAACAACAGCAATCAAACATTTGCAGTAACTGGGAATTAGTGTTTCACATCTCTGTGGACTTTGGCCCACTCCTCTCAGCAGAATTGTTTTAATTCAGCTTTACTGGAGGGTTTCTGAGCATGAACCGCCTTTTTAAAAAAACCATACCTCAGCATCTCAGTTGTATTCAAGATTTTGACTAGCCCACTACAAAACCTTCATTTTGTTTTTATTAAAACATCTAGAGGTGGACCTGCTGGTTTGTTTTGGATCATTGTCCTGCTGAAGAACCTAAGTTTGTTTCAACTTGAGGTCATACTGGCTAGACATTTTCAAGATTTTTTGGTAAAGAGCAGACTTCATGGTTTCATCACTCAAACCATGTTGTCCAGGTCCTGAAGCTGCTGTTCTCTGAAATACTATGTTACTTTTATTTCAGATGTAAATGCTGCATACCTTTCAAAAATGTAAACTTTGTTTTGTTAGGCCACAGACTATTTCCCAAAGGTGTTGGGGAGCATAAAGATTTTCTTTGCCAAAACTAAGACAAGCCTTCATGTTCTTTTTGGTCAGCAGTGGTGATATGTCATTTTTGCCCAGCCTCTTTCAAAAGGTTGAGTCATGAACACTGACCTTAACTGAGGCAAGTAAGGCATGCAGTTCTTTAGATGTTGTTCTGGGTTCTTTTGTGACCTCATGGATAAGTCATTATTCCAAGAAGGAAGATTCATCAGTATGAAGCCTATGATCAAGGACTAATTAAGGCCTGACATGCGTCAAGTCATGTTTCAATAAAACAGGGAGGAGTGTGGTTCTTTCTCCGTGTGCATCCACACAATTGATTATTTTTAAAAGAAAAGTAACAACATAACTACTGTAGTAAAAAAGAAAATTACTAATTTTACAAAATGTGTCTCTGTTACATATAGGTTTAGCCAACACAGCCAGATTTATCCAGATAATCCTCCCGGCCATTTTACTGATGGATATAGCCACTGGCAAGGTTGGCAATATGTATAATATTCCGTAATTTATCAGCATATTTGATTGGACAAGACTACCCAAAAAAATGGGCAGCATAAAAAAAATGTGGCCTTATGTAAGTGGCCGTAAGTGCTATATTTTAAGGTAGGTTAAGAAAAATGGGGAACTGGTCAGGCTTGCTACTAAAGTGAAAGATTTTCCTGGTTTTGCACTACAAGTTCTATGGGTTTCAACCACTACATTTGATTGTTAATTTACTGTTCCTTTTCTGAATTTAAAAAAAATGTGTTTCAGCTTGTCGTTATCCTTTAATAGCTGTTTTTTGCCTGATCCAGATGCGGTCTTCTCATTTCAGTTAGGATGAGGTAGTATCTGAACAAAATTTCATGGATGGCTGGTGTTTGAAAGCCTCTCCATCCATAAATAGACAGAAGAGTCCAAATTGAAAGCTCAATATGCAGGTGGCCATAATATGGAGTGATGATTTGCTTTAATAACCACACCACATGTTTAGTTGATGTGTATAATATATGCATACATTAACATATTTTACATGTATTTTTGACTGCTTACATTTTTCAGTTATTCACCTTATGGAAGTCTTTCTTCTCTGCTTCTACCTAAGCCATAATAATATATCTATTGAGAAGCCAGTCTTTCCCATACCTCTACTAATAGTCACCTACCTTGCTTACATTTTCACAACAAGATTTCATATAATTCCAGAGAATCTATTAGCACAATCCTGAAGCCAGTCCCAATTTACTAACCCCTTAAAAAAATTCAGACCAAATTATTTACCAGTTAGAACTATTTCATTACAAACTAAAATTACTAAACTATGTTTACTGATAACCACAATATTTTATTTTCTAAGTTAACAGTCTGCACTTTGCTTTTTGTACTATCAAATAAATAAAATCAGTAAGATTTTCAGCATTTGCTTTGATAGCTAAACTCTACTTTAACCTCCATTCTAAATGTGAAAACAATCTAATTCTGTAAGCTCCACTGATGCAAAAAGCATATAAAACCCATTTCTGTTTACAGCATCTTGGCAGCTAAGGAGTTAAATTTTTGTCCTCCCCTATATTGTATCACACAGAATAAAAAACACATTAATGATCTTTTTCGGAAACTCTAATAATAGATCTTCACTGCACCAGTAATTAAACAAAGCACAGAAAAAGCTAGAATGTGTTTATGGATTTTCTGTGATGACCTAAGATTC
Source organism: Hymenochirus boettgeri (assembly GCA_019447015.1). Classification (NCBI taxonomy): domain Eukaryota; kingdom Metazoa; phylum Chordata; class Amphibia; order Anura; family Pipidae; genus Hymenochirus; species Hymenochirus boettgeri. Next base: position 230,463,133 of record CM033476.1, on the reverse strand, counting down.
TCTGGTGCATTTCATGGGTCATCGCATGCCTTGGTTGAAAAAAAAAATCTATATTATGTTCTGTTGCTTTCAGTTTTCTCACTAAAGCACAACACTTACAGTAGGTTTACAACCTTCTCTTATAATCATCTTGGGCAGCTGCCCCTCACTTGACACTGATAACACCAAGCTTTCAGTCCCCAGAGAAGTGCAAGAGAAATCAGGACTGTTCACCAGAAATGACCCAATGTCCTTCCTGGCTGCCTTTACCAGATTCAAAGATAGGACATTACTGCCACATAGGCAACTAATGTATAAACTGAGGACTGTTGGCCTTGAAGAAAACATTTGTGCATGGATAGACAATTGGTTTTTGGATCGCAAACAGAGAGTGATGGTAAATGGAGCTACATCTATGGGGCTAAAGTTCTAAGCGGAGTGCCTCAGGGTTCTGTACTGGGGCCGCTTCTGTTTAATCTGTTCATAAATGACTTAGAAGGGGGCATTGAGAGCAAGGTCTCAGTGTTTGCTGATGACACTAAACTATGCAGAGCTTTGGAAACTAGTGCAAGTACAAGTGTTGCAAGCAGACCTAGATAGATTATTAAAATGGGATTTGGAATTTAATAATCCCTGTGCCACCTACACCATAAATAACTCTGTGTTAAGTGCATCTGTAATGGAAAAAGATTTAGGGGTTCTAGTAGATAACAGACATAGCTGTAGCAAACAATGCCAGGTAGCAACGGCTAGGGCTAGCAAGATATTGTATTGTATAAAGAGGGGAATGGATTCAAGAGAGAAAGATATTTTTCTCCCTCTTTACAAGGCAATGGTATGGCCTCATTTGGAATATGTGCTGCAGTTTTGGAATCCCATATACAAAAAGGGCATCTTGGAAATGGAAGCAGTTCTGAGAAGGGCAACTAAATTAATAAGGAGAATGGAGGGGCTTGAATATGCAGACAGATTAGACAAGTTAAGGCTGTTAACACTGTAGAAGCGACGTTTGCGTGGGGATATGATAACCTTATATAAATATATTAATGGGCCATACAATGAACTCTTTGGTGCATTGTTCATTAATAGGTCATATAAGAGGACTCATTGGAAGAAAATAAGTTTCATCTTCAGTTTAGAAAAGTTTCTTTACAGTGAGAACGGTGAAAATGTGGAACTGTCTTCCAGCAGATGTGGTAATGGCAAGTTCATTAAATAGCTTTTAAAAAGGCCTGGATAAGTTTCTAAAACTAAAAAATATTCAGAATTACTGGTATTAATACATATAGATATGGTTGATCCAGGGATACTTTCTGATTGCCGTTTGTAGTCAGGAAGGAATTTTTCCCCCTTTTAAGCTCGGGTTTTCTGCCTTCCTCTGGATCAACTGTTAGGTAGGTAGGATTAAAAAAAGGGGGGGTGAATAGGTTGGACTTGATGGACGTATGACTTTATTCAACCTCAATTACTATGTTACAGGGGCGTACCTGAAGGGACCCGAGCCCCACCCCCCACCCTCCCGCGAGTTTGGGGGCCTCCTCAAGACTTGAATGAAGGGCGAATTGGATGTAAACAGGTGATCGCACGTATGAATGAAACATATGCGCGATCACCTGTTTAAAACCGTCTCGTCCTGCGCAAATTAGGGGCTTGTGGCGGGCCCTACTACCGTCCGGGCCCCCCCACGGTCGCGGGGGTGGTAGTTACACCACTGCTATGTTACTATGTTACTTTCAAAATTGAAAAAACAGAGCACATTAACAAAGTCACAAGATAAAAGGTATCTTGTTTTCTAGCCTTTGGAGTGAGTGAGTGAAATAAGGTCACACTCAAATTGAAAGTTTAAGAGGCTCTGCAGGGTGGCACCACAGGGTATGATTTATGCTTAACACAAACAGACATATGCACCCAGGCAGCAGGTCCTTAAATATATTGAACAGGCTCAAATTGTGTGGAGGGTTCACCAATCCCTTAAAAACTTATAAATAGCAACAAATTGTCACACAAGAGCCAGAGTAACAGTGCTATCCGTGATTTATTGGAGATACCAGCACGACATGTTTCAGACCAGGTTGGATAGTATGGAACCACATGGTCTTAAAGATGTTTTCAGCTATAAATGTTTTTTTATGAATAGACTGAATGTCACATAGGAACACTAAGGAGGTATGAACGTTATATTCATGTATTCTATGTATCATCTATTCCTGTGGATATGATTGATATATTGAATTGTTCCTGCTACTATGCCTTTTGAAATACTCCTATGGTGTAAGATATTAGGAAAGACTATATGTGTATAGTAGTGTCAATTTTTGATGGTGTAAATACTACTTTTGACCTCTGGCCACTAGATGGAGCTGAGGGTTATTTGTGTTACATATTGTATATAATGGTGTTGGGCATGTCATTTCTGTAAATGCACCTGAGGAAAGACCACACTGGTCTGAAACATGTTGTGCTGGTATCTCCAATAAATCACGGATAGCACTGTTACTCTGGCTCTTGTGTGACAATTTTTCCCTGCTTAACACAAATAAATATTGAAAGAACACCTGACAAATAAAAAGTCAACTGTGCAATGCAGATTCATTAACCTTAAAAGGGAACTGTAGTCTCTATACAAGTGGCCTTTATTAAAAAGAGCACCTCCTACCTTTAAAGGGTATGGATACTGTGAAATAGTTGTTTTAAATTGACCATTAGTGGAAACAATAATTCTTCCCAACTATCACTATGCCTTTTTTTGTTTATCTCCCCATATTTCTTTAGATATCTAATCTGAAACATCTTACAGCTGTCAGTAAAGTACATTATTATCATAAACTCTTCTGTTGAAGTTTTGCCATAGCTGGAATAAGACAGTTGGTATGTGAACTTCATGATATGAAATTCACAGTACTTCCTCTTAGAGATTACTGAGCATGCTTGCTCTCACAGAGTCAGTTTGGGAGGGGGCTGAAGGGCTGAGACTGCGTAAAAAAAAAAACTGAATCGGAGTCATGTGGCCACACAAACACCCCAGAATAAGTGCTGCTGTCATGTATCCATTTATATTGAAATAAGGCATAGTCATTTTTATCAGTGTACATACCCTTTAAATTGACTTCAGAATCATGCTTTTTACTGCAACTTACAGCATTATTAAGGGTGTTTTTTCTTGCTATTTCTGTGAGCTGTGACATCACCACTGCTGGGACACCATCAGCTGCATTTAATTGGTCATTGCATGCCTAGGTTGCATAAACCCCACCCCGGAACTTCTAAATTAATTTTAAAGCTAGACACTAGCCTAAAAATATTTTTTTCCTCTCTCCTTAAGGTAACATAGTAATTGAGGTTGAATAAAGACATACGTCCATCAAGTCCAACCTATTCACTTTTTTTTTTTTCTGAACTGCTTCCATTTAAAAGATGTCCCTTTTGTATATGGGATTCCAAAACTGCACCACATATTCCAAATGAGGTCTTACCAGGGCCTCCTTGTAAAGAGGGAGAATAATATTTTTCTTTCTTGAATCTATTCCTCTCTTTATATAAGACAATATCTTGCTAGCTCTAGCTGTGGCTGTCTGGCATTGTTTGCTACAGTAAAGTCTGTTATCTACCAGAACAGTATAATATAAGTATGGGCCTAAACACTAATTCAGGCAATGTGCCACTGTATTCCAGGTGCTGCTTCCCTCAGTCCTCTACCTTAAGGACTCCAAGCTATAGCACAAGCAAAAAAAAGGGTTGATGCAAGTGCACACTGTTCCTCAGAAAAATTCTGTTTGTTGCATCACACAAACACACTACGTTTCAGAGAACGCTATGTCTCCTTCATCAGGTGACTTTAGATCCAGAAAAGCTAGAGACATATTCCTAGGCTTTTTTGAAACATATGAGAGAGCTCTTTTAATTAACATTTATATGGAGACCCTTTTACATCACTGAGATAAACCCCACACACTGTCTTTCAGTGCTAGACTTCATTTTCTCCTATTATTTCTGGTACATGTGAGTAAAGCACAGCTATTCATAAGGCTTCCTAGGGTTTCATGACAGTGTTGTGCCATACCAACGTGATATTGAGTAATAACTTTGCAAGGTTGAATACATGCATTTGAGTATAAATCTATAAAAGACCACTAATAAATGTATTAGGCCTGGTAGACGTGGTGCAATGCTGTACCTATCTTTCAAACCAACTACAAAATCAAACTGATTGGTAGTCTGCTGGATGGAGGCAAAATTACCGCAGCCTTTTGACATTTGGGTGCAATTGATCGCGCAGCCCATTGAAGACTGCATAATCAGATAAAATTTCTTTGTTCAAATAGGATGAAGGTTTGACAGAAAATTACAGCCAATATTTTATGTTTAGTTTCCAGATCCAGCAAAAATGATAAATAAAAGTGTAACGTGTGCCCAACTTTAATTTCCCCAATTTGGTCCCCATGAATACAATTTGTTTCATTTGTTTCACAATTAAAATGATCAGTTTTGAACTGAAATTGACTTTGTGTGTGGGCCAAACATATGATATCAATTTTTCGTTTGCTTTTTTAACACGTAGAACAATTGGATGATTTTCATTATCTGTACAATGCAGTACAATAATGTCCCAAGTGTTCAGGTCTACAGCACTTGCTCTGTCTGTGGAATCTCTGTGTTACTTACAAAGGTAATATTTTTTGGAATCGGCATTGCTGTTTTCAAAACTATATTAGATTCTGACTATAGACGGCTACTGTAGTAAAAGTGTCACTTTTACTAAAGTGAATTGGTTTCCCTTAGAAAATACCACAAATTTCAAACACACAAATAATTATTTAAAAGAAATGAGTTTCCACTTTAACATTTTTATTACAGGAGTAACTAGTAAATAAATATCCTGTATGTTGGAGTGCCTCCAGATGTTTGAAAAGTACAACTCCCAGGCTTCCCTCTGTAGTTGAGAAATGCAGGGAGTTGTAGTTTTTAAACATATGGAGTCACGCCATTCCCTGCTGTATGTGACAATGCCTAGATAGATTTCAACACAGAAAAAAGAACCAATATGTAATTTCAAGGGAGCAATGGAAACAAAACAATGCTAAAAAGGGGTAACTGGGTATGCTGTAAAGTGACTTCATAATGAATATGAGACATGTTCCACAAAAGATAATATTGTTCTGGAAGCTGAATTTGTAGAAGATCCCTCATCAGGGACCCCAGCGAAACAGGTAATTATCACGGTCATGGGGGTTTTGGGGTCCTTATCTTATGCATGAATTTCTGTGTGGGAGTCAAGTGTCCCTTTAAGAAACACTGATTTATACAACATATGTAGCTTTTTGCTAAAATGCAGCCATTTAAGCACTTTTAGGACACTGCTTGGCAACAGCAGAAGGAGTTAATACAGATGAAAACGCAATGTAATCATAATGACAGGGGATCAATCTGCATATAAACATTCCCTTTCAGATCTCCAGCTGCAGAATGAAAGGTGCAGGCTGGGTGGGGGCACGGCATTTTGTGCTCTGCTTCCTGCTGCGACTGTAGCCTTTCTTCTACTTTCTATAGATGTGGAGAGAAGCGTCAGCACTTCTCCCTGCCAGCAGCTGCAAGAGCGATTTGGTGCAGTTAACGGCAATTTGTTACAATTATGTATATTAATCATAGCCTGCTCCTGAAGAAAAGGGGCAAGGGACCGGAGAAATAAGGGGTAGCAGATAAATAGTAAAGAACTACTAAGATGAAAGCAGAAGGAACAATGATATTCTCTTTTTATTTCTCATTTAGCACATTTATGTGGTTAAACTGACACACCCAAGCCTCAAATCTAATAAAGCTTCATACACATGTGCAATTGCGGGGACCAAGGCACGATGTGTATGAGTGCCTTTTTTCAGCCAATAATTGTGCCTCTTATGGGTGGCGATTATCGTCCGAAACGGGTGCTAACACAACATGTGCCGTGGGTTGGCCCTGCAATCGTATAAGTCTCAATAATTATGCTATAGGCACATTAACATTAGACAGTAATGCGCATAAAAAGCGCAATTGCAGTGCAGCACATTTCATGCATTATACTGTGTTTGTGCTGCAGTTTTCGCAAAAATATGTTATCAGAGTGCATGCAAGAAGAATGGTGTGACCATATTGAAGCATGTCTTTGCATATATCAGGGGATATAAGTCAGGGATCTTTAGCCTGCATGCCTCCACATGTTTTAAAAACTACAACTCCAAGCATTCTCTTTTTATTAAATTCATGCAAAGTTTTACTTTTTTTTCTACCAAAATCAGATTACCTAGAACTGCAACTGCAATATTGAATAATAAGCGCATCCATCGTATGTAGTGGGGACAATACGAATCGCGCTAGTGGGGCCTCCCACTAAATTAGGTATTTTACTAAACCTCAATGAGATCGTTTGATAATAACCAACATTGGACAAAGCAAATTGAGGAAAATATATAATAATCTCCACTAGAGATGGACTGGATTGTGAAGCCAAACCCACTTCTGCAGCGGATTTCCGCGATCTGAAAGAATCTGATTGTGAACAATTCTGATTGGAAAAGAATATGATTGGTTAATATACCAATCAGATTCTTTCTGAAATAATCTAATTGTATCCAATTATAATTGTTTACAATCAGATTCTTTCAGAAAGAATCTGATTGTCTATTCCCCAGACCATTTCCCAGGTCCCAGAGCCATTTACAGTAATTTACTGTATTATTTTTACAAAATTTTCAAAAATTCCTAGAAAATATGAATTTTCAAACATGGCTCGAAAATAGAATGGGGAAAAACAGTGCAATTATAAGAAATTTTCACGATAAGTTCACGATATATGTACGTGTTCACCAGACCATTTCCCAGGTCCCAGAGCCATTTACAGTAAGTTACCATTGCTATTTTATCTTATATTTAAGTGGATCTGTGCATATTTTTTTCACCCATTGACGTTAATTGGTTTTCCTGCAGATTTTCAATTTTTTTTCTCTCCCCTAAAAGTATTTGAAGATACTTCAGATTGACATAAGCTGATTGAAGTGTTTCAGGTCTCTTATGAGGATTTCCCAGAGGTGCCTCTATAAGCAAATAGGGCAACTCATAATATCACCGGATTATATCTCCAAGATGGCATGGGAATGCTTCGTAATCCCCCAGATGACTTTGCAGTTGTGGAAAGGGAAGTTTGGACTCATAAGGAAAATCGTCTGGAAAATGAATGCATAGATAGCTATGCAGCTGCATTTTCTTAAAAAAGGTTATAAACTATCCTGAAAGCAAGAGCCAGTTAAACATTTAAATAACAATAATGCTTATTAGTATAACCCGTGTTGGTTCTATGGAGTTTTACAGTAGGTTGAGGTTTAGTGCAGATGTATGGAAGAAAGCAAAACAAATTTGTTCTGGCATACAAGTGGTTTACTTTTTATAAAGAACAAGGGTGTGTGGAAAGAGGTTGGTTTTATAGATATTTTTGTATTCCTATGTAATACAAGTTCAATTTACCTTTGTTTAAATTATGTTTAAGAAGATAAATAAATAGTTGTTACAAATTACTTAACTGTGCAGACAAAGACAAGAAAGAATCATAATACGCAAATTTTCTAGAATTAAGTGTACAAAGCCAAAGTCTGCATATTTTGAGGTCTACATATTTAGGAGTATTAGAAAAATTCCCTGTGGCAAGATAATTTATTTCTCTCCCTAAGAATAGGAAAGGAATGTGAGTCTTGTGGTAGTACTGGTAAGTTTATCCAAATACAAACATCCTCTACACAGAGAACAAGCATAGTCAGATGCATGGGGACAATCCCATAAATACAGCAATCAAAAGATTAAGTAATCTCATCAAATTTCATCAAACCTCAAAATTACCAGCCTCCACTAACAGTTAAGAAGGATTTTCTGAAGACATCCTGGGATTATTGTCAGTAACTTATACAATTTCTTTCCAGCTTCAATATTGATATGGGTCACAGTTTAAGAAGAAAATATTGTTGACCGTCACACATATAATTTATATTGATAGGGGGATGCATTGCCAATGAAATGATTATTATTTTTGTAAATTGTTTGCAGTTATTAAAATACAAGTGTTAATATTATTTAAATAATAAACCAGATTTTCAATCCCTATCATAAGAAGTGATAGAGGCAGTGACAACAGGACACGGCCTTCTTTCCTTGCACTGCTGCCTTTTTCCCTTTTTATGGCCACACAAATGGTCATGCTTCCCACTGATTTTAAGGCATAGAGTAAGAACATCCAACAGGCAGCAATTATGTATAAAGGCAATTTCCATCATGTCCTTGCCCTCTAGGCTTTCCCTGCCTGCCATGACAATTTAATATCAAACCCCCACACAATCTCAACAGCTGCAAAACATCTCACATGGATCTACCCTGCACACACACACACATATTATAGAACCTCTGGCAATACCTTTGCTATTTCCATTTCAACATATTCTGAGTGATAAATTATTATTATTGTGGATTTATATAGTGCCAACATCTTCCGTAGCATGTATACATTCACTTACATGTATACATTCAAATCAGGCCCTGCCCCGAAGAGCTTACAATCTAAGCACATTTATTTGACACATACAACCTCTCGTTATGTCTTTATGATTGTGGGGGAAACTGGAGTGCTAAGAGGAAACCCATGCAAGCAAGGGGAAAACATACAAACGCCTTACAAATGTGTACAAGAATGGATTTGAACTCAGGAATTCAAGGCATCAGTGCTTTCCACTAAGCCACCATTCTGCCCAAATTAAAATAATTGTAATTTAGATGCACATTAGTTTATACTTTGCATATCATAACATTTTTGTATCCAGATTACACATATACAATCATCTATATTGAAAAAAAATATGGTCAACATTGCCTTATTTTATAATAGATTGCCTATAAAATTTAAATTTTTACTTTTTTTTTTAAAGTAAAAAATAAAATTAAAAAAAAAAGTAAAACAATTAGATGTCTGAAATCAACTGACACATAAAAAAATGTTCCTATAGGTATGTAATCATGTCTGGGAAGAAAGACATAAAGAAGTGTGTCTTTATGTAACAATATCTACTGCTATGTTATGTTACATTTGCTTTAGGGCTAATCTGCACTGTCATGTTTTAACACACAATATGCTTGCGGTTGCATTCCGATTAATTAAACTGGCCACACTAGGTGCGCTGGGGCCCGTTGCCCTGCAATCCAAAGATCGGACTGCATACAATCCGATCCCCAAAAATAAGGATTGCAGAGCAAGTGAGCACCAATGCACATGCAACACGTGTGCAATGTGCACGCTCAGTGTGGCCTCGGCCTAAAGCAGGGATGTTCAACTTGCGGCCCTCTAGAGAGGTGGAAAGAAGGAAAGTATAATTTTTGATGCATTACAGATTAGCCTTACGTCTGTCAGTTTTCTAACTATTGTAATTTTGGTGGCTTACCTATATACAAATTTTCATTTGAAGGGTGAACTTTACCTATAAGTGCGACAGATTAAAAATGAACAGGAAAACATAGTAATATATGATCCCCAGTAGAAACAGGATAATATTTAGTTTAAAAATGGTGTATATGTTTTTCATGTGTAAATATTTCTAATAGGATTAAATACCCATTTCCCCTTCTTAATGATTTATTGCTTCCTAGTGCCCTGCAAATCTTGTGTTTTGTGTACCTATCTCTATTATTAACATTGGAATGCCTGGGATATACACCAAAAAAATAGTAAATGCATCCATTCCAGTAATGAATCGAAATGCAAATGGATAACTGGGGCCAGTCAATTCACATTGGTTTGGCAATTCATATGGCAAACACAATTGCATTGTGAAAAGTATTCTCATTTGTGACAAACCATGACAGTGTCGTGCCACGCTGGAAAAATACACATGCAGGGCTTCTTTCACCTTGTCATATATATAATGACGAGAATATGTTACTGAAAAGCATGTGCTTGTCAAAGTCAAAACTTTTGCAATTCCTGCTCATGTTCGCAATATGCAAACAAATTAAAGGGCATGTTGACCCCAAAACTTCAAAAGTAGGTTTGTACAAGGTCCTTTCAAATATAGAAACAAAATATTATATAAAAATATATGCAAAGATTGCACAACAATATGTGTCATCCCACATAATGAACAGAGTAAAGAGGTTGAACGCCTTTAATAAGTGCCTTTCATGGAGCAGATGCACTAACAAGGCGCCAACAGTGACATGACTTTACTTCCCACCCCTGTTATTCTGCCAAGAACATATTACAGAGCAACAAGAACCAGCCCACAGATAAAACCTCTTTAAAAGCATCAATCAAAAAAAATTATATATATGTTTGTGGCATAAAGACGGCCACTATCATTTCAAACTCTTTATTTGACATCAAATAACTCAAAGATATAGCAAGTCAAAAGATTATTTCAACTGCAGGTTTGCAGACAGTTAAATATTAAAACTGGGTCCAATGCCATCCAGTTAGCCAAACACAGAGAGATATTATCAGTAATGTCAGAGGATCTGTGATTGACTTCAAGCAATGATTGAGTTCAGCAAAAGAGCTAGGAATTGTGTGATGCGTGACGGAGCAAGAAATGAGCTGAATGAACAACGTGCAATCAACCTCCCACAGAAGAACCAGAAATCCCATAGGGAATGTAGGCCTGAACATTTTTTTAAAAAAACATATGGGAGCCCAAGATCCAACTCAATAAACAAGTAATATAGGTGGGATTAACAGTGTGTTAAAGGGCATATCTAATGCCAATTATGTGAAGTACCGCTCAAATACCAAGACTGCAATACTCACTTTTTTTCAGGAACCTGATGCAAGATACCACTCACAGTCTTTGCCAATACTCCGTGTGTCGTTGTCTTCTGGGTAGTAGCTGTTTATAAGTTTTTTTGCAGCTGTGTGAGCTTGTAACAAGCCCATTAAGCTGCAAGAGGAGGCATATACCAGTCAGCCCTTGGCTGTTGGGGAGTATTGTGGTCTCAGGGGTGATTATCATTAGTACAGGGGGTGGACATTAAAAATCCCTTTGTGCTGGCCATATACTATACCAATTTTAGGTTTCTTTAATGTTGGATTTTCAAATTGATCTACTATTGGGCCATCTAATCCATTTATCTTGGCGAAATTCCCACAATAATTTCCGGTCTGGACTATTCATTTTGCATAATATCAGGTTAATCAGCTAGCAAAAATATTTTTTTGTCAGAAATCCAAATCATCGCCTGTGTGTTGTGGGCCAGGCAGTTATATCACTAAAGGGTGTACTTAGGGGTACATCATCTTGTGCTTGCCAGTGCTGCAATCATGCAAGGTAATTCCCATTGATATACTGTATGTCCATGACTGCTCAACAGCCCCCCCCCCCCATGACAAGTGCTAGTTTATTGAGAAGTTGGAAGGATCCTACACCTGATCACTATCTCACCCACGAATGCCTATGTGTATTATAGACCCATAAGGGCTATATTTGGACACTATACTAAGCACTACTTCAGGCCCTGAATAAACCATGGTTTCCCCAATTAAAATGCTAGGTTGATGTTTGTTTTGCTAAATATCTAAGGCTCCAGAAGTAAAGTAAAAGTGACACTTTAGTAGATATAATCCCTAGGTTACATGTCTAGGTCACACTCCTATTGTGATAATAAGTGTCCTTTTGCTGGCATTTACTGCTAAGAATTACATGTTATTCTTTTCTGTAAAATCTGCTTTAGCAAATGTGCCTTAGTGATAAATCGTATAGCAGGTCCAGCAGATATCTATTCTGCCTGAACCTAATGCAACCACCAATTATTGAAATCTGTAAATAGCCAGGTTGCCCAGGCAACTTCATCATTGCTGAAGCTGAAATGTGAAGACTTATATGTGCTTCTTCCTAACAGTAAGGCCTAGGCTCCATGTTTTTGCTACATTTCGCAATTTATTTTTTTACCAACTGCAATGACATCTAAATTTAAACATATTGTTGCAACCTGATGCATTTTTGAAAAGCATGTGCTCACGACTGCTTCTGTCTGTATTGCACTCTAATGCAAATCTATAGGAGAGCCCAAAAAAAAACAGACACAAAACATGTAAATTTTGCCTTTTTGGCAAACAAACTTAAAAAAGAAAACACAGAAATGCAATGCATTTTTTTAATGTTAATGCCTTGCCTTTGAAAAGGTGGAACCATGTAACTTATTTTTTTATTCAATAACAGCTCCTGTTTGTGTTTTATATTATGTTAGATACCAATTCCATAAATCTGACGTGACCCCAATTATTTTGCCTCATATACCATGTTAACATACACAAAGCAGCTAAACATAATTTCTGTGCAAATCGCTTTAATTACCGTATATACTCGAGTATAAGCCGACCCGAGTATAAGCCGAGGTACCCTTTTTTACCTAAAAAAGTAGGGAAAATTGATTGACTCGAGTATAAGCCGAGGTTAGGAACTATGACCACTACTGCCTTCAGTATTGTTTGAGTCTTAAGTTGCCCTTTAACATAGTGCCTTTTCATAACTATAAAGTGCATATAACATACATATAAAAATCTTCCAAGTGTACAATAATAATATTATAAATCTCATGTGAGTGCATGTAGTGACATTCCTATATAGCCCCCTTCCCTCCCTCCCCTGAGAGTCCCCCCAGTTGGTCCTTTCCTCCTTCCCACGAAGCTGCACTCCAGGATGATCGCCGTCTACTTATGGCCAAATCCGGCTGCCGCATGCTGGATAAGTCCTGTGGATTTGCCGGCTGACGTCACTACTCAGCGCCTCTCACAGCCTGGCGCCGAGTAGTGACATCAGCCGGCAAACCCACAGGACGTACCCAGCGTGCGGCAGCCGGATTTGGCCATAAGGAGACGGCGATCATCCTGGAGTGCAGCTTCGTGGACCTTGACTCGAGTATAAGCCGAGGTAAGGTTTTTAGGTTTATTTTAAAACCTAAAAACCTCGGCTTATACTCGAGTATATACGGTAATAAAGTCAGAAATAGTTTCTCACTGTTGGAAGCTGAAATACAGATTTAGCCTGCTGCAATGCAAAACTTTAATTGTCCACATGTCTACAGTATATAAAGCACAAAGGCGGTGTAACTTTTGAAGCCATCATTTAGAATTTATTCTGAACATGCATTTAAAGGAACACTAAACAGATTTTGTGTACCTTGTTAAGTACATAAAATCTGTTTCTATTATTCACAGGGAGGTGATAACGCGTATTCCCACCTCCCTGTGAATAAAAGAATGCCCAGGGGACACTGGAACTTACCTTACCTGCAGAGCCGGATTAAGACAAAATGGGGCCCAAGGCACAAGTCAGATTTTTGGGGGCACCCCCTAACCTAACCATTAAACGATAAAAGTATATTTTGCTAGCACCACCAAGACATCCCACTGGTACCACCAGCACGTCCCCTCTGGCAACAGCAGCACACCCTCTGGCACCACCAGCACAGCCCCTGGCACCACCAGCACATTCCCTCTGGCACCCCCAGCACATTTCCCTGGCACCACCCAGCACATCCTCAACTGGCACCACCAGCACACCCCCTGGCACCACCAGCAAATACCTTCAGGCACCACCAGCACAGCCCCAACAGGCATCACCAGCACAGCCCCTGGCACCACCAGCACATCCCCTCTGGTTTCGGCACCACCAGCACATCCCCTCCGGCACCACCAGCCCCAACTGGCACCACCAGCACATCCCCTCTGGCACCACCAGCAGACCCAACTGGTACCACCAGCCCCAACTGGCACAGCCCATCTAGCACCACCAGTACAGCCCCAATTGGCACCACCAGCACAGAAAAACTGACACCACCAGCACACCCCCTCCCTTAGTCTCCCTGGGTCCTGGCACCATTTTTATGCACATCTCTGATTGCACTCTGTCTCTGCAACATGGGTTGGAAGGCCGAATCAGACGCTGTTGCTTGCCTTTCCTGCTCTCCTGCGAGAACCCAGCCCAGCAGTGGCAGTGGGAAATAGGTACACACCACTCCATGTGACCACATGCAGGTGCACAGCATAGTGCGCTGCGCACCGATGTCAGAGGAGCTGAACTACCAATGATTATTTTTGCCAGTGCCTCCCCACCCACCGGTCTCCGGCCAGCACTATTTAAAGTTTTAAAGAGGTAAATGCCCAAAATTTGTTCATAGATACTATGGCCCCTGGACGGCTCCAGACGGGCCCCCCTAGCATCCGGTCCCCAGGCACTTGCCTCAGGTGCCTTGTGAATAATCCGGCCCTGCTTAAGTACATTTTTAAGTACATTGCATCTGTTTCTATTATTCACAGGGAGGTGAGAATGCTTATTCCCACCTCCCTGTAATTAATATAATACCCAGGGGACACTGGAACTTACCTTACCGGCACTTCACTCGCAGCTGCTCCTAAGCTAACAGGTGTGCTGTCCCGTCCAAGCTCCTATCTTTGGTGCATGAGCGCCTATACAAAAGATAGGGGCGCGATTGGGACAGCGCGGCTGTCAGCTCAGAAGCAGCTGCGAGTGGAGCACCAGTAAGGTAAGTTCCAGTGTCCCCTGGGTATTGTATTATTTACAGGGAGGTGGGAATAAGCATTCTCACCTCCCTGTGAATAATAGAAACAGATGCAATGTACTGTCCCTTTAAGGGTAGTTATAGCTACAATACATAAAAGGAAGCACAGTCTGGGGGACACTGGGGTAAAAGTAATATGAACTGATAGCTCTAATATTTTAATCTTGTAAAAATATCCCTTTTAGGATGCTCTTTTAAAATTTAAAGGATAATTGTATTGCCTTAATACATTTTTTGTTAATTGCATTTAAAAGAGTAGCAGCCCTCCCCATACCTTTTTCCCTAAATGTCAAGCCCCTCTCTGCCTTCAAGGACTGGAAAGACTTCCTGTAGACAGTGTCCTAAAAGACACACTGTAGGAATAGCAAATAGTTAGGGCACTAGTCGAAAAAAGAAGGGTAATAATGGTGCTCTACAGGTATTATACTAAAAATATTGCAAATCAACAAAAAGAAAGAAAAAACCTGTGGCACTCAATACTTAGTCAAAAATGTATAAAAACCCTTTATTGTGCTTAAACATGGGCTGTACAATATAAAATCACTTAATGGAATCTCGCACATGTGTGCGTGCTTACGACGCGCGCATGTTGATGACGTCATCAAATATTGTAAGCCGCGGCCAGCTAGCGCCATAAGTAAACCAGGCAATTGTAAATAGATAGAAAGAAGAAGGGAAGCAACCCAATGGAAATACACCAACAAAGGGAAAAAGTGCATACATAATACAAATGTTATATGTCAATATATACAGTTTATACAATAGCAAAATTACAATGTATTTAGAATAGTACCGAATATCTGTTCTTATATATATGAAAACATCTCACAATAAATACCCAAGTCATTTTAAGTTGCTCATACTGGAGGGACAGAGCCAATAAGTCCAAAATCCAAATTAAGTGCACTTATGGTACCAAAATAGTTAGTAATTAAACAATCGAAGTCCATTATACCACATATCTTGATTATAGTATAATTGAAGAAATAAATATATTTGCATATGAAGATTCTCTACTATAATCAAGATATGTGGTATAATGGACTTCGATTGTTTAATTACTAACTATTTTGGTACCATAAGTGCACTGAATTTAGAACAGATATTCAGTACTATTCTAAATACATTGTAATTTTGCTATTGTATAAACTGTATATATTGACATATAACATTTGTATTATGTATGCACTTTTTCCCTTTGTTGGTGTATTTCCATTGGGTTGCTTCCCTTCTACTTTCTATCTATTTACAATTGCCCGGTTTACTTATGGCGCTAGCAAGCCGTGGCTTACAATATTTGATGACGTCATCAACATGCACGCGTTGTAAGCACGCACGCATGTGCGAGATTCCATTCGTATTCGCGTGGGATTTCGACCTTCTTATACCCCTCAGCTAAGCTTGGCGTCCTCACGCCATTGACAAAGTTCACTAATGTGAACGAAACGCGTCTGGCATTCGGTGCTGGCTCCTCTCTCTCCCCCTCTATGCTGATCGCACTTTATGGGTCTCTTTCAGCTCTCTATGGGTCCGCATTGATGGCACACTGTGATTTTTGTGTATCAGATAGATAAGTATACCCATATCAGATAGATAAGTATACCCATACCCAGTATGTTGTTTCTGGGTATGGGGTTATAGGTTTTTAAGTGATTTTATATTGTATAGCCCATGTTTAAGCACAATAAAGGGTTTTTATACATTTTTGACTAAGTATTGAGTGCCACAGGTTTTTTTCTTTCTTTTTGTTGATTTGCAAAAGACACACTGTAGACTTGCATTGCTGTGATGGCAGTATGCCGTTCCACCCAGCCATCATGGCCCTGAAAAAAATAAGGAAATCTACAAACTAAATCCAAAATCTAAATTAATAGAGGATAATTCAGCAATCCAGCATCAATAAGGCTGGGGAGCTTTTGACAACACAAGCTTAGCTTGCTTATTTTTTTTTATCTAGTTAGCCAATAAAAGGTATCACAGCTCTACTTTTCTTCTGCTAAAACACATTAACCCATACACTAGCAACAAGGTTTTAAAACAAGGAGTTTTCCAGCACCATGAATAAGAACGTGCTGCATAGACAGACCAAGTCACAAGAATAATAACCCACTAGCCAAGACAGCTACAAAAATTGTCAAGTTCTAGAAAGTGGCAATAAGGCTGAGGCCACACTGCAACGCACAGGAATCGCGCACAAAATCATGAGCGTTATCGCACGTGATTGTGTGCACTTTTCTTGTGCGTTTGCATTCGCGTTTTGCGCATGCGTTTTCGCCATTTCTCGTTATGGAAACGCTGCGTTAACGCACCAAAAATGGTAAACGCATGCGTTACCAAAACGCGAACGGACACGCAATCGCATGCGCATCGTAAATCGCGGGAATTTTCGCGTTCCCGCGATTTCCATTTTAGCAAAAAACGCGGGTTCAATCGCGAGCGCGAAACGCGCGCGAAAAGCGCGCTAGTGTGGCCTAGCCCTAAAAGTGCTACAAAATGTGCTTAAGTGCCAGAATAAAAGAAAACATTAGTGTCAAATGCAAGCAACTATACAAAAACCTTATTTAAAAATGTATAAAAACACTATAATAAACAATATTGTAAACAGTAGAAAAAGGATCCAAAGTCTATTCTTAAACCAAAGGGTACTTGTTATTATCAAAACAGTCCCAATATTGGCCACCTAGCTAGATGCTATGGCTAAAAGTAATAATGAACAGGGTAAGCTACACATCAAGGGGGAGGATGGATCCTCTTAAGCTGAGTACCACTGTTTGAAAAAAACAAAACAAGAGAGAGCAAACTTATTTTTGAGGCCTTGTGGTGACAGTGTACCCAATGTTTTAATCCACCTTATCTCCCTCTGCAATAGAGGTCTTTTTCTATCCACCCCTTCTTTTTGTGACTCAATCTTAGTCAATCTTAAAATGTCTGGCCACTGATTGTTCTCCGAACTTATCTGGAATCTTTTCCTGTATTCGTTCTTTATGATCAGATGACTCTAAAGCCACTCTAATCGCTTGTCTGTGGTTCGCCAGCCGATCTCTTAAAGACGAAGTGGTTTTGCTCACAAAATGCTTGCCGCATGGGCAAGTTGTAAAATAAATTACAAATTAGCTTAAGCAATTCAGTCTGGTTTTTGTATTTTAATCCTGCGGCCACTGTAGGGATGTGAAAAATCTGAACCCACCATGGCATATCTACACGCCATACATCCGTGGCACTTGAAGAACCGATTCTTAGCTACAGGTCACCGTCTTTCACCGTTGTTGTATACTGTTTTTTTTAAATTTGCTACGTGGTGAGTATAAAGTACTTTAACATTGGAACGATTATCTGTTTCACTTATTATAGTGGATATAGCCCATTTCATTGGGGACTGTATCATCTCAGAGTTATATCCACAATTCTAAAACCTATCCCTCATCTCCATGAGTTGGATATGGGCCTTATCTGAATCTGTGTTGTTCCAAAGGACCCTCAGGAACTGGAAATAAATAATTCCCTTTTTTGGCGGTTCAGGATAGAAACTCCCTGCATGCATTAGAATGTTTCTGTCAGTAGACTTTGAAAACAAGGTAGAGCAGATAATTCCATTTTGTTTAAAAATCCTAAGATCCAAATACGGTATTCAATGGTATCACTATGAGCTGACTTTGTTAATTTTATAGGCGAGTTCAGTTTATTGAGGGGCACCACAAGTTCTTCACATTCACCTACCGTACCCCTCCACAGGAAAAATGAATCGTCTATATAAATTAAAATCCTGCACTGGCAAAGGTGAAGTATATATTCCCTTTCAAATCGTTCCATGTATATATTAGCGAATGATGGACCTATATTCGACCCCATAGCTGTACCCGCTATTTGCTGGAAGAATGTGGATTCAAATCGGAAATAGTTATACTCCAATGAGGACAACAATAAGTCCATCAGATATTCAATGTGCAGAGATTTATGTCCCAATTTTATGAGGGTCTCCTTACATATTTGCAACCCCTCCATTTGGGGAATGATGGTATATAGGCGTCATAAAAGCCGTGCCATCCAGGGGCTCCCTATATTCTTTCACAATTTGTAAAAGATGATAACTATCACGAAGATATGACTCTATGTTCTTCACCACCGGTTGTAAAAATGAGTCAACATATGTGGTGACCGGTTTAAAAATGGATCCACACGATGACACTATTGGTCTCCCTGGTGTTGCCGAGGTAGATTTATGAATTTTTGGGACTGTATAAACACCCCCGTGTTCTAGGGGTTTTACTAATCAAGTACCCCAATTTATCAGTAGAAATTCAATTATTAATAGCCGCCGTCTGTATTTTCTGATCTAATATTTTTTAAAGGAGCCTGTGGGGTCCCCCTGAATCTTTTTGTAAGTAGTCTCATCAGATAGTTGGGAGAGTAACTCCATCCTATAGAAGGCGATGTCCAATAGAACTATCGCCCCCCCTTTATCCTGAGGCAGGATGATGAGGTCCTTGTCTTCTTTGAGGGAATGAAGAGCTGAATACTCCTCTCTGGTCAGATTAGACCATCTAGTGGTCCTCTCAGGATGAGTTTTAAGAGCATCTGCCAAATCAGTCCTTACCAATTCGCCAAACACTCTAATGGCTGGAGGAGTGGAGGAGTATTAGGAGGTTCATATACACGTTTTGGTCTAAAGACTTTAGGGCAAGAATTTCAATTCCTAAACTTTTCTTTAAGTTTAAGTTGCCACTGGAGTTTGTACAAAATTATACCATCATCACGGGGATCATGTTTTAGGGTTGGGAAAAACAAGAGGCCCATTACTTAAGAGATTGTATTCATGTTTAGTGAAGGGATGTTTACTAAGATTGTAAACTACCTCCTCCTGGGTGGTTTGGGGGGAGTCCCCTTGCCTCCCTATCCGTGCCTGGTGGTCTTTCTGCAGCGTCACCTTTTATTTTTGCTATGGATTTCGTGGTCACCCATAAAAAATCCTTAAATCTTGTACCGGGTGATAGATTGGAATTCTGGGTATCCCTCTCTTTATCCGCTGGTTTAGATTCATTGGAACTGTCCACAGTTCTAAGGGATCTTCGAGACTTGTCCAGCGACTCTGGTGCAGGTCCATTATTGTTCATGCTGTCCAAAGCAAAACAAGTAGGGAATATTGGTGCATATCAGTCTGTCCACTCCCTTCTGTCTTCTAAGACAGCCTTTTTAAAGGCCACCAGCATGGCTGCCCTTATAACCAGGCAGACCTTTAAGCATATCTCCAAAATTAGACAGGCACATTAGCTTAATTAAGCAGGCATGGCTGAGCTAGCCCCTAAGTCCCATGAGTACACTAACATAGACTCCAACTGCCTCTTCGGAGCCAAATTTATACAGGAGGTCAAAGGCAGGTACAAGGAGCAAAATAATTTGATGACATCAGAAATCCGAACACACACTTATTCTGCTAACAGGCCCTTACACCAGGAGGGACCCCACTTCAAAGCCCAGGGGACATCCCAAGACATTTAAGATTCGCCAGAGGAACTGGCTCAGACCAGAACACCTCCTTCCCCAGACTAGAAATCTCCAGTTGGAAATCTTCAGGTAGGTACCTATGCTACCAATCACATTCAATCAGCACAGCTCTACCCAGCATAGGTGACCATTTGTTTAGTGATCAATATGTTTATTTATTTTTTCCATTTGTTTAGACTGATGGGTAATAAAACATGGTCTATACATTCCACTTTTAGAATTCTCTTACCAACTCAAACCTTTCAGGTTCCCTGTACACAAAAGCCCAGATGAGGTACTTGTTGTAAGGCAAGAAAGAACCTTAAAAACCAATAAAAAAGGGTTGGATAAGCCATGTCCAGTGCAGAAAAAGGCTGGCTTTCTAGGGCCAATCCTAAACAGAAAAACAATCAACCGCTTCTTCATTTTCTCATACACAAGCAGGCTCATTTACCCAGAGCCGATATCGCTCTGGGTAAATGTCCTGATTGTGATTCAATATCGAAAAGGGATTTACTCACTGCGGGATTTTCAGGGCTAAAACTAGCACAAACACGATACAGAATCACGAGCGTCAGATGCGCGGATGTCTTTTATCTTTTATCGCAAGCGTCAGATGCGGTGTCTTTTGCATAACCCATGCATCCGACGCTAATATGGAGTTAAAGTCACACAAACCGGCAGCGAACCGACTTTAACTCCATAAATTTGCCCAGTGGCTCTGGGTAAATCGGCCCCAAGGACTTTTTTATCTATTAGAGTTTAGACCAGAAGAATCAGTGATTCTTCAACAGAGAGACCTAAAATTATCTATCCCTACTCATTTAGGTTTCTCAGTAAATTTGCATGTCCATTCTTACTCCCACAAAGAAATTTATTTTTAAAATTCCAGATAAACATACAGCAGTTTACAGTGCAGGTTCCAGACCACAAGTGAAAATCCTTCCCCATTTCTCTCTTCCCTTCCAAGCCAACACAAATCTTAAAGGGAAACTAATAGCCCTAGATCAGGGATCTATAGAAACCCCAATGCTGTCCAGACAGAGACAGATGTTCCATAGGGACTGTCTCCAGAAAGGGTACTCCTGGTCCCACCTGGTAGCCCCTTGGACCTCAGTGAGACAACAGATATGCCATATACTGTAAATTCCCCATCTTTGCCCTCCATAATAGGGCCCCCTGACCTGAAAGCGACAACAGAAGCATCACTGATGGGATGGGGTGCTTCCACGCCATAAGTGGTACTCGGGGGTCGCTGGTTCCACCAGGAATCCGATTTCCACATACAGCTCCTGAAACTCAGGGCAGTGAGACTGGCCCTAGAGAAATTGCTCCCAGGCACAATGTTGGGCAGAGGTGTACTATATCAACAGAATCGAAGGAACCAGATCAGAACCCCTTAGCCTAGAAGCCCTACGAATTTGGAAGATTGCGCTGGCTCTCAAGATAAATATAGTAGACCAGTATGTCCCTGTAATGCTGCCCTGACTCCGTTGGGGTAGAGTACAGGGAAGACTCACGTTTTAGTTGGATGAAGGAGGAAGTAGTGGGAACTGGATGCTGGAATGCACTGGAGACCGGAGCTGGATGCTGGAGTACACTGGGAACGATGGCTGGATACAATAGCTGGATAGATGGTAACAGGAACAGTGGCTGGATACAATAGAATGGTAACAGGAACAACGGCTGGATACAATGGCTGGATAGATGGTAACAGGAACAATGGCTGGATACAATTGGCTGGATAAATGGTAACAGGAACAGTGGCTGGATACAATTGGCTGGATAGATGGTAACAGGAACAATGGCTAGATACAATGGAAACAGGAACAATGGCTGGATACAATGGCTGGATACAATGGCAACAGGAACAATGGCTGGATACACTGGCCGACATGCTGATACAATGGCTGGATACAATGCAACAGACCAATGGCTGGATACAATGGCAACAGAACAATGGCTGGATACAATGGCAACAGGAACAATGGCTGGATACAATGGCTGGATACAATGGCTGGATACAATGGCAACAGGAACAATGGCTGGATACAATGGCAACAGGAACAATGGCTGGATACAATGGCTGGATACAATGGCTGGATCCAATGGCTGGATACAATGGCTGGATACAATGGCAACAGGAACAATGGCTGGATATAATGGCAGGATACAATGGCTGGATACAATGGCAATAGGAGTTCAAACAGCAAAAACCCTAGACGCCAGAAACAACTGACAAGCGGGCGTCTAGGGATGGACTGAGCGGACTTTTAAACTTCGCGCCGGCCGGCGCCCCTGCGTGGTGACGTCACGACGGCGCTCACGCAGGACGCGTGAGCGAGCGTCGACGTCACTGGGGCCGGAGCGCCGCCCAGCGGATCGTCGCTGGAGCGGACACCCAGGTAAATAACTTACAGTCCCAGGAAAGTTGAACACGCTTGAAAATCAATTTTTTTTACCTCAAGCTTCTACCGCCATGCCTACCAGCTGTTGCTAGATGGCTGTCTTATTCCCTAGAATAAATGAGGTTTCAGTGCATAGATTTCTGAAAACCCTTCTACTCCAGCAGGGAAAGTTGTTGATGGTGGATTGATGTAAAGTCTTTCATAAAAGTTATTTATATGTTGTCCACAGTTCCCCTTTATATAAAAACCTAATTAAACACAACTTAAAAAGAACATTGATTTAAATCCCTTGATTTTTTTACCCTCCCAAAGCAAGATATCGTAAAAAGATTAGCAGAGCTATTCTCACTAAAAGGGACACTATACTGAAAAAATTACTTTGCCTCATCTTAATCTATAAAGAAATATTTGCGTGTGTTGCTGCATGTCTTCAATCTAGCACGTTTTCCTCAGAAGCAGTCTTCCCCTCCCTCTTTTAACCACTCCCACTTACATCTGACCTGACTTTTTTTTCCCACAAACCAACTGTCAAACCTGCACACAACATTCAGCATTCCAACTGTCAAAACTCTGTCATCATTCCAGCTACAGTAAAACTACTCACAGAAGAATAGTTTATGAGAGCAAGACACTTACTTCATTGACACCTGAAATGTAAGATGTTTTAGATTACATAAGAAATAGGGGACAGATCAACAAAAAAATTATATTAAGAATTATAATTTCTAGTAAAGGTCAATTTAAAATAACTTTTTTTTTTCAATATAGATGCCCTTTAATAATGGACCCTTTTTTATGTAACAATTGAATGATCTATTTGCCCATTTGTGAATCAGAGTCTCAAAAAATGCTATACTATTCTAACAGGGAGATTTAATAAAATTTCTTATTGATAAAAATTGTGCTAATTTTGCCCCAACCAATCAGGTATTAATTAACATTTAAAAACTAACATCTGATTGATTGGGCAAAATTAGCACCATTTTTAACTAAAAGAACTTTCATTGAATAACCCTGTAAGTACCTGGGATATATACAATAACTGTAAAGGAACTGACTCCAAACTTTTAGTTACAGTAAATAAATAAGCATTAGTGCATTGAGATAACAGCAGTCTCACAAATGCTGTGGGTATCTGGTACATAGACATGTCGCCAGGCAGCACCCTGTGGAAAATCTTGTGTACTGCAACAACTTTGTAAAATCTTTTCTGAAAATTTACTTTTCACAGCAATTAGCATTTACATATCAATAAAGTATCTTTAAAGTCAATAGTGCGCTAAATGGTTTTAGCATATTTAGCTTTTGTAAAGTCAAAATACTAATTGGAAGGATCTATACCTTTTTCCTGCTTTTACACAAAGCCCCAGTGGCATATTTTTTGGTTTATGGATGTTCAGTCAGGCGTCAACGACACCTGACCAAGTGGCTATACTGTCTAACCGAGCAACCATACACAAAGCGATAGAAAGGCGACACAGCAGTTCATCTCCCAGTCATGCGTTGTGATCGCACATGTGTACAGATATTTCATTGCACAGAGCACTCTCTCAGTGATTATAAAACAGCTGATAAGCTGCATAAAACACAATGATTTTAATGCTTAAAGGGTATCTCCAGTCAGAAGACACTGCGGAGATGCGAGAGATTGGATAAGTTCCGAATCTTCTCTCCTGGCTCCTGCAGGTTTTGTTGATGAACGGGAGGTAAGACACAGCTCCCATTTGGGCAACAACACAGAATGCAGAGCTAGCTTATGGTAACACGCTTGAAACATGTGGCATCTGCCTAACTATAGTTCAGCCCACATGAATGGTAAATATACTACCGTATATACTCAAGTATAAACGGGGAAAAAAAATAGCCCGAAACCCAAACCTCGGTTTATACTCGGGTCAGTCACTTACCTTCACAAATAGCAGCTCGCTCTGCTTCCTCTGCTGGCTGACGTCACTACTCTGCGCCTGTCTCACTTCCCGGTGCCGATTAGTGACGTCACACGGCAGAGCAGAGGAATCGGTGCAAGGCGGCGGAGCGAGAGTGGTGGAGCGAGCGCCCTGAGAAGGTAGGAGAAGGCAATTCCCACTGGGGGCCTCCCGGAGGGGGGAGGGAGAGGCAATAATTACTGCAGTGGCAATTCCTTGCCTCTGCAGATGTTTGGAAACTACAACTCCCAGCAACTAAAACATGCTGGGAGTTGTAGTTTCCAAACATCTGGAGTGCCAAGGAATGAGGCTTTAGTTGCCTTTTAAATGGACAGATGAATTCCCATAGAGTAATAGCCAAATACAGTATGGCTATTACTGCATGGGACTACTGTATGGGAATTATGCTGTCCAATACAGAATCAGAAGGAGGATGGTATCTATTGTTGCCCTCTGATTCTGTATTGTTTTGAGGCTTTAATTGGACAGCAGAATTCCCATACAGTAGTCCCATACAGTAATAGCAATATTGGATTTGGCTTTAAGTTTGCTTCATGGTAGAGGCACGCTATGTAGAGTGCACGCTTTGTTGCCTGGTACGCGGTTGGATCTCTTCCCCCTACTGCTTCGTTCTCAGCAGAAATAGGCAATATTGAAAGATAAAAATCTGTTTGAGGATCAAAACATGTTGGAATAAACACTTCTTGTTTAAAGCAGTTATACTGCATGGCATCCCCTTCCTTTATCTTTCTATCATGGTACCGAAAACCCTGGTTTACCTTCTCTCAACTTCTTCCATTTTCAAGTTGTCCCTTTTGTAAATGGGATTCCAAAACTGCACTGCATATTCCAAATGAGGCCAGAGTAAAGAGGGAGAATAATATTTTTCTCCCTTTAATCTACCCCCCCCCCCTTTTTTACACATGACAATATATTGCTAGCTCTAGCCATTGCTGTCTAGAATTGCTTGCTACAGCTCAGTCTGTTCTCTACTAGAACCCTCAAATCTTTATACAAGCCTAGCAGAAGCAGTTTTCTTTATGCTAGTGCTCCTCACACACTATTTGGAGGTAGGAATTACCAATCTTAACTCCCTGCCCCAAAGCTTGTAATTTTGAATATTTTTCTAAAAAACTTAAAGGAGAACTAAAGTCTCCAGACAACATTGTCCCAATAGAGAAAGAACATTCACAAACATACCACAAGCTGTGTCCCTTGTCTCCATTTGCTGTGGCTGTTGGGTGATTTCTGAAATTAACTTCTGGGTACTATGGGTCAGCTCCCATAATCCACCTTAACTGGGTAAACTCCCAGTTAAAGGAGAATTAAACTTACATTTTTTAAAACCGAATGTGGAAGTTTTCCTCCCCAGAACACCTATACATTTTAAGATTCTTCTCTAGTAAGCTGCATTTAGTACATGTAAATAATAGATTCTGTAACTTAAGGTTTCCATGTTGCCAGTACAACCCATGAAGTCATCAAAGAGCCACGCCCCCTGACCCCAGTATTCACTGTTTCTATGCATATTTTCTATACTAATGTCTACACACCAATATGGAAGTCCCTGAAAACTTTGAAAGCAGCTTGTTACCCTGCAATTTATTTACCATCAGTGTGAGTTGCTGGAAAATAAACTGCAGGGTAACAAGCAGCTTACAAATTCATATCAGGGATTCCGTATTCCTTTTTTTTTAAATTATTTTCCTAGCAAAAATAAAGCTTCCAAATATATCCGGATTCTGTGCTCATTCAATGGTGGCGCACCGGGTAAGGCACCAGGTTTAGAAATACACATTTCAGAAGGTCACAAGTTCAATACCCAAAACTTACTGTTTTATTTCTATAATATTTCAAGCAAAAGATAACACTTCTAAATGTACATGAGTATTCAGCTTATTCAGTGGTGGCACACCTGGTATTCAGAAACACACAGTCCAGAAGGTCACAAGTTTGAATGTTAGTATTCTGGTTCTTACATCCATGCTATCTATGAAATACACTGCAAAGATTACTTTTATTTTTGATTGAAATGTAAAGGATTATATCATTGTTGGGAAAGGAGCATTGAACTTGTTTGAAAACAAAAAAATGAAATGCCTGTTCTGTGTCAGGGAGAGGGAGGATCTCTGTGCTGTAATGTGATAGGCTTTCAGCTTCAGAGCATGTGCCTGTACGCAGACACTTACCCAGCTAAGGTGGATTGTGGGAGCTCACTCCTAGTACTCACAAGCTATTTTCATAAATCACCCAATGGCCACACCAAAAGGAAAGGTGAGACACTGCTTGTTGTATTTGTATTTGTTTGTGAATGTGCTCTGGAGACTTTAGTTCTCCTTTAAATGTCTACGTACATGCACAAGCTCTGTAGTGCTCAATAGATAAAAACAAGGAAGTTGCATCTTTGCTTCTAAGAAGCTGCAGGCAAACATAACAGCAGAGATCCCTCTTCCAGACACAGAGCAGTTTTATTTTTTTGTTTTCAAACATATTCAATGCTCCTGTCCTAACAATGATAAAACACTTTCATACAAAAACAAAAGTAATGTTTGCAGTGTATTTCTTAGCTAACATGGATGTAAGAAACAGAATGATAACATTTCAGTAAAAATAAAAGTTTGGGGAATTGAACCTGCAACTTGTACATTTACTATGTCTTTCTAAAAGCATAGCTCTTACCTCTATTAACTCTTTATTTCTAAAAAACTGGCGCCTTACCAGGTGCGCCACAACTGAATAAGCAGAGAATGTATGTATATTTAGAAGCTTTATCTTTTGCTAGGAACAGAATGATCAAAATAGGGAAGCCCACAATAAGACTTTGAAAGCTGCTTGTTACCCACCAGCAACTCACACTGACTGATTAATAAACTGCAGGGTAAATCGGCTTTCAACGACTTACCAGGGATATTTTGGTGTGTAAACATTGATATAGAAAATACTCTGTGCATAGAGACAGTAAATACTTGTCAGGGCTCTTTGATGACTTCATGGGCTGTGAGTTGTACTGGCAACAACATGGAAGCCTTCTTACTTACAGAATCTATTACTTACATGTAATAAATGCAATTTACTAGAGAAGAATTCATAATGAGGTATGCACTTACATTCTTTTCAAAATATTTATTGTGAGATATATGTGCGCAATGTTTCAGAGACGGGCACCTTCGTCAGGTTCATAAAAAAGGTGTGTTCTAAATGTATTTATAAAAAACATTTAAAAAATTTTTTATAAATACATTTAGAACACATTATAACGGGAATAACATAGTGTTATTAAACAATTATAGATCTAGAGTACCGTATTTAATTCAACTTTAAACACATAGATAATATAGTAACTAAAGTCTTCCATGATTTTTCTTCTAGGCAATTCGCCACAGAAGACAAATCAAACATGACAAAGAACAAATCAAAACTAGTAACTAACAAGGAATATGTGAAAGAAACAATGTTTCAGCAATATGATATTAGTAACCATAGTGTACAAACTGATTAAAGGGTATAAAGTAAAAGAAATAAAGTATATTTAATAAGCATAAAATTACAACTCTATGTTATAAATATGTTTACATTTATGTATGTGAACATATAGCACTTTGGTATAACTGGAATGTTTTTAAATTGATTTTATTAGCACTATTATATATTCAAGCACGTCACACTTTAAAACGAAGCACTGTATAAAATAACATGATCTTAGAATTATTACCGTAAGTTTCTTAAAACAATGCACAGTATGTATATATATGTATTTGAAAAGTACAATTTAGCATTTTAAAATAGACATCATGTCTATAGCACATTAGCACTTTGGCACTTTTTCTATATGCACATGTTAAGAGTACTATACTCCACCCATTTGAGGGAGGAGTTTAAAATACTTAAGCCAGACACAGGTATGTAGTTTTACGCCCCCAAAATGTTGTGCACATGTCTCTTACAATAAATATTTTGAAAAGAATGTGAGTGCTTTCTTCTGGAAATAACAGCTGTAGGTGGTTGACAGCACTGAGGGTACAGCACCACCATAAAATAAGTGGAGTGTGAGGAGAACCCTCAATCTATGAACAATTTACTAGAGAACATACTAGAGAATGTACAGGTGTTCTAGGGAGAAAAGCTTATTAGGATTTAAAACATTTACGTTTCGTTCTCCTTTAATAAACACTATTGTTATCCTTTAAATGTTTATTTCAAGCAAATAAGCTGAGTTTGTTTATTTTTTTGAAATAAATATTTAATTTCTAAAATTATAGTGTGCTCCTATTACATACTGAAGGTATTGATAAGTATGTCCCTTATTTGGTTAGAAAATGAAAATAAAGTTCTAATATATGTACTTGATATGGTCACTGTTTATTCTTAAATTATCTGTGCCATGAATGTTCAGGGAAGAATTCCATCCAAAAGGAAACTCTGCAACAGCTGCAAAGTCTCTGAGAAGATTTTAAAACATTATCTATCGCAAACAAGGTATGTAAAAGGACAGATGGGAACTGTATGTGCTAATCATAAATTCATGACCTACCAAGGTACAGATAAGATATGGGAGATTATATAAGAACAGTTTTGTATGGAATTGTAGAAATTCTAAATCTAACCTCACCATAGAAACACTTCTATCTATAAGTCAATGTAGGGGAAAGAATAAACTATTTTTTAACTAATCTTATGAGATGGGCTAAACAGACAGTGATGAAATGAGAAAATATGGATGTCCTGGGCACATTTTACCCCAGAGGTTAGTAATTATTACAACTTAATCACAATAGGGTGTAAAGAGACTATAGGTTATTACATTTTTCTATAAAAGTTTGTTTTCCTAGTAGGTATGAAATTTTATTTCTTCCTCTCTGGATGGTGTTTTCGGGAGTAGTAATATGACAAAAGTATTGTTCATGCAGCAGCTGACAGCTCACTGTTTTTTTAGTGCACTTCAAGTGTAGCTATCTACCATATCTTCAACATTACACACCTCTCTGCTAATAATAAAATTTAATTTCATGACACAGTCTTCAGTCTGTTATATTATACTCTGTAATACCCAAATTCTTTAATTTATTCATGTTCCTACTCCATCTCTACTAACACAGACACACATTTATTATTATTACCTAAACCTTTTTATTGACTTTCCACTTTTAGCCCAATGTGATTTGAAAGTCCATGGCAAAGGAATCAACATGATAGCCTGCTAATTTTACTGGGTATTGGGTAAGTTGTCTTAATTAAACCTTGACAACTAAGCCCAATTGTTACTGATAGTTCTAAGTTCCATGTGGATCAAGAGATTAGTGTGAATGTCATTTGCAGTCATTAAAATCGTGTTATTCCCCTCTTAAGCACATTAGCTGTGGCTTCAGATTGAGCTATTTTGTCTCCATTTGGATCAACTCTAGGATAAATGCTGGATGGATGTGAAAGGGTGGAACATGTTGGTCAGGGTTCCTTGATATCAAGGTTTATTGTAGACATGTTTTTAAATTCCCATGTCGATCCATGGATTAGCCCAACTGGCAAATGATAAATTTCCATGAGAAGATAATATCAAAAGAGAGTATCAAAAACAGTTTATAGCTCCAGGGCAATGAGAACAGAGAATGTACTATTTGTATTAGTAGCCTTCTAGAGGGCTATCTTAGGTCTGATTGAAATCCTTATTGCAGGTGGTCCAACAATTTATTACCATGAAGGTAATTAGTAATGCATGTAAAGACAAAATGTTCTGAGAGTTTAGAATCTAGTGGCAAATGAGAAAATGAGGGCCTGGTAGTTAGAGGAGCAAAAGGTGTAACTGTGGTCTCCATAAAATGGAATCTATTTAAAAGAGCTCTCTCAAACAATCCTAGGATGATGTCTCTAACTTCTCTGGATCTTAATTTATAGGCTTGTAAAATTAGTTCCTTGACTGTCCTGACTGTTTCAGTCTGTGGCAGTCACTTGATGTGCTGTGTAAATAAAAATTAGCGTTTATGGTTATTTATATACAAATAGCTACATCTGCATAGAAAATATATTGATAAAATACATGAATACAAGCATTTTCCAGTAAGTCTGTTGTACCCAGTTAGATCAACTGGGCTTAAACTTTAAGTCCAGTTGATATAACTGTATACAACAGATGTACCATGATCTGGATGAATGAGGGCCTTCACAAGAATTTTCCAGTAAAGTTTCTTAAAATCAAGCCACATTGCTGGCCAAGCACACTCATTAAGCTGGTCAGATCTGCATTATATTGCAGAACTATAAGACAGTAGTTCTTTATGCTTTGGCATAGATAGTTTTGTGTTTGTTTTATTAGCATTTCCCAGCATTTCCAGATGGTTTGCCACAAGGAATACGGTGCATGCCACATTTTCCTGGCAACAGCAATAAAAAGGCTACTTATATGCCAGTAAAATGCCAGCAAAATGAATGGTAGATGTTCCTAAGAATCTAGCCTAACTGCAATGCACAGAGAACTTTGGTGATCTTGGCAGCCAGCAACTTTAATTATTTGTGAGCTCAACAATCGGACATCCCTGAACCAACTATCGTTACACTGGTGTTTCACAGAAGGTCAGTGGAGGATGGAATGGTCCCATAAATCAAATCCCTAAAATCAGTAGAGATAAAGCACTAGCATGAAGTAACCACGATCCTGGATGTAGTGTGCTAATACAAACACTGAAGTGCAGCTCTATGAGATAGTTTGGTGGTCAGTCCCTCCCCACACCTGAGAACCCAAGTAAATATAACAGCCACAATAAGGTAGGAAGACTTAATGCCCAGGTAAGAAGGGAAATGGAAAAAAAGAAAAAGGCTTTTAAAATTTTGAAATCGGAGGGAACAGAACAGGCTTACAGGGAGTATAAAGGCTGTAATATGGAGTGCAAGAAAGCAATTAATCTAGCTAAAATAGAAAATGAAATACGGATAGCAGAACAAAGCAAGTTCAATCCCAAAATGTTTTTTAAATATATCAATAGTAAAAAGATGAGGACTGAGAATGTGGGACCATTAAATAATGGGGTTAAGGTTGTTACAGAGGATACCGAGAAGGCTAATGTGCTTAACCATTTTTTCCCTCTGTATTCACTATAGAGAATCCTAGTCCTTATAGTAGGGACTGTAATAATATGAAGGTTATAAATGAGGAATATTCACTCTGGCTGAATACAACAATTAGACAATTAGACAAAGTTAATATCAATAAAGCCCCAGGACCGGATGGAATACATTCTCGGATCTTAAGAGAGCTTAGTCCAGTTTTATCTAGACCACTGTTTCTTATCCTTTCAGATTCAATTTTGTCTAGTGATGTGCCACTGGATTGGAAAAAAGCCAATGTAATACCAATATTCAAAAAAGGTAGTTATTCCCAACCTGGTAACTATAGACCTGTAAGCCTAACATTAGTGGTAGGGAAGGCACTAGAAACTTTTTTTCGGGATCACATCCTTGACTGTAAGGATCTTACCTGCCGCGCTCCCTCGCCGTTCCGGGACTGGTGACGTCGCCGGCATCGTGACGTCACCACGTCCGGACGCCGATCGCCGCGAAGATTCAAATAGGCACTCGCAGAGGGAGCGAGTGCCTATTCGTAGTCCTCGCTACCGGACTGACTGGTTGTCAGCCTAGTAGCGCTTCCTTACATCTTGTTCCAGCCTCTGCCTTTGTTCTGCCTCCCTGAATCCAGCCATTGTTCCTGTTACCCTCTACCCAACCATTGTATCCAGCCATTGTTCCTGTTCAATTCCAGCTATTATCTCCAGCCATTGTTCCTGTTACCATCTACCCAGCCATTGTATCCAGCCATTGTTCCTGTTCAAGTCCAGCCATTGTATCCAGCCATTGTTCCTGTTCAATTCCAGCTATTGTCTCCAGCCATTGTTCCTGTTACCATCTACCCAGCCATTGTTCTGTTCAAGTCCAGCTACTGTCTCCAGCCATTGTTCCTGTTACCATCTACCCAGCTATTGTATCCAGCCATTGTTCCTGCTACCAACAATCCAGCTATTGTATCCAGCCATTGTTCCGGTTTCATCTGTCCAGCTACTGTATCCAGCCATTGTTCCTGTTTCATCTGTCCAGTTATTGTATCCAGCCATTGTTCCTGTTTCATCAGTCCAGCTATTGTATCCAGCCATTGTTCTTGTTTTATCTGTCCAGCTATTGTATGCAGCCATTGTTCCGTTTCATCTGTCCAGCTATTGTATCCAGCCATTGTTCCTGCTTCATCTATTCATCTATTGTATCCAGTTATTGTTCCCGCTTCATCTGTTATATCCTGCCATTGTATCCTACTTCATTGTAACGGCTCCATTGGGAAGTACTCATAGTCTCCAGTGACCTGTCTGCTCCCACTAGTTGCTCTACCCGGCCTACTGTCAGACCTCCTCCTAAAGGGACTCGATTCATTACAGTACGAATAGGCCATGGAAGTACCTGAGGAAGCTGCGGCAAGTTTGGGCAAGACTCTTCAGACTATTTCCCTCCGCATGGACGCCCTTGAGCACCAGCAGAATCAACTAGCTCAATTTCTGGACTCCATTTCTGCTCGGTTATCCCCGGGCCCTGCTCCTCCTGTTCTGCCTAGAGAACCCGTACCCCACAGAGAGCTGCGAATACCACCTCCTGGAATAACAACGAACTTGTCTCTTGGAGTCCATCCTGCTTTTCCAGATGTCTTTTCCATCCCAAAATCTCTTGTTCCTCTGTTTCCTGTGAAAACAAAAATCTTAACTTTCTGCCTCATCAGTACCTTGACTGAAGGATGTCTTCGACAAAAAATCTGCTGAAATTTTGCCTCCCCACTGACCCTATGATTGTCCCATTGATTTGTTGACTGGTACCTCTCCACCCCGAGGTCGCACCTATCCTCTATCCTGCTGAAACCACCTCTATGGAAGATTAGATCAAAGAGAACCTGTCTCGGGGCTTCATCAGACCCTCCACTTCTCCTGCCGGTGCTGGCTTCTTTTTTCTGGAAAAGAAAGACGGAGGGCTACGTCCATGCATTGACTATCGTGGCCTCAATAAAATCACTATCAAGAACCGGTATCCTCTACCTCTCATCTCTGAACTCTTTGACCAATTAAAAGGGGCTAAAGTATTTTTCAAGCTTGATCTCCGTGGAGCCTATAATCTGGTTCGCATCCGGGAAGGAGATGAATGGAAAATGGCCTTCAATACCAGAACTGGACATTATGAATATCTGGTGATGCCCTTCGGTCTCTGTAATGCTCCAGCGGTTTTCCAAGAATTTGTCAATGACATTTTTCGAGATCTCTTAGGTATTTCAGTAGTAGTTTACTTGGATGACATCTTAATCTTCTCTCAAGATCTTTCTTCTCATCGTCGCCATGTAAGTCAAGTCTTGTCCCAACTACGAGCCAATCAACTGTACGCTAAACTGGAGAAATGTCTCTTTGAATGCCCGCAAGTACCTTTTCTGGGCTATCTGGTTTCGGCTCAAGGCTTCAAGATGGATCCAACCAAAGTCTCAGCTATTCTCAACTGGACTCTTCCCATTGGCACTAAAGCTATCCAACGATTCCTTAGTTTCGCCAATTATTATAGGCAATTTATTAAAGGGTTTTCTTCCATCATTGCTCCTATCTTAGCCCTTATCAGGAAAGGAGGCAAACCCAGAATCTGGTCTCCGGCCGCCTTAGAAGCCTTCAAGAAATTAAAAAATTATTTTTCTTCAACCCCGACCCTAGTCTGCCATTCATCATCGAGGTTGACGCCTCTAATCTTGGAGCAGGTGCCGTCCTTTCCCAAAGGCAAATCGAGAGTGGTAAACTCCACCCATGTGCATTCTTCTCTAAGAAATTTCTTCCCAATGAACTAAATTATGATATTGGAAATCGTGAACTTCTAGCTATCAAACTCGCACTAGAAGAATGGCGACACTTGTTGGAAGGGGCAGTACATCCTATCACCATCCTCAAACTTATCACCATCCAAAACCTAAAGAGATTGAATCCTCGTCAAGCCCGTTGGGCTCTGTTCGTCTCTCGTTTCAATTTCATAATTTCCTTTCATCCTGGTTCCAAGAATAAAAAAGCTGACGCCCTCTCCAGGTCTTTTCTTGCAGCCGATTCTACTGATAAAGATAAAGGCCCCATCATTCCCTCCTCCAAGATCCTAGCCACTATTACCACTCAACTTTGCCATCGGATTCTATCTGCTCAGGATTCTGCTTCTGCTGCCTTACCCCCTAATAAGACCTTTGTTCCCCTCTCCCTCCCTTTGTACAACTGACTCATGAGTCTAAACAGGCCGGTCACCCTGGCATCCACAAGACTTTCAATCTTCTTAATCGTTCTGTATGGTGGCCCTCCATGAGAACAGATGTCAAAAACTTTGTCGCCGCCTGTTCTGTTTGTGCTACTTCCAAAACTTATCATACTCTTCCTTGTGGACTTCTTCAACCTCTGCCGATTCCTTCCCTACCATGGACCCACCTTTCTATGGACTTTATTTGTGAACTCCCTTTTTCTAAGAAAAATACAGTCACTGTACTGTAGACCGCTTTAGCAAAATGGCTCATTTTGTTCCTCTTCCTAAGTTGCCCTCCTCTGCTGAACTTGCTCAATTGTTCATTTCCCATATTTTCGCCTGCATGGATTACCAGTTGAAATAGTGTCCGATCGAGGAACCCAATTCATCTCCAAATTCTGGCGGGCACTTTGCAAGTTACTTGGAATTAAACTTAAATTTTCGTCCGCTTACCATCCTCAGTCTAACGGAGCCGCAGAACGCACCAACCAATGTCTGGAACAATTCCTTCGATGCTACATTTCTTATTCTCAAGACAATTGGACTGATCTTCTACCATGGGCGGAATTTGCCCATAACAATGCCGTCCACTCTTCTACCGGAAAATCTCCTTTTTTTGTGTTTTTGGCTTAAACCCCAAAGGGTTTCCACAGGATTTTTTTTCTTCTGGTCCAGTTCCTGCAACTAACACACTGGTAGCAGAAATTTCAGCCATCTGGCAGGCTACTAAAATCTTGAGAAATCTGCCCTTGTACAAAAGACTGCAGCTGATAGACGAAGACGTAAACCTCCATTATATTCGGTGTGAGATAGTTTGGTTATCATCAACTCACATTAATTTACGTGTTCCTTCTCCTAAATTGGGTCCTAAATTTATTGGCCCATTTCCTATTTTAGAATTGGTGGGTCCTACGGCAGTACGACTTCAATTGCCCACCATCATGAGAATCCCTAATGTTTTCCATGTCTCTCTAATCAAGCCGGTGGTACTGAATCGATTTTCTTCTCCTCTTCAGTCACCTGATCCTATAATGATCAACGGTCAACAAGAATTTGAGGTTGAGAAAGTCTTGGATTCTAGATTCGTCAGAAGTTCTCTTCAATATTTGGTCCATTGGAAAGGTCTTGGGTTAAAAATTCTGATTTACATGCACCCCAGTTAATCAAAACCTTTCATAGAAATTTTACCCAAGACCTTTCCAATGGACCAAATATTGAAGAGAACTTCTGACGAATCTAGAATCCAAGACTTTCTCAACCTCAAATCTTGTTGACCGTTGATCATTAGATCAGGTGACTGAAGAGGAGAAGAAAATCGATTCAGTACCACCGGCTTGATTAGAGAGACATGGAAAACATTAGGGATGGAATGTGCATTGATTATCTTTTCTATGTTTATAATGTATGCCAGTGCCAGATAATATGATATTGTATGGGACCTAGGAATGTGCATTGATTATCTTTTCTATGTTTATATTAATGTTTGACCAGATCAGTAGCACTTCCGCTAATGTAGTTGTAATTTAGCCTAATTGGAGTTCTTCCACAATCCTTGTATTGAGTGTTTTTTTTACGGCGTACACTCTCCTGCTGTAGTTAGACCCGGTGTCTCCTGTGTCAAAACATATAGCTAATATTGAAGACGCACTCACGGGATTTTGAAGAACAAACAACGGCTTTATTCCGCCATAGTTATAACTATGGTGGAATAAAGCCATTTGTTTGTTCTTCAAAATCCCAGGAGTCATCTTCAATGTTAAGCTATATATATATATATAGATTAAAAGAGAACCATGACCCATGACGCCAGCCTTGACTGTGGCTGAAACGCTTTGGTTAAGGTTCTTGAACACCTGTTCTTATCTATGGTAATTGCACCCAGACACGGTGGTTAGAATAGTTAGGTTAGTTAGGGCCCTGCTGAAAGAGTCTACCTTGATGTGGTAGCAGGGCTTACAAATCTTTTGGCCAACGTCTTTTATTCTACAGTCAGCGCCGCTCCTACCATGACGCAACTTGAAAAAGTTGCTCATGGCGGCATTGTACTTTCTGTGTTTTTTGGGGAAAAAAGGCGGCATTTCCCCCCGGCCGCGAGCGGGACTCAGCAGCGCCAGAAGTTCGGGTAAGCGCCGGAAGCAAGCGGGACTCGGACTCAGCAGCAGCGCCGGTTCGGGTAGTGTGTGTGTGTGTGTCTGTCTTCTACACAGCCTGCCATGCTGGGTGTCCCTCATCTGTCTCATCCACTTGGGGCAAGGACAGGAGCCGGAAGTTGGGTTCACCGGTCGGTTACAGCAAGGGAAATTTTTTTAAAAATTAAGTTGCCCGCTAAATTGTTTTAGGAGTGCTGAAACTCCTTCCTGGCAGCAGGGTCGTACTGGGCTGCTGGCTTCGGGGGGTGGTAGGTAGGTAGGGAGATAGATAGATAGACAGACAGAGATAGATATATAGATAGATAGACAGACAGAGATAGATAGATGATAGAAAGGTAGGTATGTAGGTAGATAGATAGATGATAGATAGATAGCAGAGATAGAAAGATAGATAGATAGCAGAGATAGATAAATATAAGAAATAGATCGATAGATAGATAGCAGCGATAGATAGATAGCAGAGATAGATAGATAGATAGCAGAGATAGATAGATAGCAGAGATAGATAGATAGCAGAGATAGATAGATAGCAGAGATAGATAGATAGATAGATAGATAGATTAGATAGATAGATTAGATAGATAGCAGAGATAGACAGATAGATAGATATATAGATAGATAGATAGCAGAGATAGATAGATAGCAGAGAGAGATAGATAGATAGATAGGTAGATAGCAGAGATAGATAACAGATATAGATAGATATTTATCTATCTCTGCTATCTTCTATATTTATGTATCTATCTATCTCTTCTACTGTCTATCTATCTATCTCATATTTACTATCTCTGTATTATCTATCTTCTATCTACCTCTGCTATCATCTATCTATCTATCTATCTATCTATCTATCTATCTATCTATCTATCTATCTATCTCATGCTATCTATCTTCTATCTATCTATCTTATCTATCTATCTATCTCTTGCTATCTATCATCTATCTATCATCTACTCTGCTATCTATCTCTGCTATCTATCTCTCTCGCTATCTATCTCTCTCTGCTATCTATCTATCTCTGCTATCTATCTGTCTCTCTCTATCTCTCTCTGCTATCTATCTATATCTGTTATCTATCTCTGCTATCTATCTATCTCTCTCTGCTATCTATCTATCTATCTAGCTCTCTATCTATCTCTCTCTGCTATCTATCTCTCTCTCTCTGCTATCTATCTCTCTCTGCTATCTATCTCTCTCTGCTATCTATCTATCTATCTCTCTCTGCTATCTATCTCTCTCTGCTATCTATCTATCTATTCTGTTATCTATCTCTGTATCTATTTATCTCTGCTATCTATCTATCTCTGCTATCTATCTCTCTCTGCTATCACTATCTCTGCTATCTATCTATCTCTGCTATCTATCTCTCTGCTATCTATCTATCTATCTCTGCTAGCTATCCATCTCTGCTAACTATCTATCTATTTATCTATCTATCTATCTATCTATCTATCTATCTATCTATCTATCTATCTATCTATCTATCTATCTCTGCTAGCTATCCATCTCTGCTATCTATCTATCTATCTATCTATCTATCCTATCTCTGCTAGCTATCTATCATCTGCTATCTATCTATCTATCTCTGCTATCTATCTATCTATCTATCTATATATCTCTGCTATCTATCTATCTATCTCTCTCTGCTATCTATCTATCTATCTCTGCTATCTATCTCTATCTATCTATCTATCTTCTATACTATCCTGATCTATCTATATCTCTATCTATCTCTGCTATCTATCTCTCTCTGCTATCTATCTACTACTCTCTGCTATCTATCTATCTATCTATCTCTGCTATTTATCTCTGCTATTTATCTATCTCTCTGCTATCTATCTATCTCTGCTATATATCTCTCTCTGCTATCTCTCTCCTCTCTCTCTGCTATCTATTGCTATCTATCTATCTATCTCTCTGCTATCTATCTATCTCTCTCTGCTATCTTCTCTCTCTCTCTGCTATCTATCTCTCTCTGCTATCTATCTATCTCTGCTATCTCTATCTATCTATATCTCTCTCTGCTATCTATCTCTCTCTCTCTGCTATCTATCTCTCTCTCTCTGCTATCTATCTCTCTCTGCTATCTATATATCTCTGCTATCTCTATCTATCTATCTATCTCTGCTATCTATCTCTCTATCTGTGCAGATAATATGATATTGTATGGGACCTAGGAATGTGCATTGATTATCTTTTCTATGTTTATAATGTATGCCAGTGTGCAGATAACATGATATTGTATGGGGCCTAGGAATGTGCATTGATTATCTTTTCTATGTTTATAATGTATGCCAGTGCCAGATAATATGATATTGTATGGGACCTAGGAATGTGCATTGATTATCTTTTCTATGTTTATAATGTATGCCAGTGTGCAGATATTGTATGGGGCCTAGGAATGTGCATTGATTATATTTTCTATGTTTATATTAATGTTTGACCAGATCAGTAGCACTTCCGCTAAATGTAGTTGTAATTTAGCCTAATTGGAGTTCTTCCACAATCCTTGTATTGAGTGTTTTTTTTACGGCGTACACTCTCCTGCTGTAGTTAGACCCGGGTGTCTCCTGTGTCATAAAACATATAGCTTAATATTGAAGACGCACTCACGGGATTTTGAAGAACAAACAACGGCTTTATTCCGCCATAGTTATAACTATGGTGGAATAAAGCCATTTGTTTGTTCTTCAAAATCCCAGGAGTCATCTTCAATGTTAAGCTATATATATATATATAGATTAAAAGAGAACCATGACCATGACGCCAGCCTTGACTGTGGCTGAAACGCTTTGGTTAAGGTTCTGACACACCTGTTCTTATCTATGGTATCAATGCACCCAGACACGGTGTTTAGAATAGTTAGGTTAGTTAGGGCCCTGCTGAAAGAGTCTACCTGTATGTGGTAGCAGGGCTTACAAATCTTTTGGCCAACGTCTTTTATTCTACAGTCGCGCCGCTCCTACCTTGACGCAACTTGAAAAAGTTGCTCATGGCGGCATTGTACTTTCTGTGTTTTTTGGGGAAAAAAGGCGGCATTTCCCCCCGCCGCGAGCGGGACTCAGCAGCGCCAGAAGTTCGGGTAAGCGCCGGAAGCAAGCGGGACTCGGACTCAGCGCAGCGCCGGTTCGGGTAGTGTGTGTGTGTGTGTCTGGTCTTCTACACAGCCTGCCATGCTGGGTGTCCCTCATCTGTCTCATCCACTTGGGGCAAGGACAGGAGCCGGAAGTTGGGTTACCGGTCGGTTACAGCAAGGAAATTTTTTAAAAATTAAGTTGCCCGCTAAATTGTTTTAGGAGTGCTGAAACTCCTTCCTGGCAGCAGGGCGTCTGGGCTGCTGGCTTCGGGGGGTGGTAGGTAGGTAGGGAGATAGATAGATAGACAGACAGAATAGATATATAGATAGATAGACAGACAGAGATGAATAGATGATAGAAAAGTAGGTTGTATGTAGAATAGATAATGATGATAGTAGCAGAGATAGAAGAAGATAGATAGCGAGATAGATAATATAAGAAATAGATCGATAGATAGATAGCGCGATAGATAGAGTAGCAGATAGATAGATAGATAGATAGCAGAGATAGATAGATCGCAGAGATAGATAGATAGCAAGAGATAGTAATGCATAGATAGATAGATAGATAGATAGATAGAATTATAGTTAGATATATAGATAGATATCAGAGTAGACATATAGATAGATATATAGATAGATAGATAGCAGAGATAGATAGATAAGAGAGAGAGCTAGATCGAATAGTAGATACAGAGATATATACAGATAAGATAGATAGAGAGAGAAGATAGATAGCAGAGAGAGATAGATAGCAGAGATAGAGAGATAGATAGCAGAGATAGAGAGATAGATAGCAGAGATAGAGAGATAGATAGCAGAGATAGATAGATAGATAGAGATAGCAGAGATATATAGATAGCAGAGATAGATAGATAGCAGAGAGAGATAGATAATAGATAGTAGATATAGATAGATGATAGTAGATAGAGAGATAGATAAGATAAGATAGATAGCAGAGAGAGATAGAATAGATAGCAGATAGAGATGTAGATAAGCAGAGATAGAGAGATAGATAGCATAGATAGAGAGATAGATATCAGAGATAGTAGAGTAGATAGTCAGGTAGATAGATAGATAGAGTTATAGAGATATAGATATAGATAGCAAGAGAGATAGATAGCAGAGGAGAGGAGATGAATACAGAGATAGAGAGATAGATACAAGAGATAGATAGATATAGAGATAGCAAGATATATAGATAGCAAGAGAGATAGATAGCAGAGAGAGATAGATAGATATCAGTAGAGAGAGAGATAGATAGCAGAGTAGAGAGATATAGAAAAGAGAGAGTAGATAGATAGAGATAGAGAGATAGATAGATAGGCAGGAGAGAGATAGATAGCGAGAGAGAGGAGATAGATAGCAGAGATAGATAATAGATAGCGAAGATGTAGATAGATAGAATAAGCAAGAAGAGATAGTACAGAGAGATATATAGCAAGATAATAGATAGCAGAGAGATAGATAATACAGAGATAAATAGCAGAGATAGATAGATAGATAGATAGCAAGAGATAGATAGATAGCAGAGAGAGATAGATAGCAGAGATAGATAGAGATATAGATAGATAGCAGAGATAGATAGATAGATAGATAGATAGATAGATAGATAGATAGATAGAGATAGATAGATAGCAGAGATAGATAGATAGATAGCAGAGAGAGATAGATAGATAGCAGAGATATATAGATAGATAGATAGATAGATAGCAGATAATAGATAGATAGATAGATAATAGATGGATAGATAGATAGATAGATAGCAGAGATAGATAGCTAGCAGAGATAGATAGATAGATAGATAGATAGATAGATAGATAGATATATGATAGATAGCAGAGAATGGATAGCTAGCAGAGATAGATAGATAGATAGATAAATAGATAGATAGATAGCAGAGATGGATAGCTTAGATCAGAGATAGATAGCATAGATAGCAGAGATAGATAGCAGAGATAGATAGATAGCAGAGATAGATAGATAGCAGAGAGAGATAGTAGCAAGATCAGATAGATAGCAGGATAAATGATAGCAGAGATAGATAACAGATATAGATGATAGATAGCAGAGAGAGATAGATACAAGAGAGATAGATACAGAGAGAGATAGACAGCAGAGACAGATCAAGCAGAGATAGATAGATAGATAGATAGCAGCGAATAGATGATAGCAAGAGAGATAGATACAGAGAGAGATAGATGATAGATAGAGATAGCAGATATAGATACAATATAGATAGATAGGAGAGAGAGATAGATAGATAGCAGAGAGAGATAGATAGCAGAGATAGAGAGATAGATAGCAGAGATAGAGAGATAGATAGCAGAGATAGAGAGATAATATAGCAGAGATAGTAGATAGATAGAGATAGCAGAGATATATAGATAGCAGAGAGAGATAGATAGCAGAGAGAGAGAGATAGCAGAGAGAGAGATAGATAGCAGAGAGAGATAGATAGATAGAGATAGCAGAGATAGATAGATAGCAGAGAGATAGATAGCAGAAGAGAGAGAGATAGATAGCAGAGAGAGATAGATAGATAGCAGAGAGATAGATAGATAGTAGCAATAGATAGCAAGAGAGAGAGAGATAGCAGAGAGAGATATATAGCAGAGATAGATAGATAGCAGAGAGATAGATAAATAGCAGAGATAAATAGCAGAGATAGATAGATAGATAGATAGCAGAGAGAGATAGATAGCAGAGAGAGATAGATATAGCAGAGATAGATAGAGATATAGATAGATAGCAGAGATAGATAGATAGATAGATAGATAGATAGAGATAGATAGCAGAGATAGATAGATAGATAGCAGAGAGAGATAGATAGATAGATAGCAGAGATATATAGATAGATAGATAGATAGATAAGCAAGATGATAGATGATAGCAGAGATAGATAGCTAGCAGAATAGATAGAGAGATAGATGATAGATAGATGAGCGATGGATAGCTAGCAGAGATAGATATAGATAGATAGATAGATAGATAGATAATAGATAGATAGATAGATAGATAGATAAATAGATAGTATAGATGCAGAGATGGATAGCTAGCGAATAGATAGATAGATAGCAATGATAGCAGAATGTAGATAGCAGAGATAGATAGATAGCAGAGAGTATAGATGCAGATATAGATGATACAGAGATAAATAGATAGCAGAGATGATAACAGATAGATAGATAGATAGCAGAGAGATATAGATGCAAGAGAGAGATATAGATAGATAGATAGCAGAGAGAGATAGTAAGCAGAGAGAGATAGATGAGAGAGTAGATAGGGCAGAGAGAGATAGATAGCCAGAGCTAGATAGATAGATAGATAGCAGAGAGAGATAGATAGATAGCAGAGATAGATAACAGATATAGATAGATAGCAGAGAGAGATAGAGGAGACAGATAGATAGCAGAGATAGATAGATAGCAGAGAGAGATAGATAGCAGAGAGAGATAGCAGAGATAGATAGCAGAGATAGATAGATAGATAGATAGATAGATAGCAGAGATAGATAGATAGATAGATAGATAGATATAGATAGATAGCAGAGATAGATAGATGATAGATAGATAGATAGATATATAGATAGATAGATAGATATAGATAGCAGAGGTAGATAGATATAGATAAATATCAGAGATAGATAAATATCAGAGATAGATGATAGACAGATAGAAGAGATAGAAGATACATAATATAGATAGCGCAAGATAGATAATAATCTATATAATTAATATAATCTATATATAAATATATAATCTAGATAATAGTTAGGGCCCTGCTGAAGAGTCTACCTTGATGTGGTAGCAGGGCTTACAATCTTTTGGCCACATTTTTTATTCTACAGAGTATGGTAAAGCTTTCTAATGTAATGTACCAGTTGCCACAATTATTTTTTTAGTGTAGAGAAGCGTATAAATAACCATTTTCAAATGTTTTAATGAAATCTGCCACGCCCACACACCAAGCCACACCCACTGACAAGCCACACCCACATATTAAGCCACGCCCACTTTGCCCGGCGGCGACGCTCAGTCTAGGGGCGGCATTCAAATTATTTTCAAGGTGCCAAATCCCTAGACACCCCTGGGTAGATCCCTCGAAGCTGTCTTTTGTCAACTACATATAGTGGACTAATCGCCAAACATTTTTTTTTTTACCAAGCTTTACTAATGCTGAGTCTATGCATTTGACTAAAATTAGATGTGAGCTTCCATATTTTAAAAAAAAAATAAGTAAATAATTAGATTGTAAACTCTTCGGGGCAGGGCCTGATGTGAATTGAGAAATAATTGTAAAACGCTGCGGGAATATGTAGCGCTATATAAGAAATAAATACATACATACATACAAATGCATTTAATTTGTAAAAATTGAATGTGTTTGATTAATATTAGAAATAAAAAGCATA
Source organism: Hymenochirus boettgeri (assembly GCA_019447015.1). NCBI lineage: Eukaryota > Metazoa > Chordata > Amphibia > Anura > Pipidae > Hymenochirus > Hymenochirus boettgeri. Next base: position 230,418,851 of record CM033476.1, on the reverse strand, counting down.
TATTGTTCCAAGTGCTAGTGCTTTGATGGGCAGCATTTCGAAAAGCCACTACAATACCTCCACAGGCTTCCCTTAACCCAAACAAAATCTAAGATTTTAGCACTTGTGCATAGAAAATCAATTTTAAAGGAAATAATCAAAATCTATGCTTTTTGGTAACGTTTGTTTCTTGTATTGGCTTTTTCTGGCACTGATAAGGGTGGGAGATGTCAGAATTGGAGTACTACATCCAACCTGCCAACTGCCTCTACTTTTTCCTCCAGCTAAACAGTTGGAAATTCTCTTTAAAGGAAGTTTTGAAACACCTTGAATAGTGTGATAATAGCACTATTAGTTGAATTATCTATATTCTGAATAGAACCAAATGAATGAATGGCTCTTCCTCATATTGTTAGATGGATAGACAGCATAAGGCATAAAATGCTTCTTAGCAAACATAACGTTTTTTCTTCCAGTCTCACATGCTGTATGCAGCTTCTATTTATACTGTATTTAAATAAGTCTCAGAATGTTTGGTATAATATTAGACAAGGAGGGACTATTAGCCTCTTCCTAAAAATACAAAGACAATTGCTGTGTACGAGAATAAACCTTCTCCTTTAGAGCAGATCATATAAGTTTGACTAAAACACAAAAAAAAATAAAATAAATCTTGCTGAAAACAAACATGGGATTTAGTATTATTATACAGCATTGGCAAATTAGCGCTTTGTGGCCGTGAGGGAATACTATCTTAGCAGCAAATAGAATGTACATTTTTGGTGCCTTAGGTGAGAAACTGGCAGCCAATAAGTTTAATTATAGTTTATTTTCTAGAACTTTAAAATACATACGTTATTGTACTAGAAACTGGTCCATTTTTTTATTTATCAGTATGACTGGCCACATTGAGGTATAATGATATGCCATGCATCTATGCCACAGGAACCGAACACTCATTGACTTATTTGTCCTGGAAACAGTCAAAGTATTTTTAACTTTAATGAAAGAATGCTTTTCCAAAAATTCTGTTTGGAACACGAATAGTTTGAAATGGTTTATTACTAATCAGATATTTAACCAATAAAAGTTTTTTTGTATACACTAACAAATCTGTAAGATAATCATACAAAAAATCCACACACACCCGACGATTGTATGATTCAGATATCCCGATATTGCACACCAGGATTGGTGCGTGTATGGACCCCATAAGGAACATGGTTTTACCTGAAGCTACATTTATAATCATCTAGAATGTTTTTAACAATATTATGAATACATATAGCTATCATGAAGGCATTGGCCAGAAAGTAAGTAAAGAAGGATTGAACATAGGATACACACAAGATCGATTTAATCAAATCAGCTGGAAATAATCAACCTGTGTGTGTCATTATTTGATACTGTCCAGCAATATTGGATAGCACAAGAATAAGTATTGGGGGAGCCACACTAAGTAGGTGAATCCAAAATTGTGTTATTACACAACATATAGCGACGTTTCGGGACGCACTGTCCCTTCCTCAGGTAGGGACCCGAAGGGACAGTGCGTCCGAAACGTCGTATATGTTTGTTGTAATAACACAATTTGGATTCACCTACTTAGTGTGCTCCCCCAATACTTATTCTGGTGCTAGAATTATTCGGCCCTTGGAATGGAGGGCTAGGGGTTAGCACCTATCCAGTTGTTCTGGCAAACACGCCAACATCGGTGTGCTGGAGTGTACTCTGACAGCATTCCAGCAATATTGGAACATATTCCCACACTCATATTCATCTGTCCCATTATCTGTGTGGACTGAAATCACAGTGGTGCAACCGCATTGTAGGCCAAGTATGCAATTATTAATAGTAAGTTTTGTGGGAATATAATCTTTTTGTTTTTTTAGAATTACTTGCCTTGCTTTTTCTTATGCTCTCTAAACAAAGAATGATCTGGTTTCGTGGTATTCTGAAACTGATAGCAAAAAATAATTACCTAGATGAATGACTTTAGATTCCTAGATGAATGCTACATTTATATTTATATGAAATAGTTATTTTACAATTAAATGTTTTAAATACTCCGTATGAAGAAAACCATTTAAATGGCATGTTTACAACACCCCCCCCCCCACCGCCAAAAATAAAGATATCTTCCCTGAACTTCTTCAGTCCCTCTGAATACAAAAGCTTTTTGGGTGGTGCCATTTAAATTGGGATAAAACAGTCCTTATATATTAAGAGTATTTTTTATTTTAGGCGAGTTCCCCTTTTTTCCAAATTATTTATAGCCTTATTATTAGCTTAAAGGATTCATCCCATTTCTTTCTAAATAGCAATTAAACTGATTTACAGTATGAACTGTGCAAGAAGCTCGTGTTAATGTATTTTTCTAAACACTAAACCATTGAGATATCCCAAATGAAATAAACGTTAAGACTAAAATAATAAAGAGTAATAGAAAATCTAGCAGGGTTGTCATTATTTGTCCCTTTGACACCAAGTGCTGGAATGTCTTCCTCGCTCACAGTTGACTGGCCCACGCATCTGTTAATGGCTCTATTTCACACTCTGCACAATATAGGAACTATCCAAAGCTCCATCAAGCCCTTCAGTCAACCATGAACACTGCTGCATGTACTCTGCCCATTTACAAAACCTTATTGCAGAAGACAGTAGAATCTATACAGAAGTCAAACTATTCAGGTACACTCACAAAATCTGTTGTTTGAATTTAATTATCTTTAGGTCAATTGTTCAAGAATTTTAAGGAGTTGTTATACTCCTATCTGCATTCTGTATCTTTGTTTATCAGGCTCTCATGATAGTATTTCAAAACCAAGTGCCATCATCCCAGGCTTTATTTACATGTCCACCAAAAACATGCTGTTTTTCTGTAATTTGTAAGAAGACGGCAACGCTGGTGAGAGGGGTTTTTTTTAAGCCCTGACCTATCCAACAGTACACTACTCAGCAAACAATTAATATAAAAAAGATAAGATTTATATCCAAATATAGTTTTTGGGTGAACATGTCATTAAGATTAAGCCCCTGAGCAATTCCAGTTAGAGAGACAAACTGTATTATAGATGAGAGAAGTCAAACATTACTGTTTGATCAAAACATTACCTTACTGCCCCTTTATAAAAAAGATGTAATTGTTAGAGGCAAGAAGCAATGGAATGAGAATGAAGATCAGCTTCTTAGGGGGGAAATCATTGCCCTATTGTTTTTTTTATTAATTACACTAGGTTGGGGCCACAAGGGTATGAAAAAGCTAGCCAAAAAGAGACAGATGGCAAAAAGAGAATTGATTTCAAGGGCATGTCCACCCAAAAATGTAACCCCATACTGGCCGCACTGTGTAGTTTAAAAAAATCCTTGTCTCTGCTCCTTATGGTTCTCCTGAATGCCTTTTCAATCCAGGAAAGTGAAGAGTAGAAGCTGTCATTGAGTCATCCGGTGCCGCTACTTCCCTAACCTCAACAAGGACTGTAACATGCGCAGGGAGCCCTTTTCCCTCCCACCCTCCGGATCCATCCTCTGCAGCCGTAACACTAGCGTGAAATCCTTTTGACAGAGTAGGTACCCTCTTGTCCACCCCCAACCGCCAAATATTTCTTCAAAAAATTTAGATCGATACTTACAGCCCCTTCTCTCCTGCGGCATCTCCATTGAACTCCTCTGCATCTGTGATTGATTGCCTCTCAACCAAAAAAACTGAAAATATAAAACCGGAAATACATACGGATATTCATCGTATTAATTCAAAAATATACACTGAAGACCTTTTCTGAATATACATAGGAGAGGGTGTATCAATCTGTATTACAACTAGAGGACCTTGTCTGCAGTACACACAAAGCAATTTTATTGTATAAACTGTGCGAGTGTTTGTACTGTATGTATATTACCATAGAACAGGCCTATCTTTATTATACAGAGGGAGGGAGGGAGGTATGTGGGGAGCTCCCTTTGGAATGACCCCTCATCCCTGTAACAAAACTGTTAAACAAGAAGCACCAGCCCAGCATTGGACCATGACAGAAACCTCTGCACTCACTTCTCTGCATGGGACTGTCAGTGAAGAAGCCACCCCACCCCCAGCCCTGCACCAGACTGTAAAAAAAAATAGATACACCACAACTCTGTCAGCCCACGCATTCTGGACCATCACAGGCACCCCTACCCTGCACCAGACTGTACAGAAACATGGGTTTGTGACAAAGAAATCTGTTTTTAAGGGTTAGGCCCACTTAGTGTTTTTTAAGCGTATGCGCACGCGTTTTGCGTCCGCAAAATCGCATGCGATTTGGTTATAATGGAAATCGCGGTTTGTGTGTAACGCAAAAAATCCCAGCGATTTCCCATGCGCATCTGCGATTGCACATCCTTCCATTTTGGTAGCGGCATGCGTTCACCATTTTTGTGCGTTAAACGCATGCGTTGCCATAATGGAAAACGGCATAATCGCATACACAAAACGCACACAAGAATGACGCACACAAACGCGTGGGATAACGCTCGATTGCGTTTAGTGCTTAGTGTGGTTGTGGGCCTAGCCTTAATAATCAAAAATGAGCAATGTTTGCTTATTCATGGATAAATCTTGTGTGGGGGTGAGGGGCTTTTCGCTGTATTACACACATACCTTATACACACATACCTTATCTTTACATTACATATTGCCACCTGCATCTGTTTTATACAGTATGCTATATCTGTATTTTACATGAAGAGGTTGCCACCCTCATCACTTTAAAGCCTACTACATATACAATCTACATATTGCATGGATAATTGACAATTAGATGATGCTGCTCTAATGCATAGAAACCATGCATGAGGTGAGCTTACAACCTCGTACAAGATGAAGCATGTATCTCTGTAGCTTGCAGACCAACAGAACAGCAGTGAAAAGCTTTCTGTTTCTACTCAACCTAACATTAGATCCACGCTGACTTCCTATTCCCAGGACTGAAATGCGATTGGAAAAAAAATGTTTTGTCAGCGCTCCTTCATGTAATGCAGCGTACTTCAACATTTACCCTAACAATTGTTCTCTGCCGTCCCATCAACTCCCTTATTAGCTCATTTCCTGCTGCTACAGCACATTATCATACAAGGAACGAGTGAAACTCGCAGAAGGAAGATTGCATAGCAAGGGGCATATATCCAAAATTGTTAATAACTATGTAATATGATTTACTATTTGCCATATGTAAAATAGAAGACATATTTTGAATCTAATAATATAAAGCAATGTGATAAGCACCCTCCCCACGCACACCAACTAGGTGGGGGCTATCATTTTAGTTGCTCCCTGGGATAATATAGAATCATATACATTAAACGACAGCAGAAGATACATTGTTAAAGAGATCCCAACAACAGAGCAAACTGCCTGAACCCCATATAATAAAATTAGCACACTTTAGTGGTCTCATAACAAATATATAACATTGTATCGATATAAAATATATACAGTGTTATTCAATAAAATTCTTACGTTTAAAAATGGTGCTAATTTTGCCCAAACCAATTAATGTTAGCTTTTAAATGTTAATAAGATCTGATTGTTGGTGGCAAAATTAGCATATTTTAAACGATAAGAACTTTTAATTCATTCTTTATAAGGTATAAAATGTAAAAAAAATATACAAATGAGCTGCCAATCATCATACCAACATGTGTATTGAAGGACTAAATATGCTGCAATATAATGTCTATCAATCCATAGGGTTTCCTTGCCAAACAATCAGGGAGCCTCTAATACATACAAACTCCAGAATACTGTGATAACCGACAACCAGTATTTATGGAAGAGCACAGATGATGCAAACGGGACTTCACATAGCGGCTATGGAAAATATGTCCATGCATGCAGGGTTGTATCTTAACACGGTTCTCTCAACAAACCTCCTCCCATATTACATCTTTAGAGCACTAGATGCAAGGTAGTGGTATACGGAGGAACAAGGGTAGGTCAAAAATTAACTTGTCGAGACTTGACAGCGGCCACTCTTACAGTCCACTTGTGTTCGCACGGCAACGCCCTCCCTTCTCTTCAACCCGTTGCACGCACAAATATCCTCCCTGGTCACTTGGAGAATAAAGGCTTCCTTCCTTCGCTGGCCATTAGGTCTCTACAACCGACAGCTCACAAACCCCTTGACATATGCATTTTTTATCCCAGTGTTGGGACTTCGTCAAGACTTCACAGACGCTCCTGTGAAGTCCTGATAAAAAATTTCTGCACTCACTGTCTCTTCCATAAACACGCAGTATTCTGGAGACTGTATCAGAGGGCTCCCTGATTGTTTGGCGACACCCTATTGATTGATAGCCCAGGGGGTGTTTGGCTGCTTATTTATATTGCAGCATTTTTGGTCTTCAATACACAGTTGGGGAGATAGGGGAATGCCCCAATCACTGATGATTGGCAGCTCATTTGTATATTTTTTCACATTTATACCGTACTTTTATACTATATATTTTATTCTATACAATGTTATATATTTGTATATATAACAATAAAGCTTGTTAATTTTATTTTATGGTGGTTAAGGAGAAGTTCAGGTGCAAATACATATAATTTTAAGAAAAAGTAGTATTTTTTCCATCTAATGACCTTAACCTGCCCATTTAATGTTTTGCCTGTGTAAATAAAATGCTTCCAAAATACAGACTTCCTGTTTGCAGCACCCCTAATAGAGGACTGTTATGGTCTTTGCCCTTGACCCAGTGCCTAGGTTGAATGACTTAGTTACATTTCCAAGGTGGTGTGCATTCAGGGGAAGAAAGAGGATTGTTACAGAACCTAAAATGTCAGCTCACTAATGCCACCAGCAGATAATAGCAAGGGGTATAAATTCAACTGATTTTTCAAAATGGAAGAGAACATGTAGAATAACTAGGTATGCATTATATAAACTAAATATCTGTTGTATTCAGTTAGATCAAACTGGACTTAAAGACGTTTCGCAGTTATCCGACTGGCTTTCTCTCAATTCAGAAGGACTTGTTCAAGAATCTGTTGGCAATTATGTACCATGGAAAGCCCCAATTAGCATATCACACCAGGTGTTAAGGACATTTAGATGCAAGGGCTGATTGCATGTGGCTAAGAGGTTTTAGGAACGCACAGGGTAAGGTGTCAAACGCATTGTACATGGCAGACAATTGTGTCGAACCCCCCCACCTCTATTCAGGCTTGGTTTTCTTTATTTTCACATAATGGCTCGCTTGACACCTCTCTATCGACAGTCCTGTTCCTTTAAAAGGTTCAAGGTGGGGATTGGGAGGGTTTTCGACACCAACTGTCTGCATGTAAACATGCTGTTTTGACACCTTACCCTTGCGTTCCTATAACCCCTTTTCCACAATGCAATCACACCTTGCATTCAAATGTCCTTAACACCTGGCTGTCATATGCGAATTGTGACTTTCCATTCCAGCAACAGCAAAACAAAATATTAAACAAAATAATTATGATACTAGAACATTTGCTAAACAGCTGAAATGTAAGATGTTTCAGAAATAGGGACAGATCAACGAAAAAGTGGTCCAGTGATAGTTGGAAGAATCATAGTTTCCAGCAATGGACAATAAAAACAAATTTCCCAGTGCACATATGCTTAATGGTAACTGGGTCTCCATACAAAAGCCCTTTATTGAAAAGAGCTCTCTCATACCTTTTAAACAAGCTTTAGTATTTGTCTCTAGATTCCTGGATCCAAAGTTATAGGCTTGTAATACACACTTGCAACCATTGTTTGTTCCTTCCTCTACCTATGGACACCTTCGAAGAGGGAAAAATACTTTATCGGTTTTGGATAGGTTTCAAATTATTTACCGTATATACTCGAGTATAAACAGAGGTTTTCAGGCTTTAAAATAGCCTGAAAATCAAACCTCGGTTATTACTCAGTCAAACGCTACTAGCTAGGCCCTTTTCCTACCTTGTCCAGAGGCCACTCATTACACATCCTCTGCGTTTCTGGATTACTCGGCACCTCTCACTTCTCAGCACCAAGTACTGACGTCATCCAGAAGCACAGAGGATGCAAGTGAGCAGCTGCCAAAACAGGTAGGAAAAGGCAACAAACAGAGGAGCTAACACCAGTCCCCCAAAACTTCAAATAGGAGTAAACCACCTTTATTTGTGCATATACCAAACCAAAAATAAAGGAGGTTTTACCCCTATTTGCAAGTATTGGCGACTGATTAGCTCCTCTGTATGTTTTTTGAGTGGTCTACATTGGCATTGGTGGCAGTAGGTGGCCACTGCAGATGTTTGAAAACCACAACTCCCAGCAAATAAACATGCGGGAAGTGTAGTTTCCAAAAATCTGAAATGGCAAGGAATTGGGGGTTACTGTGTGGGATTTACATTTAAAGGGCAACTAACCCAAAACAATACAGAATCAGAAGGAGGGTCTCTATTGTTAATAATTGCCTTCTGAGTCTGTATTGTTTTGAGGCTTTAGTTGTCTTTTAAATGACAGCAAAGATAAATTTAATAACTTAGTAATTGATCTGTTAACTGTAAGGTTTTAGATATTAATAAATATCATAGGTACCCCAGACGATCCAGATTCCTACCAAACACAAGATTTTACACATAACCAGCCTTTCACGCTCCACTGCCAATCTATTTACAGCTACCGATTCCTGTTCACCTTATGTCTCACCCCATATCCTCATTCTAGTCTGTAAGCTCTTTGGGCAGAGTCCTCTCTCCTAGTGTATCACGTATTGCTGTAAGAAAATCCTCACTCTGTTTACTTAATTATGCATTACCTGTGTATGTAATATGTAATGACTTTATATCCGTAACATGTATACCCTGTATGTAATGTATGACTAGTAATTGTAAAGCGCCACAAAAGATGTTGGCGCTATATAAATCAAATAATAATATAACATAAAGCTGGTACGACCTTTTCCGATGCCAACGAACGTTCAGCGTCAGCATCGAAATGGTTGTTCTAACTGGAAAATTTCCCTCGACCACCATCCACCCCGTTTTAAAGTTAGGGATGCTTGCATCGTAGGGAGTATGGCACTCATGAACGATCGTGACTGTATGTACTCCCATTTGTCAATCTTCAGAATCTCTAATTGACAGATTGGCACTGTGTGTACCTCTACAAGAAACCATTCTTTTTGTTAACCTAAACTGAACTATACATTATATTTCAAGGTGCTCTGAAAGATCCACAAAGTTTGAATTACTGGTGCAAATTTGAATGTTAGGACATCATTTACGGGAAAAGATGGCATTGTCGCAGATGGGAACTCCGCACATCCAAATAGAAAGAGTGTTCACAACCCCCCGCGGCGTCTTCAACATATAAATATATAAATCCAGGTGGTTAAAATCAAACTTTATTGTATACATATTAAAATAGGCTGGGCGTGGCTTGGATGCAGCACTGAACGGACGCACAGCACTGGGCTCCCCGGCAAACCGGTCATAAACAGACCACAGTACCTAGCAAATGGGCAAAACACCACAAAAAGTAGAAGACAAGGACCCCAGACCCCAGCGGCTACTCAAAAACAGCGGGTCCTACGAGTTCTTCGCCACGGACCGGAAGAGGCCTATGCGAGAGGAGCGGCCATGCGGGAGACAACGTGACCACTCCGGGAGTAACCCTGTCCTCCCCTCAGGCCCATGAAGCCACCAACCGAGAGAGGCCGTTGCCAGCAAGACACAAACGCCAATCCCAGGCACCGGACAGCCAAACAACACATTGTGCCCAGCTACCCTGGCCCCACCGGACTCCGCCTCTTCAGACAGGTACTGAATATAGTGCTATAGGGAAGGAAACCTAGGCCTACCATCAGGCAGCATGGGACAACTGCTCATCACCAGCCAATTCTTATTCACCTTCCTGGCAAGCTCCCCGCATACCACCCCAGAATCCCCTCGAACTCTCAATATGGGGATCACAGCCCTTCAGCCCTAACACTCAAAAAGACCTAACGCCTGCCGGCTTTCTCACCCCTCATCTACTAGGGGACCTATACAATGCCCTATTGCTCACCTCCCACAAAAGAGGACCTGACCAAACAGACAGACAGACCCTCAAAAATCCAATATCGAATCAATCCCATACCATCGGTGGCGATTAATTAGTCAGATCACGTGCCCAGCGAACTGGCGTTCGTGACAAATTGGCTGGCAGCGTGTGGGATAAATTATTTTTTATTAGAGCATTAGTGCTTGGATTAAGTTATTTAAACCTTGTACTAAAGAACTGTATCCTTGCGAGGGTATCAGTCTTCAAAGACAAACTCAGTGCATTTATTTTTAAAAGACATACGTACAAACAGTTGTTCCCTCCCCTTCTCTTTTTTTTTTCTTTCCTATATTTTATTTGGCAAGGTTAGCTGAGGATGGCAACCTTTTACAAGAGACAAACCAAGGAGGTCCTGATCAATCTCTGTGAGGAAAGAGGTATTGATGTCCTGGACAAGTCCAAGGAGCTGCTGATAAGGGCATTGTTGGAGAGTGACCAGGAGCAGCAGAACTACACAACTGAGTCGGGAAGCGATGTGGATTTAGCTATCCCAGAGAGGACTGTTAACCTTGGATTTTCTCAGCATGAGAATACCACAGTGCAGGAACATACTTCTTCCCTGCAAAAGGATTTACAATTGTTGGGTTCAGATGACCCACAGCTACGTCTTCAATTGATCTTGCAGCATCAGGAGAGGGAGGCACAGAGGGAGGCAGCCGCAGCAGCAGCAGCTGAGAGAGCTGAACGGCAAGCCCAGCGTGAAATGGATGCCGCAGCAGCGGAGAGGCAGGCGCAAAGGGAAATAGAAGCAGCCGAAAGACAAGCAGACCGTGCATTTCAACTGGAGTTGGCAAAGCTCCAGCACCAGACCCAGTCTCCACAGTCCAGTGAGTCCAGAGAGGGTCCGTTTGCTTTGCATGGTTCACCCAAGTTTCCTGTCATGGACAATGATAGCAATTTGGACACTTTTTTGTTGAGTTTTGAGAAGTGCTGCAGACAGTATCAGTTGCCACAGGAGCAGTGGGCAAGATACTTGACACCTGGATTAAAAGGCAAAGCCTTAGATGCCTTTGTTGAACTACCACCAGAGCTTGATGGGGACTATGAGGCTTTGAAACAGGCTCTGATTAAGAAGTTTAACCTCACGCCAGAGGTGTATCGCAAAAAGTTTCGAGCATTGCAGAGAGGTCCCACTGACAGCTACTCAGATGTTGTGAGTAATCTGAGAACCAGTTTTCGCCAGTGGATTAAAGGGCTGTCGGTTACCAAATTTGAGGAGCTGGAGGATCTTATGGTAATGGATCAGTTCCTTAATATCTGTCCTGGAGATGTGCGACAGTTTGTATTGGATCGGGAGCCAAAAACAGCGCAAAAAGCAGCAGAAGTGGCAGACACCTACGCAGCCAACAGGGTGCCAACATATCCAAATCGTCCAACGTTACAAAGATCACCCAGCTGGAAGGATCGTTACCCTGGGAAAGTAGCTGGCAATTTTTCCCCTGGGGGTCATACACCACCAGCCCCTGCTACTATACCCTCAGGAGGCAGACGTCCATCAGTGGATACCAGGAGGTGCTTTATCTGCAACAAGGTGGGTCATGTTAGTGTCACCTGTCCTGAGAAAAGGAAACCTAACTTTCCCCCTAGAGCATCCCCCTCATCCCCTGCTGTTCTAATTGCTGCTGGTAGTGCCAGAAACAACACAGATAACCTTCAACCTGTTACTGTGGGTAACAAACTTACTATTGGCCTTAGGGACACTGGGGCTGAAGTTACTTTGGTTCGCCCAGAACTGGTAGAATCTGACAATTTTATTCCAGGGAAGACCATGACTGTCTCAGGGATTGGAGGTATCAGTCCTGCTGTACCCTTGGCCCGGGTATTTCTTGACTGGGGAGCAGGAAGTGGAGTAAGGGAAGTGGGGGTATCGGATGCCATTCCGACTAATGTTTTGCTGGGTACTGACCTAGGGAGGCTGGTATCCCAATATGTGCCTGTAACTGCTTCCAAGGAATATATTCTCCCACTGGAGGACTCTAATAATTTAAAGGTACTTTACAATGACTCTGATTTAGTTAATGAGAATCTGAATGTGGAAATGTGTCCTTCTATTACACCAGTAACAAATGTATCTAATGTACCAGGTAACAGTGTTAAGAATGTAATTGATACTGGGATTAACGATAATCTTTCCATTGCAATTGTAACAAGAAGTGCAAGTGCTAGGTCCTTGTTGGCAGAGCCAGGGGAAGACTCAACCACACTAAGTTCCCCTTGCTCTGACACAGTGGAACCAGGGGTTGCTAAGCCTTTACCAATGGTTACTTTCTCAGTTGGTCCTACATCCACAGCTGATTCCAATGAGTTTGAGGCTGCTCTGAAAGCGGATGCTAGCCTAGAGGGGTTGCGGATGCAGGCAGACCAACCACCCACTGAGACGGATAAGGAAAAAGTTTATTGGGAGAACAATAAACTGTATAAAGAGGTGTTTCCATCTGAACCAGGGGTATCAGAGAGACAGTTGATTGTACCTGCACAATACAGAGATCAACTGTTAAGGGTAGCACATGAGATACCCTTAGCTGGCCATTTAGGGATACACAAGACTAAAGGCCGTTTAAGTCACAGGTTCTATTGGCCTAATATGGGTACTGACATTGCTAATTATTGCCGATCATGTATCACTTGCCAGCGTGTAGGTAAATCTGGGGATGTTAGCAAAGCTCCACTCATTTCCCTTCCTACTATTGATGAGCCATTTCAGAGGGTAGCTGTGGATATCATCGGGCCTTTAGCCATACCCAGTAGTTCGGGAAAAAGGTTCATCCTGACTGTGGTAGACTATGCCACCCGATATCCAGAAGCTATACCGTTATCTTCCATACGGGCAGACAAGGTTGCAGATGCCTTGCTGACCATATTCTCACGGGTGGGTTTCCCACGGGAAATGCTCACAGACCATGGTACCCAATTCATGTCAAATTTAATGCAGAGCTTGTGTAAGAAGGTGCAAGTGGAACACCTGGTTAGCAGCCCATATCATCCCCAAACTAATGGTTTATGTGAACGCTTTAATGGCACGTTAAAACAGATGTTAAAAATGTTTGTGGATTCCCAAGGAAGAGATTGGGAACGGTATCTTCCCTATTTACTGTTTGCATACAGAGAGGTACCCCAGGCGTCCACTGGATTCTCCCCTTTTGAACTACTATATGGGAGGAGGGTACGTGGGCCTTTGGATCTAATCAGAGAGGCCTGGGAGGGGAAGAATGTGGGTGAGGAAATTTCGGTGGTTGACTATGTAACTAACTTTCAGGAAAAACTACAAACTCTCATGGGTTTAGCACAAGAAAATCTAAAACAGGCCCAGGTAATGCAAAAGCAGTGGTATGACCGCACTGCCCGAGAACGGGTTTACGAAGTGGGTCAGAAAGTGTGGGTTTTACTCCCAATGCGCCAAAACAAGCTACAGGCTGCTTGGGAGGGACCTTACCTTATTGTAAAGCGACTGAACAATGTAAATTATGTGGTGGCTATGGGAGACCAGGGCCAGAGACAAAAGGTATTCCATGTTAATATGATGAAGGCCCATCATGAACGAGCTGCTTACGCTATGCCCGTTTGCAGTCTGCCTAATGAGGGGGAGACTGACCCTCTGGTTGATTTACTCACATGCACAAAGGAAGCAGGGTCCTTTGCAGACACACAAATCAACCCCCAATTATTGGGAAGGCAGAAAGCAGAACTGGTGGAAGTGCTTAAGCCATATCAGCCAACCTTTACAGCAAAACCAGGGAGGACCCACCTGGCAGTCCATAACGTTAACACCGGGGACCATCCTCCTATTAGACAGTCAGCATACAGAGTGTCCTTGGAGGTACAGGCTGATATTAAAAGAGAAATTGAGGAAATGTTAGAACTGGGTGTAATTAAAAAATCCCATAGTGCTTGGGCCTCACCTGTGGTTCTGGTGCCCAAACGAGACCAAACCACCAGGTTCTGTGTGGACTATCGGAAGCTGAATGCTGTCACGGTATTTGATGCATATCCTATGCCTAGGATTGATGAATTGTTGGATCAGTTAGCCAGTGCTCACTATCTAACAATCATGGATCTAAGCCGAGGATATTGGCAGATTCCGCTGACGACCGCAGCACAGGAGAAATCGGCCTTCATAACCCCCTTTGGGTTATTTGAGTTTACGGTCCTCCCCTTTGGAATGTCTAATGCTCCAGCTACGTTCCAGAGAATGGTAAATGAGGTGTTGGAAGGTCTGGGTAAATTTGCAGTCGCCTACCTAGACGATATTGCTGTGTTCAGTAGTACTTGGGAGGAACACATGTCTCACCTCTCACAGGTACTAGACCGGATCAGAGCTGCAGGTCTGACTATAAAGCCAAGCAAGTGCCAAATAGGGATGACCGAGGTACACTATTTAGGGCACTGCATAGGAGGTGGCAACTTAAAACCCGAACACGACAAAGTAAAAGATATTTTAGCCTGGCCCATCCCACAAACCAAGAAGAATGTGATGTCATTTTTAGGAACTGCGGGGTATTACAGGAAATTTATTCCCCATTACAGTTCCCTAGCAAAACCCTTAACAGACTTAACCAGGAAAAAATTGCCCAAGGTGGTACTCTGGACACCGGAATGTGACCAGTCTTTTAAGGCTCTCAAGAGTGCGCTGTCTACTGCTCCTGTCCTACAGGCCCCTGATTTTAAAAAGAGGTTTATAGTACAGACAGATGCCTCTGCCTGGGAAAGTTAATGGTAATGGGAAAGTCTGCTGGCTCTGGGAAAGTTAATGGTAATGGGAAAGTCTGCTGGCGGGGCTGACTCACAGTAATTGGAGAGCCACACTACACGCATTTGCATACAGGTCGCATGTTAAAACGCACTGGTGTGGCCTAGCCCTTACTAAACGGTAAACGGAGGGCTGACTTAACAGAAAATGGAGAAAGATATATTACAGTGCTATGCTATTCATAATTCATTGGGGTGTTTTTTTCTGTGGTCTCAAAACAAGTTGGGTTAAATGAAAGCCTGCAGTTTTTCTTTAAAATGACAGACATCACATCTCTGGCTGGGAGCCTGTGAGAAATTACATTAAAGTGATTTTTGCAGACCAGGAGCATCTCACTGTAATCCACTGTAATATGCTGACGTCATGAGAAAGTGCAGCAAAGGAAGGCAAAAGCACGGCTTGAGGTGATGTGCAGAGAGCTTGGATTACAGTGAGCTGCTCCTGGTCTGCATGTTTGAAAAACTTATGTATCTTCAAATTGGCTGAATGGATTTTAATGGGGGATGGCTTGTTTTAAAGTTAAATCATGGCCAATAACATCAAATTACAGTTTTGGGGTGGACATTACTTTTAAGGTGGTTCAGACTTCCTGCTTCCAGTAGGTTGAATACATCACTCTGCCCACCCCTCTGCCCCGGGGGAGAAGCATGCTCAGTTAAGACTTAAAGGGTATGTCCACCCTTAAAAAAAAAAATTGATATATCATTCCCCTGTCCCCCCGCCCAACCTACTATTTGTTATTTAGAAAGTGCCCCAAAGTTTACTTACCTTCCCTCTTTCCTCCGCCGCGCTGCCAGGCCCTCGCTTGCGAGAAAATCAAGCAGAGGGGCGGGACTGGCAGTCGCGTCCGTGATTGGCTGAGCGGCAGCCAATCACGGATGCGGCTGCTGGGAGTTCAGTTGCGGCGGAGAAAAGAGGAAGGTAAGTAAAGTTTGGGGCACTTTCTAAAATACAAATATAGCGGTTGGGGCTGGGGACGGGGAATGATATACCTAAAGGTTTATGTGTAGGGGGAGGATCCTAATCGGAGGGAGAGGGAGGGGAGAAGGGCTGCAGTACGCTGCCAAACTTCTCCGGAGGCCAGATAGGAGGCAAAGTCCTATATGGACTCTGCTATCCTCCTGGTGGGCAGTTTTGGGACTTTGGGGAGGACTACAGGAGAACCATATGGAGCTGGGATGTGAGGTGAGGATTTTTTTACACTACATGATGGGGCCATTACTGGGGGGGATTATAGTTTGGGGGGGGTGGACATGCCCTTTAATGCTGGGGAAATCAGGAAGAACCTGGGAAAAAATTGACAGTTGAGAAGGGTGCCTATTAATGCAGGCAGAGGCTGGTCACATGGCTGAAAACAGGAAGTGTTCAAGCAGGAAATAATTTCTGAACCTTCTAGCAATAACTTCTACAAATTTTATCTTATTTGTGATTTAGATTTTATTTTGAAGGTACGATGGGCTTTTTATGTATCCTTACGTTTGGAAGAATTCAAGACACGGTTACCCTTTAAATTAATCTGGTAAATCTATAAATTACTGATGGCGTTCATCCTTTCATCCAAATCGGCATGTCGGTAAATCCACATGCATGACAAAATGTAGAATTGATATCAGAAAAAGTTCAGCATTGCATTTTTGTGTCTGCAGGTTTCTTATATTTCAAATCCGTTTCTACCTGGCTGGCAGCATTGTTGGGTGAGGCAGTGTCTAAACTGTACCCTCGGAAGCCTAATGTCTGCAACCTTGATCTTCACATGGGTTTGGACCAGACATCTGACTTGTGGGGAGATAGCCAGGAAAAACTCAGGTAAAGACAGTGTCTGACTGGCACCTTAGGTCCCACCAGAGATTCTTAAGGGCATGTCCACCCCCAAAACTATAATCCCCCCCACTAATGGCCCCATCATGTAGTGTAGTTTAATACTTACCTCACATCCCAGCTCCATAAGGTTCTCCTGTAGTCCCCCCCCAAAGTCCCAAAACTGCCCACCAGGAAGATAGCAGAGTCCATATGGACTCTGCCTCCTACCTGGCCTCCGGGAGAAGTTTGGCATGCGTACTGCAGCACTTCTCCCCTCCCTCTCCCTCCCATTTTGCTATCCCTCCCCCTACCATAAAACCCCTTGGCCATTTAATCGTAAGGTTCCCCCAGCCCCAACCGCATAAAAAAATATTTAAGAAATCCCCAGAACTGTACTTACCTTCCTCTCTCCCCCGCATTCTGAGAAGCCGCAGCTGCGTCCGTGATTGGCTGCCTCTCAGCCAATCACGGACGCGGCTGCCGGTCCCGCCCCCTGCTTGCAGTGTTTTGCAAGCAGAAGGCCGGGCTGGGCGTCAGAGGAGAGGGGAAGGTAAGTAAAGAACTGGGGACTTCTTAAATTAATTTTATAGCGGTTGGCTGGGGGTGGGTATTCATCATAGGGCAAAAGTTGTTATTAAGGGTGGACATGCCCTTTAAGCTGGCCATACACAGACAGGTGTTCCTCAACAGTCTGAAATCCGTTCGGAACTATTTGAAGCCTCCCACATTGAGACTCAGATCTTTTCTCGGATTTCCACTTGAAACCTGCGGAGAGATGGGACTGAAGATGGGATTGGCCATAGTATAGTATTTGAGGTTGAATAAAGACATACGTTCCATCCAGTTCAACCCATCTAGCAATATCCTCTTTCCTGCCTAACTGTTGATCCAGAGGAAGGCAAAAAAAAAAACACCAAATTTATGAAGGGAAAAAATTCCTTCCTGACTCCAAGTGGCAATCGGAAATTTCCCTGGATCAACTCTACTTTATGAATCAATACCAGTAACTCTTGCAACCTTCCTTTTTTGCAGCAACTCATCCCGCTTTTTTTTTAAACTGACCAATGAACCTGCCATAACAACGTCCACTGGAAGACAGTTCCATAGCTTTACCGTTCTCACAGTGAAAAACCCTTTCCGAGCTTGAAGCCTAAACCTTTTTTCTTCAAGTGTTAAGGGATGTCCCCGTGTCCTTGACATGTTCTATTGGTGAACAATGCCCCAGATAGTTATTGTATGGCCTGTTAATGTATTTATACACAGTAATCATATCCCCACGCAAGCCCTTTTCTCCAGCGTACATAATTGTAACTTATCCAGTCTCTCTTCATATTCAAGCTCCCCCAATCCCCTTATTAATTTAGTTGCCCTTCCTGAACCATTTCCATTTCAAAGATTGCTTTTTGTACACAGGATTCCAATTTGTACTGCATATTCCAAATGAGGCCTTACCAATGCTTTGTAAGACCTCATTGGAATATCCATGGCCCAGTCTTAATTTTTAGGTAAAAAACGAAAAAAATGGAAAACGGTATTGGATTTTGAGCGATCGCTCAATATGACAAAACCGTGTATGGGGGATTTACACTTGGGGCCATGAAATTGCTTGTTTTCTCATTATAAGGTAAAATGCTCATTTTTAAACTTTCAGAGATAACATTACATGCAGGTAGAAAAAGTTACAAATACAGCCAGCATGACCATGGAAAATTTTATATTAAAGGGACTGTCCACCCCTTCTTTTGAAAAATTAATATATGATAAGATTAGCCCCCAAAACCTAGAGACGTTTAAGTCTAAAGCTGTAAATCGGCTCCCACACGAGCTATTATACTTACATGCTCCTCCTCGCTCCCCCCTCGCGGCTCTGCACTTCCGGGTAAGGCAGTCATGTCGGCCGTGACTGTACGTCACGGCCAATCACTGACTGCCATTCCCGGAGCAGTCTCCACTGCGGCTGCTCGGGAACATAAAAGAACAGAGCAGCCACAGTGGAGACTGGGAGAAGAACCCGGAAGCAGCGTTGGAGCGAGGAGCATGTTAGTATAATATCTCTGTGTGGGAGCCGAATTACAGCTTAGACTTAAACGATCTCTAGTTTGGGGGCTAATCTACCATATATTAATTTTTCAAAAGAGGGTGGACAGTCCCTTTAAATATAACATCCCTTTCATCCATATACATGAACAAATAACATTCACTTTGTCTTCTGTTTCCCCATTCCATTTCTGATTGCTCCATTAGGAAACTAAGCATGGCTTTAAATGTTTTGCTCTGCATAAGCATTTGGGTAAAAATGTTTTTTTCAGCAATGTATTTTAAACACATTTGTTTTAGAGTGAATAAAAACAGGGGTGCCTATTTAATAACCCTAGATAAAGAAATTGATTGATAAGCTTAAGGTATGTCCACCCTTAAATCATACTTTTAATATAGGCTTCCCCCTGGTCCCCCAGCCCCAACCGCATTATTTTTATTTTAAGAAAGCTCCCCAAACTCTTACTTCCCTCCCTTCTTTCCTCCGCCGCGCTCCCGGCCCTCTGCTTGCGAGAATGCAAGCAGGGGCGGGACCGGCAGCGCGTCTGTGATTGGCTGAGCTGCAGCCAATCACGGACGCGGCTGCCGGCAGCTCACTTCAGCGGAGGAAAGAGGAGAGTATAAGTAAGAGTTTGGGGAGCTTTCTTAAAATAAAAAGATGCGTGGGGCTGGGGGACCATGGGAAGCCTAACTAAAAGGGTTAAATGAGGGGGGAGGGAGGGGGAAAGGGCTGTAGTACGCATGGCAAAAATCTACCTGAGGCCAGGTAGGAGGCAGAGTCCTATATGACTCTGCTAGCCTCCTGTGGGCATTTTTGGGACTTTGGGGGGGGCTACAGAGAACCCTATGGAGCTGGGATGTTAGGTAAGGATTAAACTACACTACGGTGGGGGCCAGTAGTTGGGGGGATTATGTTTTGGGGGTGGACATGCCCTTTAATTAACTTCATAAATTGACTTAAGCTGTGCATAAATTTTACTTGCATGACTTACCTTACCGGTTCTCCACTTGCCTCCTTCTCAACTGTCAGGCGCGCTGTCCTGACCAAGTGTCTAAACCGTATAAATACTTGGTCACCGCACACCCCTTTAATAAATAGAAAATGCTGGGTGCCACTATTAGGCCATAGCCACTGGCCGCTCAATCATACATAGTCACAAAAATACGCACTCCATTCTTAAACATCTCCAGTGTTTTATTCAAACGTGTAACGTTTCGGTACCCGTGTGGTACCTTCCTCAGACAATTCAAATTGAATTGTCTGAGGAGGTACCACACGGGTACCGAAACGTTACACGTGTGAATAAACACACTGGAGATTGTTAAAGACTGGAGTGCGCTATTTTTTGTGACTATGTTATGACCGAGTGTCTATCTTCAAGCACTGCGCCATGAAAAAGATAGGTGCTGATCAAGCGCCCTGATAGCTGAGAAGTAGCCACGTGGAGTGCCGGTAAGGTAAGTGTTGCAGGCATTCTATTATTCACAGGGAGATGCCTCCTAGTGAATAATACAGATTTCATGTACTTTCAAAATCTGGTTAGTGTTCTCTTCCTTAAGTTCTTTTAGGTCTGCAGTGGTACTTACCTAAACTTACATTGCTGTTCTCCATCTTTCTTCCTCAATGGCGATGTGGCCATAGGATGTGTTAGTGTCATGCCAACAGACGAAAGAGGCAGAGAGAACTGCAGCAGCAAAGAAAACCTTAGTCAGGGCCCTGCTGGACAAATCACAGTCGCCATGGCGTGAAAATTTGTTTACGGGTGACCAGGTGTTAAAATCTGGTAGCAAGCTTTCATTTCCCTTTGTAGAACTCTCCTGTTTTTTTTATCTGAGCTACTATTCCCCCTCCTTTTCACTTATGTTCTGTACTGAATGTTTTGCAACATTGTGGCTGAATAGACTTAGCAAGTTCATCACTCCCAACTCTGCAACAATGTTGCAACAGAAGAAAGTGAAGAAAGAGGGAATGAAGCTCAGCTAAAACATACAGGGAGCAGTGTTGTGTTTTAAAGGGCATGTCCACCCCCAAAACTAAAAGGTAACCCTTACTGGCCCACATTAGTAGTTTAAAACAAACCTTATCTTACAGGGAAGGTAGTAAGAATCGGGGGACTTTCTAACAATAATATTAATGCGGTTGGGGCTGGGTGAGCATCTCTGTGACAGCAGCTCTGAGATCCTGACACTTTATTATGCTGGCACTGAAATGTTAATGGTAATAGGAAAGTCTGCTGGCAGCTTGGCACTGGGAAGTTAAAGGGCATCTATTGTGGGAAAATTTAAAAAAAAAAAAGTTTTCTTTCTATGTGTTCTATATTCCCCCCAAACCCCAGAGTACCTATATTTTCTTTAGGTTTCTTTTAGTTAAAAGAAGTGAAGATTTCAATACATCACTCCTGCTGAGCTGTCAATCAAATCCCAGCTGCCAGCATAGTGTGTAGGCTTCACAAGTTTTACATCAAGTCCCCAATGACTCCTTCCTCACTAAATGCTTGGCAAATACACTGGGAAAGTTAAAGGTAATGGGAAGTGTGCTGACACTGAAAGTTTGGTACGGGGAAAGTCTGCTGGCACTGGGAAGTTAAAGGTAATGGGAAATCTTCTGGCACCGGGAAAGTTAATGGTAATGGGAAAGTCTGCTGGCACTGGAAATTAATGGTAATGGGAAAGTCTGCTGGCTCTGGGGAAGTCAATGGTAATGGGAAGGTCTGCTGGCTCTGGGGAAGTCAATGGTAATGGGAAATTCTTTTGGTACTGGGAAAGCTAATGGTAATGGTTAAAGTCTGCTGGCACTGGAAAGTTATGGAAATGGGAAAGTCTGCTGGCACTGGGAAACAAGTAAACAAGTAAAATAAGTATATGCCATCCTTTCTATTATTCACAGGGAGGTGGAACGCTTATTCTCACCTCCCTGTGAATAATAGAACCCCTGGGACACAGCCGAACTTACCTTACCGGGCACTCCCACTCGCAGTTCCTTCTGAACTGACAGCCACGCTGTCCTGATCTTCTGATACAAAATACAAATATAGGCGCGCGCGGTCGGGAGAAAGGTGCAACGCGGCTGTCATTGCAGGAGTCTGTCCGTGGAGTGCCCGGTAAGGTAAGTTCGGCTGTGTCCCCCTGGCGTTCTGTTATTCACAGGGAGGTGAGAATAAGCATTCTCACCTCCCTGTGAATAATAGAAACGGATGGCATTTACTTTTTTTACTTGTTTATTGTTCCTTTAACGGTAATGGGAAAGTCTGCTGGTACTGGGAAAGTCTGCTGGCACTGGGAAAATCTTCTGGCACTGGAAAAGTTAAGGTAATGGGAAAGTGTGCTGGCACTGGGAAAGTTAAAGGTAATGGGAAAGTGTGCTGGTAACGGGAAAGTCTGCTGGCACTGGGAAAGGTCATGGTAATGGGAAAGTCTTCTGGCACTGGAAAGTTAAAGGTAATAGGAAATCTGCTGGCACTGGAAAAGTTAAAGGTAATTGGAAAGTCTGCTGGCTGGGGAAAGGTAATGGTAATAGGAAAGTCTGCTGGCAGCTTGGCACTGGGAAAGTTAAAGGGCATCTATTGTGGGAAAATTTAAAAAAAAAAAAAGTTTTCTTTCTATGTGTTCTATATTCCCCCCAAACCCCAGAGTACCTATATTTCTCTTTAGGTTCCTTCCTCTGTCCTGAGATTATAAAGTTAAAAGAAGTGAAGATTTCAACATCACTCCTGCTGAGCTGTCAATCAAATCCCAGCATGCCAGCATAGTGTGTAGGCTTACACAATTTTACATCGTCTCCCAATGACTCCTTCCTCACTAAAATGCTTGGCAAATACACTGGGAAAGTTAAAGGTAATGGGAAGTGTGCTGACACTGGGAAAGTTAATGGTACTGGGGAAGTCTGCTGGCACTGGGAAAGTTAAAGGTAATGGGAAGGTCTGCTAGCTCTGGGGAAGTCAATGGTAATGGGAAATTCTTTTGGTACTGGGAAAGCTAATGGTAATGGTTAAAGTCTGCTGGCACTGGGAAAGTTAATGGAAATGAAAGTCTCTGGCACTGGGAAACAAGTAAACAAGTAAAAATAAGTATATGCCATCCATTTCTATTATTCACAGGGAGGTGGGAACGCTTATTCTCACCTCCCTGTGAATAATAGAACCCCTGGGGGACACAGCCGAACTTACCTTACGCGGGCACTCCACTCGCAGTTCCTTCTGAACTGACAGCCACGCTGTCCTGATCTTCTGATACAAAATACAAAATATAGGCGCGCGGTCGGGAGAAAGGTGCAACGCGGCTGTCATTGCAGGAGTCTGTCCGTGGAGTGCCCGGTAAGGTAAGTTCGCTGTGTCCCCCTGGCGTTCTTTATTCACAGGGAGGTGGAAATAAGCGTTCTCACCTCCCTGTGAATAATAGAAACGGATGGCATTTACTTATTTTACTTGTTTAGTGTTCCTTTAACGGTAATGGAAGTCTGCTGGTACTGGGAAAGTCTGCTGGCACTGGGAAAATCTTCTGGCACTGGAAAAGTTAAAGGTAATGGGAAAGTTTGCTGCACTGGGAAAGTTAAGGTAATGGGAAAGTGTGCTGGTAACGGGAAAGTCTGCTGGCACTGGGAAAGGTCATGGTAATGGGAAAGTCTTCTGCACTGGGAAAGTTAAAGGTAATAGGAAAATCTGCTGGCACTGGAAAAGTTAAAGGTAATTGGAAAGTCTGCTGGCACTGGAAAAGGTAATGGTATAGGAAGTCTGCTGGCAGCTTGGCACTGGGAAAGTTAAAGGGCATCTATTGTGGGAAATTTAAAAAAAAAAAAGTTTTCTTTCTATGTGTTCTATATCCCCCCCAAACCCCAGAGTACTAATTTTTGTTTTCCTTCCTCTGTCCTGAGATATATAAGTTAAAGAAGTGAAGATTTCAATACATCACTCCTGCGTGAGCTGTCAATCAAATCCCAGCATGCCAGCATAGTGTGTAGGCTTACACAAGTTTTACATCAAGTCTCCCAATGACTCCTTCCTCACTAAAATGCTTGGCAATACACTGGGAAAGTTAAAGGTAATGGGAAAGTGTGCTGACACTGGGAAAGTTAATGGTACTGGGGAAGTCTGCTGGCACTGGGAAAGTTAAAGGTATGGGAAAGTCTTCTGGCACCGGGAAAAGTCAATGGTAATGGGAAAGTTCCAATGGTAATGGGAAAGTCTGCTGGCACTGGGAAGTTAATGGTATGGGAAAGTCTGCTGGCTCTGGGAATTTAATGGTATGTGAAAAAAAAAAAAAAAAGTTTTCTTTCTATGTGTTCTATAATTCCCCCCAAACCCCAGAGTACCTATATTTTCTTTAGGTTTCTTTTAGTTAAAAGAAGTGAAGATTTCAATACATCACTCCTGCTGAGCTGTCAATCAAATCCCAGCATGCCAGCATAGTGTGTAGGCTTACACAAGTTTTACATCAAGTCTCCCAATGACTCCTTCCTCACTAAAATGCTTGGCAAATACACTGGGAAAGTTAAAGGTAATGGGAAAGTGTGCTGACACTGGGAAAGTTAATGGTACTGGGTACCCGCTCGTCGTCCCGGCGCGTAGTTTGACAGGTCCCGAAATAATGTGTGTGGTCTGCACCACCTAAATACCCCAGTGCAATACTCACTGGGTAAATAATACACTCCAAAAAATCTGCTGAATATACATAACAGTTGAAGACCCTGCATTGTGGCACAACCTTGTATCAATAGTAAAAGTTACTCAATCATGTAATTTATTACATCAAACCACAGTAACAAACATTATAACATTATTCTACCTATACAAAACTACAATAAAAGCCTAACAGAGAGACTCAATAAAAGTTCTTATCGTTAAAAATGGTGGTAATTTTGCCCCAACCAATCAGATGTAAAGCTTTCAAATGTTATAACACTGATTGGTCGGGCAAAATAGCACCATTTTAAACGATAAGAACTTTTATTGAATCTCCCTGTGTCTATGTATTTGACATATCACATGTCTATGTATTTGACATGTCCACCTCTGATGATTAGATGATCCAGGCCTCTCTCTACCCTAACATGCTACTGGACTAACACGGCTACAACCATTGTATCTGCATGTATTTCCCACATATTAGGAGAATAATTCACATACAAAGAGAGCTTTAGCTTTTAAGGATTCACCAAGCTTTCCGTCCAAATCAATATTTTCACAGGAAAACCACTTCTCAATCTACTCAAAGCCTAAATTTCTGCATTAACATTACCTCTATTTAGTTCAGCAAACTGGATCTTCTAAGAAATGTGGCGTTTCTACATTTCATATTATATATAAATTCAGAAACTAATCTCGGATTGCTGGGAGTGACGCTTGGGGGTTGTCGATTTTATAAAGAGGGTTTACTGGTTCCTACTTTTCTGTACCACACAATTGCTATGCCAGGTTGGACATATTTATGGATTAACATCCCTCTTACATGCTCTTTCTACCTCATCTTTAGAGCAGACATGATCAGATCATAAATAGTAAAAAAGTGACTTTACAATAAACAAACCAGATGGTGATCATATCATTGGCGTCTAAACAAATTATTAATAGCAAATTTTCCATTTGCAAGAATATTTTTTAATGAATAGAGAAAACCAAAGGAACCACAGGCCTGCCCATAAACCTTTCAAAAGAGGAAAGATTATCCAGATCCCTAACGCATAATAAAAAATTATTACCCACCTAAACTGCAGTGGAAAAGCAGATTTAAAAACTTAAAAACAAGACATGTCGTCTCAGGAGATGAAACTGCTCTTGCAGTAGCTAATGAACAATTATAAGCCTATTATGACAGGTTAAAAAAACTATTATGGACTAAACATTATTATTCTCAAAAGAACTACAAGCTTTTAACACCTATTACACCCAAGATCAGGAATCCCTGAATCCCAGGATCACACCATCATAAACATGGAATTATATACCAACTATTCTATTCCTAATGTACTAAATTATATTCCCCCGCTCCTCCACAACCACTCTGGATGAAATTAAGGCCTTTCTACACAGAAATTAACCCCCAATGCTTTTAACTCCAGAAAGACCAGCTATTCTAACCAAAGAGATAACCACAGAAGAGGTGTCTACCAGTAATTAAACAGTCAAAAACCCATAAAGCATCAAGTCCGGATCGATTCTCAGAGATCTATTATAAAAATGTTGTAAACAGCTTGTCCCCCATTAAAAGACGGTGTTTAACAAATTTATAAATAATCTAAGCTTTTAATGTAGTTTTGATATAGGTAAATGTTTTTTTTTACAATGATTGTTCTAAGTTTTGATATAATATAGTACACGATAGAGAAACTTTACTATTGATACAAGGTTGTGCCACTATTTGGGGTCTTTAACTGTGATTTTTTTTTTTTTTTTAAATAAAGTGACCTTTTAAGCCCTGTATGGATGTAAGATATGCATTGGCCGCAGGTTCCCTTTAAACCAATCACTGAATTAAGGTAATAATTACTTTAGGGAAATTATACTTTCCTCCTTCCTGCTTCACAGCTGAACATTACCCGGGTGAGGACCTAACCGAAAGGTCCTTACCTCTCAAAGAACTGCAGCGGTACTTACCTAAACTTCAGGGCTGGACAAATCATCCAATTATTTAGGAGCAGCAACTTTATACCACCCAATGTCCAATAAATTACATGTGATCAGCCCCCTTCCACCAAAGCTCCACTTTAGACCCACCCATACACAAATACTACTAAATTAAATGAATTGATTGTACATATTTTAATCTATAAATGAATACATGTAAGCAGCACTTACTCTGTTGTGGTTGTGCTGCTGCATGAATTCCATCCAGTATTTGTTTTTCTCAAGCTCAGTCCCCAGCTAGACTATCTGGCAAGCAGGCTCAGTAATCCCTATGAGGCATCATTGTAAAGAGAATTTCCAACCATGCAGTTAGTAACATAGTAACATAGTAATTAAGGTTGAATAAAGACACTCGTCCATCAAGTCCACCTATTCCCTTTTTTTTTTTTTTTTTTTTTAACCCTACCTAACAGTTGATCCAGAGGAAGGCAAAAAACCCCAGCTAAAAAAGGGGGAAAAATTCCGTCCTGCTCCAAACGGCAATCGAAAATATCCTGGATCAACCAGATCTATATGCATTAATACCAGTAATTCTCAATATTTTTAGTTTTAGAAACTTATCCAGGCCTTTTTAAAGTTATCAATGAACTTGCCATTACCACCTCTGCTGGAAGACAGTTCCACAGTTTCACCGTTCTCACTGTAAAGAACCTCTCCTAACCTGAAGATGAAACTTCTTTTCTTCCAACCTTAAAGGATGTCCACGAGTCCTCTGATATGACCTATTAGTGAACAATGCACCAGAGAGTTCACTGTATGGGCCATATATATTTGTATAAGTTATCATGTCCCCCCGCAACACCGCCTTTCTCCAATGTAAACAGCCCTAACTTGTCTAATCTGCCTCATATCAAGCCCCTCCATTCCCCTTATTAATTAAGTTGCCCTTCTCTGAACTGCCTCAATTTCCAAGATGTCCCTTTTGTATATGGGATTCCAGTTCATTCCAACTGTCACTATTCCAGATACAGTAGAACTAAAACATAACAGAAGAGTTTTATGATACTAAAGAACTTTGATAGCCGAAATTAAGCTACCCATACACATAATCGTTTTTGAGTGATCTGATAAATTAAAATGAATCATTCAAAATATTGATATAGAGAAAAGTATAGATGGACATTTTGAATGATTGGGTGAGTTTGAGATCCCTTCCCCATTAGAACTTAAGTTTCTCAGTGCAAGCATACTTTCCCATTACAATTAACTTTCCCGGTGCTAGAAGACTTTCCCATTACCATTACCTTTCCCATGCCAGCAGACTTTCCAATTACCTTTAACTTTTCCTGTGCCAGCAATTTTCCTATTACCTTTAACTTTCCCAGTGCCAGAAGACTTTCCATTACCATGACCTTTCCCATGCCAGCAGACTTTCCCATTACCAGCACACTTCCATTACCAATTTAACTTTCCAGTGCCAGCACACTTTCCCATTACCTTTAACTTTCCAGTGCCAGAAGATTTTCCCATGCCAGCAGACTTTCCCAGTGCCAGCAGACTTTCCCATTACCGTTAAAGGAACACTAAACAAGTAAAAATAAGTAAATGCCATCCGTTTCTATTATTCACAGGGAGGTGAGAACGCTTATTCTCACCTCCCTGTGAATAATAGAACGCCAGGGGGACACAGCCGAACTTACCTTACCGGGCACTCCACTGACAGACTCCTGCAATGACAGCCGCGTTGCACCTTTCTCCCGACCGCGCGCCTATTTTTGTATTTGTATCAGAGATCAGGACAGCTGGCTGTCATTGAAGGAACTGCGAGTGGAGTGCCCGGTAAGGTAAGTTCGGCTGTGTCCCCCAGGGGTTTTATTATTCACCAGTGCCAGCAGCTTCCCATACCATTAACTTTCCCAGTGCCAGCAGACTTTCCCATTACCATTAACTTTCCCGAGCCAGCAGACTTTCCCATTACCATTAACTTCCCAGAGCCAGCAGACTTTCCCATTACCATTAACTTTCCCAGTGCCAGCAGACTTTCCCATTACCATTGACTTTCCCATTACCATTACTTTCCCGGTGCCAGAAGACTTTCCCATTACCTTAACTTTCCCAGTGCCAGCAGACTTCCCCAGTACCATTAACTTTCCCATGTCAGCACACTTTCCCCATTACCTTTAACTTTCCCGTGTATTTCCAAGCATTTTAGTGGGAAGGAGTCATTGGGGACTTGATGTAAAACTTGTGAGCCTACACCTCATGCGGCATGCTGGGATTTGATTGACAGCTCAGCAGGAGTGATGTATTAAATCTTCACTTCTTTTAACTTATTATCTCAGGACAGAGGAAGGAACCTAAAGAAAATATAGGTACTCGGGGTTTGGGGGAATATAGAACACATAGAAAGAAAACTTTTTTTTTTTTAAATTTCCACATAGATGCCCTTTAACTTTCCCAGTGCCAGCTGCCAGCAGACTTCCTATTACCATTACCTTTCCCAGTGCCAGCAGACTTTCCAATTACCTTTAACTTTTCCAGTGCCAGCAGATTTTCCTATTACCTTTAACTTTCCCAGTGCCAGAAGACTTTCCCATTACCATGACCTTTCCCAGTGCCAGCAGACTTTCCCGTTACCAGCACACTTTCCCATTACCTTAACTTTCCCAGTGCCAGCAACACTTTCCCATTACCTTTAACTTTTCCAGTGCCAAAGATTTTCCCAGTGCCAGCAGACTTTCCCAGTACCAGCAGACTTTCCCATTACCGTTAAAGGAACACTAAACAAGTAAAAATAAGTATGCCATCCGTTTCTATATTCACAGGGAGGTGAGAACGCTTATTCTCACCTCCCTGTGAATAACAGAACGCCAGGGGACACAGCCGAACTTACCTTACCGGGCACTCCACGGACACTCCTGCAATGACAGCCGCGTTGCACCTTTCTCCCGACCGCGCGCCTATATTTTGTATTTTGTATCAGAAGATCAGGACAGCGTGGCTGTCAGTTCAGAAGGAACTGCGAGTGGAGTGCCCGGTAAGGTAAGTTCGGCTGTGTCCCCCAGGGGTTCTATTATTCACAGGGAGGTGAGAATAAGCGTTCCCACCTCCCTGTGAATAATAGAAATGGATGGCATATACTTATTTTTACTTGTTTACTTGTTTCCCAGTGCCAGCAGACTTTCCCATTTCCATTAACTTTCCCAGTGCCAGCAGACTTTAACCATTACCATTAGCTTTCCCAGTACCAAAAGAATTTCCCATTACCATTGACTTCCCCAGAGCTAGCAGACCTTCCCATTACCTTTAACTTTCCCAGTGCCAGCAGACTTCCCCAGTACCATTAACTTTCCCAGTGTCAGCACACTTTCCCATTACCTTTAACTTTCCCAGTGTATTTGCCAAGCATTTTAGTGAGGAAGGAGTCATTGGGAGACTTGATGTAAAACTTGTGTAAGCCTACACACTATGCTGGCATGCTGGGATTTGATTGACAGCTCAGCAGGAGTGATGTATTGAAATCTTCACTTCTTTTAACTTATATATCTCAGGACAGAGGAAGGAACCTAAAGAAATATAGGTACTCTGGGGTTTGGGGGGAATTATAGAACCATAGAAAGAAACTTTTTTTTTTTTTAAATTTTCCCACATAGATGCCCTTTAACTTTCCCAGTGCCAAGCTGCCAGCAGACTTTCCTATTACCATTACTTCTCCCCAGTGCAGCAGACTTTCCAATTACTTTAACTTTTCCAGTGCCAGCAGATTTCCTATTCCTTTAACTTTCCCGTGCCAGAGACTTTCCCATTACCATGACCTTTCCCAGTGCCAGCAGACTTTCCCGTTACCAGCACACTTTCCCATTACCTTAACTTTCCCAGTGCCAGCACACTTTCCCATTACCTTTAACTTTTCCAGTGCCAGAAGATTTCCCAGTGCCAGCAGACTTTCCCAGTACCAGCAGACTTTCCCATTACCGTTAAGGAACACTAAACAAGTAAAAATAAGTAAATGCCATCCGTTTCTATTATTCACAGGGAGGTGAGAACGCTTATTCTCACCTCCCTGTGAATAACAGAACGCCAGGGGGACACAGCCGAACTTACCTTACCGGGCACTCCACGGACAGACTCCTGCAATGACAGCCGCGTTGCACCTTTCTCCCGACCGCGCGCCTATATTTTGTATTTTGTATCAGAAGATCAGGACAGCGTGGCTGTCAGTTCAGAAGGAACTGCGAGTGGAGTGCCCGGTAAGGTAAGTTCGGCTGTGTCCCCCAGGGGTTCTATTATTCACAGGGAGGTGAGAATAAGCGTTCCCACTCCCTGTGAATAATAGAAATGGATGGCATATACTTATTTTTACTTGTTTCTGTTTCCCAGTGCCAGCAGACTTTCCCATTTCCATTAACTTCCCAGTGCCAGCAGACTTTAACCATACCATTAGCTTTCCCAGTACCAAAGAATTTCCCATTACCATTGACTTCCCCAGAGCCAGCAGAACCTTCCCATTACCATTGACTTCCCCGAGCCTCAGCAGACTTTCCCATTACCATTAACTTTCCCAGTCGAGCAGACTTCCCATTACATTAACTTCCGGTGCCAGAAGACTTTCCCATTACCTTTAACTTTCCCAGTGCCAGCAGACTTTCCCAGTAACCCTTACTTGTTTACTGTTTCCCAGTGCCAGCAGACTCCCATTCCTAACTTTCCCAGTGCCAGCAGACTTTAACCATTACCATTACTTTCCAGTACCAAAGAATTTCCCATTACACATTGACTTCCCCAGAGCTAGCAGACCTTCCCATTACCTTTAATTCCCAGTGCCAGCAGACTTCCCCAGTACAATTAACTTTCCCAGTGTCAGCACACTTTCCCATTACCTTTAACTTTCCCAGTGTATTTGCCAAGCATTTTAGTGAGGAAGGAGTCATTGGGAGACTTGATGTAAAACTTGTGTAAGGCTACACACTATGCTGGCATGCTGGGATTTGATGACAGCTCAGCAGGTGGATATGTATGAACTCTCACTTCTTTTACTTATATATCTCAGGACAGAGGAAGGAACCTAAAGAAAATATAGGTACTCTGGGGTTTGGGGGGAATTATAGAACACATAGAAAGAAACTTTTTTTTTTTTTAAATTTTCCCACAATAGATGCCCTTAACTTTCCCAGTGCCAAACTGCCAGCAGACTTTCCTATTACCATTACCTCCCAGTGCCAGCAGACTTTCCAATTACCTTTAACTTTTCCAGTGCCAGCAGATTTCTATTACCTTTTTTAACTTTCCCAGTGCCAGAGACTTTCCCATTACCAACCTTTCCCAGTGCCAGCAGACTTTCCCGTTACCAGCACACTTTCCCATTACCTTTAACTTTCCCAGTGCCAGCACACTTTCCCATTACTTTAACTTTCCAGTGCCAGAAGATTTTCCCAGTGCCAGCAGACTTTCCCAGTACCAGCAGACTTTCCCATTACCGTTAAAGGAACACTAAACAAGTAAAATAAGTAAATGCCATCCGTTTCTATTATTCACAGGGAGGTGAGAATGCTTATTCTCACCTCCCTGTGAATAACAGAACGCCAGGGGGACACAGCCGAACTTACCTTACCGGGCACTCCACGGACAGATCCTGCAATGGACAGCCGCGTTGCACCTTTCTCCCGACCGCGCGCCTATATTTGTATTTTGTATCAGAAGACAGGACAGCGTGGCTGTCAGTTCAGAAGGATGCGAGTGGAGTGCCGGTAAGTAAGTTCGGCTGTGTCCCCCAGGGGTTCTATTATTCACAGGGAGGTGAGAATAAGCGTTTCCACCTCCCTGTGAATAATAGAAATGGATGGCATATACTTATTTTTACTTGTTTACTTGTTTCCCAGTGCCGCAGACTTTCCCATTTCCATTACTTCCCAGTGCCAGCAGACTTTAACCTTACCATTAGCTTCCCAGTACCAAAAGAATTTCCCATTACCATTGACTTCCCCAGAGCCAGCAGACCTTCCCATTACCATTGAATTCCCCAGAGCCAGCAGACTTTCCCATTACCATTAACTTCCCAGTGCAGCAGACTTTCCCATTACCATTAACTTTCCCGGTGCCAGAAGACTTTCCCATTACCTTTAACTTTCCCAGTGCAGCCGACTTTCCAGTACCATTAACTTTCCAGTGTCAGCACACTTTCCATTACCTTTAACTTTCCAGTGTATTTGCCAAGCATTTTAGTGAGGAAGGAGTATTGGGAGACTTGATGTAAAACTTGTGTAAGCCTACACACTATGCTGGCATGCTGGGATTGATTGACAGCTCAGCAGGGTGAGTATTGAAAATTCACTTCTTTTAACTAAAAGAAACCTAAAGAAAATTAGGTACTCTGGGGTTTGGGGGGAATTATAGAACACATAGAAGAAAACTTTTTTTTTTTTTAATTTTCCCACAATAGATGCCCTTTAACTTTCCCAGTGCCAAGCTGCCAGCAGACTTTCCTATTACCATTAACATTTCAGTGCCAGCATAATAAAGTGTCAGGATCTCAGAGCTGCTGTCACAGAGATGCTCACCCAGCCCCAACCGCATTATATTATTGTTAGAAAGTCCCCGATTCTTACTTACCTTCCCTGTAAGATAAGGTTGTTTTAAACTACTAATGTGGCCAGTAAGGGGTTACATTTTAGTTTTGGGGGTGGACATGCCCTTTAAAACACAACACTGCTCTCCTGTATGTTTTAGCTGAGCTTCATTCCTCTTTCTTCACTTTCTTCTGTTTGCAACATTGTTGCAGAGTTGGGAGTGATGAACTATGCTAAGTCTATTCAGCAACAATGTTGCAAAACATTCAAGTACAGAACATAAGTGAAAAGGAGGGGGAATAGTAGCTCAGATAAAAAAAAACAGGAGAGTTCTACAAAGGGAAATGAAAGCTTGCTACCAGATTTTTAACACCTGGTCACCAGTAAACAAATTTTCACTTGCCATGGCGACTGTGATTTGTCCAGCAGGGCCCTGACCTAAGGTTTTCTTTGCTGCTGCAGTTCTCTCTGCCTCTTTCAGTCTGTTGGCAATGACATAACACATCCTATTGGCCACATCGCCATTGAGGAAGAAGATGGAGAACAGCAATGTAAAGTTTAGGTAAGTACCACTGCAGACCTAAAGAACTTAAGGAAGAGACACTAAACCAGATTTAGAAAGTACATGAAATCTGTATTATTCAACTAGGAGGCATCTCCCTGTGAATAATAGAATGCCTCCAACACTTACCTTCCGGCACTCCACGGGCTACTTTCAGCTATCAGGCGCGCTTGATCACGCACCTATCTTTTCATTGGCGCATGCGTTGAAGAAGACACTCGGTCATACATAGTCACAAAAAATAGCCACTCCAGTCTTTAACAATTCCAGTGTGTTTTCACACGTGAACGTTTCGGTACCCGTGTGGTACCTTCCTCAGACAATTCAATTTGAATTGTCTGAGGAAGGTACCACGGGTACCGAAACGTTACACGTTTGAATAAAACACTGGAGATTGTTAAAGATGGAGTGCGCTATTTTTTGTGACTAGTATGATTGAGCGGGCCAGTGGCTATGGCGATTCTCACCTCCCTGTGAATAATAGAAACGGATGGCATTTACTTATTTTTACTTGTTTAGTGTTCCTTTAACGGTAATGGGAAAGTCTGCTGGTACTGGGAAAGTCTGCTGGCACTGGGAAAATCTTCTGGCACTGGAAAAGTTAAAGGTAATGGGAAAGTGTGCTGGCACTGGGAAAGTTAAAGGTAATGGGAAAGTGTGCTGGTAACGGGAAAGTCTGCTGGCACTGGGAAAGGTCATGGTAATGGGAAAGTCTTCTGGCACTGGGAAAGTTAAAGGTAATAGGAAAATCTGCTGGCACTGGAAAAGTTAAAGGTAATTGGAAAGTCTGCTGGCACTGGGAAAGGTAATGGTAATAGGAAAGTCTGCTGGCAGCTTGGCACTGGGAAAGTTAAAGGGCATCTATTGTGGGAAAATTTAAAAAAAAAAAAACTGTGTCCCCCTGGCGTTCTGTTATTCACAGGGAGGTGAGAATAAGCATTCTCACCTCCCTGTGAATAATAGAAACGGATGGCATTTACTTATTTTGTTTGGTATGGGATGTTACCCTTCTCCCTGGTTAGCCGAAGTGTGGCCGTACTCGGGTCCCGAGTAAAGTATAAGTAGTTTTGAGAGATAAGTGTTCTTGGGGAGGGCTCAGAAGGGGGGGGTCGTGCGGGAGGGTCGTGCAGGTTCTGTGTGCACGTTCTACCACAAATGTGTGGGAGAACTGGTTCCTCCAGAATGTACGTGGTTAATAGGTCTTCTAGAATCCTGCTGGGTCTGAGCCCTCCTCCTCTCTGGCAGCCCCACTAGTCTGATATTGTTTCGTCTATGTCTGTTCTCCAGATTCTTGGCGCTGGTGTATGGTGTTTATTGTGGCTGTTGCAGTCTCTATCATGTGTTGAACGGGAGATCCTGTCCTCCGCCGTGCTTATTACGTTGTTCGGGTCTCTGTGACCCTATTGCGTAGATTGTGAAGGTCTTGTCGGACCAGGGAGATGTGACCTTGACTTGTTTCAGTTTGGTTGATAGTGTCATCTGCATGTGGCGATCGCCTCCAGGAGTTTGGCCGCCATTTTGGTTGTATGGAATCGGTGTTGGGGTGTTGGGTCGCTATGTCGTGTGGTGTATTCTTCTTCAGTGAGCGTCTGAACTTTTCAAACTTTGCTGTTGCGTCCTGGACTTTTCTTGGGAGAGATTTTGTTTGCGTTCCTATCTACTGTGCAGTAGTTAGGACTGTTGTTTACAAATGGTCTTCGTGGTGTTTGTTTCGTGGAGTTACTCACAGAGATGTTTTGGTTGGTGGTTTTTTCGTCATATTGGTGGGTATTTGTAGGATGGTAGTATTGCTAGGGTCTGTGTTTTAAGTTCATCGAGTGGTTGGTTTGATATAACCTCATTAAAAGCGAAGAAACATAGCCTCATTAGTTACATCGCTCTCATCGGCTACACTTACACACAGCAGGGCATGACTTTGGGTCACATGACCCTTTCTCAAAGCACATGGTTACCGATCATTACCTATTTATACATTTATTACATACTGCCATCTACTGGAACACATTAAAAAACACAGGGTTTGTAAAACCATTAACCGCATAAAGGTGTACTCAGCATAAATTCCTAACATCGTATTGAAGGTTGAGACCTTTCGGATCAAGGGTATCGTAGCCTCCGGATCCACTGTGCTTCCCTGAGTAACAATCTTAACTTTACCGCCCTCTACTCCCAACTTAACCTCTTCTAGTATTGGAAGCGCAACTGAGAGACATAATGGTCCTTAATGAAGTGTTTCGCTATAGGGCTTTCCATTTTCCCATTTCTTATATCTGATTGTGTTCCCCTAAGTGTTCAAATCATGCAAATATATCTATTCCATAAAAACCATTAGTGTCATATAAAAATCCAGAACAATAAGGGATCATTTGTTTAGATCAATATTGGAGAAGGAAGGAGATTTGAGAGTAGTACAACAGAGGATTTACCTGGGTGATATTAGAAGTGGTACATTTCCGTGTATGTCTTGTAAACACTGTAATAGTTGCATTAGAGGCAATGTCTATCATCCCTCGAAAGGAGACAAATATACATTAAAGGTTTTTTTCTTGCCTTTTTGCCAATGGATATATGCCCTAAAATGTCCTTGCGGAAAATTATACGTAGGACAAACTACACGTAAGTTTTAAAGAACGAAAGGGGAACACAAATCGATATATAGAAATGGGAAAATGGAAAGCCCTATAGCGAAACACTTTCATGAATTAAGGACATTCTGTCTCTCAGTTGCGCTTCCAAATACTAGAAGAGGTTAAGTTGGGACGTAGAGGGGGCAATCAAAGTTAAAGAATTGGTTACTCAGGGAAGCACGTGGATCCGAGCTAGATACCTTGATTCCGAAAGGTCTCAACCTTCAATACGATGTTAGGAATTTATGCTGATACACCTTTAAGTGGTTAACGATTTAAAGCCCGTGTTTTAATATTGTGTCCAGTAGATGGCAGATATGTATAAAATGTATAAATAGGTAATGATCGGTAACCATTTTGCTTTTGAGAAAGGGTCATGTGACCGAAACGTCATGCCCTGCTGTGTGGTAAGTGTTGCCGATGAGAGCTATGTAACTAAAAAGTTTCTGTCTTTTTAATGAGGTTGTTTACAAATAAGGAAACTGTTTTTTATCGTAAGCAAGTTGCTGTCCACTGTTTCGTTTTGACTAAGGACGAAAAAGAGACCTAGGTCGCGGCGCGGCTTCTAATGAACAAGCAGTTTGGTTAGTCCGAGTCTCACGATTTTTGAATTTGGTTGGTTTGATATCTTTGTTTATATATTTTCAGGTGGAGGCTCAGTGTTAGCCACTGTATCAGTTAGGGTGGTGGGAAAATTGGGTGTCCTCCAGGATGGGGCAGGTGTTGGCTGTTAGGGTAGTGGGGCACAGTTTCAGCCCTCTTGTGTTTGTGGGTACAGGAGGTTGTGGGCTCCTGTGTTGGGCTGGTCCTGTAGTGGGGCCCAGGGTTTGGTGCTGTAGGGCCTTTTTCAGAGGGCATGGTGGTGGTGGGGGGGTCAGAGGGTATGCCTGTCCCGCCTAGGCATTGTGGTTAGGTAGGTGCGGGGGTTTTGAGTCTTTGCCCCCTGTCCCTGTGCGTCCAATTGGTGGGGTGTTCCAGGCCGGGTCTTCCTCTCCTTGCTGGGGCATATTCCAGGGGTCTGGGGCAGGTCCCAGTATTTGGGCCTTTTGGTGTGGCCCAGGGGTTTTCTGTGTTGGGGTTCTGTTCCCGTAATTGTGGCCTTCTCGTCGTTAGGACGAGGTCTCACCGACGGGGCAGCACGTGGGGCGGGGGGTCCCTGGTGTTGTCAACACCTGCTGTTTCGTGTGGGCCTGTAGGGCCTGGTGCTTGGCCACGGGTTTTTGCCTGCCCGGTTTTGGCCTCTAGTTGGGTAGGTGCAGGGGTTGTTTTGGGCCCCGCCTGCCTGGGTTTGGCCCTGCAGTCGGTGCTGTGTGAGGGTTTTGGGCTCCCTTCTCCTACCCTCTGTGTCCGGAGTGTGGGGTGTTTGGTTGGGTCGTCCTCTCCTACGTTGCACCGGGGTGGTTCCAGGGGTTTGCGGTAGGCCGCTGCAGTCGGGCCCGGCGCGTCAGTGTGGGGGGCTCCTCGGCGAGGGGCTCTTTACCGTGTCTGTGGGCTCGTCCGTGTGTAGGCAGGGGTTACGGTGCTCTGTGACTTAGGTCTTTGCCGGGTAGATGTTGCCCCGGAGCGCCTGTAGGGCCAGACGCAGTCGTGGGCGCATCGGGAGGTGTGGGCGCCTGGTTCGGGGTGTAGGGGTTCTTCCTCCAAAAGGTTTTTCAGGTGTCACTAGGGTAAGTTTTTATGCTGTTTTTGGGGTTTCCCCCTTCAGGATTTGCTCGGATCAGTGGTGAGCGTAGCGCGAGCTACTTAGGTGTGCGTCCTATCTCATGCCAGGCCACGCCCCAACATAAATTGTTTTTAAGTGAACATATCCTTTAGAGTGGGTGGGGGTATACGAGTCTGACAAAAAAATTATGGATTGAAGGCATAACACACACCCCAGAAGAAAGGTGCCCATAGATATTAGATAGATTATACAATTTGTCTATAGACATCTATCTCAAAAACTGCCTAGCCCATTGTTTTATGCAATCAATTTGAGATCACAAATGAATGGGCTAGAGGGATTTATCTCAAATAAGCAGTTGCTGCTTGTAAAATGTGGTTCTTTTAAGCTACTTCTGTAGTAATTTAAGAGTTAGTTTAAGAGGTGGCAGTCTTTTTTTTATTATAGATGCCGTAAGGCTGGGTACACACAGCACATTTTTTGCCCCGACCAACGCCACAAGCAAGCGATCGCCAGGGCGAATGTAAATATTGAGGTTGATAGACTCCTCCAGTCCAACCCATCTAGCAAACCCCATTTCTGACTAACTGTAATCCAGAGGAAGCAAAAAAGAAAAAAAAAATTTAGAGGTGAAAAAAATTCCTCCCTGAGGAATGAAGTTGGCAATCGGAAATATCCCTGGATCACTCTACTTTATATATTATACCAGTAACTTGCAACATTCCTGTTGCAGAAAGTAATCCAGCATTTTTTTTTAAATTGTCCAATGGACCTGCCATCACAATGTCCATTGGAAGACCAGTTCCATAGCTTTACTGTTCTCACAGTAAAAAAACCCTTTCCAAACTTAAGCCTAAAAACTTTTTTCTTCAAGTTTTAAGGGATATCCGCTGTCCTCTGATATGCTCTATTGGTGAACAATGCCCTAATAAATTATTGTATGGCTGTTTAATGTATTTATACACAGTAATATCTCCCATGCAGCGCCTTTTCTGTAGCGTACATAATTGTAACTTATCCAATCTCTCTTCAAATTTAAGCTCCTCCTTTTGTACACAGGATTCAAAATTGCACTGCATACCCAAAGAGGCCTTACCAATGCTTTGTAAAGGGAGAATAACATTTTCTCCCTTGAATCCATAACCTCTCTTTACAAGACATACTATGCTAGTCTGGCTGTTGCTTGCCCGGCACTGCTTGCAACCTTTAAGTTTGTTATATCACCAAAACTCCAGATCCTTTCCAACAAGGACTTACTAACACAGAGCCACTATAGTAAGCAGCGCAAGTAAGGTTAAGTCCAAAATGCATAACCTTACATTTCTCAACATTGAATATAATCTGCCACTTGTGACAATCTATCTAGATCCACCTGCAACAATAGCACATCCTCGAAGTTTTTAATGGTCGACAAAGTTTTGTGTCGTCAGCAAACACAGAAACCTTGCTGACAAACCACTTCCAAATCATTAATAAACAGATTAATAGAAGCGGCCCCAACACAGGCCCTGTGGCACCCCCACTAGCACTTAGTCCATAATGATGAAGCCCCATTAACTACTCTCTACTCTATTCATTAACCAATTTTCTATCTATGTAGAAATGTGCCTCCCCAGACCAACAGACCTGCTTATACATTAGTCGACTATGGGGGACTGTTCAAAGACCTTTGCAAAATCCAAGTATACTACATCTACTGCCATGCCAGAATCTAAATTTCTACTCACTTCCTCAAAAAGCAGCAAGTTAAGTTTCACAAGATCTATTTCCTCCTAAACACATGCTGGTTACTACTTATATCAGTCCTTGAAAAAATACTAGATACTGTACCCTAATTAAACTTTCCAGTATCTCCTCACCACTGAAGGTAACTTAAGGCCTGTAATTACCTGGCTGTAATCACTGTCGCGGCAAACCCATAGGTGACCGCACGATTGGTGGTAATTTACCGCCATGTCCAATTGCCTTTTCACACGATATGGTGACAGACATTGTTGCCGGCGTTTTTTCAGGCCAACTGACCGACACAAGAAAATATCACCTCGTGTGTACCCAGCTTAAAGGGGAACTGTGGTCTTAAATAATATGGAGAAATGAAAGGCCAGTTTCCTACCTTTAAAACGAGCCATCAACCACCTCTCTACGTGCTCCACAGCCCAAGATATAATAAATGAATGACCAGAAAAGTTAATGGGTGTTAATGACCAGAAAGTTAATGGGTGGGAGGATGACATGTGACATTCCTGAGGCTTCTCCTGCACAGTGCCACTCAGTGTGTGAGGGAGACAGAAGTCCCTCCTCCTCTCTGCTGTGTGAGGACCTGCAGCTGCAGAGAAGGTAAGGGAATCTACAGCCCTCTCTCCACTATGTGAAAACAGCCTTTTTAGCAGAGTTCTCACTTGCCTGAAAGGCTATTCCACAGAGTTTTCGGGGTGGGGGTGTCAGAGTGGCCCACAGCACCTGTGAGCGGTGGGGCTTAGGCACCCCGAGTGGCGGGACCTAGACAACCACGAGGGGTGGGGCCTGGGCAG
The DNA here is from genome assembly GCA_019447015.1 of Hymenochirus boettgeri. NCBI lineage: Eukaryota > Metazoa > Chordata > Amphibia > Anura > Pipidae > Hymenochirus > Hymenochirus boettgeri. Next base: position 230,378,707 of record CM033476.1, on the reverse strand, counting down.
TCGTGGGTGGGCGGGGCGTAGTCATCGTGGGTGGCGGGGGCCACGACATCCACGAGTGGGTGGGGGCTGTAAGTGAATGGGCCATGGGTGGCCTGCAACTGGAGGGACCAAGGGGCTGCAAAGGGGAGGAGACACAGGGCAGATTGACTGACAGGTTTCAGAGCAGGAAGCAGGAATGCAGGGGACCTGGTGATGCTGCTGCCATATCACACACAAAAATGTAAATATCTTCAAACTATGCAAATAAATGAAAATATAAATTGCAAAACTCTCAGGAGAGCAATTCCTATCAATTTACCTAAAGTCATTTTTGGACCACAGTTCCTCTTTAAGTGTAGTATTTTAATCAGTGGCATTTTTGTTCACGGTAGGGGTATTAATTAAGTCTTATTCTTAACCAAAAAAGTGTTATTTATGCTGACAGGATTGTTTACAAAATGTAGATATACCTTAAAACCTTCCAGCAAATGTGTGTCCTTCTGTAGAACATTTTGTAAACCTTCCTCCGTAGAAAAACCAACCCAACAATATCCACGGTGGAAGCCAGTTTCTTTGTCCTACAATCACAGACATTCTTATAATTAATTTCAGACCTGGCAAAAGAAATCCTTATTTGAATTTCTGCACAAACTTTCCTGGTACAGTTGTTAAACTAAAACGTAAATGTGGTTCAGGTTTTTACTTATCAGAAAAAAATAAATTCATCAGGTTCTAAAAATATGGCCCATCACAAAAGATCCAAATTCCTGGTGTCAGGACTCTGTGTACCCGCACATTAAGGAAGAAGCTTGTCGGAACAGATTGGAATATGATAGTAACAAAAGGTGTCAAAGGAGGCCATTTAGTGCCAGCTTGTGGTGATGTCATCCCCCTCTAGTCAGTTAAAAGGCGGAATACGACAGCTAAATGAGATGAATGGCATTTAGACAGAGAAAATAGAAGCAGGGTAAGGCTTTAAACTTGGTTTGTAATGACGCTTTCTCTTTTAAAACTTTGTTTTTTATGTAGACTGGAATTGCCCTTTAAGAAACCTACCTGAATAGTGTGGTGGGGTGGTGTTAACTCCAATTGTCTGCCATGACTATTGCTGTTTGGAAGACTTACCCTGGAGTTTGCAGTTTTGAAAAACAATCTAAGCTACACATGTAATCAACACCTTGCATTCAGGAGGTCCCTAGCACCTTGCTGTTATATGCTGATTGGAACAGTAACCAGGGTATTTTATTGTCACAGATTCTTATACAAGTCATTCTGAACTGAGAAAGCCAGTCGATAATAGTGAACCATATTCAAGACATAAACTTCTAACTAAAGTCCATTTGATCTACTGAATACCACAGACATAGACAAAGTTCTGACAGAACTTTACGGCCATTTTTATAAAGGCATGCAGTCACTAATTATGAAATACACATGTCTTTAAATCATAGATTTACACTCCCTATACAATAACATTGCGGTATTTTTGGTACCGCAAGGTATTGTAGACATGAACATTCGTAAGAGCGCGATCTCATCCGTGCATCAACTTTTAATTTACCCGCAGTATTGCAAGTTTGTGATACCGCAGGTCTTGTAACCTCTGTTGATAACAGTGCTCCAGATCTTCATTTAAAAGCTATCCTGGCGATTTAAGCTCCCCTACTCACCTTTCCTCCAGCAGTAACATATAGCAGACTATCCCCCACATCTCCAGGAAGTTGAACCTTGGTCTAATGGGTAGAAGGAGGAAGGGGGGGGGGGAGAAGGGTAATGCACGAGGTTTTCTAGTCTCCTCAGTTTGTCAAACTTCCCTGCTCCCATTCTGGTATATTAAAGATGTTCATGTACTGAGTAGTATACTGAGGTGATTTTAATAAAAGGGATAATGCGCCCTTACAGTGTAATTTAAGGAAGTCACAAGGAGATCCCTGACCATATAAAAGCACGAGGCCACAGGCAGACTGCTTTTATACAGGGCAGGAACTCCTCGTGTAGCTAGGAAGGGCCATAAAGTTTTTTTTAAATCCGGATACACAAAATCTGAAAGAGAGTGTACTTCTTTATCTCATGACTGTTTTCTAGCTTTCTTGAATGATGACTGACATATTTCACTGAAATTCCTTTACCTGGGTAACTGAGGCCATACAGACAAGCTAGGGGATTCCATAACACAGGTTAGTGGCAACCCAAGTAATGTAATTTAAGCATCTATAGGCTGATTGGGATGGACTAACTAAAGTTAGGTACACACATTACCACTAAAAGGACAATCCCAATCTCATCCATATTATTGGCTGGGGAGACGAGACGACAGAATGGATGATCCATGGACACACGGTGTCACACTATATATTCTACTTAAGGTAAGGGAGGAGAAGAATGTAGGTGGCCGCTTGCCCACCAAGGGTGATGCTCCGGATTGGAAGGTGCGATGGGGTGGAAGATTTCACAGCCAGAGAAATAAATATCAGAGATGAGTATATACAAGAATAGTGTGGAGTGCCTCGTGGTGAATATTGTAAACCATATTTTATACATTTCCAACCTGTTCCAACAATGTTGCATGGGTAAAAATAACACTCACAAATGGCAAAAGGCATTTCTTCACTGTCCCAAACTGGGAAAATAATTCTTTTTTTTCTGTAAGAAAAAAGATATAATGAACGCAGCAAAACACGCGAAATAAATATATTATGATAAGTTGACCCCTTACGTCAAAACGGGCTCATTTGACAGAAATCTTCCCTTATATACGTATATACTCGAGTATAAGCCGAGGTGTTTAGTAGTTAAAAATCAACCTAAAAACCTTGCCTCGGCTTATACTGAGTCAAGAGAAAACTTACCTTATTCAAGATTGCAGCCAGAGTCAGGAAGGAAAGCCGGGCAGTTCCCAGTAGTTCTTCGCGGGTGCGCGATGATGACGTCTGCGCGCGCGAAGCAGTAATGGGAACTGCGCTTGCACGGAGAGCGAGCGAGGCAGCCGCGGACAGAGGAGTGAAGACTGAACGAGCTGGCCAGGTAAGTGAACTGGGCTCTAGGTGGGGGACATATGCCAGATACAGTTAAATAGCATCCCAGCAACGAAAGCATGCAGGGGAGTTGTAGTTTCCAAACATCTTACAGTGGAAAGGTATTAGGTTACGTGTACATTTAAAGGAGCAACTATCACCTCGGCTTATACTCGAGTCAATCATGGTTTTCTGATTTTGGAGGCAAAAATGGGTAACTTGGCTATACTCGAGTATATACAGTAAACTAATCTACCTTTCATTAAAGGACACATATACTGGTGAAACACAGACAGTCAGCAGAGTTAAATGATATAAAATAAAACCCACCTACTCTTGTGGTTCCTCTGCAACGAAAATTAGAAAGTGCCATTTGATTTGTCACCCTTCTTATCTATAACATGCCAATAGCACAATTACTTTCTTTCAGTAGTTTGTGGCTATAATAGAGGACTTCAAAATTAGGAATTCTCTACATTCTTGTATTTTTTTTTTTTTAAAAAAGGCAGAGGTAAGGTTGGGGAATTAGCAACAACATACATGTACAATTTAACTTGTTCCCATTTTATGATTATAATTGTCCTATAAAGTATCATTTTTCTTTAGAGCTTTGAAATTCTAGTTTCTATATATGTCTGTTCTCTTCCTAGTATGCTCTCTAGTATCTAAAACAGGAAAATGCAGCTAAACTCAAATAATCTAACATTTACAGGAAATAGCACAATGGCAACTAGTAACCCTCCAGATGTTTAAAAGTACAACTCCCAGATTCCTTATAATGCATTTCCAGCCAGTTGTGGTTTACAAAAAACATCTGGAAGGTCACTGGTTGCTTATTCCTGGAGTCTATTGAGAATAATGTAATCTTCAAAAAAAATAGATCTTGGTATAACACAGTCCTTAAAGGGCATCTATAGTGGGAAATGAACTTTTTTTCTTTTTTCCATGTGTTCTATAATTCCCTACAACCCCCAGGTGTCTTCACTTTTTTCAGATTCCCTCTCTGTCCTGAGATACACCAGTTAGAAGAATACGATGTTGCATTCCTCACTCCTACTGACTGTCAATCAAAACCTGTGACTTGATCCCCCCTCCCTGCTCTGTAATAAAACATAGAGATAACAGCATTAGCAGGGGGAGAAAGGTAGCTTTCATGGTAGATATAAGGCTGCACTGACCCCCTTCTTAATAGCTTTCACTGATTGATGATGGGTCACAAAGTGAGAGATCGTAAACTACTAGATCTCTCTTCCGTGTCTCCAGGACCGCTTACTTCTATTGGCCACTGTGCGTGGGTGGTTTTCAGGATGTTGAACTTTAACTCCTACTGCACATAAAAAGCTTGTCGGTGTTGCGGAGCTGAGACATGGAGGAGGTAACGGGGAGGGAGAAGGGGAATGCTGCACTAGATCTGACACCATGGTTACAGTCAGTGACAGATATAGTATTAAGGCAGCACAGAGTACATGAATTAACTTTGCAAAGGGGCAATGTGTTTTTTCACTATAGATGCCCTTTAATTCTGTTAACACAGTACCAAATATTGTTTCATTTAATCTCTTAATAATCTACAGTCAAAGGTAAAATAATATTAATAAACATTTGGTAACTGTGAAGAGCTCTATGTACAAGAAAAGCTGTTTACCCAAGAGAATTCAGTAGGGCTCAAAAAATTCTGTGAGCCTATTAAAAGAATTTGAAAAGTAAACTATTCCATTAATGTATTGATTGAAGACCGGGAGGTTAAGGAGCTATGCCTTACTTCCGTCTTCAATTAAAGGGCATGTCCACCCCCAAACATAATCCCCCCAACTACTGGCCCCATCATGTAGTGTAGTTAATCCTTACCTCAACCCAGCTCCATATGGTTCTCCTGTAGTCCCCCCCAAGTCCCAAAAACTGCCCACCAGGAGGCTAGCAGAGTCCATATAGGACTCTGCCTCCTACGGCTCCGGGAGAAGTCTCCCCTCCCTCTCCGGATTCCCTCCCCTAGCATAAATCCCTTTAATATAGTATCCCCCTGTTCCTCCAGCCCCAACCGCTTCATTTTTATCTTTAGAAAGTGCCCCGAACATACTTACCTCCCCTCTTTCCCCTCGCTGCCATGAATGACCGGCAGCCGCGTCGTGATTGGCTGCCACTCAGCCAATCACAAACGCGACTGTCGGTCCCGCCCCTCTGCTTGCATTTTCTCGCAAGCAGAGGGCCGGCAGCGCGGCGGAGAAAAAGAGGGGAGGTAAATAAAAGTTTGGGGCACTTTCTAAAAATAAAAATGAAGCGGTTGGGGCTGGGGGACCAGGGGGAGTACTATATCAAAAAAATTGTTTAGGGTGGACATACCCTTTAATTGACCAGGAGCCACGGACGAAATGAAGATATTTACATTACATCCCCGCAGCAGCATTGAAATTCCAGACCCCCTCCTGATTTAGATTGTAGTGTATGTGCGCTATAGTTAATCTGAACCAGGAAGTGGTCGGGACCTGTCAGTGCTGCTGCTGCTGATCACGTGTAAGGTAAATATCTTATCTTTGTCCATGGTCCTAGTCAATTAATTGAAAAATGAAAGGTAAGGCATAGTCCTTAACCTACCGGTCCTCAATCAATACATTAAGGAATAGTTCATTTTTAAGTAGAATATTCCTTTAAGTTCACGCCCCATCGCCTGACAGCCATGACCAGGAAGTGGAGCAGCTTCGTGCGAGAAGTCCCCTGTCCTGTTTTTGCTCACAACGAGCTCAAACAGGAGCAGGTGGCATGGAATAGCCGGCGAGGGTCTGGGTCAGGTAAGTAAGCTCTGGGGAATTTTAAAACAAACTGTTTTTAGGGGACTTGCCCTTTAATTTAACACAGGAAAGATTCAGTTGCAATCCAATTAGCAAGGCAGCCCAGATTAACAGTATACTGTGCACTACAAGTTAACTTGTGAGCTGCAGTAAATTTAGAGAAGAAACAGATCAAATTATTTAAAGAAAATGGTGTTAATCCTGAAGCAATCATATTAGCATGCAGAAATAAGGGTATGGTGTTGACACTGGGCATCAAGAAATATATTTTCCTTAAAGCCATAAATGTACTTACAGGTATAAACCTCAGGTCCCAAAATGTAAAGGTATTTTATAATAATATATAATCTAAATTCCCAGCAACTTTATCCCCAGCACATTCAAAAACATACAACAAGCAGTGTCTCATCTCCCCTTTGCTGTGGCTGCTGGATGATTTAGGAAACTAACCTGTGGGTAATAGGGGTCAGCTCTCTTAATCCATATTGGCTGGGTGTCTCCCGATTGGATACACAGGCTGAGATCAACCATAACATGTATTGCCATGTTAAAGCAGGGGCTAAAGTAGCCTTAGCCAACAGTTCGCTGCACTCATCATGTGGTCCACACAAGACCCATCCATGTTTCAGCACGTTCGATTAAATTACCGCAGTTACGCTGTTCCTTCCTCATAATCGACAGTTAGCACTTCTGATCGGTCGAGCAGGAAGAAGGTTATCGGTCGCGGCACTAGTAGCCGTCAGTTAGCCGTGACCAAGTGTGCGGTCCATAGACGGCCGTACAATCAGCGTGGTTTTCAGACATGTGTGATCGTGCATTTATCCGATTCAGACAGTCAGTCACGTCCGAAAAACGATGCAATTATTTTGGCCCGATTGACCGATTCACTGAACTATCGGTCGGTAGGGTGAATTATGCATGGTGGTGTACCCAGTTTATTTCAGACCCAACTATGGAATTCGCGGTATCGTGTAGCTAGCCATGTACATAATGGTACGAACTGTGTTTTTAGTTAAAAGGTTCAGTGTCGATTATCTTCCAAGACCCAAGATAGGAAGGACCCCGGTCATTTAGTTTATTTTACAGTTACACTCACTGTTGCCGCAGTCCATGGCACTCGGGAAACAAACCGCTCAAATATCTTCTTTGCCGAGCAGCCATGCTGGAGAAAGTGACCTCTAACCTTCAGCTTCGCGCAGGAAATTCCTGTTCTGAGACCTGTCACCAGACTGCAGGGACGCCTGTACTGAATCCGGAGCAAGATGGCAGCGCCCAGCAAGTGACCAAAATATGGCGGCGTGCATGCTGGAGCAAGGGGAAGATGCGTTAGGAAACTTTTGTTTTTACAAGAGGAGGAACCCGCCGGCCGACCTAAATGGAGTGATAGATTTTAACAGGGGACATGCAAAGGTGAATGTTAATAGGTCTGACAATCCTAAAATGACCCTTCCTGCTACTCCTTCTTTAGTTAGAAGATTATGGTCCGCATTCATTTTCTAGATGTCAGTCATGTCGATTATTGGGCACTCTAATGTTTAGAAACTACAACTCCCAGCATCTTGGCTGCATGCTGCTACCAAGCCTTGCTGGTAGTTGCAGTTTCCAATAAATTTGGAGTGCCAGTGTCCACATCACTGTTCTAGATAATTGTGCGTTTATACGGACTATAAGGGCTGGCCACATGCTGCTATTTTTCTGCTTTTGCGCTTGCGTTTTTTTTTTTTTTTTAAATCATTGGAATCGCGGCAACACACCGGGTGCGATGCGATTGCGCGTGCGATTTGCGTTCCTTATTTTAAATCACAATCTCACACGTTTCCAATACTAAATAAAAAACCGCCTGCGCAACGCATCGAAATCGCACATGTGCGAGCTTTTGTGTTGCAGTGTGGCCGCAGATGCTAATTATTTGCAACAACCAATCAGGTGTATGCTTTCTACTGGTTGACAGCAGTTGGATAATATCCAATTGGCTGCTTCAGCTGGGTTCCACACCACTCTTCCTGAAGCACTGGTTACTTTGGCCTTGGCTGACAGTTCATAGGGGACCGACAATAGACCGTGGTTCTCCAATACAAACCCGATCGCCATTCGTCTGATGGGCGTGACAACCGCCGTGGTTTTCCAATACAAAAACAGACCGCCCATTGTTCTGATTGGCATGAATGATTGCCACGGTTTTTCCGACACTTATTGCCCATTTGCCTATTCAGGTGAACGAATGGTCGGTTGCGGCTGCCACAAGCTAGTTAATTTTTTCCGATCGATCATCAGTGTAGTGCAGGCCTCTGGTTTTGCAGTGTGAAGGCCTATAGACCGACATCACCAATAAATAGGATAGGGAGACAATAAAGGCTTTGAAACTCCCCTTTCAGCAATATGCAAATAAAAAACAAAGACTTCTGGGAATTTACCATGTTTCATGGAGGCTTTTAGAAAGCTATGTCTTTAAAAGGCTTTACAGCATTGCACAAGCTAAATGCAAAACCAGAGTGCGAACTACAGACTGGTTTCGGCTTTATGAGCCATCATCAGTGTAGTGCAGGCCTCTGGTTTTGGTTATACAGCTGGTTTTAATTGATATGGCGGTGGTCAATGACTAAAGCTGTGTACAAATCATGCCATTTTTTGGCCAATCGACCGATAGCTCAGTGTATGGGTCAAAAAATTGCATGGCTTTTAGGCAGGCCAGACAGACGTCCAACCATTTGGACAAATCGGAAAACCATGGGCATTGTACAGTACTCTATGGACCACACACGCCCTGTGTGCCAACACAGTTACTTTGCCACACTGACCATCGTTTGTCCTGGCTGACTGGTCGCAAGTGGCAAACAGTTGGTCTGGACATGTCTAAGGGCATCAGTCTACCCGTAAAACCAAATAGTGGCTGTAAGTTATCTGCTTGCAATCCAACAGTTTTTTTTTTTTTACATGCATTTGTAACTACATAATTTTATTTTTTTTTCAAAAACTTTTTATTTTGAAAGACCAAGCGATACACTAGAATCCAGGCAAATTAGTAAACCATGTTACAAAAGAAAATAATATCTTTGGACCTACCCTCCATCCCAAAGAAACGGAGGAGAAGCTGGAAAACAATCTTAAAGGAGAGTAAACCCAATTTTTTATACTCCAGAATCTGAAAACACCCCCTAAAACACCAATAAGCTATAAAATCCCACTTAGTAAATTGTATTAAAGTAAATGTAAGCTGTTAAGAAACTGGATGAAGTATCTGTGTGTATGTGCAGTGTCAGACCCAACCTCCTGACCTCAGTCATGCTTCCTTGCTTTATCTGTCCTGTAAAAGGATTGGCTAGAGATTATTAATGGGTGTGACCAACTGTAACAAGTTTTTGCCATAGCTAAGGACTAAGCATGTGCAGAACATAATGGTCGTTGACCTAACTGTGTGATACTAGAATGCTGAGAAATAAAGCCAAAACCATATGTTATTTAGGTAAATTTTTCAGCGCCCGTATCAAAATGAGAGGTAAGAAACAGATTATTGTTTATATCAAGGTGTTCTGCCTTCTGTGTAGTGTTGTTTTGTGGATTAGTTGTCCTTTAACTACTCCATTATATTAGGGTTGTTTTGTATATGCATCGAAGGGGTTCCATACATAGTGCAAATAAAGAGTTATAGTGGACAGCCTTGTCTAGTGCTTTTTTTAATTGGGATGTTTGGGAGAAGAAGCCCATATTAGATACAGTGCAGATGGAGTGGAATAAAAAGCAGTTATGGTGATTAGAAAAGTCAATCCTTTCAAATGCTTTCTCTGCGTCTAGGGGTAGCTGAATGGACGGCAATGATGAGCTAGTTGGATCTTGCATCGGACATTATCTGTGGTTTTCTTCCAGGGACAAATCAATCCAGTTTGGTCTTTATGGACAAAACAGAAGCAGTCTGTTAGTTTATTCACTAGGATTTTAGTAAAAAGTTTTATGTCAGAATTAATTAGTGAGATCGGCCTGTAGCTGTTGCATTGTGTGGTGTCTTTTCTCTCTTTAGGGACAATATTTTGCATGGAGTAGGTCAGTGGAGAGAGTCCCACAGTGAGTGGTGCGTGCAAGTTGCCCACAGTGAGTGGTGCGTGCAAGTTGCCCACAGTGAGTGGTGCGTGCAAGTTGCCCACAGTGAGTGGTGCGTGCAAGTTCCCACAGTGAGGGTGCGTGCTGCAAGTTGCCCACAGTGAGTGGTGGGAGTAAGGAAGGTAAGGAATAGGTCCTTTACCTCCCTGTCTTCAATCACTGCTTTAAAGGAATACGTCACTTTTTGTGTGAACTATTCCTTTAAACTGTCATATTCAAATTGTTATGATATTAATGTTTTTTTTTGTTTTGCATTGTATGTTTATTACTAAGCACTTTATACAAATTATTGCGTGCTTTCCAATACAAAGTCTAAAATTAGTATAGCAAATAATATAAATATTTTACAATCATTAACACTATATTGTACATTAATATATCGTACTGGAGCATACAAGTCTATACCAATACATATTAATTATTTAAAGGGCAACTATAGTGGAACATTTTTTTTGTCTGTATACAATGTATAGATCACTTAGGATAACTGCCTTACTTTATGTTTCTGTGTGGCTTCATTTCTTCACACTGGCAGAAGTTTGTACCAAGCTGTGTAGTCCCCCTCACCTCTCGTCTACTCCCCCTCAAGCAGTGCAGGGCTGTATACAGAGTCCGAGCATTGTCAGTTGAAAGGACTTTAAATGAAGTGCTGACATCCTGTTGACCCTCCCTTCCAGAGCTAGACTGCAAGCAATCAAAGTGTGGAGTAAAGTAGCAATATGCTGAAGGGAGGGCAGAGGGAGAGAGAGGACAAGTGGTGCTGAGATTCTTTACAAGTAAGTTACTGAACTCTGCCTGTTCTCTAACTTTGCTAATGTTATTTACTTTTTACCCTAAGTTCATATCTCTCCCCCTGCTTAGCTGGATCATAATCACTGAAGGAGAGTCGGTAACAGCAGCTTGTAGTGGACCTTCACAAACACAGTGACACTGCTTGTTGACCTGTTACATTTCAGTTGCTTTAGTCTATATATTCATAGATTGCACTGTGTGTCTTGTTTGGTATATATTCTGTATTACTGTATTGTTACATATATGTATTAGTGTTCCATTGAGTACTGGTTTTGTATGTATATAAGATTTTTTTGGGGGGAGGGGCTGGTTTATAGTGTTTATGCTCATATTGCTGGGTTAATGGTTTATTGATTGTGTTTAGCACTGCATATGTTGCACATGGTACATATAGTGTGGGTGAGAGAGTGTGTGACAGTACTGCAGGGGAGCTTTGGATTGTGGGGTGTGTGCCTTGGTGACAGATGAGGTGTAGCAGCTCCTACAAATCACAGCATATTCAAAGGCTTATATCTCGGGGACTATGTAGAATTAAAGAAACTAAAGGTACCCTGCTGGATGGGATGACTAGGATACATTAGAAGAAATTGAAAAAAAAATAATTGCCTTTAGCCAAACAGTATTAACAATTGGATGACCAAGATATGATCTTCAATACCCTCTAACATTAATTCCTATTCACACCAACTTCTAAACTCCAATCATTGGGTCCCAATTGTCGATGATGAGCTAACCCATCTCCCCCAAACCTTATCAAATTTCCCTAGGCATGCCTTATGTTATATAGTTCTTATATATAGGAGTTCTAGATCTAACAAATGTTGTAGTTTCGTGGATCTTTTGCCATCCATTTCATTATTATAATTTTCCTAGAGTAAAAAAGGATTTCACAGGGTAGCCAGTTTTAACCTAGTCCTCCTCCTACAAGTCTGACATCACCTTTAGCATTGTTTCAATGTTTTTGACAATAGTTCTGATCTGAAACATAATAATTTCTGATATAATTTTGTTAATATTTTCTTCTGTTCGATCTTCCCATAAATCTAAATTGGGTACGAAGCAAAGTCTGCCTTATCACCCTCAGAATGTTTCATAATACAATATCTCAGCTGTATTATCTAAAATTAAAGCTAACTGGAAGATCATATTTACCTTTATTTGTTCAAACGGAATTATTCCATATAACAGTTTTTTAATCTCAATGTAGGTTAGGAGTACAAAGTTGAGTAACATTTATTGAATGATCAAGATGCCTCAAAAGTTGGCTTACTGCCGCTTCACCAGTGGAAAGTGTATGGCTTGGAGGACTTTCAGGTAGGATCCTTCTTTAAAATCCTTCTTTATTATGTATCCTATATTAACCGTAGGTGTAAATCATATGGCCCACGGACGCAGAAGAAGCTCAAGCACGCGTCATCAAAACTCTTCCCAATGTCTGCACGCTGTGGAAGCCGGCCCCTACTTGCATGCACGCACTACACATGGGAGGACGGTTGAGAGCGGCACTCATGCACGAGACACCACAATGCAGTTTCAGGAGGGGGACAGACAGAGAGAATTAGAGTGAAAGGGGGAGAAAGAGGGGGAGAGGTCTTTAAATGCAGGGTTGGACGATTCTTTTAAAGGATAAGTATGCTGTAAACCCAAGTTAAGTTTAATTGGAAGCAGCAGCTTTACTGATGTAAAGTTGCTGACTCTTGCTTTAGCATTGTAGTCTGCTTGGCTCCGCTTCCTAAGACTTCCTGGATCTCCTTCTTTGTAGTCCAAAAAAGCCATGTCCGTTTGGTCCGCCACGTGCATGCACGTTACATCAATGCGTGCATGGACATGCGCAGGGTCGCCTCGCTGTGTACTGTTACTGTTTGTTGGGCATTGTGGCTGGAATTAAGTGTGTGTACTGGTCTTTAATCTTGAAGGTCTATGCATTTGATATATGGACATTAAATTAATAGTTGATCACTGATTCTACCTGGAAGAGGCTTTTACCTTCCACGTTCCCTGTCTGGCCCATTCATTTTGCGGATGGAAGTCGATTGCAAAAAAGATTGGGCCAGGCAGTTTTTTTGATGTTATTGAACATTGTAGTATGTCGGAAGGTAAGTTCCCAGTGTATGGAAAGCATAAGCATTGGGTAGAATAACGCTTCTCTCCTTATAAAAGTCAGAGTCGGGAAAGTTAAAGCTTGTTAAACTAAGCCAATTCAAAGTCAGGGAGGCTTCATCATGGCGTGTAAGCCCAGAGAAACAACAGTAAATAGTTTGTACTGTTATACTGATTTATGTAAAAACACCTTCTAATATTATTTCATTCCTTAAATAAAGGAGAATTATACTCATTCATTAACTGCTGCTTTCTAGCCGTAACTGAAAATTTTCAAGCCCCTCCCATCCCTCATTAACATATGTTCCTCAGTGTCATGGATGGGAGAATAGTCAGTGAAATGATTGTGGGAAAGCCAGAAGAAGTCGGTTACTGCCTGAGCATAATTGTCCTTTAAAACACTACAAAAAGATTTACCTCGGTGTGAGGCTAGTGACACACTGCAGCAAAAAGTGGCCCAAATATGATTTTCCGCCTCATATCTGACCCAGGTCTGATAATTAAAAACTGTGAATAATTGGATTCGAATCCGATATAATTTTAATCAGATTTTGTCCACATCAAGTATATATGTGGTCTAAACTGATGCAGGTCTGATGTTTAGACAGTCTGAACAGTTAATCAAAATGAGAAACTTTCAGCACTTTCATACTTTAGGCCAGGGGTGCTCAACTCATTTGACATCAAGGGCTCATGTGCAACCTCTGACCAACTTTGAGGGTCGCATAATAGATTTATAGGCCTATAATTGTTATTAAAATGTGCAGCAGGCAAGGAGTCCCAATTTGCCACTGATTACAAACTGATTGCAATTAACTGCATTTGTTGGAACTCACAAAGAATACAGTTATTTTTAATTAGGTTGCAATCAGTGCAGCCCTAAACACTGGCTGGTGAACTGGAGGGCTGACTCACAGTAATTGGGAGGCCACACTACAACGCATTTGCATACAGGTCGCATGTTAAAACGCACTGGGTGGGCTAGCCCTTACATAAACGGTAAACTGGAGGGCTGACTTAACAGAAAATGGAGAAAAGATATATTACAGTGCTATGCTATTCATAATTCATTGGGGTGTTTTTTTCTGTGTCTCAAAACAAGTTAGGGTTAAATGAAAGCCTCAGTTTTTCCTTTAAAATGACATGACAATCACATCTCTGGCTGGAGCCTGTGAGAAATTACATTAAAGTGATTTTTGCAGAACGGAGCATCTCACTGTAATCCACTGTAATATGCGGCTGACGTCATGAGAAAGTGCAGCAAAGGAAGGCAAAGGCACGGCTTGAGGTGATGTCAGAGAGCTTGGATTACAGTGAGCTGCTCCTGGTCTGCATGTTTGAAAAAACTATGTATCTTCAAATTGGCTGATGGATTTTAATGGGGGATGGCTTGTTTTAAAGTTGAATCATGGCCAATAACATCAAATTACAGTTTTGGGGTGGACATTACTTTTAAGGTGAATGTTCAGACTTCCTGCTTCCAGTAGGTTGAATGACATCACTCTGCCCACCCCTCTGCCCCGGGGGAGAAGCCATGCTCAGTTAAGACTTAAAGGGTATGTCCACCCTTAAAAAAAAAATTGATATATCATTCCCCTGTCCCCCAGCCCCAACCGCTATATTTGTTATTTTAGAAAGCCCCAAAGTTTACTTACCTTCCCTCTTTTCTCCGCCGCGCTGCCAGGCCTCTGCTTGCGAGAAATGCAAGCAGCAGAGGGGCGGGTGCAGTCGCGTCCGTGATGGCTGAGCGGGCAGCCAATCACGGATGCGGCTGCTGGGAGTTCAGTGCGGGCGGAGAAAGAGGGAAGGTAAGTAAAGTTGGGGCACTTTCTAAAATAACAAATAAGCGGTTGGGGCTGGGGGGACGGGGAATGATATACCTAAAGGGTTTTATGGTAGGGGGAGGAAATCCTAATCGGGAGGAGAGGGAGGGGGAGAAGGGCTGCAGTACGCATGCCAAACTTCTCCGGAGGCCAGATAGGAGGCAAAGTCTATATGGACTCTGCTATCTCCTGGTGGGCAGTTTTGGGACTTTGGGGAGGACTACACGGAGAACCATATGGAGCTGGGATGTGAGGTGAGATTTATTACACTACATGATGGGGCCCTTACTGGGGGGGATTATAGTTTTGGGGGTGGGACATGCCCTTTAATGCTGGGGAAATCAGGAAGAACCTGGGGAAAAAATTGACAGTTGAGAAGGGGTGCCTATTAATGCAGGCAGAGGCTGGTCACATGGCTGAAAACAGGAAGTGTTCAAGCAGGAAATAATATTGCTGAACCTTTCTAGCAATAACTTCTACAAATTTTATCTTAGTTGTGATTTAGATTTATTTTGAAGGTACGATGGAAGGCTTTTTATGTAATCCTTACTTGTTTGGAAGAATTCAAGAACACGGTTACCCTTTAAATTATTGGTAAATTATATAATTACTGATGCGGTCATCCTTTCATCCAAATCGGACATGTCGGTAAATACAATGCATGACAAAAGTAGATGTGATTATCAGAAAAAGTTCAGCATTGCATTTTTGTGTCTGCAGGGTTTTTATATTTCAAATCCGTTTCTACTGGCTGGCAGCATTGTTGGGTGAGGCAGTGTCTAAAACTGTACCCCTGAAGCCTAATGTCTGCAACCTTGATCTTACATGGGTTTGGACCAGACATTGACTTGTGGGGAGATAGCCAGGAAAAACTCAGGTAAAGACAGTGTCTGACTGGCACTTAGGTCCCACCAGAGATTCTTAAAGGGCATGTCCACCCCCAAAACTATAATCCCCCCCACTAATGGCCCCATCATGTAGTGTAGTTTAATACTTACCTCACATCCCAGCTCCATAAGGTTTCCTGTAGTCCCCCCCCAAAGTCCCCAAACTGCCACCAGGAAGATAGCAGAGTCCATATAGGACTCTGCCTCCTACCTGGCCCGGGAGAAGTTTGGCATGCGTACTGCAGCACTTCTCCCCCCTCTCCTCCATTTTGCTATCCTCCCCCTACCATACACCCTTGGCCATTTAATCGTATAGGTTCCCCCAGCCCCAACCGCATAAAAATATTTTAAGAAAGTCCCCAGAACTGTACCTACCTTCCTCTCTCCCCGGCATTCTGAGAAGCCGCAGCTGCGTCCGTGATTGGCTGCCTCTCAGCCAATCACGGACGCGGCTGCGGTCCCGCCCCCTGCTTGCAGTGTTTTGCAAGCAGAAGGCCGGGCTGGGCGTCAGAGGAGAGAGGGAAGGTAAGTAAAGAACTGGGGACTTTCTTAAATTAATTATAGCGGTGGGGGGCGGGGGGTGGGTATTCTATCATAGGGCAAAAGTTGTTATTAAGGGTGGACATGCCCTTAAGCTGGCCATACACAGACAGGTGTTCCTCAACAGTCTGAATCGTTCGGAACTATTTGAAGCCTCCACATTGAGACTCAGATCTTTTCTCGGATTCCACTTGAACCTGCGGAGAGATGGGGGACTGAGAGGGGATTGGCCATAGTATAGTATTTGAGGTTGATATAAGACATACGTCCATCCAGTTCAACCCATCTAGCAATATTCTCATTTCCTGCCTCCTAATGTTGATCCAGAGGAGGCAAAAAAAAAAAACACCAAATTTATGAAGGGGGAAAAAATTCCCCTGACTCCAAGTGGCAATCGGAAATTTCCCTGGATCACCTCTACTTTATGAATCAATACCAGTAACTTGCAACTTCGTTTGCCGAAACTCATCCAGCTTTTTTTTTAAACTGACCAATGAACTGCCAAACAACGTCACTGGAAGACAGTTCCATAGCTTTACCTGCTCACAGTGATAAAACCCTTTCCGAGCTTGAAGCCTAAACCTTTTTCTTCAAGTCTTAAGGGATGTCCCCGTGTCCTTTGACATGTTCTATTGGTGAACAATGCCCCAGATAGTTATTGTATGGCCTGTTAATGTATTTATACACAGTAATCATATCCCACGCAAGGCCTTTTCTCCAGCGTACATAATTGTAACTTATCCAGTCTCTCTCATATTCAAGCTCCCCCAATCCCTATTAATTTAGTTGCCCTTCTTGAACCATTTCCATTTCAAAGAGTCCTTTTGTACACAGGATTCCAAAATTGTACTGCATATTCCAAATGAGGCCTTACCAATGCTTTGTAAGACCTCATTTGGAATATGCCGGCCCAGTCTTAATTTTTAGGTAAAAAACGGAAAAATGGAAAACGGTATGGAATTTTGAGCGATCGCTCAATATGACAAAACCGTGTATGGGGGGATTTACACTTGGGGCCATGAAATGCTGTTTTTCTCATATAAAGGTAAAATGCTCATTTTTAAACTTTCAGAGATAACAATACATGCAGGTAGAAAAAGTTACAAATACAGCCAGCTATAGACCATGGAAAATTTTATATTAAGGGACTGTCCACCCCTCTTTTGAAAAATTATATATGAAGATTAGCCCCCAAAACCTAGGATCGTTTAAGTCTAAAGCTGTAAATCGGCTCCCACACGGAGCTATTATACTTACATGCTCCTCCTCGCTCCCCCGCTGCGGCTCTGCACTTCCGGGTAAGGCAGTCAGTGTCGGCCGTGACTGTGACGTCACGGCCAATCACTGACTGCCATTCCCGGAGCAGTCTCCATGCGGCTGCTCGGGAACATAAAAAGAACAGAGCAGCCACAGTGGAGACTGGGAGAAGAACCCGGAAGCAGCGTTGGAGCGAGGAGCATGGTATTAATATCTCTGTGTGGGAGCCGAATTACAGCTTAGACTTAAACGATCTCTAGGTTTTGGGGGTAATTACCATATATAATTTTTCAAAAGAGGGTGGACAGTCCTTTAAATATAACATCCCTTTATCCATATACATGAACAAAACATTCACTTTGTCTTCTGTTTCCCCATTCCATTTCTGATTGGCTCCATTAGGAAACTAGCATGGCTTTAAATGTTTTGCTCGCATAAGCATTTGGGTAAAATGTTTTTTCAGCAATGTATTTTAAACACATTTGTTTTAGAGTGAATAAAAACAGGGGTGCCTATTTAATAACCCTAGATAAAGAAATTGATTGATAAGCTTAAAGGGTATGTCCACCCTTAAATCATACTTTAATATAGGCTTCCCCCTGGTCCCCAGCCCCAACCGCATTATTTTATTTTAAGAAAGCTCCCCAAACTCTTACTTACCTCCCTTCTTTCCTCCGCCGCGCTCCGGCCCTCTGCTTGCGAGAATGCAAGCGAGGGGCGGGACGGCAGCCGCGTTGTGATTGGCTGAGCTGCAGCCAATCACGGACGCGGCTGCCGGCAGCTCACTTCAGCGGAGGAAAGAGGAGAGGTAAGTAAGAGTTTGGGGAGCTTTTAAAATAAAAATGATGCGGTTGGGGCTGGGGGACCAGTGGGAAGCCTATACTAAAAGGGTTAAATGAGGGAGGGGAGGGGAGGGGGAGAAGGGCGTGTAGTACGCATGGCAAAAACTACCTGAGGCCAGGTGGAGGCAGGAGTCCTATATGGACTCTGCTAGCCTCCTGGTGGGCAGTTTTTGGGACTTTGGGGGGGGACTACAGGAGAACCCTATGGAGCTGGGATGTTAGGTAAGGATTAAACTACACTACATGGTGGGGCCTAGTTGGGGGGATTATAGTTTTGGGGGTGGACATGCCCTTTAATTAACTTCATAAATTGATAAGCTGTGCATAAATTTTACTGCATGACTTACCTTACCGGTTCTCCACTGGCTCCTTCTCAACTGTCAGGCGCGCTGTCCTGACCAAGTGTCTAAAGCGTATAATACTTGGTCACCGCACACCCCTTAATAAATAGAAAATGCTGGGTGCCACTATTAGGCCATAGCCACTGGCGCTCTCAATCATACATAGTCACAAAAAAAGCGCACTCAGTCTTTAACAATCTCCAGTGTGTTTATTCAAAAGTAACGTTTCGGTACCCGTGTGGTACCTTCCTCAGACAATTCAAATTGAATTGTCTGAGAAGGTACCACACGGGTACCGAAACGTTACACGTGTGAATAAACACACTGGAGATTGTTAAAGACTGGAGTGCGCTATTTTTGGACTATGTATGACCGAGTGTCTATCTTCAACGCATGCGCCAATGAAAAAGATAGTGTGCGTGATCAAGCGCCTGATAGCTGAGAAGTAGCCACGTGGAGTGCCGGTAAGGTAAGTGTTGCAGGCATTTATTATTCACAGGGAGATGCCTCCTAGTGAATAATCACGATTTCATGTACTTTCTAAATCTGGTTTAGTGTCTCTTCCTTAAGTTCTTTTAGGTCTGCAGTGGTACTTACCTAAACTTTACATTGCTGTTCTCCATCTTCTTCCTCAATGGCGATGTGGCCAATAGGATGTGTAGTCATTGCCAACAGAATGAAAGAGGCAGAGAGAACTGCAGCAGCAAAGAAAACCTTAGGTCAGGCCCTGCTGGACAAATACAGTCGCCATGGCAAGTGAAAATTTGTTTACTGGTGACCAGGTGTTAAAAATCTGGTAGCAAGCTTTCATTTCCCTTTGTAGAACTCTCCTGTTTTTTTTATCTGAGCTACTATTCCCCCTCCTTTTCACTTAGTTCTTGTACTTGAATGTTTTGCAACATTGTTGCTGAATAGACTTAGCATAGTTATCACTCCCAACTCTGCAACAATGTTGCAAACAGAAGAAAGTGAAGAAGAGGGAATGAAGCTCAGCTAAAACATACAGGAGAGCAGTGTTGTGTTTTAAAGGGCATGTCCACCCCCAAAACTAAAATGTAACCCCTTACTGGCCACATTAAGTAGTTTAAAACAAACCTTATCTTACAGGGAAGGTAAGTAAGAATCGGGGGACTTTCTAACATAATATAATGCGGTTGGGGCTGGGTGAGCATCTCTGTGACAGGCAGCTCTGAGATCCTGACACTTTATTATGCTGGCACTGGAAATGTTAATGGTAATAGGAAAGTCTGCTGGCAGCTTGGCACTGGGAAAGTTAAAGGGCATCTATTGTGGGAAAATTAATAAAAAAAAAAAAGTTTTTTTCTATGTGTTCTATAATTCCCCCCAAACCCCAGAGTACCTATATTTCTTTTAGGTTTCTTTTATTAAAAAGAGTGAAGATTTCAATACATCACTCCTGCTGAGCTGTCAATCAATCCCAGCATGCCAGCATAGTGTGTAGGCTTACACAAGTTTTACACAGTCTCCCAATGACTCCTTCCTCACTAAAAGCTTGGAAATACACGGGAAAGTTAAAGGTAATGGGAAAGTGTGCTGACACTGGGAAAGTTAATGGTATGGGAAAGTCTGCTGGGCACTGGGAAAGTTAAAGGTAATGGGAAAGTCTTCTGGACCGGGAAAGTTAATGGTAATGGGAAAGTCTGCTGGCACTGGGAAAGTTAATGGTAATGGGAAAGTCTGCTGGCTCTGGGGAAGTCAATGGTAATGGGAAGGTCTGCTGGCTCTGGGGAAGTCAATGGTAATGGGAAATTCTTTTGGTACTGGGAAAGCTAATGGTATGGTTAAAGTCTGCTGGCACTGGGAAAGTTAATGGAAATGGGAAAGTCTGCTGGCACTGGGAAACAAGTAAACAGTAAAATAAGTATAGCCATCCATTTCTATTATTCACAGGGAGGGGGAACGCTTATTCTCCCTCCCTGTGAATAATAGAACCCCTGGGGGACACAGCCGAACTACCTTACCGGGCGCACTCCACTCGCAGTCCTTCTGAACTGACAGCCACGCTGTCCTGATCTTCTGATACAAAATACAAATATAGGCGCTGCGGTCGGGAGAGAAAGGTGCAACGCGGCTGTATTTGCAGGAGTCTGTCCGTGGAGTGCCCGGTAAGGTAAGTTCGGCTGTGTCCCCTGGCGTTCTGTTATTCACAGGAGGTGAGAATAAGCATTCTCCCTGGAAAGTTAAAGGGCATCTATTGTGGGAAAATTTAAAAAAAAAAAAAGTTTTCTTTCTATGTGTTCTATAATTCCCCCCAAGTACTGGGGAAGTCTGCTGGCACTGGGAAAGTTAAAGGTAATGGGAAGGTCTGCTAGCTCTGGGGAAGTCAATGGTAATGGGAAATTCTTTTGGTACTGGGAATTTGTTCATTCATACCATCAATGGTGTGGGCTCAGTTCTTTGTAGAACTTCGCATTTGTCTGAAAAAATGAACAAAAAACACCTTCAAAAGGTAGAATTCATGCCAAAACATCATGGAATCTAAAAAAAAGTTACTAAATATCAATCTCCCAAATGTCCTGAATCAAACGGTATGCTATATGTGTGGTTACACACGCCGACATGGAAGCCAAAAGCCACGAAGTGGAACAATGCACAATGGCTCAGAAACAGCAAAAATATTCAGCCAAATCTGAATTTAAACAATCTGCAATTATTCCCCAAAAAACAACCCCCACAAGCCATATATTTCTCGAATCCACACACCTTTATCTACGTAATTCTGTAGTTTGTTCATTCGTACCATCAATGGTGTGGGCGCAGTTCTTCGTAGAAATTCGCAGTTTTAGCAGATTTTCAAAAAAATTTGAAAAAAAACACTCTCAAAGGTAGAAATCATGCCAAAATCCCAAGTAATGTAAAAAAAAGTTACCAAATATCAATCTCCTAATTGTCCTGAATCAAACGGTATGCCCTATGTTCCATGCAGGTTTTATTATATGCATCCCATATTTGCAGGGGCATCCTCTCCCACCCCAACGTTATAGTTTGACAGTGTAAAAATAGGATCCAAACTGTACTTCCAGATTCTTGCCCTGCTGCGTCTCTCTTGATTGGCATCCGTGGCTGTGATTGGCTGCCTCTCAGCCAATCACGATGGTTGCTGTGGCCACCCCATGCGTCTATGTGTCTGGCATGCTTGTAGTTCCAGCAGGCGGGGAGCCAGAAATCAGATGCAGATGCTGGTTTCTGTTGCTCTCTGAATTTGACTCAGCAGAGATCACTGTGCTTCTGCACTGTTAAAAATGTTATAACCTGAACAGAGTTTAGGAAAAAACCATAATCCTATCGTACAAAACTTATGGTTACAGAATCAACGCATTCATTGCTAATTTCAAGAAATTCAGTGAATTGCTTTTTTAAACAAATAACCATTGCTGTAATATATTGTTTCAGTGAGGTAATCTTTTAAATGTATTATTCTAAAAAATAATCTACTTGCATATTTAAAGTTATATACCAGCAAGAATAAGTTAGTTATTAAAAATTACGATTAAATCAACCTTACTGGACTAGTGATTTAAATCAATGATTTAAATCAAAACCACCCTGATTTTACATTCTCCCACCTAATTATAACACACTAACATTATTTTGTTGCTGGTTTCTTTAAGTGGCATGGCCGGGTAAGGGCGATGTCGAGAGGGGCTCTGTATTACACGGCTACGGAGTAGATATTGGAGAAATCATGCCAAGTTTGCCGCAGGACAGTCCCGAGAGGTAGCAAGAGCCTGTAGCCATGAGTACTGGAGAAGGGGTCTACCTCTTAATGTGACATTCCTATTCCCTCATGCGTAACAAACCTCTATATTTTCATGATACTACAGCAGCTGAGGAATGCAGTGAAAATATTGAACAAGAAGGCCTGTTGCAGTTTTGCTTGGCATTTGTACAGAGCAATTTTATCTACCAGTGAAAACACCCGTTTTTAGATGGTTACTTTAGATTTTTTCTTATGTGTCCTTTTGTTAAGGTTGTGCATTTTTGTCCTCTTTTCATGGCAGAGCGACAGTATATAATGTATACGTCTGTTTGAAATAATTTTCTGCTCTTAATAATAGTAGGGAAATGGTTTTTGTTTTCGTTTATGACAGCAGAATCTTCAAATGCTCAGTAAAAATACAATGGTTTGCTGAAAATATATTTTCTCCTTTTTCTTTTATTTTAATTATGTGTGGTAAATATGTTTAGATCACAAACTAATATGCTAAAAAGAAAAGGGAAAAATGATGATGGGGGGGCAACGACTAATCAAGTGAATCCAAAATGTGTTTTTATTAAAACAACATTCACAACGTTTCGGGACAACCTGCCCCGTCCTCAGGTACAGTGCGTCCGAACCTTGTGGTTTGTTGTTTAAAACAAACCTTTTTGGATTCACCTGATTAGTGTGCTCCCCCATCATCATTTTTATTGTGACTATAAACGTATGTGGCCCTTGGAGTGGAGGGATAGGGGATAAACCTATATTTGTCTTGGCATACAGCCAAACATCGGTGTGCTGGAGTGTCTCTGATAGTGCTGTTTAAAAAAAGAAAGGACGCATAGCATAATGTCATCAGTAATGTAAACACATATGTTAATTATTAAACTACTTCTTTACGTTCTCTGAGAGCTTACACCTGCCAAACTGTTTAAAAATGTTATTTCTGTTAAACCCTTTATATAAAACTTTATCTGTGTATTCAGCTAATATCAATGGGACTTAAAGTCTTCCATGAGACGTTTCGCTATTCATCTGAATGGCGTTCTCAATTCAAAATGATTGTACAAATTTTTGGCATATAAGTTACCCTGGAAAGTCCCAATTAGTATATGACAGCCATTGTTAGGGACCTTCTGAATACAAGGTGTGGATGCATGTTAGGCTAGCTAAGGGGGGTGTATCAGAACTGCCCATGGTATGGTTCAAATAGCATTGTAAATAGGCAGAAGTTTGTGTTGAACCCCCCACATCATATTCAGGCTTGTTCTTATTTTTCACATAAATGGCCTCTTGACACCGGATGTCTCTTGAACAGTCATGTTCCATGTCACTCCTGGCTGTCGTATGCTATTTTGGATCTTTTAAAGGGTATTATGGTACCACAGAGTCTTGTACAAGTCTTATGAGAAAGCCGTCGGATGAATAGCGAAATACGTTTTTCAAGACTAACTTAAGTCCAGTGATCTAACTGAATACAACAGATTATTACCTGACCTGGATGAATAGAACCTTCAACAAACATAAAACTTCTGTTTTGTAATGTTTTGTTTGAAACACTTTAGTGGGTTTGTTTATGGTTCTTCTTTAAGGGGAAATTTACGCAAAATAAAAGCAGTATATTTTAGATTCGAATAACCTACCTTAATCCGCATAATCCAAAATTTTGTGCTGTGCCTTGCTGAGAATACTTTGTCTTTATGGTCTTGCACTTGACTTAGTCCCTGATTTTATTAAGGTGCTCAGTAGAGTATAGACATTTTGGACCCGTCTCGAAACAGCACATCATGGGAAGAAGGACCTTTGCAGACCTTTGAAATGGCTGCCTCACTATGACGAAAGCATATAAAAGTGTCATGAAATCATTTTTTTGAAAATTGTTGTATATTAGGTATGTGTAATATAAACGATATATAAACCATTTTAAAACTATTTCCACTGAACTTTCCCTTAAACATTTGGGAGTCTTTTAAGTGAGGGTTTTTTTTGGGCACAGGGTACAGGCTGCCTCGAAGTTTCATGATGTTGTGAAAAAAATCATTGACACAGTTTCATACAGATTTTATGCTGGCCATACAATAACTGTACTTGTTGAATGTTTTGACATCAGCCTGAGCTATAATTTGCACATTGACGTTATGTTCTTTAGGCTGGGGGACACACATGGCCAGGATTTGTCCAAATCCGTACTGTTCACATACTAGCGAGTCCACAGCAAAGTATAACATGTCAATTCGCCCATAATGGAACGTGCACCCCAAGGGAACTGCCTGATCGTCCGTTATTAGCAACATAACCAATCGCCTGTTTTTCTGATCCAGAAGAAACTGGTGACCGAGATTGGTGTGGCCGCCCCCACCCACACCATACAATATGACGACTGACCAAAACGGTACTGACGGATGGTTGGTGTACCCAGCCTATGTTTTTATTGCAAATGAATGGTTCAGTCTGATGAACTTGGTTGGTTCATTTGCTGGACGGCCCTGATATTATTGATTCAGTTTTTAAACATTTGTATGACCAAGTTAAGACTTTATTCCCCTCTCCATGCACAGTGTATTTAACCAGGGAATGTGTTGGCATTACTGGAGCTTAGCAGTTTTTAAGTATCATCAGTAACTAGGATACAGAGATTAAATGTTAACCGCTATTTCTTATCCCTTCACCACTATTTACTAAAATGTGTGTATCGATTAAGTCTATTGAGTTTGTTTTTTGTAATACATTAGTGAAGTCTAAGAATAGTCAGCCTTGTTGGGGCAAGTGCCAAAAAATCTGCAGCCTGCTCATAAACCGGGTACCCTTGAATACCTGCAAATGAATGCCCCCTATCCCACTGCTGCTCACCCAATCTGTACCTGCAAACCGACCTGCAAAATATTTTTTCAGTAACATGGCCCTAAAAGGGGTACACAACCCCCATGCAGGCCTCACAATTTTGACACTATAACAACACTCTCCCCTTCATGATTGATTACTGATTGGTTTAACAAAACTTGAACCTTCTACATTCTTCTGAATTATTACAGAGAACCATAGATGAGATTGCAAAAAAAATCCCTGCCACATATGCCGAGTTACTCACCTCTGTTCTTGACAGTTTATTCCAGTGATTCAGGTTGTACTTATAAACTTCCCCTGAAAAAGCTGAAGTGCCAGAAAGGCCATGTTACCCAAATCAAATGTATGCAACATTTACAGTTGTAGAAAAAATGCATTAAACGTGCTTCGTTGAAATTTTAGTAGGATATTTTAAATAATATCTGAAATATTACTACAAAATTTGATGTTTTTATTTTTCCAATATTTTCAAACTCCGTATTTTAATTATTTTTTTGAGACAGCCATGGTCTGATAAAAAAGGCGTGTCAAAATAGCATTTGTATCTCATTAACATTGATGATAGCTATTATCTGTCTGTAGAGGGAATAGTAGATACATCATACTAAACTATCTGACAATCTTTATTAGGATGAGTGTAGACAAAATTAAACATTGAGGAACAAAATTGAATGGATGGGATGACCGTATATACTACTTGGTATAAACCGTCCCAGTATAAACCGAGGTACCTAGTTTTAGGTAAAAAGGGAGGAAAACCACATTGACTCCGAGTATAAAACCGAGGGGGTGTATTGCCACTAAAGAGTTTGTAACTACAACTCCCAGCATGCTTTATTTCTGGAGTTGTAGTTTTCAAACATCTTAAGTTGCAAATACTTACAAATAAGAGTAAAACCTTCTTTATTTGTGCATACTGTATGCACAAATATAGGAGGATTTACCCCTATTTGCAAGTATTTGCACTTAAGATGTTTGAAAACTACAACTCCCAACAATAAAGCCATCTGGGGGTTGTTAGTTTTCAAACATCAATTGGCAAAACTTCAAATAGGGGTAAACTCCCTTTATTGTGCATCTACAGTATGCACCAATGAGAAGTTTTACTCTTATTTGTATGTATTTGCTACTTAAGATTTTTGCCCGTGTCCCTGTGCAAGTCAATGTTTCTCTACCTTGTCCGGCGGCCGCGCGATCCGCATCCTCGCTCCACAGCCTCTGCGCATCCGGATGATGTCACTAACCCGCCCCTCACCTTTGTGGGCGCGGTATGTGACATCATCCGGATGCACAGAGGCTGTGGAGCGAGGATGCGGATCGCCGCGCTCCGACAATGTAGAGGAACATTGACTCGAGTATAAACGAGGTAAGATTTTCAGGCTTTTTTAAAAGACCTGAAAACCTCGGTTTATACTCGAGTATATACGGTAAATTGGACAGTTAAAGATTCTGTGGGAGGAAGCATTGTGGAGAAGGATACAGTACTTCTCTCCTTTCCTTGTCTGCCAGTCCAACAATGCATGCTTGATAATGATTGCAGTATTCCATTGGTGACCCCCAACGATTAAAGGGCATGTCACCCCCAAAACTAAATCCCCCCAACTACTGGCCCATCATGTAGTGTAGTTTAATATCCTTACCTCACATCCAGCTCATATGGTTCTCCTGTAGCCCCCCCCCACAGTCCCAAAAACGTCCCACCAGGAGGATAGCGAGTCCCATATATGACTCTGCCTCCTACCTGGCCTCCGGGAGAAGTTTGGATGCGTATGCAGCCCTTCTCCCCCTCCCTCTCCCTCCCTCTCAGGATTCCCTCCCCTAGTATAAATCCCTTAATATATAGTATTGCCCTGCCAGCCACCCCCAACCGCTATATTTATATGTTTTAGAAAGCCTCCCCAAACTTTACTTCCTCCTCTTTCCGCCGAAATGAGCTGCTGGCAGCCGCGTCGTGATTGGCTGCCGCTCAGCCATCACAGACGCGACTGCCGTCCCGCCCTCTGCTTGCATTTCTCGCAACAGAGGGCCGGGAGCGCAGCGGAGGAAGAGGGTAGGTAAGTAGAGTTTGGGGAGCTTTCTAAACAATAATATAGCGTTGGGGCTGGGCTGGCAGGGGGGAATCATAATAAAATTAATTTTAGGGTGGAATACCCTTTAACGGAGACAGAGCTGCGTCAACACAGGAGTGCTACCAAACTCTGCCGCTACTATTTATAAGACAAGACTAAAGCTGGGTACACACAGTTACCAATCTTTCAAAGATGATAGACAGAATCTGTAAGATTGGAAGAGTAAACTATGGTCAGTTCACAGAGCGTTCTACCTATCTAAAAGTATAGGGAGATGGTTATGCCTAACTGTCTAGCCCTGGTTGAAATAGACTCGCAAAGAAGATTTTGTTATTATTACTAAATTGCCAGTAAAATGTGTAGCTGTAAAACAAGAATACATATAGTAAACCAATTATGAGCGGTTTATATCGTATTATAGGACATGTCCACCATTAAAAAATAAATAAAAACTGGTCTATTGTCAGTGCCTGCCCCAACCACAACTGATATATTTGAACTTTTTAGTACCTGCGTTACTAACGCATATAATATATCGTGTAAAAATAACAGTTGAGTTGCAGGCAGATATCTACAAATATTTTTTTCTGTTTGTTTTAATGGTGGGCATGCCCTTTAATGGACTATTAAAATAGCTCAACCAATAAAAGCTGAAATTACTGGTTATTGAATTCCAAGGATTTATGAATCTGACACATTGTATGCACTTAAATCTAACCTCTGTAATATAATTGCACCACTGCTTTAAAACTTATTTTCTTTCTGCTTTACTTAAAATATATCAGAGTTATCTTTTATATATTTCCAAAGCGAATATGAATGTACAGCATATTGTGGACTGAACCTCCTTCTTTAAATAATTACATTTATTAGTTAGGTGAGCAAGTATATTCGTTGCCTTACTTTAAGGGTAAACTCAATTATTATGATGCTCACTCTGTATGTAAATGCAGGGAAAGGCAACAGTAGCTCTCCGGTGTTTGAAAACTACAACTCCCAGTATTCCCTAGTACAGATTGCTGTAAAGGAATGCTGGAAGTTTGTAGTTTTCAAACATCTACTGTTTCCTGTCCCTGACTAAATGATTGAATATTTGAGCCACAAGGCAAAACTTGCAGTTTTGCGTACTAGTCTGCAGGAAAAAAACCCTACATATAAATAAAATATGTTCTCTTCTATAATCACAAAGTGCAATTATTTAGAACCTGTGAGTGTTGTTGTGTAATATTTCATGTGTCACTTTTTTCTTGTTGTATGTATTTCTGAAATTTCTGTGTCTTCAATAAAGTTCCTAAAACAAAATGAGATTCATACTGAAAGATTCATAAAAACCATATATACTCGAGTATAAGTAAAATTTTCAGGCTTTAAGTTAGCCTGAAAACCTACACTTGACTTATACTCGGTCAAGTCCTAATTGTGGATAGTAACCAGTAGGTGGCGCTATGTTACTACACAGGAAAGTTACAGGAGCTTTCTGCCCTTTACAATCTTCCTGCTTCATGTATTCTGGCTGCGTGGACTCCACTCAGCACTGTCACTGCTCATCTGGATGCTGTAAATCTGATGGGTCCTACTCAGTTTAGGGCAAAAAAACAGCTGCTAGTACAGTGCAAATGACAGCTTGAAACACAACTCCTAAGGTGACATTTTAACCATTGGGATCAAGTCTTTTACTATATGGGGGCCAGAGGGCCCTTTACATATATGGGGGTCAGAGGGCCCTTTACTATATGGGGGCCAGAGGGCCCTTTACAATATGGGGTTCAGGAGAATTGTAAATTATGGTAAGCTTAATTAAGTTTACTGAACCTTGCCACTCCACATGTTTAAACAAACTCCCAACAACAAAGCATGGCTGGGAGTTGTAGTTTCAAACATCTGGAGTGCCAAGGAATTGGAGGTTCTGTACTCTGGATTTGGCTATTACTGTATGGGATCATTATGGGAATTCTGCCGTCCATTTAAAGGGTAACTAATTTCTACCCTCTGCTTATACTCAAGTCAATCAGTTTTTACATATTTTTGCGGTAAAAATTGGTACCTCGACTTATACTATATATATAGTATATACGGTATGCTATCAATGAAAATTGTGCATTAAAGGGTATCTCCACTTGTTTTTATAGTTTTGTGAATCCGTTCTATTGAAGAACGGGAGGTAAAGGAGCTGTGCCTTACCTCCGTTCTTCAATAGAACACCAGGAGCCAGGTAAGAAACTTACCCTCCGCTCCCCCCCGGCGCTTAGTCTGACAGGTCCCGACGGCCTTGTCTTCTATGCGCATAGATCGCGCATGCGCATAGAAGACAAGGTCCGTCGGGACCTGTCAGACTAAGCGCCGGGGGGAGCGAGCGAGCGGGTAAGTTTCTTACCTTGTCTCCTGGCTCCTGTGTGTTCTATTGAAGAACGGAAGTAAGGCACAGCTCCTTTACCTCCCGTTCTTTAATAGAAGTGGATTCACAAACGTATAAAACGAGTGGAGATACCTTTAAAAAAAATTGGAAAGTCCTTGTCTACTAGAATTAGTCAGACTGACTAAATGATGTTCTTTTGTGGCCCCAACAGATGTGATCTTTCCCCCCCAAGAATTCACAGGCAATTATCCCAAGCGGCAGGCACCCTACAGCGCACAATAACATAGTCAAATGGGCAATTCTAATGTAGCACATTTCATCTGCATTTTGCAATGTTGTTTTGTAATAATCTGAAATTGGAGTGCATGCGACTTGCAAAAAAATTTCATACCACTCCATATCTAGACCACAACGAAACCCCTGCAGTGTAACCTAGCCCTAAGTGTACATTTCTTTCCTCAGTCTTTATCCTTGGATAAAGGAAAATCATAATATAATTGTAGGATAATGTGAGAATGGTGAGGCACTGTCTCTAAATTAGTCTCTAACTAGATGGAATCTTTATTGTGGTGCTCGATAACTAATTAATAAATACAATTATGTGAGTTGAAAAAACTATTTCAGTATGTAAATGAAGGAAGACCTTGAAGAGGACGTGCAGTGCCAGCTTCAAGGTGGGTCGGTAAGAAAAGTATTGCAAAATTTGGGGAGGGAGGTTAGGATGGCAAGTATAACATTTTGTGGAGGAAACTGTGGAGGAAATTCAAACGCATCGAAAATGAAAGCCTAACCCCTCCGAATAAAACGGTATGTGCCACATTCATGGGTTGTACCCAGAGACATGGCTACCAACTAACCCCAGAGCGTGACCAGTGCCAAATGTCAGTGAAGCAAAAAAAAATTAGCCAGTTTGTATTTGAACAGTCTGCAGTTTTTCCACAAAACACCCCCCCAACTCAGAAATACCCCCCACAACTATATATGAAATTTGCACACCTTCAGCTATGTAACGCTGTAGTTCGTTCATTCATACCATCAATGGTGTGGCGCAGTTCTTCGTAGAATTTGCACTTTTACCAGATTTTCAAAAAAAATTAACATCAAACAACATTCAAAAAGGTAGAAATCATGCCAAAACCCCATGGAATGTAAAAAAAAAAATTAAAAGTTACCAAATATCAATCTCCCAAATGTCCTGAATTAAACGGTATGCCATATGTGTGATTACACACGCAGACGTGGAAGCAAAAAGCCACAATGTGAGCCAATGCACAATGGCTCAGAAACGGCGAAAATATTTAGCCAACCCCGAATTTGGACAGTCTGCAGTTTTTTCCACAAAACACTCCCGTAACTTAGAAATAACCCCCACAAACTAATATTCCTGAAATTTCACACCTTCAGCTATGTAACACTGTAGTTGTTCTTCATACATCAATGGTGTGGGCGCAGTTCTTCGTAGAAGATTCGCATTTGCCTGAAAAAATGAACAAAAAACACCTTCAAAAGGTAGAATTCATGCCAAAACTCATGGAATCTAAAAAAAAGTTACTAAATAAATCTCCCAAATGTCTGAATCAAAGGTATGCCATATGTGTGGTTACACATGCGGACGTGGAAGCGAAAAGCCAGAAGTGAGACAATGCACGATGGCTCAGAAACGGCGAAAATATTTAGCCAACTCCATTGGGACAGTCTGCAGTTTTTTCCACAAAACACCCCCGTAACTTAGAAATAACCCCCACAAACTATATTCCTGAAATTTACACACCTTCAGCTATGGTAATGCAGTAGTTTGTTCATTCATACCATCAATGGTGTGGGCTCAGTTCTTGTAGAACTTCGCATTTTGTCTGAAAAAAATGAACAAAAAAACACTTCAAAAGGTTAGAATTCATGCCAAAACATCATGGAACTAAAAAAAAGTTACTAAAAATCAATCTCCCAATGTCCTGAATCAAACGGATGTAGCTATATGTGTGGTTACACACGCCGACATGGAACCAAAAGCCACGAAGTGGAACAATGCACAATGCTCAGAAACAGCAAAAATATTCAGCCAAATCTGAATTTAAAACAATCTGCAATTATTCCCCAAAAAAACAACCCCCACAAGCCATATATTTCTCGAATCCACACACTTTATCTACGTAATTCTGTAGTTTGTTCATTCGTACCATCATGGTGTGGGCGCAGTTTCTTCGTAGAAATCGCAGTTTTAGCAGATTTTCAAAAAAATTTGAAAAAAAACACTCTCAAAGGAAGATCATGCCAAAATCCCAAGTAATGTAAAAAAAAGTACCAAATATCAATCTCCTAATTGTCCTGAATCAAACGGTATGCCTATGTATGGTTACACACGCAAACGTGGAATCAACTAGCCACAAAGTGAGCCAATGAACAATGGCCCAATTACAGCAACTTTTCAGATTTGTCAATACAAAACACCCCTATATATTAGAAATACCCCCCAACACTATATATCTTGGAATCTACACACCTTCAGCTACACAATGGTGTGATTCCTTTATGCATATCACCAATGGTGTGGGTGCAGTTTCATGTAAAATTTCGCTTTTTACAAGATTTTCAGGAAAAATTTATAAAAATACAATTCAAAAACTTAAAAAATAATGGCAAATTTCCATGTCATGTAAAAAAAAAACTTGTCAATTATCAATCTTCCAAATGCCCTGAATCAAACGGTATCCATATGCGTGGATGCACACAGGTACTGGCCACCAACTAGCTCAAATGGGACACATATACAATTGTAATTCAAGAAAAAAAATCAAAGTGCTCTGTAATTTCAAACAGCCCCAAAACTTGGAAATGCCCCCACAAATAAAACCCCCAACTAAATATCACTCTCCCACATGTTCTGAATCAAATGGTATGCCATATGCGTGGATGTACACAGGGACGTGGCCACCAACTAGCTCAAATGGGATGCATGCACATGTTATTATAAGAAAAAATCAAAGTGCTCAGTAATTTCAAACAGCCCCAAAACTGGAAATGCCCCCACAAAATAAACCCCCCCACTAAATATCAATCTCCCACTGTTCTGAATCAAACACGCTATGCCATATGCGTTGAATGCACACAGAACGTGGCCACCAACTAGCTCAAATGGGACGCAGCACAAATGCAATTACAAGAAAAAATCAAAGTGCTCTGTAATTTAACAGCCTACCCTTTTTCTAAGGAAACAGTCCCAACATGGAAATTCCCCCCCCAAACTATATTTTTTTGGAATCTACACACCTTCAGCTACGTTCGATGCCAAACTTTCATACATACATGAAGAATTCCAGACCCAGTTATCCAAAGAACTCCGTGTTTTTTAGGAGGTTTTCTTAAATAAAATAAGATGATTCAAGGGTTGAAATCTAAACCCTTTAGACACAAAAAACCACTAAATGTCAGTCTCCCACATATGCTGCATCAAACGGTTATGCCATATGTGTGGTGCACACAGAGACGTGGCCACCAACTAGCTCAAATGGGATGCATGCACAGTCCAATTACAAGAAAAAAACAAGGGTTCTGTAATTTGAACAGCCTAATCAACTTGGAAATACCCCCACAAACGATATATTTTTGGAAAGCTACACACCTTCAGCTACATGATGGTATCATGCTTTCATATATACATGAAGAATTCCAGACGCTGTTATTCATAGAACTCCGTGCTTTTAGGAGATTTGTGAAAAAAAAATAAGAGGACTCAATGGTTGAAATCCTACCATAAACCCACTTGGCAAGTAAAAATATCCACTAAATGGCAATCTCCCCACATGTCCTGAATCAAACGGTATGCCATATGGGTGGGTGCAAACAGAGACGGGCCACCAACTAGCTCAAATGGGATCCATGCGCAATTGCAATTACAAGAAAAATAAAACGCCCAACCCACCCCCAACCCTATCCCCCTCCCCTTTTAGTGTATTTTAGTGAAAACCAGTTAGTACGGAGAGTCACACAAGTTTTTGCACACTTTACGATCCTAATTCAATCCGGCCTTTTTTGGTAAAAAAAAAAAATCCCTGCTAAAATAGGTTTAGTTTCCCTTGAAATCCAACAAATAATGATCCGCGTTTACTTTACCTATATCAGCGGGGACATTGGGAAGCTTGGAGAAGACACAAGTTTTTTGCTAATTATAGTTTTAGGTAAAAAAAAAAAGTGTTGTGTATCCACTTTAAGATTTTTTTTGCAAGGAGGCCTACAGGGCTCAGGAAATTTAAATAGATCCTTTTTCTACAATGCTGCCGGTTTTAGATGTAATAAATAAGCATTTAGGTATGAATTATAGAATGAATTCAGGCTTATTTATAGTGTACCTTTAACTCTCCATTAGGGCTAGACCACACTAGCATGTTTATCACACATGGGCCACACTGACATGCGATCACCATTTTTTTGCAAATCAAATTCAGGGCACAGCCACACTGCAACGCTAATGCAATCGCACATGGAATCGCATGCATTTTTCATTAAGTATTGGACAATGAAGGCGATTGCGATTTAAGATGCGGAACGCAAATCGCATTTGGAACGCACCCGAAAAGGCCAGTTTTGCAGCGTTTTCAATGATCTGAAAAAAACGCAGACAAACAAAAAACACAGCAGTGTGGCCTAGCCCTCACTCTGTGCCATATGCATGGATCACATTGCAAGCGAACGGTATGTGCACGCTTTTCCTGTGCGCCGTAGTGTTTGGCTCAGCCTCAAATGAGGAGATAGAGAATTTGCTTTTTTTTTTGTTG
Source organism: Hymenochirus boettgeri (assembly GCA_019447015.1). Taxonomy (NCBI): domain Eukaryota; kingdom Metazoa; phylum Chordata; class Amphibia; order Anura; family Pipidae; genus Hymenochirus; species Hymenochirus boettgeri. The sequence goes on along the minus strand of CM033476.1, from coordinate 230,344,489 downwards.
CTATTGCATTAATTAGACTTAACTAGGTGCATCTCATTTCATTTTGTTAACAAATATTGCATATTACCGTATATACTTGAGTATAAAACGAGTTTTTCAGGCTGAAAATCAGCCTGAAAAATCGGACTCGGTTCTACGAGTCAGTAGCTTACTGAGCATTCGAGCTGCACGATCTTTCTGTGTATGGCGCGCCGGCCTGAGTCACTGCCCGGCGCCAAGCCGGCGCCGGGCAGTGACGTCAGCCGGCGCGCCAGTACTGGAATGAGCGCGCGGCTGCGGAATGCTCAGGATACCGTACCTGCCAGGAGCCCTTGGATCGAGGAAGCCCTTGGATGGAGGAGAGCCCACAGGGAGAAGAGCCCACAGGTACAAACTGAACTGGGTGAGGGGGGCATTCAGATGTTTGGGAACTACAACTCCCAGCATGCTTTATTAGCTGGGAGTTGTAGTTTCCAAACATCTTGAATGCCAAGTGAGGGTGGCATTCAAGATGTTTGGAAACTAACTTTTATTAGGATTTTTAGCTGAAATTGGGTAACGGTTTATACTCGGGTCGGTTTATACTCGAGTATATACGGTAAAATAAAATCACAGCATTTACTGGGGTGGTCAGACACAAATGGTTGCATTGATTTCAGCACACTCAGTAAGAAACTTCATATTGAAAATGATGCAAATATGAAATGGCTGTGTTTTGGTAACGGATTGAGTTATTAACATGACACTTTCTGCTGTAGGCAGTGTTAGTAATCTACTTAAGATATTATCTTTTTTTCTTTGCAGCAAGGGAGGGCGGATGAGCTTCCAGCTACCACTACAACTTCCTCTACCCAAACAGCTGATTGTGTTTGGCTTAGGTGACTGGAGCTCCTATGCCAGGGACACCTGTGTTGCAGTACAGCTCATAACTGGAGATGCACAGCCTCAGCCTTTAGGCACGCTGTCAACTAACTGCAGGTTGGGCACAACTGTGAAATGATTGGGGTTGGGAGGTCTAAGTTGCCCATACACTGGGCCGATATTACGTAATATCGATCATTATAATTATCGGGAAAGTTGTTTTCTTTTTTTGGTTAAATGATCATAGTATTGTAATTTCCAATTAAATGTAATGTAACCTCACAATAGACATCAGAAATAATCACCAAATTAATTGAATGTCAAACAATAGTGTATGTATGGTACATCTACGTACAATTAACATTGTACATCTGCCTATTAAAGTATTGGTTGGTTTGATTGCAATAACCTTTTGTAGTGTATGGTCGCCTTTACTCTTACTCTTGCGCTTACAGAGCCTCATGCCCCTGGCGTTAATGATCAGGTCCTCTGCTTGCAGCAAACAAACATCACGTTTGCGCATGCATTTTCGGTATTTTAAGAAAACGCATGCGATCGGAAATCGCAGGAATGTTTGCATTTCCGTGATTTCCATGTTAGTGAAATTCACGTGTGCAAGAAAAAAAAAACAAAACGCTTGTGTGGCCTAGCCCTAACACAAAATCACTGGGTGAATGCTATTGACTGTAGGGGGCCACAGATCATCTCCACTGCACATGCTCCATATTCTATTTGTGCCTCAGTTTTGGGAGGGGGTGGATACATAGAGAGGAGTCATGCATACTAACTAGGAGTGAGCTGAACAGGACATGAGGATATCTAGTGACAGGAAGCACTGAGAGCAAAAAGGGATCAAGTTCCTGACAGCACTGAAAATCTAAAAATGGATAAAGAAGTAATTTTTTTCAGTTTAGTGGCCACTACACAGTGCATTTATCTCATTAAGCAATATACAATAAAAACTGCGTGCACCAAAAGGACCGTGCTCTAAAATCCTCTTTCCAAAATATTTAGAGCATCAGCTGATATGTAGGAAAACTGCCAACATTATTAGATAAGGACCAGGAATAGAGCTGGAAAGAATTATAGAATTAATTGCGATTGTGATCCGATCCTGTTAAAATGCGCATGCTAGTGTCCGTTGCGCATTGACCCGCTTTCTGGAGGTGCATACGATCACCATTTTGGTCTGATTGGCATGTGCACAGATAATGGAATATTACCAGGATTGCAGTGCAAGTGGACAACGACAACCCGAAATGCATCGCAGTTGCATGCCTTGTAGTGTTGCACTTTATGTTTCAAATATGTTTATGCTCTATTAAGAACTGGCAAAACATACACACCCTTTTACTGGGCAAAGTTTTAATTATTCAAACAAGAACATTATTATGATGATGTGAGAAAAATAACCAATTAGTGTGTAATCTTAAACTCAAACTATATGTGCTGTACGTGGGGGGAATCCTGCCCCGTAGAATTGATTTCTTGCTGTGGGCAGAAATTAACTGGCTTAAATTGTATCCATCTTTTATTCCATAGAGATATATACTACTTTTATTTTCTAAATGTTGCAGCAATACAGCTTTCAGAGTCAGATTGACACCAGATAGGACCTGAGGCAATGGTTTGCTTTTTGCTAAATGCATATAGGGAGATTCAATAAAATTTCTTATTGTTTAAAATGGTGCTAATTTTGCCCCAACCAATCAGATCTTATTTAACATTTGAACGCTAACATCTGATTGGTTGGGGCAAAATTAGCACCATTTTAAACGATAAAACTTTTATTGAATAACCCTGAAGAACTTTTATTGTATAACCCTGATAGTTGCTAAATGTTGTCTTTTTAGGCACTTATTAAAAATACATACACCCATTACTGTTATTGCAGTGGAAACCAAGCTGTCTTAAGTCTCCAAGACACAGGGACACACTGCAGGACAGTCCAATATGTAAACTGCAGGAGAGTAACCGTATTGGTAACATTTATTATTTAATTTAGTTCAGCCTTTTTCTATATTTGAAAGCACCGAGGGCCTGAATTTCCCCACTTCCTGATGCAGGTGCATCTGGCTTCGTTCACACTACAATATGCTGATTAACGAATCATAACACATTCGTTCTTGTGCAATGTTGTGTGGGTATTTTCTCTGCGTTACTGTGTGTTTTTCTTAGCCAAAAATAAAAAACCTATAAGCTAGTTATTCTGGAAACATCAAACAAAAATGGTGTAATAAGCTTTATTATGCCATTTTTTCACAGTTCCATTGAGTGTCCACAACACTTAAAGGGGCAGTTCAGTGGAAATATCAATATTTGTTAAACTGTTAGTTTGTGTAATGACTTCTTAGTTATTCTACATATTCTCTCCCATTTTGAAAAATCAGTTGATTTCATATCCTTTGCTGTTCCCTGCTGTTGACTTTAGTGAGCTGATATTTCAGGTTCTAACGGTCCTTCTTCTTCCCAGAATGCACCACTTCCTTGGAATGTTCCTAACAGTAATTCCTACTGATTGGCTGTTGGATGGGTCAAACATGCTCAGATCTCTACTGAGCAACTGAATGAACCCAGACGCTGGGTCAAGGGCAAGACCATAACGGTCTCTACTAGGGGTCCTGCAAACAGGAAGTCAGTATTTCGGTTGCATTTATTTATACACAGACAAAATGCTGAATTGGCAGATAGGTCATTGGGATGAAAAAATACTGCTCTTTTTTTCTGAAAAGTACATGTATTTGCACTGAACTTCCCCTTTAAAAATTACAAACTCTTTGTAATGCTGTTTACTAAGAGTCACAATAATAACCATGCTAAATGGCCCCAAGTATATTTGCTAAAAAAAAAGAAAGTTGTTTGAAAGTCACTACTAGAGCTTTTTGTTGTTACACTTGTAGGTCCATTGTGTGGGAAGGAGAATGGAGTATGAACATTGTAATGGAGTGTGTAAAGTTGGCAGCTCAAGGAACTCCAGCAAAGCTTTCTCTTACTGTATCTGGCCAGGTAAAAACTAAGTACCAAAATACCAGGGCATTTCTATATTTACTATACTTACATTCAATGCGGAGGTGTATTTATTATGTGTTTCCCCTGGCTTGGTTGGCACTCAACTCTTATTGCTGTTATCAGTGCATTACTCATGGTCTGCATTACTCATGGTCTATTTCAGGGATAGGTAACCAGTAGATCTCCAGATGTTTGAGATCTAATGAGGCAAAAACCTCAGGTGGCACATCAAGAGAGGCAGCAGCCAGGCCAGTAAAAAAAAAAAAAAATTGTGATTTTTTAAAAAATTTTATTTGTACGCTTTTTACTGTCTGTTCTCACTGTATGGGACCTTTACGGTCTGTTCTCACTGTATGGGACCTTTACGGTCTGTTCTCACTGTATGGGACCTTTACGGTCTGTTCTCACTGTATGGGACCTTTACTGTCTGTTCTCACTGTATGGGACCTTTACTGTCTGTTCTCACTGTATGGGACCTTTACGGTCTGTTCTCACTGTATGCATACGCATCGCTTTGGTACCTTGTAGTGGGCTCAGCCTAATTCCTGCAAAATTGTTACGAAACATTTACATCTCAGGAGCATGTAGTCGGGCTTGGGTTCCATAACTTCACCCAAACTGAACCTGAAATTAAACAGACCTGCAACCCCACCCTGACCCAACCCGCAGCTTTCTACCCTGACCCACAACCCCAACACTCACTGCAGTTTACCCAAACCTGACCCACAAATCGGGTAACACATGTTGAAGACCCAATGCATATACCCTTTCTCCCATGGACCCATATCCATTCCAAATTCTGCATACACCATGGCACAAACACCTTTAAGCAAATTCCAGATAGATACTTGTGTGCACTTTTAAACATTTTCACAGCTCCCCAAAGATACTAATGAAGTTACAAATATGAAGTTAGAGTCATCTTAGCATTCTTCTTTTTGCCTATTTAATGGTGAATGTTGGGATGGTATGTCCTTTCAACTGTAAGAACAGTATTTTAAAAGACCAACAGATGCACACTTCATAAGAAAACAGGTGGTGACATCTGCAGGATCCTGTTTGCTTAGGGTTGCCACCTCCTCTCTTTAAAAATGAAGACTGTAAAATATAAATGCTGCAAGGAGGCCTACAGGGCTCAGGAAATTTAAATAGATCCTTTTTCTACAATGCTGCCGGTTTTAGATGTAATAAATAACATTGGGTATGAATTTAGAATGAATTCAGGCTTTTAATAGTGTACCTTTAACTCTCCATTGGGCTAGACCACACTAGCATGTTTATCACACATGGGCCACCCTGACATGCGATCACCATTTTTTGCAAATCAATTCAGGGCACAGCCAAACTGCAACGCTAATGCAATCGACATGGAATCGCATGCATTTTTCATTAAGTATTGGACAATGAAGCGATTGCGATTTAGAATGCGGAACGCAAATCGCATTTGGAACGCACCCGAAAAGGCCAGTTTTGCAGCGTTTTCATGATCTGAAAAAAACGCGACAAACAAAAAACACAGCAGTGTGGCCTAGCCCTCACTCTGTCCATATCCATGGATCACATTGCAAGCGAACGGTATGTGCACCGCTTTTCCTGTGCGCCGAGTGTGGCCTCAGCCTCAAATGAGGAGATAGAGAATTTGCTTTTTTTTTTGTTGCTAAATTGCATTAATTAGACTTAACTAGTGCATCTCATTTCATTTTGTTAAAAATATTGCATATTACCGTATATACTTGAGTATAAACCGAGTTTTTCAGGCTGAAATCCAGCCTGAAAACTCGGACTCGGTTATACTCGAGTCATTAGCTTACCTGAGCATTCCGCAGCTGCACGATCTTTCTGTGTACTGGCGCGCCGGCCTGACGTCACTGCCCGGCGCCAAGCCCGGCGCCGGGCATTGACGTCAGCCGGCGCGCCAGTACTGGAATGAGCGCGCGGCTGCCGGAATGCTCAGGATACCTTACCTGCCAGGAAGCCTTGGATCGAGGAGCCCTTGATGGAGGGAGAGCCCACGGAGAAGAGAGCCCACAGTACAAACTGAACTGGGTAGGGGGGCATTCAAGATGTTTGGGAATACACATCCCAGCATGCTTTATAGCTGGGAGTTGTAGTTTCCAAACATCTTGAATGCCAAGTGAGGGTGGCATTCAAGATTTTTGGAAACTAACTTTTATTAGATTTTTAGCTGAAATTGGGTAACGGTTGATACTCGGGTCGGTTTATACTCGAGTATATACGGTAAAATAAAATCACAGCATTTACTGGGGTGGTCAGACCAAATGGTGGCATTGATTTCACACCTCAGTAAGAAACTTCATATATGAAAATGATGCAAATATGAAATGGCTGTGTTTTGGTAGGCTTTAGTTATTAACATGACACTTTCTGCTGTAGGCAGTGTTGTAATCTACTTAAGATATTATCTTTTTTTCTTTGCAGCAAGGGAGGGCGGATGAGCTTCCAGCTACACTACAACTTCCTCTACCCAAACACTGATTGTGTTTGGCTTAGGTGACTGGAGCTCCTATGCCAGGGACACCTGTGTTGCATACAGCTCATAACGGGAGATGCACAGCCTCAGCTTTAGGCACGCTGTCAACTAACTGCAGGTTGGGCACAACTGTGAAATGATTGGGTTGGGGTCTAAGTTGCCCATACACTGGGCCGATATTCGTATATCGATCATTATAATATCGGAAAGTTGTTTTCTTTTTTGGTTTAATGATCATAGTATTGTAATTTCCAATTATGTAATGTAACCTCACAATCAATCAGAAATAATCACCAAATTAATTGAATGTCAACACATAGTGTTGTATGGTACATCTACGTACAATTAACATTGTACATCTGCCTATTAAAGTATTGGTTGGTTTGATTGCAATAACCTTTTGTAGTTTATGGTCGCCTTTACTCTTACTCTTGCGCTTACAGAAGCCTCATGCCCCTGGCGTTAATGATCAGGTCCTCTGCTTGCAGCAAACAAACATCACGTTTGCGCATGCATTTCGGTATTTTAAGAAAACGCATGCGATCGGAAATCGCAGGATGTTTGCATTTCCGTGATTTCCATGTTATTGAAATTCACGTGTGCAAGAAAAAAAAAACAAAACGCTTGTGTGGCCTAGCCCTAACACAAAATCACTGGGTGAATGCTATTGACTGAGGGGGCCACAGATCATCTCCACTGCACATGCTCCATATTCTATTTGTGCCTCAGTTTTGGGAGGGGGGTGGATACATAGAGAGGAGTCATGCATACTAACAGGAGTGAGCTGAACAGGACATGAGGATATCTAGTGACAGGAAGCCTGAGAGCAAAAGGGATCAAGTTCCTGACAGCACTGAAAATCTAAAAATGGATAAAGAAGTAATTTTTTTCAGTTTAGTGGCCACTACACAGTGCATTTTCTCATTAAGCAATATACAATAAAAACTGCGTGCACCAAAGGACCGTGCTCTAAAATCCTCTTTCCCAAAATATTTAGAGCATCAGCTGATATGTTAGGAAAACTGCCAACATTATTAGATAAGGACCAGGAATAGAGCTGGAAAAATTATAGAATTAATTGCGATTGTGATCCGATCCTGTTAAAATGCGCATGCTAGTGTCCGTTGCGCATTGACCCGCTTTCTGGATGCATACGATCACCATTTTTGGTCTGATTGGCATTTGCACAGATAATGGAATATTACCAGGTTGCAGTGCAAGTGGACAACGACAACCACGAAATGCATACGCAGTTCATGCCTTGTAGTGTTGCACTTTATGTTTTACAAATATGTTTATGCTCTATTAAGAACTGGCAAAACATACACACCCTTTTTTACTGGGCAAAGTTTTAATTATTCAAACAAGAAACATTATTATGATGATGTGAAAAATAAACCAATATAGTGTGTAATCTTAACTCAAACTATATGTTGCTGTACGTGGGGGGAATCCTGCCCCGTAGAATTGATTTCTTGCTGTGGGCAGAAATTAACTGGCTTAAATTGTCTCCCTCTTTATTCCATAGAGATATATACTACTTTTATTTTCTAAATGTTGCAGCATACAGCTTCAGAGTCAGATTGACACCAGATGGACCTGAGGCAATGGTTTGCTTTTTGCTAAATGCATATAGGAGTTCAATAAATTTCTTATTGTTTAAAATGGTGCTAATTTTGCCCCAACCAATCAGATCTTATTTAACATTTGAACCTAACATCTGATTGGTTGGGGGCAAAATTAGCACCATTTTAAACGATAAAACTTTTATTGAATAACCCTGAAGAACTTTTATTGTATAACCCTGATAGTTTGCTATTTTGTCTTTTTAGGCACTTATTAAAAATACATACACCCATTACTGTTATTGCAGTGGAAACCAAGCTGTCTTAAGTCTCCAAGACACAGGGACCACCTGGGAGACAGTCACTATGTAAACGGCAGAGAGTAACCGTATTGGTAACTTTATTATTTAATTTAGTTCAGCCTTTTTCTATATTTGAAAGCACCGAGGCCTGAATTTCCCCACTTCCTGAGGCAGGTGCATCTGGCTTCGTTCACACTACAATAGCTGATTAACAATCATAACACATTCGTTCTTGTGCAATGTTGTGTGGGTATTTTCTCTGCGTTACTGTGTGTTTTTCTTAGCCAATAAAAAACCTATAAGCTAGTTATTCGGGAACATCAAACAAAAATGGTGTAATAAGCTTTATATGCCATTTTTTCACAGTTCCATTTGAGTGTCCACAACACTTAAAGGGGCAGTTCAGTGGAAATATCAATTTTGTTAAACTGTTATTTTGTGTAATGACTTCTTATTTATCTCCATATTCTCTCCCATTTTGAAAAATCAGTTGATTTCATATCCTTTGCTGGTTCCCTGCTGTGACTTTAGTGAGCTGATATTTCAGGTTCTAACGGTCCTTCTTCTTCCAGAATGCACCACTTCCTTGGAATGTTCCTAACATAATTCCTACTGATTGGCTGTTGGATGGGTCAAACATGCTCAGTCTCTACTGAGCAACTGAATGAACCCGACGCTGGGTCAAGGCAAGACCATAACGGTCTCTACTAGGGGTCCGCAAACAGGAAGTCAGTATTTTTCGGTTGCATTTATTTATACACAGACAAAATGCTGAATTGGCAGATTAAGGTCATTGGATAGAAAAAACTGCTCTTTTTTTCTGAAAAGTACATGTATTTGCACTGAACTTCCCCTTTAAAAATTACAAACTCTTTGTAATGTGTTTACTAAGAGTCACATAATAACCATGCTATGGCCCCAAGTATCTGTTATTTGCTAAAAAAAAAGAAAGTTGTTTGAAAGTCACTACTAGAGCTTTTTGTTGTTACACTGTAGGTCATTGTTGGGAAGGAGTGGAGTATGAACATTGTAATGGAGTGTGTAAAGTTGGCAGCTCAAGGAACTCCAGCAAGCTTCTCTTACTGTATCTGGCCAGGTAAAAATAAGTACCAAAATACCAGGGCATTTCTATATTTACTATACTACATTCAATGCGGAGGTGTATTTATTATGTGTTTCCCCTGGCTTGGTTGGCACTCAACTCTTATTGCTGTTATCAGTGCATTACTCATGGTCTGCATTACTCATGGTCTATTTCGGGATAGGTAACCAGTAGATCTCCAGATGTTTGAGATCTAATGAGGCAAAACCTCAGGTGGCACATCAAGAGAGGCAGCACCAGGCCAGTAAAAAAAAAAAAAAAATTGTGATTTTTTAAAAAATTTTATTAAGCTTTTAACTGTCTGTTCTCCACTGTATTGGACCTTTACGGTCTGTTCTCACTGTATGGACCTTTACGGTCTGTTCTCACTGTATGGACCTTTACGTCTGTTCTCACTGTATGGGACCTTTACGGTCTGTTCTCACTGTATGGGACCTTACGGATCTATGCGAGAGATTGGATAGTTCCGAATCTTCTCTCCTGGCTCCTGCAGGTTTTGTTGATGAACGGGAGGTAAGACACAGCTCCCATTTGGGCAACACACGAATGCAGACTAGCTTATGGTAACACGCTTGAAACATGTGGCATCTGCCTAACTATAGTTCAGCCCACATGAATGGTAAATATACTACCGTATATACTCAAGTAAAACGGGGAAAAAAAAATAGCCCGAAACCCAACCCTCGGTTTATACTCGGGTCAGTCACTTACCTTCACAAATGCAGCTCGCTCTGCTTCCTCTGCTGGCTGACGTCACTACTCTGCGCCTGTCTCACTTCCCGGTGCCGATTAGTGACGTCACACGGCAGAGCAGAGGAATCGGTGCAAGGCGGCGGAGCGAGAGTGGTGGAGCGAGCCCCTGAGAAGTAGGAGAAGGCATTCCCACTGGGGGCCTCCCGGAGGGAGGGAGAGGCATAATTACTGCAGTGGCAATTCCTTGCCTCTGCAGATGTTTGGAAACTACAACTCCCAGCAACTAAAACATGCTGGGAGTTGTAGTTTCCAAACATCTGGAGTGCCAAGGAATAGGCTTTAGTTGCCTTTTAAATGGACAGATGAATTCCCATAGAGTAATAGCCAAATACAGTATGGCTATTACTGCATGGGACTACTGTATGGGATTATGCTGTCCAATACAGAATCAGAAGGAGGATGGTATCTATTTTGCCCTCTGATTCTGTATTGTTTTGAGGCTTTAATTGGACAGCAGAATTCCCATACAGTAGTCCCATACAGTAATAGCATATTGGTTTGGCTTTAAGTTTGCTTCATGGTAGAGGCACGCTATGTAGAGTGCACGCTTTGTTCCTGGTACGCGTTGGTTATCTCTTCCCCCTACTGCTTCGTTCTCAGCAGAAATAGGCAAATTGAAAGATAAAAATCTGTTTGAGGATCAAAACATGTTGGAATAAACACTTCTTGTTTAAGCAGTTATACTGCATGGCATCCCCTTCCTTTATCTTTCTATCATGGTACCGAAAACCCTGGTTTACCTTCTCTCAACTTCTTCCATTTTCAAGTTGTCCCTTTTGTAAATGGATTCCAAAACTGCACTGCATATTCCAAATGAGGCCAGAGTAAAGAGGAGAATATATATTTTCTCCCTTTAATCTACCCCCCCCCCCCCTTTTTTACACATGACAATATATTGCTAGCTCTAGCCATTGCTGTCTAGAATTGCTGCTACAGCTCAGTCTGTTCTCTACTAGAACCCTCAAATCTTATACAAGCCTAGCAGAACAGTTTTCTTTATGCAGTGCTCCTCACACACTATTTGGAGGTAGGAATTACCAATCTTAACTCCCTGCCCCAAAGCTTGTAATTTTGAATATTTTCTAAAAAACTTAAAGGAGAACTAAAGTCTCCAGACAACATTGTCCCAATAGAAAGAACATTCACAAACATACCACAAGCTGTGTCCCTTGTCTCCATTTGCTGTGGCTGTTGGGTGATTTGAATTTAATTACTTCTGGGTACTATGGGTCAGCTCCCATAATCCACCTTAACTGGGTAAACTCCCAGTTAAAGGAAGATTAAACTTACATTTTTTAAACCGAATGTGAAGTTTTCCTCCCCAGAACACCTATACATTTTAAGATTCTTCTCTAGTAAGCTGCATTTAGTACATGTAAATAATAGATTTGTATTAAGTTTTCCATGTTGCCAGTACAACCCATAAGTCATCAAAGAGCCACGCCCCCTGACCCCAGTATTCACTGTTTCTGCACAGTATTTTCTATACTAATGTCTACACACCAATATGGAAGTCCCTGAAAAGACTTTGAAAGCAGCTTGTTACCCTGCAATTTATTTACCAGTCAGTGTGAGCTGCTGGAAAATAAACTGCAGGGTAATAAGCAGCTTTCAAAGTCTTCTCAGGGTCTTTCATATACAATTTTCTTTTTTTATTATCCTTTTCCTAGCAAAAGATAAGCTTCCATATGTACCTGGACTCTGTGCTCATTCATGGTGGCGCACCGGGTAAGGCACCAGGTTTAGAAATACACATTTCGAAGGTCACAAGTTCATACCCAAAACTATATGTTTTATTTCTATAATATTTCAAGCAAAAGATAACACTTCTAAATGTACTGAGTATTCAGCTTATTCAGTGGTGGCACACCTGGTATTCAAACACACAGTCCAGAAGGTCACAAGTTTGAATGTTAGTATTCTGGTTCTTACATCCTGCTATCTATGAAATACACTGCAAAGATTACTTTTATTTTTGATTGAAATGTAAAGGATTATATCATTGTTGGGAAAGGAGCATTGAACTTGTTTGAAAACAAAAAAATGAAATGCCTGTTCTGTGTCAGGGAGAGGGAGGATCCTGTGCTGTAATGTGATGGCTTTCAGTCAGAGCATGTGCCTGTACGCAGACACTTACCCAGCTAAGGTGGATTGTGGGAGCTCACTCCTAGTACTCACAAGCTATTTTCATAAATCACCCAATGGCCACACCAAAAGGAAAGGTAGACACTGCTTGTTGTATTTGTATTTGTTTGTGAATGTGCTCTGGAGACTTTATTCTCCTTTAAATGTCTACGTACATGCACAAGCTCTGTAGTGCTCAATAGTAAAAACAGGAGTTGCATCTTTGCTTCTAGAAGCTGCAGGCAAACATAACAGCAGAGATCCCTCTTCCAACACGAGCAGTTTTATTTTTTTGTTTTCAAACATATTCAATGCTCCTGTCCTAACAGGATAAACACTTTCATACAAAAACAAAGTATGTTTGCAGTGTATTTCTTGCTAACATGGATGTAAGAAACAAAATGATAACATTTCAGTAAAAATAAAATTTGGGGAATTGAACCTGCAACTTGTACATTTACTATGTCTTTCTAAAAGCATAGCTCTTACCTCTATTAACTCTTTATTTCTAAAAAACTGGCGCCTTACCAGGTGCGCCACAACTGAATAAGCAGAGAATGTATGTATATTTAGAAGCTTATCTTTTGCTAGGAACAGAATGATCAAAATAGGGAAGCCCACAATAAACTTTGAAAGCTGCTTGTTACCCACCAGCAACTCACACTGACTGATTAATAACTGCAGGGTAAATCGGCTTTCAACGACTTACCAGGATATTTTGGTGTGTAAACATGTAGATATAAAATACTCTGTGCTAGAGACAGTAAATACTTGTCAGGGCTCTTTGATGACTTCATGGGCTGTGAGTTGTACTGGCAACAACATGGAAGCCTTCTTACTTACAGATCTATTACTTACATGTAATAAATGCAATTACTAGAGAAGAATTCATAATGAGGTATGCACTTACATTCTTTCAAAATATTTATTGTGAGATATATGTGCGCAATGTTTCAGAGACGGCACCTTCGCAGGTTCATAAAAAGGTGTGTTCTAATGTATTTATAAAAAACATTTAAAAAATTTTTTATAAATACATTTAGAACACATTATAACGGGAATAACATAGTGTTATTAAACAATTATAGATCTAGAGTACCGTATTTAATTCAACTTTAAACACATAGATATATAGTACTAAAGTCTTCCATGATTTTCTTCTAGGCAATTCGCCACAGAAGACAAATCAAACATGACAAGAACATCAAACTAGTAATAACAAGGAATATGTGAAAGAAACAAGTTTCAGCAATATGATATTAGTAACCATAGTGTACAAACTGATTAAAGGGTATAAAGTAAAAGAATAAAGTATATTTAATAAGCATAAAATTCACAACTCTATGTTATAAATTGTTTACATTTATGTATGTGAACATATAGCACTTTGGTATAACTGGAATTTTTTTAAATTGATTTTATTAGCACTATTATATATTCAAGCAGCACGTCACACTTTAAAACGAAGCACTGTATAAAATAACATGATCTTAGAATTATTACCGTAAGTTTCTTAAAACAATGCACAGTATGTATATATGTATTTGAAAAGTACAATTTAGCATTTTAAAATAGACATCATGTCTATAGCACATTAGCACTTTGGCACTTTTCTATATGCACATGTTAAGAGTACTATACTCCACCCATTGAGGGAGGAGTTTAAAATACTTAAGCCAGACACGGTATGTAGTTTTACGCCCCCAAAATGTTGTGCACATGTCTCTTACAATAAATATTTTGAAAAGAATGTGAGTGCTTTCTTCTGGAAATAACAGCTGTAGGTGGTTGACAGCACTGAGGGTACAGCACCACCATAAATAGTGGAGTGGGAGGAGAACCCTCAATCTATGAACAATTTACTAGAGAACATACTAGAGAATGTACAGGTGTTCTAGGGAGAAAAGCTTATTAGGATTTAAACTTACGTTTCGTTCTCCTTTAATAACACTATTGTTATCCTTTAAATGTTTTTTTCAAGCAAATAAGCTGAGTTTGTTTATTTTTTTGAAATAAATATTTAATTTCTAAAATTATAGTGTGCTCCTATTACATACTGAAGGTATTGATAAGTATGTCCCTTATTTGGTTAGAAAATGAAAATAAAGTTCTAATATTGTACTTGATATGGTCACTGTTTATTCTTAAATTATCTGTGCCATGAATGTTCAGGAAGAATTCCATCCAAAAGGAAACTCGCAACACGCTGCAAAGTCTCTGAGAAGATTTTAAAACATTATCTATCGCAAACAAGGTATGTAAAAGGACAATGGGAACTGTATGTGCTAATCATAAATTCATGACCTACCAAGGTACAGATAAGATATGGGAGATTATAATAAACAGTTTTGTATGGAATTGTAGAAATTCTAAATCTAACCTCACCATAGAAACACTTCTATCTATAAGTCATGTAGGGAAAGAATAAACTATTTTTTAACTAATCTTATGAGATGGGCTAAACAGACAGTGATGAAAGAGAAAATATGGATGTCCTGGGCACATTTACCCCAGAGGTTAGTAATTATTACAACTTAATCACAATAGGGTGTAAAGAGAACAATGGTTATTATTTTTCTATAAAAGTTTGTTTTCCTAGTAGGTATGAAATTTTTTCTTCCTCTCTGGATGGTGTTTTCGGGAGTAGTAATATGACAAAAGTATTGTTCATGCAGCAGCTGACAGCTCACTGTTTTTTTAGTGCACTTCAAGTGTAGCTATCTACCATATCTTCAAACTTACACACCTCTCTGCTAATATAAAATTTAATTTCATGACACAGTCTTCAGTCTGTTTATTATACTACTCGTAATACCCAAATTCTTTAATTTATTCATGTTCCTACTCCATCTCTACTAACACAGACACACACTTTATTATTATTACCTAAACCTTTTTATTGACTTTCCACTTTTAGCCCAATGTGATTTGAAAGTCCATGGCAAAGGAATCAACATGATAGCCTGCTAATTTTACTGGGTATTGGGTAAGTTGTCTTAATTAAACCTTGACAACTAAGCCCAATTGTTACGATAGTTCTAAGTTCCATGTGGATCAAGAGATTAGTGTGAATGTCATTTGCAGTCATTAAAATCGTGTTATTCCCCTCTTAAGCACATTAGCTGTGGCTTCAGATTGAGCTATTTTGTCTCCATTTATCAACTCTAGGATAAATGCTGGATGGATGTGAAAGGGTGGACATGTTGGTCAGGGTTCCTTGATATCAAGGTTTATTGTAGACATGTTTTAAAATTCCCATGTCGATCCGATGTAGCCCAACTGGCAAATGATAAATTTCCATGAAAGATAAATACAAAGAGAGTATCAAAAACAGTTTATAGCTCCAGGGCAATGAGAAGAGAATGTACTATTTGTATTAGTAGCCTTCTAGAGGGCTATCTTAGGTCTGATTGAAATCCTTATTGCAGTGGTCCAACAATTTATTACCATGAAGGTAATAGTAATGCATGTAAAGACAAAATGTTCTGAGAGTTTAGAATCTAGTGGCAAATGAGAAAATGAGGGCCTGTAGTTAGAGGAGCAAAAGGTGTAACTGTGGTCTCCATAAAATGGAATCTATTTAAAAGAGCTCTCTCAAACAATCCTAGGATGATGTCTCTAACTTCTCTGGATCTTAATTTATAGGCTTGTAAAATTAGTTCCTTGACTGTCCTGACTGTTTCAGTCTGTGGCAGTCACTTGATGTGCTGTTTAAATAAAATTAGCGTTTATGGTTATTTATATACAAATAGCTACATCTGCATAGAAAAATATGATAAAATACATGAATACAAGCATTTTCCAGTAAGTCTGTTGTACCAGTTAGATCAACTGGGCTAAACTTTAAGTCCAGTTGATATAACTGTATCAACAGATGTACCATGATCTGGATGAATGGGGCCTTCACAAGAATTTTCCAGTAAAGTTTCTTAAAATCAAGCCACATTGCTGGCCAAGCACACTCATTAAGCTGGTCAGATCTCATTATATTGCAGAACTATAAGACAGTAGTTCTTTATGCTTTGGCATAGATAGTTTTGTGTTTGTTTTATTAGCATTTCCCAGCATTTCCAGATGGTTTGCCACAAGGAATACGGTGCATGCCACATTTTCCTGGCAACAGCAATAAAAAGGCTACTTATATGCCAGTAAATGCCAGCAAAATGAATGGTAGATGTTCCTAAGAATCTAGCCTAACTGCAATGCACAGAGAACTTTGGTGATCTTGGCAGCCAGCAACTTTAATTATTTGTGAGCTCAACATCGGACATCCCTGAACCAACTATCGTTACACTGGTGTTTCACAGAAGGTCAGTGGAGGATGGATGGTCCCATAAATCAAATCCCTAAAATCAGTAGAGATAAAGCACTAGCATGAAGTAACCACATCCTGGATGTAGTGGTCTAATACAAACACTGAGTGCAGCTCTATAGATAGTTTGGTGGTCAGTCCCTCCCCACACCTGAGAACCCAATTAAATATAACAGCCACAATAAGGTAGGAAGACTTAATGCCCAGGTAAGAAGGGAAATGGAAAAAAGAAAAAGGCTTTTAAAATTTTGAAATCGGAGGAACAGAACAGGCTTACAGGGATATATAAGGCTGTAATATGGATGTCAAGAAAGCAATTAATCTAGCTAAAATAGAAAATGAAATACGGATAGCAGAACAAAGCAAGTTCAATCCCAAAATGTTTTTTAAATATATCAATAGTAAAAGATGAGGACTGAGAATGTGGGACCATTAATAATGGGGTTAAGGTTGTTACAGAGGATACCGAGAAGGCTAATGTGCTTAACCATTTTTTTCCCTCTGTATTCACTATAGAGAATCCTAGTCCTTATAGTAGGGACTGTAATAATATGAAGGTTATAAATGAGGAATATTCACTCTGGCTGAATACAACAATTAGACAATTAACAAAGTTAATATCAATAAAGCCCCAGACCGATGGAATACATTCTCGGATCTTAAGAAGCTTAGTCCAGTTTTATCTAGACCACTGTTTCTATCCTTTCAGATTCAATTTTGTCTAGTATGTCCACTGGATTGGAAAAAAGCCAATGTAATACCAAATTCAAAAAGGTAGTTATTCCCAACCTGGTAACTATAGACCTTAAGCCTAACATAGTGTAGGGAGGCACTAGAAACTTTTTTTCGGGATCACATCCTTGACTGTAAATCTTACCTGCCGCGCTCCCTCGCCGTTCCGGTGGTGACGTCGCCGGCATCGTGACGTCACCACTCCGGACGCCGTCGCCGCGAAATTCAAATAGGCACTCGCAGAGGGAGCGAGTGCCTATTCGTAGTCCTCGCTACCGGACTGACTGGTTGTCAGCCTAGTAGCGCTTCCTTACATCTTGTTCCAGCCTCTGCCTTTGTTCTGCCTCCCGAATCCAGCCATTTTTCCTGTTACCCTCTACCCACCGCATTGTATCCAGCCATTGTTCCTGTTCCAGTCTAGCTATTACTCCAGCCATTGTTCCTGTTACCATCTACCCAGCCATGTATCCAGCCATTGTTCCTGTTCAAGTCCAGCCATTGTCCCAGCCATTGTTCCTGTTCATTCCAGCTATGTCTCCAGCCATGTTCTGTTACCATCTACCCAGCCTTAATCCAGCCATTGTTCCTTTTCAAGTCCAGCTACTGTCTCCAGCCATTGTTCCTGTTACCATCTACCCAGCTATTGTATCCAGCCATTGTTCCTGCTACCAACAATCCAGCTATTGTATCCAGCCATTGTTCCGGTTTCATCTGTCCAGCTACTGTATCCAGCCATTGTTCCTGTTTATCTGTCCAGTTATTGTATCCAGCCATTTTTCTGTTTCATCAGTCCACTATTGATCCAGCCATTGTTCTTGTTTATCTGTCCAGCTATTGTATGCAGCCATTGTTCCGTTTCATCTGTCCAGCTATTGTATCCAGCCATTGTTCTCGCTTCATCTATTCATCTATTGTATCCAGTTATTGTTCCCGCTTCATCTGTTATATCCTGCCATTGTATCCTACTTCATTGTAACGCTCCATGGGAGTACTCATAGTCTCCAGTGACCTGTCTGCTCCCACTAGTTGCTCTACCCGGCCTACTGTCAGACCTCCTCCTAAAGGGACTCGATCTACAGTACGAATAGGCCATGGAAGTACCTGAGGAAGCTGCGCAAGTTTGGGCAAGACTCTTCAGACTATTTCCCTCCGCATGGACGCCCTTGGACACAGCAGAATCAACTAGCTCAATTTCTGGACTCCATTTCTGCTCGGTTATCCCCGGGCCCTGCTCCTCCTGTTCTGCCTAGAGAACCCGTACCCCACAGAGAGCTGCGAATACCACCTCCTGGATAACAACGAACTTGTCTCTTGGAGTCCATCCTGCTTTTCCAGATGTCTTTTCCATCCCAAAATCTCTTGTTCCTCTGTTTCCTGTGAAAACAAAAATCTTAACTTTCTGCCTCATCAGTACCTTGACTGAGGATGTCTTCGACAAAAAATCTGCTGAAATTTTGCCTCCCCACTGACCCTATGATTGTCCCATTGATTTGTTGACTGGTACCTCTCCACCCCGAGGTCGCACTATCCTCTATCCTGCTGAAACCACCTCTATGGAAGATTAGATCAAGAGAACCTGTCTCGGGGCTTCATCAGACCCTCCACTTCTCCGCCGGTGCTGGCTTCTTTTTTCTGGAAAAGAAAGACGGAGGGCTACGTCCATGCATTGACTATCGTGGCCTCAATAAAATCACTATCAAAACCGGTATCCTACCACTCTCATCTCTGAACTCTTTGACCAATTAAAAGGGCTAAAGTATTTTTCAAGCTTGATCTCCGTGAGCCTATAATCTGGTTCGCATCCGGGAAGGAGATGAATGGAAAATGGCCTTCAATACCAGAACTGGACATTATGATATCTGGTGATGCCCTTCGGTCTCTGTAATGCTCCAGCGGTTTTCCAAGAATTTGTCAATGACATTTTTCGAGATCTCTTAGGTTTTCAGTAGTAGTTTACTTGGATGACATCTATCTTCTCTCAAGATCTTTCTTCTCATCGTCGCCATGTAAGTCAAGTCTTGTCCCAACTACGAGCCAATCAACTGTACGCTAAACTGGAGAAATGTCTCTTTGAATGCCCGCAAGTACCTTTTCTGGGCTACTGGTTTCGGCTCAAGGCTTCAAGATGGATCCAACCAAAGTCTCAGCTATTCTCAACTGGACTCTTCCCATTGGCACTAAAGCTATCAACGATTCCTTAGTTTCGCCAATTTTATAGGCAATTTATTAAAGGGTTTTCTTCCATCATTGCTCCTATCTTAGCCCTTATCAGGAAAGGAGGCAAACCCAGAATTTCTCTCCCGCCGCCTTAGAAGCCTTCAAGAAATTAAAAATTATTTTTCTTCAACCCCGACCTAGTCTGCCATTCATCATCGAGGTTGACGCCTCTAATCTTGGAGCAGGTGCGTCCTTTCCCAAGGCAAATCGAGAGTGGTAAACTCCACCCATGTGCATTCTTCTCTAAGAAATTTCTTCCCAATGACTAAATTATGATATTGGAAATCGTGAACTTCTAGCTATCAAACTCGCACTAGAAGAATGGCGACACTTGTTGGAAGGGGCAGTACATCCTATCACCATCTCAAACTTATCACCATCCAAAACCTAAAGAGATTGAATCCTCGTCAAGCCCGTTGGGCTCTGTTCGTCTCTCGTTTCAATTTCATAATTTCCTTTCATCCTGGTTCCAAGAATAAAAAAGCTGACGCCCTCTCCAGGTCTTTTCTTGCAGCCGATTCTACTGATAAGATAAAGGCCCCATCATTCCCTCCTCCAAGATCCTAGCCACTATTACCACTCAACTTTGCCATCGGATCTATCTGCTCAGGATTCTGCTTCTGCTGCCTTACCCCCTAATAAACCTTTGTTCCCCTCTCCCTCCCTTTGTACAACTGACTCATGAGTCTAAACAGGCCGGTCACCCTGGCATCCACAAGACTTTCAATCTTCTTAATCGTTCTGTATGGTGGCCCTCCATGAGAACAGATGTCAAAAACTTTGCGCCGCCTGTTCTGTTTGTGCTACTTCCAAAACTTATCATACTCTTCCTTGTGGACTTCTTCAACCTCTGCCGATTCCTTCCCTACCATGGACCCACCTTTCTATGGACTTTATTTGTGAACTCCTTTTTCTAAGAAAAATACAGTCACTGTACTGTAGACCGCTTTAGCAAAATGGCTCATTTTGTTCCTCTCCTAAGTTGCCCCCTCTGCTGAACTTGCTCAATTGTTCATTTCCCATATTTTCGCCTGCATGGATTACCAGTTGAAATAGTGTCCGATCGAGGAACCCAATTCATCTCCAAATTCTGGCGGGCACTTTGCAAGTTACTTGGAATTAAACTTAAATTTTCGTCCCTTACCATCCTCAGTCTAACGGAGCCGCAGAACGCACCAACCAATGTCTGGAACAATTCCTTCGATGCTACATTTCTTATTCTCAAGACAATTGGACTGATCTTCTACCATGGGCGGAATTGCCCATAACAATGCCGTCCACTCTTCTACTGGAAAATCTCTCTTTTTTTGTGTTTTTGGCTTAAACCCCAAAGGGTTTCCACAGGATTTTTTTTCTTCTGGTCCAGTTCCTGCACTAACACACTGGTAGCAGAAATTTCAGCCATCTGGCAGGCTACTAAAATCTTGAAATCTGCCCTTGTACAAAAGACTGCAGCTGATAGACGAAGACGTAAACCCTCCATATTCGTGTGGAGATAGTTTGGTTATCATCAACTCACATTATTTACGTGTTTCCTTCTCCTAAATTGGGTCCTAAATTTATTGGCCCATTTCCTATTTTAGAATTGGTGGGTCCACGGCAGTACGACTTCAATTGCCCACCATCATGAGAATCCCTAATGTTTTCCATGTCTCTCTAATCAAGCCGTGGTACTGAATCGATTTTCTTCTCCTCTTCAGTCACCTGATCCTATAATGATCAACGGTCAACAGAATTGAGGTTGAAAAGTCTTGGATTCTAATTCGTCAGAAGTTCTCTTCAATATTGGTCCATTGGAAAGTTCTTGGGTTAAAAATTCTGATTTACATGCACCCCAGTTAATCAAAACCTTTCATAGAAGATTTTCTGACAAACCTGCTTCAAGTGGTCCTGAGGCCCCCTGTGGAAGGGGTTGTACTGTAGGATCTTACCTCCGCGCTCCCTCACCGTTCCGGGACTGGTGACATCGCCGGCGCCGGATGTCGGCGTTGTGACGTCACCACGTCCAGTCGCCATCGCGCGAAGATTCAAATAGGCACTCGAGAGAGGAGCGAGTGCCTATTCGTAGTCCTCGCTACCGGACTGACTGGTTGTCAGCCTAGTACGCTTCCTTACCTCTTGTTCCAGCCTCTGCCTTTGTCTGCCTCCCTGAATCCACATTGTTCCTGTTACCCTCTACCCAACCATTGTATCCAGCCATTGTTCCTGTTCAATTCCAGCTATTATCTCCAGCCATTGTTCCTGTTCCACTACCCAGCCATTGTATCCAGCCATTGTTCCTGTTCAAGTCCAGCCATTGTATCCAGCCATTGTTCCTGTTACCATCTAATCTACCCAGCCATTGTATCCAGCCATTGTTCCTGTTCAAGTCCAGCTATTGTCTCCAGCCATTGTTCCTGTTACCATCTACCCAGCTATTGTATCCAGCCATTGTTCCTGTTTCATCTGTCCAGCTATTGTATCCAGCCATTGTTCCTGTTTCATCTGTCCAGCTATTGTATCCAGCCATTGTTCCTGTTTCATCTGTCCAGCTATTGTATCCAGCCATTGTTCCTGTTTCATCGGTCCAGCTATTGTATCCAGCCATTGTTCCTGTTTCATCTGTCCAGCTATTGTATCCAGCCATTGTTCTTGTTTCATCTGTCCAGCTATTGTATCCAGCCATTTTTCCTGTTTCATCTGTCCAGCTATTGTATCCAGCCATTGTTCCTGCTTCATCTATTCATCTATTGTATCCAGTCATTGTTCCCGCTTCATCTGTTATATCCTGCCATTATATCCTACTTCATTGTAACGGCTCTATTGGGAAGTACCGTATATACTTGAGTATAAGTCGAATTTTTCAGGCTTTAAAATTAGCCTGAAAACCTAACCTCGACTTATACTCGAGTCAAGTCCTAATTTAGATCCAAATTCTGCAATTACAGATAGTAACCAGTAGGTGGCGCTGTGTTAACCTGTATAGAAAGTTACAGGAGCTGATCTGCCCTTACACTTCCTGCTTCCTGTATTCTGCCTGCTGGACTCACTCAGCACTGTCACTGGATGCTGTAAATCTGATGGTCTCCTCAGTTTGGGGCAAAAAACAGCTGCTAGTTCAGTGCAAATGACAGCTTGAAACTACAACCCTCAGGTGACATTTTTAACTATTTGGGTCAGAGAATCCTTTACTATATGGGGGTCAGAGTTCCCTTTACTATATGGGGTTTAGAGGGCCCTTTACTATATGGGGTTCAGGAGAATTGTAAATGATGGTAAGCTTAATTAAAAGTTTACTGAACCTTGCCACTCCACATGTTTAGAAACTGAAACTCCCAGCAACAAAGCATGCTGGGAGTTGTAGTTTCCAAACATCTGGAGTGCCAAGGAATTGGAGGTTACTGGTTCTGGATTTGGCTATTACTGTATGGGATTCATGTATGGGAATTCTGCTGTCCATTTAAAGGGCAACTAAAGCCTAAAAACAACACAGAATCAGAAGGCAGTAGTGGTGATAATTTCTACCCTCGACTTATACTCGAGTCAATCAGTTTTTACAAATTTTTCAGGTAAAAATAGGTACCTCGACTTATACTCGGATCGACTTATACTCGAGTATATACGGCACACCTGCTCACCAGTGACCTGTCTGCTCCCACTAGTTGCTCTACCCGGCCTACTGTCAGACCTCCTCCTAAAGGTACAGTGAACTTCGTCCCTTCGGGACTCGATTCATTACACTTGACTTTGTCTCCAGAACCGATCTTATAAGTAGTACCAGCATGAATTTATGAGAAATAGATTGTGCCAGACAAATTTACTTCTAAGAATTTAGATTTTGGCATGTCAGTAGATGTAGTATACTTGGATTTTGCTAAAGCTTTTGATACTGTGCCACATAGGTTACTAATGTATAAACTGAGGACTGTTGGCCTAGAAAAAAACATTTGTACATGGATACATTTTTATTGGATCTCAAACAGAGAGGGGTGGTAAATGGAGCTACATCTATGTGGGCTAAAGTTCTAAATGGAGTGCCTCAGGTTTCTGTACTGTGGCTACTTCTTTTAAATCTGTTTATAAATGACTTAGAAGGGGGAATTGAGAGCAAGGTCTCTGTATTTGTTGATGACACTAAACTATGCAGAGCTTTGGAAACTTCAAATGATGTGCAATTGCTGCAAGCTGACCTAGATAGATTATCAAATTAAGTATCAGAATGGCAGATGAGATTCAATGTTGATAAATATAAGGTAAATTGGGGGTTTAATATAAAAAACTGTGTTAAGTGAATCGTGACTGGAAAAAGATTTGGGGGTTCTGGTAGATAACAGACTTAGCTGTAGCAAACAATGCCAGACAGCAACAGCTAGAGCTAGCAACATATTGTCTTGTATAAAGACAAGGCACTGGTATATGGAATTTGGAATATGTCGTGCAGTTTTGGAATCCCATATACAAAAGGGACATCTTGGAAATGGAAGCAGTTCAGAGAAGGGCAACTAAAAAATAAAGGGAGTGGAGGGGCTTGACTGTGCAGGCAGATTTTACAAGTTAGAGCTGTTTACATTAGAGAAGCAACGTTTGTGTGCAGATATGATCACTTTATACAAATATATTAAAGAGGGCCATAAAATAAACTCTCTTGTGCATTGTTCACTAATAGGACATATCAGAGGACTTGTGGACATTCTTTAAGATTGGAAGAAAAGAAGTTTCATCATCAGGTTAGGAAAGCTTTCTTTACAGTGAGAATGGTGAAACTGTGGAGTTGTCTTCCAGCAGGTGTGGTTCAGCAAGTTCACTGAATAGCTTTAAAAGTGGGCTAGATAAGTTTCTAAAACTAAAAATTATAGGGGAAAAATTTGTATTAATAATATACTGCAGTTCTTGTTGATCCAGGGATACTTTGCCATTTAGAGTCAGGAAGGAATTTTTTCCCTTTTTAGCTGTTTTTTGCTTCCTCTGGATCAACTGTTAGGTAGGGTTAAAAAGGAGGGTGAAAAGGTTGGACTTGATGGACCTATGTCTTTATTCAACTTCAATTACTATGTTACTAAGAGGGGCGACTCCAATGTTACTCACAATCCAGAGACTCACTTGCACGTGATGACTTCCCCAAACACAAACTAAGCCATGCAAGGTCAGGTCTCTGGATTGTGAGTAACATCGGAGTGTTATATTTACTTGAGTGGGGAAGGACTGACCACCAAACTCTCGGACATAGTTCACGGGAACCGTGCTTCAGTATTTGTGTTAGCACACTACATCCAGGGTTGTGGTTACTTATGACTGTGTTTCATCCCTATTCATCCCTATCGGATTTATGGGACAGTTCGATGCTTCACAGACCTGCTGTGAAACCCCGGTGTAGTGATAGTTGGTTCGTGGACGCTGACTGATATTGTGTGATGTTAATAAATTATTTATGCACTTTACATAGTTATGCGTGTTTTTGAGATGGGAGGGGGCTGTGAGGTAGTATCCCTTTCTAATTCAGTCTTATAGTCGTGAGTGCTTTTAAGGGGCCTAGTTTGGGGTTTACTCACCTTTTTTTAGATATTAAAGGGCAACTGTGGTCCCCAAACAAGTTAGGGTTAAATGAAAGCCTCCAGTATTTTCTTTATAATGAACCGACAATCACATCTCTGGTTTCACCCTGTGAGAAATGATATTGAGGTGAATGTTCAAACTTCCTGCTTCCAGTAGGTTGAGTGACATCACCTTACCTCTGCTAGCCCCTCTGGCCCGGGGGAGAAACATGCTCAGTTTAGACTTAATGCTGAAATCAGGAAGTACCTGGGGGGAAAATTGACAGTTGAGAAGGGGAGCCTATTAATGCAGACAGGCTAGTCACATGAGTTCAAGCTGGTTACATGGCTGAAAACAGGAAGTGTTCAAGCAGGAAGTAATATGGCTGAACCTCTCCAGCAATAACTTCTCGAATTTTATCTAGAGATGTGATTTTGGCTTTATTGTGAAGGTCTGATGGAAGGCTTTTTATAGAATTCTTACTAGTTTGGGAGAATTGAATACCACAGTTACCCTTTAAGCAAGCTGTTGGCAGGGAAAATCAGGGCAGAGTGTGAGGATAATTTATATATCAATATTCAAAGAGGAGACCTGTAATCCCCCCTAAATATGCCACTGGATTTATACAATTCTTCACAAAGAGAATCAGCGGTCAAACATGTCTGTCCAGAACCCAGTAATAACAATGAAATAATATATGGGAACTCTAATGGCATACACCTGAGGAGAAACAATTCCCTCACAAGAGATTTATGATACAATCTAGATTTGAAATAAAAATATATCTACAAAACTGTGGTAAATAAAGATGTAACCTATACCAACGTACAAAGTAAAGTGACACATTTATTGTAACATATATAATATAATGCAACATAGTAAGTATAAAAGGACACTTTTGTGTTTGGAAAAAAACATACAGACAAGAGCAATTAAACAAGAAAATAAATATGGAAAATTATTTTTACTTGCTAGTCACTACGGTAAAGGACAGTGTAAATAGATGTTTCCATAGTTTGATTGTAGTACTGTGGCCCACCAGAAAACAAAATGTAAACTGTAAACTATGTAAATGAATCACCATAATGCATGAGCTCATGCTGTTTTATCACTTTCACACCACTAAAAGCTTGTCACCTCTAACCAAGCAATAAAAAGATGCATTACCATTTCATCCAGCTTTTAATGCTGTCATTTGCTTTTCACCTTTTTCACCTGAGAAAGCACAACGAGACTGCGCTAAAAGAGCAAGCAAGGTAAGGACAAAGATGGACAAAAAGCAGAATCTTTAAAGACAATGGTAATGTAACATGTAGAAATGGGCTGATATAGGCGCAAGACACTGGCACGCCCATTTGGCGAAGAATTGAAGAGATTATCAAGGAAGAAATGTTAAGCCCAGTCTGGATGTTACACATTACATATAAACACCTCAGGAACAAGTCACATCACATAATGCTAATAAGAGAACCAGACAATGCAAAGTGTGAGTGGAATCACAGAAGATAATCCAAATAGACAGCACAAAGGGGAGGGAGTCTGACAAGAAACAAAACAAGGACTGCAAGAGAAGTGCAAAGGAATTAGCAGTTTCAGGAATTAATAAAAGCAGAGCAAATTTAATTAAATAATCTACAGGGGTTTTGGAATGACGAAAGTAAAATATGGGAAAGACTGAGGAAGAAAGGTGAAGAGGAGGATATGAGGAGAAAATTGGAAAGGAAAGGGAAACTTAAATAAAGAATGGTGAAAAGAGGTAATATACAGACAATGGTTTGACACCTATTATTTAAGGCAAATGAAAAGAAAAGGTAAATAAGGATGGAAGATAAACACAGTACATAGTTCAGACAGTATTACACACATGGAGAAAAGATTATAGATGAATATTAATGGGGCTCATGCCCAAAAAAGCTTTGCAGGAAGAAACAATTGATGCCCTGAAACCCATTTATTCTAAAATCAGCACATAAAAATTCTATTTAGTCATTGATATAGCACTGAAAAGTGATACATTTGGCATAAATATTTTCATATATCTGACATTCATATTCATATATCATCCCAATTAAATAAGGCATTTCAAAGAAAATAGGGCTAACACAGAACACAACAAGAGATCGTGTATACGAGGATATATCTAGTAGTGGTAAGTCAAATTCCATTAAAATTGTAGATAAGTCGGTAAAGCATGCCATAAACAGGATTGATTCGACCAATTTATTTCTCGAAATTGTTTTCTTGGTTTTTTTTTAAATGACCATTTAAAGATATTGTAGCAGCATATTGGCTAGATCATCCCTTAAGCCTTTAAAGTGCCAGGTATCAAAAATGTTACAATTTGTGTACAAAAGGACAAAAATGCCAGATTATAAAATTTACAATCTGTTGGCATACTGGACAGCTGGAGGATTCCCCCCAGGATTTAAAGAAATATAAAAAAAAACTTTCAGGGAGATTCAATAAAAGTTCTTATCGTTTAAAATGGTGCTAATTTTGCCCCAACCAATCAGAACTTAGTAGACATTTGAAAGCTAAATCGATTGGTGGGGGGCAAAATTAGCACCATTTTAAACGATAAGAACTTTTATTGAATCTCCCTGTTTGTGTGTATACACCCCAGTTACCCATTCTAATATTAGTACAGATAACATCCAAATTGTATCTCCATGAAAAAAAATCACAAATGTTTTCACTGCATTTTAAAATTTAGAAAAAAAAATTTTTTCCACCGTAGGATTTTTTCAGACACATCTGCAATTTTTGTTTTGTTTTATCTCTGCAACATTTAGTCATCATTTAACATAAACCTACACACTTTTCGACAAGTCTACTCAATATCTTCCCACCCACCTACATAAAAAAATATTACAAACAAAACAAAGTTTTTATTCCTTAAAATGTCTGATATTGTCATGGAGATTACAAAGGTCCTTTATCAAACCAGTACAGAAAGGAAGATATAAAAAACAATCTGGATGTATTGACAATAAAATGTACTTTTAGCTGCGAAATTTACAGTTGTAAGTGCACAAAAAAAATTAGTACTACCTACACAGTAGAGATGGCCGAAACAAAATAGTTTTGTTCCGTTTTCGGATTCCCAGATCTTGGAAAATTCCTGAAGATCCGAAAACGGAACGAATTTCCGAGGCTTTTCGAACGTTTCAGGCTATTTTCGTTAATTTTCAAAAATACCCCCGAACATTCAAAAATCCTCGAAAATACGATTAGAGACCCTTTTCAAGTTTCCGATCGTATTTTCGGGGATTTTCGAACGTTCAAGGGTATTTTAGAAAATTATCAAAAATAGCCTTGAACATTCAAAAATCATCAAATATGTGCTCCTGTGTCCCGAAATCTGGACAATCCGTCTGGATTCGGACAGATCATTCGGATTTCGCAACCGAGGGGTTCCATGTCAGACCGGACCCGGATCCCATCTCTACTACACAGACCAAAGGTATATTTGAATGTTCTAAAGATAAAACAGAATGGGGGCAAGTTAATGGATATGAGATCCGAACTTCTATAATTAACAGTACCTTAAAGGATAAGTGCACTGTAAAATCAAGTTATGTTCATTTGAAAGCTGCAGCTTTAAAATACTGTTGCCATATTTTTTTTACCTATGCCCCTCCAGAGCCTACCTTTGTGCCTTGAAAGTTGTCAACATCTTGTTGCTGGTTTGCTGAATGTTAATCTCCATCCCTCTGAGATTTCCTCTGCATTTTTACTTAAAAAAATTTTACTACATTTTTTGTATTCCTAATGTGAAAGCTTTTCCAGAACACCTACAGAGATTCTTCTTAGCAAGCTGTATTTAGTACATGCAAGTAATAGATTCTGTAACTAAGAAGGCTTCCATGTTATTGCCAGTACAACTGACTAGTCATCAAAGAGCATGCCCTTGACCCCAGCATTCACTGTCTCTATACAAATGTCTCCACACCAAAATGGAAATTCCTGATAAGAACTGTTGGGTAACAAGCAGCTTTCAAATTCTTATTAGGAACTTCAATTTTGGTGTGGAGACATCTATATGACATTATTTTTAATTATTTTTATTAGCAAAACATCAAGCTTCTAAATGTACATGGATTCTTTGCTTTAGGAATACGCAGCCCAGAAGATAACAGGTCCAAAACCCTAGACCTTAGACATACTTTTTGTTTCCATTATGTTCCTCGCAAAAGATA
The DNA here is from genome assembly GCA_019447015.1 of Hymenochirus boettgeri. Taxonomy (NCBI): domain Eukaryota; kingdom Metazoa; phylum Chordata; class Amphibia; order Anura; family Pipidae; genus Hymenochirus; species Hymenochirus boettgeri. The sequence goes on along the minus strand of CM033476.1, from coordinate 230,315,332 downwards.
AAGTCCTATATTTTCTCATGTATCTCCATTTGGTAAAAGGGGTAAAAGCTTTCCTTTTAGCAAGACAAGAGTACATGAAGTAGCAGGTTCAATTCCCTAGACTTAATTTTTGCTGAAATGTTAAAGGGCATCTATAGTGGGAAAATGAACTTTTTTTTTCTTTCTTTCCATGTGTTTTATAATTCCCCACAACCCCCAGAGTGTCATCACTTTGTTCAGATTCCCTCTCTGTCCTGAGATACACCAGTTAGAAGAATACATGATTGCATTCCTCTACTCCTACTTGGACTGTCAATCAAATTCCTGTGATGTGATCCCCCCTCCCTGCTCTGTAATAAACATAGAGATAACAGCATTAGCAGGGGGAGAGAGGTAGCTTTGATGGTAGATATAAGGCTGCACTTGTCCCCCCTTCGTAATAGCTTTTACTGATTGATGATGGGTCACAAAGAGAGAGATCGTAAACTGTACTGTTCTCCTTCTTCTTCCGTGTCTCCAGGACAGCTTGCTTTCTATTGGCCACTGTGCGTGGGTGTGTTTTTCAGGATGTTGAATTTTTAACTCCTACTGCACATGATAAGCTTGTCGGTTAGCCGGAGTTGAGGTAACAGAGGGGAGGGGGAAGGGGGGAGTGCTGCACACAGATCTGACACCATGGTTAAACAGAGTCACTGACATAGATAGGATTAAGGCAGCACAGAGTACATGAATTTAACTTTGCAAAGGTGCAATGTGTTTTTTTCACTATAGATGCCCTTAAAGGGCAACTATAGTGAAAAAAAAACTTTTTCTGTATACAATGTATAGATCACTTAGTATAAGCTGCCTTACTTTCATGTTTCTGTGTGGCTTCGTTTCTTCACACTGGCAGAAGTTTGTACCAAGCTGTGTAGTCCCCCTCCCCTCTCTGTCTACTCCCCCTCAAGCAGTGACGGGCTGTATACAGAGTCCGAGCATTGTCAGTTGAAAGGACTTTAAATGAAGTGCTGACATCCTGTTGACCCCTCCCTTCCAGAGCTAAACTGCAAGCAATCAGAGTGTGGAATAAAGTAGCAATATGCTGAAGGGAGGGGCAGAGGGGGAGAGAGGACAAGTGGTGCTGAGATTCTTTACAAGTAAGTTACTGAACTCTGCCTGTTCTCTAACTTTGCTAATTGTTATTTACTTTTTACCTAAAGTTCATATCTCTCCCCCTGCTTAGCTGAGATCATAATCACTGAAGAGAGAGTCAGTGTAACAGCAGCTTGTAGTGAGACCTTCACAAACACAGTGACACTGCTTGTTGTCCTGTTACATTTCAGTTGCTTTAGTCTATATATTTCATAGATTGCACTGTGTGTCTTGTTTGGTATATAGTCTGTATTACTGTATTATTACATATACTGTATTAGTGTTCCATTTGAGTCACTGGTTTTGTATGTATATAAGATTTTTTTTGGGGGGAGGGGCTGTTTTATAGTGTGTTATGCTCATATTGCTGGGTTAATGGTTTATTGATTGTGTTTAGCACTACAGCATTTGACTATATGTTGCACATAGTACATATAGTGTGGGTGAGAGAGTGTGTGACAGTACTGCAGGGGAGCTTTGTATTGTGTGGGTGTGTGCCTTTGAGTGACAGATGAGGTGTAGCAGCTCCTACAAATCACAGCATATTCAAAGGCTTATATCTCGGGGACTATGAAGAATTTAAAGAAACTAAAGGTACCCTGGTGGATGGGATGACTTATAGGATACATTAGAAGAAATTAAAAAAAAACAATTTTCTCACTATAATTGCCCTTTAACATTCTGTTTCTTACATCCATGCTAGCTAAGAAATACACTGTAAAGATTACTTTTCTTTTTTGTAGAAAAAGCAAGGTATTCTAGCATTGTTACGACAAGAGCATTGAATGTGTTTGGGGGGGGAATGAAAAAACAAAATCCATGTTCTGTGTTAGAGATAGGAAGGGTCCCTGTGCTGTAATATGATTGGCTGTCAGTTTCTGGGAGGCAATGTTGCAACTTCCTTGCTTTGATCTTTTAAGCACTACAGAGAACATTAAATGTACTAAGTACACATAGCTGGGTTTGCGCCGCTAAGGTGGATTATGGAAGCTGACCCCTAGTACCCATAGGTTAATTTAAGAAATCACCAAGCAGCCACAGCAAAGGGAGAGGTGAGACACAGCTTTCTATATGTTTGGGAATGTGCTCTATTTGGAAAATGTGGTCTGGAGACTTAAGTTCCACCACTATTCTCTACCCACACAAATATCATTATAACCATAGAAAATGTGTGCACTTTTAAAAAAAAAAAAATGAACACTAGTGGATGGCAAATGGGCTGTGGGCTCCCTGGGAAATTCCCCTGTAACCCTGTTGGCCAGCCCATCACTGAACATATGTCTGTGTAAAATAAGCAAAATTTCATCACTCCACCCTCCCATTAGTGAACCATTAGTACGGGGAGATACAAGGTCAATTATTGGATAGATCATTGGTAAATCACACAGATCAAACTTGATTTTCAACCTCCACATCACACACACACATACATTACATGCATTATAAATGTATTATCTGTCATAAAGTAACAGAAAAATTTAGCTACAATTTTTATTAATATCCATATTTGTACTGTAATTTTTTATATTTTTCTAAATTTTGCAATAAGTACTAGCTTACTCTTGCCTCTTTTTACCTATTTCCTACTGTCAGCAGCGACATTTAATTGCAAAAACATAACGAATACTAACCATTTGCTCAAAATACCAACTGATAAATTAGCCCCTTTAATAACTGTCACTGTCAGAGTTTCATGTTGCAAACAAAATCCCTAAATGCAGGAATTACCATAATTGCAATGGTACTTTCAACAAGGAAGCATGAGCAATCGTGCGCATGTCAGAAAGATGTAATATTGAGCATAACAAGCTGAATGGAAATAGTAATCCTGAAACTGCAAAGGTTTATATTACAGACATAATTTCACGAAGAAATTCATGCATTGTACAATGAGCTATTAAAGTAACAATGTCAGGCTCCTTTTTAGAAATCAGAGTATTTGACCAATAAGTATGTTCTTAATAGCCCATAAAAACTCCAACTGATTTGTGTACTATCAGGGTGATGCAGTGAAAGCCGCTATCGGTGGTGAAAAAGAGTGTCAATAGTGGTTAACTTCTGCATTACCCTTGCAGCCGCCACAATGTAGAAATTTAAGTAGCCTTTTGGTGCATCGCCCTGTGTGTGTGTTGCAGGTAAAACAGTGGTAGACACTTAAGCTGGTCATACATTTGCGATGAAATTGAATTACACCATCCTGCACCATCTATCTTGAGCTAATTTGAGCTTGAATCATACCTAAGATAATGTGGGTTCAAAATAGGCTCATTAGAAAATTTTCTGACGGGCTGATCCCCTTCTGACTGATAGTCTGCACGATATTGACAAAAAGTCTATCGAACAGACAGCCAATAGCAGGTCCGATCAGCTCAATTGGACCATTCAAAAATATTGGTTGTGTATGAAAGAGTTATTAGGCCAGATAAAAACTTAAAGGGGACCTATAGCAGAACATTTTAGGCTTAAAAATTAGAAATGCTCTAGTTTCACATAATGCTTTATTTACTAATCAATACTCTACTTTTACAGTAAGGACATATCCTTACTGTAGAGGAAGAGGAAGTGGGATTATTCATGGGCAAGAGGTGCTGTATAGTCAGTAAAAGCATTTAACTGTTAAAGGACAACTAAACTTTTTTTTTTTTTTTAATCCTAATGTGAAGGCTTTTTTACCCAGAACACCTATACATTGTAAAGCTGGGTACACACACTACAGATTTTTGAAAGATGACAGACAGGATCTCTGAAAGATCCTGTCTGTAATTTTTCAAAGATATGCATACACACAGTCCCGAGCCTTCTCCTATAGGGAGATGTCTACACACCAATATGGAAGTCCCTGATAAGACTTTGAATGCTGCTTGTTACCCTGCAGTTTAATTACTAGTCATTGTGAATTACATACATCCTCTTCCTGGGGCAATAAATTGATTGGTTGGGGCAAAATTAGCACCATTTTAACGATTTTAACTTTTATTACATCTTCCTGAAAGTTTCTAAATGTACCTGTGATAGTTACATCTGCAGTAGTAGCTCAACTGATAAAGCACATGTTTTATAAAGCCTTTCCATAAATCCACATCCACAAGAAAGGAAAAGCAACATAGTAACAAAAAAGAAAAAAAAAAAAAATTGGCAGATTTTATGCGACAGAAACCATGTACTCTCACAGTGGCACATACTGTATTCAGGTTCTGTTGCTCAACTCTTAAAGGTTACAAAATCTAGACATAAACATAAGACAAGGATGCTCCTATTCTATACAGCAAATCAAAATACAATCCAGACAGAATTTAAGATTTATTTTTAGAGAATAATTTTATACAATTCATAATTCCAATTTCTTTCCCTTTTTAAATCATAACTATACTCCAAAAATTAACTAATTAGAAATGGAAATTACCTGGGGCAGGGAGGTTGGATTGATTATTTCTACCTCACAATATTGTTTTGTTAAAGAGCTACAGTAAGAACAGTTTTGTTTGCCAGGTTAGTCCTGGACTATTCCTGTATTAAAAATAGTGCTGAAGCCAGGATGAAGACTGGCAGAATCAGTTATCTTTGGTCTAGTGATCCTCACAGAAACAATATTGGGGGTAGGAATTACCAATCCTATATCCCTATCCCAAGTACTTTTCAGTTTAACTATTTTAAAAAAAATCTTCAAACACACAATAGTTCTCTTTTAAGGTGGTTTACATTTATTTTATATACTTTTCTATTCCAAAATGTGCCTTAATTTCTAATCAGTTTATATGTTTAATGTCATTACATTGGGGTGAATGTTCAAACTTCCTGCTTCCAGTAGGTTGAGTGACATCACCTGACCTCTGCCTGCCCTTTTCCCCCGGGGGAGAAGCATGCTCAGTTAAGACTTATTGCTGGGGAAATCAGGAAGTACCTGAGGAAAAAATTGACAGTTGAGAAGGGGAGCCTATTAATGCAGACAGGCTGTTCACATGACTACAAGCTGGTCACATGGCTAAAAACAGGAGTTCAACCAGGAAGTTACATTGCTGAACCTTTCCAGCAATAACTTCTCACAAATTTTATCTAGAGATGTGATTTAGGTTTTATTTTGAAGGTGTGATGGAAGGCTTTTTATATAATTATTACTAGTTTGGAAGAATTTGAGACCACAGTTACCCTTTAAATAAGAACTATAAGACTATTCCCATTTACTTTACTTTCCATTGCCTATACATTGCTATTACTAATTAATAGCAACAAATATACATTAGCATCTCTCCTTGCCTATTAAATGGTGGAATGGAATGGACTGGATTATATTTGTTCATTTAAAGGGCATGTGCACCACCCAGGCAAAAATGTATGCTTCCTAATTCACCCACCTACCTAAAGACTGCAATATTTACCCAACTGTAGGACATTCCTGAAGGAATCTGCTCGCACATGCTCAGAAGAGATGACTTGGGAAAAAGCAGTCAGCAATTGGCCTTAATGTCACGGACACAACTGGCAGCTGCTCAGGTTTTTACAAAAAATATCATGCTTTAGAAAAAAGCCTGTGATCCTAGCATCCGTTTTTTTTAAATTCAATTATAAATGGATATTTTTATAAAATCAGGGCCAGATTTACCATTAAATCACTTTTTTCTTTTTTGATCTTAAATCAGTAGATCTCACTGTGACATTTAGCAAAAGAAAGGTAGATTTTTCAGAATGAAAAATCAGAAATAACAAACCCCTGCAAAAAAGGGTAGAATCATTGTACAGTGGCCTTAGTCTACTGAGCTGTAAGCTACAGGAATTCCAGCAAGCAAAGACTTAGTCTTACACAAAAAAGTAATCTGTAGAATGCATTAACCTTAAATAATGTGGATAAGCAGTCAATGGGATTTGATTGTCAGAAGGATAGGATTACACAGGATTTTATGGTAAAATATGGTAGAAAGAGAAAGCATAAAGATGGACAAAGGGGAGGGACAAAATAAGTTGATAGTGGATAATTGATAATGGATTACATTTTTAGGTTAAAAGCATATAAAGACATCACAGTTGTGATGTTTATTAGAAATTGCCATGCATTAATTACAAAGGAAATAAAGGGCATGTCTACCCCCAGAACTAAAATTTAATCCATCACTGTGTAGTGTTTAAAAATCCTTACCTTACATCTCTGCTCCAAATGGTTCTCTTGTAGTGCTTGTTCAAAGTTCCAGAAAGTGTAGTGTAGGAAAGAATACATGTAAGTACAGTTCTGATCTTTTTCTGGACAATCAAACCTGACGATTGTGGGAAAGGGGCCCTATACTACAGCAGTACAGTGGAGATACCCTTTAAATTACTTTTTAGAATAATTACTGTGTACATATCACATATTATGCATATATCATTTTAGTCTGTTGTATGACAATGAACAAGAAAGAAGGTTTACATGTACTACTCTTGTATACTTGTGAAAGCAGTATTATTTGAATATGTGCTTGTGTATGCCAATTTAGCAGATGGTAAAGAAGTTCATTTCACAAAAGTGTATATAAAGAATATGAATTTTGAAACAGTAATGATAGTTCTGAGAATAGGGGATAATAGTGTAACAGGGATGTCCCTTGATAATAAACAAACCAGGATCTGCACAACAGGGCATATAAAAGGGGTGCAAGTCACCGAGTGTTGTACCTACAACTTGTACTATTTTAATGGTAAAAAAAAAAAAAAAAAAAAATAAAAAGAAAAACTAGAGTGAAAAAAAAAAAGATTTTAAGTTAGATAGATATCAGGAAAAATTCTGGGTGAATAAAAGTTTCAGCTTAGTATTAGTACTAGGGTTTGTTTTTGTGTGTTTTGCTCTACTTCATTGAACACAGGTCAGCTCTAATGTAACAGATTGGGCCCTGTATTGCATTTATTATTTAATAGAAGTATTGAGTTGTTCATTGTTGTAGTCTTCCCCTGTTATGGTTCAATTCACAGGATCCCTCAAAAGTTGTTCATATTTAGTTTAGAAGAGGAAGTTCAGTGCAAATACATATACTTTTAATAGAAAAGAGCAGTATTTTTTCATCCTAACAACCTTAACCTACCCATTCAGCATTTTGTCTGTGTATAAATAAATGCTTCTGAAAAACTAACTTCCTGTTTGCAGGACCCCTTATAGAGAACTTTATGGTCTTGCCCTTGACCCAGCACCTGGGCTGATTCAGTTGCTGTGTAGAGATCTGAGCATGACTGAAATGACTGTTAGGAACATTCCAAGGTAGTGTGCATTCCAGGATGAAGAAGGACGATTACAGAACCTGAAATGTCAGCTCATTAATGTCAACAGCAGGGAACAGCAAGGGGAATAAATTAAACTGATTTTTCAAAATGGAAGAAAATATGTAGAACAACTAGGTATGCATAATATAAGAATTTTAACAATAAGGATATTTTCCACTGAACTTTCCCTTTAAATAGCAACTTGAGGACAGCCAGCTCAATGTGCCCATAATGAATTAAAACTCTATCCACACACTATATTTGTTTGCACTATTTTATTGTATATACCATATATACTCGAGTATAAACCGTCCCGAGTATAAACCGAGGTACCTAGTTTTAGGTAAAAAAAGAAGGAAACCCCATTGACCCGAGTATAAACCGAGGGGGTAGTATTTGCCACTAAAGATGTTTGGAAACTACAACTCCCAGCATGCTTTATTGCTGGGAGTTGTGGTTTTCAAACATCTTAAGTTGCAAATACTTACAAATAAGAGTAAAACCTTCTTTTTTTGTGCATACTGTATGCACAAATATAGGAGGATTTACCCCTATTTGCAAGTATTTGCCACTTAAGATGTTTGAAAACTACAACTCCCGCAATAAAGCATGCTGGGAGTTGTAGTTTTCAAACATCTTAAGTGGCAAATACTTACAAATAGGGTAATCCTCCTTTATTTGTGCATACAGTATGCACAAATAAAGAAGGTTTTACTCTTATTTGAAAGTATTTGCCAATTCCCTGTGAAATTAAAAGTTTCTCCTACCTTGTCCGCCGCCGCGCGATCCGCATCCTCGCTCCACAGCCTCTGCGCATCTGGATGATCACTACCCGGCGCCTCTCACTTTGCTGCGCCGGGTAGTGACATCATCCCCATGTGCAGAAGCTGTGGAGCGAGGATGCGGATCGCGCGCCGGCGGACAAGTTAGGAGATAGGATGACTCGAGTATAAACCGAGGTAAGATTTTCATGCTATTTTTAAAGCCTGAAAACCTCGGTTTATACTCGAGTATATATGGTAATTTTTGAGTGTTACACGTTCCCCAATTTGCTACATCAATTACAAATTTTTGGTGCGAAAATAACACATGGTCACTTTAATATAATTGATTGTTTATTTATATTTATTTGTTACCACATCTCTGTGTGTTTTGCCCCTTTCATAAAGCTATGTTTATCATGTCCTTTGAGGCATTTTTTACCTAAAATTACCAATATATTTATTCATTGTAAAACCTAATTTTCAACAGAAAAAAAAGAAACCTTGATTTACCCAATCAATGGGACAGTTAACAAGTTGATTAATTCTGATATTGGATTTATATATCTAACTTGTTCATAATCATAGTGGTTTAAAGAGCTAAAATATTGCTGAGACATATTCTCATGAGCACGTTTTAATGTTCTTGAATAGGCAGGAAACCTCACATAAGAAATGACCTTTTATGTATACACTCATTTTAATTATGTTCTGTATTTATTCAGTGTTATCTACCTCAGTGTTTAAAACTATTAAAAATAACAGTTAAAGGTTAATCCCATAACGACAAATCATAGACAAACAAATTTGTTTCATTCATTCATTTTCATAAAAATTTTGTTACCTGGTTTGAGGTTATTGTCACTGACCCAGTGGCTCAGATACATTTGGAAATGATAACTATTTTCAGAGACCCTTGGTATCCATATGCAAATAACTCATTAGCATCACAAGCAGATTCATTATATGTTAATAAGAATCATGCATATTGATAAAGGTTTGATGCTTTTCTGCTTATCTCTGTGCACAGGAGTACATTAGGCTCACCACGCTATGGTTTTGGTTGCAGAGCACAAAGATAACATTGTCCTTTCAACCTCCCACAAAAGCGTGTCAGGTCAAAAGTTAAGAAAATAAAAGAAAGAAATACCTTCTCTTTTGACTCAAAATTCATGTGTAAATTACCTAAAGCTGGGTACATACCGTTAGGTACTTTTCAAGTGAGTATCGCTGAATCAATCAGGACAGTAAACAAGTTGATTAATTCTGGAATGAGTTTTATATATCATAATAAATAGTTGTTTAAAGAGCTTAAATATTGTTGAAACATATTCCCTTAAAGATTCTGTTTGTCGTCTTTTAAAGATCGTGACAGAGTGTACACTAAGACCGCATCCAATTCCCTATACTTCACTAAAGAGGGCTGGCCAGAGGGTTGGCCATAGATGAGGGAAATTTTTGGAAGCTAATAATCATTCCTGAGGCTGACACTGAATAATCACCGGCCTCGGGAATGACCATTTTCATAATACACACTTTACCAATGAAGGAGCGGTTCTGTCAGAATTGCACCTTTATAGTTAATGTGTGTACCCAGCTTTCGACACAAATTTAATATTAATTCCAAATCCTTTCTTTGTGCCCCAGATCTTGTACCTCTGTACCTTCAGAACTTCAATAACACACATATGATACATTTAATTAGTTTAGTATTGAAATCTGAAAATAAAAAATTAACTCAATAGTCTGCTGTCTCTCCCATGCATCACATTGAAACTGTGCATTTTAATTGCCTGTAATGTGTTGCCCCTATCACATCGCTTGGACATCCCTTCTTTGGACATCACTCAATCAATACTTCAATCAATCCTAAACAGTTTAAAGCCATATGTTTGAAAGCTACAGGCATTATTCTTATTTGTGTATGATTTCAGATTTTGCAAACATTAATTTGAAGGCAAGTACATCAAACTGGCACTTATTTGACCTGGTAATCTTTCAGAATGCTACTTTTTAATACCATAATTCATTACAGGAAAGCCCCTTTTTAAAGTACAATCATACAAGTTAATATTTATAGTAAGATTATATTTTCTTTAAATAATGGGAAAGAAACTTTAAAAAGCATGAAAAGTGCTTTCAGCAAAAATATCTATTAACTGAAGATCTAGCTATATAGGTTCTCACTTTGACCAATCAGGGAGATTCAATAAAAGTTCTTATTGTTAAAAATGGTTATAATTTTGCCCCAACCAATCAGATGTTAACTTTCAAATGTTATATAAGATCTGATTGGTTGGGGTAAAGTTAGAACCATTTTTAACTATAAGAACTTTTATTGAATCTCCCTATATGTTTTTTTCTACTCACTGGAGATATTTAGGTTATTCTGAAGCTTTGAAATTATCTGCTTTATATGTAATATTACAAACACATATTCTTGAAAACCTTACGATTGCTTTATACTTATAAAAGGAAGTAAGCTTTCAAGAATTAACACACTCAATCAACATCATGCCAATAGAACTAAAATTAATGATCAACTGGTAAACACTATTTACAATATTATAAAAATATTTTGCAGGTGCAAAATATTTTATTTTTTTAACTGTAGGATTTTTTTGTGACTAACTTATACAGCAGTTATGTAGGCCACAAACCAGAAGGGAATATCTATTAACCACTGAATTACAACTGAAACCAGTAAAAATAAATCAGGGACCAAACTGCATTTAAACCCTTTGAGGCAAATGTATGTAATGGCTGAAACCAGTAGGTTTTATACCTTGCTCCAAAGCCTTAATACAGTAGAAAAATGCAGTGGGACTATGTAAATGTTATACAGATGTAGACGATGTTCATAGTAATTTGTTGAAGGAAACAAATCAGAAATTAAAAATCATGTTAATTAGTAATGGTTTTTTTATGAAAAAAAAGAAGAAATAACAAGGGTTCAGAATGGCAAAAGGAGGCAAAATAAATTTAAAAATGGTAAGAAAATGGTGAGGGAGACTGTATAATGTGAAATAAACAAAATAAACATGTATTAGAATTAGGCAGAATAAAAGAAGGTGGAACAAAATAGAAAGAAGGTGTTTGCAGAATTGAATAATTAAATTATTAGAGAATTGGATGTGTAATAGAATGGGTCTGAATGTTGGAGTTGGAGTAACAAAAAAAGACAAAGCAAAGAAGATACAAAGAAAAGAACTAATAAAAGGGTAGAGAATAATAGAATAAGAAAGCAGCATAGTAGAAGGATAGAGATAGAAAAATGAGAAAGGGGATGGTGAAAAGATGAAATTAAAGGGATGAGCAAAAGAAAAAGAATGAAAAGGAGATGGGAGAGAAAATAACAGCACATTAGAGAAAGGAAAAATAGAGGAGAGTAAAGCAGATGAAATCATGAGAGAAAAACAGCAAATAAAGCAGTATGGAGAAGAGGTAAATATTAAGAAAATTAATAGAGAGAGAGATGAAATAAAATGGTCAAGAGAATAGTAAGGATGGAAAAGGGGTATGGTCTGGAGAAGAAAGGGCAGACAAATGTAATGAGGCAAACAAAAACCTATGTGGCAAGAAAATGGTGGAAGTACGAGAAAATGGCCAATGAAAAGAGCAAGACCAAAACTAATACAGGATTAAAAGTAAACTGTTTAAAAATATAAAACAGACATGAACGATCAAAGTGTACTAAATAACAGAAAAACATGTGCAGTGCCTACAGCATGGAATGACAGCAGAAAACAGGAGGGAAGTGGTGCCACGTATAAGATATATGCAGGACTACTACTACCCCATACAAAAAAATGCCCCAGCTAAAGATAATTCACTTGTTTCTTCCCCATAAAGAAAGGTTTTGTTGTTTGAGAGATTCCACACAAGGTAATCATTAGTAGTAAATTACAATTACAGGAAAAAACAGGACAGAAGATTGCATGGAGCATGTCAGAAACATGCCTTAATATGCAAGTGTTACCAGGTTTTCTTAGTTCACATGATCACATCAGCAAAAAATAATTTACATGCCTGTGAACTCAATTTCTAAAGACCAGCTCACCCAGGGAATAGGGAAGAACCTTATCTTATGTGAAACAAAGAGTTAAAAATCCATTAAATAACCAGCAGACTGGAAGCAAGAGATAAGGATATAGAAATGGAAGATAAATGGAATGGAGAGACAGAGAAAAGGGGAGGGGGTGGACAGAGACACTGCAAAATACAAATGAGAGAGTAGTTTGAAAAAAAGTCGAGGAGAAACAAAGATTGAAGAATAAATCAGAGAGATAACAGTCAAGGGTCATTTATCTTCTATATGACACAGGACAGAAAAGGGGGCACCTAATTCTATGCACATACTTTAAAGTAAAAACACAAACTAAAATGTTCACTGTGATTAAAATTTTGGGAAATAGTAAGATAAAGGAAAATGCTGTTGACTATTGTTTGCATCTACTACTACTTTACAAGCCTGAAAAAATAGATATTTTGTTTACACATAGCCAATGCCAAAAAGTCATAACAGTTTGTCTCAAAGACCCTGTACACAAGACTTAAAACATCTTGAACACTTATGTTGGTTGCTGAGAGTGGATAAACTTGCAACAGCAAGTTATTAATTGTGCATAATATGACAAAGTGCTTAATAGTGTCATAATGTCAAACCTATGAGGTTTTTCACCTACAATGGTCAGTTGATTTTCATTTTTTTGTGTATTTGCCCAAATTCGTCTTGATAAAAATAGGAGAGTAATATGGGTAATATATATAAAGGAAAATCATCATTTCCTTGCAGCCTTGTTGAAAAAGGAAAAATCATTAAGGGGACAAAATGGGTGTATATAAAATTAGTGTGTCATATTACTCTATGGGATTTTAAATCTGGTTATTAAAGCTGGCCAAACTACCTCAAAATTATACCAATTAGACATTCAATCAGAGACAAATGTCAAATCGATTGTATCGTCGTTGAAAGGAGCAGCAGTTTTAATTCCAGATAGTTACCACCCAGATCATAATTCTGATCAATTTTACAATTGCAAAATGATCAGGCTAGGTGGTTGTTGGAATATCGCTTGAACATCTGGAGGCAAGTTTTTAGTGTATGGCCAGAATAACTGCTTTTATAGATGGCCCCTTTTTTAGCATGTAAAATAACGCATTTACGGTGTAAAACTCTTTTTGTGAAGTAGGAGCCTTTTGAAATTTCTCATTCATCCAGGTCATGGTATATCTGTTGTATTCAGTTAGATCAACTGGACTTAAAGTTTTAGTTCTTGAAGACGTTATACTAGTCATATGACTGGCTTTCTCAATTCAGAATGACTTGTACAAGAATCTGTTGGCAATATAAGTACCACTGAAAGTCCCAATTAGCTTATAACAGACAGGAGTTAGGGACTTTCTGAATGCAAGGTGTGGATGCATTGAGGCTAAGGGGTGTTATCAAAACTGCGCAGGGTAAGGTGTCAAAACAGCATTGTACATAGCAGACAGTTTGTGTCAACCCCCCAACTATGTTGTCCTATGATCATCTCTCTTCACCTGTATACCCACCAAGGAGGCTGTTGACATGGTGAGAAAATGGCTAGACTAAGACAGCACCCTTACCAGCAGAACTGAACTTCACCAGAACAGGTGTGTTCCCTACTGGACCTATGCCTGAATACCACCCTATTTCAAATACAGGGATAAGTTCTATAAGCAAAAACTTGGATGTGCTATGGGATTTACAGTTTCACTCATTGTGGCAAACCTTTACATGGGGGAAGTGGAAACACAGGTGCTTAATACCATTAAGGCCATAGCACCCAGCCAATAGTTCAGATACGTGGATGACACCTGGGTTTAAATCCACCAGAAGGAAGTACAAGCCTTCACAGAACACATCAATGCCATAGACCAGAACATCAAATTTACATGGGAAGAGGTACAAAAAACACACTGGCCTTCTTGGACTCCTTGGTAGAAGTCAGGACGAATGGTAAACTGGAAGTAGAGGTTTACAGAAAACCAACCCATTCAGACCAGTATTTGATGTTTGACTCCCACCACCCTTTAGATCACAAGCTGAGTGTCATCAGAACCCTGCAACACAGAGCAGAGAACATTCCCACTAGCACAGAGGTGAAGGCTAACGAAATCTTTGTCAAAAGAAGTAGAAGGAAAGAAAAGAACACTAATAACAACAGTAAAGGGGGGAAAACAAGACAGGAGAAAGGATATGGCCATCCCATATGTAGCAGGGGTCTCTGAGAAATTAATCAAAATTTTCAAAAAACACTGTATCCCGGTCTGCTTTAAACCAAACAACACACTGAGGCAGCAATTGGTACATCCGAAAGACCCAAGTAAAGCAAAATCATATACGCAGTGCAGTTAGGAGTGCTCTGATTTGTATGGGGAGAAGACCAAACAGCAACTGCACCAACGTATGGCCTAGCACAGAAGAGCCAATTCCTCGGGTCAGGACTCAGCCGTGTACCTGCATCTTAAGGAGAAAGGACATACCCATTTATGTGAAAATGAAAAAAACATGCCTGAATAGAGAGGTGGGTGGGTGGGTGGGGGGGGGGGGGGGGGGGTTAACACCAACTGTCTGACATGTACAATGCTGTTTTGACACATTACCCTGGGCAGTTTCGATAACACCCCTTAGCCTCAATGCATCCACACCTTGCATTCAGAAGGTCCCTAACAACTGGCTGTCTTATGCTAACTGGGAATTTCCAGGGTACATAATTGCATAACAAATTCTTGTACAAGTCATTCTGAATTGAGAAAGCTAGTCAGATGACAATTGAAACATCTTCAAGAACTAAAATTTTGAGTCCAGTTGATTCAACTGAATACAAAAGATATGAAGTAGGAGCCTTATTAGGCACACATAATCATTGTGGGGGGGGGGGGGAAGGATGGGAAATACTTTTTAACTGGATAAATATGAATTAGGCAAGCAGAGGGCCTGGATCAGAGTGCCGGGGGTACGATGCAATGCAAGGATATTTTTTTTCTTTCTTTTTTCCTAGGTGGAGATACCCAAAAACACTAATAATGTACTAAACACTTATAATGCAACTGAACTAATTTGCTTGGCACTGCATTTTTTATATTTCCAAATTTATAGTAATTTTATTTAGGAAAACATAAAATGACTGCAAAGAATAGAAATTATAAGAAGTATAGGAAAGCATGAAATAAAAACAGTGTTCTGAAAGTGTAATTAAGATTAGAGATACAGAATGTCAAAAAAGGGTCAGGTGAAGAGATGCATTGATTTTAAAAATAAGCAGGAAGATAAGAATAATATGGGATTATGGAAGTATTTTCAAGTGACAGTCACAGTTAAAGGGAATGTCCACCCCTTTACCCCCCAAAACCTAAAGATCGTTTTATCCTAAAGCTGTAAATCCGCTCCCAGACTGAGCTATTATACTTACATGCTCCTACTCTGCACTTCCGGGTAAGGCAGTCAGTGTCGGCCGTGACAGTGACATCACAGCCAATCACTAACTGCCATTCCAGTAGTCTCCATTGTGGCTGCTCAGGAACACAAAAAGAACAGAGCAGCCACAGTGGAGACTGACTGAGGAACCCGGAAGCGGCAGTGGAGCGAGGAGCATGTAAGTATAATAGCCGATTTAAAGCTTTAGGATAAAACGATCTCTAGGTTTTCGGGGGTAATATACAATATATTAATTTTTGAAAAGAGGGGTGGACAGTCCCTTTAAAGGGCATCTATAAAGGGAAAATGATTTTTTTTCTTTCTTTGTTTTCTATAATTCCCCCTAACCCCCAGAGTACCTTTAATATACGTTATATATAACTTATATATATAAGTTAAAAAGTAATATACAAGTTTAATATATAAATTAAAAGAGGTCAAGATTTCAATACACCACTCCTGCTTGAGCTGTCAATCAAATCCCCTAACAGCATGCCGCTGTATTATGTAGGCTTACACAAGTTTTACAGCAAGTCTCCCAAACGGAAATGGGCATTTCCGAACGATCCCAAGGCCGACGGTGAAAGTTTGTTTGCTTTGGGAGCTCTCAGAAATGCGATACACACATAAAGCAAATGGGACGATACCGGCAGCACCAGTCCAAATGGGAAATGACTTAATGGAACGACTCCAACTTTATGTATCAAAACTAGTATTATGCAACATTTTTTATGTTCCATTTTTTAGAAACTCATCCAGCTTTTTTTTTTTACACTTATCCAATAAACTTGCCTTCACCACGTCCAATGGTAAAGAGTTCCATAGTTTTACCATTCCCCCAGTGAAAAACCCTTTCTGAACTTGAAGATGAAATTTCTAAAAACAGAAGCCTGGATTTAATTTAAGAAGCATGTCTGGAATTTAAAAATAATAAGAAATGTACTAATAAATGTATCACTGTTTTTTTTAATAAATACCAAGCTAAAATTTTTTGATTACAATGTTAACATTTTCTGCTTTCAACAGACTGAAACTTAACCATATATAAAAAAGGCTGTTAAATTAAGAGACTGGGAAAAATTTAGGATGCAAATGAGTTAATGTATTTAACATTCACAGAGACTGGAACACTTTCACATCCCTGAATCAGACTACTTGGCTGTCGTATCACTGAAGGAAATATTTATTTTTTTAGCTCCCACCTTCACCCCCCTGCTTCTTTTTCTCTGTTTAGCATCATTATTGGTGTCAAATTAAATGACCTTCTGTGACAGCACAGTCTGGCAAAAAATTGTGGAAAGCACTGGGAAGAAAAATGGCAGAGAGCTGTGTCTTTAAAATAAGAAAGCAGGAGTAAATTACCCTGCCTGAAAGGGAGCAATAATTACCCCTGAGTAGCTTATTAAAAGGAGGTCACAGGCCAAGCAGCCATCTGGGATGTGCATTCGCCTCTGATTGTTTTTACACGGAATTCGCTCACTGTATTAGCTTTCATGTCAATGCACCTGCCCAATTCACTGGGGAGCACTTAACTCTTTCACCACTGGGAGGCATAAAAACGCATGTAATGCTATGTTCGTTTGAGACACTTCGGATTAAGTGAGTCTTTTGTGCTCCAAAAATATTATAGCCAACTATAATATTACACCAAAGAATAAATAAATAAATAAGTGATGTGTTTAACAATTTATAGCCAACTGTTTTTACCATTGTATTTCATTGATCTTTTAAACTGCATCTATCACTCGGGGTAAATTTTCCGTACGCTACTCAATATCATGTTTGTGCCTCCTGGTGAATTAGGAAATGGGGTTGCCATTTGCAGACTATTAACTGGCATTAAAGTTGTGATATTAAATCGATTGTGCAGGCTGCGCGGGTGTCTTTTGCGAAACCCGTGCAAAGGTGGATTTAAACGCTAACCGATGTTGAACCGATCCTCCATAAATAAGCCTGTACATCTCTTTCTATGAAATGATTATTCCAGTTGGTACCAAGCAAGCATTTTAATATTTGTGCAAATAATTTTTTCTCTTCCTATGTACAATAGTTCCAAGAATACAAATAAAATGTACATCACACATCAGGATCTAGAATTGTCACAAATACCATAAAAAGTAATTTTGACTTTACAAGCTAGACAAAACAGTTCTACCTATTTGCTTGACTTTAAAATAGTTGTGTCATTTTGTGAATAAGTGCAATTGTTCACCCTGCAAGAAATGTATCAATCAGTGGCATAACTACAGTGGCAAGAGGGCCCACCAATCTCCCTAATAGTATTGCAATCAGCAGTTTAACAGCTGATCTCATGCACATAAGTAAAGGTGCGTGCATGTAAACATCTGTTACAAATTGTCATGATCGGCCGAAATTTACAATTGGTCAGGCCCCAGATTGAAGGAGGGGGTGGTGCCAGACTGGGACATCAGTCAGAATTTTCATGTCAGAACTCAGGGGTAAGTACATGGTGGTTTAGGTTCTCACACTTGATACTTTTAAAAAGAAGGAGAATGAAGGCTGTATAATTGCCCTTTAATTTTATTGCCAGCCTTATTCCTATTTTATATTACAGTTTTCCCATCAATTCATGAACAATTCTTGATCTTTCTAGCAGCAACCAAAATGAAAGGAGAATTATTCTCATACAATAACAAATAACTTTCTGGTTCCTCCCACAGTCATTTTTAATGATGATTCCCCATCTCTAACAATATATGTTGGAGAGCATATGTTAATGAAGGAGGGGGAACCAGAAACCAGTCAGATACAAAGCCCATACCCATACAAAACATATATGCATTTTGCATCAGACTCCATTGGGCCTCTTGTGATATCAAAATCAACAACAAACATTATTTATTAAAAATGTGACTTATTCTTCCAATTATTGACTGTTTCTGCAGTTCAAGTAGCTGAATTGTCTGGAGTGGGGTTAGTCAAAGCTACAGTGCCTACTAAATAATTTTTGTTTTTACTGTTGTTTGGCATGGTAAGTTGATGTGGAGGTGGGGAAATGTAAAGTGTCATTGATCTTCAATAGATGTGTGATTTCATAATTGGAAAAAGACAAAAATTTGCATTTAATGTGCTGCATATTACCAATGAATTGAGAGTTTGTATGCTAAATTGGCTATAATTGGGTTCCAGGGCATTATTACCTGCATTTGTAGAACCTCTCAATTGTGAGGGAACCCACTTCTGTCATTGTTTATCCATTTTATTTCTTTCACTGAAAAGTTTAGAGGCCGTGTTTAAAAGTGCCTCAAAACAAGTTTTGTAAATGTAACCAAAAATTAGCTCAGGAAGCAACAGGCATTGATTTCCATGTCTGTATGGGGACCATTAGATAAATCCCATTTGGAGCGATCATCAAATGATCAGCAAGAATGATGTAAAATGTGTACAAGGCCTTAAACATTCCTATTTTTATGCTTAAACCTAAAGAAGCCAAAAGCAAACAAAAAAATGGTAGATCACTATGGATAAGATAGGGAGCCAAAAGTATTTTTAAAAAGCATATACTTTTTAGGTAGTTTTGTGCTGCCACAAAACTGACTATATTTGTAATATTTTAAAGGGAAAAAAAACAGTAAGTTGTGAGGCATCTGAGATCCCCCCAAAAATAGAAATCCTGCTTACAATGTTATTATGCCCTTGCCATGTATTAAGAAAGTTTTAAATGTGTGTAACAACTTTATACACACTGTGTAATTAGATCATTGGATTTTACAGCACAATGTACTTAATTTTGCTTACAAAGCACTACATAATTTTGATGAAAGGCTATGTATATTAAAAAAAATAGCTGCCTCATTTTAATATATAAATTAAAGGGCATGTCCACCCCCCAAACTATAATTTAACCCACTACTGGCCCCACTATGTAGTGTGTAAAAATCCTTACCTCACATCCCAGCTCCATATGGTTCTCCTGTAGTCCCCCCCCAAAATCCCCAAAACTGGCCAGCAGGAGGTTAGCAGAGCCCATATAGGACTCCGCCTCCTGTCTCCCCTCCGGGAGAAGTTTGGCATGCACACTGCAGCCATTCTCCCCCTCCCTCTCCCGATTCTGTCTCCCTCCCCCTAGTGTAAAATCCTTTTTATATTATGTACTGTTCCTTCCCCCAGCCCCAACTGCATAACTTTTATTTACAGAAAGTGCCCCGATCTTTACTTACCTTGCCTCTTTCCTTCACCGATCTGAACTCCCGGCAGCCACATCCGTGATTGGCTGCCTCTCAGCCAATCACGGACACGGCTTCCGGTCCCACCCCCTGCTTGCATTTCCCTGCAAGCAGAGGGCCGAGGCAGTGCGGAGAAGGATAGAGGCATGGTAAGTAAAGATTGGGGCACTTTCTGTAAATAAAAGTTATGCGGTTGGGGCTGGGGGAAGGAGCAGTACATAATATAAAAAGTTTATTACAAGGGTGGACATGCCCTTTAATACAAGAAAGCAGCACTTATGAATGTGTGTTTCTGCATTCCCTCAATCCAGTACTTGTTCTGCTCAGGCTCAGTCTCCCTCTTCTTTCTCTAAAACAACACCTCCCTTTTCAGATCTTACCTTCTGTAAGGGCAAGCATGCTCAGTAATCACTATTAGGTAGAACTGGGAGAGGGAGTTTTCCACCATGCAATTCTAAACACTCTAAACACAGCAGAAGAGTTTATGTTAATACAGCTGAAATGTAAGATGCTTCAGATTGAATATCTAAAGAATAAGAAGACAGATCAACAAAATAAAATGGTACAGTGGAGGTTGGAAAGAATTAGTTTCCAGTAAAAAAAAATAAAAGCCTCTCTACATGTGAAAGAAGCACAGCTGTTTTCTACAAAGATTTAATGAGCATCATCAAAATAAAAAAAACATTCACTAATGTGTCAGTAGTGTGTTACCAACTAACACATTAGTGAGAAAAGTTAAACTGAATGCTAAGAAACCCACAGGCTTTCCATAGCTCATTATTTTATCACTACAAGCTGATTCTATCTGCTATTTAACTTTTTATGTTATTTTCGTCTTTTGAACTTGGCCAGTCTGGAAATATTCTGTGATATTTAATCTTAGCTATTAGAATCTGTGTCAGATATAATACATTTCTTCAGTGAATTTGTTAAATGTGACATGGCTTTGTTAAATGTGGAAGTCTCTGTGGCACAGGGATAGTACAGTGACACGAAAAGAAATCATGATGCACAAGAAATTCAGTTGCTTTCCTGTATAACTCTGACAGGGTTATTTGTTTTTAACTTATTTTTGCACTGATGTCCCAGAAGAGAAGTCTGACTGGTCACTGCTAAGGCCATGTTTTTAATAACCAGATCAACCAAAAGTAACAACTTATGAACCACATTATAATAATATCAAAAACTAGAGTCACACTCAATGAGTGATGAGTGATATTTATTATAAACCACTAGATCAAATCCTAATATTTTAAGGGAATTACAAAAACAAAGTCACTGACAGAGGTCGGATAAAGGCAGCACGGAGTACATGAATTTAACTTTGCAATGGGGCAATGTTTTTTTTTCACTATAGATGCCATTTAAATTATTTGCACTTTGTATTACTTGCACTACCCTTGTATGTAACATGTAATATGTATGTTTTCCTTGTGCTATACTGTATAAATCCACAACAATAATAATAATCATCCCCATCAAATTATTTGATTTAGTGGTTCACAATAAATTTCACTCTTGTGTATGACATTTTAATTCCCTATACCCCTGAGGTGGGTAGTGAACACAAGTCATTGTGCAGTGGAACATTATTTGCACTGTTAATATTACTCTAAAAGCCTAGTGCAGTGTTTTAAATAGTTCTATAGTTCTTGTTGCAGTCTATAATTGAAACATTTCTGCATGTAAAGGGTATCTCCACCTTTAAAACTTTTTATATACTGTAATCCACCCCCCATTGCCAACTTCCTTTTGTTAAAAAATCAGCAGAAATATCCTTTCAATCCTTCGTTCCCGCGGCTCTCTGCTCCCAGCCCTCTGTTTGCCAGAAGTCGCAAACAGGGGCCGGACTGGCAGTCACATCTGTGATTGGCTGAGAGGCAGCCAATCACAGATGCAGCTGCTGGCTATGCAGAAAGTCGAGGGAGCGAAGCAGTGTAAGTACATTTCTGACACTTTTTTAACAAAACAATGTAAGAGGTAGGCTGGGGTGGACTACAGTATGTAAAGGGTTTTTAATGGTAAGCAGCATCGATCTATCCGTAGGGATGGGGGGGGCTCCTCTGTGAATAAAGGAATACCCCATGGCTATTTAACAACATTAATAAACAAATACGGTAACTTTCATTCAATAGAAATAAAAAATAAAGTTTTTTGGGGACATTTATGGCCTGGATTTATTTTTTTTTAATTATGCTATTTAAAAAAATCACTTTTCAAAGCCTTATAAACACCAAAGAGAAAATGGAGGCAAGTATAATTGTCCTTTAAGGTTGCTAATTCCCAGGACTATGTTATAAAATGCTTCAATAAGCTCCTCAAGAAAGTTTGGATTGTCTAATTTTATATTCCAGTAGCGTCTCACATTAGGATAATAAAGAAAGAAGCTTACAATTTCAGCACTGGACAGCTCATTTTAGTATTTGGTCACTTAATGAATTGCATTTATATTCTTTCACTGCCCATGCAACCCAAATAAACAAGTTACTTCGGTCCCACTATCATGCACAGCAACGCATGCAGGTTTTTTGCAATGCACTGCTGTGCAGGATAAGCTATGTGAACTGCTCTCCTGTACCCATCTGTGTTTTTGGAATGCACGACGTACGCACAAAAAGTCACGCACGCACATTTTCCAATAACGGATTGGAGCACAGTGCATATAGTGGGAACACTCTGCGATCAGAAGCAAGTTCGCAGTGCAAACCACATCTAAATCGCGCAAGTGTGACTAGCCCATACCACTATGTTGATTAGAGTTTACAAATACCCACATGGCTATACTATTTGTCATACCTTCTGACCCTCATTATTCCCTTCTATTTCTATTGTTTTATATTTACTATCTGTTAGTCACACAATCATTCCCCTTGTTTACAGTATATATGTATAATTATTACAGCCTGGAAAAGGGAAGAACTTTTCATTCAAACCACTTTATTATTTTTAACTTTAACAAAACAATGTAAAATAGCTGGAGACCAGTAGCCTTTCAATTTTCATTTATTTCCTTATCAACCCATCAAAAAGTACAGCAAATGTTATACATTGTCACTGCTTCTGTACTTCTTTGCCATATCTGCATCTCTTTTTTAATGTAATAAAGTTAGCGAGCACTTAAGCCAACACTGATTTTAGCTTTAAGTTTTTAATTTAAATTTGGAAAAAATCAAATACACAATGACAAATCCCCCACACCCCACTTTAATTCTTACCACAGAAAAAATGTCTATAAAACAGACAGGTGGTTTACGGTGTGTAATTAACTAGTTAGTCATTTTTATATCGGCACAGAACACGTATCAGAAAAATTTTTACTAAACAAGGCATGCCAGTTATTTTATACTCATGATGAAGCTTGCATATCATTTTACATAGATAAAAGAAACTTACAAATATAAATATAAAAAAAAAAATAAACAAAAACAAATGATTAGGACTATTTTGCATAGCACTTTTATTTTCTTGTTTGAGTTACATAATGTTAACTACAGTGTCCTAAAATATCCCAAACCATCCCCTTCCAATAAAAGTACACAGGTTGAGGATCCAAACCTCTCTCCTAAACTTACCTTCAATCCCTTGCAATCTTTCATGGAAGTTCAGATTGCTGGCCCAGTCTAACTCCACCCCCATACTGAGTTCACACCTGAGCAATGCTGTTGCTCTGCATCAAGCATTTAC
Source organism: Hymenochirus boettgeri (assembly GCA_019447015.1). Lineage (NCBI taxonomy): Eukaryota > Metazoa > Chordata > Amphibia > Anura > Pipidae > Hymenochirus > Hymenochirus boettgeri. Next base: position 230,291,924 of record CM033476.1, on the reverse strand, counting down.
TCCCATTTGACTGGAGATGGACACAAGCAGGAGGTGGGGTGATGCTGACAAGCGATCAGAACCATGGAAGATTTAAGTGATTAAAAGTCTATGCCCATGGGTTAAGACCTACCGGTCTACCCACCCTGGAGGGTGGGTGGAAAACACACTATTGTCTTTTGATTTTTTTTATCTTTATGTCTGCAGCATACTATCTGGGATAATATATATGTATGTGCAATTGAACACTATTTGTATAGTCAAAGATAAATCATTGTTTGAATGAAGACCAAGTTGCGTACCTTCAATAACTCACATTGGAATACAAACTCAATCAGAAGGTAGCACCAGGCAATAATCTATATGAACTGTGAATGCACACATTATAAACATTAATAAAGACCCAAGCAACAAGCACAAAGAAAAAAATGTACAGTACCTTAACTTGATGGTAATAAATGTACACATTAACAAAGCCATTGTATTATGTAAAATGTATAACATATTCAATCAAATATTTTACATATTGCTCTAGCTCTTGACAGAACCTCACATTTATATCTTCTACGTGCTGCACAAGAACTGATTGGGTTAAGATCTTCTGGATCCCCTATGAGCTTTGTGCATCTCCCCAGGAGCTTCATTTGCAAACAAATTGCCACAGTCATGTCCTTATGTAAATTTTCCTCCTACAAATATTGTGCTGATCTACAAGCATAAGTGTTTAGTTGCCTTAGGGCAATCGGCTGAGAAGTGCCACACAGTACACACTGCAAACACCTGCTCCATTTCTCTGATCTATTACTGTGCGGTAGCAGTGACCTTGATGCAGGACATACAATTTACTCTCATTAGATTATTAGAAATTCCTCAGCATATCTGTGTTTATATACTTAGAAACATGTATGTTAAGCTGCTAAAGAATAGCATTTCATACATATTTCATACGTTAAATCTCAAGCAGCCTTTTTCTACAGTCAATTCAGTGTCCAACAATAACCATGTTATTTTCCTCCCATGCAGATCAGTAACCCAGGTATACACATTTGGGAATTTCGCACACAAACATAAAGTGAAATAAAGGAATAAACAGACGCACCTGAAATAAAGAATTCTGTATTCTTCGCCTTGACCATATATAAACCAGTAACACCGTAGCTACATTTAACCTTAAACTTAAAACTAGATTGTATATATATATATATATATATATATAAAGCATACGGGAAAATCGGAGCACACGTGGGATTTTTGAAGAAGTCAATACGATTTATTATCTCGTGGCAAACACAATCAACGCGCAACGCGGCGCCCACAAGATGGCCGAAACGCGTTGATTGTGTTTGCCACGAGTTATTAAATCGTATTGACTTCTTCAAAAATCCCACGTGTGCTCCGATTTTCCCGTACGCTTTGTATTTCCGTTCGGAGGCACCAGGGTGATTGTGTTGTGTCGGTGTGCAGAGGATCCATACTGTGTATATATATATATTTGTTCAAATATAAGCAGCACTCACGGGACTTGTAAATTGAAGAAAGAAAGTTTTCATCGACGCGTTTCAACCCTGCTCACGGGCTGTGGGAGGAACTGTAAGATTATAGCCTTATAATCTTACAGTTCCAGGAGGAGCAGGAAACCAGAAGCCACAAAGGGGTAGGTTATAATAAATAATGCACCCCCAACTGTAAATTAAAGGGATATTAGAAGTCACATTGGAGTTCCGTGCCCTGTATAAAAGGTACTCGACCTGCGGCCACGTGCTTTTATATGGTCATGGTACTCCTCGGTGACTTCTAATATCCTTATAATTTACAGTTGGGGGTGCATTATCTACTATATAATCCCTTCCTCCCTTATAAGAGTTTTTTTTTAATATAACCAACTCCAATACCACCTACTTATATTACTTATAACCCATTAATTACTGTAAATCCTCCCATATCTAAACCCATCAACCCATATAACAATTTTCCAAATGGTTACCCCATCTCTTTCATATATAACACATTTAACTCTCAATCAACAATATCTCTTTTATAACTGTGTGTGTGTGAGTGTGTGTGAGTGTGTGTTTGTGCAGACCTCTTTGTTTTGCTGTCAAGTAACATAATTTACAATACATCAAGAATACAATACAATACAATAGAAACAACTGATGGGAGACTTGTGATTTCTCAAAAAAATTTCTTATCTATGAAATTCCTGATACATTTATTAAAATTGTTGACAAATGGGAACTTCCCACAAAATATAACAAAAACATGAAACAAATGAGATGTTAATCCAAAATTACTAATAAATAAATAAGTGTCAGGACACACAAATTCAACTATATATATTTATAAAAGAAAATAAAGCCACTACCTTTGCTTCTGCCTGTATGGTACAGCAGCATTGACAGTCCAGGAGAGCAAGAAAATTTGTTAGAAGAAAGATATGAAGCTTTAGAGTTTGGACTTTTTTTTTTATATCATGCTTGAAAAAAAAGTGTTGAATGAGATAAAAGTCATGGGCACTACACACAAAACACTGCACACTAATCCTGGAACACCACAGCACACAACAAACACAGAGCATAATGGAAACAGCATATAGAAATCGCTGCTCTGAAAAACAGCTAAGAATGAATAACAACAGAGAAAACACACTACCTTTCTGTTTATTCCCCAAACAATAAGGATCTAAAGTTTAATATTTAAGTTTAAATAGGCCAGTACTGAAACATTTGTGCATTTGTGGTCCTCCTTAACTTCCCAGGCTTCTATGCTGCTGGTTACATCTTTTTCCTTCAACACCATACCCATGAAACTTACTACTGCTAGAGCACCATGAAAAACTAGAAGAGGGGAAGAATCAAGTGTTGTTTTTAAGGAATGTATTAATCTCTTTGAAGTTAAAAATATAGCATTTCAGTCCCCATTACATAGTATATCATCCAAAATTACGTTATTATTGCAAAGGCGGTAGATAAGTCTTTCATGTAGCCTATAATTTTTAGCTTTTGTTTTGAAAATTGGATTTAATTAAATAAAAATAGGCCTATATAGGATGTAGCAGAAAAGCGAGGGTCGCACTCCAAAGTAAATAAATTGAATTTATTTAAACCACACATATATCACAACGTTTCGGGGGGGAAACATGCCCCCTTCCTCAGGGAAGGGGGCATGTTTCCCCCCGAAACGTTGTGATATATGTGTGGTTTAAAATAAATTCAATTTAATTTACTTTGGAGTGCGACCCTCGCTTTTCTGCTGTTTTCGATTGATATATGTCCATTAAGGGTTGGACTATCTGGAGGAGTGGGCACCCACGTGTGGACGAGTGCAGAGGATCACCTTTACTTTACTATATAGGATGTACAATTAGTGTTAACTGTCTAGAAGAATATTTAATTTACTTTTAAAATGAGACAGATCACATCTCACAAACAGCACAAAAAACAAATGGAACAAGATATAATGAAGTAGCTATCAGGAACTAAACCCAGTTTTGTGAGACCATACCTTGGTCATAAATATCAAATGGGCCAGACCTTCAAAAATAAGCGAAAAGAAAAAATAGACAAAACAGAAAGTTGGTTTAAGAAAGAGAAAAATAGATGGAGATAAATTAGAATAAGACACAAAATTACCACACTAAGTAGACAATACCCAATAATTGGGGATTGAGGTGACACATACTTAGAGTAAGAAGTATGGCATGTTTATCACATTTTGCTATACTAGCTTTCCAAATCATGCAGAAAAGCCAATATATTTTAGAAGATACTCAAAAAGCAAGGAGACTGGCTAAAATGCTGTTAGGGGTCAAAATGCATTTTACAATCAACACTCCTCCTTCCACAGGATGTTCCATCAGGATTTAAAAATATAAGTGCCTTCTTTACTGAAAGAATTAAACTATTACTTTATAGCTTTAAGAAGTTAAAAAGATCTAAAAGGGGAACTGTGATCTCTGTACAAGTGTACTTGTAAAATTACTTTAAAATGACTCGAAGATCATGCTTCCAGCTACAGTCTATTGAAACTTACAGCAGTATCAATAGTGGTGCTTCCTGCTAGCACTGTGAGCTGTGAAATCCCCAGCCCCAGCAGCCCCTGGCTTAAGCATATCCACCTGTATCCTACTGCTAGGACAAAGGTAGCCACAAGCCTGAAAAATGTGTCCATAGGCAGAGTAAAGCACAGATAATTATTTAAAGCCTGTACTAGCTTCTAAAAAGATCGCTTCTTGGGGTGGGGCTTATGGCAAATGCCTATATCAGAATTACAGAGACAGTGGAGAAAGACTTAACAATAATATAACTTTGGATAGAGACATTGTCCTAGGCTTGTTTGAAAGGTATCAGAGTTATGGAGGGCACTTGTATGTTTACTGCGCAAATAATAAAATTAAAAATGTATTTTATTACTAACATAAGAAATCTCTTTTAACACCATTTAAAGGCACTCACCTGGAATATCATTTGCATCTAAGGAGGCATTTTATGAGGTAGGTTCAGTAAGGAAAGGAAAGGGAACAGAGAAAAAAAGAAAGAGATGGAAAAAGAGACCATCAACCACAGTTCACTCAACACAAATTCTTTGCATGAAAACTATAACTCATGCAAAAAAGGCAGCTTTATCTACTGCCATTTTACCCTTTTCATGCATACATGCAAGTGGAGGGTATGAGATACAATCCCTGGCCAACCACTATGCATGAATCAGTTTCTTCACATAGTCAGCATCTGTCCAACTTGGAACAGATTGGTCACAAACCTGAAAGAATATATGTTAAAATATTCTTTAAAGACTCTTTTATGAAAAGAAAAACATTTATTCACCCCCAGAGAAACACAAATCCCACAAAAACAATATTCTGGACAATAAATTCAGAAAGATTGTGTGCAGTAGTCGTGCCAATGCACATTCACACAGTAAGCACACAACCCGTTTTCACACAGGATTGCCAGAATTTATCAATATTAGCAGGAATATGTTTTGAGAATCAAGGGACCAGTGATATTGTCCACCAGTTCACTACACTCTCAAGGACTCTCATTGCAAACAGCACAAAAATATAACATAATTTCAATGGCAGATTCAGTTTTCATTAGTGGGAATCCACTCACCACAAACCACATGATCTTTACATTGGGCAGTTACTTGTGAGGCCATGGACATTTGGTGAAAACATCTTCCAGCGTGTATCTTAGTAAATATGCAAATAAATTAATTATAGTAAGCATGCCATTGTTATACCGTTGAAATGAGCTGAGGCATGTCCAACACAAGAAAAACACAGATATAGCAGAAAAGGTAAATATTTAATATATGTATTCATTTCATGCCTTTATTTCCTTTGTTACTGGTGTTATTTGACCCTGCCATTAGACGCTTCATGCCTGGCCAGTTCTGCATCTTTTCATACCAGTTCAAACATCATTAGGTAACTCAAGAAAAGGATCTTTCTCCCAAATGTTAATGTACTGCACAGTTGGACATATTATGATTGCAATTGGGAGCCAGACATTTTAATACAGTAACCACTCTACCTTCTTAATGTAGCCAGTTTAAAAGACATAAATAAAAAAACATCCAAAATGTTTCTCACTGGGTGAAAATTTCTAGGCCAATGTATGTCATTATTTTCCAGTTTCTTGACATTTTCCCACTACTTACACTGTTTCAGGGAGATGCAATAATGTTTGTAATGTAGTTTATTTTCCAGCAAACCCTTTAACAGCAATATATTAGTGTTAGTGTTTTTATGACATGTTTGCATGCTATGCAAGGGTATAATTTTCGCGAAATATCAGTGCATCGCAAGCGATGCAATACATTTTGCGATGCTTTTTGACTTGTTTTTAGTGTGAAAATGTGTCTATTCAACTGGAGCTTTAAAGGGCATGTCCACCCTTATTATTAACTTTTGTCACATAATAGAATACATTCCCCCAGCCCCAACCACTATAAAATAAAGTTAAGAAAGTGACCAGATCTTTACTTACCTTCTCTCTCTCCTCCGGCCGGCCTTCTGCTTGCAAGACACTGCAAGCAGGGGGCGGGACCAGCAGTCGCGTCCGTGATTGGCTGAGAGGCAGCCAATCACGGACGCGGCTGCCAGCTTCTCAGAATGCCGGTGGAGAGAGAGAAGGTAAGTAGAGTTCTGAGGACTTTCTTAAAATTATTTTTTTGCGGTTGGGGCTGGAGGAACATATTCTATTATACGGGCAAGGGGTTTTATGCTAGGGGGAGGGATAGCAAAATGGGAGGGAGAGGGAGGGGGAGGGAGAAGGGCTGCAGTACGCATGCCAAACTTCTCCCGGAGGCCAGATAGGAGGCAGAGTCCTATATGGACTCTGCTATCCTCCTGGTGGGCAGTTTTTGGAACTACAGGAGAACCTTATGGAGCTGGGATGTAAGGTAAGGATTTTACTACACTACATGGTGGGGCCATTAGTGGGGGGGATTATAGTTTTGGGGGTGGACATGCCCTTTAAAGTACTGCAAAACGTCACAACTTACGGCATAAATTCACACAATGTGCAAATGGTTCCAAAGTGGGTAATACACCACAGAAAGGAGTGCAGGTAGGTTTCGATAACGAAATTTGTTGCATCTCCCTATTTGTGTTTATCTTGTCCTGACTTCAAAAAGATCAAAATTATTATTATTATTATAATATTATTAGTTTCTCTCTCATATCTATCTAGCCATCTGGCTGTAAATGTTTCTACATTTAACCTTGTAATGCGACTTGTTTTCTATATAACCTTATCATTTAATTTAGCAACAGAATTATGCCTGATTCTTCATATTATACCACCAATTATATAATTCTCTTATTTAAGAAAACTAGCAAAGGACACTGGCAAACCTTTACAAAAATGTAATTTGGGTGTATATTTACACCCCAGCTAGGTTATAAATAACCGTACTATTACCTTACTAATAACTTCATGTTATTTTTCTAAATCTACAGTTAAGGTGCCCAAACATTAGAACTTACCTGCCGACTGATCCAGAGACATTCAATCAATTCTTTAGGAACCACTTTCCCGACATGCAATCTCAAAATGAATGGGTCAGGCGACACCTCACGGTCATATGTTGGTCGTGAAGAAGAACTGGAAAGGCTGTTCCTGAAGAACTAATTGATCGTTGCATGGGCCAGAAGTTAAGTTCTAATGTATGGGCACCTTTAGCCAAAATAACCTCATTCAATACTACTGCTTGAAACACCCCTTTGCATTCCCTAATTCAAAACAATCACTGAAACATTGCTACACATTTAAGAAACCTTTAATAAATATATGAGAACTGTTATGGTGCACAGTAAACTGATCTTTATATACTTTTTTTTATAGCAATTGAATAAAGTAAGTGATCTTACCTTACCTTATGACCGTATGTTAATCAGTTTGGCCACCAACTGCTGTAACTTTCAGTCGGTCATTCTATCCCTGAATGTTTGTTCAGTTTTTAATAATGTTTCAATATAAAAATCTTTTCAACATTAAATCGCATATCTATCAAAATATTGATAAAAGGGCCATTCCTTAATATTGATGAGTCAAGCAAACCTGGTTTCAATACGGAACTGCCTATTTTGTAGGCAGTATTTCCTACATGTATTACCTGTGTATGTAATATGTATGACTTTATATAACATGTATTACCCTGTATGTAATGTATGACTATGTAATTGTAAAGCGCCATGGAAGATGTTGGCGCTATATAAATCAATAATAATAATAATAATAATATATATATACTAGACATTAAGCCCGCTACAATAACGGGTGCTAGAAGCACAGAGTGCCCCCTTAGTGTCCCAAGGCCACAGTCCTCCTCCATGTCCCAAGGCCAGGGTACCCTCTTAGTGTCCCCCCTCTGTCCAAGGCCAGGGGCCCCCTCTGTCCCAAATCCAGGGCCCCCCTGTCCCAAATCCAGGGCCCCCCTTCTGTCCCAAATCCAGGGGGCCCCCTCTGTCCCAAATCCATGGGCCCCCAGTCTGTCCCGAATACAGGGCCCCCCCTCTGTCCCAAATCCAGGGGCCCCTGCCCCAAGCAACCTTACCTGCAATCTGTTTAATTGCTGTTCTCCCTCCGTGTGTTTCCTGTGTTTCTCCCTCTAGTGGTGAGCCAATAGGAACTGCAGACACTCTCCCTCTAGTGGTGAGTCAATAGGAAATGCAGAGACTCTCCCTCTAGTGGTGAGTCCATAGGAACTGCAGTGACACACACACACACGGACACAGGGACGCACACTTAGGGTTTTATTATATAGGATAGGTATACATTGTCTTTTCTTTTTTTTTTTTTCTCTCCTTCATGAAGTAGTACTTTGAAGATCGGTTTCCTTTGTTTTCCTACAGATGTTTGAACCAGGCTAAAAGACTTCCTATTTATGTCTGTGGTCTCAAAACAAGTGAGGGTTGAATGAAAGCCTGCAGTATTTCCTTTAAAATTAACCAACAATCACATCTCTGGCTTCACCCTGTGAGAAATGATATTGAGGTGAATGTTCAAAACTTCCTGCTTCTTGCCCCGGGGGAGAAGCATAATCAGTAAAAACTTTATGCTGGGGAAAACAGGAAGTACCTGGGGAAAAAATTGACAGTTGAGAAGGGAAGCCTATTAATGCAGGCAAAGACTGATCACATGACTACAAGCTGGTCACATGGCTGAAAATAGGAAGTGTTCAACCAGGTTGAAGTAATATTGCTGAACCTTCCCAGCAATAACTTTTATTTTAGCTAGAGATGTGATTTAGGTTTTATTTTGAAGCTACGATAGAAGGCTTTTTATATAATCCTTACTAGTTAGGAAGAATTTGAGACCACGGTTATCCTTTAAGTGCATTTAACATTAATATCACATGTCGAACTGGATATCAAGACTATTTAGCAACTTTATTCCTGCTGCAAAAATCAGTTTGCAAGTAATCTCAGTTCTGTAGATTTGCTCTATCCAGGGACAGGTTCTTCCGATGCACCAGTTGCTGTTCATGGTAAACTCCATCATCAAAGAGTCATAGTGCAGCAATAAGCTTCCAAGCACGCCAGTATGTTAAACTTCTTTGTACCTCAGATTTATGTAACATCAATAAGATAAATATCACAAGCTTAAAAGATGAAGACAACAATTTTATTATCTGTTCTTTGTACTAGTTTTAGTAGATCTTTGAAACATACACTAGAATAAAGCCATTTGGACAGGGCAAGCTTTTAAGCTTTGCATCCGACACAGCATTTAGGTTGTAATTAAAACAGTAAACCCTGCGTAAATATATTTTCATTGACCTCCAAAGTTAGACTGGAAGTGGAGATTTGTGTATGTCAGTAATATATCGGTAGATAAATTACATGACATAAAGCAAATATGAAAACAGGTTTGGAAATGGGGTAATAAAGCTGTGTTATTGCCCAAATCTCTGATTGACAATTCTGCATTAGTCAAAAAACAATTTGTGATTTCTTTGTATAAAGTTCTGTGCTCCTGTAACTTTATACTGTTTTTTCATCCTAAAAAGCAGCGCAAAAATGAACACAAATTGTATTGCATGAGTTGAGCTGCAATGTTTCCAAAAGACTTTGTAGCGTGGGTTTTACATTAATTTAGGGTATTGCATATTCACCTAAATATGAAGATTGACGGACAGAATATTTTCTAAAAAATTGGGAACATCAAGACAAATAACTGCAGCAGTCAAGACCACAGGAAGGATACAAAACAAGTAGACATAGACAGGAACTAGAACACAGGAGAGTATTGATTCTGCATTTGAGAAATATTCTGAACTACTTTTAATAACAGAGGGATACAAGGAAAAGCAAGAATTTAGGAATTAGAGTAAACAAGGTCCAAGACACAAATAACTGTCCACAGGGGCAAAGAGGTGGGTCCTGCTAAAGTATAGTATAACATTTATTGGTGTTTGCAACAGTTATATTTAAGTGTTTTGATGTATACTGAAAATAGGTAAAATAAAGGGAGGAGGGTGCATACAGTAAATGGTGGATGGCTTCTTCAAATCCAGAGTAATTACAGAAAACACAATAAAACAAGTGGTTGATTAACCCTAGCCATCATTTCCCAAAGCAGATTAAGAAATATGGCAATGACATGATGTTGGGGGTGGGTATCTGACCTCATTACAGCAAAAGAACAGATGAATTCCTAATCCACATAATCTAGGGGCTCCGAAAATGATGCCATGGAAAACTCACTTCTTATACAAATCTAACAATACAGTGTTTCTGCAGTACTGTGACACAGATACACAACTCCGCTCTAATAAAACTCACATCTCCAGCCCGTCAAGGATTAATTTATATATTTTTAAGACACTGTTCAAACAGACAACCAATGGATAGTGTTGAAAAAAAATATTTAAGGCCTGACACCTAGTACAATGCTAAATTTACTAATAAATCTATGGATTAACATTGCTTTAATACTAATATGCAGCCTGACAGTTCCTGCACCTCTCTGGCCTGCTCACATGCAGAAATCTAGCCATGTAATGCTTACACTCATTTCTGTTCTGGTAAAAAAAAAATGTTATTCTTGGGAATTTAACACCAGTCACAAAGCTTAGAAACACATCCAAACCTATATATCTATAATTCAAACATCTATCTCTAGCTAGATATTAGTCACACATACATCTGTGGCAGCCTGTCGCTCACAACTTACTTATTTAAAGGGTGTGTGTGCTGGGCATGGAGGCAATTTATATTAACCATTCTGGGTGTGCTAGGCATAGAGGCATCTTATATTTACAAATATGTGTGGGCTGGGCATGGGGGCATCTTATATTTACAAATATGTGTGGGTTGGGCATGGGGCATCTTAAATTTACAAGTATATGTGGGCTGGGCATGGGGGCATCTTATATTTACAATAATGTGTAGGCTGGGCATAGGGCCATCTTATATTTACAAGTATGTGTGCACTGGGCATGGGGGCATCTTATATTTACAAGTATGTATAGGCTTGGCATAGGGGCATTTTATATTTACAAGTATGTGTGGGCTGGCCATGGGGCAATATTTTTTTTAGTTGACAAAAGGCCTAGGAACATCCCTGTCTGAATGGTCTAGGGAAAGTGTTGGAAATGTGTGTATCCAATATTATAGCTAAAGATATATAGCTTCCAATGGAATCTGCCTGTCATCTGCTATAAATCTGTAATGTGTCTACCCAGCTTTAGTTTAGCCATACATTAGTTAGACATTACAGACGATTAGACATTTCAACATCTAATTGTTTGATACACAAACACATGTAGTGTATGCTGAAGAGGTAAAGGTGTCAATGGCGTAATGATACGGCCCACAGGGCCCACAGTGGTGGGGGGGCGGGGATAAGAGGGCCCGCAATCCCCTTCCCAAATGCCTGTGTATGCAGTAAAGATATGTGCGACCAGCCGTTTAAAATACCGGAACCGAACCGGCCTTTTAAACAGCTGATTGTGCATATCCTTACTGCATATGAGCGATCAGCTGTTGATCGCGGAGCCTTAGGGGAGGGGAGGGGTGTGTGTCAAAGGCCCAGCCTCCAATCTGGTGTGGGGGGGAGGGTGCAGTTACGCAGCTGATAGGTTTTTTTTTTTTTACATAAAATAACTAAATGTATGTAACATGCACATGCTGAAGGATCAATGTACATCTAAGGCCATATTTATAAAGGAGCACATTTGCTAATATTTATAAATTGTAAAATATTTACAAAAAGGTGAATATCTGTAGCATACATTTTTTGCCAAGGTGAAATTCCTTTGTTAAAGGACAAGTGTACTGTAAAATGAAGTTATGCTAAATTGGATGCTGCAGCTTTAAAAATACATTTGCCATATTTATTTCCCCTAAGCCCCTCCAGAGCCTACCTTTGTAGGTTTAAATTTGCTGACATCTTGCTTGTCTTTTGGTGTATAGTTAGCTCCGCCCCTCTAAGATTTTCAGCTGCCTCTTGAATGGTTAGCTGCAATTGTTAATGCCCGGTCGCGCTGTGCACGTGCATGACATCACGGCACATGCGTGCAGCTCTAAACTGACAGGTAGGCTCTGGAGGGGCTTAGGGGAAAAAAAATATGGCAAATGTATTTTTAAAGCTGCAGTTTCCAATTGAGCATAACTTCATTTTACAGTTCACTTATCCTTAAAAATGTAAAAAAAAAATGTAGCATTAAGTTGAACAATTTAGCAAAAATAGTCTAACACCAAAGGGTGATTTATTAATTTTTTTTTTTTGCCAAATAGTGTGATGAGTCTAATACGTTTCCAGCCTTTCTAAAAAAAGATATGAAAAATCTTTTATAGGGCATGTCCACCCTCAAAAATTAATTTTACATATTACTTAAGCCCCCCCAACACATGTTCCACTATACTTACCTTTACCAAAAAAGCTTCTAACCTTACTTACACTGTCCGATACATCATCCGCTGGTAGAAGCCTCCTCTGCTGCTATATGTGTAATATACATGCCACACAGCAGCAGAAAAGGCTTCCCCTCAGAAGCTTTGGATATGGCAGTCAGGCATTTGCCGTGATGTAAGCGTCAAGGCTTTGACTGCGAGACCCAGAAGCTGCAGCAAAGCAGAGAGAGATGTGACAAGGGACTGTAATGAATAAGTACGTTTGAAAGCATTTAAGCATTTAAGTATAGTGGGATATAAATTAAAGGGGAACTATGGTCCCCATACAATTGCCCTACATTAAACTTACTTACTACTTACATTTAAAAATGAATCCAGGCTTGTGCTTCTAACTTCAATCTATCAAAACTTAAAGCAGTATAAGTGGTGGTGCTTCCTGCTTTCACGCTTAGGAGTGACATTGCCAAAACCATTGCTATCTATGAGGGCATAGGCAGAGGAAAACACAGGGAATGGTTGCAGGTCTGTAAAAAGGTACTTTTTTGGGGGGGGGGGTGGCATCACACAGCTCATCATGTGGATTTTGACAGAGATATTTATAAAGGTCCGATATGTTCGGCCAAAAACTACGGTCAAAAACTACTAAGTATATTATCGCAGAGAAATGCTCAAATCCTGACGTACGGAGCTGGGGGCTGGGAGGGGCTGCTGTGAAAGGATTGCGCCATGGGTGGTTGCACAACCGCGGTGGGGGGCACTGACAAGTGCCCTTGCAGCCCTGACAAGGGCCCTTTGGGTCATAAAGGGTCCCGCAGTTCGTACCAGGACCCCTGTTGGTTTTTACAAGAGCCCTAGGGCGTGTCTTCTTTCTTCCATTCGGTGACACCAGCTCCACTGAATTGGCCAACACCGGCCCTGTGGCCACCAAGGGCACCTCCAGCGCTGGCTACTTCAACGTAGCCGATGTCACAGGAGTCTTGATCCGAGGTCTTCTTTCTTCACAGCCAAATTGGCTGAAGTCGCCAATGATAGACGAGGTCACTGCAGCCGCCAGTGACCCCGCTGGCACCGGCGGCTTCAATGGAGCCGATGTTGCTGGCCTCTTCTTTCTTCTGCCATCAACTGTGGTGACTTCTGAGCTCTGCGGAGGTTTGCAGCTGTTTATTTAGGTTTGCTGAAGGACCTAATCCAATTCAATTTTTCAATACTTGCGATCAAATGGTTATACAGTAACCAATCCTATTTCTGAAATAGGACCAGAAGTCATCGAAAAGGCACTTGTTAGTGCCGCAAAGGCCCTTATAAGGGCCAGAGAAGGGGGCTGCAGGACCCCCTAAGCCCTAAAAGGCCCTTCCAAGGGCCGCAAGGGCACTTCTAAGTGCCACAAAGGCCCTTCCAAGGGCCGGGGAAAGGGGGGGCCCGGTTTAAGCTGTGGGACACCCTACAAGTGTACGGAGAGGGGCTGCTGGGAAGGGGGTGTGCAGCAGGTGGTATCCACCGCGGGGGGCGAGGGCGGGCATACACCCAGCTGCATCCCACTGGCGAATGCAACCATCCCACTGTGTAGGGGGCTTACACCTACCTTTGTGCCTTTAAAGTTGCTGACATCTTGTTACTGGTTTGCTGGATGTTAAGCTCCACCCCTCTGATTTTCTCTGCTTTCTCCTGCTTGAGCTTCAAATGATGCAAGTGCACAGAACTCACAGGCATTATCATTTGAGGCTCAAGAAGGAGAAAGCAGAGGAAATCTCAGAGGGGCGGAGCGTAACATTCAGCAAACCAGTTAACAAGATATCAGCAACTTTCAAGGCACAAAGGTAGACTCTGGAGGGGCATAGGTAAAAAAAAATATGGCAACAGTATTTTTAAAGCTGCAGCTTCCAAATGACTATAACTTGATTTTACAGTGCACTTATCCTTTAAAAATGTTTTAAAACACACATCATTAAAGCAATACTTTTCAGGCATTTTTGTTTTGCACCAACTTCTATACCCAGCCAAACTTCTGGTTTAGAGGTCATGTTTTACCCTTAAATAAAAATTTGTATATAGGTAAATCAACCCCCCAAAACTGAAATAGTAAGAAATTTGAAAGATGCAAGTCTAACCTGAAATGCTTTCTAAAGTTCTGTTACCTCTCTTTCTGGTTCCTGGTTCTTTCAATCAGCAGCTGTGAGTCACAGATTTAACAGATGACAGCACAGACGACTATTAGCTGCCTCCTCTAAGCATCTAGTAAAAATGCCCGGAGAGCTTGAACAGGAGGCAGAAACTTTTAAGAGGCAGAGGAAAGGAGGAGAACATAATTTTGCTGCATAACAGATTAGCCTTACTTCTGTCAGTTTTTTTACTTATTGAAGTTTGGGGGATGATTTACCGATATATAATTTTGCATTTGACAATGCCCTTTTACACAAAGCTTCAATACAAAGCCTAACTCTGACACTGGTCAAAAAGAGTAAATCTGAACTAATCTACATTTCAGCAAGATTCTCTCTTATTGATCTTACATAATAGCAAGTACCATGTTTGCTACTCCATGCATTATTACAGCACACCTGTAACTGCATTAGTAATGAAACTTAATATACTGCTTCATCTATCAGGGGTTAGTTTAATGTTTATACACTGGATATCAGACAGAGCAAAGGGCTCACTGCATAACACGAAACAATATAAGAAAACAGTACATTATTACTCTCACCACTACACTTCTCAAACAATGTCCTTTTTATTAAGGTATTACACTGTGTCATTGTACACATTTAGCAAAGGGAAATTTTGACTTTTGGTTTGCAACTTTGAACTTTAAGACACTCCTAGAAAATGTCAGATTTGGTGCAGATGCACAAGTTTAATATTCAATAAGTAATCCACAACCAGAAATATCTTACACACCTTATCTAATATGGAATTGAAGAAGCCATAAATCAGTTTATTTTGATTAAGGTAGTAGGTCCAGAAGCTATTGTTCTACATAGCAACAGAAGAATTTACACAGACATTAGAATAAGTAAAAGGACTTATGCAGAGTTAGGTTTGGGTATACATGCCAGACTGATTCTTTTAACCTAGTCCTAACATGGCATGCTTTTATAAAATTAGACTCAATTTTGGCCACCACAGGCATAAATATCGCAGAAGCGTCCCCTGCAACCGGATAGGGGCTCAAGGGCTAGAGGGTCCCCAATTTCTTATTTTTTCAAACACAGATATAGCCCCCTCCCCAGATCTGGATGAAGCAGGGAAGGGGGGAAGGTATGATACACCAATGTGAATGTGGATGAAGTGATATGAAAAATAATTAAAGGGAAACATCTAGTTAAAAGAAAAAAGAATGCATGGAGGCTAAGAAATAGCACTGGTTATAACAGGGGGTTTTAAAAATGACAGAGGATAAAGATTTGTGGGACAAAAGCTGCAAGTTGTACAGCAATGTGTTCTACAGAAATGAGTCTAATAATTCACGGGCTAAAGACTTAACACCAATTTGTTTGTTTGTTTCATCTAGGCCAACATACCAAAAATTAAAGTGCAATATTAAGTGAAATCCCAGTTTTGAGATTTTACACATTTTCATTTATATGGCGCTTTCTTTAAACTAAAAATATATATATACCGTATATATACTATAAGATACTTCACATTTAATAGTGATTTGTCATTGTGTTTTTTATTGTGTTTGTGACTGGAAAGCCAAACTGTAGTTTTGAAAAACAATTAAAATCACTAATGTCAAAATTACTAAACACATCCTATCCTTATATATGTTGAAAAATATTAAGATACAGCAGATATGCATGTAAAACAGGGGTTAAAATAAAGATGGTTACTATGAATAATTTTTAGTTTTAGAAGTAAAATGGTAACAATTTAAACAACAGCTCACTGTGTTATTTATCAAAGGACAGAATCTCAAAATACAGTTAATAGAATCTGTTTCATAATACATTAAAAAAAAGTGGTTAAAAGAGGCATGATGAGCAAAATAAATGATATAACTAAATTAACAACCAGAAGCTGCACATTTTTTTCAAATAAAAATTTTATCTATGACTGTATACATTTTAGCAAAGGCTTACCCTCCGAGCAGTATTTCCCCACATAGCCAGTGGCTGAACAGTCACAAGTAGGTTCTCCGTCCAGCAGAAGACAAGCTCCTCCATTTTCACATGGATTCTCTGTACACAGGCCCTCTAGGTCCAGACGTGCCCCATGACTTCCTAGAAGCTTTGGTTCTGTGTTACCATACTTGAGATCAAGCAAATATCCAGCATAAGGAGGTATATCCCTGACAGAGCCATGTGTCAATGCACCAGAACGGATATCTCCTGGTACTCCACCTACAAATAAGTCACTTACAATATTCATGTGCTGCCTTTGTGGTCGCACCTGCACAGGCTTGGTTTCTCCATCCAAAACTAGGATGGTTCTCAACCTATTGCGGCTAACCATAAGGAAATGCCATCCACCATCGTTGACCTTCTTTTCACTTAGCACAGCGGTCTCTGCACAATCAATGCTGAACCGTAGCTGAACATGTCCATCAGCAAGGGAAAGGCAAAGAAAATCACAAATGCCCCCATCATCAAAGTAGAGTAAAAGGCCAGTAGAAACATTGGTCCTGAGCTGCAAACTGAGGTCACTCCGTGTACTGGCATCCCAGCGCAGATAGCGAGCCCACTGATTAGGCATGCCCATAAACTCTAGCCCTAAACTCAGGCCCAGGATTGAGCACATTAATAAACTTAGCTGCAGAGTTAGACTAAGAAAGTGTAAGTTGGAGGACATGGTGATTTATAGAAATGTATAGGCAGATAGAAGAATAGGAATGTGTGAAGAAGTTGTTAAGCCTATTATTGAAAGAATTTATTTTTTTTTAAAAAAAATAAACTTCAGTAACTGCACATCTTATTCAGCTGCCCGAACTTTTCTTCCAACAGTCGTAAGTAAGATGGATTTTAGGTAAAGCTGTTCTTTCTCTTTTCAATGCAGATAATTCAGACTCAGATTTAGTATAATCTACAACAGAGAAGGGAAAAAGCAAGTGTTAACTGGATAAGATACTGGGTGAAATTAAAGGTTTAGTCATTTTTTATTTATGGTTGGTGTATAAATTTTGGGGGAAAAGCAGATTAATTAACCTTTCTACAATTAAACTGCATTAACTCGGGAAATCTGCACTATGCATGGTATACTGAACATCCAAGGCTTGTTTGAAAACATTTAATATCTGTTTCTTAATGAGCTTTTAGTTAATGCTTCGGAGCAAAAGACACAAAAAATAAGGGTAGTACCATAAAAAAAAAAATAGCCAACATAACAAAAACAAGATTTTTCTACAGTAATCCCAAAATAGCTGAAAATAATAAAGGTAAATTTACCATGCAAATACATACAGATATACAGTACAGGGAACCCTGTTCAGGAGAAAAGATATGCTAGCTTCAGAAATAAACAGCTTATGGTACATATGCAACACACCACAAGTATTCTCCTGAAAATAATACAGACACAAGAAAATTAGTGATGGCAATTATTTAACTGTAAAATAAAGACCCTCACCTTTGACTAAGAAAAGCTTGGAGCAAAACAGTAAAGCCACATCACACTATAGACAAGATGCCTAGTCTGCTTCCTATGTTCTACTGTATCTACCTACCACACTACCAATCGTGCTTCCCAATGAGCAGCAATTTCTTAATTCAGGGGCAGGAATGGTAACCAGAGACCAATATGTTGGTTATTGATTTATTCATGCCTCAGTGGAATGGATCCAAGTTACAGAAAAGAGCCTGGAGTAGTGGTGTGAGACAGGCAGAATATTCTTACATGGGTTAGTATCATATTTCCAGACTAAGGATGCAGGTAAAAGCTTCAGCTAATTCCACCCACCCACCCCCACCCCAAAAACATGATCCTTTGATAAAAGACATTTTCCTTAAAATTCTAAGCAGAGAAAATAACCTGTTATTTCCTTCTGTAAAGTCTTCAATTCGCATAATAAAAGACAGCAGTTATTATATGACATTATTTAACTATTGATAAAAAATTATCAATTTATTACAACATAGCATTATGTCTAAAAGCAAACAAAATATGAAAGTATTGCTAGTGTACCTAGTTGACTACTTAATTCTACCCTGTTCTAATTTTAATCATTTAAATTTTTTTATAATTTTTCCAGTTTGAGGAAGTTGTAAGACATATTATTATTATATTTTTCCAGCGTTGTATTTTGTAGGTAGGACATAAACTTTTGTTTATAATTAGAGAAATATGATTTGTTTTAGTGGGAAATGGATTTGAAGTTCCCAAAGTAATTGATATGATTTTATGACATTTCAATTTTTGAAACACACAGGAAGGCTGAGGCCACACTGCAATGCACAGGAATCGCGCACAAAATCGCGAGCGTTATCGCACACGATTGTGCGCGCTTTTCTTGTGTGTTCGCATTTGCGTTTTGCGCATGCGTTTTTGCCTTTTCGTGTTATGGAAACGGTGCGTTAACGCACCAAAAATGGTGAACGCAGCCGTTACCAAAACGCGAAGGGACGCGCAATTGCATGCGCATCGGAAATCGCGCGAATTTTCGCTTTCCCACGATTTCCATTTTAGCAAAAATCGCGGGCGCGAGCGCGAAACGCGTGCGCAAACACGTGAAAAACACGCTAGTGTGGCCTAGCCCGAAATCCTGTGTGTTGGTGTAGCAGGAAGAAAGTGATGGCATTTTATAAATCCATAAGGGAAACAGGCAAAAAACTTCTCAAGTCACTTTATGAAATACATTTTGTTGCACTGAAGCAATTAAGTTGTTGATACTCCTTAAGCTTTGTACACACGTTGGATAGTTGTCGTACGATGCAGCCGACGAAAGAGCAATCGCACGATTTTCGTACGAAAATATAGCATCAACGATTGTCAAAAAATAATGACCGTCGACTATTTCGGCTTTTTCAGACGATCAGCCTGGCGGATTTGTTCTGCCGATTATCGTATATTTGTACATGATCAGCAGATTATCGTTAATGTTGTACGAAAAAATATATCAAAGGAGCATGCGCTGCTTTCGTAATTGCATGAAGATACGAACGTTACCTTACGTATGAACGTCTATATCTAACGACTATCGTTGGCTGCATCGTACGAAAATTGTCCAACGTGTGTACGAGGCTTAAGGAAGTTGCACCAAATTACAGCAGTGCAAAGCGTTGAGTTTACTATTTGCACATTATTTAAGCATCTATGAACTTTATATAAGCCAACTTGGATGAATGAGTGGTTTGTAATTTTATGCACCTTTGTTGTTTTAACTCCTACCAATAAAGCATTTTAAAACTCTTTTCAACCAGATATGGTGATGAGTTACTCTTTTGGATCAGCACATTTACATTTTATCAATTTAAAGGAACAGTTCACTTGAAAAGTGAACTTATCCTTTAATGTATTGATTGGAGGTCGAGAGGTTAAGGAGCTATGCCTTACGTTCCGTTCTAGAAGATATTTACCTTACACACAATCCTCCGCAGCAGCTTCGAAAATTCCTGACTGCTTCCTGGTTTAGATTAACTATAGCACACATTGTCATGCATGCACGCTATAGTTAATCTGAACCAGGAAGCGGTCAGGACCTCATCATTGCTGCTGCAGAGGATCGTGTATAAGATTAATATCTTCTATGTTCGTCTGTGGCCACTGGTCAAAACAATCGGGGAGTGATTATTTAAGCGCAACCACCTTACTTATAGGAACACATGTTCCTATGAGACTCTATTCAAGCCCAGAGGGATTCCTTCTATATATAAAATACATATTCATCAGCACATTCTAAGTTCTAAATTTATGGAAAACCTAAATAAAAAGTGCCTTAATTACACATATCATGTAAGGATAATCGAGGAGGAAACTTTAATTAGTCAGGTTGTAAATTTGTAAATCACTTTCAAAAGTGGCTTAACATTTTTCATATAAACTAACTACAACGTTTGCAACGTTTAAATAATATATGTATTTTTACCTCAGGTAATGACCAGCCCAAATACAGTTATAGAACAGCTTTATAACATAAAGAATAGAATGACTTGGCATTGACATTTGTTAATGTACATTACCTGTATGAAAACACCTGCTAGATTGTTTGCATAAAATCTAAAATTACTCTCATTACCATTGTTTTGCAATTTAAAGGCAAATGTACACAATACAAATTGAGAATAATATTTTACAAAATGTCCCAGTGTTTGAGTATGAACAAAGCAATGTAAGTACATAAGTACATATGTACAAACAGAGTAGCAGGATATGATACATATATTTATGCTGCACCTGGAATCTTATTTCTTCCTGCTGACCATCACTATACCAGCTGGTAAATATGTGAACTTAGGTACAAGTGTCAGATGCAGTTTAATGTAAAAAGTGCCAAATAATTAATATGGTTCAATAGTAATCCACATGCAGAGTTGACTGATACTAGAAACTTTAAAAAGCAGGTAATATAGCCATGAAATTTGGCAGATCACCATGGTACTACATAGAAAGGTTGCTACAATACGTAAAGGAAAACAATACAATATAAATGACCTTGCATAATAAAAGATAGCTGAAACTCTCAACTAATATCATCAGCATTGACAAAAAAAATATCTGGTTAATTCTTTAGGCCTCTAAGTTTTACAGAGTAGATCCTAAATACAGGCTGGGACTGGCCCACCAGGAACCCAATAGGTCCCATGCACTCTTGATTTTTTTTTTAAATTGGCACGGGGGGAAATAAGAAATCACAAATTAAATTATGTAAGTCAGAAAGACAAACATGTAAATGAGTGAGAATAGAGATGTTCAGTTTAATAGGTGCAGAGCTGCAGATGGAGGATAATGAAGTGAACCTGATGCAATATGTCTATTCGCTACCGTATATACTTGAGTATAAGTCGAATTTTTCAGGCTTTAAAATTAGCCTGAAAACCTAACCTCGACTTATACTCGAGTCAAGTCCTAATTTAGATCCAAATTCTGCAATTACAGATAGTACCAGTAGGTGGCGCTGTGTTACCCTGTATAGAAAGTTACAGGAGCTGATCTGCCCTTACCCTTCCTGCTTCCTGTATTCTGCCTGCTGGACTCACTCAGCACTGTCACTGATGCTGTAAATCTGATGGTCTCCTCAGTTTGGGGCAAAAAACAGCTGCTAGTTCATTCAAATGACAGCTTGAAACTACAACCCTCAGGTGACATTTTTAACTATTGGGGTCAGAGAATCCTTTACTATATGGGGGTCAGAGTTCCCTTTACTATATGGGGTTTAGAGGGCCCTTTACTATATGGGGTTCAGGAGAATTGTAAATGATGGTAAGCTTAATTAAAAGTTTACTGAACCTTGCCACTCCACATGTTTAGAAACTGAAACTCCCAGCAACAAAGCATGCTGGGAGTTGTAGTTTCCAAACATCTGGAGTGCCAAGGAATTGGAGGTTACTGGTTCTGGATTTGGCTATTACTGTATGGGATTCATGTATGGGAATTCTGCTGTCCATTTAAAGGGCAACTAAAGCCTAAAAACAACACAGAATCAGAAGGCAGTAGTGGTGATAATTTCTACCCTCGACTTATACTCGAATCATTTTTTACAAATTTTTCAGGTAAAAATAGGTACCTCGACTTATACTCGGATCGACTTATACTCGAGTATATACGGTATTTAAAGCTGAGTACACACTTGTTTTTTAAGTTTTCAAACATCTGGAGAGCCGTAGTTTGAGGATCACTGCCCTAGGGGCAGAGCATGCTTATTTATGGCTATGTATATGTACACTGGGAAATATGTTTGTTTTGCTTTTCAGTCAGGCAAAAGTTACAGAATAATTTTACAAAGTAATAACAGTTAGTATTGTATTGGTACATTGCAATACAATGTGAAGTGTCATGCGACACTGGCTTGTATAATTGTATAATTCTTCCTAACCATGTTTTTTTTTTTGTTGTTGTTGATCAGTCCCCCAGTTGTTTAAATATACAATCTGATGCATCTTACATGTCAGATGTCATTAAAAGTGTCTTATAATCATAAAATGTTTTGCTCTGTGCAGTTTTACTATAACTGGAAAGGTAACAGTTGGCATGTGTAAATTGCATGGAGGCAAATCCATGCGCTGTCTCATAATGATTACCGAGTATGCTTGACCTCACAAATTATCAGGTCAGTTAAGACAGGGGGACACTAAGCCTGAGCAAAATAAGTACTGCATTCAAGGAATTCAACACACATACCTGTAAGTAAGGGCTATTTACATATTTAAATGTATTCAATTATGGATTGATTCAGTATACATACCCTTTAATGCTGGGAAAGACAGGTACCTACATAGTCTTTAAAAAACAATTGTCAGTTAAGAGGGTGGATTAATGCAGTCAGCGGCTGGTAACATGGCTACAAGCAGACTGGTCTGTAGCAGACCAGTAAAAGGTTATCATCTGGTTGCTGCAAATTAAGAGCAAATGCAAACGTTTGCACCTCTTGGCACATATGCCCCTTAGTACCCCTTTAACATTCTGTTCCAGTAGCTGGAACATGCAGAACAGTTCTTTAAAAAGTGGCATATTTTCCACATTTGTATTTGCTGAGCATTATTTGTTTTTAGACCCTGCCTGTTTAGTGCTGTTTGAACAAATTTGTTTTTTGGTTCTACAACTTAGTATCCAGTGTTCAGTCCCTAGTACAGAGGGTTAGGTGTATGGGGGCTAGAGTACAAAAGCGTACTAGATTGGCATATTCCTGTTCCTGCTCTTACCTGAAAGTGCTGGTATAAACATAGCAGAAAACAAAACACACCTTGAATGTATAGCTTCTATTTATGCAAGACTGTCCAGTTCTGAATTGACAGAGCAAAAGTAGATTTTGTCTAGAAATTTGGGTTAGATATTTGTTAGCAATATTTTGATGTGGGTTTCCAGACAATATATGACAAGCGCATTAGTAGAGCAATCATGATAACAGAACAATTTACTAAGGGGCATATTTATAAAGTTCCGAAAATAGCAATATCGCCAGATTTATAACGGCCAGCGCCATCACCGCTATATGTATCGCGGCCACAATGTACGGCGGTAATTTTAAGTCCCTTCCCTGCCCTGATAGGGCTGGGGAGGGGGGTCCCGGTTCGAGCTGCGGGACCCCTTAAGCCCCAAAGGCCCTTCTTAGGGCCGCAAGGGCACTTGTAAGTGCCGCAAAGGCCCTGATAGGGCCGGGGAGGGGGGTCCCGGTTCGAGCTGCAGGACCCCTTAAGCCCCAAAAGGCCCTTCTCAGGGTCCCCACTGGAGGGTGCCTCCACCCCTCCCAGCGGGCCCTTCCCCTCCTGTGGCAGGGCAGGGGGCTTGGAGGGGTTGCTGGGGAGGGGGTGCGCGGCCACCTGCTGTGGCCCCTTCCCAACAGCCCCTCCTAGCCTCCTGTTCGCCGCGAGCGGGATGGGGTTGGGAGGGGCTGCTGGGAAGGAGCGGCGGCAGGTGGTCACCGCCGCCGCGGGGGGCGAGGGCGGGGTGCGCATATGCCCTGCTACGCCCCTTCGCAGCGACGAGCTGGGTGTCCCTCCCAGGGCGGGGTGCGACCACCTGCCGCGATCTAGGGGAATCTCGTCTGTAATATGGCCGAGATTAGCGATGCGTAACAGTTACCGCCGCTTTATAAATAGAAGTGGTGGTAACTGTTCAGATAGGCACGAAAAGTTAACGATTCGTCAACTTTTCATGCCCATTTTCCGCCCATTTATAAATCACGGAAAACGCGATTTTTGCAAAAAAAGTTAACGAACCTTTATAAATATGCCCCTAAATAAACATTATGCACTGAATATACTTAGTTGAATATCTGACCAGTGTAGATATTATGAAAAACAGGGCTGTCCAACTGGAATTGCAAAGTGGACTGTAGGGCATTAATGAGGTGAGCTTCCCATCATGCAATTTTTTATAGCTGGGATGGCAGACAATGTGCTCTGTCAGCTTACATTAACATTTTCCCTCAAAGTAACCCAAGCAAACCCACTATACTGCCCCTGGCTACTGACCTAATATTTGCCACTCTTAATTAACTTGTTAGATGCTATTACAAAAGGCTCATAACTGCCAGCTGAAAATACACTATTGGTATGTCAGATTCTTTACCAAGCTCAATGTTTATGAGATATCTTAGGTTAATTGCAAGAACATTCATAATTGAACCTTCTTTTAATTAAAACCACACATCAGCTACCCCTTCAATTGCTTTCAATGTGTCTCTCTCCGCCTGTGCTTGAAGTGACGTGTGGCTGTATACCCCTCTTTAATCACAGGCAGGTGATGTACCAAACACCCGAGGGACTGGCTGACACATTGATTACACATCTACACCAATTACCTCAACTCACAACAAGTCTATAGCAGTGAAGAAAGCAGCGAAGATTGACCAATCTAAACAAAAGGGCCTGAAAATGGAAAGATTTGTGCTTATAATGACACTTTTGTTTGTGAAAACATTAAAGGTGTAGAAAAAAATGGTGCAAAAGACTAGTAGTGGTGTATAAGCACTGCAGAAAGTGGAACATGGATACACGTGTGTGTGTTTGTGTGTTTATATATATATATGTATATATATAGTATGTATGTTATATAAATATAAACAATGTTTAGGAGCAGCACTCTCACTGGCATCAAAAACGTCCACCCTTCCAAGACAAAGATACAACCAGGTAAGGAAGGAGCACTCCTGAGATTTTCAAACAGTTATTATTTATTGTGTAACATCGACATGTTTCAGCCCCTTATGGGCCGTTCTCAAGATAGTGAGCAAACACAGTTATAGGATACTTTTTTCTTTTATAAGTTTTTACATGTTTTTTTCTGGCTTCTCCCACTCCTGCATTAACATTTGTTCTTGCATGTCAGATATGGAAGAATTGTCTGCGAAAATGGCTATGGGAGGAGCCAGAAAAAAGTCAGTTTCCGCATGAGCATAATTCTACTTAAAGAATGCAAAGTGATAAACAGAAGAGAAATCTAAATCAAATAAATGATCACCCTTTGATACAGCGCCAATTCTTCTAGTTAAACTTGCAAACGTTTTTTTAAGAAATTCACAGGTAGGCTGTTCCAAATATCTTGGAGAACTAACCATAGATCTGTGGATGTTGGCTGCCTCAAATCCTTCTGTCTCTTCAGGCAATCCCAGACACACTCAATGATGTTGAGACCGGACACTGTACGGTCCATACCATCACTTCTTTCTCCAACTGTTCTTCCTCATGCTCACGATAGTTCTTAATGGCCATGGTTGTTGTACTCAAAATATAGACAAATCTGTTACCTTCAACTACAGTCCTTAAATCAATTTAGTAGGCTCTTCAAAAATATCATGGCTTCACTATTATCTAAATTACTGAAACACAAATAGAAAGAAATACACACGAGAGCCACAGGTTTTAAAACCTTTAGTAAATTAAGGACTTGCCCCATTTATAAATTGTGCACTAAAGTTTTTTGAAAATAACCTTTGGGTTTTACATGTATTTCTTTCCCTTTATGTTTGGGGTCATTGTCCTGCTGCAGATTAAAGTTGTAGCCAGTCACACACCTCCCTGATGATACTGCATAATGGATAAGTATCTGCCTGTATTTCTCAGTATTGAGGAAAGGATTGATCCTGATAAAATCCCCCAACTACATTTATAGAAATTCAGCCACAAACTTGTAAGGAATCTTCCCAGTGCTTTACTATGCCTGCCAACACACATCATTGTACCGCTCTCCAATTCTTTAGGGAATAAACCACCTTTTGCTTTCAGACAATATTTTCACATTTTGACTTGCCAGTTCAGAGCACCTGCTGAATTTTTCTGTGCCCCAATTGTTAAGTTTTTATAAAAAGGTGAATTGCTTGGCCTTGTTTCCACAAAGAAGGTATGACATTTGGCTGCAATTCTTCTATGAAGACCTCTTCTGTTCAAATTTCTACGGAAAGGAGCAAAGAGATGTATGTGGGTCCCACAGGTTTCTGACAGTTCTGAACTGATGGCTCTGCTGGGCATCTGGGTGAAACATTACTGATGTACAACTACCTTGTGTCTTGTTGCTTTGCTCAGTCATGCCACACTATGGTATATGACCTTTGACATTACCTCACCTTGGTAGCACAGTTTGGCAGTTCCTTACTCAGTTTTAAAGGACAACAATCCCTTTCCCACTCCACTCCCTCCCAATTAAATGGACCCAGGGTGAGGACCTAAACTGCTACATCCTCACCCCTGAGTTTAGCCTGCCTAATGCAAATGGAGCTAAAATACTTAACTGTGCATGCCTAGATCCACCCCCTATTTGGCCTAGTGCTGGAACACCAATAGGAATATGCCCTTTTTGCACAGAGGCCCTTCCTATTGGTCAGGACTGAACCAGGATAAGGAGCGAGGCATGCGCGCAATGGTCAGTATTAAAGCTCTGTTAGTTTAAGTTTTCACCTAGGGCACTACTGACACAGTAGTTCTGACCCAGGGTACTACTGACCTAAAAGAGAAGAAGAGTGGGGATGAGGTAAGTATATTTATCATTTAAGCCTACTATATAGTTTACTATATACTACTATACTACTATATAGTTATGTTTTTCTTTCAGTTAATGACTTCAACCTACATATAAAAATTATCATTGTTAGCG
Organism: Hymenochirus boettgeri; assembly: GCA_019447015.1. NCBI lineage: Eukaryota > Metazoa > Chordata > Amphibia > Anura > Pipidae > Hymenochirus > Hymenochirus boettgeri. The sequence continues at coordinate 230,264,896 of CM033476.1, read as the reverse complement.
TCTAATTGATAGTACTGGTTAATCATACACCTGACTTAAGGCTGAGGCCATACTGTAACGCGCTTGTGCACGCACGGATGCGAGCGCGCGTTGGCGTGCGCTAATGATTGCCCAGTGATTCGCAATCGGACGCGCAAAAAATGCGGATCACATGCGCTCCGATTTACAAATCGCAACGCATCGCTCCTTACCACACTAGTGTGGTCACATCAACTGGGCCACACTAGTGTGCGCTTTTAAAAGCGCAATCGGATCGCTCATAAAAGCGATTCAGTGTTGCCTAGTTCTTAATCCTACCAAATTCCTGAATTTGTGTACCTACAAGAATTGATTTTTTGAAGGCAAATCGTAGTCACACTTATGATTCATTTGAATTACATTGCTTTTCTGTTAGCTCAATTTGAAGTTTGTAACTTCATAAGAATAAACTAGTAAAATTTATATTAGTTAAACCATTCTTACTTAACAGAATTTTTTCACCTGCCTAAATCACATATATTTTATATAGGGATATATATGTAGGGAAAAGTGGGCAGACGTTACCCTTTGTGCACTCTTTCCTTCTGGTTTTAATTACTATCAATACAGAAATATTTCTGCCTGTATTTTGCTCTCTTCACTTGCAGGGTAAGTGATCTCTTGCTATCACCATTCTTGCACATCTTGTTACTTTTTCTTTCATCTGCATTGGTCCTGCTGGATACCCCACAAAATGTCAATGGTCTGCTATTATACAAGAAGCACCATTAAATTACTCAATGATTAACATCATTTATCTTATAACTTCAATGACTGGTTTCTTCAATGCCTCTTTTCCAAGAGTTTCCAATCCAACAGTCGCTTTATTACATAGGGAAAGTAATACGCAGGGATTATTTTTCACTACATTGATTACATTATCTAACCCCCCTATAATAATAACTATTGTTTATGTTACAATATATTAAGTAATAGTAAGAGTTCTAAAGTAAAGTACAGTATAGATAAACAAATAGCATGCAAACCAATAGTACTTATATGAACAGAATGTTGAGGTAAATAAATGCAAAGAAGAATAATAAGGATACACAGAAGCTTTGGTATATTACATATGATATATATTATTGGTCATCCGGAAAAACAAGATTTGCTAAAGGAAGGCACTACATAAAGATGGTAATGATTATTGTGTTATTTAGTACAGTAAGAGGGGTTCCAAGAGTTCATGAGAGTTGTATAGATAGAGAGGGGATCCATGAAAATATTAATTAAGAATAATATGCAAATACAGTAAATTTTAATAATTTATAGGTGAAATCTAAGGGTAAAAGCCAGGGACGTCTCTAGACTTTTTGTCACCTGAAAAAAATTCCATAATGCTGCTCCCCTCGCCGCACAAAGCCCACAATGACTGGTAAATTATGCCCATAGTGACTGGTATTAGATTCCAACAGTGACTGGTAAATGATGCCTAACATTGTCACGGCTTCACCTGCTATTTAAAGTGACAGTACCTCCCAATAATTTGTTTTTTTTTGTTTTTTTTACAAACGGCATTTTTGATGCCAGAAATTTTTTTTATGCCATCAAAACTACTGCCTCCCTACAGGGTGCTGCTCTGTAATGTGCTCACCATGCCTCATTAGAGAGGCCCTAGTAAAAGCAACTGGAATATTTATTTTTAAAAATGGTGAAATGTGAAAGAAGGCATCCCACCTCTCCCTGAAGTTCAAGGAATGTCCTTTATCTTAAAGAGTATTTCCAGTCACTGAAGAAACATGGGCTTAAATGAAAGTTCATAATGTAATTTACTTATACCTTATGTAGAAATGCAGACTGTGTGCTTGTTTCCTCCATAGAGCTCCCACTAGCCCAATATTTAAAAGTCTGACGCGCTTTCCTGCCCACGCATGCGCAGAAAGTTCAGTGCTTCGTCTGGTACGTTTACAGTGCTAGTTACACACACCAAGTGGGTAGGGCCTATAATAACTACCTTATAATCAAAGATTTTTTTTTGTTCAATTGACCCTTTAATAACAAATCCCTAATATTAGTCTGGACCATAAATTCAACTGATAGATTAAGGCCTAGGCACACCAAAAGGCAACTTGCCAAAAACTCTAAAGGTGCAAATCTCTGAAAGTCCTTTACCCCGGGACTGGAGCAATATAGTAGATCAAAAGAAAAATTAAGAGATGCACACTACTTCAGGCTGATGAAGAGCACATAGTGAACCCACGAAACGTGTGTGTGTGGTTCACTAAATAAATGCATGGAGCATTATAATTAGTGTGTATCTCTGAACTTTTCTTTTAATCTACAGTCTGGACCATGCATACTGATTTGATTTTCTTATCAGAAATTTTCGGGCCAATGTTTTATTGCCGAATAAGTGCAAAACCCACGCTACCATGGGTAGCATGGGTTTTTCACTGATTAACGACTAGGTCACACATAGTTGCCAACATTCTCAAAAAAATTCTAGGGACACATTTTTAAAATTGTTGCATGCCACCGCAAGTTTTAGCCCCTCCCCAACTTTCATAAAGTTCACGCTCACTTTTAATGGAAAGATAGACAGAAAGACAGTAATAGACAGATGCACAGAAATAGCTAGGAAGAGATAGAGCAACAGAGATAGAGAGAGACACATAGGGAGAAAGAGACAGCTAGAGGAACAGACAGAGAGCTAAAAAGACAGATAGGGTTAGATAGAATGACAGCTATAGGAGCAGACAGACAGAGCTAAAGAAACAGAGATAGATAGATAGATAGATAGATAGATAGATAGATAGATAGATAGATAGATAGATAGATAGACAGACAGACTGATATATGCTGTAGATAGATAGACTGATAATTAGAATGATACATGCTGTAGATAGATAGACAGACAGACAGACAGACAGATAGATAATAGATAGATACAGTAGACAGACAGACAGACAGATAATAGGTAGATATATAGAAAGATAGCTAGATAGACAGACAGACAGACAGACAGACAGACAGACAGACAGACAGACAGACAGACAGATAGATAGATAGATAGATAGATAGATAGATAGATAGATAGATAGATAGATAGACTGATATATACTGTAGATAGATAGACTGAAAGATAGACAGATAGATAGATAGATAGATAGATAGATAGATAGATAGATAGATAGACTGATATATAGATAGATAGACTGATATATAGATAGACAGACAGACAGACAGACATTAGGATAGATAGACTGATATATAGATAGACAGACAGACAGATAGATATAAAGAAGACAGATATAAAGATAATAGATAGATAGAACTAGATAGAGAGATATAAAGATAGGTAGATATAAAGATAGATAGATAATAGATAGATAGAACTAGATAGAGCTAAAGTAACAGACAGGCAGAGCTAGATAGATCACTAACCTCCTCCAATTGTGTTCAGGGCAGAGAGATCGTACTCAGCACGACTGCACTTCCCCCTCCCCTTCCTAACGTGCACAGTACGTGAGACTGACTGTAATTCGTTCTCTCTCCTGCAGGAGGAGAGGATCTGATAGTAGTTTTAATTTTAAAACCACATGCACGCTGCTTGCTGCTCCAGATCGGGACATTTACCGGGACATCAGAAGATCGGGGCTGCATTCTTAAATCCAGGACTGTCCCGGGTAATCTGGGACTGTTGGCAACTATGGGTCACACCACTGTGCTTTAAAGTGTAATCCGAACGCAACCGTTCTGATCGCGCTGTTAAAAGCGCACCGTAGTGTAGGCCTATGGAGGTGGCCACATCACCTTCATTGGTGCCCGCTGTGATCTGTTTATTGGAGCGCATGCGATCACTATTTTTGGTGCGATTTGCATGCGCCACACCATTTCCAAAAATATTTGTAAATAGTGTGGTGTAGCCTATTCAATATATATTTAGTCCCGCAAAAGAGGTTTGCAGCATTGTGGGATCTCAGTCAGGTACCTAAGTTATGCCAGGCAAAATATAACATCGACCCCTTTGTTTTTATATAGTCGGCTTTATTTTATTTTTTAGGTGGAGGTGGAATTCCACCCTGAAATTAGTTTTTTCATGGTGGGAGTTTTTTTAAAAGATAGATTGTCATCAGCTTTATGCAACCGCAGGAGGAGGACCTATTAGTAAGGGAAAGAATATTTACACAGAGATTATATAGTGACAGGACTAGGTATATGGACTGACAGATAAGAGTAACAGAAAAGCTGAGGATATATTCAATGCATTACAGTGATTTTTTTAACAGTATTATGGTTACTAATAAATAATTACAGCAGCAATTTAAAGAGGTATAACAGAGAACAAGCATAAGAGAAACACAGTAAGATGTTTGTATTATGAAGAAAGGAGGCAAAGGGATATATATATGATGCAATATTACAAAGGCAAAATACATAGTTACTGACAGTAAATATCCAAAATATTGTACATTAATTACAATACCAATAGCCTTGGCTGAATTTAAAATGTTAAAGGCCTTGCTTTTGTTTGACAGACAGGTGCTCTTTCACGGTCTACCGTGACTCAGAAGAAAATCAGAGAACACCAAATAGGAATTTCAAATAGCACAAATTCCTCTTCAGAAATCATACATCACAAAGCTAATCAGTAAGTGATTACTACTCTGCATAAAACTGGAAAATAACAAAAATAAACCAGGTTTAGAGAAAGTATCTAGAAATCAAAAGTGTTATAAACATATAATGAATCTGGCTATGGCCAAATGAGTACAATGCTGTGCTAGATTCAAGGCCGGATTAGACAAATACATTGAAATTGTACATACTGTACATGAACCCGCTTATTGTTTGCATTCTGTTTATATGGGTAAGAGTGGATTCTAGGTTTGGGCATCTAGTGATAGCCTGATAGGAGACATTATCATAGGGTGTAAACATCACAAATATAAAAGCAAATGAATCTAAAATATTTTTTTACATTTCTGACCATTCATTGATCCCTAAACTTCCACAACTCTTCTCACAGCCTTGGGATGTCTGTAAAAGCTATGAGTTGTTAAACAATATCACAAGTTCCCCATCACTGGGTAAAATAAAATGAACAAAATAAACATTCCTTACTTCATATGCCCCTGTAGACTATGGTAAAAGTCAAAAATGTAACAAAAAGATTAAAGACTCAAAATAAGGAGAAAATGGGCTGCATTAATGTAAAAAATCCTTAGAAATTTTATTCCAGCAATGAAATGGTGAAATGGAAAGGATTTCATATCATTTGATAGAAAAAAAGCAAAACGATGAGGTAAGGGGGTGGTGTCTGAACACGCATTGAGTTTGACAATTCTCTGCGCTACTGCGCAAGCTTTTAATGTATTCCAGTACAGAGCCCTGTCAACGCCTCCTGGGATAAATTCAAGAAACCCCCCCATGAGATATATTTAAGAACAGCCATGGCAATTTATATAAACAGTTATTTGGGGTTTGCTGATATTAAGGATTTTTGTGGGGTAAAAGGCCAGAAGTCAAAGGGGGTTGTACACATATGATTGCTAATATGAGATTCACCCCCCACTTTCCCAATAATGTTATCATCTATCCTTCAGGCTCAGAGAAAACGCATGTTCATCTTCTTAGCCAACATTTCATGGATGGTTAACCTTAATCATTATCACTCTAAATGTGTCCTTCCTATAAAGCTGCTATCCCAAAGTCTATTTTTAAAATTCTACTGGCTTCTCCATCATAGATAACCATTACACAATCCCATTTTTCTATAAATTACGACAGAACGAAAGAGCGAACAGGGCAGGGAAAATGGCGTTGGGTCCCACTTTCAGCCCCTTCTCCTCCCTCGTCTTTCCCCCCATCACTGCTTCTCTCCTCCCCCAACCTCAGCCCCCCACCCTTCGAATATTCACTTTGGCAAAGCATTACATGTTGTACATTGCACCAGGAGAGGGCGAAGGGTGGAGGGGGGGAAAACATCCCTCACGAGGGGGAGAACGTGAGTATTTATATATATCCACCCCCCTCTACATAACTGCAACATGATCAAACTCACGACCATAATATTTTCTGAAGATATTCTGAGGAATGGGGGGGAAAGGGGTTGCGAGTTGGTTTGGCAGTAAGAGGGAAAAAAAGGTTACGTGTTAATATACCGGGCTGCATATATATCAAATAAACAAAACATAAGGTAAAACGAAATTAAAGAATCACTTTTCTAATCCATTCTGATAAATATGTGTGTGCGTGTGTGATTGTAAGGGCTCCTGATATCTCAGTTTTGCAGCTGTGGGTCTAATCACACTGCTATTAAAGCCCCCTCCTTCTCCCCCTCCTGCATACACACACTCTCGTCCACTTTTACATTGATGGGGGGGAAATAATGCGTCTTATAGATAATGAAACTAAATAGGCAGCCAGCGCTAGCAATCAGCAGAATAATTGGACCCATTTTCCTGTCCAACTCTCTCCGAATTACCTCAAAGAGCTGTACAAATATTACACGGTAAGACAAAATTTTCAGAAAGGTTTAAGCTTTCAGATTCACACAAAAGCCAGTTCACAACAGAAATACAACGTAAAAATCTACCACCTGTGCTCCAGGTACAAATCATTTTTCTCTATCCGTTAAAGGTAAATTAAAGACTACGAAAAAAAGCAGCCAAAATGGAATATTTGTAATCGACCATCTACAATTCCTTTCTAAAGGCAAGTATCCAGCTATATTAATTTGAATTTCACCTAGAAATATCTTAACGCCTAAATATGGAAAACACAAATTTTAAAAACAATTTTATGTTAAAAAGGCTATTTTTGAATAACACACAGAAAGTCAAAAACCAGCACAAATACTAATTTACCAATAGTAAAAATACTAAAATTAGACAATAAGAGCACTGAAAAGAAAGATTTATTTTTCAGTTTTAGTTCCAGACATTTTTAAAAAGCAGCTACATTTTTAAATTTCTTTTTATAGAAAAAATACAAAAGTCAAAAACAAAAAAAAAAAATGAGCAAATGTATTAGCAGCTATAAAGAAAATGGAGGTATCTTTAATTTCACGCTAGGTTTCCTCACAACCAGTCCATCCCTTCGGCTAATTCCTTCCCCCCCAACATCTTCTTGTTTACGAATTGGCCCAATTGCAGTGGGAAAAATATCTAAATGTATATATTGTTGTATGAATATATTATATATATACATATAGTTATAAAAACTGAAAGGGGGAAATCATTTTTTTTCAAAAAAAAATTGTATAGTACACAATACAGAGATGCTATCTTTAAAAATGAAACAAAGACTTTTCTTGCGTGTATATGATATTACTTTTTTTATATTTTAACAAGAATGGTTATCTTCGCAATATCTGCATTTCTCAAACGGTTTGTTAAAATAAAACAAGGGGAACATCTGTGGCGGTGCTTTTATAACTGCAAGGCTGCATCCATCACCTGAAGAACACTTCAACACATTTCTTGAAATTTAGAAAAAAACTACCATTTTTGTGTTGGATTCTGTTATTCAGATTTATTTATTGTTATTGTTAAAGTTTGCTTATTTTTCTCCCCCTGTATGATTGTTGTGTGTGTGTGTGTGGGGGGGGGGTAAAGAGCAAATTGAGAGGGAGGGAGCACGGCAATATCACAGTCACCTACAGAATCATCAAAGTCATCACACTTTACTTCCAAATGACATCACACCCTGATCTCCTTATACATGGCATGGAAAGGACAAACGTGGAGCCAGACATTGGGTGTGTGAGTGTGATGTGTGTGTACACATAATTAAAACCCGACACTATTAACTATATAATCATAACCCCATAAGATAAAAATGTAATGAATAGTTCCTATCAATAACTAGAATAATATACCAACACCCCATAGCTACTTTGAGCCTAGTGCAGGTATGCCAGTGAAGAGACCTAAAAGGTTCCCCACACGGAATAAAACCATATAACAATAATAATGTGTAGAGAGGGTTAGAATTAGTACATGACTAGTACATAGCATAGTGACCAAGCTTGTTGGAAATACCGGAGCCCCTTACTTCTACGGTCACTTTCTGTCCCCCCTCCCCTGTGTTGAGCCCCCGTGTGCTGACCTGGCCATCGGGAGCTGAGAATCCTGTGTGCGGAGCAGCTTCCACCTCACACTGCCAGGGAACCTTCGGAATTCACACACTCTGTAGTCCGACACTCCCCCGCGACACGCCCTAGACACGCCCCAGGACTATCCCTTTAAAGAGACAGGAGCGGGCGTGGCATGGGGTCGGTAGTAGTGCCCTTTACACATAGGACAACACCAATGAAGTGTAATATTATAAAGGCAAATCGTTATAAATGTGCTGGCATTATAGTAAATAAGACTGCAGTCTCTTTAAATAAGATACGGTATGTGTCGCTATTAGTTTCTCTGTTGCTACTGGGGTAGGGAAATCACGTGATATCTAGTCATTTCGCAGTTTGTGATTCAATTTGCTTCACAGATTTAGGTTTGCCTCTATGTAAATATGAAAGGGTTTGATCATATAATCTGGCAAAAAGTTTGTGCCATTCTAGTCTTGGTATTTATTCATGACGGATATGCAACCTGCAGCCTGAGCCCCCCCAGATGTTTCCAAACTTCCAGCAATATTGCTGGCAGAGTATGATGGGAGTTGTAGTTTGCAAACTTCTGGAGAAACACAGATTGGACATTTCAGAACCATACAATAAATTGAGAGGAGAATATTGGACAAATCCAAAATGACCACTGCCCAGTCCCGGATTTACCATTAGGCACAGCAGGCACGGGCCTGCCATCGCAATCTGATCTATTGTTCTATATGGGAAAATCTGCTGTGGGGTTTTTTTTTGTGAATTTATAAAGAAATCGCATGTGTATGGCCATCTTCAAAGGTGAAGGATATGGTACAGAAGCAATTTTATATTTATAGTAATAAAACTTTCTGTCTCTGTTAAGTTAAAAACTTAACAACACTTTCTAATACAGTTGGAAAATGTTCTCACTGCACTTTAAATTATTCTTCTAGGTTATAACTATTTTTCCCATGATTTGACAACAAACAGCAGGTCTATGTTGTAAATACAAAAAAGAGTGTTATTTTTAGTACACTCACTTTGAGCAGCTGTCATCTGAAATTATCCTACACCTTTAATCCTAACACAGCCTTCTATTGTCTGTAGTACATTTACTTTAACTTTATAACTTGTTTTCTTTCTAGAATGTTATTGTTGTCTTTTTAAGAGCTTTTGCCTATTTAGAATACATTGGAAAAGCTACTTTCAAAGTGTTTTTTTCTTAGCGGTTCCTGATGTTTACCACTCACAAAAAAATACATTTAGCTCAGGACCCATCAGAAAATGATCTGATTACGGCGTGCTGCCATTCGCCCGAAAGTAGGCTTAAAACGCTGCATGTCTTACATACAACTGTAGTTTCAGTTTTGTAACTGTAGCTTCAGGTTTATAGTTCACCTTTTGCTAGGTGATTTTGGCTAGAAGTTGTAAACAAACATCACGTTTCATTTTGCATAAAATAATCTCTCATAATAGCAAAATGAACTGTGGGAAGCCCCTTATGGCTGGCCTTAAGGGGGAACTAAAGTCTCCAGACAACATTATCCCAATAGACAGAGCACATTCACAAACACATAACAAGCTGTGTCTCACCTCTCCCTTTGCTTTGGCAATTGGGGGATTTATGAAAATAACCTGTGTGTACTAGGAGTCAGCTCCCACAATCCACTTTAGCTGGGTTAACCCCCAGCTAAGTGTCTGCGTACAGGCACATGCTCTGTAGAGCTCAACAGATCAAAACAAGGAAGCTGCAGCCTTGCTTCCTAGAAGCTGACAGCCAATCACATTATAGCACAGAGATCCTCCCTGACACAGAACAGGGATTTCAGTTTTTTGTTTTTAAACACATTTAATGCTCCTGTCCTAACAGTAACATAATCCTTTACTTTTCATACAAAAAGAAAAGTAATCTTTGCAGTGTATTTCAAAGATAGCATGGATATAAGAAACAGAATACTTACATTTCAGCAAAAATAAAAGTCTGGGGAATAGAACCTGCAACTAGTAAATTTACCGTACTCTGTCTTGCAAAAAGCAGAGCTCTTACCTCTAGGCTAAGTAAGATACTATATAAATCATTGGTACATGTCGAATATTGTACTAAGAACATAATGGAAACAAAAAATAAAGGTAAGTTTGGGGAATCAAACTCATGACCTTTTGAACTATTAGGGTTATTCAATAAAAGTTCTTATCGTTTAAAATGGTGCTAATTTTGCCCCAACCAATCAGATGTTAGCTTACAAATGTTACATAAGATCTGATTGGTTGGGGCAAAATTAGCACCATTTTAAATTATAAGAACTTTTATTAAATTTCCCTGAATATGTCTAAAGCTGGGTACACACGATGAGATATTTCGGTCTGATCGACCGATAGTTCAGGGTATCGGTCGATCGAACCGAAATTATCGCATTCGAATGCAGCCATGTTCGACCGATCGTTCGTCCAAATCGGACGAAAGGACATGGTGGAAAACCTCGTCCGATCGTGCGGTCCTCTATGGGTCGCGGTAACTGTCAGACGCGGCTGCTTTTGCCGCGACCAACAGTCCTTCCTCCTGGCCGACCAGTCGAAAGTATCGAACGGTCGGTCAGGAGGAAAAATCGATAGGTGTGCACCTAGCTTAAACCTGGCATCTTACAAGGTGAGCCACCACTGAATAACCTAAACCTAGGTACTATTAGAAGCTTTATCTTTTGCATGGAATATAATAGAAACAAAAAAGTTATGTCTGAGGTATTGAACTTGTGACCTTCTGAACTGAGTATTTTTAAACCTGGTGCCTTACCCAGTGTGCCAACACTGAATAAGCAGAGAATCCATGTACATTTGAAAGTTTTATCTTTGCTAGGAAAAGAATAATAAAAAATGGAATATGGAATCACTGATAAGACTTTGAAAGCTGCTTGTTACCCTTCAGTTTATTTTCCAGCAACTTACACAGACTAATAAATAAATTGCAGGGTAACAAGCAGCTTTTAAAGTGTTATCAGGGACTTCCATATTGGTGTGGAGACATCTGTATAGAAAATACTCTGTGCATAGAGACAGTGAATACTGGGGTCAGTGGGTGTGGTTCTTCGATGACTTCATGGGCTGTGGGTTGTACTGGAAACAACATGGAAACCTTCTTAGTTACAGAATCTATTTCTCACATGTACTAAATGCAACTTTCTAGAGAAGAATCTTACAATGTATAGGTGCTCTGGGCAGAAAAACTTTACATTTGGTTTTAATAAATTTAAGTGCAAAGATAGCTAGGAATTCAACAGCCTCCAATCTTCTGCTATAAAATTGCAGGTGTCAAACCTCACAGGTTTCTGCTTCAAATGTTTTTTTTCAGATTTCCTTAAGGGATTGTCAGTTTATATTGTTTTAATTACCCAAGCCATAGGTCACACCTTTTATCCATGCTGCCTAATTCCAGTCATTGACATTTTACTTAATTTCCAAATGTGATTTATTCTCTGCTGGTTTTTCACAACCAAAATGTACAAAACTGAATTTTAAAAAATTGTTTCTGGCTGCTGTATATGGGGTCTTTCTTGTCTATCTGCATAGCAACTACACATAAACAGCCGAATTCACAAACCATAGCTATGACTTATAACAATAACTATTGGATTCAGGAGTTTATATACCAACAGTATTAACAGACACATTTTAATCAAACTACCTACAGGTTTATAAAGGATCCAAATCCAACAAGGCTGGAGGTAGAGAGTGAAATTATAGTTCTATAGCTAGTATCAACTTTTATGATCTAGAGGATAGACCAAAGAAATACACCCAAACTGGAGGACGCTTGCAATAGCAATTTCATAATAGTTTACTTTTTTTGGTATGTCCACACAATCCAGAAAGAACAGAATAGGTCAGTTTATGTTCAGATGTCAATAGAAATTGTGTGCGGGAGATTATTCTGCATGTATAATAAAAAAGGAATAGAAAGGAAGTCTATAGTTGTTTCATTGACTTTATAAAGTAGCCGTTGGTTGGTTGTATCAGCCATTGGAAACTATGGCAGTTGCTTGAAAAGGAGTGCTCCTGAGCATTTTATAGTCTTCATAAAAATCACCATTGACTAAAGAAGTAATAATATTAAAGGGTAACTGGGGTTGTCTCAAACCTTTCAAAAAGCCTAGGATGATGTCTCTCCATTCTCTGTCCATTCCCCCACCTACAAATAATTATTTTCAGGCTTGTGGCTACCTAAAAAAATATTTGGAAGTTTGGGGTGGGGTTTATGATGCAGCTGATGATGCTCTGTCCCAGAAGTGGGCATGCTCCAACCTTTAAAGTGGTCCAAAAATGACTTTAGGTAAATTGATAGGAGTTGCTCCCCTAAAAAATTTTGCAATTTATTTCCATTGTTTATTTTGCATAGTTTTGAAGATATTTACATTTTTGTGTGTGATGTGGCAGCAGCATCACCAGGTCCCCTGCACTTCCTGCTCTGTCAGTCAATCTCTCCTGTGTCTCTTCCTCTCCTTTGCAGCCCCCCTGGTCCCTCCCACTCATGGACCCCATGATCCCTCCAGTTGCAGGGCCCCCATGGCCCATTATCTTAAAGCCCCATGTAGCCCCGCCCACTCACGAAAGCCGTGGCATCCCGCCCACTCGTGGGTGTCTAAGCCCAACCCATTTGCAGGTGCCTAAGCCCCGCCCACTCACGGGTGCCGTGGGTTACTCAGACACCCCACACACACACAGAAAACTCATTATCTTACAGCCCTGTGTGGCCCCGTCCACTTGCGGGTGTCATGGCCCCGCCCACTCACGGGTGTCTAAGCCCTGCCCACCCGCAGGTATCTAAGCCCCACCCGTGTGTGTCTAAGCCCCGCCCACTCGTGGGTGTCGTGGGTTACTCAGACCCCGGCCCCTACAGAAAACTGTGGAAACAGCCTTTTCAGGCAGAGTGAGAACTCTGCCTGAAAAGGCTGTTTTCACATAGTGTAAGAGAAGGGCTGTAGATTCCCTTGCCTTCTCTGTCAGGACTTCACACATCAGAGAGGAGGAGGGACTTCCTGTCTCCCTCACACACACTGAGGGAGTCTGAGGCTGTGCTCGCCGGCGGCACTGTGCAGGAGAAGCCTCAGGAATGTCACAAGTCAGCCTCCCACCCATTAAGTTTCTGGTCAGTCATTTCTGTATGTCTTGGGCTTTGGAGCATGTAGAGAGGTGGTTGATGGCTCATTTTAAAGGTAGGAAACTGGCCTTTCATTTAAACTTAACTTGTTTGGAGACCACAGTTCCCCTTTAACTTGGGGGCAGACCCCATGTTCTGGTTATGTCACAGCTCACAGTATTAGCGGAAAAAAAACCTTTTATACTGCTGTAACTTTGGCTTAATGGCAGCTAGATAATCCTTGAGTAATTTTAAAGGTAGGAGTGTGCTCTTTTTAATAAAGGCCACCTGTATGGAGAAAAAAGTTCCCCTTTAATTGAAAGTGGAACCATAGACTACTTTCAACTATTAAAAGATTTACAATATTGTACTTCAAACTATAACAATATTCATTGAACATACACAAAGGATCAGCCTACATTTTTAGTCCCAAACTGAACAATTAAAAGTCTTTCAATGCAATTCCCTCCAATTACTGTTGACTTTCAGTCTTTTAGTCCTCCTATTAGTACATTGGATGCAAACAGGGGCGTTTATTACCTTAGTGCCACTAGTGGTAGCTGCTGCTCCCTAGCTGGCATTCTCCTATGAACACACCCATAGACTTTTATTTGGTTAGGGAAGAAGGCAGTAACTGCATGGCATTCTGTGTAAATGTGTGTTTTTCTGGTTTCCAACTTGCTGCTTAAAGAAATTGTCACCTCCTAAGCTATACATCTGGGGTAAATGTGCTTAGGCTGGCGTTGTCCTTAAAAGAGTAACTTTGGTCTTAATACAAGTGCTCTCTATTTAACAGAGATCTTTCAAACAATCCTAAGATTGTCTCTAGCTTTCAAGATCTTAAAGGGCAAGTCCAGCCCTCAAATGAAACTTATATACAGGTTAATCACCCCCTAAAACCCTAAACGGTAATTGTTTAAAATCTGAAATATATAAGTCTAACCTGAAATCCTGCACAATGTCCTGTTTCCCCTGTTTCTGCTTCCTGGTTCTTCCAGTTAGCAACTGCCAGTTATGGATTTGACAGTTGGTATCACAGCCAATGACTGAATGCTAATCCCCTAGCTCACAGATACCGTTCTTATTAAAATATTATGAGGGTGGAGTTGCCCTTTAAGTTGTAGGCTTGTAAAGTTACAGTTGCTAGTCTGTCCTGTCTATCTGAGCCCCTGTGACAGTCACATGATGTTCTGTGTAAGAAGCTCCACCCCAAAAATCAATAATTTCTGTAGCTGTTTATTGCTGGTTACAAACCATTCCCTGTCCTTTCCTCTACCTGTGGGCACCTTAGGAAAAGAGAAAGTTTTCTTTTCAGGCAACAGCTGATACAGTGGGCATGCTCCAAACTTAAACTTGGAGATAGACCCCAAAATTCTGGTAATCTCAAAGATCACAGTATTAGCAAGAAAAAAACGCCTTTATACTGCTGTAACTTTGGATATCCTGAAGCTAGAAGCATGATCAAGGAGTCACTTTAAAGGTAGGAGTGTGCCCTTTTAAGAAACGTATCTTGAGTGATGAAACTGCAAACATTAAAAAAAAAAGTTATGATGACATGAAAGACAATGGAATAAGAGAAAGTATATATAAATAAGTAAATGTATTAATGTGCTTTAACATAACAAATGTGAACATTTTATTTTTGCCTTCTTGCATAAAATATGATGCAGACTGGCACTTGAGTGGATAAAAAACATTTTTCAAATTAATGTGTCCATAAAACAAAGATTAGAATTTTCCAAGCAAAAGTACTTTTTGTTACAGGCTTATGAGTGTACAAGCTAGACAGTAGAAAAGCAACAAATAAGTATGCATTTTTAATGTTAGTGTGGACAAATCTGCATAACAATACTGTAAGTAGATAGGACAGTGTTTGCAAACTATGTGAAAATTCAGCCCATGTTTACCCTGCCTAAAAGCCTTATAATCTAAACATGGAGCTTATGTATCAGGAGGTACAAACTTGTGCTGTTAATCTACAGAAGCCAATAGCACAGGCACCTGGTTGCACCTCAATACATAACCCCTTAAAAAATACTTTAAAAGGAATGTCCACCCCAGAATCACATTTTAATATGTTATTGCCAGTATTATAGCTCTAAAACAAGCTAAACCGCATGAAAATCCGTTGAGGCAAACTTGAGAATATTTAAGTTTTTGTTATCAGCTTTTTGCAGACCAGGAGTATCTCTGTCCAAACCCAAGCTTGCATATGTCACCTTGCGCCCGTGCCTTATCCGTTCCCATGCAGCCTGGATCCTCACTGTTAGCTAATACTGTGACAATCCTCAATCCTTCTGTAGCCCTTATTGCTGCCAGGTGCCCTACCTTTAAAAGCTTTAAACATATGGTAGCCCACCCCCAACCGCTAAGTTTGTAGGTAGCTGTACACTATTTTATCGAACAAACTTAGCGGTTGGGGGTGGGCTAGGGTGCCCTATCATATGTAAAAAGTTTTCTTGTAGGATGGACATACACTTTAAGGGGTTATGAATTGAGGTGCAAACATGTACCTGTGCTGTGTACACTAAATTACAGTTATCACAAAACATCAACTCCTAAAATACAATTAGAATATTCTAGTAAGATCTATTTAGCATATAAACAGTTAATTTTGGCAAACAAACTATATTTTCATTTTATTTTTATTTTATTTTTTTAAGTGTTTAAAATACACTATCCATATGGTTGCCATAAGGAAAATATTTAAGAGTCTCAAAGAGAAAATAATTCTCTTTACCTATTCTTATACATTTACAGCTATAGTCATTAGTCAGGCTGTCTCTAGTAGCAGGGTATGTATTTTTGAAAAATAAAGATGGTTCTTTTATCTCAAAAACATAAATATAAAACTTTGTAAAACTTTGCATAAAACTTTTGTTTTAAATCTACCTCAATAAATAGCTTTCAAGTACAAGGTGTGATGCTTCTCAAGATAAAATAATAGGAACACACAGAAACAAAAAGAAAAACCAGCCACTGCCAACCAAATTGGGATAAATAGGAAAACACAGACAACAGAAGTTAAAGGTTTTACATTTGATCTATGACTTTTATGATATCTGTTTATTAAACTGATCTTAATGTATCACTCTCTTGATTTTATCTCCCCACAATATAAACCTTTACTTGAGTCAACTGCGCAACCTATGTAATTCTTTTTAACAGAAAATCAACACTGGAATGCTGCCTTATTCTTCTAAAAGTGTTTTTATTGTGGAAGTGGATGGGTCTGGGAAGCTAAAGTCACCAAGCTTAATCAACACTTCTATATGTCCACAGATTGGGCTGCAATTGAAGTAGATCTCTTATACCCTGTAGCAGCATAAGACACCTTCCCTCTCTCTCTCCAGACTTCCAACATCAGTGGCAGTTTGAGCTAAGAATGTATACCAATGCAGCCCAATGGACTATTCAGTGAGCTGACTCCGAATCAGTTAAAACCTGATTATAATAATTTACATTACAAGCAACTAGTATGAACAAACATATACAATAGCTATAAACACACATGCTGGCTTCCTGACAAATTTCATGCCCATAGAAGGGCACTTCATCAGGTTTATACCCGAAACCTGCAGCCCCTACGCTGCCACAACCCCTTAGGTAGTGAGCCACTGAATGCACCAAGACCAAGGAGAGAAGCACACAAAGGGCAAAATGAGTTAAATATAAAGGCAGCGCTACTGATTTTGTCACAAATTCATACAGACAAAGAATGATTAAAGGACAACTAAAGCCTCAGTGGTGTGGCCAGTCACTGTACATACACACAGTTATTTCATCCAGTTCTTCATTTACTTCAGAGGGCAAGTCCAGCCCTAAAATGAAAATTACATACAGGTAAATCACCCCACAAAACACTAAACGGTAATAGTTTGAAATCTGAAATATATAAGTCTAAATCATGCACAATGTCCTGTTGCCCCTATTTCTGCTTCCTGCTTCTTCCAGTTAGCAACTGTCAGTTATGGATTTGACAGTTGACATCACAGCCAATGACTGAATGTTAATCCCCTGTCTGCCTCTTCTGAGCATGCCCAGGCTCAGTACAGGTTTCTAAATTGCTCAGTTTCCATGAGGCATCCAGAAGCATAGCAGGCATACAGTAATGAATTCAAAGGACAAAGTAGGATATATCAACATATTTTAAAGAGGCCATTCTTTCTAAAAGATGTTATTATGAGGGTGGAGTTGTCCTTTAATTCTATTTACTGTAGTGGGATGTTACAGTTTTAGAGGGGATATTTTATGGAGTGTAAAAATTTGGGTTTAGTTCTCCTTTACTGAGCATTCCAAGGCAGCATATATTATTGGATCACATGGGCAAACATTGTAAACATGGGGATTTTACTAAAATGTTTATGATCAACATCTTCCAACCATGTCAAGGTTACCCCTAGAAATTACCCTGATTAGTTCTTCCTATAAAAAATGTCTCTCTGCATTAGCGTAGTATAACCGGTAGGGCTAGATTTTTCCACTTCAAGCAAAACAGAAGGGTAAGTATTGCAGCCCCTACCTACCATATAAATGTGGAATGTGAAAGGAGATTACAAATCCTCATTTTTAAAGCATAGTGGTCCCATTTCATATCTGCCTTAGATGAAGAGTGCTTCTTTTGCTCTCATGATGCTCTGCCTTATAAAGCTAGAAAAATAATGCAGACATTTTCATCTGGCTATATAGTAAGGCCAAATATGAGTTGAAAAAAATAGATATTAGTACACATTTAAAAAAGAAAAAAAAACTGGTGAAAAAAATGACTTGATTATTGGTAATGCATTATTCAATAAGTATAGACAGACATGAAACCCCACAAACATGAACTTTTTTTATTGGGGATTACTCTCCTCATCTGGTGTTTCCAGTGGCACTTCCACTGTCGCCTAGTAACTGATAATTGCAGCAGTCTACTTTAGGAACTTCACAGCATTAAGGATACAAGGTACACAGCAAACAGCCTCCAAACATGCTGCAGTGTAAATAAAGCTATTCTACAGCTTAACTCACTGTGTATGCCTTCATATGCCTATTAGGTTGGAATTCCAAATAAAGGAAGGTTACATTATAATAATACAATAATGGTGTGCAACAATGGATTATATCCTTGCTATGTCAGTGAATGACTAATATATGTTTGTACATTTGACCCCTGCCCAAAAACTGCCCCAAAATTACACAAATCACAGCTGCTTCCACATACTAGAGCCCACACACCAGGAGGTGCTGCCTGCAACAAAGCTACCAAAGAAAAAGGAAAAAAATGGCTTATAGCAATATATAGGGGCATATTTATAAAGGTTCGTTAACTTTTCGCGGCCGTTTTCGCGGACATTAACGCATAAATCGCGTTTACCGCGATTTATAAAAGTCCGAAAACGGCTGCGAAAAGTTAACGAAGCGTTAACCTTTCGCGGCGATACTTACCTGTTACCGCCGCTTCTATTTATAAAGCGGCGGTACTGGTTTCGCTCGGCTAGTATCGGCTGTTTTACTTCGCCACCTTGAAGGTGGCGAAGTCAGCCGATACTAACCTCCCGCGGCGGGGATGAGCAGGCAACCCGCGGCGGGTGGTCGCACCCGCCCCGGGAGACACGCCCACCCCGCCCACACCCCCCGCGGCGGCAGCGGCGACCACCCGCCGCCGCTTCCCGGTTCACCCCATCACCCTCACCACCCGTTCCCGGCAATCTCGGAACGGGAGGCTAGGAGGGGCTGCCGGGAAGGGGCCGCACAGGTGGTCGCACCCCGCAACCCCTCCAAGCCCCCCGCCCCGGCCGCTCCCGGGGAGGGACGGGAGGGAGCCGCTGGGGTGGAGGCTCCCTCCAGCGGGGCCCTGAGAAGGGCCTTTTGGGGCTTAGGGGTCCCGCAGCTCGAACCGGGACCCCCCCTCCCCGGCCCTTGTAAGGGCCTTTGCGGCACTTACAATGCCCTTGCGGCTCTACAAGAGCCTTTTGGGGCTTAAGGGGTCCCGCAGCTCGAACCGGACCCCCCTCCCCGGCCCTATCAGGGCCTTTGCGGCACTTACAAGTGCCCTTGCGGCTCTAACAAGAGCCCTTTGGGGCTTAGGGGTCCCGCATCTCGAAACAGGACCCCCTCCCCGGCCCTTGTAAGGGCCCTTGCGGCACTGACAAGTGCCTTTGCGGCACTGATAAGTGCCTTTGGCGGGGGTCCCGCACTCGACCGGGACCCCCAGTGCGGCTCTAAAAGAGCCCTTGGGCGACGTCTTCGGGCTGGCAACACCAACCCCACTCAGGTCGCCGATGCCAGGCAAGACTCACTGCGGCCGACAGTGACCCGCTGGCACCGCCGGCCTCAGCGGAGCCGATGTTGCCAGCCGCTTCTTTCTTCTTTCTTCAGCCATCTACTGCGATGGCATCTGAGTTCCTCGGCGGAAGACTCTCTTTATATAGGTTTGCAGAAATCCATAATCCGTTTCTGATTGGTCAATTTTTAATACTTGCTTTACATTAACCAATCAGATTTCTGCCTGGCATCGGCGACCTGAGTGGGGTTGGTGTCGCCAGCCCGAAGACGTCGCGTCGGATCAAGACGCCGGCAACATCGGCCTCGTTAGGTCGCCGCGCCCGCCGGAGGGTACCCCTGGCGGCCGCAGGGGTACCTCTTGGGGGTCGGCGGCCTCGGCGGAGCTGGTGTCGCCGGGACTGGAAGAAAGAAGACGTCGCCCAAGGGCTCTTTTAAGAGCCGCACTGGGGGTCCCGGTTTCAGCTGCGGGACCCCCGCCAAAGGCACTTGTCAGTGCCGCAAGGGCCCTTATAAGGGCCGGGGAGGGGGGGTCCCGGTTCGAGCTGCGGGACCCCCTAAGCCCCAAAAGGCCCTTCTCAGGGCCCCGCTGGAGGGAGCCTCCACCCCCCCAGCGGCTCCCTCCCGTCCCCTCCCCGGGAGCGGCCGGGGCGGGGGGCTTGGAAGGGTTGCCGGGGAGGGGGTGCGCGGCGGGTGGTCGCGGCCGCCGCGGGGGGTGTGGGCGGGGTGGGCGTGTCTCCCGGGGCGGGTGCGACCACCAGGGGCTGCTGGGAAGCGGCGGCGGGTGGTCGCCGCCGCGGGGGGTGTAGGCGGGGTGGGCGTATGCCCCGCCCCCTTAGGAGCGGCGTCGGGAAGGGATTTTAAGTCCCTTCGCGGCGATACTATACAGTATCGCCGCGAAGGGGCTTAAAATTACCGCAGCACATCGCGGCGGTAATTTTTTTGCGCTAACATCGTTTCTTTATAAATATGCCCCATAATGTCCCCTCCAGCTACCACAATTCAGTGCATTCCACTGCCTATGTACAATGCGAGGGTCTGATCCAAGTCTGGTTCAAAGACTTTGGAAGCTTCCTACTGGTATTAAATGCCTGTTTTTTATTTTTATGATGCCCTTAAAAGACATCACCTTAAACACCTTGTAGAATTGTAGTCTCTGATCTAATCATTTAAATAGCCTTTGCCTCTAAAATTTCTGCATGTATCCCAGATACATCTGTCAATCACTGTCCATGGTCCTGAAAATCTGTCTGACATCACTACTCCTGACTTGCAGCATATATTAACGGGTTGTGTAAAGATGAGACCATAAAGGACAATAATTAAAGCCTCTCCACTCCCCACCCCCACCTCCCCCCATGAAAGTACCCGGGGGGGGGGGGGGGGGGGAATAAAAAATTATAGGTCCTCACCTCTGGACTTACCTTATATATTTAGCACTTCTCGATACCCAAGTTACAATACCCAGGGGTGAGAACCTAGAATTTTAGGTCTTCTCCCTCTGTATTTTTATTGGGTTTGTTAGGAGGGGGGGGTAGGGAGAAAGGCTATTATTGCCCTTTAAATGTATTGTGTGAGATGCAACTAACTATTTACCTTGGGTCTGCCACCATCCTACTTTGTTGCATTTTCTTGGAAAAAGGTTTGTCTCCCTGACCTTGCATTGCATTACTGTACAGACACAATGTAGAGCAAACATTAGGAGAGACAAGGTCCATTTCACATTTTATTTTGTTACTTCATGTGCTGTTGTAACTGTGCTAAAGAAAACAACAGGGAGATTCAATATAAGTTCATATTGTTTAAAATTGTGCTAATTTTGTTCCAACCAATCAGATCTTATTTAACATTTGAAAGCTAACATCTGATTGATTGTGGCAAATTAGCACCATTTTAACGATAAGAACTTTAATTGAATAACCCTGTTAGTTTTCACTGCCATTTCTCTTTTATTAGCAATGGGAATCTGTTTTGGAGCTCTTTCATTTTTTTAAAGAAAAAAAAACCTGTTGATAAATTGACTCCAAAATATTATACAAACCTGTATATAACATTTCTTTGTAAGTCCTAGTAAATAATAAACAATGGGAAATTATAAAATGTGTGTCTAGCAAATGCAAAAGTAATTATCTAAGCTGGGCTTGACTGTTAACTAAGCTATACATGCAAAAAAAGAAAATAGTTATGATTATTCTTCCTTTTTTTCCCAGAAACATATTTTTATTATAGTGAGCAAGCATAGACACTTTGACTTTAAGAAAATCCTATCAGATCCCACGAGATTTTCTACATATCTGTAAAATATATGGGCTGAAAATGATATTGAAAACTACTGCCATTGTCTGCCATTGTGACTTGTGGTTAGTATAGATAAAAAAAAATTCCATAGGTCAGTATTGGTTCCTTTTACTCAGGGGTGTAACTACCAGGGGAGCAGGGGGAGCAACAGCAGGGGGGCCCAGAAGCCAAGGGGCGCAGTTTCTAATTTTTCCTATAAAAGATATATCTTCCTCCCAGAAAACCACTGTGGATGAAGCACAGATAAGGTCCCAACATAATTTTGCGGGGGGCCCAGTGATTCCTAGTTACGCCACTGCTTTTACTTCAAGTTAACATAGCCAGTACGATCAGAGGGTGCATGCTCACCTGACCAACCAATCCCCATATAGAGTGTAAAAGGTTAGTAAATTGAGTGTATGCTGCTGCATATTACTGACAAATGTAATCTATCTACTTATATGCAATCACAGTCACATGTGTAGGTGGCTTCACTCATTGGTACTTCAGTGCATGCCACAGGCTGATGTGAATAGGGCTGGGGAATTTACCGTAGTAGTAAGATGCACTCATGCTGCTCAAGCAGAATCCTTGTACAAACTCGACACATCATCACCTGAATATAAATACACTTTGCTGAGATACAGGATTGTTTTCTTATTATAAATTCCATCATAATAATAAAAAGTACCTTTCAGATTCTTCTTATGATGGGACTTAACAAGTTCCTTAGATTGAAAAAGGAGATTCCCTGTGTTTAAACTAGTGACAGGGTAGGGAATATTTATTGTATCCAGAATTCCTTTTTACAGTTTTGCTTTTTCAGGGGGAAAATGCTTTTCAACAATACACTATATGATGTATATCTAAATTTACACAGGCTATACTCAATACCATAGTACCATTGGAAAGAATACACAAATCAATTCTCTAAATTTTTTTTTCAATATAAATCTCATTATATTTGTGTAAATCCATTTTCTAAAAGTATTACAGTTCATACATCATGCCAACATATTACATGAAGGTTTGGCATGATTTGTTTGCATATTCATCTGGCTATAGACGAGATCTGCTCCCTAAAGGCAAACATGCACATTTCAGAAAGAAAGGGCACCAGATTTCAGTTGCAGTCATCGTTCTGAAATGTAGTCGTTCCCAAGCCCCAGGCCCTGTTTCGCCTGATGCAGATCTCACTAATTTTTGGAAATGGAGAAGCCTCGGGGGAAACCTGCTTACTGACCCTCATATTTAGGTCAGACATTTCATGAGCACAGGCTGAGCCCACCTCCAGGAAAAGACAGTCTCCTTCAATTCCTATTCTCTGTTCACATGCCACAATAATACAGCGCATGTCTGAAACGTGTAATGTGCAGATTGCAGACCATGAAAGCAGAAAATCTAGCGGTAACTCTGGAATTAATTAACTGGAGACATTTTATGGATTTTGCTTTCACTGCTTATTTGTACAACTTCTCACTTAGAGAACAACACTATAGTGAAACTCTCACATTATAGGGAAATGTTTTAGGTTGCAGAATGTTTAGGGATGACATATACAGTTACACTGCCTGGAATACCTCTCCCTATAGCTGCATACAACCCCGCCTTAAAGCATATTCCATTGTTGCAAATGAACAGACTGGAAGCAATTTCTTCTGGAAAATGAAGGTTTTCTCTATTTTGATATAAATGTCAGTAAGCCCAAGGATTGAATTTAATTTTGATCACATGGTATTAATGAACTTGAAAGTAAAATAGATGACAAAGGAGAGTTTTTTTCTTTTTTTAATATCAGGAGAATGGGGATACCTGGTACAGTAACTATATGGAATCAGTTTTAGGATTCTCTATCTACCATACCCTTCAACATATACATCTTTATGTACACTCTTTTGTAATGCATTGCACAGAGATGTGCTAAGATCAGGTTCACTATATGTGTAACCATTTAAGGGGAAAACATTGGAGTGTATGAGCTACCTGTAACCCCATCATCAAAAAGCTCACTCAGGAATATCTAATAACACGTTGAGAAGCACAAATATGAGATACCTACAATAGCCACTATCCAGTCATTTGACTGTTTCACAGAAATCTCAATTTGTCTTGAAAGAATTCTGGGCAGAAGCATCTTCATTACTATTTACTCGTGTTCCCCCCCCACACACACACACAGGCTTATTTGATAAAAGGTGCCTGTGCTGTTAATTTGGAGCAAGCCAATTATATGTTACCTTAACATTTGATAGCATCTGATTGGTTGCTGCTAATAAACAGCATAGTTAACATATTTTAAATATAATACTAAAATAACATCCCAGTCCCATTCCTGATTTACTAAGAGTGATACTTATTAGCACTGTATTTCTGATTTTAGGAAAGGTCTGTATTACTAGCATTTGTATGGAGATAATATTCAGATTCCACTCCACTATGTGTTGGTGAGTTTAAAAGCCCCTGCACTGTGGTTGTATTGTTGCACTACATAATACACTATATAATACATATTATAGAGATAACAGAGGTATAAAATATGTATAACTAGCTTGTTATTGGGGTTAATATGTAAAATGTAACACTATATAACGGTCTTCTATGGAATATCATATATATATCATAGATATATAATATATATTTATATATTGAACATATAGTCACGGTGCACAACTAGGCCTTATTCAACCTTTATTGAGGGTGCAAAAACAGCAACGTTTAATCAAGCTAATCTTTAGCTGAGAAAGGTCTGAGAAAAAAGACCGAAATGTCGCTGTTTTTTGCACCCTTAATAAAATGTGATGAAGGCCTAGTTGTGCACCGTGACTATACCGTTTCAATATAATATAATCTCCTAGGTACACCAGCATTTACACAGGAACTGTGAGTTCGCACACCCATGAAGTATATATATTACTAACAAAATACCTGCGCTTCGCAGCGGAGATGTATTCAAATAACCTTTTTAGTAAGAAAGCAATAATGTATTAAGATTGCTGTAATCACTCGGCACTTGATATATTAAAGAAAGACAATTCAATAAGCTTTACGATAATGCAACACTCATTAACTTTAATTTAATATTAGATTTTTTTTCACTACGAAATTTTGGTGAAAATAACCCCCCACCCTCCCCGTCCGCCCCCAATACCCCCCACTATTCCTCTCTGTCCACCCTCCAAACCCTTCCCCTTACACCTCAGCCAGTCCCCACACACACACCCTGAAATTTTGGTAAAAATCGTCCGGCCGTTAGTGTGCAGGAGTTAAAAATTCTATTCCCCCCCATTCACCCCCACACCTAAAAAAAATATTTTTGTTAACCTTTTACTGGTAAAGAGTATATGCATACAAAATTTGGTTGAAATCGGACCAACCATATAGATTTGTATAGCTTGTAAGCTAGGTAACCATAAGACTGTGCAATTCCACCGTTACAGGTGGAATTTCGAAACGAAACCTGCATAACTTTTGTAAGTAAGGTGCAATGAATGTGCCTGCCAAATTTAAGCCGTCTGCCTCCACGGCAAGTTGGAGAATTAGTGATGAATGAGTGAGTGAGTGAGTGAGGGCTTTGCCTTTTATTAGTATAGATATATATATATATATATTATATATATATATTATATCTTCCAATCGGTACAGAGCACTCCACAGACTTAAAAACTTGAAAATTTATTAAAGCATGGTAGGTCTGTGAGGTCTACGCGTTTCAGCCCAAAATGCAGGGCCGTCATAAGGCCCTGATGACGGCCCTGCATTTTCGTGCTGAAATGCGTAGGCCTCACAGACCTACATGCTTTACTAGTAGATTTAATTGAGGTTGAATAAAGACATACGTCCATCAAGTCCAACCTATTCCCCCTTCTTTTTTTATTTTAACCCTACCTAACAGTTGATCCAGAGGAAGGCAAAAAAAACAGCTAAAAATGGGGGGGAAATTCCTTCCTGACAGCAATCGGAAAGTATCCCTGAATCAACCAGATCTATATGTATTAATACCAGTAATTCTCAATATGTTTTAGTTTTAGAAACTTATCCAGGCCTTTTTTTAAAGCTATTCAATGAACTTGCCATTACCACTTCTGCTGGAAGACAGTTCCACAGTTTCACCGTTCTCACTGTAAAGAAACCTTTCCTAACCTGAAGATGAAACTTCTTTTCTACCAACCTTAAAGGATGTCAACGAGTCCTCTGATATGACCTATTAGTAAACAATGCACCAGAATGTTCATTGTATGACCCATTAATATATTTGTATAAGGTTATCATGTCCCCACACAAACGTCGCTTCTCCAATGTAAACAGCCCTAACTTGTCTAATCTGCCTGCATAGTCAAGCGGGTGGAGCGCTCAAGATCGTCCAATATCGGCAACTGTAGGGGGGAGCACGCAATATCACAGTCACCTACAGAATCATCAAGTCATCACACTTTACTTCCAACTGACATCACACCCTGATCTCCTATACATGGCATGGAAAGGACAAACGTGGAGCCAGACATTGGTGTGTGAGTGTGATGTGTGTGTACACATAATTAAACCCGACACTATTAACTATTATCATAACCCCATAAGATAAAATGTAATGAATAGTTCCTATCAATAACTAGAATAATATACCAACACCCATAGCTACTTTGAGCCTAGTGCAGGTATGCCCAGTGAAGAGACCTAAAGTTTCCCCACACGGAATAACACATATAACATAATAATGTGTAGAGAGGTTAGAATTAGTACATGACTAGTACATAGCATGTGACCAAGCTTGTTGGAAATACCGGAGCCCCTTACTTCTCCGGTCACTTTCTGTCCCCCCTCCCCTTGTGTTGAGCCCCCGTGGTGCTGACCTGGCATCGGGAGCTGAAATCCTGTTGCAGGCAGCTTCTCCCCTCACACTGCCAGGACCTTGGAATTCACACACTCTGTAGTCCGCACTCCCCACCGTACGCCCTAGACACGCCCAAGGACTATCCCTTTTTAAAGAGACAGGAGCGGGCGTGGGCATGGGGTCGGTAGTAGTGCCCTTTACACATAGGACAACACCAATTAAGTGTAATATTATAAAGGCAAATCGTTATAAATGTGCTGGCATTATAGTAAATAAGACTGCAGTCTCTTTAAATAAGATACGGTAATGTGTCCGCTATAGTTTCTCTGTTTGCTACTGGGGTAGGGAAATCACGTGATATCTAGTCATTTCGCAGTTTGTGATTCAATTTGCTTCACAATTTAGGTTGCCTCTATGTAAAATATGAAAGGTTTGATCATATAATCTGTCAAAACGTTTGTGCCATTCAGTCTTGGTATTTATTTCATGACGGATATGCAACCTGCATCCTGAGCCCCCCCAGATGTTTCCAAACTTCCAGCAATATTGCTGGCAGAGTATGATGGGAGTTGTGTTTGCAAACTTCTGGAGAAACACAGATTGGACATTCAGAACCAACAATAAATTGAAGGAGAATATTGGACAAATCCAAAATGACCACTGCCCAGTCCCGGATTTACCATTAGGCACAGCAGGCACGGGCCTGCCATCGCAATCATCTATTGTTCTATATGGGGAAAATCTGCTGTGGGGTTTTTTTTTGTGAATTTATAAAGAAATCGCATGTGTATGGCCATCCTCAAGGTGAAGGATATGGTACAAGCAATTTTATATTTATAGTAATAAATTTCTGTCTCTGTTAAGTTAAAAACTTAACAAACACTTTCTAATACAGTTGGAAAATGTTCTCACTGCACTTTAAAATTATTCTTCTAGGTTATACTATTTTTCCCATGATTTGACACAAACACCAGTCTATGGTTGTAAATACAAAAAAGAGTGTTATTTTTATTCACACTCACTTTGAGGCAGCTGTCATCTGAATTATCCTACACCTTTAATCCTAACACAGCCTTCTATTGTCGGGTAGTACATTTACTTAACTTTAATAACTTGTTTTCTTTCTAGAATGTTATTGTTGTCTTTTTAAGAGCTTTTGCCTATTTAGAATACATTGGAAAAGCTACTTTCAAAGTGTTTTTTTCTTAGCGTTCCTGATGTTTACCACTCACAAAAAAATACATTTAGCTCAGGACCCATCAGAAAATGATCTGATTACGGCGTGCTGCCATTCGCTTCCGAAAGTAGGCTTAAAACGCTGCATGTCTTACATACAACTGTAGTTTCAGTTTTTGTAACTGTAGCTTCAGTTTATAGTTCACCTTTGCTAGGTGATTTTGGCTAGAAGTTGTTAACCAAACATCACGTTTCATTTTGCATAAAATAATCTCTCATAATAGCAAAATGAACTGTGGGAAGCCCCTTAATGGCTGGCTTAAGGGGAACTAAAGTCTCCAGACACATTATCCCAATAACAGAGCACATTCACAAACACATAACAAGCTGTGTCTCACCTCTCCCTTTCTTTGGCAATTGGGGGATTTATGAAAATAACCTTGTGTACTAGGATCAGCTCCCACAATCCACTTTAGCTGGGTTAACCCCCGCTAAGTGTCTGCGTACAGGCACATGCTC